>JAIOJX010000026.1:209343149-210691065 GCA_022376925.1 Tragulus kanchil
ACGCTTACAAAAGAGATTTGAGAGTTCCCTTGCCCCTTTCCATCATGCGAGGACACAACAAAAAGACCTGGATGCAGGTCCTCACCACACACCAAATTTTCTGACACCTTGATCTTGCACTTCTCCATCTCCAAAACTGAGAATAATTGTCTGTTTTTCATAAGCTACCCAGTGTGATATTCTGTAATAGCAGCTACAAATGAATTAAAAGAGTTACTAACATCCAGTTTTTTAATGTCTTTTTAGATATTCTATTGTCATTAGTTTCTACTTTCAATCTCTTATGGTCAGAGAATACATTTAAATACTTTCAAATTTATTGAGACTTATTCTTTATTCTAGCATATGGTCTGAGTGAATATCCCATATTCAATTGAAAACAATGGTGTTCTGAGTTGGAGAGTTCTATAAAGGTTAATTAAGTCAAACTGGTTCATAGAATGGGTTTTTTTACATATTCATTTGCTGTGTATTTGTTCTATCAATTACTAAGACATAAATATTTAAATCTTCACTGTAATTATTGATATTTCTGTTTAACCTTTCCAGCCTTACATTAGTTATCTATTGTTTCATAACAAATTACCCCCACATGTAGACGCTTAAAAAATAAATATTTATTATCTCAAGAGTTCTTGTGAATCAGGAATTCAGAACCCGTTATTTGGGTGTTTTCTTCACTTGGATGGGTCTCTTATGGAGTTGTAGTTAAGACCTTAGTCAGGGCTTTAGGCTCAGTGGCAAAAGAATCCACTTTCCAATGCAGGTGACACAGGTTGGGAAGATCTCCTGGAGGAGGAAATGCCAACTCACTCCAGTATTCTCACTTGGAAAATTTCATGGACAAAAGGAACGTGATGGGCTATAGTCCAGGGGATCACAAAGAGTCGGACATAATTGAGCAACTGAGCATGTGTGCATGCATAGTCACCAGCAAGTTATAACGGGACTGGAGGGTCCACTTCTAAAGTGGTTGTTGGCAGGAGGCTTTATCTCTTTGTCTCATGTGATGTAATCTGCTTCCCCTAAAGCATGTGATCTGAGAAGGAGAAAGAAAGGAGGAATCTACAATGCTATTTATGACCTAGTCACAGAAGTCACATGTCATCTCTTCTGTCAAATTCTGTTCATTAGAAGCAGGATAAATACTCAAAAAACAGGGAATTAACCTCTACCTTTTGAAGGAAGAATATACAAAAATTGTGGGTATATTTTTAAATGACCAAAATCTTGTAAGATTTTGCTTTGTACCTGAAGTACTATTATCAGTGTACACACATTAGTAATATTAGGTCTTCTTCAAAATCTCATCTTTTATCACTATGAAATGTCTCTATGTCTATTAATATTTTTTATCTATAATCCATTTTCCTATTATTCACATGTCTACTCCATATTTCTGATGTTTGCTTGACATATGTTTTTTTGTTTTGTGTATTAATCACTTCTTGGTCTTTTGGCTAACACTAAGTGTTTTGGCTAACATTAAGTGTTTGGTCCTTTCAGTATTAGCTGCTAAGACTTTTTAGGGGTATGAATACAGTAGCCTTCAGTTTAGGTCTAGTTTAGCTCTCCTATTAATGCATGACTCCTCCAGGATAGGTACCAGATTATAGAATTATTAAGTAATACCTCTTCACTGTAACTGGCTGCAAATGATGTCTTCCGATCTTGTATGTTCAATTTACATACATGATTCCTTCACATATGCAATTTCTCCATGTAATTCTTCACATGGCTTCATAGAATTTCAACTTCTGCTGGAGAAATTTGATACTTAATCAAAAATACAAGTGGACCCACAGATAGATTCTGGTGCTTTATACCTCAAAATCATGCTTCTCCAGTACTCTGATTTACAAATTTAAGTTGCATCCCCAAACTCTGATATGTATCTCTGTAATTCAGTGAAACTGCTGTGCTTTGCTTGGGTTTTCTCTGCCTGCCCTATAGTTCATCAGCTGTCTCCAACAGAAAGCTGGTTCAATCACTGGCACCATCTAGTGTGTTTCTTCTTTCTCAAGACATTCATTTTTCTCAAGACCTTATTATCTAGTGCCTTAAAACAGTGTGTTTATATTTTTCTCAGTTGTTAATATTTTTCCCTAGTTGTTTACATATAGGAAATTCAGAACCTATTAGTTCTTCATGGCTAGGAGTACATATCTCAAAGTTACAGTTTTTAAACATTCTCTTTAAAAAAAGACTAGCAGGAAAAAAGAAAAAAAAAAGACTATTTAGTACAAATAAAGATAATTCATTTCAATGACTTACGAAATGTAAAAAGTATAACAATTATGAAGAGCACAGCCTTGGACTATTCTATTACTCTTCATATTTAATAATATGACCTTTGAAATAGGTCACAGTGTTTAAAATTTTTTCAAACATGAGAAGATCAAAAACTGGAAACTGCAGCTAACCCAATTAATATTTCTTACAAACCTATAAAATTATGTCAGATTAGTTACTGAATTTATGCATATTATGAATAATGGAGAAGTCATAGCACTACTTATTAATAAAATAAGGACTTATCAAAATATATTCTCTAAGTATTTAATCACAAATATTTTATTGACAATTAATGTGGGAACCTTTTATCTAACAAAGTAGTATTAAATGTCATAAAATTGAGCTGATTTACAAGTTAGGAAATTATTTTCAAAAAAGAGTGCTTTATGTATATACAGTTGACCCTTGAACAATACAAGCTGGACCCATGCATGGGTCCGATTATGCATGGATTCTTAAAAAAATACTCCTGTACTGCATGATTCATGACTGGTTGAGTCTGAGGATGTAGAACTGCAAATACAAAGGAACCATGTATGTAAAGAAACCATGAACTTGCACGGCCAGCCCTATGTGGAGCTTCAACTGAATACAAGGTTGAAATCCTCACTCCTGCATTGTTCAAAGGTCAACTGTAATTTTAAAAGGACTAACTTAAAAAGAAAAAATGTATAATTAAAAACAGCATAGATCTGAAAGGAATAAAGCATAAATAAAGACAAAAACTGTTAAAACTCCCTGAAAACAGAAAAACTTGGAAAATAGTCATAGAGAACAGACTAGACTTATGGACAGTGGTGAGAGGGAAAAGTGGGTGAGAGATTTAGAAAGAGCAACACAGAACCCTATACTATCTTATGTAAAAGAGATAGATATTGTCAATACGCTGTTGGCTAAAGGATCCTACATGGGGGCTATGCGATGGCCTGGATGGGTGGGATAGTGGGGAATGGGATATACATATGACTAATCTGGAATTATACATATCTGTAAACAACAAAACTCTGTAAAATCAAAAAAGCAAAATAAAAAAACTTGTGATTGTGGGGGAAAAAAGAAATAGTATTTTACATTTTGCTTAGAAGGAACTGATTAAATCATATTATTAAACTGTATGGAAATAGGTGCTTCCTTGGTGGCTCAGTGGTGAAGAGTCCAGATGCCAGCACAGGAGACAGGTTCGATCCCTGATCCAGGAGGACCCCAAAATGTGACACAGTTATTGAGCCCACAACTCAGTGAGCCTGGGGCCCACAACTACTGAGCCCACACGCCAGAACTGCTGAAGCCTGTGTGCCCTGGAGCGCACACTCAGCAGTGAGGGAACGTTGCAATGAGACGCCTATGCACTACAACACAGTGGCCACCACTCTCCACAACTGGAGAAAAGCCTGTGGGGCAGCCAGGACCTAGTACAGCCAAAAATAAATAAATAAATAAAATAACTTTTAAAAATTGTGTAGAAATAAACTTAGTAATTATAGAACCTATACAATATTGAAAACTTGCATGGTCAGTACACATTAGTTACAAGGTCAGTACACAATTTTAATGTCAATTATGTATGCTTTTAAAATTATTTTTAAAGAAAAAAAGAGATGTTAAAATGTAAGTTATTGGTCAGTGCCCCACATAAACATACAATCTTCAGAAGAGAGAATGGTATAAGAGAAATTAACCCTATAGATAAATCACAAAATACAGTTATTTTATATAAGTGTAATTTTTATAGCTATATCTAGAAAATGATACTGTTTAACTGTTAAAATTCTAAAATATGGAATAAAGTTAACAACTGAAATTTAAAAGTAGAAAATAAAAGAAACATATGGAAAATAGAAAAAATAAAATATCTGTGGGAAAAAATTGTCAAAATATCTATGGAGAAAGAATAAATATAATCTAGATGAATTCATGGGTTTTTTTTAAATTCCAAAACTATAGAGGATCATGTTTTTTAAATGCATAATTTGAGACCTATTATGAATTATACGATTTTGACCTAGTACTGTACATTCTGCTTAACACCTCATTTAAAGTAGATTCAAAGTGGTTCTAGTTTTAGTTTTTTGAGAAACCTCCATACTGCTTCCACAATGGCTGTATCAATTTAAATTCCCCTCATTAGTGTACAAGGGTTCCCCTTTCTTCATACACTTACCGATATTTGTAATTTGTGGTCTTTTTGATGATAGTCATTCTTACAGATGTATGGTGATATCTCATTGTGGTTTTTATTTACATCTCCCTGATATAAGTACCATTGAGTATGTTTTTTCCCATGTCTGTAGGTCATCTGCATTTCCTGTTTGGAAAAAATGTCAGTTCTTCCGCCTCTTTTTTAATTAGGTGATGATTTTTTTTGATGTTGACTTTTACAAGCTGTTTATGTATGTTAGATATTAATACCTGATTGGTCACGGCATTTACAAATATTTTCTCCCATTCAGTAAGTTGTCTTTTTGTATTGTTGATGGTTTCCTTTGCTGTGCAAAAGCCTTTAAGTTTAATTAAATCCTATTTGCTTATTTTTGTATTTCCATTATTCTAGGAGATGGATCCAAAAAAAGAAAATGTTGCGATTTACATCAGAGTGTTCTCGCTATGTTTTCTTTTAAGAGTTTTATAGTATCCAATCTTATGTTTAAGTCTTTAATCCATTTTTCCTTCAGTTTAAAGGCTGAGAAAATTGATCTATCTTGTACTTCCGAAAATAAAGATTTTAAACTGGGAAGTACCATGATCAGATCTGTGTTCTTGATAAATAGTTTTATCAGTGTGGAGGGTTGAATGATATGAATATCAGTTTTTGTAATTTATAGCTATATCTAGAAAATGATACTGTTTAACTGTTAAAATTCTAAAATATGGAATAAAGTTAACAACTGAAATTTAAAAGTAGAAAATAAAAGAAACATATGGAAAATAGAAAAAATAAAATATCTGTGGGAAAAAATTGTCAAAATATCTATGGAGAAAGAATAAATATAATCTAGATGAATTCATGGGTTTTTTTTAAATTCCAAAACTATAGAGGATCATGTTTTTTAAATGCATAATTTGAGACCTATTATGAATTATACGATTTTGACCTAGTACTGTACATTCTGCTTAACACCTCATTTAAAGTAGATTCAAAGTGGTTCTAGTTTTAGTTTTTTGAGAAACCTCCATACTGCTTCCACAATGGCTGTATCAATTTAAATTCCCCTCATTAGTGTACAAGGGTTCCCCTTTCTTCATACACTTACCGATATTTGTAATTTGTGGTCTTTTTGATGATAGTCATTCTTACAGATGTATGGTGATATCTCATTGTGGTTTTTATTTACATCTCCTGATATAAGTACCATTGAGTATGTTTTTTCCCATGTCTGTAGGTCATCTGCATTTCCTGTTTGGAAAAAATGTCAGTTCTTCCGCCTCTTTTTTAATTAGGTGATGATTTTTTTTGATGTTGACTTTTACAAGCTGTTTATGTATGTTAGATATTAATACCTGATTGGTCACGGCATTTACAAATATTTTCTCCCATTCAGTAAGTTGTCTTTTTGTATTGTTGATGGTTTCCTTTGCTGTGCAAAAGCCTTTAAGTTTAATTAAATCCTATTTGCTTATTTTTGTATTTCCATTATTCTAGGAGATGGATCCAAAAAAAGAAAATGTTGCGATTTACATCAGAGTGTTCTCGCTATGTTTTCTTTTAAGAGTTTTATAGTATCCAATCTTATGTTTAAGTCTTTAATCCATTTTTCCTTCAGTTTAAAGGCTGAGAAAATTGATCTATCTTGTACTTCCGAAAATAAAGATTTTAAACTGGGAAGTACCATGATCAGATCTGTGTTCTTGATAAATAGTTTTATCAGTGTGGAGGGTTGATTAGAACAGCTGAGTAAAAAAAAATAGAAGCAAATGACCCTAGTAAGAAAGTATTGTATTCTTCATTCTTCCATTCTTTATAGAGTTCCCGTTATGACTAGAAACTAGACACTGTGGCAACTACAGAAAACACAGCACTTACCTTCCAATGAAGAAACAAATGCTATATTAGTAAAAAGGCTTAAATGAATCATTATAATTTGCCATAACACTGTGAAGGAAATTAAGTGTACTACAACTGTAAAGTGAAGACTCTTTAAATAGGGTGCCAGGAGAGCCTCTCTGAGAAGACGACACTTAATCTGAGATCTGACAGAGCACAGAACTCCAGTGAAGGCAGACTCAGTAGGAAGAAGAGAAAATACCTTGGACATGTTTGAGCAAGTGCATCAACAAGACTTGCTAACCCACCGGATATGGGGATTTAAGGATTAGTCTAAAGTTTCAGGTTGAAGCAACTGGCGGTCTGGCAGTGTTAACACAGAGATAGGAAATACAGGAAGACCGTCGGGTGTGAGCCAGAAGTGTTGAGGTAACTGCCATTGGAGATGTCCAGTTGGTTATTTTTAGTCCTTCTATCACATTTCACAGACATCCCATGAACGGACCACACATTCAAGGCAATAGAGTTCTCTATGGTGTAGAGGCATGGATCTGAAGAGAATAACTAGAAGACACAGCTATCCTAGAAACAAATAAAAGCATACAAAATAATTAAGAATAAACTTTTGCACTGTAAGTTCCACTAGAAAAACAGACTCTGAAGGAAACATACTTTTGCTAACATTTTCTTGGGAAGTATAATCCCAGGGAACACTGGGAAAGTGGAAAAGAAAGGGGATGGGATAGGACAAAATAAGGCAGTACTGTGACCTGGAACACAGCTTGATGCAAACTGACTGCTGGGTCATGGAAGACATTTTCAGAGAGATCACCCAAAGCTGCTCTGCCTTTAAAGGGAGGGAGAAAAGAGAATTCATCCTTTCACGCCTCTCCGCTTCAGTCAAAGTTCATCTTTGAGGAATCCGCCTCACACTTCCAAGCAATTCAATGCATCCTCTACAGTCGCATAAATAGTTTTATCAGTGTGGAGGGTTGATTAGAACAGCTGAGTAAAAAAAAATAGAAGCAAATGACCCTAGTAAGAAAGTATTGTATTCTTCATTCTTCCATTCTTTATAGAGTTCCCGTTATGACTAGAAACTAGACACTGTGGCAACTACAGAAAACACAGCACTTACCTTCCAATGAAGAAACAAATGCTATATTAGTAAAAAGGCTTAAATGAATCATTATAATTTGCCATAACACTGTGAAGGAAATTAAGTGTACTACAACTGTAAAGTGAAGACTCTTTAAATAGGGTGCCAGGAGAGCCTCTCTGAGAAGACGACACTTAATCTGAGATCTGACAGAGCACAGAACTCCAGTGAAGGCAGACTCAGTAGGAAGAAGAGAAAATACCTTGGACATGTTTGAGCAAGTGCATCAACAAGACTTGCTAACCCACCGGATATGGGGATTTAAGGATTAGTCTAAAGTTTCAGGTTGAAGCAACTGGCGGTCTGGCAGTGTTAACACAGAGATAGGAAATACAGGAAGACCGTCGGGTGTGAGCCAGAAGTGTTGAGGTAACTGCCATTGGAGATGTCCAGTTGGTTATTTTTAGTCCTTCTATCACATTTCACAGACATCCCATGAACGGACCACACATTCAAGGCAATAGAGTTCTCTATGGTGTAGAGGCATGGATCTGAAGAGAATAACTAGAAGACACAGCTATCCTAGAAACAAATAAAAGCATACAAAATAATTAAGAATAAACTTTTGCACTGTAAGTTCCACTAGAAAAACAGACTCTGAAGGAAACATACTTTTGCTAACATTTTCTTGGGAAGTATAATCCCAGGGAACACTGGGAAAGTGGAAAAGAAAGGGGATGGGATAGGACAAAATAAGGCAGTACTGTGACCTGGAACACAGCTTGATGCAAACTGACTGCTGGGTCATGGAAGACATTTTCAGAGAGATCACCCAAAGCTGCTCTGCCTTTAAAGGGAGGGAGAAAAGAGAATTCATCCTTTCACGCCTCTCCCGCTTCAGTCAAAGTTCATCTTTGAGGAATCCGCCCCTCACACTTCCAAGCTGCATATGTGTGGTGCTTAGTGAAATGCAGAGCTGCTGCCTGCGTCTTGACATCAGTGGCAACGTGGAACATAGAAACAGGACATAAGAGGAAGCTATATTCAGGTATTAAAGGGGGATCAGAAGCAGCAGGCACAGTAGGGATGTCCATCTAAAGCAGAAGCAGCTGCCACAGCAGCAAGCTGGCTCCAGGCCAGTGGGAAAGAACAAGTCACTACTCTAAGTAGAGGGCACATCAGGTGCATAGACTGGGGGTGGTGTATAAACAAGCCAGAAGAGTGGAAGACAGTGAGGGCAGAAGCAGAGGTAGACAAAGCACTGAGGGACAGGTAGGAGGAGATGGGCCAGATCACTTTAGCCTTTTTAAGAACACTGGTTTCACTCTGAGTGAAAAGGACAGCTATTGCTATACTGCTTTCTAAAACGATGTCTGTGGTGGCTGTGTTGAAAGTAGTCGATCAGAAGCAAGTGTATGCATAAGATAATCGGGAAAGCGGAAATCCAGAACTCATGAAGGAAGTTCCAGAGAAGTACTCAGTACCCAGAGAAGTAGCTGGGGTGGAGAGCAGTGACAGATTTTGGACATATTTTAAATTTCCTTGCTTCACACTTTTCAAAAACTCAAATTTCCAATGGATTAAGAAGCTAGCTTTGAAAACTCTCAAAAAAATAAAATCATAAAAGCATTAGAAGGAAATATAGTCAAAGAGAGGGAAGACAATATTTTAAAATTCATAATTCATAAACAGAGCAACATTAAAATAAATGAACAGATATGCAATGGACAAGTAGAAAATATGTGTAATGTATAGGAGACTAGAGTATAATAACTTGAATATATTAAAAACCGTTATAAATTCAACAGGACAATTCAACAGAAAAGTAACAAAATATATATGGAGAATATTCACAAAAAATGAAACACAAATAGCAATACATACACAAAAAACAACCATATAAGCTAGCAGGAAAAAAAATTAAAGCATGAAATGTCAATTTTCATCCATGAGATTGGCCAAAAAATAAGATGAAACTTTCAAGGATTGGACAAATATGATAATGGAGTACTCATATACTGTTCAGGGAAGTGCACAATTGGTCAATGTATTGAAGTGTATGTATTGATAAAATATATTAAAATGTAAAATACCTATCATCTCAACCCAGCAAGCCTACTTAACATCTATTCTAGAGAAATATTCTCATATCACAAAAAAAGGGTATTATATTAAATCAATAGATAACATGTCCCAAATATCTTGGTGCTTTTTAAAACTTTGATAACTTCAGATGTATAAACTCTACAAATTTACCCAAAAAAATTCATTTGAAAGTTTATTTACATTTCCTATATATGCATATAATTTTTCATAAGTCAAGGCGAAGTGATGGGATATGGAGGGTGGGGAGTGATGAGGGAAGAGACTTTTGATCAGGTATCATAGGTGGTCAGATAGTAAGGTAGGAGAAATATCTCTAAACTGACTTACTAAAACTGGACTCTACAAAGAAGGTAGAGTCAAAGTGCTTCAAAGTTGAAGCACCGTCCATAAGAAAGCTCAGAAATGCCTAATTACAGTCTGGTCCCAGAGAGTGTCTTTGTCACTCTAAAGCTATTTTAGGGGGAAAAAATACATGCTTACAATTAGTTAGCCAAGACAAAATTTTGACTTAAAGGAGAAAAAGCTCCAGGCTCAGCTCTGGCACTGCAATACAGGAGTCATCCATACCCCACCAGCTTCTTGCACCTTAGCCGACAACATTTCACCTTGATGGCCATCAGACAGTGTAGACTGAAGCCCTGTGGGCAAAATCATTAAGATCTTTGAGAAGAAAGATACCATATTGTGGTCATGACGTTCCTTTTGTTCTCTTTGGTTTCTTTAACTTCATTCTTCCCAGGGCTGGAAAACTACATGAACTCAAGGCCCGTTGTGGCCATTGCCTGGATGGGCCTGGATGTGGTAAAGTCAGGGAGACAATTCAGCAGGCTCTAAATTGGGCACCATTCTTGGGACTTATGCACTCAAGTTGGCAGTAACATCATTTGTGGTAGTAATCTAGGAAAAAAAAAAACCTGAAAAAGAAACCAGCCTACGGCTTAAGCTGGAAGAATTTGTTGATGACATGTTTATGCTTACAACTGGATCCAAGAAAAAGAGGTGGACAAAGCAGCAGCCTCCTTGGGCACCACTTGATGTGTGCCTGGATACAGTTCTTCTTACTTAGATGAAGGAGGATTGATCACTCTTTTCTAAAGCTTGTTTACAAACTCTTCTTACTTAGATACAGGAGGACTGATCATTTTTTGGAAACTGGAGGAAAAACAGCACCAGGGAACACTTTAGCAACAGGGAAACATCAATTTAAGAGTAAATTTTTAGACTTATAAATATGCATGAACTGATAAAGAAAAGATGACACCAAAAATTGATTATTGATTGAGGAAAAAATGAAATTAGGCTATGAATGCATAGCTTATATAAAAATATCATATGAATTCCAATTACAACAAAAGTACTTAAAAAGTATAAAATATCAGAGAATATGTTAATAATACAGAGGTTTGAAAATTCTTCCTAAATGAATCACAAAGCTTAGAACCACAAGAGAAATATTACTTGAAGTCATAAAAATGTAAGAAACCACATGCAAAGTTAAATTATAGGTCAAAGACTATGAGAAATTTTTTTCAAAGCATTTATGGGCACATGGTTTATGTACATTATTTTTCTAAAAGTGTCTATGAACCACTAATAAGAAAGCACACAATACAACATAAAAGCAGGCAAAGAACATCAACAAATAACTCATAAGAACAAAGATTCGATTGTTTAAATATATAAAAATCCAGTCATCTCAGGAATCTAAATGAAAACAATAATAAAATCTTTTTCCACTCTGATAAGTGAAATAAACCAATCACAAAATTTAACAGTTAATTCTGGTGAAAATAATAGCAAAAATAATAGACTTTCATTCTCTATAAATATGAATTCTTATTATGTTTTTGAGAAACAGTTTGACAGAATCCACACATTTGAAACATACATTGCTTTTGACCCAATTATTCCACTTTCAGGCTCTAAATTGGGCACCATTCTTGGGACTTATGCACTCAAGTTGGCAGTAACATCATTTGTGGTAGTAATCTAGGAAAAAAAAAAACCTGAAAAAGAAACCAGCCTACGGCTTAAGCTGGAAGAATTTGTTGATGACATGTTTATGCTTACAACTGGATCCAAGAAAAAGAGGTGGACAAAGCAGCAGCCTCCTTGGGCACCACTTGATGTGTGCCTGGATACAGTTCTTCTTACTTAGATGAAGGAGGATTGATCACTCTTTTCTAAAGCTTGTTTACAAACTCTTCTTACTTAGATACAGGAGGACTGATCATTTTTTGGAAACTGGAGGAAAAACAGCACCAGGGAACACTTTAGCAACAGGGAAACATCAATTTAAGAGTAAATTTTTAGACTTATAAATATGCATGAACTGATAAAGAAAAGATGACACCAAAAATTGATTATTGATTGAGGAAAAAATGAAATTAGGCTATGAATGCATAGCTTATATAAAAATATCATATGAATTCCAATTACAACAAAAGTACTTAAAAAGTATAAAATATCAGAGAATATGTTAATAATACAGAGGTTTGAAAATTCTTCCTAAATGAATCACAAAGCTTAGAACCACAAGAGAAATATTACTTGAAGTCATAAAAATGTAAGAAACCACATGCAAAGTTAAATTATAGGTCAAAGACTATGAGAAATTTTTAACAAAGCATTTATGGGCACATGGTTTATGTACATTATTTTTCTAAAAGTGTCTATGAACCACTAATAAGAAAGCACACAATACAACATAAAAGCAGGCAAAGAACATCAACAAATAACTCATAAGAACAAAGATTCGATTGTTTAAATATATAAAAATCCAGTCATCTCAGGAATCTAAATGAAAACAATAATAAAATCTTTTTCCACTCTGATAAGTGAAATAAACCAATCACAAAATTTAACAGTTAATTCTGGTGAAAATAATAGCAAAAATAATAGACTTTCATTCTCTATAAATATGAATTCTTATTATGTTTTTGAGAAACAGTTTGACAGAATCCACACATTTGAAACATACATTGCTTTTGACCCAATTATTCCACTTTCATAAACACAGCCCCTGTTTCTCTCATGTGAATTACTCATACCTGATCCATAAATAAGGGAGTAGATGCAAAAACACAGAAGCTGTGTGGATTTATACATTATTTTTCCAGGCAAAAGAAGCAGAGAAAATAAGAGAAAAAAACACAACCTTAAAGAGAAAAGGGAAAAGCCCATAACTCAGCTGATGCAGTCATATCAGGACTCCATTTATTTTAGAAAATTAAAAATCAGTACCTGAGCCCAGGACTCTCCCATGATGGCTCACCTTCAGCCTTATGTCACTTTCATCTTTGGCAGTTTGCTGCTTTCATGGTATCCACCCAGTTTACAGTTCCACTTAATCTGTACACTTTCAGCACCAGCAGCCCTACACTTACCAATGTTGTCATCTAGTGATTTTGGACATTTCTCACCTCCACTGTGCACCCACCAGGCTCACAAAGCTCTTTTGCAGAGTCCACCCACATGATCTCCCTAAGTATTACAGGATCTCCGTAAGTATCACATGACTTCCCAAAGAATCAATTTGGTTTCGTGGTGCTCTAGTTTGAAACTTTGGTTACCTGATGCAAAGCGACTACTCATTGTAAAAGACCCCGAATGCTGGGAAAAATAGAAGGCAGAAGGAGAAGGGAACAACAAACGATGAGATGGTTGGATGGCATCACTAATTCAACGGATATGAATTTTAGCAAGCTCCAGGAAATGTGAAGGATAGGGAAGCCTGGCATGGGGTCACAAAGAGTCAGACACAACTGAGCAACTGAACTGACCTGAGTATCAAATGTGCATAGCTATGAGTAGCCTGTCAAAGTCTATGTCATGTTCTGGTATTTTAATCGCACTATTTTGAAGAACACAAGGTTTTTAAATACATAGCATTAGGGAAAAAGTCTATATCTGCACAAGTGAGCAGGAATGATTACAGTGGTGCATAATTAGAAACCTAACATCTATTGAGGAATGGTTAGATAAATTATTGTCTGTCTTTTCTATAGAATACCATTACCAAAATGAGGCATGGAAATTTCACCAAGGTATATTGTTTAGAATACCTCTAAACAATATGCATTTTAAATTAAAATCAGGAATATTAAACTGAATCTGTTACAAATTATTCTCAATGGTTATATAAAAAGATGAAAGTGTTATTAGTAGACAATTCTCAAGTTTTAGTAAATATGTTTCTATATGATTTAAAGCTTGTTAAAACAATATGCATATATTCCTTTCTTTTTTTAATGTTGGCCTCCTTTATTGGTTTTTTATTTATTATTTTCATCTGTGTGGGCCTCCCATCGCAGCTGCCTCTCTCCTTGCTGAGCACCAACTCTGGGCGCATGCAATCCAGAGCACTAGCTTGTAATTGGACACACCGGTCCAGTCACTCCGCCGCAGGTGGGATCTTCCGGGCCAGGGACAGAACGAGCAACCCTTGCACTGCAAGGCAGACTCTTTACCCACTGGACCACCAGAGAAGCCCCAACAATATGCATATATTCTTGGGTCATTTTTTTTTATTTTTATTTTTTAAATGTTGGCCTTTTAGTGGTTCGTTATTTATCGATTTTCATCCATCTTTATTCTTTGGCCTGTGTGGGCCTCCCAGTGGCCCCTCTCCTTGCAGAGCACTGGCTCTAGGTGCATGTTCTCCAGAGCGCTGGCTCCTAATTGGACACACAGGTCCAGCCGTTCCACAGGTGGGATCTTCCAGGGCCAGGGATCCAAGCAGCACCCCTTGCACTGCAAGGCAGACTCTTTACCCACTGGACTACCAGGGAAGCCCTTCTTGGGTCATTTTTAGTGATCTTAAATAACCTACTTCAAATTCAAAAACTAACAATCTGTAAGAAAATTTTCAGCTCTTAGGAGATAAAAGGATAGAAATGAACAAAAGATGAAAAAGGACAAATAATCTTTATTAGTAAAGTTCATATGCTTATCTCAAAAATAATAAATAAAATGAGAATATAAACACAAACAAAAAAATATATGTAACACATACAGCTAATATAAGTCAATACCTTCATTAATTTAAAAGCACATCAAAAAATATATTTCTCTGAATCTTTAATGTAACTTCTGCAGCAGATAAACCTTACAATAAACATAAAATGCAACATTAACCTTGACTTAGAGCTTTAAGAATATAGAATGGTCCTTGAATCAGCACTTCTCTGAGGAGAAAAAAATAAGGTTGAAATTTGCATTTTAATGCCAAATAGTGTTCTTGAGGATCAGTGTCTTGCCAACCTATTTGCCTCATTACACCACAGTTTAAAATGAGAACAAAATATTTCCATGATCTACTTGAAGGCAAATATTATAAAAAGGAATATATCAAGAATAACAAAGTACTTGTAGGTTCATTATAACTAGTATAGTACTACAGAAATTTTCCGCTAAAAGAACACATCAAAAGAGGTATTCAGAAAGTAAATTATTTGACAGACTCTCTTAATTTTAAATTAGTGAGCAAAATGCCCTTACAAAATTCAAACACTCTGTTCTCGTCAGGACACACAGTCTCAAAACACCCCTAATGAGAGTAATTCGGGAATGGTTAGAAGAGATATTTGGCATAAAAGATCAATTTTAACTTTCTTATTTCTCATTTTATCTTTTCTACCTCTTCTTACACTAATTTATAATTAAAATTCTTCTCTCCTCACACATTTTTGATGCAGGCCTACAAGGATTTATCAAGACCTCTTTTAGTTGTATTTGTAACAAGTACTGCAAAAGATATGGCCCCTATCAATGTGTTGAACTCAGGCATGCTGTGTGACTTGCTTTGGCTTGTGAAGTGGGAAGTGTGGTATTTGTCATTCCCTGCTTCATGATGCTTCTCCCCCACTCTGTCATGAGGACTAGCAATGTTCCAAATACGCCAGGACCATCAGCTTGGGTTTTAGAGTGACATGCAGTGTGAGACATAAATACTGTTGTAAAACCCTAAGAGTTTGGAATTTTTGTTGACTTCATTAGAGCATACCTATCCCTACAGGTACCAAGAATTATCCAAGAGAAGGGAGAAAAAAAGCTTTCCGTGTACCTTCCTCTTCGGGAGTAAAACTAAATAAAAATCACTCTTTTTAAAATTCATCCTTAAACGCTTCACTGATTTAAAGAGAAGATGATCATTTAGTTTAGTAATTTATAGACTCAATCCTTTACCATCTTTATTTCTATAAAAACTGGCAACTTCTTACTAAATACAGACATTTGTCCTAGTACCACCTTTTAAAAAATTGTCATCTGATAATGAATCTGGAGTGAAAAGAAAAAAAAAAAGAAAACAAAACAAAATAATACTAACTTTTTCCCATTAGGAGAATGTATTATTTTCTAATTTCTGAATCAAACATATATTTATTTATATATTTATATATTTTTACTATTATAAGTGTAGCTTAAATTAATAAGAGAATGAATAATGATGGTGCTTTTATAAAATTATGCAATTTTCAAATAAGAAACACTAATCTTAACACTTTCTTGGGCAAAGAAGTTTATGCTACTAAAGAGAGATTGATACTTTCAATTAAAATAACACTATCGAAAACAGTCTCTACCACCTTTATTTGAATGGTATCTCTGCTGCCAGAGAAAAGCTGCCAAATGTGTCAAGAAATGATTAATAAGGAAAATAATTGCTTCCTACTAATTTTAATCATTTTACAGCTTTGCCTCTCATGGGATAAGCATGAAGACTATGTGGCTTGATCATCAAATGTGAATGTAACCATTCCCTTGCCAGCAGCCAATGAAGTGCAAACATAAATTAAACTAGACTGAGGATTATATTGCTCGGCTGTTTGAAAATTTATATTACTTGCAATGCATGCAGGCAAAAAGCAGCAGATGGGCAGTACTGAGCAAAATTTTCTTTCTGGATATTGCCCATCTGTTTTCCATTTTTGCATTTCTAGTCCAGACTATTCTAGATGTCCTAATTGTCCTTTTTTTCTCTCCTTTATTTTTTAATGGTTTCATAAATCAGCCACTCAAATCTTTAGTGGTCAAAGTAACACAGAGTTGAACATAAGCAATAATAATTACTAATTTATATTGCGTTAATACTACATTCCAGTCAGTCTATCCTAAAGCTTTTAAAAGTCATCATTTTTTCAAGACCACTAAAGAGATATATTTATTATCTCCATTTTACAGATAAGGAAACTGGTGAATAGAGTTCAAGACAATAATCTAATTCACAGTGCTAAGAAACGGTGGAATAAGAACTCGTTGCTGTTTTTAAATATCTAGCAAAAAAAAATTTGGGGGGGGCTCTAAAATTTAATATACTATTATTAACATTTAAATTTTATGTTTATTATCAAACTTAAAATAGATTTTATTTAAATTATCTCAGATTCTTAAGAGAACACAAACAAAATATTTCACATATTTCAAATATTTGTAGGATGTTATATAAGTGACAATATTTTAAGTACCAAACCACTGAATTTCAGATTTGGAATTGACATGAAAATGTCATCCTATCTAGTACTTCCCAAAAGTCTTTGTGCAATGGAATCCCTTCTTTAAATAAAATATGAAATGAAAATGAAACACCGAGAACCAATAAAGTTAATCTCCTGTGTAGAACTAGGTCAGAGTACCTGAATATAATCGGATGTGGAGGAGAAGGAGTTGCCATTGGAGGGAAGAGACTTGGAGCCCCGCCCCCTCAACAGTTCTCTATCCTTGTCCCTTTTTTTCCCCTTTGCACTGAAATCAGTGTAATATTAGCCTTTTTTCCTTACCTTGGTCTCGCTTTGAACATGAATGTAGAGGTGGGAATTGCAGGGGCTGTCCTTTGACATGAGGGAATGACAAAGGGAAACAGAACTACAGCTTCTGATACCACAGAACTGTTCAACTCATTGACATCTGCCACCTCCACACCTCTTGGGATAATTGTAACATGAATGCTTGTTTATTTAAACCACAGTAGTTGGATTTTCTATTATTTGCAGGCATACATAATCCTAATGAATACAGATGAATTTATCTGAACCTAATGGGAAGTATGCATGAGTCTGAATTCTATTTATCAGCTAACTTCCTTAAGCTTTAACTCTTCCCAGTGGCTCATCAGCATACTTAGTCTCCTAAAACCAGTGTTCATTCAGGCCATGACCCAATCATTCCTGATTCCTGCGGGAATTTCTCTTTCCACCATGCACGGTTATCCTGGTTCATGGTATCCTGTCTATTGTGCTGTTACTAAGAGGTTCTCCTTCTGCAGACCTCACCTCCCTTAATCCAAGGACTGAGAATCTGTAAATAGACTCAGGTCTTAAGAGTTCCTATCAGGCCTCTGTTCTCCAAACCCAGAGTGTTTTGGTACATATAAACCAAGTAAGGCTTTAAATAACTGGCCATCTTTTTCAGTGCTAGAAATTCCATGATCAATTGGCCACCTCAAACACTACCAAAACACCTGTGTGTATGACCAATACAATTTCTAAGATAGTTCCACTGTGTTTTATGGTAACCAGTCCTGTTTTGCTTCTGAAAATGAAGCAATCCTATTGGCTTCTGTAGATTTATATAAGTGACAATATTTTAAGTACCAAACCACTGAATTTCAGATTTGGAATTGACATGAAAATGTCATCCTATCTAGTACTTCCCAAAAGTCTTTGTGCAATGGAATCCCTTCTTTAAATAAAATATGAAATGAAAATGAAACACCGAGAACCAATAAAGTTAATCTCCTGTGTAGAACTAGGTCAGAGTACCTGAATATAATCGGATGTGGAGGAGAAGGAGTTGCCATTGGAGGGAAGAGACTTGGAGCCCCGCCCCCTCAACAGTTCTCTATCCTTGTCCCTTTTTTTCCCCTTTGCACTGAAATCAGTGTAATATTAGCCTTTTTTCCTTACCTTGGTCTCGCTTTGAACATGAATGTAGAGGTGGGAATTGCAGGGGCTGTCCTTTGACATGAGGGAATGACAAAGGGAAACAGAACTACAGCTTCTGATACCACAGAACTGTTCAACTCATTGACATCTGCCACCTCCACACCTCTTGGGATAATTGTAACATGAATGCTTGTTTATTTAAACCACAGTAGTTGGATTTTCTATTATTTGCAGGCATACATAATCCTAATGAATACAGATGAATTTATCTGAACCTAATGGGAAGTATGCATGAGTCTGAATTCTATTTATCAGCTAACTTCCTTAAGCTTTAACTCTTCCCAGTGGCTCATCAGCATACTTAGTCTCCTAAAACCAGTGTTCATTCAGGCCATGACCCAATCATTCCTGATTCCTGCGGGAATTTCTCTTTCCACCATGCACGGTTATCCTGGTTCATGGTATCCTGTCTATTGTGCTGTTACTAAGAGGTTCTCCTTCTGCAGACCTCACCTCCCTTAATCCAAGGACTGAGAATCTGTAAATAGACTCAGGTCTTAAGAGTTCCTATCAGGCCTCTGTTCTCCAAACCCAGAGTGTTTTGGTACATATAAACCAAGTAAGGCTTTAAATAACTGGCCATCTTTTTCAGTGCTAGAAATTCCATGATCAATTGGCCACCTCAAACACTACCAAAACACCTGTGTGTATGACCAATACAATTTCTAAGATAGTTCCACTGTGTTTTATGGTAACCAGTCCTGTTTTGCTTCTGAAAATGAAGCAATCCTATTGGCTTCTGTAGATTTATATGTGTGGAGTGTGTGACAGATTAGGGAGGAAGTGAGTGCTTCTCATATACTAACTAAATCCAGTCCAAAATGTCTAAAAGTTTCAATATTGGGATTTTCCTCCTCTATCATACTGGAAGAATTTCTGGCACTTAATGTAGAGTCTGCATTTCTGAGTCTAATGCAAAATAAAAGTTAAAAATTCAAATTACTTCAAACAGCACAGCAGAATATTTGCTCCAGAATTGCCAGTATCCCCAATCCAGAGCTGTAAGTTCAGGCTGATTCAAAAATCTGTTGTCTGCTTTTGGGCTTAAACAGGAGCCAGTCCTCTTTTCATGGAAATACTCAAACACTAAACATTTTTGGCTTTTCAAGTGGGACACAACAATAAACCCTGCTATTGTAATGATAACGCCACTGCAAACAATATGTGAATGAAACAGCAAATGTGTGTTCCAATAAAATCTTACTTATAAACACACTTGAACAGATTTTGTCCACAGGTCATTTCCATTCTAGACCCTCAAAAAACTATTCTACATATGTTCATCAGAATTTTACTCATGTAAATTTGTAGATTCTTAAAACTATGTGTTTTGAGTGTAAGTGTATGCGTGTATGCAGTGTATCCACACAGCTTTGTAAAATTTGAGTTTGTATGGGATGATACATGTAATGAGCAAACTACTGGAATTAAGACATGAGTAATATGGCTTCCTCCTGCCAATTCCTTCATTCCTTTGTAAAAAAATTTGAGGGGTGTTCCACCATGCACGGTTATCCTGGTGCATGGTATCCTGTCTATTGTGCTGTTACTAAGAGGTTCTCCTTCTGCAGACCTCACCTCCCTTAATCCAAGGACTGAGAATCTGTAAATAGACTCAGGTCTTAAGAGTTCCTATCAGGCCTCTGTTCTCCAAACCCAGAGTGTTTTGGTACATATAAACCAAGTAAGGCTTTAAATAACTGGCCATCTTTTTCAGTGCTAGAAATTCCATGATCAATTGGCCACCTCAAACACTACCAAAACACCTGTGTGTATGACCAATACAATTTCTAAGATAGTTCCACTGTGTTTTATGGTAACCAGTCCTGTTTTGCTTCTGAAAATGAAGCAATCCTATTGGCTTCTGTAGATTTATATGTGTGGAGTGTGTGACAGATTAGGGAGGAAGTGAGTGCTTCTCATATACTAACTAAATCCAGTCCAAAATGTCTAAAAGTTTCAATATTGGGATTTTCCTCCTCTATCATACTGGAAGAATTTCTGGCACTTAATGTAGAGTCTGCATTTCTGAGTCTAATGCAAAATAAAAGTTAAAAATTCAAATTACTTCAAACAGCACAGCAGAATATTTGCTCCAGAATTGCCAGTATCCCCAATCCAGAGCTGTAAGTTCAGGCTGATTCAAAAATCTGTTGTCTGCTTTTGGGCTTAAACAGGAGCCAGTCCTCTTTTCATGGAAATACTCAAACACTAAACATTTTTGGCTTTTCAAGTGGGACACAACAATAAACCCTGCTATTGTAATGATAACGCCACTGCAAACAATATGTGAATGAAACAGCAAATGTGTGTTCCAATAAAATCTTACTTATAAACACACTTGAACAGATTTTGTCCACAGGTCATTTCCATTCTAGACCCTCAAAAAACTATTCTACATATGTTCATCAGAATTTTACTCATGTAAATTTGTAGATTCTTAAAACTATGTGTTTTGAGTGTAAGTGTATGCGTGTGTATGCATGTACATGTATCCACACAGCTTTGTAAAATTTGAGTTTGTAACTGTGGCCCAAAGCATGCTGAGATCTAACTTTTCTGATTGATTTAAAGATGAGCAAACTACTGGAATTAAGACATGAGTAATATGGCTTCCTCCTGCCAATTCCTTCATTCCTGTCTCAGGTAAGACAAACAAGACAGGGGGCAGCCTCATCAAAATAGAGGTGTGGTGGCTTTTTTTTGAAGGCAAAGGAGGCTCAGAAAGCAATGGAGCTGTAAGCTTCTCTGAATTTTTCAAGTATCTCAATTCCAATTTTCAAAGGCACTTTTTTTTTTTCCAAAAAGTACTCTAACTTTCATCCAAGAGAAGAATTTACCCAAAATAATTCAGTAACGCACAAACTCAAACTTATGTTTAGTTTTCAGTACATAAGCTCTGTGTAACAAAAGACTCAACATTCACATGCTCATTTCACATGCAAGCAAGGTAATGCTCGAAATCATTCAAGCTAGGCTTCAACAGTATGTGAACCTAGAAATTCCAGATGTACAAGCTGGATTTAGAAAAGATGAGGAACCAGAGATCAAATTACCAACACATGTTGGATCACAGAAAAAAAAGAGAGAGAATTCAAAAAGATACATGGACTTCTGCTTCACTTACTATGCTAAAGCCTTTGACTGCGTGGATCGCAATAAACTATGGAAATTCTTAAAGAGATGGGAATACCAGATCAGCTTACCTCTCTCCTGAGAAACCTATATGCAGGATAAGAAGCAACAGTTAGAACTGGTCATAGAACAATGGACTGATTCCAAATTGGGAACAGAGTACATCAAGGCTTTTATATCACCCTGCTTATTTAACTTCTATGCAGAGTACATCATGCGAAATGCCAGGCTAGATGACTTTCAAGCTAGAATCAAGATTGCTGGGAGAAATATCAACAACCTCAGATATGCACATGATAACACTCTAATGGCAGAAAGCAAAGAGGAACTAAAGAGCCTCTTGCTGAAGGTAAACGAGGAGAGTGAAAAAGCTGGCTTAATATTCAGCATTCAGAAATCTAAGATCATGGCATCTGGTCCCATTACTTCGTGGCAAATAGAAGGGGGAAAAGTGGAAACAGCAACAAATTTTATTTTCTTGGACTCAAAAAACACTGCAGATGATGACTGAAGCCATGGAATTAAGACATGTGCGCTTTGGAAGGAAAGGTATGACAAACCTACACAGCATATTAAAAAGAAGAGACACCACTTTGCCAACAAAGATCCATATAGTCAAAGCTATGGTTTTCCCATTAGTCACGTACAGATGAGATTTGGACCATAAAATGGCTGAGCCCCAAAGAATTGATGCTTTGGAACTGTGGTGCTGAAGAAGACTCTTGAGTCCCTTGGACAGCAAGGAGATCAAACAAGTCAATCCTAAAGGAAATCAACCCTGAATAATAATAGGAAGGTCTGATGCTGAAGCTGAAGCTCCAATACTTCGGCCACCTGATTGAAGTGATGACTTACTGGAAAAGATCCTGATGATGGAAAATACTGAGGGCAGGAGGAGAAGAGGAAAAGAGAAGACAGTCTGTGCCTTAAGTCAAGAATTTTGAAATTGAGCAAAACATTCTTTTTTTAAAAGATGTCCATGAAGTTAGGAAAAAAGTCTCTCATACTCATTGTACTGCCCTTCATACTTGACTATAACAGCCACTGGTCCCTCACAGCTTTGCTTTAAATTGTTAGTTTATAGGAGATGACCCCAGGGGATAATTTAATTAGGGGCTCAGGTATCATATGTCATCGGCTATCAGAGTTCTATGCTTTAATAGTTGCTAGAATTTTCCTGCCTTTGGGCCAGTTAACAAATCTCAGACATGTGTTCATGAACTCTTTTCCCACCACACCCACTATTTTGCCTTAAGCTTGCTGAATGCAAACATTTCTGGTCCTAATTTTATATTAGCCAAGGATCTTCACTGAGAGCAGCAAACACTGACACTGGTGAATTCAAGATAAAAGAATGTTTTGAAAGAAATGCCAAGGGGGCTGGAGAAACAGAATCAGAGGCCACAAAACCAGAGAGGCAGCAAAATCATACCCTAGAAACTCCTCACTTTTTGTCCTGCTATTGTCACCGCTGAACATTCAAAGGCACAAAAAACACAGCACTGACAATTCTGGACATCACTGTCAGGAGCCCTGCTCTGCCCTGGAGTAGTTGTTGCTGCTACAGTTGTCTCGGTCTTCCACAGAATGGATTCACTTCTGTGTATTATTTCTTTGCATCATCACCTCATAGTTTAAAATGTTGGCTACATGCATTTGGTGTCCAAGCCTTAGTCCAAATGAGTCTAGACATGTAAGCATCATAGATACTTGTCATTTGAGCTTCTGTATAAGATAGTGGGCTGTCACTCTTTCCAAGGATTTTAAAATGGGAAATTCCCAATTCCCTATGTATAGGAAGGCTGTATGATAGACAAACAAGTAGAAAGGCAAACATACAATATAAATTGTTAACATCTATCAAGTTTTGCTGTATAGCCATAGTCCCTTGGACAGCAAGGAGATCAAACAAGTCAATCCTAAAGGAAATCAACCCTGAATAATAATAGGAAGGTCTGATGCTGAAGCTGAAGCTCCAATACTTCGGCCACCTGATTGAAGTGATGACTTACTGGAAAAGATCCTGATGATGGAAAATACTGAGGGCAGGAGGAGAAGAGGAAAAGAGAAGACAGTCTGTGCCTTAAGTCAAGAATTTTGAAATTGAGCAAAACATTCTTTTTTTAAAAGATGTCCATGAAGTTAGGAAAAAAGTCTCTCATACTCATTGTACTGCCCTTCATACTTGACTATAACAGCCACTGGTCCCTCACAGCTTTGCTTTAAATTGTTAGTTTATAGGAGATGACCCCAGGGGATAATTTAATTAGGGGCTCAGGTATCATATGTCATCGGCTATCAGAGTTCTATGCTTTAATAGTTGCTAGAATTTTCCTGCCTTTGGGCCAGTTAACAAATCTCAGACATGTGTTCATGAACTCTTTTCCCACCACACCCACTATTTTGCCTTAAGCTTGCTGAATGCAAACATTTCTGGTCCTAATTTTATATTAGCCAAGGATCTTCACTGAGAGCAGCAAACACTGACACTGGTGAATTCAAGATAAAAGAATGTTTTGAAAGAAATGCCAAGGGGGCTGGAGAAACAGAATCAGAGGCCACAAAACCAGAGAGGCAGCAAAATCATACCCTAGAAACTCCTCACTTTTTGTCCTGCTATTGTCACCGCTGAACATTCAAAGGCACAAAAAACACAGCACTGACAATTCTGGACATCACTGTCAGGAGCCCTGCTCTGCCCTGGAGTAGTTGTTGCTGCTACAGTTGTCTCGGTCTTCCACAGAATGGATTCACTTCTGTGTATTATTTCTTTGCATCATCACCTCATAGTTTAAAATGTTGGCTACATGCATTTGGTGTCCAAGCCTTAGTCCAAATGAGTCTAGACATGTAAGCATCATAGATACTTGTCATTTGAGCTTCTGTATAAGATAGTGGGCTGTCACTCTTTCCAAGGATTTTAAAATGGGAAATTCCCAATTCCCTATGTATAGGAAGGCTGTATGATAGACAAACAAGTAGAAAGGCAAACATACAATATAAATTGTTAACATCTATCAAGTTCTTACTACCATGTACTGTTATGAGCTTTCTATATGTTAATTAATTTGGTTCTTATATTACTCCATTTTTCCCATTTTTGGAGAGGAACTAAAATATAGTAAGTTTAAATAGCTTCTATGAAGACACAGTTAATAAATAACAGGAAAAAAATTCCATTTCAGGTCTGTCAGATGCTAAATCCACCCTTTAACTTGTTATGGCCATTGTTTATAATTGCATAATTAACTTCTCACAAGGCCCAAAAGTATATAGAAATTTTGACATATGATATTGCTTAGTTTTTGGAGAAAACAGTTAAAGAAATAAAGAAATGTCATATGAAAGAAGAAGAATATAAGACTGTGATTGAATTTAAAACTTAACTCATTAAATTAAGACTTTTGCCAATGGACCTAAAATTTCTTAGGATTGTGAAATTGGGTCAGAATTCTCTAGTTACAAAATCAGACTTTACTTTAGAACATACTGCAAATCTATGAGCATACTTCAGCAGACATTTTTTTTTTTCTGCTTTAGGACAATGACTCAATATTCTGCTTTCTGGATAATATCAGCAGAGATAATAAAGCACGTGATATTGCCAGAGGTACTTTCTCTTCACTGGAAAACAAAATAGCAAAATAATAGATTCTAACATTGATAACAGCTATAGAGTATGAAGGAATACTTTTACAACAAATTTAACATAATTCTTTCTGGAAAACAAAAAATATGCATAATTTATATTATTAGATTCTAACATTGATAACAGCTAGAATGAAAAAATTCTGGACATCACTGTCAGGAGCCCTGCTCTGCCCTGGAGTAGTTGTTGCTGCTACAGTTGTCTCGGTCTTCCACAGAATGGATTCACTTCTGTGTATTATTTCTTTGCATCATCACCTCATAGTTTAAAATGTTGGCTACATGCATTTGGTGTCCAAGCCTTAGTCCAAATGAGTCTAGACATGTAAGCATCATAGATACTTGTCATTTGAGCTTCTGTATAAGATAGTGGGCTGTCACTCTTTCCAAGGATTTTAAAATGGGAAATTCCCAATTCCCTATGTATAGGAAGGCTGTATGATAGACAAACAAGTAGAAAGGCAAACATACAATATAAATTGTTAACATCTATCAAGTTCTTACTACCATGTACTGTTATGAGCTTTCTATATGTTAATTAATTTGGTTCTTATATTACTCCATTTTTCCCATTTTTGGAGAGGAACTAAAATATAGTAAGTTTAAATAGCTTCTATGAAGACACAGTTAATAAATAACAGGAAAAAAATTCCATTTCAGGTCTGTCAGATGCTAAATCCACCCTTTAACTTGTTATGGCCATTGTTTATAATTGCATAATTAACTTCTCACAAGGCCCAAAAGTATATAGAAATTTTGACATATGATATTGCTTAGTTTTTGGAGAAAACAGTTAAAGAAATAAAGAAATGTCATATGAAAGAAGAAGAATATAAGACTGTGATTGAATTTAAAACTTAACTCATTAAATTAAGACTTTTGCCAATGGACCTAAAATTTCTTAGGATTGTGAAATTGGGTCAGAATTCTCTAGTTACAAAATCAGACTTTACTTTAGAACATACTGCAAATCTATGAGCATACTTCAGCAGACATTTTTTTTTTTCTGCTTTAGGACAATGACTCAATATTCTGCTTTCTGGATAATATCAGCAGAGATAATAAAGCACGTGATATTGCCAGAGGTACTTTTCTCTTCACTGGAAAACAAAATAGCAAAATAATAGATTCTAACATTGATAACAGCTATAGAGTATGAAGGAATACTTTTACAACAAATTTAACATAATTCTTTCTGAATATTTTTATATTTTAGGTTGATGACATTGTTTTAATGTATTTTGAGGTAGCTTAATAAAAAAGAATTTAAAAATGATACAAGGTTATAGATTTATATTATTTGTCAGATATAATGGTCTCAATTCTGCTCAATATAGGACATGAAACATTATAGGCTTAACTGTTCATTAACTGAAGAATTCCAATACTTTGACACATCACTATCTACAGCTAGTCTTATCAGGTTTTCCAAGCCTCTTTTCCATTCCATTCAAGCTTCAAGTTTGGTTGCCCCTTTATTTCAACAGTTAATTTCCTCTTATAGTGTTTTAAAACAAGAAAGAGCATGTAACATGAAATCTCTACATTCATCTTCATTTAAATTTTCCCCTTTTTCTTATTCTTCTTTTTCTCCCTTCTCCTCCCTCTTTTCTCCTCCCCTCAACTGATAAAAAAAGAAACTTATCCAAGGTCAGACTACAAAGGTAGACCTAGAATTGCAACTCAAGTGATCTGACAGTTGGATTAAGAATCTTTGCCACTTCACATATTAACTCTAATTTTTCTGTGAACAGTTTGAAAGATAAACTACAAATGAAAACTCAACAGCAGTGGAACTCTCTAAAAGGCAATCCAAAGGACCAAACCAAGGATGATGCAATTCTTTGACTAGAAGAATAAGAGTTGGGATGAATAGTTGATATCAACTCTTGAGGTAAAAAGGGTATAAGCTTTGAGGAACACCTAAATGAAAGATACAAGGTAGAGGGTAGAAACTTTCTCACATGCATATCCAGTGTAGTGGTGTTACTAAGATAGTGAATTTGAAAAAATATGTTTGCACTCATTAAAAAAAATGAGTTCTTTTAATTAATTTTTTAAATTAATCCATGCATCATACTAATAGAAGCAATCAGAATCCCAGATTTCAGGGAAAAAAAGGTGAGAGGTATATTTGTGGTCATGGCAATGATGCTGAGCTTCAGTCCATTGATGAGTGAGTACAAGTCCCTCATATTTAAACCAGTTCTAGAACAAAGTTCACGAAGGTACAGATTGTAAAAGAAGAAAAACTATAGAGCCTGCAGAATCAGTCCAATCTTGAGATCGTTTAATACTCTAATAGTATCTTTAAAGAAGTGTGTACCTTTTAACAATTCCATAGAAAAAGATTGATTTTTCTTTCATATCTGTTGCTCCAGACAGGGTTCTTGGTTCAATACCTGAAACTAACATTTCTATTATAAACAGAAAGAAAAAATGTACTGGTAGTTTATGTATAGGCTTCAGATTTATACTACCAAAATTCTTCTACTAAGATGTGGTACATACATGCAATGGAACATTTGCTGTTGTTGTTTTAGCTGCTAAAATATGCCCAACTCTTTTGTGACTCCATGGAGTATAACCCACCAGGCTCCTCTGTGCAGGGGATTTTCCAGTCAAGAATACTGGTGTGGGTTGCCATTTCTTTCTCCAGGGCATTTTTCCCAACCCAGAGACTCAACCCATGTCTCCTGCATTGTCAGGCATACTACTGAGCCACCTGGGAGGCCCCACAATAGAATATTACTCAGCTGGAAAAAGGAATGAGATAATGCTATTTGTAGCAACATGGACGGACATAGAGATCTCATGCTGAGTGAAGTAAGTCAGACAGAGAAAGATAAATGTCATATTATACTGGTTATATGCAGAATCTAAAAAATTTGCAACAAATGAACTTATTTACAAAACAGAAATAGAGTTACAGATGTAAGAAAACATGGTTATCTTTGACTAGAAGAATAAGAGTTGGGATGAATAGTTGATATCAACTCTTGAGGTAAAAAGGGTATAAGCTTTGAGGAACACCTAAATGAAAGATACAAGGTAGAGGGTAGAAACTTTCTCACATGCATATCCAGTGTAGTGGTGTTACTAAGATAGTGAATTTGAAAAAATATGTTTGCACTCATTAAAAAAAATGAGTTCTTTTAATTAATTTTTTAAATTAATCCATGCATCATACTAATAGAAGCAATCAGAATCCCAGATTTCAGGGAAAAAAAGGTGAGAGGTATATTTGTGGTCATGGCAATGATGCTGAGCTTCAGTCCATTGATGAGTGAGTACAAGTCCCTCATATTTAAACCAGTTCTAGAACAAAGTTCACGAAGGTACAGATTGTAAAAGAAGAAAAACTATAGAGCCTGCAGAATCAGTCCAATCTTGAGATCGTTTAATACTCTAATAGTATCTTTAAAGAAGTGTGTACCTTTTAACAATTCCATAGAAAAAAAGATTGATTTTTCTTTCATATCTGTTGCTCCAGACAGGGTTCTTGGTTCAATACCTGAAACTAACATTTCTATTATAAACAGAAAGAAAAAATGTACTGGTAGTTTATGTATAGGCTTCAGATTTATACTACCAAAATTCTTCTACTAAGATGTGGTACATACATGCAATGGAACATTTGCTGTTGTTGTTTTAGCTGCTAAAATATGCCCAACTCTTTTGTGACTCCATGGAGTATAACCCACCAGGCTCCTCTGTGCAGGGGATTTTCCAGTCAAGAATACTGGTGTGGGTTGCCATTTCTTTCTCCAGGGCATTTTTCCCAACCCAGAGACTCAACCCATGTCTCCTGCATTGTCAGGCATACTACTGAGCCACCTGGGAGGCCCCACAATAGAATATTACTCAGCTGGAAAAAGGAATGAGATAATGCTATTTGTAGCAACATGGACGGACATAGAGATCTCATGCTGAGTGAAGTAAGTCAGACAGAGAAAGATAAATGTCATATTATACTGGTTATATGCAGAATCTAAAAAATTTGCAACAAATGAACTTATTTACAAAACAGAAATAGAGTTACAGATGTAGAGAAAAACATGGTTATCAAGGGGGGCAAGGGAGAGATAAATTGGGAGATATGGACTGACATATATACATTACTATATACAAAACAAATAACTCATAAGGACCTATTGTATAGCACAGGGAATTCTACTCAGTATTCCGTAATGGTTTATATGGGAATAGAATCTAAAAAAGAGTGGATATATGTATATGTATATGTATATGTATATGTATATGTATATGTATAGCTGATTTACTTTGCTTTTAGTGGAGAAGAAACTAACACAACATTGTAAATCAACTGTATACTGATAAAAAATAATTTTTAAAAACAACACAAAAAATTCTACTTAAAATCATCCAAAAACATCAGAATGGCAATAGTGGTAGAGAAGTTATTTATGTCAACCCATCAAAGATATCCCATATCTTTCTCATAAATAAACACTTCTGAAATCTAAGCAAAAGATTAGATTGAATTTAAGCAATGTGAGGAATTACTTTCTCCACGTTTCCAAATGTAAGACTAATCTCCCACATTACAAAAAAAAGACCTCTGAGTATTCCTTTATTCACTTAATTCTTCATAATTCAAGTGATCAAGCTAATCCCTAAACTTAAAGTAGGAAACTATCATCATTTACACAACTAGAGTTAGAAGTAACTACCATGAAAGCGAAGTAGAAAGGAAACAATTCTTAAAATACAGGGTGTAAAAACAATACATCATTCTTTGCCTTAAGATTCATTAGCCAACTTTGTTTTGTTCATTTGAATGTATGTTTCATTTGGTAAGATCATCAAGCTAAGAAATGGGCTATTGTCTGCATGCCTTAGTAGTATGAAATAATCTTGACAGCAGCAACAATCTTTGAATATCACTGGATTATGATCCCTCCCATCTATGAAAAACACTCAACATCCTCACCAGTTACCCACCTCCTGTTGCTTGTCTCAAATATATTCATAAATAATTTTCAGATTAGTCCAACATTTCCCTGAAGTCTGCTATCTAATAAGGCTCTCTGAGTGGGTCACTTAACTTTTGTTTCCGCTGTCTGTGCCCTTTATGAAAATATTATTTCAGGATCAGCGTAGTTTGTCTTGTTGCTTACAAAGCTACGAAAGCCACTAGAGAACAAAATGATAACTGCATTTACTTTAGTCTTCACTGTGCCTGCTTCACAATGTGTTGCTCTGGAAAAAGATGAACAAATGTGCTTCTCTCTTGACACATCTTAAACCAAAGCCCTGAACTGCTTTGTAGGGCCTTCCTTGGTTCGTGGAATATTTTATAAAAGAGTCTATAGGACTATCTCTGCACCGTTTCACACTCCCACCCCACCAAGTACAAACTACCCCCAAGTCCTTTCTCCTTCATGAAAATAAAGTCGTGAAAGTCCTGACAGACCAGTAACTCAGTGAACATATGATACACAGTATCTTGACTATTGCATTATTGTTGGCTGAGCCTGCTTTTCTGGCGGATTCTAAGAAATACTAGAACCACAACTTTCTGGAAAATGTTACGCATGATTTGGCCTGAAGGTAAGTATACTGTGGAGGTGTCCCTTCTAGGACTCTTTTCCATGCTAAACAGCTTTTTCTGCGGGGACCTTCCAGAAAGGAAGGCAGCGGATTGCCCCGGCTGAACCGGGAGATTTTGGACTCTTTTCCATGCTATACAAGTGAATTCAAAAAGTGATCAAGCTAATCCCTAAACTTAAAGTAGGAAACTATCATCATTTACACAACTAGAGTTAGAAGTAACTACCATGAAAGCGAAGTAGAAAGGAAACAATTCTTAAAATACAGGGTGTAAAAACAATACATCATTCTTTGCCTTAAGATTCATTAGCCAACTTTGTTTTGTTCATTTGAATGTATGTTTCATTTGGTAAGATCATCAAGCTAAGAAATGGGCTATTGTCTGCATGCCTTAGTAGTATGAAATAATCTTGACAGCAGCAACAATCTTTGAATATCACTGGATTATGATCCCTCCCATCTATGAAAAACACTCAACATCCTCACCAGTTACCCACCTCCTGTTGCTTGTCTCAAATATATTCATAAATAATTTTCAGATTAGTCCAACATTTCCCTGAAGTCTGCTATCTAATAAGGCTCTCTGAGTGGGTCACTTAACTTTTGTTTCCGCTGTCTGTGCCCTTTATGAAAATATTATTTCAGGATCAGCGTAGTTTGTCTTGTTGCTTACAAAGCTACGAAAGCCACTAGAGAACAAAATGATAACTGCATTTACTTTAGTCTTCACTGTGCCTGCTTCACAATGTGTTGCTCTGGAAAAAGATGAACAAATGTGCTTCTCTCTTGACACATCTTAAACCAAAGCCCTGAACTGCTTTGTAGGGCCTTCCTTGGTTCGTGGAATATTTTATAAAAGAGTCTATAGGACTATCTCTGCACCGTTTCACACTCCCACCCCCACCAAGTACAAACTACCCCCAAGTCCTTTCTCCTTCATGAAAATAAAGTCGTGAAAGTCCTGACAGACCAGTAACTCAGTGAACATATGATACACAGTATCTTGACTATTGCATTATTGTTGGCTGAGCCTGCTTTTCTGGCGGATTCTAAGAAATACTAGAACCACAACTTTCTGGAAAATGTTACGCATGATTTGGCCTGAAGGTAAGTATACTGTGGAGGTGTCCCTTCTAGGACTCTTTTCCATGCTAAACAGCTTTTTCTGCGGGGACCTTCCGCAGAAAGGAAGGCAGCGGGATTGCCCCCGGCTGAACCGGGAGATTTTGGACAGAGGTGAGCCTTGCTGCCCGCCCCCAGCCCGCCGCGCATGCCGGGACAATCAGACGCGCGGGGTTCTGTCCAGGCAGTTCTGTTTTATTAATGTAGACTTACAGCTTTTATAGGCAAACGAAGGGGGTTTTGCAAGGAACTTCCTATAATTACACCAATCAAGCTAAAGGTCGAGCAATTATGTATTTACATCGCAATAGGAGTCTATGGTGAGCATGCGTTGTCCAGGAGCGCAGCGCGGAAACCAGGAGGATCAATCAGAGGTTTTGACAATCGACTTTAGATTATGCCCTCTTCCTGTAGGCATCATTTTAGTACCAAACTGCAAATATGTGCTTAAGCTTCCTTATGCTTGCAAAGGCCTTCTTTCATTTAGGGCCCCACACTTTTCTATATCCCTAACCCTTCTAATTCTTTCCTCCAAGACAGTCATATACAAACTCATGTTTATTTGTTCTGTGTAGTTGTTACATGTGGTTTAAAATGTATTTATTTTAACTGAAGAATTTTGACTCTAAAACTTTAAAAGGTCTGGAGAAAATCCTTACATCTTATTTGTTTGAACTATAAACAGAACTGCCTTTTCAGTCCCCTAGAGAACTTAAAGGATCTGTCAAATTTCAACACACACCATCCTCAACTTGTCCTGCAATATTCACCTAGTGTTCTCAAGCTTGTCCTAGTTTTGCCTCAGCTTGTCTAGGGTGATTTGCTAAAACTAAAAGACAGAAAAAGGATGTTAACTTTTTCCCCATTTCAGCCAACCATGTCAGTTCTGGAAACAATTTGAAGTAAGGTGGTGTGGTTATTGTTTGCATCAGAGAAATGGGACCTTTCTCCTTCATGAAAATAAAGTCGTGAAAGTCCTGACAGACCAGTAACTCAGTGAACATATGATACACAGTATCTTGACTATTGCATTATTGTTGGCTGAGCCTGCTTTTCTGGCGGATTCTAAGAAATACTAGAACCACAACTTTCTGGAAAATGTTACGCATGATTTGGCCTGAAGGTAAGTATACTGTGGAGGTGTCCCTTCTAGGACTCTTTTCCATGCTAAACAGCTTTTTCTGCGGGGACCTTCCGCAGAAAGGAAGGCAGCGGGATTGCCCCCGGCTGAACCGGGAGATTTTGGACAGAGGTGAGCCTTGCTGCCCGCCCCCCAGCCCGCCGGCGCATGCCGGGGACAATCAGACGCGGCGGGGGTTCTGTCAAGGCAGTTCTGTTTTATTAATGTAGACTTACAGCTTTTATAGGCAAACGAAGGGGGTTTTGCAAGGAACTTCCTATAATTACACCAATCAAGCTAAAGGTCGAGCAATTATGTATTTACATCGCAATAGGAGTCTATGGTGAGCATGCGTTGTCCAGGAGCGCAGCGCGGAAACCAGGAGGATCAATCAGAGGTTTTGACAATCGACTTTAGATTATGCCCTCTTCCTGTAGGCATCATTTTAGTACCAAACTGCAAATATGTGCTTAAGCTTCCTTATGCTTGCAAAGGCCTTCTTTCATTTAGGGCCCCACACTTTTCTATATCCCTAACCCTTCTAATTCTTTCCTCCAAGACAGTCATATACAAACTCATGTTTATTTGTTCTGTGTAGTTGTTACATGTGGTTTAAAATGTATTTATTTTAACTGAAGAATTTTGACTCTAAAACTTTAAAAGGTCTGGAGAAAATCCTTACATCTTATTTGTTTGAACTATAAACAGAACTGCCTTTTCAGTCCCCTAGAGAACTTAAAGGATCTGTCAAATTTCAACACACACCATCCTCAACTTGTCCTGCAATATTCACCTAGTGTTCTCAAGCTTGTCCTAGTTTTGCCTCAGCTTGTCTAGGGTGATTTGCTAAAACTAAAAAGACAGAAAAAGGATGTTAACTTTTTTTCCCCCATTTCAGCCAACCATGTCAGTTCTGGAAATCAATTTGAAGTAAGGTGGTGTGGTTATTGTTTGCATCAGAGAAATGGGAGAGAGAAAATGATCTGCAACTTTAACGTATACTATGCTCTAGCACTTTTAAGTTGTTCATTATTTGCCAGATCTATAAACACAGTATGTCTCATGTGTGTGCTTAGTTGCTCAGTTGTGTCTCTTTGCAGCCCTTTGGACTGTAGCCTGCCAGGCTCCTCTGCCTGTGGCGATTTCCAGGCAAAAACACTGGAGTGGACTGTCACTGCCTTCTCCATGTAATTTAAAATGCACAGTTATAGTTACAAAATCTCCAAGATAGCCTTGATGGCTTTTGCTGTTCTTTTTACTGACTTTGACAAAAGTGTCTGCAGTGCATTTGCTGGTCACCTATTAATGTGTTTGTTGCTCAGTTGTGTCTGACTCTTTGCAAACCTATAGACTATAGCCCACCAGGCTCCTTGGAATTCTCCAGGCAAGAATACAGAAGTGGATTGCCATTCCCTTCTCCAGGGGATCTTCCCAGCCCAGGGACGGAATCCTTGTCTTTTGCATTGCAGGCTGTTTCTTTACAGTCTGAGCCACCCGGGGAAGCTCCTTCCTTATCATCTAGCTAGCTTCTATTGGTTCCTTTATCCATCTTAAAGGTGTTATTAATTTCAGTTTGGATATCTACCATTTCACCATGCAGCCCATGTGTTCTGGGGAAAGTTAAATTTCATGGAGCAGTGTTTGATTGATCTACATCAACCAGCACATTTCTGTTCTCTTGCATAGTGACTGGTTCAGCTGTATCAGCTGTATGTGACCTTAGCCAATCTAACTACAAACTGAATTTTAAAAAGTAAATTTGAGGATTCTGGCTTAGAGCCCTAAGAAAGAAACACTTCAATTTCTGAAGAACGGGTGTTTACAAAAACTGGAACTGCTGGAACTGTGTTATATGAGGAAACTTCTAAGATAAACTTGACAATGTAAAGAAAATTGAAAAAAAAACTGAGGTCTTAAAAAAATATATTTAAGTTGCCGAATCAAAATAAACTCATCACATTTCCTGATTGATACATTTACAAAAGCCAAGATAGCCTTTTTAATATTTAAGTCATATTAACTTGGATATTTTTGCTTAATGAAAGATCAAAAATTCAAAACTACATTACCATATATGCAGGAGACATGGGTTTTATCACTGGGTTGGGAAGATGCTTTGAAAAAGGGAATCACTTCCCACTCTGGTATTCTTGCCTGGGTAAGTTCATGGTCAGAGGAGCCTGGTGAGCTACAATCCATGGGGTGACACAGATTTGAACATAACTGAGAGACAAACACACACACACATAGTATAGTATAAACAAGGCAAAATATATTAGCTATGGAAATGAACTGCTGATCTCTAGAGACTTTTTCCTCTGGAGGTTCTACTTTTAAAATATGGTATTAGGCACAAGTGGTTTTAATTCTCTACTATTTTTATATGATAAAAGATAAAAGTATAAGTTACTTTAATTACTCATCTCCATTTTTTAAGTATTTCTGCAAACAGAAATAGTAACTTCTTTCAAACTTACATTAGAGTTGTTGAAAGCTCACATGAGTTTTCTTTTTAAAAATCTTTATTTTGCTTTTAACTTTTACAGAGTTTTGTTGTTTACAGATATGTATGTTCCCAGATTAGTCATATGTATATCCCCCCCTTCCCACCCCTGCCAACCATCACACAGCACCCCTGAAGGATCCCCTTTTCTCACAGAGCAATGACTAGAGCTATTTTCTTCACTTATGATAGTACAGGCCTTCATGCTACTTCCTTTATGCCTCCCACCCTCTGTTCCTTCCCCACAATGTCCATATGTCCACTGTCCATGTTGGAAAGTTAAATTTCATGGAGCAGTGTTTGATTGATCTACATCAACCAGCACATTTCTGTTCTCTTGCATAGTGACTGGTTCAGCTGTATCAGCTGTATGTGACCTTAGCCAATCTAACTACAAACTGAATTTTAAAAAGTAAATTTGAGGATTCTGGCTTAGAGCCCTAAGAAAGAAACACTTCAATTTCTGAAGAACGGGTGTTTACAAAAACTGGAACTGCTGGAACTGTGTTATATGAGGAAACTTCTAAGATAAACTTGACAATGTAAAGAAAATTGAAAAAAAAACTGAGGTCTTAAAAAAATATATTTAAGTTGCCGAATCAAAATAAACTCATCACATTTCCTGATTGATACATTTACAAAAGCCAAGATACCCTTTTTTAATATTTAAGTCATATTAACTTGGATATTTTTGCTTAATGAAAGATCAAAAATTCAAAACTACATTACCATATATGCAGGAGACATGGGTTTTATCACTGGGTTGGGAAGATGCTTTGAAAAAGGGAATCACTTCCCACTCTGGTATTCTTGCCTGGGTAAGTTCATGGTCAGAGGAGCCTGGTGAGCTACAATCCATGGGGTGACACAGATTTGAACATAACTGAGAGACAAACACACACACACATAGTATAGTATAAACAAGGCAAAATATATTAGCTATGGAAATGAACTGCTGATCTCTAGAGACTTTTTCCTCTGGAGGTTCTACTTTTAAAATATGGTATTAGGCACAAGTGGTTTTAATTCTCTACTATTTTTATATGATAAAAGATAAAAGTATAAGTTACTTTAATTACTCATCTCCATTTTTTAAGTATTTCTGCAAACAGAAATAGTAACTTCTTTCAAACTTACATTAGAGTTGTTGAAAGCTCACATGAGTTTTCTTTTTTTAAAAAAAATCTTTATTTTGCTTTTAACTTTTACAGAGTTTTGTTGTTTACAGATATGTATGTTCCCAGATTAGTCATATGTATATCCCCCCCTTCCCACCCCTGCCAACCATCACACAGCACCCCTGAAGGATCCCCTTTTCTCACAGAGCAATGACTAGAGCTATTTTCTTCACTTATGATAGTACAGGCCTTCATGCTACTTCCTTTATGCCTCCCACCCTCTGTTCCTTCCCCACAATGTCCATATGTCCACTGTCCATGTCTGTCTTTTCGTTGCTTCGCTGCATCTGCCATCATCACCATCCTACTAGATTCCATATATGTGTGTTAATATACTGTATTTGTCCTTCTCTTTCTGACTGACTTCACTTTTGATGATACGTTCTAGATCCAGCAACCTCATTAGGGCTGATTCTTCTGCATTTCTCTTTATGGCTGTGTAGTATTCCATTGTATACACGTACCAGCGCTTTTGGATTCATTCGTTTGTTGATGGGCATCTAGGTTCCTTCCATCTTCTAGCTATTGTATAGAGAGCTGCAATAAACATTGGGGTACAGGTGCTTCTTTCAGATTTGATTTCATCAGGGTATAAGCCTAAGAGTGGGATGGCTGGGTCATATGGTGCTTCTATTTTTAGTTTTTTAAGAAATCTCCAGACTATCTTCCATAGAGGCTGTATCAATTTACACTCCCACCAGCAATGCAAGAGGGTTCCCTTTTCTCCGCACCCTCTCCAGCATTTATTGTCTGTCGATTTGTGGACGATGGCCATTCTGATGGGTGTGAGGTGATATCTCATTGTAGTTTTGATTTGCATTTCTGAATTATAAGTGAAGTTGAGCATCGTTTCATGTGCTTTTGGGCCATCTGTATGTCATCATTGGAGAGGTGTCTGTTTAGGTCCTTTTCCCATTTTTTGATTGGGTTGTTTGTTTTTCCGGTGATGAGTTGTCTGAGTTGCTTGTAGATTTTGGAGATTAATTCTTTGTCTGTTGTTTCATTTGCTATGATTTTCTCCCACTCTGTGGGGTGTCTGTTGAGCTTTTTTGTAATTTCTTTTGCTGTACAAAAGCTTTGAAGTTTCATTAGGTCCCACATGTTCATTTGTCTTTTTAGTTCCGCTATTCTAGTAGGTGGGTTAGAGAAGATCTTGTTTTGTTGTTTACAGATATGTATGTTCCCAGATTAGTCATATGTATATCCCCCCCTTCCCACCCCTGCCAACCATCACACAGCACCCCTGAAGGATCCCCTTTTCTCACAGAGCAATGACTAGAGCTATTTTCTTCACTTATGATAGTACAGGCCTTCATGCTACTTCCTTTATGCCTCCCACCCTCTGTTCCTTCCCCACAATGTCCATATGTCCACTGTCCATGTCTGTCTTTTCGTTGCTTCGCTGCATCTGCCATCATCACCATCCTACTAGATTCCATATATGTGTGTTAATATACTGTATTTGTCCTTCTCTTTCTGACTGACTTCACTTTTGATGATACGTTCTAGATCCAGCAACCTCATTAGGGCTGATTCTTCTGCATTTCTCTTTATGGCTGTGTAGTATTCCATTGTATACACGTACCAGCGCTTTTGGATTCATTCGTTTGTTGATGGGCATCTAGGTTCCTTCCATCTTCTAGCTATTGTATAGAGAGCTGCAATAAACATTGGGGTACAGGTGCTTCTTTCAGATTTGATTTCATCAGGGTATAAGCCTAAGAGTGGGATGGCTGGGTCATATGGTGCTTCTATTTTTAGTTTTTTAAGAAATCTCCAGACTATCTTCCATAGAGGCTGTATCAATTTACACTCCCACCAGCAATGCAAGAGGGTTCCCTTTTCTCCGCACCCTCTCCAGCATTTATTGTCTGTCGATTTGTGGACGATGGCCATTCTGATGGGTGTGAGGTGATATCTCATTGTAGTTTTGATTTGCATTTCTGAATTATAAGTGAAGTTGAGCATCGTTTCATGTGCTTTTGGGCCATCTGTATGTCATCATTGGAGAGGTGTCTGTTTAGGTCCTTTTCCCATTTTTTGATTGGGTTGTTTGTTTTTCCGGTGATGAGTTGTCTGAGTTGCTTGTAGATTTTGGAGATTAATTCTTTGTCTGTTGTTTCATTTGCTATGATTTTCTCCCACTCTGTGGGGTGTCTGTTGAGCTTTTTTGTAATTTCTTTTGCTGTACAAAAGCTTTGAAGTTTCATTAGGTCCCACATGTTCATTTGTCTTTTTAGTTCCGCTATTCTAGTAGGTGGGTTAGAGAAGATCTTGCTTTGATTGATGTCCTTGAGGGTTTTGCCTATATTCTCCTCTAAGAGTTTGATGGTTTCTGGCCTTACATTTAAGTCTTTAATCCATTTTGAGTTGCTGTTTGTGCATGGTGTCAGGGCATGTTCCAACTTCATGTTTTAGCATGTGGCTGTCCAATTTTCCCAGCACCATTTGTTGAAGAGGCTGTCTTTGTCCCATTTTATAGTTTCGTTCCTTTGTCAAAATAAGGTACCCACAGGTGCATGGGTTTATCTCTGGGTTCTCGATCTTGTTCCATTGGTCGATATTTCTGTTTTTGTGCCAGTACCATACTGTCTTGAGGACTGTTGCTTTGTAGTAGAGTCTGAAGTTGGGGAGGCTGATCCCCCCAGCTCCATTCTTCTTCCTGAGGATTGCTTTGGCTATTCGAGGTCTTTTGTGTTTCCATATGAACTGTGTGATTCTTTGGTCTAGTTCTGTGAAGAATGTCATTGGTAGTTTGATAGGGATCGCATTGAATCTATAGATGACATTTGGTAGTATGGTAATTTTCACAATATTGATTCTTCCGACCCAGGAACATGGAATATTTCTCCATCTGTTTATGTCTTCTTTAATGCCTCTCATAAGTGTCTTGTAATTTTCTGTGTACAGTTCTTTTGTTTCTTTGGGTAGGTTTATTCCTAGATATTTGATTCTTTTGGTTGAGATGGTGATGGGGATTGCCTCTTTGATTTCGTTTTCTGATTTTTCATTGTGCTTTTGGGCCATCTGTATGTCATCATTGGAGAGGTGTCTGTTTAGGTCCTTTTCCCATTTTTTGATTGGGTTGTTTGTTTTTCCGGTGATGAGTTGTCTGAGTTGCTTGTAGATTTTGGAGATTAATTCTTTGTCTGTTGTTTCATTTGCTATGATTTTCTCCCACTCTGTGGGGTGTCTGTTGAGCTTTTTTGTAATTTCTTTTGCTGTACAAAAGCTTTGAAGTTTCATTAGGTCCCACATGTTCATTTGTCTTTTTAGTTCCGCTATTCTAGTAGGTGGGTTAGAGAAGATCTTGCTTTGATTGATGTCCTTGAGGGTTTTGCCTATATTCTCCTCTAAGAGTTTGATGGTTTCTGGCCTTACATTTAAGTCTTTAATCCATTTTGAGTTGCTGTTTGTGCATGGTGTCAGGGCATGTTCCAACTTCATGTTTTAGCATGTGGCTGTCCAATTTTCCCAGCACCATTTGTTGAAGAGGCTGTCTTTGTCCCATTTTATAGTTTCGCTTCCTTTGTCAAAAATAAGGTACCCACAGGTGCATGGGTTTATCTCTGGGTTCTCGATCTTGTTCCATTGGTCGATATTTCTGTTTTTGTGCCAGTACCATACTGTCTTGAGGACTGTTGCTTTGTAGTAGAGTCTGAAGTTGGGGAGGCTGATCCCCCCAGCTCCATTCTTCTTCCTGAGGATTGCTTTGGCTATTCGAGGTCTTTTGTGTTTCCATATGAACTGTGTGATTCTTTGGTCTAGTTCTGTGAAGAATGTCATTGGTAGTTTGATAGGGATCGCATTGAATCTATAGATGACATTTGGTAGTATGGTAATTTTCACAATATTGATTCTTCCGACCCAGGAACATGGAATATTTCTCCATCTGTTTATGTCTTCTTTAATGCCTCTCATAAGTGTCTTGTAATTTTCTGTGTACAGTTCTTTTGTTTCTTTGGGTAGGTTTATTCCTAGATATTTGATTCTTTTGGTTGAGATGGTGATGGGGATTGCCTCTTTGATTTCGTTTTCTGGTTTTTCATTGTTTGTGTATAGGAATGCCAGTGATTTCTGTATATTGATTTTGTATCCTGCGACTCTGCTGAATTCGCTGATTAATTCTAGTAGTTTTGTAATAGTGTCTTTGGGATTTTCTATGTATAATATCATGTCATCTGCAAATAGAGAGAGTTTGACTTCTTCTTTTCCAATCTGGATTCCTTTTATTTCTTTCTCTTCTCTTATTGCCATTGCTAGAACTTCCAGGACTATGTTGCATAAGAGCGGTGGAATTTTTTTATTTCTCCTTTGATTGCCTCAATGATCAGTTGGTTTTTTAGGTACGTTTTGTTTAATCTCCATGTGTTTGTGTTTTTAGCGGTTTTTTTCCTGTAGTTGATTTCTCGACTCATTGCATTGTGGTCCAAGAAGATGGTTGATGTAATTTCAGTTTTCTTGAATTGACTGAGGTTTGATTTGTGGCCCAAGATGTGGTCTATCCTGGAGAATGTTCCATGAGCACTTGAGAAGAAAGTGTATTCTTCTGCTTTGGGATGGAAAGTCCTAAAGATACCCATGAGGTCCATTTCTTCTAGTGTGGCATTTAAGGCTTGTGTTTCTTTATTGATTTTCTGTTTGGATGATCTGTCCATTGGTGTGAGAGGAGTGTTAAAGTCTCCTACCATGACTGTGTTAGTGTCAATGTCTTCTTTTATGTCTGAAAGTGTTTGTCTTATGTATTGGGGTGCTCCTGTGTTGGAAGCATAGATATTTATGATTGTTATGTTTTCTTCTTGGATCGATCCCTTAATCATGATGTAGTGACCTGCCTTGTCTCTTAGAATCTTCTTTACTTTGAAATCTATTTTGTCTGATATGAGGATTGCTACTCCAGCTTTCTTTTGATTTCCATTTGCATGGAATATCTTTTTCAGCCTCTCACTTTCAGTCTATGAGTGTCTCTAGGTCTGAAATGAGTTTCCTGGAGCCAGCATATGTATGGGTCGTGTTTTGGGATCCATTCAGCCACTCTGTGTCTTTTGGTTGGGGCATTTAGTCCATTGACATTCAAAGTAATTATTGATACATAAGATCCTATTGTCATCTTCTTAGATATTATGATGGGTTTGTTTCATGGATCTTCTCCTTTTATACTTGTTGTCTGTATAAGTCCCTTTAACACTTGTTGTAAGACTGGTTTGGTGTGACTAAATTCTTTTAATTTTTGCTTGTCTGTAAAGCTTTTGATTTCTCCATCAATTCTGAAGGAGATCCTTGCAGGGTAGAGGATTCTTGGTTGCAGATTATTCTCTTTTAGCCATTTAAATGTGTCCTGCCATTCCCTTCTGGCCTGCAGAGTTTCTGTTGAAAGATCAGCTGTTAAATGTATGGGCTTTCCCTTGTATGTCACTAGTTGCTTTTCCCTTGCTGCTTTGAGAATTCTGTCTTTGTGTTTAATTTGTGTTAACTTCATTAATATGTGTCTTGGTGTGTTTCTTCTTGGATTGATTCTGTATGGTACTCTTTGTGCTTCTTGGACTTGATTGACTATTTCTTTTCCCATGTTGGGGAAATTTTCAACTAGAATCTCTTCAAAAATTTTCTCATAGCCTTTCTTTTTTTCTTCTTCTGGAACCCCTATAATTCGAATATTGGTGCATTTGATATTATCCCAGAGGTCTCTGAGGCTATCCTCTGTTCCTAATTCCTGAGTTTTTTTGGGGTGATACCCATGAGGTCCATTTCTTCTAGTGTGGCATTTAAGGCTTGTGTTTCTTTATTGATTTTCTGTTTGGATGATCTGTCCATTGGTGTGAGAGGAGTGTTAAAGTCTCCTACCATGACTGTGTTAGTGTCAATGTCTTCTTTTATGTCTGAAAGTGTTTGTCTTATGTATTGGGGTGCTCCTGTGTTGGAAGCATAGATATTTATGATTGTTATGTTTTCTTCTTGGATCGATCCCTTAATCATGATGTAGTGACCTGCCTTGTCTCTTAGAATCTTCTTTACTTTGAAATCTATTTTGTCTGATATGAGGATTGCTACTCCAGCTTTCTTTTGATTTCCATTTGCATGGAATATCTTTTTCAGCCTCTCACTTTCAGTCTATGAGTGTCTCTAGGTCTGAAATGAGTTTCCTGGAGCCAGCATATGTATGGGTCGTGTTTTGGGATCCATTCAGCCACTCTGTGTCTTTTGGTTGGGGCATTTAGTCCATTGACATTCAAAGTAATTATTGATACATAAGATCCTATTGTCATCTTCTTAGATATTATGATGGGTTTGTTTCATGGATCTTCTCCTTTTATACTTGTTGTCTGTATAAGTCCCTTTAACACTTGTTGTAAGACTGGTTTGGTGTGACTAAATTCTTTTAATTTTTGCTTGTCTGTAAAGCTTTTGATTTCTCCATCAATTCTGAAGGAGATCCTTGCAGGGTAGAGGATTCTTGGTTGCAGATTATTCTCTTTTAGCCATTTAAATGTGTCCTGCCATTCCCTTCTGGCCTGCAGAGTTTCTGTTGAAAGATCAGCTGTTAAATGTATGGGCTTTCCCTTGTATGTCACTAGTTGCTTTTCCCTTGCTGCTTTGAGAATTCTGTCTTTGTGTTTAATTTGTGTTAACTTCATTAATATGTGTCTTGGTGTGTTTCTTCTTGGATTGATTCTGTATGGTACTCTTTGTGCTTCTTGGACTTGATTGACTATTTCTTTTCCCATGTTGGGGAAATTTTCAACTAGAATCTCTTCAAAAATTTTCTCATAGCCTTTCTTTTTTTCTTCTTCTTCTGGAACCCCTATAATTCGAATATTGGTGCATTTGATATTATCCCAGAGGTCTCTGAGGCTACCCTCTGCTCTTTTCATTATGTGAGCTAGAGTCTGTTTTTCAGCAGTTACTTCCACCATTTTATCTTCCAGCTCACTTATCTGGCTTCTGTCTCAGATACTCTGCTCTTGATTCCTTCTACAGTGTTTTTCAGTTCGGCAACTGAGTTGTTTGTCTCTGTTACTTTTTTGGTAAGTTCTTGTATTTCTTTATTCAGTGTGTTAGTTGTGTCTTGCAATTTCTCTGAAATTCTGTTTTCAGTGTCTTTGATCATCTTTACTATCATTCTTCTGAAATCACTTTCAGAAAGTTTGTCCAAATTCTCTTCATTGATTTGATCTTGTGTGTTTGTGGATTGTTCCTTCGCTTGTGTGGTATTTCTCTGCCATTTCGTTGTTATTATTAATTTTTTAACTGACTCTGTTTGGGATTTCCTTTTCCCAGACTTTGAGTTACATCTGTTGGTGTTTGTTGTTTGGATGGGGCTTCTTATTCTGGGTGATGCTGGTGATTGGGTGATGTCAGGACTTGCATACAAGTGATTACCTTAGTTGGCGTTCTCACTTGTATAGTGCTCTCTAGTGTTAGGCGTTCTCTAGTATTGTAGAGTTTTGGAGTCAGTGCTCCCTCCCTAAAGCCCCGGGGCTTGTTGCCTGACCAGGGAATGAAGAATTCACGGCTGGTTTGTTATGGCATTAAATGATATTAAAACATATATACGCGAATAAGAAAGAGAAGGTATACCTTTGACAAATGGCGATTAAAAAATTATGCAAATACTATCTAGCATATTGAATTACACACATAAACACATACAGCTGTAACATAACCCAAGCATTCCCACCAAAAATACAGTACAATACGTTAGCACGGCGAATAGAGAAAACCAAGAATGATATCCACCAGTTAATAACCAAACTATGTAGAGCACCAATTGGAGAATAATGCTAGAGCAGGGTCCCCATTGAGGATAAGGCAATGAGGACAGAACAGACTAAGAAATATGGTGGGGAAAGGAAAAAAGAGAAAGGGAGGATAGAAGAGAAATATAGAATAGTATTGCAAAGTTAAATATAGGGAGATAAAGATTTGTATGTATTAGAGTATAGTGTTATAGGAAAGGGGCTTCAGAGAAAGCAAAGAATTATAGAGGAAGTAGTAGTACAAATGAAAAATTTTTAAAAATTAAAAGAGCTAAGTATATAGAAAAATATAGAAAAACAAAGCCAAGATAATAAAAACAAACAAAACCCCCACAGAACCTTAAAAGGCCAATGGGGAACCAGAAATTTATACCAAAATAAAATGTGTGGTTTAAAAGGAAAAAGAAAAAAAAAATACGTAAACTTGAATATATTCAGTCTTACTGATAAGATTAGTAGCTTCAATAGAATTCAGTGAAGGAAATGAACACACCCACTCTCTCTCTCTCACACACACACACACACCCAAAAACAACAACAACAACAACAAAACAAGTGGGGGCGGGCACTGAGTGTGTTTGGAAAAAAGAGAAAAAAACAATTGAAACAAATTAATACAATACAAAAAATGAAATTTTAAAGTCCAGCAGTAACTCCAGCTTCAGACAAAACGTGAAAATAGTGTTTATGTTCTTCTGTCTCTTGCTGACTATTCAGGAATTATCAGTCTTTTTCTTGCCTCTGGCAGTGGTTGGATCTGAAGACCTCTTTGACTGCTTGTTTATTTCGGCCTATTCCAGAACTAAAAGGCCCGCCCAGGCTGACCCTGGGAGTTTCTTAATCCAAATCCCTTTTCTTGCTGGGTGGAGCTAAATTTCCTCCCTGTAGCTTGACCAGCAGCCCAACTACAGTAGGTAAAATGGCGTCTGTCTCACAAAGGATTTATTGCCACACGCTCTATGGGAAGCACTTCCACAGTGACCCCGACCCTGTTGCAGGCCACCTGTCGACCCCCGCCACCGCGGGAGACGTCAGGTTACTCAGAGGTGAGTCTGGCTCAGTCTCATGCAGGATCGCTATTCCCCTCTCCCAGATCACAGTGTGCAAAGACTTTCCAGTCCTCCTCGGCGACTCTGTGACTGGGTTAATTGTTACCTCCTCCAAAGGAAACTGAGCGCCGTCCTTCCGAGGCCTGCTCAAGGGCACTTCTAGCTCAAGGGGGCACCTGGACCCTCCAAAGCAGGTCTGGCTCAGTCCCTTGTGGGTGTCATTGCTCCTTTCCCGTGTTTTGATCTGCAACCTGCTTTGCGCCTTTGGCCCGCCCAGTCTCTCTGGCGGGTATGAGGTTTGACTTTTAAAAGTGCGATTGTGCCCCTCCTACCATCCTGATGCGGCTTCTCCTCTGTTCTTCGATGTGGGGTATCCTCTCTATGGTCAGATCCAACCTCCTCCTGTCGATGGTTTTTCAGGAACTCGTTGCAATTCAGGTGATTTTGCAGGAGAGATGAGTGCACATCCTTCTACGCCGATCTGAGCTCCACCCCCATGAGTTTTCTTTTACCTTGGAGATTACATACACCACCTGCCACACTAATGATGGAAAGAGGAGATGGAAATGTTAATATGCTAAAAATACTTTTCAATTTGATTAGAGGCAACTCTTAAGGAATTTTTCTCCAAAATTTAACCCAAATTACTAAGTTATTGTGTGTTTTGAAAACCTTATTTCTCAAAAGTCATCAATAATAAATTAAGAGATCAGTAATTACAAGAGATAAATATCAAATCTTTAAAAAGCAGGAGAATATTGCATACTATATCATGATTTATAATATAAAATTATATAAACATTAAGAGGTCTTGAAATGGAGCAGGACCACATGGTCCTTGCCCCTCAACCACGTCCTCTACCTGCCTTATGCCTGCGGAAAAGCTTAGCCAAAGAATAAGAAGTTTAATCAGGGAAGCGATAAATGCTGAAACAAAAACAAAGGAGACTATATAATAATAATGTCATCATTAAGCATAGTCAAGGACCTTTAGTTCTTTCTTAAAGGCTATACATAATAATTTGAGTCATATCCTGTGATCTGTCCTATAGATACAAAAATACCAGGTGGAGAAGCTAACTATGTATTTACAATGATCTTTCCAAAAAATACACAAGGTAACATGTTGCACTTAGACAGTGGACCATTAGTAGCATTTCTCAATACTAGTAGTAGTCCTAGTTCATCCACTGTTACTCACAGAACCATTATATGGAGGAGAGACTTAAACAAAACATGAGTCCCTTAATTCTCAACAAATTAAGAACTATTATAAATCTTCAAATAAACTAGTAAAAAGGAATTCTCTGTAACTAAAGGTTTTAATTTTTTCGCTGCTATTTTCTATCAAAACCTGCTCAAAGGTTGGCTCAGTCCCTTGTGGGTGTCATTGCTCCTTTCGTGTTTTGATCTGCAACCTGCTTTGCGCCTTTGGCCCGCCCAGTCTCTCTGGCGGGTATGAGGTTTGACTTTTAAAAGTGCGATTGTGCCCTCCTACCATCCTGATGCGGCTTCTCCTCTGTTCTTCGATGTGGGGTATCCTCTCTATGGTCAGATCCAACCTCCTCCTGTCGATGGTTTTTCAGGAACTCGTTGCAATTCAGGTGATTTTGCAGGAGAGATGAGTGCACATCCTTCTACGCCGATCTGAGCTCCACCCCCATGAGTTTTCTTTTACCTTGGAGATTACATACACCACCTGCCACACTAATGATGGAAAGAGGAGATGGAAATGTTAATATGCTAAAAATACTTTTCAATTTGATTAGAGGCAACTCTTAAGGAATTTTTCTCCAAAATTTAACCCAAATTACTAAGTTATTGTGTGTTTTGAAAACCTTATTTCTCAAAAGTCATCAATAATAAATTAAGAGATCAGTAATTACAAGAGATAAATATCAAATCTTTAAAAAGCAGGAGAATATTGCATACTATATCATGATTTATAATATAAAATTATATAAACATTAAGAGGTCTTGAAATGGAGCAGGACCACATGGTCCTTGCCCCTCAACCACGTCCTCTACCTGCCTTATGCCTGCGGAAAAGCTTAGCCAAAGAATAAGAAGTTTAATCAGGGAAGCGATAAATGCTGAAAAAAAAACAAAGGAGACTATATAATAATAATGTCATCATTAAGCATAGTCAAGGACCTTTAGTTCTTTCTTAAAGGCTATACATAATAATTTGAGTCATATCCTGTGATCTGTCCTATAGATACAAAAATACCAGGTGGAGAAGCTAACTATGTATTTACAATGATCTTTCCAAAAAATACACAAGGTAACATGTTGCACTTAGACAGTGGACCATTAGTAGCATTTCTCAATACTAGTAGTAGTCCTAGTTCATCCACTGTTACTCACAGAACCATTATATGGAGGAGAGACTTAAACAAAACATGAGTCCCTTAATTCTCAACAAATTAAGAACTATTATAAATCTTCAAATAAACTAGTAAAAAGGAATTCTCTGTAACTAAAGGTTTTAATTTTTTCGCTGCTATTTTCTACATCTCCAAGTGACAGAAACTGGGAGCAATGATTTTTAACTAATTTAGATTTATCAAAAGAAATACATTAGAATCCATTTCCACACAGGGATCTCACATATGTAAACAGCCTTTCTGTAATCAAGTTTCACTACTGATTTTTCACAATAAGAATGTTTTCATTTCATAATATTGTGTTCAAAAGGAGCAGAAAAAATAAAACTTAAAAAAGTATCTGTTACTCACAGAATTTAGAACCAATGAAAAATCCACTATATAATCCTCTTGTAGTCATAATAAATTACATTAAATAGCAGTATCATGTTTACTTCAATGGTAAAGTGTTTTAAATTTGCTTGCTCTCAGATTTTAATCCTTGTACTCATTTGTGTTACGAAAGGATACCACATTTTTATAATACAAAGTGAGAATTGAGATTTCTCCTAAGATTTCTTAAGGTCACTGTTATCACTGAATAATCACTAGCCCAGGTTTGACCCTTAGTTGACCAGCCAGGCTTGTGAACAAGACTGATTACTTGGAGTCTAGTGGAGTATTTAGTAACTACAGTAAAATTTTAGTAACTGCACTAAAATTTTAAAGTAATGATTAAGGTAAATAATATTTCAAGGTCCCTATAACAACTGCAATATAATGTGAACATTAAAATTTCTATCTATGACAAACAGAAATAAAAATCTATGCAATAGTGCTAAAACTTTTGTGGTTTGTTGCCTATATTTAACATGAATGCAATGCTAAATTTCTGTCAAACATTCAGCCCAACAAATAATTGCATATCCTGTGATCTGTCCTATAGATACAAAAATACCAGGTGGAGAAGCTAACTATGTATTTACAATGATCTTTCCAAAAAATACACAAGGTAACATGTTGCACTTAGACAGTGGACCATTAGTAGCATTTCTCAATACTAGTAGTAGTCCTAGTTCATCCACTGTTACTCACAGAACCATTATATGGAGGAGAGACTTAAACAAAACATGAGTCCCTTAATTCTCAACAAATTAAGAACTATTATAAATCTTCAAATAAACTAGTAAAAAGGAATTCTCTGTAACTAAAGGTTTTAATTTTTTCGCTGCTATTTTCTACATCTCCAAGTGACAGAAACTGGGAGCAATGATTTTTAACTAATTTAGATTTATCAAAAGAAATACATTAGAATCCATTTCCACACAGGGATCTCACATATGTAAACAGCCTTTCTGTAATCAAGTTTCACTACTGATTTTTCACAATAAGAATGTTTTCATTTCATAATATTGTGTTCAAAAGGAGCAGAAAAAATAAAACTTAAAAAAGTATCTGTTACTCACAGAATTTAGAACCAATGAAAAATCCACTATATAATCCTCTTGTAGTCATAATAAATTACATTAAATAGCAGTATCATGTTTACTTCAATGGTAAAGTGTTTTAAATTTGCTTGCTCTCAGATTTTAATCCTTGTACTCATTTGTGTTACGAAAGGATACCACATTTTTATAATACAAAGTGAGAATTGAGATTTCTCCTAAGATTTCTTAAGGTCACTGTTATCACTGAATAATCACTAGCCCAGGTTTGACCCTTAGTTGACCAGCCAGGCTTGTGAACAAGACTGATTACTTGGAGTCTAGTGGAGTATTTAGTAACTACAGTAAAATTTTAGTAACTGCACTAAAATTTTAAAGTAATGATTAAGGTAAATAATATTTCAAGGTCCCTATAACAACTGCAATATAATGTGAACATTAAAATTTCTATCTATGACAAACAGAAATAAAAATCTATGCAATAGTGCTAAAACTTTTGTGGTTTGTTGCCTATATTTAACATGAATGCAATGCTAAATTTCTGTCAAACATTAGCACAAATAAAGATGTCTTTTTTCTTAACCCATCACAGAATCCCTGACTTTTATGGGTAGGTTAAAAACTCTGGTGTGGAGGAATATTGTACAATACCATGAAGTTATCATCAGTCAAAGGCAAAGTGTGGGAAATTCCACAGGGCATATAATCTAGTTACTTCAACTCCATCAGGGCATATGGCCCAGTTACTCCTTTATTTTTTTTTTTTCTCTATTGGGGTATATTTGCTTTACAGTGTTGCATTAGCAACAGTTACTCCTGTTTTTAATATATTTTTGGCCACTTCTATTGGTCTTTCATTTATTTCCATCTTTGTTCTTTTGGCCTGTGTGGGCCTCCCATTGCAGTGGTCTCTCTCGCTGCAGAGCACGGGGTCTGGGCACAGGCACTCCAGAGCTCTGGCGTGGTAGTTGGACACATCAGTCCAGCCACTCCGCGGCACGTGAGATCTTCCCAAGTCAGGGATCGAACCGGCGCCCCTTGCACTGCAAGGAAGCCCTTTAATTTTTAAGGTAAAAACATACAATAGATTTTTTTTAACATAAGGGACATTCAACCAAATGTAGCATTAAGACAACCAGCTATAAAATGCATTTGGAAACTGTCAGGTAAAAAGTAACACAGAGAGGCTTCCCTGGTGGTCCAATGGGTAAAGGATCCACCTTGCAGTGCAAGGGGCACCGGTTCCATCCCTAGCCCGGGAAGATCCCACATGCCACGGAGGGGCTGGACCAGTCTGTCCAATGATGAGCCATCACTCTGGAGCACATGTGCCCAGAGCTGGTGCTTTGCAACAGAAGAGGCCACTGCAAAGAGAAGCCCACACAAACCAAAGAATAAAGATGGATGAAAAATAAACGAATGGAAAACCAATAAAAGAGGCCAAAAAGAAAAAAAAAAGAACATGGACAGGGTAATAGATTGAGTTCATTTTTTTAAGTACAACAATGGCATTGTGATCAGGTTTTAGAATTATATATATATATATATATATATATATATATATATATATATACCGAAATTATTGTGGATGAAAATTATATGTTACCTTGGCTTTGCTCTGAAAGACACAAAGAAAAAGAGAGAAGTACTGATGAAATAGCAGTAGCAGCATATTGGTGGTTTTTAAAGCTGGACCCATGGGGTTGTATTATACCATCCATTATAATTTTGTGGTTTTTAGAATTTCCTTAATAAATTGATACCTAAAAATGAGAAATCACCAGAAGTCCTACAGATAAAAGATATGTAGCTTGATAGACACCCCATGTACCTATGGGGTGCCTCCCCATCCTCAGACTCACATCCACTAGCCCCATCTTTGTCCTGCAGTTGTTGATGAGCCACCCATTGTGCAGGGGTTCATTCTTGCATCTTCTATCAGTTGATTCTCATCTCGCTCACTGTCTGTTGAGAGGATACTCTGCTGCCCTCAGTTGGGTTGTCAGTAAGAATCCATTCAGTTGTTCAAAGACACAGGCAAACCTGACGATGTAAGAGAGTCAACACCCCAAGGGTATCCTTTGACCACTGAGAGACTCGGGCTGCTGAAAGTTACTCCCTTTTCCATTCCTCCAGGAGACAATTCTACAGCCTCCTCATTGATCTTCAGTGGAGCTGATTAGCCCTAGTAGCTCACAATGATCATCTTAACTATCCTTGCATTATCTGTTTAACTCTGTTCATTGCCCTTCTCTTGTTTCCTTGAATGATTCAGCAAGATAAGCTGTTTGGACATAAGTACTTGTCTCAAGCTCTGCTTCATGGGGAACTTAAGAGAGTAAAAGAGGAAATTAGATTATAAACCATGGTGAATTTTCTACCCTATAAACAATTCAGTTAAAATATTCTATCAATTGAGTGCCCTTGGAAGTGATGTCTGAAATAAAGGGCTTTGTTCAGCTATAATGCCTATAAAAGACAAAAGTTGGAGGAAGCAAAATCTTGCAGAGAAAAGCTTGAGATCACAAGAATGAAAATCTTTAACAAAAGGAAGAGGAAGCTATAAGAAAGACTGGGTAAGGAGATCTAACAGTGACAGAGTCTGACAGAATCTCAGCCAACCACAGGGAGCTCTGAAGCAAAGACTGTCTCCTAGTGGTAGTGGGGGTTTAGTCACTAAGTCGTGTCCTACTCTGTGTCACCCCATGGACTCTTTGCCATGAACCATGCCCCTCTGTCCATAGGCTCTCCCAGGAAAGAATACTGGAATGAGTTTTCATTTCCTTCTCCAAACCCAGGTCTCCTGCTTTTCAGGCAGACTGTTTATGACTGAGTCACAGGGAAGTCCCCATTTCACAATAGAGTTCTGTATGAATTGAACAGATACGCTGGGACCAGGACCTATAGCAGACTCAGTCATGAGTGTGGACTGGCTGGAAATAGCACTGACTGGATCAAAGACTGGAACAGATGAAATTCTCCCATCTGTAGATTAAGAAATCATTGCACTAACTGCAGCTGAACAAGTACTTTCTTGGGAGGAGATTCAGAATGCCTGCCTCCAAGGTGGCAGAGGTACATTATAAAAAGAATATCATATATTTAATTACCCCACTTTTTTCCAACCTAAATGAGCAGACCTATGTGAGCTGAAGTTAAAATGCAGTAATTCTTGAGAAGTATAATTATACATTGTTAGTCACTTGCGCTGAAATGAATGAAGAAAATCTCACCAACTCTGTGGTCTTGTAGTCGGTGGTAGTATTCAGAGATGAAGAAAATAGTGAGTACTGGGGAGAGAAATAAGTTTGAATTAGTATTCTAAAGGTAAACATGTTAGAGGTGCACTCGTAATCTTAAAGGAGCTTTTCAGTGGTAGTGGAAACAGTCGCCACAGTAAAAGATTACAAGGGCATTCAAGCAATGGGAAACTGAAAAAAAAGTACATAAACCAGCAGACGGACAGGGCTTCTGCAACAATGCTAGGTGACGACTTAAGAGACTGATGTCTCTATTACTCTTGCTCTAGACTTAGGTTGTTCTAGAGGCTGGTGTCCAACTCCCTAGGAAAGACTAAGAAATGCAAAGAAAGTAACAATAATTATCAGCATCAATGTATTTCTCACAGTGATCTTTCTTTCAAAAAGTCTCTTTTCTGGCCTCTTTGAATCCATAACCATAAAGTCAACTATTAGAAAGATGGTGTGATTGTACATTAACAAGAAGGATCAATCTAAAACTATTTAAGAGTTAAATGTATCATGTGTAGGTATTACACAAAAAAGTTTGGACATAAACTTCACATCTGTGTTTTCCTGTGGCTCAATAGTAAAGAACCTGTCTGCCAATGCAGGAGACCTGGGTTCAATCCTGGGTCAGGAAGATCCGCTGGAGAAGGAACTGGCAACCCACTCCAGTATTCTTGCCTGGACATAGAAGCCTGGCGGGTTACAGGTCATGGGGTTGCAAAAGAGTTAGACACAACTTACCAACTAAAAAAGAAAATATCACAACATCATGTTTTCCACTGCAAAAACCAACAATCAAAACCAGTACTATAGGGACTTCCCTGGTGGTTCAGAAGTTCAGAATCCATCTTGCATTGCAGGGAGTTTGGGTTTGATCCCTGATTGGGGAACTAAGATCCCACATGCCACAAAGCAACTAACCCTGGGTGCCACAGACAGAAAGCCCTTGTTGCCTCAACACAAGATCCCACGACACAATGAAGATCCCAGGTGTCACGGCTAAGATGTGATGCAGCCAAATAAATATTTAAAATGAAACAAAGCCCCAATAGTATATATGTCTATCATACTGAATCTTTTTCCTTTTAGAGTTCTGCCTCACTTTATCATATTTAACCAACTTTAAATAGCACTTCAATTGATCTCACCAAGTATTTCCAAACAGTCTTTCTGGTATTAATTTCTAACCTTCAATTTCAAGATAAAAATCAGCTGAAAGTTACTGAAGGAACATAGCTGAGGCCTTAGACCTGAAGTGCAGTGGCAAGGCCCATGGGAAAGGTTTCATTTGCTCACAGCTCTCCTTGGTTATTGAGAGACTTGCTTTTTGTCTTTGAGAAAGTTGATAACTGGAGAAGAGGACCCTTAGGCAATTTCTCTTGAGAATAATGATCACAGATATTCCTAGAAAAAAAAAAAAAAATGACTGTCTTTCCTCCCCTGTCACAACTCAGGAAGAAATTTTCTGTTTTGATCAGTAGAAGTAAAAACACAGCTCTGTCTGAAGAACAAATGCAGAAAATATATCAGCTTGCCATTCCTAATATTCTCAGTTATTCATTAGGAAAATATACCATAATTCAGTTAATAAAACTGCCAATTAACTGTATACATGATTCTCATTGTTTAGAATATTGTTCAGAAAACTCTGTAATAAGGATATTGAGAAGTATAACAATTATATAGTGTTCAATTCACTATATTGATTTTCTGTGCAATATTGACATTATTCATAAGTGTCCCCATGTTGTTGACTGTTTAACTTTATAGAGAATAAAAGTTGAACCAAGCACTATCCCATTTTGTATTTATGTAACAGCAAAATCCGTAGGTATCTAATAACCAGTTGACTAACCCAGAGCCACTGAAGATAAGTCTATACTTAGTTTTTTCATTTATATGTAACAGAGCAAAATACAACAGCTATTTATGGTTACTGCTTCACCAATTCTGAGAATAAACTTGTAAAGTCATGTGTTCATAGTGTAACTCTTCCATTTTTGTTGTGTTTAATAATATACCCAGAACATTCCAGTGATTAGGGGATTGCCATATCACCTTGCCTCGTGATGTGCAGCATCTCTTATTCAGTGATATGCAACAAATTCTTTCCACACTTAGCTCATGCCATTTTATAATCATAAAATGTCCTGTAGATGCAGAGCTAAGAAGATCTTTGATGGCAGAAGAAAATAGTAGAAATGACAAAAGGAAGATCATAAAGATGTCTAACAGGGCAGAGAAGTGGAAGGGGTGCTTCCCAACACTGAGCAATCTTCTAACCACTCCCTATTAGTAAAGATTCAAGTGTTGTATTATTCAGAAATTCAAGAATCCTTCTTCTACCCACATGAAGCCTCTTTTTGAGTCAGTAAGCACAAGTACTTAATGAACACCTGCCATGTTGCCATGTTGCTACCTTGGAGTTTGCACTATGTGGGATTCAAATATACATCAAGATTTGAACAGCAAGGAGCTTATAATCGATTTGTGATGCCAGAGTAACACACAAAATCATTAAGGCCTAATGAATGGGACTCATCTAAAGGAAATAGTAGCCTGAATCTAACAAACTCAGTAGGGTTGGTGTTATCTTCATGGATGAGGTAGGGTCTATGTTGGGGCTTAAAGGTTGGCTATGGTTTTGCAAAACTAAAGGGAAAATAATTTCAAACTCTGGAAATAAACCTGTCTCTGCCGTGATTAGGGGTTAGGTTGATATTAGGTGTCCTGATAGAGATAACCCTCAAACTTCTAATGGAGTTGATTAACACGGTTATTAGAAAGAATGTGGATAAATATTTTAGGACACAGGGAAAAGAGAAATAAAAGTTATCCATACAAAGGAAAAGAAAAAGGTCAAATACTAAATAAGAGGTTCACTGATACAGAGCAGTGAGAGATAAATAAATACTTGTGATAAGGGGAAGCAGTCTGTGATGCAGGGCAGAGGAGATAAGGCAATCAATATTTATGCATGACTTCTATGCCCAAACAATGTGCTAAATGTCTTATTAAACTACAACCAAACTGAGTATCGATGGTTTCATTGTAGTGTCCTCCAGCCATTCCTGATGACGTCCCTAAGTACTGTCTTAATATTGCACAGTCAACCAAAACCAGGTTATAACTCTGGAACTGACTCTCCCTGAAGACTGCGTGATAATGAAAGAGGATTCTTTTTTTTTTTTTTGCCTCTAATTCAGCATTTATTTTTCATCCATCTTTTATTCTTTGGCCTGTGTAGGCCTACCATTGCAGTGGCCTCTCTTGTTGCAGAGCACTGGCTCTGGGCACATGCACTCCAGAGTGCTGGCTCATAACTGGACACACCAGTCCAGCTGCTCCACAGCATGTGGGATCTTCCTGGGCCAGGGATCAAACCAGTGCCCCTTGCTCTGCAAGGTGGAGCCTTTACCCACTGGACCACTAGGGAAGCCCGAAAGAGGATTCTTGAACAATAAATAACTTCTGTACTATGATATAGAGTGGTCCAAGTCCTAGGAGCAGGTTCCCCTCATCTGCCTCTGCATCTTCACAGACATTTCAGACTTCAAAACTCTCCTGGCACCTCCAAGTCTCAGAAATGTCTGTGCCATGACTGAGGTACCCATTCATACCCTGTCTAAACCAGATTTTACAAAAGAACTTACTTCCTTTAGGAAGGAAATTTGTTTTTCATCCATTAACTCCATTTTTCTCCATCTTCATTCTGCTTCCATCAACTCAACAAATACCACCAAAGCCCCCAGACTTCTAATCCATCCAATGCAGTGACTGTTATCTACCATTCCAGGTTCTTCAAACTTTAGAGACTCCATCTCTTCTGACAGGGCTGGAAGCCCCTATTGACTGTTGAACATCAAGACAGTCAAGCTGCTTCTGTGCCACTGGGCATATTAGTATGCTGTTTGCCTGTCTTCTCTGTCTAAAGAAACATTACCTCCATTGAAAAACTTAGCGTTAACTCCCCAAGGCAAATTTTATTATTTGTATTCCTTTAAACATTTCTGAGTACTCATTTATGTAAATAATTATTCCAGAAACAGGAAATATAATGTTGAACAAAACAGGTAAGGCTTCTGCTCTTACAAACTGAGCATTCATTCTGAGAATTTGAGACATTAGAGCTTTTCCATCAATACATCATGTATACACCTCCGAAGTACATGGTAGTGCACTTTGTTATTTCCACGTCTCTTTCTCATTATAAGCAGTTGCTAAATGATTTCTTAATTTCTATTTATTGATTAACTTCAATTCTGCCCTCGTTTTCAAGTGTTCTTCTTTATAAATTAGGTTGAGTTGTTGTTTGGAGGGGGGCTATTGATGTTGGTTTTTCACTTTTTCATTGTTTTGTTCACTGTTATAACACATCTGTCTTCTTTCTCTGGAAACTTGGAAATGACTGAGAGAGAACAAAGAACCTCAGCAATCCTAAAACATGTTCATCCTGTATCTTTTTATTTTTCATTCTAAGTCAACAGTTTCTGTTTCTCTCTCCTCTAAGGTTTGGATCTTAAAGCTTCAGAAGCTTCTGTTTCTTATATACTCCAACTTTTGAAGGAAAAAAGTGACTTGTGTTTATCCACTTGTATATCCACCAATTTTCTGTGACTTAAGCTGTCTCTTCAGGTCCTGCATCAGAAATGTTCTGATGGGGCTTTCTTGGTGGTCCAGTGGGTAAAGAGTCCGCTTTGAAAGTGAACGGGGTACCAGTTCCATCCCTGGCCCGGGAAGATCCCACATGCTGTACAGCGGCTGGACTGGTGTGTCCAATTACGAGCTGGCGTTCTGGAGCGCATGTGCCCAGAGCCGGGTCTCTGCTACAGGGGAGGCCACTGCCATCGGAGGCCCACACTGACCAAAGAACAAAATGGATGAAAATAAATAAATGAAAGGCCAGTAAAAAAAAAAGAAAAAAAGAAATGTTCTGTGGGGAAGATAGCAGATTTCGATCATCATCTTTTCTCTCGCATAGATGAGGGCCAATATATTCTGCAAAATACAAAGACAGATTTTAGAACATTATTTTTCTGGAGCAATATGACTGATGTCACTTTGTATTCCTTCCCATAAACTTAATAGATTTATACTGCAATATATCTTTACTATTTTTTCATATTCCAGTACACAGTCATGACATAATTCATTAGTTAAAAACAAGCACTTTCTAACACCATTTTACTTTCTCTTTTTGTTGGCACTTTTTTCACAATTTTATTCATCTTTTAACTTTGAGTTGTTTATGACAAATAGATATTTTAAATATGCATGCAATATTTTTAAAATTTTAATATTAAATATTAAACTTAAGATTTTATTAATATTTTTCATTTATGGTTTAAGAGTTTGGTGGTCTTCTTTGCAAGTCCTTCTCAAACACACACTTTTTCATCTGTCTTGTAAAACTCTATAATTTAATTTTTAAATATTTTGCTAATTTAAACTATTTTTTGGCAAGGAGTAAAATAGAAATTCCAGATTTTTTAAAAAAATAATTATCAAACAGTTTAACTCTATTAATGCCCTTTTCCCTTCACTAATTTCACCAATCACATTTCTCATTAAAATAAAACCCTTTTCATGAACGTGATATGTATTTATTTGTCTTGATATAAGTTTCTCTCTAGCATTAAAATTATTGTACATTGTCCCAATATTCAAAGAATTTTTCAGAAAAAAAATGTGTACAGGTTGGTAAAAATCAGTTCTATCAAATATTAAAACTTGTATGAGGCTACATGAATATAGAAGAAATATATCTCTAGAAAATTAAGGACATAAGTAAAAAATTTTCATCTTGAAACTTAATATCCCTTTTACCTTCCAAAGTCTCAATAATGAGTCTTTATCTCCTTTTCAAAAACCATTCTCTCATTATTTAGCTATCTCACTGTACCTGCTAGCTTATCAGAGTTGCTCCTACTGTATTTAATCCATACTTCTGAACTGTGGTGTTGGAGAAGACTCTACTGAGGGTCCCTTGAAATGCAAGGAGATCAAACCAGTCAATCCAAAAGAAAATCAATCTTGAATATTCATTGGAAGGACTAATACTGAAGCTTCAATACTCTGGCCACCTGATGCAAAGACCTGACTCATTGGAAAAGACACTGATGCTGGGAAAGACTGAGGGCAAGAAGAGAAGGTGGTGAAACACGATGAGATGGTTGTACGGCATCACTGAGTCAATGGACATGAGTTTGACCACACTCAGGGAGACAGTGAAGGACAGGGAAGCCTAGTGTGCTGCAGCTCCTGGGGTTGCAAAGAGTCAGACACAACTTAGTGATTGAACAACAAACATTTTGTCTTTGAGTCATCTTATATCAGTGAAAATGAAGCTGCTCTGGGTCAAACTCTCCAATTATGGGCTTCCCTGGTGGCCCAGCGGGTAAAGAGTCCACCTTACGGTGCAAGGGGCACCAGTTCAATCCCTGGCTCTGGAAGATTCCATGTGCCAAGGAAAGACTGGGCCGGTGTGTCCAATTATGAGCCAGCACTCTGGAGTGCATGCACCCAGAGCTGGTGTTCTGCAACAAGAGAGTCCATTGCAAAGGGAGACCCACACAGGCCGAAGAATAAAGATGGATAAAATAAATAAATAAATAAATAAAATGGTTTTTTTTAATCTCCAATTATTAGACCAGGTAACAGTTTGAACTGATACTTTACATCCAAGATTCCATTTGTAATCTTCACTGGTAAAACTTGGGCTAATCAATCTGATTTGTCACTAACATATGGTTGTCTCCATTCCACATTAGTTTTGTATTTCATTTACTTTAAAGTAACTTCATTTATCTACTTTGAATATTAATATAGTATTCCTTTATATGACATAAATATAATTTTGTGTCCTCTTCTTTACCCATCCAAGTATTGCTGGTGCTTTATTTGCTGCCATGTAACCTAAAGACTTTCCTCATTTTTCATTTTAAAATATTTCAGGAATGTCAAGTCTCAATAACCATATTAAGAAACCATGGAGAAAGCAGTTGTTGCCACTTTAAATGGGGAGAATCTGGGCTACAAATGAAACTGTGCACTTTTCATACAAGTAAGTCATTTGCTGGTCTGGGAAAGGAGCCGAGGGAATTTGTCTCTATGCTAGCATATTAGTAAATAGTAAACTAATTTTTATTTTCATTTAAGATAAATCATAAGGCTGGAAGGGACTAGTTTCAGCTATCACCTAGACCGAGTTCTATCAATACAATATCAAAAGAAAGGTTATTTCACAAATATTTACAGATTTCTTTGTAATATGATTCCTTGATTGTTTTTTTCTTTTTTTAAATGTTAAAGTCAGAGAACTCTGTGTCTCTGTGTCTTAAATTAGAAGCCAGACTAACCAAGAGAAATGGCATGGCACTCTTCTGGAAGAGAACCATAGTCAGAGTCATTGTGATACTCATAAATGCTTTTTTTGAGCATGCTGTCTAGGTCCAAACCTATCTTCATCTAAATAGCATTAAACAGGTTTTTCTTTTTTAAAATCCAGAGTTACAGTAGTTATCAACAGGAGGAAAAGTCTGATAAACACTGCTCACTATTACTGCAATGAGAACTCTAGTCATTGTTCTGTTAGTTAAAACATAGTTTCATAGTGTAACCCCTTAATATATTTAATACACTTATCATTTATATTTAATGTTTAAAGTTTGATTTTATGAAGTTTTAAATTTTATAATACAAGCAAAAAGCATTTCTAAACATGTTCAGTACTATTAGGCTCAAATGTATATTCTCTATTTTTCAACATAATTCCATAATTTTAACAGTATAACATAACTGAAAATTTTTAACATACTTTAACCTATCTTAACATCATATAAAGCATAACTTAATATATTATATACAAGAAACTCCTCAGTCTGTCATGTTTTTATTATTAGCGTCTCCTGTTTCCTTTCCCTGTTTTATGCAGACAACACATAACATCCTTACATTAGCCATAATTTGATGTAATTAAGAGAGGTACAAAAATCATTCTGCATATAGAAACATAAAAGACTAGAAACCAGCCTTGGGAGAAAGTGAAGGTGAAATGAGCTGCTACTGAGCTAAATTCTATTCCCCCCAAAGAAAGACATAACTGGTGACTACCGGATCCCTTTTCCATCCCTCAATTTTCTATTGGTACTTTCGATTATTAAATAGACTTATTTCAGACCCACAATACACAAGACATAGTTGACCACAGACTTAAGAAAAATGACTAATGAAATGTTTGCCTTTAATATACAGAACAATTAAATCTGTAAATGATTAATTCCACACTATTAATTTTTCACAATTTGGGGGAAACACAAAATTATAGAATGCTATCTTATGAGAATAAGGTTCAGTATTGTATTCCCATAAAAATTTTTTCATTAGACTGATATATTGCCACATTGTGTTGAGTATAAGAGATGCAAAAATGGGCTAGACATAATCCTTTACATGTTCATTCAATAATTCATCCTCCTTGCCCAAATGTCTCATGCATATCCCTGCCTTTCTATTCTCACTGTTGAATCATTAGTACACGTTTTATAATAACTCTTTAAATAGAGCAACTTCCGGCTTTGGCTGGATTGAGTCTTACCCACATGGATTCTTAATCACTGGACCACCAAGGAAGTCCAAAAAAAGAAAAGAGAAGACCGCCAGATCAGTCAGAAGGCTGTTGCACAAGATGAAGCAAAAGATGGTGGTAACTTGAACCAGGACGGGGGCAAGGATGAAAAGTGCAGCTTGCAGGATCTTAGTTCCCCGATCAGGGACTGAACCTGGGCCACAATAGTGAAAGTCAAGAATCCTAAGCAAATATTAGGATGTACTAAGTGTACTAAGAAGTACCCCAACATTTAGAGGTCGGGCAGAGGAGGAGCCAGCCATGGAAGGTGAGAAAAATTGGACACCCAGAAGAAAAACCAGTGTGTGGTGTTAGAAAAGCCAAAAAAGCAGCAAATGTTCCCAGGTAGAAGGAATGGTCAATTGCCACATGCTACTGAGAGACACAGAAAGATGAGAACAAATCCTGTTTCCTTTCCCTGTTTTATGCAGACAACACATAACATCCTTACATTAGCCATAATTTGATGTAATTAAGAGAGGTACAAAAATCATTCTGCATATAGAAACATAAAAGACTAGAAACCAGCCTTGGGAGAAAGTGAAGGTGAAATGAGCTGCTACTGAGCTAAATTCTATTCCCCCCAAAGAAAGACATAACTGGTGACTACCGGATCCCTTTTCCATCCCTCAATTTTCTATTGGTACTTTCGATTATTAAATAGACTTATTTCAGACCCACAATACACAAGACATAGTTGACCACAGACTTAAGAAAAATGACTAATGAAATGTTTGCCTTTAATATACAGAACAATTAAATCTGTAAATGATTAATTCCACACTATTAATTTTTCACAATTTGGGGGAAACACAAAATTATAGAATGCTATCTTATGAGAATAAGGTTCAGTATTGTATTCCCATAAAAATTTTTTCATTAGACTGATATATTGCCACATTGTGTTGAGTATAAGAGATGCAAAAATGGGCTAGACATAATCCTTTACATGTTCATTCAATAATTCATCCTCCTTGCCCAAATGTCTCATGCATATCCCTGCCTTTCTATTCTCACTGTTGAATCATTAGTACACGTTTTATAATAACTCTTTAAATAGAGCAACTTCCGGCTTTGGCTGGATTGAGTCTTACCCACATGGATTCTTAATCACTGGACCACCAAGGAAGTCCAAAAAAAGAAAAGAGAAGACCGCCAGATCAGTCAGAAGGCTGTTGCACAAGATGAAGCAAAAGATGGTGGTAACTTGAACCAGGACGGGGGCAAGGATGAAAAGTGCAGCTTGCAGGATCTTAGTTCCCCGATCAGGGACTGAACCTGGGCCACAATAGTGAAAGTCAAGAATCCTAAGCAAATATTAGGATGTACTAAGTGTACTAAGAAGTACCCCAACATTTAGAGGTCGGGCAGAGGAGGAGCCAGCCATGGAAGGTGAGAAAAATTGGACACCCAGAAGAAAAACCAGTGTGTGGTGTTAGAAAAGCCAAAAAAGCAGCAAATGTTCCCAGGTAGAAGGAATGGTCAATTGCCACATGCTACTGAGAGACACAGAAAGATGAGAACTGAAAAGGATGCACTGAATTTTTGTAACTGAGACAAATACCATTTATTGGAAATTCACTAGGTATAAAGCAACTGAATAACTAAAAATAAATAAATAAATAAATAAATAGAGCAACTTCCTGTAAGGCCAAGCATTATGGTAGAAAGAACATGATCTTTGGAGGCTGAGAAACTTAAGACTCAAATCTTAACATTAATACTCATTAAATATATGTTTTCAAAAAAATTACTTCAATCCCTCGGATTAATTTTAATATTTGTAATATATGAACATTAACAATTATATCAGTGTTTTATCAAGAAGTAAATGAGATAACAGTTGTGCAACTCTTTTTAGAAATTATCAAATCTAAGTAAGTCTTTATTCTTATCTTTCCCAGGCATTGAGAAAATGGATGTAAACATATTTTGTAAACTATAAATTAATCTAGTAATTTTAATTTTGTTTTGAATCGATCAAGCATATTGCAGATAGACTAATCTCTTTAAATTTGCTTTAATACACTCTATGCGGGGTGGGAAGGGGGGATATACATATGACTAATCTGGGAACATGCATATCTGTAAACAACAAGACTCTGTAAAAGTTAAAAGTAAAATAAAGGTTTTAAAAAAATAAAAAGTAAAAAATAAATTTAAAGAAATAATCTAAAAAAATAAAATAAAATAAACTCTATGCCTGAAAACCTTGATCAACTCTCCATTATCTTTTCTAAGGCAGTCTAGATCCTCCACCTTTTAGAAAAATTTTACATCATCCCAACTGTAAAAAAATTTAAAGGACGGGGCAAGGATGAAAAGTGCAGCTTGCAGGATCTTAGTTCCCCGATCAGGGACTGAACCTGGGCCACAATAGTGAAAGTCAAGAATCCTAAGCAAATATTAGGATGTACTAAGTGTACTAAGAAGTACCCCAACATTTAGAGGTCGGGCAGAGGAGGAGCCAGCCATGGAAGGTGAGAAAAATTGGACACCCAGAAGAAAAACCAGTGTGTGGTGTTAGAAAAGCCAAAAAAGCAGCAAATGTTCCCAGGTAGAAGGAATGGTCAATTGCCACATGCTACTGAGAGACACAGAAAGATGAGAACTGAAAAGGATGCACTGAATTTTTGTAACTGAGACAAATACCATTTATTGGAAATTCACTAGGTATAAAGCAACTGAATAACTAAAAATAAATAAATAAATAAATAAATAGAGCAACTTCCTGTAAGGCCAAGCATTATGGTAGAAAGAACATGATCTTTGGAGGCTGAGAAACTTAAGACTCAAATCTTAACATTAATACTCATTAAATATATGTTTTCAAAAAAATTACTTCAATCCCTCGGATTAATTTTAATATTTGTAATATATGAACATTAACAATTATATCAGTGTTTTATCAAGAAGTAAATGAGATAACAGTTGTGCAACTCTTTTTAGAAATTATCAAATCTAAGTAAGTCTTTATTCTTATCTTTCCCAGGCATTGAGAAAATGGATGTAAACATATTTTGTAAACTATAAATTAATCTAGTAATTTTAATTTTGTTTTGAATCGATCAAGCATATTGCAGATAGACTAATCTCTTTAAATTTGCTTTAATACACTCTATGCGGGGTGGGAAGGGGGGATATACATATGACTAATCTGGGAACATGCATATCTGTAAACAACAAGACTCTGTAAAAGTTAAAAGTAAAATAAAGGTTTTAAAAAAATAAAAAGTAAAAAATAAATTTAAAGAAATAATCTAAAAAAATAAAATAAAATAAACTCTATGCCTGAAAACCTTGATCAACTCTCCATTATCTTTTCTAAGGCAGTCTAGATCCTCCACCTGAAATTTAAGGTCACCAAAAGTTGTTCACATCATCCCAACTGAATCATTTCCCAATTACCTCTTGAGGTCTACTGTAATTTCTAAATCTTTTCTGGGCAATTTGTATAGGCATGCGCATTCTCTCCCTTCTAGGCCTTTGACCTCAATTCTAGGGCTTCTAACCTCCAGAACTATAAGACAATACATTCTACTTTGCTTTGTTTTTTAAAATTTTGGCCTCTTTTATTAGTTTTTTATTTTATTTATTTTCAGCCATCTTATTCTTTGGCCAGTGTGGACCTCCCATTGCAGTGGCCCCTCTCATCGCACAGCACCAGCTCTGGGCACATGCGCTACAGAGCACTGGCTCATAACTGGACATATGGGTCCAGCCGTTTCGCCGCAGGTGGGCTCTTCCCAAGCCAGGGATCAAACCAGTGCCCCTTGCATTGCAAGGCGGACGCACCCACTGGACCACCAGGGAATCCCACATTCTATTTTTTAAGACACCCAGTCTGTAGCACTTTGTTAGAACATTTTAGCAAACTTAAACATGTTGTTTTTGAATCTTGGTTAATCTTCCCATAAAAGCAGATGAAACACTCAGAGTAGCAAAATCAAACACTATGAAAAATCTCTACATCAATACTAGGTGATAAGTTATCTCCACAAACCTTAAAATGCTAATAGGTGCTGATAGACACCCCAAGAACAAGACCCAAATAGTCCTGATGGGTGTCTATGCAGGAGGAAGTAACAGGAGGAAGGCACAGGGATATTTCAGTGACTTTTAAAGAGCTAGAAAACCCACAAATCATCAAACTTGCAGATAGACTAATCTCTTTAAATTTGCTTTAATACACTCTATGCGGGGTGGGAAGGGGGGATATACATATGACTAATCTGGGAACATGCATATCTGTAAACAACAAGACTCTGTAAAAGTTAAAAGTAAAATAAAGGTTTTAAAAAAATAAAAAGTAAAAAATAAATTTAAAGAAATAATCTAAAAAAATAAAATAAAATAAACTCTATGCCTGAAAACCTTGATCAACTCTCCATTATCTTTTCTAAGGCAGTCTAGATCCTCCACCTGAAATTTAAGGTCACCAAAAGTTGTTCACATCATCCCAACTGAATCATTTCCCAATTACCTCTTGAGGTCTACTGTAATTTCTAAATCTTTTCTGGGCAATTTGTATAGGCATGCGCATTCTCTCCCTTCTAGGCCTTTGACCTCAATTCTAGGGCTTCTAACCTCCAGAACTATAAGACAATACATTCTACTTTGCTTTGTTTTTTAAAATTTTGGCCTCTTTTATTAGTTTTTTATTTTATTTATTTTCAGCCATCTTATTCTTTGGCCAGTGTGGACCTCCCATTGCAGTGGCCCCTCTCATCGCACAGCACCAGCTCTGGGCACATGCGCTACAGAGCACTGGCTCATAACTGGACATATGGGTCCAGCCGTTTCGCCGCAGGTGGGCTCTTCCCAAGCCAGGGATCAAACCAGTGCCCCTTGCATTGCAAGGCGGACGCTTTACCCACTGGACCACCAGGGAATCCCACATTCTATTTTTTAAGACACCCAGTCTGTAGCACTTTGTTAGAACATTTTAGCAAACTTAAACATGTTGTTTTTGAATCTTGGTTAATCTTCCCATAAAAGCAGATGAAACACTCAGAGTAGCAAAATCAAACACTATGAAAAATCTCTACATCAATACTAGGTGATAAGTTATCTCCACAAACCTTAAAATGCTAATAGGTGCTGATAGACACCCCAAGAACAAGACCCAAATAGTCCTGATGGGTGTCTATGCAGGAGGAAGTAACAGGAGGAAGGCACAGGGATATTTCAGTGACTTTTAAAGAGCTAGAAAACCCACAAATCATCAAATTCTGAAAAGCTTATGGAGGAAATATAGGAACATTAACTGATTTGGCAAAGGATTTGACAGGTTCCGATTTGTGGGTACAATGTGGGAAGACATGGTAGGATAATATGGTGTTGGAGTAGCCGGAAGCCCCTGAACTCTAAAAAACAAACAAACCAATCAAAGTTCCTTCCAAAATCTGCTAGAAACTGCAACGGAAAATAGGGCAGGGGCAAGGAAAGAAAAGGGTCGTCTAAGCTTGGAGAGGGGATAAAAGGACAGATCTCGAGAGAGTATGAAGACATTTTTCAAACACTCCACTAAACTAACAGAAAAAAGAGGTCTAGAACCATGAAGCTAGGAATACAATCTTTTTTTCTTTTAATTTTGGTCTCTTTTATTGGTTTTTTATTTATTGATCTTCATCCATCATTATTCTTTGGCCTGTGTGGGCCTCCCATTGCAGTGGCCTCTCTCCGTTGCAGAGCACTGACTCTGCGTGCATGAGCTCCAGAGTGCAGGCTCACAATTGAACACACGGGTCTAGCCGCTCCACAGCACCTGGGATCTTCCTGGGTCAGGGATTGAATTGTTGCCCCTTGCACTGCAAAGCGGACTCTTTACCCACTGTAAAACCACCAGGAAAGCCCAGGAATACAATCTTATCCACATTTCTCTCCTAAGAAAATTAGCCTCAAGCATTCTCAATGAAAAAAAAAAATGCAATTAAATCACAGATAAAATTATTGTAGCAAAAATTACATTCAGGAGAAACTTTATGTCTTCACAGACAATGAAGGTGCACAGAAAGATATTTCCACAAAAGTTATGTCATCTTTAAAAATCAGTCCAAAGAAGTTGAGAAATTGTTACAAATTATATATTAATAGTATAAACAAGAATTTATACAAACTCATAAATGTGGTCAATAGAAAAAATTATTATTTGAAAAAACTTAGAATTCTAAAGAAAAGAAAACAATCACTTCAAAAATGAGGACTAGACTAGAAGGGACACACACACACACACACACACACACACCAGCATGAATAATGGCTTAAGAGAAAGATAGATGGAAAGGAGCTAATGTTTAAAATCAAAATAAAATAGAAATAAAAGGGGATTCAAAAGAAAGTGACAAAGATCACTGGAAGATAGGCAAGATCCAACGTAGTATGAAAACCATGACAATTAAACAGAATACTAAAACCACAATTCAAGAACAGCTTTTGAAAAAAAGTAAAGCTGAAAGCACACATTGTAAGGCACATTGTATACTTGGATAAATGACCCAGAATGGGATGCATTCAGTCACATTTGGGAAATCAAAGGAATTTTTAAGAAAAAGGAAAATTTGGAGGAGGAGGAGGAGTTGGAACATTTAAGCAAAACATTGAGATATCTAAAAGGGAAAGAAAATTAGATTGTTGTTAGACTTTTTGATGGTAGTACTTCATATTGTAAGACTTTTTGACGGCAGTACTTTATGCCATAAAACAACTGAAAGAAAATGTAAGCCAAAAATTTGTATATTCAGGCAAACTGGCATACATAAATACAACTATACTACATACACAAGTTGAAAAGCATCCAACTATAAGCAACATCAAAAACCCAGAGAAGGGGCTTCCCTGGTGGTCCAGTGGATAAGGACACCGCCTTGCAGTGCCGGTTCGATCCCTGGCTTGGGAAGATCCCACGTGCCGCGGAGCGGCTGGAGGGATATGTCCAACTACCGAGCCGGAGCTCTGGAGCGCATGCGCCCAGAGCTAGTGCTCTGCGACAACAGAGGCCACTGCGATGGGAGGCCCACGTGGGCCAAAGAACAAAGATGGATGAAAATGGAGAAATGAAAGACCAACAGAAGTGGCCCGCCTGCTCCCCTCTCTCCCCACCCACCCCCACCAAAATAAATAAATAAATCTTTAAAAAAAAAAAAAAACAGAGAAATACTTCCATAAGCATTCTGAAGGAATCAATTAAAGCAAAATTATCAGGCAACCTAAATAAATCGGGAGCCATCAGCAAGAGGTCTGGAAGAAATTTTAAGGATATACTTATCTGAATAATCAAAATAAATGGTGGTTATTAAGAAAATAGTATAGTCACAATAACTATATCCTCTTAGATTATAGATACATTACAATTATTTTATACTGAATTGGGGAGGAAGAACAGATACTAAATGAGGCAGTCCTACAGATGGCACCTCAAAACAATCTGAACCTAATTCTAAGCCTCTGCATATAAATTCCAGTCTGTAAGTAGTACTGCAGATAGAGAAGCAAGTTAAATAATACCACAAGAAAAAACATTAACAAATTCAGAACTCCTCAGGACATCTGACCCAGGTTGTTCAACAAATTAAGAGCATGAAAAGCGAAAGGAGGAACATTCAACACTGTTGTTTAGTTGCTAAGTCGTGTCCAACTCTTTTGGGAGCCCATGGATTGTGGTCCGCCAGGTTCCTCTGTCCATGGGATTCAACATTAGAAATCATTTTAAAAACACAATAACCACACATAGAGGGGGTTTCCTGCTTCGAAGCTAATTCAAACTCAACTGCAAATGGATACTTTTTCTATAATTGGGAACATTTGAATATTATATCATAATAAAAATAACAATTATGTAATATATGATAAGGGCTTCCTTGATGGCTAAGATGGTAAAGAATCTGCCTGCAATGCAGAAGACTCAGGTTCAATCCCTCAGGAAGATTCCCTGGAGAAGGAAATGGCAACCCACTCCAGTATTCTCGCCTGGAGAATCCTATGGACAGAGGAACCTGGCAGGCTACAGTCCATGGGCTCACAAAGAGTTGGACATGACTGACTGGCTAATACAATAACAAGATGTGATAATGGCACTGCAGTTACATAAGAAAATGCTTTCCCCTTTTGGAGATGCATATTGATATAACTGGAGGTTGTAAATGACATGAGCTTTGGGATTTGCTTTGAAATACTTTAGTATAATAACTGGAGGATAGCTGGAGCAAGTTTAGTAAAATGTTGAAGATTGGGTGATGAATCGTATTTCCATCTTTAAAGAAAAATGGCACCTAAAAGGTTTCCTTGTCAAATCCCTGGAACCTGTAACTGTACCTTATTGTGAAAAAGAATCTTCGCAGATGTAATTGAGGGCCTTGAGATGAGATTATCCTGGGTTATCCAAGTGTGCCCTACATCTAATGATAAGAATCTAGTAAGAAACAGATGGAGGAGAACATACAGAAGAGAAAGGAAGTAATGTGGCCACAGATACAGACACTGGTGTGACACAGCAAGGTGTGACACAGCATTGATGTGAGCCGAGGAATGCTAAGTGACACCAGAAGCTGGAAATGGCAAGAAATAAAATCTTCTCTAGAAGTCTCTGGAGGGAATGTGTCTCTGCTGACAGTTTGAGTTTGGACATCTGGCCTCTAGAATGTTGAGAGAATAAATTTTTACTGTTTGAAACTACTAAGTTTGTGGTAATTTGTTATGGTGGCCCTATGAACCAAATACGCTAAATTCAATAATACTCATAGCGTGGTGGGGGAACTCAGTAGGGCTCAGAGTCCTCTTTTTTCTGCATGGCACACCAACATTGACTTTTCCATATCCATAGAAAGTGCCTTCATTGCTCTGTAGCCCCAAACTGCTACCTCCAACATCTTTCGTCTTTAGTTAAGACTGGCATGTGAGATGAGGATTTTGGCCTTTTTGGTGAGTTACTCAGTTTTCCCAGGTCTCTCCTATGTATACATGTTATTAAACTTTTGTTTGGTTTTCTACTGTTAATCTGTGGTATGCCCATTTAATTCTTAGCCAGAAGAATCTTGAAGGGTAGAGGAAATTTCTTCCTCACTAGGAGAGAAAATAATTTGACCTCTTAAAGTTCTAAAGTCAACAACACATTACTCACTCAGGACTATGAGTGTGGTTCATATACTGGATACCCTGAGAGACTGCTATCTGTGACTAGAACTGAAGCAGATGAGGGATATGAAATGGGTTCAGGCATGGTATAAGGAGCCTGCTGCTTGGGCTATACAAGCAAGCAGATCCTACATTAAAGTGGGAGTCTCAGCAGTAGCTAAAGATAGTGAGGGATTTATGCAAAGTCCCAGGACGTGAATCACACTGAAGGCAGCTGGGATGATGGAACAGAGTCGGGCCCTACCATGGAGAATTATATACTAGTTGAAAAATAGTTCCTGGGGAACTATTGGTAAAGATGAAACACTTAACAGTAGAAAACCAAGTGGTCACACATAATGAACTGCCTATCATGAGCTGTGTTCTATTACTATTAGGTCCACTTTGTCTAGAAGTCAGGCCCAGCAGCCACTATAACAAGATGGAAGTGGTATATGTGGGATCAGGCTCAAATAAACATTATTAATAAGACAACAGAGTGGGCATCCCATAATCCTGTATCCCCCACCATACTTGTACCAGTGCCACACCCCTCAACTCATACTGATGGTCATATAAGATAAGGAAGACCCAATACAAACAAATGATAGAACAGGAAACAGCCTGAACTTGATTTACAAATGACTGAGATTGCATTGCCACTGTTTTTTTATTGGAATTTCCTTGAAGTAATAGATAGCCCTATGAACCAAATCGCAAATTCAATATCCATGGGGGGAAAGTGGCCTTCTTTTTCTGCATGGCACACCAACATTGACTTTTCCATATCCATAGAAAGTGCCTTCATTGCTCTGTAGCCCCAAACTGCTACCTCCAACATCTTTCGTCTTTAGTTAAGACTGGCATGTGAGATGAGGATTTTGGCCTTTTTGGTGAGTTACTCAGTTTTCCCAGGTCTCTCCTATGTATACATGTTATTAAACTTTTGTTTGGTTTTCTACTGTTAATCTGTGGTATGCCCATTTAATTCTTAGCCAGAAGAATCTTGAAGGGTAGAGGAAATTTCTTCCTCACTAGGAGAGAAAATAATTTGACCTCTTAAAGTTCTAAAGTCAACAACACATTACTCACTCAGGACTATGAGTGTGGTTCATATACTGGATACCCTGAGAGACTGCTATCTGTGACTAGAACTGAAGCAGATGAGGGATATGAAATGGGTTCAGGCATGGTATAAGGAGCCTGCTGCTTGGGCTATACAAGCAAGCAGATCCTACATTAAAGTGGGAGTCTCAGCAGTAGCTAAAGATAGTGAGGGATTTATGCAAAGTCCCAGGACGTGAATCACACTGAAGGCAGCTGGGATGATGGAACAGAGTTGGGCCCTACCATGGAGAATTATATACTAGTTGAAAAATAGTTCCTGGGGAACTATTGGTAAAGATGAAACACTTAACAGTAGAAAACCAAGTGGTCACACATAATGAACTGCCTATCATGAGCTGTGTTCTATTACTATTAGGTCCACTTTGTCTAGAAGTCAGGCCCAGCAGCCACTATAACAAGATGGAAGTGGTATATGTGGGATCAGGCTCAAATAAACATTATTAATAAGACAACAGAGTGGGCATCCCATAATCCTGTATCCCCCACCATACTTGTACCAGTGCCACACCCCTCAACTCATACTGATGGTCATATAAGATAAGGAAGACCCAATACAAACAAATGATAGAACAGGAAACAGCCTGAACTTGATTTACAAATGACTGAGATTGCATTGCCACTGTATTTATGGATAACACAATATTGGAATTTCCTTGAAAGTAATCAGGAGTAGATAGCATACGAAGTAATAAAGATTGATTGCAGATTGATAATTGATAAAATTTTATGATGACTATGTGGAAATTTATTGTATTATTCTCTCCTTTTTTTATATGTCTGGCATTTTCCATAATAAACATTTCTGAAGTAAACTGAGCTTCTCTGGTGGCTCAGATGGTAAAGAATCTGTCTACAGTGCAGGAGACCAGGGTCCAATCCCTGGGTCAAGAGAGTCCCCTAGAAGAGGGAATGACTACCCACTCCATCATTCTTGCCTGAAGAATTCCATGGACAGCAGAGCCTAGTGCGCTGGAGTTCACAGGGTCACAAAGAGTTGGACATGACTGAGTGACTAACACTTTCACTTTCACAGATTAGAAAATAAGGAAGTCACTGGTAAATTCCACAGTATTAAATCTTCATTATGAAATATAATTTCTTGAAATGCTATTCCATATTCTTTCATCACCAAACCAATTAGCCTACCAAGAAATTTACTGTGATGCGTAGCAGTGGATTAGAATGCTGTGGTAGTCAAAAGACTATTTTGTAAGGGGTCATTTTGCAGCTATCACATTGGCAAGATGTCAAATGCTGAACTAAACTGTAAAAAGAACAATGTCTTTTATCTTCAAAATCAAGAGTCCACAATATATTTATTGCCCTGTTACTAAAAAATGTTCAGTTTGCAATCCAGTTTCTTTTACATCTTAGTTGAGCAAATCTCTTAATTATACAGTCACATAAGCAGAATTATAGCATTTTAAAACTCAAAGTAAATCGAATGATCATTTATGCTAATTCTTATATTTTACTAATAAGGAAACACACAAGGATCTTTTGAAGTTCCCAAAATATAACTGACTGAGCTGAGACTAAAACCCAGAATGTCTGCCTCCCAACCCACTCTAAAACATAAGATAATATTCCTTTCAAAAAACTCATCCTGATTGCAGCTAATATAAACTTTTCAGTGAATACTGAAGAAAGCGTTCTCACACACCTTTTAATAACTCCATTTCCTCTGCTATTGTAATAGACAATGAATGCCTTAAAGGAGACTGTCAACCTTGATCAACCTTTGGAATCAATTAACTTTAATTCCCCAAGATCTATCACGGTACCTGTTATATTAATGTAACAGTCAGTTAATAAATGCTCCCTGGAAAGTAAAAGATGTGGCAGATCTATATGTCAACAACTGCAAAGCCTCACCTGAAAGCAAAATGATTTTCACTGTTTGTCAATAAGATGACAGAGATGATGTGATATATTTCTAATGGGTGCTGTCTCTTCAGTCATGTCAGACTCTTCATGACCCTGTGGACTGTAGTTCACCAAGCTCCTCTGTTCATGTGACTCTCCAGGCAAGAACACTAGAGTTGGGTGCCATGACCTCCTCCAGGGGTCTTCCCACTGGCTGGGAAGCCCCATATGTCTAATATACAGACACAAATAGGCTCGAAGCACTATTATCAGCATGGATCGTTGTTCTATGAAATGAAACAGAACCTTTCAGTAGTCCAAGTTGGTATAAGTGATACATAAAGTGTTTTTTGATTTATATAAGGCTTATAAAAACCCAATATACAATTTTACTTTAACTAATGAAGAAAAATTGATATAATCTAACAAAATATATTAAACTTTCATAGTTCATAATTAGAATATATGCTAAAATCCCTAAATAATTTAAAATTCATTTTAGAGAGGAAAACTATTTTTTAATTGTCAAAGGAATAAAAAAAGTACCCTGACAAAATTCACTTTCATGACTGAAACAATCTATGAAACAATTTTTAAAACTTAATAATTAACCCTTACAAAAAATTCTTAACTGTTACATTTTATTTGTAAGAGGAATTCATTTTTTGGCTCCTATGCACAGAATCTCTAATACTGTAGGAAGGTTCTTTGAATATCAACACTTCCATGTGAATCCAATAGAAACATTTTACTGCTCTGGATAAATGAGTTACAGCAAATTAAATAGCTGATTTTTGTGTTTATGAGGGCTTCTTACTGCACCCTTGTGGTCAAGTAATAAGTTACAAATGCATCCTTAAAAATTCCAGAGCATAAAGTTAGATGTAAAAGAAGCAACTGTGACTCATCTGTTGGTACTTTCAGAAAGCACCAGCCATTGTCCTGCCTAGCTGTGGGGGAGCTGCGGGGAGAGGTTTAATTTCAGTTTTGTTTTCTGAAAAGAAAATAAATACAAGATAAATGATTTGAATAAGAAAGTTTAGGACAAAAAGATTATCTCTAAGTTTGTAAGAGAGGCCATTGAAAATGATGCTGAATAGTAACACTGAATAATATCAGTGGATTCATTTCCTTTAGTTTGCTTATTCAAATTTCTGTTTTCTGCCATATGAGAAAATAGTATTTGGACAATGCTTTTGAGCTTCTTTCAATTTGTCAAATTTAGTCACAACTCTTGCCTACTTTTTTTTTTTTTTTTTTAGTGGAACACAAGAAATCCTTGTCCTAGACAGAAATGATGTAACAAGTGAGATATAATACAGTATTTACGTTTTTTTAAAAAATCAAGCAAAAGAGTAGTGTGACAACAAAGAATATTTTCAGGCAGGATAGAAAATTTGAGATTTCTGACAAAATCAACTTTCCACAAAAGCATTAATATTATATTTCTACATGTATGGATATCATAATACAAAGAATTTGTCTAAGATATGCAAGTCTGTACAGTAGCAAAATATAGTCTAAAACATTGCTAGTTTTCCTGATACCTTCTGAAATCTGCGGTTAACTCAGAAAACTATGTATTAAAAAGAAAGGGTAAAGTAGGCAATACACACAATATTTACATCAGCAGTGTTTATAATAGGGGCTTCCCAGGTGTCATTAGTGGTAAAGAACTCATCAGTCAATGCAGGAGATACCTGAGACAAGTGTTTGATCCCTGGGTCGGGAAGATCCCCTGGAGGAGGGCATGGAAACCCATGACAGTATTCTTGCCATGGACAGAGAAGCCTGACAGGCTATAGTCCAAAGGGTTGCACAGGGTCACACATGACTGAAGCAACTTAGCACACTGTATTGTAATAGCACAAGTATGTAAACAATCAAAAGTACACTGACAGGGAAACAGATGAATAAATTACTGTATATTCACAAAATGCAATAATGTCAGACAGTGCAGGTGTAAGTATTACATGCAACAACACTAATGAATATAAACAATTTAAAGTGGGAAAATTAGTCCAAAAAGTTAAAATATGGTATAAATTATTTTTATAAAATTTAAAAATGAAAACTAAACAATCTACTTGTTGAATATGTCTTAGCAATGATAAGACATATTTTTAAAAGCAATATAATATCCATATATGAGCCAAGATAACAGTGACTGGAATGTGGTAAGACTCAGATTGAGTGTAGAAATAGTGAAAACCAGATCATTAGACGTTTTATTTTCTGAATTGAGTGTTAGGTCAACTGGTATCAGTTGCTAGTTGTAAATTAAACTAATATATAAAAACAAACAAACAAAGAGATACACAAGAGCCACTGAAGAGAGTATGATAAAATAGATATAAATATTAGTCTAATTCTATGTCCCTAGAATACAAACTTAAAAACTCTAGGATAAAAAGGAAGACAAGTGTTAATTAATGCATAAATTTTCTGACAAAATCAACTTTCCACAAAAGCATTAATATTATATTTCTACATGTATGGATATCATAATACAAAGAATTTGTCTAAGATATGCAAGTCTGTACAGTAGCAAAATATAGTCTAAAACATTGCTAGTTTTCCTGATACCTTCTGAAATCTGCGGTTAACTCAGAAAACTATGTATTAAAAAGAAAGGGTAAAGTAGGCAATACACACAATATTTACATCAGCAGTGTTTATAATAGGGGCTTCCCAGGTGTCATTAGTGGTAAAGAACTCATCAGTCAATGCAGGAGATACCTGAGACAAGTGTTTGATCCCTGGGTCGGGAAGATCCCCTGGAGGAGGGCATGGAAACCCATGACAGTATTCTTGCCATGGACAGAGAAGCCTGACAGGCTATAGTCCAAAGGGTTGCACAGGGTCACACATGACTGAAGCAACTTAGCACACTGTATTGTAATAGCACAAGTATGTAAACAATCAAAAGTACACTGACAGGGAAACAGATGAATAAATTACTGTATATTCACAAAATGCAATAATGTCAGACAGTGCAGGTGTAAGTATTACATGCAACAACACTAATGAATATAAACAATTTAAAGTGGGAAAATTAGTCCAAAAAGTTAAAATATGGTATAAATTATTTTTATAAAATTTAAAAATGAAAACTAAACAATCTACTTGTTGAATATGTCTTAGCAATGATAAGACATATTTTTAAAAGCAATATAATATCCATATATGAGCCAAGATAACAGTGACTGGAATGTGGTAAGACTCAGATTGAGTGTAGAAATAGTGAAAACCAGATCATTAGACGTTTTATTTTCTGAATTGAGTGTTAGGTCAACTGGTATCAGTTGCTAGTTGTAAATTAAACTAATATATAAAAACAAACAAACAAAGAGATACACAAGAGCCACTGAAGAGAGAGTATGATAAAATAAATACAAATATTAGTCTAATTCTATGTCCCTAGAATACAAACTTAAAAACTCTAGGATAAAAAGGAAGACAAGTGTTAATTAATGCATAAATTTCTACAAAGTACAGAAAACATAATAGGTACATAGTACAGTTAAGCACTGCAGATGTTTTAAAATTTTGTAATTCATCTCTGAATCAATAATCTGCCTTCCAGTGATCTATTTACATATCGGTACATAAGGGCAGAGACCACATGATCCTTATATGTCCCCAAAATCAAGCACAGTGTTTTGCACATAGCTCTACTTAATATTTTATACAAATGGAATGTGATTCGAATATTAACCTACTCTATATTCAAGAAGGCCCAAAAATTAAAAGCAGAGAAAAATAATTATTTTCCAAAAACATCATGTACGCATATTTAAAATAACTTTAATAATTAAAAAAAACCTTTGAAACAGGGGCTTCCATGGTAGTCCAGTGGGTAAAGACTCCACCTTTCAGTGCAAGGGGCACTGATTCGGTCCCTGGTCTCGGAATATCCCACGTGAGGCAGAGCGGCTGGACCGGTGTGTCCAATTGTGAGCCAGAGCTCTGGAGCACATGCACCCGGAGTTGGCGCTCTGCAATGGAGAGAGGCCACTGCGATGGGAGGCCCACACATGCCAAAGAATAAAGATGAATAAAAATAATAAATAACTATGAAAAAGCTTGTGACATGAAGTTATAAAATAAAATTTAAAAAAAGCTTTTGAAACATATTCCAAAGTATATGCCAATAATTAACAATGTCATATTTTTATAAGAATATTCTACTGAGGATCTTTATCTAAAGTGTAGAAATAAAAATTTTCCATTTTCATCCTTTATTGTTTTAAAATTTTAAATGCCATCTTTTCTTTCTAGTTAAATAATTTCTGCTTGATGGTTTGTAATAAGACTAGGAATTCTGCCCATCAGCAGTCAAGACAAATAGTCTTTGCCTCATTACAGAATCGTGTGTTATGAGAAAAAGCCAAGGCAAGAAGAAACCAGAATATGAGATAGGCCATGAATATCGCAAAGGATTTTAAGAAGATGCCAGCTGGCCTGGGGGAGAAGTGAAGAGCCTTTCCTGGAATAAAATTCAGTGATTATGCCAACCTAGAATTGAGTGAAATCAGGCAGTAAACAGAGAGCACTGGTGAAAGGCCAAACAACTTAGCAGGAAAGATGATAAAAGGGAGCAGGTGGATAAACTCCATTGTAAACTCAAGTGTTGAAAACAGCCATACTCATAATAATTCAGTAGGAATAGAAATACCCTGAGAATATAAACATTAGTAACTTGATTTTTTAGAATTTATTTAATTTTAGAACCAGAAATACAGGATTACTCTCTATTTTGAACACACTCTTCCCCACGGCAAGTCCAAAAAACAACATGCTAAAGAAAATATATATTACGTGCCTGTTAGGTGATAGTCACTTAAGTTAAACCTGCACAATAAACCTACCTAAGGAAGTAAAAAACCTATACTCAAAAAAAAAAATTAAAAAATGAAAGAAATTAAAGATAGCACAGATGGAAAGCTATATCATGTTCATGTAGTAGAAGTAATATTGTTAAAATGGCCATACATCCCAAGGCAATCTACATATTCAATGCTATTCCTACCAATATACCAAGGGCATTTTTCACAGAGCTAGAAAAAAATAATTCTAAAATTTGTATGGAAACAAAAAAGACCCTTAATAGTCAAAACAACCTTGAGAAAGAAGAACACAGCTTGAGGTATCTCATTCCCTGATTTCAAACTTGGCTACATCAATCAAACCAATACAGCACTGGCACAAAAACAGACACGTAGATCAATGGAACAGAATAGAATCCAGAAACGAACTCACGTTTATATGGGCAATTAATCTACGACTAAGGAGACAAGAAAAAAACAGTAGGGGAAAGACAGCCTTTACAATAAATAGAGTGGGGAAAACTGAACAGTCATATACAAAAGAATGGAACTGGCCTAACTCTCTTATACCATACACAAAAATAAATTCAAATGGATTTAAGACACATGCAAGACCTAAAAGCATAAAATTTCTAGAAGAAAACAAAGGCCATGTGCTCTTTGACATTGGTCTTAATAATATTTTTGGCTATGTCTCTTCAGGAAAGTGAAACAAAAGCAAAAAATAAACAAACAGGACTACATTAAACATAAAAGCTTTTGAGTAGTGAAGGAAACTAGCACCAAAACAAAAATACCAACTACTGAACGGGAGAAGATACTTCAAACAATATAACTTACAAGAAGTTAATATCCTAAATATATAAAGAACTCATACGATTCAATGTGAAAAAAGCAAACAAACAATGGGCAGAGGATTTGAATAGAAATTTTTCCAGAGAACACATCCAGATAGCCAACAGGGATATGGAATGATGCTCAAAATCGCTAATTATCAGAGAAATGTAAATAAAAACCACAATGAGATATCCCGTCACACCTGTCAGAATGGCTATTATCCAAAGACCATAAACAACAGCTATTGGCCAAGATGTGGAGAAAAGAGAACCAAGGAATGTAACTTGGTTCAGCCACTATGAAAAACTGTATGCAAATTACTCAAAAAATTAAAGGCTGAACTATCATATTGATAGGTGATAGACGATGGTAGGTAACTGTGAACAGTGTTGGATTCTTAATCTCCAATGGGGAAGAATTCACAATTGGGACCAAAAGACTCGGCAATGGTCACTCAGAGCTTCATGCAGTGAAAAATTTATTAAAGTAAGAAAGGATAGGGAAAAGCTTCCAGCATAGACACTGGAAGAGGGATAGAAGAGTATCCCTGCGAAGCCACTTTAGGCATGGCATTTTATACTTTTTCAGTTGGTTATTAACAGTAATTTAAAAGGATATATTGAGACGATAAAGGTCTTACCAGACCCACATCCACAACACACATCTTTAGATAACATAGGTACAAGTCAAGACGAGAAAGAAGTCCTCCAACAAGATACGTTGATATATGTCTTAGCTCTGGGCTTAAAAGAACGTCTTAGGCAAAATGGATTATTGTCATAGGCATGGCAATCAAGGTGAAGGCACCTTGGCTAAACATGTTTGTTGCTCACTCTCCTCCTCCTTATCCTAGGAACCTGCTGGCCTTACCAAATCTGTCCATGAACTCCTTTCAATATGAGCCAGCTATTATACTCCTGGATATTTATCCAAATTAAACAAAAACATTTATTAGAAAGATATATATATATACCCCTATGTTCATCACAGCATTATTTATAATAACCAAAGTATAGGAGAAACACAAGTACTCATCAGTAGATGAATGAATAAACAAGATGTGGTTATATACATCACACATACACACGCACACACACACACACACACACAGAGGACTATAACTCAGCCATAAAAAGGAATGAAATCTTGCCTTCTGCAACAACGTGATGACCTAGAGGATATTATGCTAAGAGAAATAAATTAAAGATAGAAAAATACTGTATGATTTCACCTATATGTGGAATATTAGAAAAACAAAACGAATGAACAAACCCAATAAAACAAGAACAGAGTTACAGATACAGAGGACAAAGAGGTGGTTACCACAGAAGGATTGGAAAAGGGAAGAAATAGGAGATGGAGATTAAGATATACAGACTTCCATAAAAACAATCTGACTTTTTTTTAATGGGCATTGGAACTAAATAGACATTTTTATAAAGCAGACATACAAACGGCCAATAGGTCTTTTAGTCACAAGCAAATGACTGACTCAGTGTGATTCAAGACCACAAAGAAATCACTTCCACTTCATGTTATTCTGAGGCTTGGGGCCCAGACTAACAAGGATGATGTCCGGGACCTATTCACATTAAACAATGCTCAACATCACTAATCACCAGGGAAATGCAAAATAAAGCCACAATGAGATATCACCTCATATCAATTAGAATGGCCATAATCGAAAAGACAGAAAGAGGTAACAAATGTTTTGGTGAGGACATGGACCAAGGGGAACCCCCTGCACATTCTTGGTAGAAATGCAAATCAGTACAGTCACTATGAAAAACAGTATGGAGGCTCCTTAAAGATTAAAAATAGAACTACCATATGAGCCAGGAATTCTGAGTATATTCCCAAAGGAAATGAAAAGAGGATATTGAACACATATATGCACTCCCATGTTTACTGCAGCATTATTCACAATAGCAAGATATGGAAACAACCATAGCAGTGAATGGATAAAGACAAACTGGTATACATACACAAAAGAATATTATTTAGCCACGAGATAGAAGGAAATCTTGCCATTTGCAACAACATGGATAGATCTCAAGATGGTCTATCACCATGTTAGGTGAGAAGTTAGAGAAAGATTTTTGTTGTTCAGTTGCTAAATCATACCTGACTCTTGGGACTCCATGAACTGCAGCACACCAGGCTTCTCTGTCCTTTATATCTCCTGGAATTTGCTCAGAGGATATGAGTCAGTGATGCCATCCATCTCATCCTCTGCCGCCCTCATCTACTTTCCCATCTTCAGGGTCTTTTCCAACGAGTCATCTCTTCACATCAGGTGGCCAAAGACTTGGAGCTTCAGCTTCAGCATCAGTCCTTCCAGTGAATATTCATGGTTGATTTCCTTTAGGATTGATTGGTTTGATCTTGCAGTCCAAGAAACTCTCAAGAGTCTTCTTCACACACAATTCAAAAGCATCAATTCTTTGGCGCTTAGCCTTCTTCGGTCCAACACTCACATCCATAGACAACTACTGGATTTGAGGAATACTATATTTCATGATACCACTTATATGTGGAATCTAAAAAAGCCATACTTGTAGAAACAGAGAGTAGACTGGGGGCTACCAGAAGCTAGGCAGTAGAGGAGCTGAGGAGATGCGGTTTAAAGGTGTGAATTTTCAACCAGTCGTTAAAGCTCTGGAGACCTAATGCCCAGCATAGGCACTACACACATACCTTGGGGAAATCACAGTTTCAGTTCCAGACAGCCAGGATAAATGAATATTTCAATAAAGTTACATGGGGCTTCCCTGGTGGTCCAGTGGGTAAGGACACCACCTTGCAGTGCAAGGGGTGCCGGTTCAATCCCTGGCCTGGGAAGATCCAACGTGCCGCGGAGCGACTGGACCAATGTGTCCAATTACCGAGCCGGAGCTCTGGTGCGCGTGCGCCCAGAGCCGGTGCTCTGCGACAACAGAGGCCACCGCAATGGGAGGCCCACACGGGCCAAAGAACAAAGATGGATGAGAATAGAGAAATGAAAGACCAATAGAAGTGGCCCGCCTGCTCCCCTCCCTCCCTACCCACCCCTCCAAAATAAATAAATAAATCTTTTAAAGTAAATAAATAAATAAAGTTACAGTTACATGAAAAAAAAAAAAAAAGATATACAGACTTCCAGATGCAAAATAAATAAGTCACAGGTATGAAATGTACAGTGTGCAGAACATAGCTTACAACTAAATAATATATTTGATCACAAATCATAGAGTTATCGTAGTGATCATTTTGAAATGTATGGAATTAATCACTAGTATTTGTCTTTCAGTCATGTTTGGTCCCTTTTGTCTCTAGCTCACCAGGCTGTTCCTGGGATTCTCTAGGCAAGAATACTGGCGTGGGCAGCCATTTTCTTTTCTAGGCTTTTCAAAAGGAACTAAAAAAGCGTTGCAGGTCAATTATACTTCCAACATTCAAACAAATGCATGGGAAAAAAAATCAGATAAGGGAGATCAGATGAAGGTGGTCAAAAGGTACAACAAACTTCCAGTTACAAGATGAATAAGTACTAAGGATGTATTGTACAATATGATAAATATAATTAACACTGCTGTATGTTATATATGAAAGTTGTTAATATAATAACAACTTATCACACAATTTTTTTCTATGCCTTTAATTTTGTTTCTATATGAGATAATGGATATTTACTAAACATATTGACAGTCATTTCATGACATATGTAAGTCAAATCATTATGCTATGTACCTTAAATTTATACAAGTTATATATCCATTATATCTCAATAAAACTGGGAGAAATTAATTAAATAAAAAGTTGCAGGGCTTCCCTGGTGGTCCAGTGGGCAAAGAGTCCAACTCGCAGTGCAAGGAGTACTGGTTCAATCCTTGGGCCGGGAAGATCCTATGTGCCATGGAGCAACTGGACGGGTGGTGTGTCCAATTACAAGCCAGCGCTCTGGAGCACATGTACCCAGAACTGGCGTTCTGCAATGACAGAGGCCACTATAACAGGAGGCCCACGCAGGCCAAAGAATAAAGATGGATAAATAAATAAAAACCAATAAAACAGACCAAAAATTTAAAAAAAATAGTTACTGTGCTGTCCTCAGTCCTATTCAACTCTTTGAGAACCCACGGACTCCAGACTGCCAAGCTCCTCTGTCCACGGAATTTTCCAGGCAAGAATACTGGAGCAGGTTGCCATTTCTTACTCTGGGGGCTCTTCCAAAGCCAGGGATCGAACCCACATCCAATCTGGCATTGGCAGCCAGATTCTTTACCATTGAGCCACCTGGGAAACTCAGTTAAATGGTAGAGACATATAAATTATATATATATATATATATATATATATATATTGCAAGGTATTAAAATCAGATAGGGGCTTCCCTGGTGGTCCAGTGAGTAAAGACATTGCCTTGCACCGGTTCGATCCCTGGCCTGGGAAGATCCCACATGCTGCCGAGCAGCTGGACCGATGTGTCCAATTACCGAGCCGGCACTCTGCAGCAAGAGAGGCCACTGCGATGGGAGGACCACACAGGTCAAAGAACAAAGATGGAAAGAAATGAAAGACCAATAGAAGTGACCAAAAAAAAAAAAAAAGTTAAAATCAGATAGTGTTGATTCCTCTAGCTTTATTCTTCTTTTCAAAACTTCTTGGGTTATTTTATTCTAGATCCTTTGTCTTTACATATCTACTTTAAGATATATTTGCCTAACATTCTGAGCTGCAGGTGGCAAACGCTAACAAGTGAGTCATGCCAGTGCTATGATTATAACATTCCGGCTGTCCTTTGGGGAGGAACAGGCAGGTTTGTAACCTTCCCCCGTGGCTCAGCCAGTAAAGAGCCTGTCTGCCAATGCAGGAGAGGCAAGAGATGCAGTTTCCATCCCTGGGTTGGGAAGATCCTCTGGAGAAGGACATAGATAGATAGATAGATAGATAGATAGATAGATAGATAGATAGATAGACAGATACACACACATATATAATACACACACACACACACATATATTTGTCTACAAAAAAGATCTTGACAATTTGATAGGAATTGTGCTTAATCTATACATCGGTTTGTGGAGAACTGACATCTTTACTATGTTGAACTTTCTTATCCAAGAACATTGTTTCCTTCTCCAGTTATTTAAATCTTCTATATTTCTTTTATCATGCTTCTAATAGTTTTTAGCATATAGACACATTACTGGGTTTTCAAGTGCTGAACTAGCCTAGCAGAGCTGAATAAAATTCATATGGCAATTATTCATAGCTTCTTAAATACACTGCTGTATTTGCTAATATTTTGTTGAGGATTTTTATGCCTATGTTCATGAGGAAGTAGTTTTGGTTTTGGCAGGAGAGTCATGGGAACTTCAAAAATAAAGTATTGGCAAGTATTTCCTTCTCTTTTGTTTTCTGGAAGAAGTTATATAAAACAGATCTTAATTATTAAATGCTTGGTAGGATTTTCCAGTGAAACCATCCGGGAGCATATTTTCAAGAAGCTTTTAAATTAAAGCTCATTTTCTCTAACATTTGGGATTCCTTTTTAGCTCAAATGGTAAAGAATTCACCTGCAATGCAGGAGACCCCAGTTCAATTCCTGGATCAAGAAGATCCCCTGGAGAAGGGAAAGGCTACCCACTCCAGTATTCTTGCCTGGAAAATTTCAAGGCTCATCCATGGGTCATAAGGAGTCGGACACAACTAAGCCACTTCATTTTCACTTTCTCTGATACTTACAGAAGTATTAGTATTATTTTTTCCATCTTGAGTTTTGGTGATTTGCAGTATCTGAAGACTTGGTCTAGTTAATTGTCAGTTTTTCTGAGACTTTTGATATCGGCTGTCCTTTGGGGAGGAAACAAGTGAGTCATGCCAGTGCTATGATTATAACATTCCGGCTGTCCTTTGGGGAGGAACAGGCAGGTTTGTAACCTTCCCCCGTGGCTCAGCCAGTAAAGAGCCTGTCTGCCAATGCAGGAGAGGCAAGAGATGCAGTTTCCATCCCTGGGTTGGGAAGATCCTCTGGAGAAGGACATAGATAGATAGATAGATAGATAGATAGATAGATAGATAGATAGACAGATACACACACATATATAATACACACACACACACACATATATTTGTCTACAAAAAAGATCTTGACAATTTGATAGGAATTGTGCTTAATCTATACATCGGTTTGTGGAGAACTGACATCTTTACTATGTTGAACTTTCTTATCCAAGAACATTGTTTCCTTCTCCAGTTATTTAAATCTTCTATATTTCTTTTATCATGCTTCTAATAGTTTTTAGCATATAGACACATTACTGGGTTTTCAAGTGCTGAACTAGCCTAGCAGAGCTGAATAAAATTCATATGGCAATTATTCATAGCTTCTTAAATACACTGCTGTATTTGCTAATATTTTGTTGAGGATTTTTATGCCTATGTTCATGAGGAAGTAGTTTTGGTTTTGGCAGGAGAGTCATGGGAACTTCAAAAATAAAGTATTGGCAAGTATTTCCTTCTCTTTTGTTTTCTGGAAGAAGTTATATAAAACAGATCTTAATTATTAAATGCTTGGTAGGATTTTCCAGTGAAACCATCCGGGAGCATATTTTCAAGAAGCTTTTAAATTAAAGCTCATTTTCTCTAACATTTGGGATTCCTTTTTAGCTCAAATGGTAAAGAATTCACCTGCAATGCAGGAGACCCCAGTTCAATTCCTGGATCAAGAAGATCCCCTGGAGAAGGGAAAGGCTACCCACTCCAGTATTCTTGCCTGGAAAATTTCAAGGCTCATCCATGGGTCATAAGGAGTCGGACACAACTAAGCCACTTCATTTTCACTTTCTCTGATACTTACAGAAGTATTAGTATTATTTTTTCCATCTTGAGTTTTGGTGATTTGCAGTATCTGAAGACTTGGTCTAGTTAATTGTCATTTGCCAATATCTATATCCTGGTTTGGATAATGTACTTTGTAAGATGCCACCACTGAAAGAAGCTGGAGGATGGTTACATGGCCCCTCTCTGTACTATTTTCACAGCCTTTAGTGAAATAAATAAAAAGTTGAATAAAAATAAATAGTTATTTTGAGAGTATTACTGTGTTACTTTAACAGAGTAATTGTCAACAATTTGTTAAACTGCACAAATTAATTCAACTGTTTATTGCTGTTGTTTCAGTCACTCAGTTGCGTCCGACTCTTTGTGATCCCATGGACTGCAGCACACGAAGCTTTCCTGTCCTTCACCATCTCCCAGAGCTTGCTCAAACTCATATCCATTGAGTCAGTGATGCCATCCAACCATCTCATTTTCTGTCTAGGTATCATTTTCATTCCCTTCTCCTGCTCTAAGTCTTTCCCAGCATCAGGGTCTCTTCCAAGGAGTCAGCTCTTTGTATCAGGGTGGCCAAAGTATTGGAGTTTCAGCTTCAGCATCAGTCTTTCAATGACTATTCAGGGTTGATTTTCCTTAGGATTGACTGGTTTGATTTCCTTGCTGTCCAAGGGACTCTCAAGTATCTTCTCCAACACCACAGTTTGAAAGCATCAATTCTTCAGCAATCTGCCTTCTTTACAGTTGAACTCTCATATTCATACATGACTACTGGAAAAACCATAGCTTTGACTAGACAGACCTTGTTGGTTTTTAATACCTGTCTAGGTTTGTCACAGCTTTTCTTCAAGAAGCTTTTAAATTAAAGCTCATTTTCTAACATTTGGGATTCCTTTAGCTCAAATGGTAAAGAATTCACCTGCAATGCAGGAGACCCCAGTTCAATTCCTGGATCAAGAAGATCCCCTGGAGAAGGGAAAGGCTACCCACTCCAGTATTCTTGCCTGGAAAATTTCAAGGCTCATCCATGGGTCATAAGGAGTCGGACACAACTAAGCCACTTCATTTTCACTTTCTCTGATACTTACAGAAGTATTAGTATTATTTTTTCCATCTTGAGTTTTGGTGATTTGCAGTATCTGAAGACTTGGTCTAGTTAATTGTCATTTGCCAATATCTATATCCTGGTTTGGATAATGTACTTTGTAAGATGCCACCACTGAAAGAAGCTGGAGGATGGTTACATGGCCCCTCTCTGTACTATTTTCACAGCCTTTAGTGAAATAAATAAAAAGTTGAATAAAAATAAATAGTTATTTTGAGAGTATTACTGTGTTACTTTAACAGAGTAATTGTCAACAATTTGTTAAACTGCACAAATTAATTCAACTGTTTATTGCTGTTGTTTCAGTCACTCAGTTGCGTCCGACTCTTTGTGATCCCATGGACTGCAGCACACGAAGCTTTCCTGTCCTTCACCATCTCCCAGAGCTTGCTCAAACTCATATCCATTGAGTCAGTGATGCCATCCAACCATCTCATTTTCTGTCTAGGTATCATTTTCATTCCCTTCTCCTGCTCTAAGTCTTTCCCAGCATCAGGGTCTCTTCCAAGGAGTCAGCTCTTTGTATCAGGGTGGCCAAAGTATTGGAGTTTCAGCTTCAGCATCAGTCTTTCAATGACTATTCAGGGTTGATTTTCCTTAGGATTGACTGGTTTGATTTCCTTGCTGTCCAAGGGACTCTCAAGTATCTTCTCCAACACCACAGTTTGAAAGCATCAATTCTTCAGCAATCTGCCTTCTTTACAGTTGAACTCTCATATTCATACATGACTACTGGAAAAACCATAGCTTTGACTAGACAGACCTTGTTGGTTTTTAATACCTGTCTAGGTTTGTCACAGCTTTTCTTCCAAGGAGCAAGTGTTTTTTGATTTCATGGCTGCAGTCACCACCCCCAGTGATTCTGGAACTCAAGGAAATAAAATTCTGTCACTGTTTCCATTTTTTTTCCCATATATCTGCCATGAAGTAATGGGACTGTGAGAGAAATTCTACCATGTGATTTTTAGTTTGTTGTTTCTTTCTTTGACTGCATCCCTTTCCGACTGAAATGGCAAAAAGTAAAAGTAGCAAAATAAGTCAGTCTTCTTCATAATTAATTTAGTAAGAAAGAAAATCTCTCAAAATTGCTGTCTGTACTCACTTCTTGTAGGTAGTATACTATACTATTATGGTAGGTAAGCTCTACCAAATTGGAAGAAATATTTCAGGATATGCTTATATTTTAGTTGATTGGGATTTATTTTCACTATAACCTATATTCCCAAGACTTAACAGACTGAATTTTTTATAGAGAAATATTTAATTATATGTCATCAACCTCTCTTCTACCTGCCTGAGCAGGAAATGTGCTCCCCTCAACTTGTTATCCAAGATGTTTTTCTGGAGGAGTATTTTGATTAGGCTTAAAAACCAGTCTGTCAGCTGCAGTCATCATGTCACATTTACACTCATCTTTAGCTCTCCCTTCGGGTTTATGTAAGTTCACATCCTCTGACTGCAGAAGTGGTGAAGTCACTACTTCAAATCATGAAAACTCCCAAGGACTGTTAGACTCAAAAGACTATAAGGATGCTGTATGCAATGCAGATGTAAAAGGAATAACCTTTTACTACCTTTGGGTTACTAACAAACCCTACTCTACAGGGCATATAGGCACACAGTATCTACACAAATAGCTCCATCAAATTTGGTCATCATCTCTTGCCTGAATGCAAACCCAAAAGAAAAAATTCAGCATCAGTTTCAATGACTATTCAGGGTTGATTTTCCTTAGGATTGACTGGTTTGATTTCCTTGCTGTCCAAGGGACTCTCAAGTATCTTCTCCAACACCACAGTTTGAAAGCATCAATTCTTCAGCAATCTGCCTTCTTTACAGTTGAACTCTCATATTCATACATGACTACTGGAAAAACCATAGCTTTGACTAGACAGACCTTGTTGGTTTTTAATACCTGTCTAGGTTTGTCACAGCTTTTCTTCCAAGGAGCAAGTGTTTTTTGATTTCATGGCTGCAGTCACCACCCCCAGTGATTCTGGAACTCAAGGAAATAAAATTCTGTCACTGTTTCCATTTTTTTTCCCATATATCTGCCATGAAGTAATGGGACTGTGAGAGAAATTCTACCATGTGATTTTTAGTTTGTTGTTTCTTTCTTTGACTGCATCCCTTTCCGACTGAAATGGCAAAAAGTAAAAGTAGCAAAATAAGTCAGTCTTCTTCATAATTAATTTAGTAAGAAAGAAAATCTCTCAAAATTGCTGTCTGTACTCACTTCTTGTAGGTAGTATACTATACTATTATGGTAGGTAAGCTCTACCAAATTGGAAGAAATATTTCAGGATATGCTTATATTTTAGTTGATTGGGATTTATTTTCACTATAACCTATATTCCCAAGACTTAACAGACTGAATTTTTTATAGAGAAATATTTAATTATATGTCATCAACCTCTCTTCTACCTGCCTGAGCAGGAAATGTGCTCCCCTCAACTTGTTATCCAAGATGTTTTTCTGGAGGAGTATTTTGATTAGGCTTAAAAACCAGTCTGTCAGCTGCAGTCATCATGTCACATTTACACTCATCTTTAGCTCTCCCTTCGGGTTTATGTAAGTTCACATCCTCTGACTGCAGAAGTGGTGAAGTCACTACTTCAAATCATGAAAACTCCCAAGGACTGTTAGACTCAAAAGACTATAAGGATGCTGTATGCAATGCAGATGTAAAAGGAATAACCTTTTACTACCTTTGGGTTACTAACAAACCCTACTCTACAGGGCATATAGGCACACAGTATCTACACAAATAGCTCCATCAAATTTGGTCATCATCTCTTGCCTGAATGCCAAAAGGTTCTTTCAAGGAATGAGGGAAATTAAATCTCTTTACAATCCCTGTTCTTCAGTTTAATTGTCTTTTATAGGGTAAAGGGTTCAAAAGGTAAATAATCAGTTCTTCTAGCCTCTTGCTCTTAAAAAATCTGTACCCTAACCAAAATTCTTCCCTCTTTTTCTAACTAGGAAACAAAGAAACTTCACATATGTGGATAATCCTGATTTTTGTCTGCCTGCAATGCAGGAGACCAGGTTTGATCCCTGGGTCAGGAAGATCCCCTGGAGAAGGGAATGGTAACGCACTCCAGTATTCTTGCCTGGAAAATTCCTCAGACAGAAGAGCCCGGCAGGCTACAGTCCATGTGATTATAAAGAGTTGAACATGACTGAGTGACTAACACACACAGTAACAGAGAAAAATGTCAGCAGCATCTTTGAACCATCTTGGCTAGCCAAAAATTTTCCTGTTCCAAAAGGATATGTGGAAAAAAAAGAAAATGTCAACAGCAACAAGCCAGATCTCCCAGACATAAACACAGTAGTAGTTCTGGTAGAAATTTAGACCTGACTCTTATGATTTTATCAGAAATGAGCATGTTGAGCTTAAGATAACCATTATGATGAGTCAGCAACATTCTGGCTCTCCATTCAGTATTCATGAGATTAAAGACTTCCTCTCAGTATGTCTCATATTTGAATGCCATAAGAAAAAGTCTGAAATTGTTTTTTTGTTTTTTTTTTTTAAGATTTATTATTTATTTATTTTGGTGCAGGGGGTGGGGAGGAAGTGGAGCAGGTGGGCCACTTCTATCAGTCTTTCATTTGTCCATTTTCATCCATCTTTCTTCTCTGGCCTGTGTGGGCCTCCCATCGCGGCGGCCTCTGTTGTCACAGAGCACCATCTCTGGGCGCACGCGCTCCAGAGCTCCGGCTAATTGGACACATCAGTCCAGCCGCTCCGTGGCACGTGGGATCCTCCCAGGCCAGGGCTCGAACCGGCATCCCTTGCACTGCAAGGCAGTGTCCTTACCCACTGGACCACCAGGGAAGCCCCTGAAATTGTTAATTTAATGACCTATTATCCGTGTTTGGAAGAACTCATCAGGCAATTGATCCTTGTCTGATGAGTTCTGCCATACTTGGATCAGAAACTTACCCCTGATGCAGTCAGCTATAGGAAAACGTTTTAGACAGCACTCTTAAATGTGCCAAGTTCCAAGAACATAATAGATTCCTCTCCAACTGAGATCTTCGTAGCAGATGGTCATGTTCAATGTCTCAAGTATCTTCAATAAATAGAAAAAGACCATTAAGCCCATCCATGGCTGGCACAAACTTTGAAGTCAGAAAAATCAAAGTTCTATCCTGTCAGCATCTCTTAACTACAAATATAGGCCTGATATATTTGTTTGCATATTCCCTAAAATTCATATGATAAAATTCTAATCCCTAATGTGCTGATGTCAATAGACAGACCTTTGAGGAGTAATTAGTTCAGGAGCAATTAGTTCACGAGAGGGGCAAGCCCTTATGAATACACTTAGTGTCCTTGTGAAAAAAGAAATGGAATCTTGCTTCTTCACTTTCTACTTTGTACCATGTAAAAATACAAGAAGAATACAGCCATCTATAAGGCAGTAAGTGGGCCCTCACCCATATGGGATCTCCCAGTCCCATGATTTTAGACATTCTAGCATTCTAACTGTGAGAAAGAAATGTTTTTGTATAAGCCACTCAATTTGTGGTATTTTGTTAGAGCAATCCAAACTAAGACAACAACTCACACATGACCAGGATTTGTGAATTAGTAAGTGAATGATAAGTAGGTGGTTAATAACAAGCTACTGGTATGTGCTACATTTATTTTTAAAAAAGGATATCAAAGTTAAATCATAATCATAGATCTTTTGGGAGTACTTATATCAAATCTGTTCAAAGCACTTGGCATATATTAACTCATTCATTCTTCACAAGAAATTTAAGAGGCAGTTATTATTATTATCCCCCTTGAGATGATAAAACTGATAAACATTAAGAGATCAAATAATTGGCCCAAAGTCACACAGAGGGTAGATGGTAGAGTTGGAATATGCTCTTGAGTTGCTTAACTTTAGATTTTGAGTTCCCAACCAATGTGTTAAACACCTTTCAAGTGAACTTGGGAGCTACTGTGCCAAGTAGATTTCCTCAATAGAACATATGAGAGGAACTATTATGTTTAAGTTCACTGACTTAAAAGATGAGAAATAGTTTACATTTATTATACTGCATGTATTAGAAAATAAACCCTTTGCATTTTCATGAATCATTCCACAGGAAAGTGTATGGTCTTGCTTTAGGACATGCTACTCAAGACATAAAAATTTACTCCACGAACATCAGTCTCATTACTCCTTTAGAGTCATTGCCATTTGTTTAAATTCCTAAAATTTGAACATGGAGAAATTTCATGCATGCCACCAGCACTGTGCGTTTACAATGTCATTCACATGAAGAATACATATGTCATTTGACACAGAAACTGGTAAGAGATAAAATTCCAAAAAGTTAACATTACTAGTTTAATTGTCTTTTCACTTGTTTCATAGACAATGATTCTGTGGTTTAATCAGAGTATTCCAAGATCATTGGGACTCGAATGAGTTCTATCAGCACCAGAAAGGACATAGGGAAAGGTCACAATATCCATATCCCAGAAGATAAAAGTAATAATGCTGGGGTTTGGGAAAGAAAAGGAGAGAGTAAAGTTCTTTCAGAGTGACACATTTAAATATGAGAGTGAGCTAAATTTTTTCAGGAAATATATAAACAGTGTACCAAGCTATCAGTGACTATCTAATCTAGGACAGTGGGATAGATACTTATTTCTTTCTGCCAATGCTTATAATTCATGAAAAGCATAAAATGTACTATAAACGGGGGGGAAGACTCGGAATGATAAGTAGGTGGTTAATAACAAGCTACTGGTATGTGCTACATTTATTTTTAAAAAAGGATATCAAAGTTAAATCATAATCATAGATCTTTTGGGAGTACTTATATCAAATCTGTTCAAAGCACTTGGCATATATTAACTCATTCATTCTTCACAAGAAATTTAAGAGGCAGTTATTATTATTATCCCCCTTGAGATGATAAAACTGATAAACATTAAGAGATCAAATAATTGGCCCAAAGTCACACAGAGGGTAGATGGTAGAGTTGGAATATGCTCTTGAGTTGCTTAACTTTAGATTTTGAGTTCCCAACCAATGTGTTAAACACCTTTCAAGTGAACTTGGGAGCTACTGTGCCAAGTAGATTTCCTCAATAGAACATATGAGAGGAACTATTATGTTTAAGTTCACTGACTTAAAAGATGAGAAATAGTTTACATTTATTATACTGCATGTATTAGAAAATAAACCCTTTGCATTTTCATGAATCATTCCACAGGAAAGTGTATGGTCTTGCTTTAGGACATGCTACTCAAGACATAAAAATTTACTCCACGAACATCAGTCTCATTACTCCTTTAGAGTCATTGCCATTTGTTTAAATTCCTAAAATTTGAACATGGAGAAATTTCATGCATGCCACCAGCACTGTGCGTTTACAATGTCATTCACATGAAGAATACATATGTCATTTGACACAGAAACTGGTAAGAGATAAAATTCCAAAAAGTTAACATTACTAGTTTAATTGTCTTTTCACTTGTTTCATAGACAATGATTCTGTGGTTTAATCAGAGTATTCCAAGATCATTGGGACTCGAATGAGTTCTATCAGCACCAGAAAGGACATAGGGAAAGGTCACAATATCCATATCCCAGAAGATAAAAGTAATAATGCTGGGGTTTGGGAAAGAAAAGGAGAGAGTAAAGTTCTTTCAGAGTGACACATTTAAATATGAGAGTGAGCTAAATTTTTTCAGGAAATATATAAACAGTGTACCAAGCTATCAGTGACTATCTAATCTAGGACAGTGGGATAGATACTTATTTCTTTCTGCCAATGCTTATAATTCATGAAAAGCATAAAATGTACTATAACGAAGACTCGGATGGATGTGTAAATTTGTAAATGTGATCTCTGTTGCATGTGATCCTCATTTAGAATTTGCCACAGAGAATTCATCAGAGTTTCTCATAGTTACCTTTAAGGAATGCAGCAGAGAACCAGGGACACAGTACTTCTGTGTTCTCAAATGTTCTGGAATGGCATGCCTAAGTCCCACTTCAACTGAGGAGGAAGCATAGATGATATGAAGGTAAAGGGGGATGTGAATGATTAGGGCAAGATAAAGGTAAAGAGGCCATGTGAATAACATGGTGGGTCAAGCAATAATACTGGTTTGATAGTATCTCAGGCTTTAATTTGTATTTTATTGATTGTTGTGAGTTTAATATTTCATCTCTGTATTTTTTAACTATTAGGATATCACTTAATCATAATCCTTGTCATTCTTCTATTGTCTGTTTTTCTTGCTCTCTATAGGAAGTTATACTGTCATTAACAAGATAAGATTAATTCTTAGTCTGAAATATTCTATAGATTTTCTCCTGAAATATCACTTATTCCTAAACTTTGTCAATGACATCCTTTATTGTCTATCATTAAATACGGAATGGAAAGCTGAAGTGTATATCTCCCAGATTGCATTGTAATTGTGAATGACCAGATAACTAATTTTGATGTAATAAAATACATTTATAAGCTACTGTCTATAAAATAAATAAGCTACAAGATATACTGTATAACACAGGGAATATAACCAATATTTTATAATTACTATAAATGGAATATAACCTTTAAAATTGTGAATCATTATATTGTACACCTGAAACCTATAATACTGTATATCAACTATACTGCATTAAAAATATATTACAAAAATAATAATACTCTGAACTCCTGAGGTACACACACAAGAGGCGTGGCTTCAGGTTACAATCTTATGTTTAACTATCTTTAGTTTTCTTCTTAAGATCTCTCTTGCTCTTGCAGGAAGTGCTTTCTCTCATGCACTTAACCCAGCAAAGCTTTTGTTTTCTTACACATTGATGGGAACCCCAAGGGCAAAAGCAAATTCACAGGAATAAACTACAGATCTTATTTCTCACAGACTGAAATTGTGCTAACAGTTGTGACAATTTTTTTCAGTTGTTCAGATTGCTAGGTTGTTTGGTAGGTACAAAAGTTGCAACTAAAATAAAGCAATATATTTTTTTTAATTTTGGCCTCTTTTATTGGCTTTTTATTTATTTTCATCCATCTTTATTCTTTGGCCTGTGTGGGCCGCCCATTGCAGTGGCCTCTGTCGTTGCAGAGCACCAGCTCTGGGCACATGCTCTCCAGACCGCTCACTCGTAATTGGATACACCAGTCCAGCCGTTCTGTGGCATGTGGGATCTTTCCAGGCCAGGGATTGAACTGGTGCCCTTTGCACTGCAAGACTTGCACTGCAAGACTCTTTACCCACTGCACCACAGGGAAGTCCTAAAATAAAAGAATGTTTTTAAAGTTGGGAACTACTGATATGAGGCTAACATAATTCCTAATATTAGCATGGGTTTCATTAATGTTATAACATACACATATCTATCCACTAAGAGAATACATATATTATCACTTTTAACATTTGTATGAAAATTAAACTGATCTTAAACATGTGACTTCACTGATGGCAGAAAAACTCTTATATCACTTTATTCTCTCAAATAGCAATATATTATACTGCAGATGCTAACTAAGCTCAATAAAGGTTTGTAGATTGAGTAAATTAATGACCAAATCTAAATCTTTCTAGAGTTAAGTGGACATTTTTTCTTCTTTCACATGTCTCCTGCATTGACATAAGGTGTTTTTTTTAATATTTAAAACAGTGGGTGAGAGACGTAAAGAAGTAGCATGAAGGCCTATACTATCATATGTGAAGTAAACAGCTCTAGTCATTGCTCTGTGAAAGGAGATCCTTCTGGGGTGCTGTGTGATGGTCGGGAGGGATGGGAAAGGGGCGATATACATATGACTAATCTGGGAACATACATATCTGTAAACAAGAAAACTCTATAAAAGTTAAAAGTAAAATAAAAGTTTTTCTAAAAATAAAATAAAAAATAATTTAAAAAATGAAAAGAACAAAGTTGAAGAACATGCATTACTTGACTTCAAGACTTAGTGCAAAGCTGAAGAAATCAAAATAATTTATCAAAAATCAATTAACCTTATAATGTGCAGTTCTAGGTCTATTTTGTTCCCTTGATCCATGGCTTGATCTTTATACAGACAAAGGTAATTTAATGGGAAAAAAAAGTTGTCTTTCCAATGGTGCTAGAACAACTAGACGCAAATATGGAAAAACATAAATCTAGACCCTTACATTACAGAACACAAAAAATTTAGCTCAAAGATCATAGACATAATCACATGACCTAAAACTATAATACATCAGGACAAAATGTGATTCTGGAGTAGGCAAAGATAAGAGGGGGAAAAAAAACTTTTAGTATTTATAAGATACTGTTAAGAAAATAGAAAAAGCAATCCATAGACTGGGGAAAAAATATCTTCAATATGTATATTCAAAATTGACTTTTTATCATTAACATATAAAGAACTCTTACAACTGAATATTTAGAAGACAAAAGCACCTCCCTACCAAAAATAGGCCAAAGACTTAATTAAGTATGTTATATAAGAAGACATACTAATGGCCAACTACTACAATGAAAAAAAGTTCAATGTAATTACTTATCAGTTAAATGAAAACTTTAGCTATACTGTTACCACTATGCTGTAGGCAGAATATTTATGTCCCTCAAAATTCATATGTCGCAATTTAATTCTGAATGAGATGGTATTTGGAGATGGGGTTTTGGGGAAGTAGTTGGTCACGAAGGTAGAGACTTCATGAATCAGACTAGTGCTCTTGTAAAAGAGACTCAGAAAGCTCTGTCACATGCAGCAAGAATACAGTCTTCAGTAAGCCAGAAAGAAGGCCTTAATCAGACACTAAATCTTCCAGCACCTTCCTATCCTCTAGAGTTATGAGAAGTACATGTTTGTCATTTATTCAGTCTATAGAATTTTTGTTACAGCAACTTAAACTAAAAGTACACTATGTACCCATTATTACAGCTAAAATAAGAAGACCAACAATACAAAGTGTTGTAAAAATGGGGAGTCCCTGGAACCCTAATACATTACTGGTAGGAAAGTAAAATGATTTCACCACTTAAAAAAACTTTTTGGCAGTTTTTTCATAAAGGTGTACACATTACATGCAACTTTTTAATTCCATTCATAGTTATTTATCCAGTCGAAATGGAAACTTCATATGTTCACATGAAGACTTGTATGTGAAGATTCTTAGCAACTTTTTCCAAAATAGTTAAAAACAGGAAGAATAGAAAAAGTCCATCAGTAGATAAACATATAAACAAATTTTGGTATATCCATATAATGGAATACAGTTCAACAAAACAAAAACAATGAATCACTGAAAGATACTAAAAAATATGTAGCTAGACAATTTTATCTTAACAAAAGATTCAGACACAAAAAATACCTTGTGTATGATTCTATCCAGGACCGATCTTATTTATAATGACAGAAAGCATCAGTGGTTTCCCGTGACCAAAGGTGAAGAGAATTTGTGTTTAAAAGGGAGGGACTGATAAGAAAAAAATCCAGGGCTTCCCCTGGTAGTCCAGTGGATAAGGACACCGCCTTGCAGTGCAAGCGGTGCCAGTTCGATCCCTGGCCTGGAAAGATCCCACGTGCCACGGAGCGGCTGGACCTATGTGTCCAATCACCGAGCCAGAGCTCTGGAGCGAGTGCGCCCAGAGCCGGTGCTCTGCAACAACAGACGCCACTGCGATGGGAGGCCCACACGGGCCAAAGAACAAAGACAGACGAAAATAGAGAAATGAAAGACCAATAGAAGTGGCCCGCCCGCTCCCCTCCCTCCCCAACCCGACCGCCGCCCAAAATAAATTAAAAAATAAATAAATAAATAAAATAAAAGAATCCAAAACTTGGAAATAGGCAAACATATGACTCCACCTCATTTCAATGTCATGCGAGATCCTTTTGTACCAGGTTTGTCTAACAAGGATTAGCCAACCCCTTGGGGCATGTACATTTGGTTATAGTGTCCTGCAATTCTGTAAGGGTAGGTATTGGTGAGCATTAAACTGACAGTGATGCAGATGATTCTGTTTCTATAGCAATGCAAATTAATATTGTTCTGCAGAGATGCAAATTATTTTTATGCCATAGAAAATCTTGCATGTCCTGTAGGGTATTGAAATTTTTGTATGTAATTCATAAATCTTAATCTAGCATTCTTTTTATGGCTATAAATATTTCTACCTATCTTACAGTTTTTTTTAAAAATTAGCTAAACCATTTTATTGATTCCATCAATAATGAGTTAAATACACTTTCCATTTTTATTATTTTTTTAAAACAGCCTTCTCCAAAGGTTCCTGTGCATTAAAATACTTCAGATTACCACCTCATTCCAGCTGCCCATTACTGTAAATGTACCTACCCTGTCTCTGATCCTATTTAAGCACTGAAACTCAGCTCCTGTTGTAAGGGTTAGGAGGGAAAGGGGCAGGGCAAAATTTTTGAAAAGAATAACATAGCCCAAGGACACAGCATAAACCCATTAGAATCAAATGGGTCCAAGATTGCAGACCAGACCTTGATCCTCAGTCAACAAGGTAAAAGACACACCCAGAGGTGCCAGGACGGTTAGGCTCCTTCCCTAAGGGAGCTGGAATAATCCTCCCACTCATTAGCATATGGAATTACCCAGCCCATAAAAGCTAGGAACCCCATGATTTCGAGGCCGCTGGATTTGCTCTATGATGGCCCACACTCTCTGTGGAGTGCATTTTCTTTAAATCTGAATAAATCTATTTCTTACCTATCACTTTGTCTCTCACTGAATTCTTCTCTGGAAAGAGACATGAAGAACCTGAACCTCAGTGGGTCCAGAAGTTGGGTAAGTGATTCTAATTACCAGGGTTTTGGCTGGGTTTGAGTCCTGGCCACATGGGTTCAAGTCCCAAGCAGAGTTTGATTAGGTCTGGGCCCTGGGTTTAAGTCTCAAATCGAGGTAGAACACTCACTATCATTCTGGATCCCAGCACACCTAATAAAACCAGAGAATATATCTCACCAGCAGCACCTGCTGTGCTTATCACTAGCCTATGGGAGATAGTCATAAGTAAGTTTTTTAAAGACACTAGTGGTCAATACCTTAGTTATGTGAGGGTCTTTTGCACCTCTTTAGAATATATAATTACTAGAAAATGCACAGATTATACATGATAGATATTTCAACACTCATATATCCTTAGACTTTTGGATTCCTTCTTTTACATTATTCTAGGAAGACACCTTAGTCTAAGTTTCAATCAACAATAAACAAGTTTCTAGCATTCTTTTTATGGCTATAAATATTTCTACCTATCTTACAGTTTTTTAAAAATTAGCTAAACCATTTTATTGATTCCATCAATAATGAGTTAAATACACTTTCCATTTTTATTATTTTTTTAAAACAGCCTTCTCCAAAGGTTCCTGTGCATTAAAATACTTCAGATTACCACCTCATTCCAGCTGCCCATTACTGTAAATGTACCTACCCTGTCTCTGATCCTATTTAAGCACTGAAACTCAGCTCCTGTTGTAAGGGTTAGGAGGGAAAGGGGCAGGGCAAAATTTTTGAAAAGAATAACATAGCCCAAGGACACAGCATAAACCCATTAGAATCAAATGGGTCCAAGATTGCAGACCAGACCTTGATCCTCAGTCAACAAGGTAAAAGACACACCCAGAGGTGCCAGGACGGTTAGGCCCCTTTCCCCTAAGGGAGCTGGAATAATCCTCCCACTCATTAGCATATGGAATTACCCAGCCCATAAAAGCTAGGAACCCCATGATTTCGAGGCCGCTGGATTTGCTCTATGATGGCCCACACTCTCTGTGGAGTGCATTTTCTTTAAATCTGAATAAATCTATTTCTTACCTATCACTTTGTCTCTCACTGAATTCTTCTCTGGAAAGAGACATGAAGAACCTGAACCTCAGTGGGTCCAGAAGTTGGGTAAGTGATTCTAATTACCAGGGTTTTGGCTGGGTTTGAGTCCTGGCCACATGGGTTCAAGTCCCAAGCAGAGTTTGATTAGGTCTGGGCCCTGGGTTTAAGTCTCAAATCGAGGTAGAACACTCACTATCATTCTGGATCCCAGCACACCTAATAAAACCAGAGAATATATCTCACCAGCAGCACCTGCTGTGCTTATCACTAGCCTATGGGAGATAGTCATAAGTAAGTTTTTTAAAGACACTAGTGGTCAATACCTTAGTTATGTGAGGGTCTTTTGCACCTCTTTAGAATATATAATTACTAGAAAATGCACAGATTATACATGATAGATATTTCAACACTCATATATCCTTAGACTTTTGGATTCCTTCTTTTACATTATTCTAGGAAGCCCCAGATACCAACCTCTGTCAGTCTAAGTTTCAATCAACAATAAACAAGTTATTAAAGCTATTTCCAGCTGTTCAAGCTAATATATAAAATCTAGAATATCTAGTAAATTAAAAAAAAAAAAAAAAAACTGATTCAGTCTAGCATTACATTCTGTCCTCCTTGGTCTAATACTCTTAAAAGGCACCCCCTACATCTATTCCTCAGGCATCTGCAACATACATTAGAAAATTTTTGCAATTTTTTGGTAAATTAGCTATTTCCTCCCTGCACAAACTTTGCACCTGGCACTCTGAAGCATGCTGAACTGGCAACAAGAGTACTTGAGGGGTGTGGTAGGCAGGTAACGGCCCACCAGTGCTTTCTATATTATTAGCCCCAGAACTTGTGCATATACCTTAGATGGCAAAAGATTTTTCAAATATGATAAAGTTAAAGTTACTGAGATTATTTTTCTGAATTATTCAGTGAGTCCAATGTAATCCCAAGTTTCCTTAAAATTGGAAGAGGGAAAAGGAAAGAGAGGTTATCATGATGGGACAGGTTATCAGAGATGTTCACATTCTGGTGCACTATTTTTATTGTATTTTTAAATAGACACATTTTTCTTAAAAATATAGTTTCCTCTGGCAATAAATTATCCTGGTTTTTAATGAAATGTAGACATAAATATCAAAAAAATGTATCAAGAGAAAACTGGTCCATTATATAAACTAGAAGGATTATTTTTATATATTGTTTAACATTTTCTATTTGTAGCAGGGAGGAAACCAATTCTGACCCCAAGATGAAACTGTTTCTTTTACTTGCTTTTCATTGCTTTTGTTATTATAATCACACATAATAGCTTGCCTGGAGGATGCTGCCCCTCTGCCTGACTGTTAAACTCTGTTTTCGTTCAGAACACTGTCCACCTGAGAACTGCAGGAAGGGAGAAATTAACACATTTCCTGCCTGAGGCTTGGTATTAGATTAATGGCCTTTTTACTTTGCTTCCTTACCTTCCTCCATCTCTGAACTATAAGAGAACCTAGCATCCAGACCCCAATAAAATGGTTACTTTAAGGAGCTAGCCTACCATCTTCTCTGTCAGCTGTTTTTTGAATAAATTTTTTTCCTTGCCTCAACACCTCATCTCTAGAATTCATTGTCTTGTCTTGTGGTAAGCACAGCAAGCTTGGACTCGGTAACATTCTAAGTATCTTTTATCATCGTACTTTCAAATTATCCATATACTACGTGGGCCTAGTGTTTTACTTTCTACTCTCTTGATCAAAAAAGCAAATCTCCTGCTAATTATAAAAGAGAATTAAATCTATTTTATTTTTTATTTTTAGCATTTAAACATTTAATACTGATTCAGAGTTTACCCATGGCAAGGAAAGTTCTCTATTTCTTTCATATCAGCAAAGAGATGGTGACGTCGGGAACTCTACGTAAGACTGACCTTTCTTTAAGCTAGTGGGTTTTTTCGGCCACTTCCAGTTCCTAAAGCCACTTAAGTAGTCATTGTTTCTGCCTGTCAGGCAAAATAGTTGTTAGCCTCTGTGAATATTTCCCTAAAAGCTCCACCAATCATTTTTACCTCTGCTGCCAACCTGGGTTTTCATTAGCAAGTGTGAAAAACGCTCACAAAGTAACAAGAGATACTCTGACCAATTCACTCTTTCTTAGGAATTTTTACTTATATACTGTGAGAATTGTTACACTCCTAGGAAGCACTTTGGAAATCACTTCATATCTAATATTACTCTCTCCCTCTCAATAAAAATAGCAATGCCTAGTCTCCCAGGATTTCAATACAAAATGATGGAGTCATCATTGATGTTTGGATGGAGTCCAAATATCATCAAAGCCTGCTGACTCTACCTTTGAAATAAAGTGAGAATCTCATTCCTCTACAGATCAGTTCAAGGATCACCATATTTTGCTTGTTCTATCATAATACTCTCCCAGTGTATCTGCCTGCTTCTACATTAGATCAACTTTAGTCTATTTTACACCACACATTATTTTTTAAACATATGCCAGATTATCCCTTCCTCCCTCAAACTTTCCAAGTTTTTATTACCCGAGTCCTTACCTTCCTCCATCTCTGAACTATAAGAGAACCTAGCATCCAGACCCCAATAAAATGGTTACTTTAAGGAGCTAGCCTACCATCTTCTCTGTCAGCTGTTTTTTGAATAAATTTTTTTCCTTGCCTCAACACCTCATCTCTAGAATTCATTGTCTTGTCTTGTGGTAAGCACAGCAAGCTTGGACTCGGTAACATTCTAAGTATCTTTTATCATCGTACTTTCAAATTATCCATATACTACGTGGGCCTAGTGTTTTACTTTCTACTCTCTTGATCAAAAAAGCAAATCTCCTGCTAATTATAAAAGAGAATTAAATCTATTTTATTTTTTATTTTTAGCATTTAAACATTTAATACTGATTCAGAGTTTACCCATGGCAAGGAAAGTTCTCTATTTCTTTCATATCAGCAAAGAGATGGTGACGTCGGGAACTCTACGTAAGACTGACCTTTCTTTAAGCTAGTGGGTTTTTCGGCCACTTCCAGTTCCTAAAGCCACTTAAGTAGTCATTGTTTCTGCCTGTCAGGCAAAATAGTTGTTAGCCTCTGTGAATATTTCCCTAAAAGCTCCACCAATCATTTTTACCTCTGCTGCCAACCTGGGTTTTCATTAGCAAGTGTGAAAAACGCTCACAAAGTAACAAGAGATACTCTGACCAATTCACTCTTTCTTAGGAATTTTTACTTATATACTGTGAGAATTGTTACACTCCTAGGAAGCACTTTGGAAATCACTTCATATCTAATATTACTCTCTCCCTCTCAATAAAAATAGCAATGCCTAGTCTCCCAGGATTTCAATACAAAATGATGGAGTCATCATTGATGTTTGGATGGAGTCCAAATATCATCAAAGCCTGCTGACTCTACCTTTGAAATAAAGTGAGAATCTCATTCCTCTACAGATCAGTTCAAGGATCACCATATTTTGCTTGTTCTATCATAATACTCTCCCAGTGTATCTGCCTGCTTCTACATTAGATCAACTTTAGTCTATTTTACACCACACATTATTTTTTAAACATATGCCAGATTATCCCCTTCCTCCCTCAAACTTTCCAGTATATGTCCATTTTATAGAGAAAAAATTACCCGAGTCCTTATTAAGATCCACAAAGTCCTTCATGTCCTGGCTCCTTCCTGACCTGACAGAGTTCCAGTTGCATCACTTCTTTGCAATTCCACAAACATACAAAGCAAGCCCCTCCTTTGGCCTGAATTGTTCTTTCCTCAGATATTGCCCTGTCTCACTCTTTCACTTAATCTGTGTCTCTACTCAAGTGTTAACTACATCCGGGAGGGATTTTCTAACTAGGTAAAATAGCACCCTTGTGAATTTCTCTGTCCCTGAAAGACTTAATTTTATAGATTGCTCTGTGGCCACAACCTAGGATAAAGTCTGAAACATAGCAGGCACTTGATGAGCTTTTTAGATAAAGGAATGAATCTCTACTACAAGAATATACTACAAGTAAGAGTTTATAAACATATGTATTTAAGAGAAAAAGAAAGCCCAAGACATAATAGAAAATGAGTATCTTTCAAAGCTCAGACATAAAGTAAGAATTTGTATAGTGAATATGTGAACAAAACACAATGAACGGGGCTTCCATGGTGGTCCAGTGGGGAAGGACACCGCCTTGCAGTGCAAGGGGCGCTGGTTTGATCCCTGGCCTGGGAAAATCCCACGTGCTGTGGAGCGGCTGGACCGATGTGTCCAACTACCAAGCCGGAGCTCTGGAGCGCATGCGCCCAGAGACAGTGCTCTGCAGCAAGAGAGGCCACTGCGATGGGAGGTCCACACAGGCCAAAGAACAAAGATGGATGGACATAAAATAAATGAAAGATCAGTAGAAGTGGCCAAAAAAAAAAACACAACGAATTATTTTGATCTGATTTGTTTGTTTCTGAATTTATTCTCCTAAAAGAGTTACCCAATAAACAGGAAACTCATGCAGGGGCTGACAGACCCCAGCTGTGTAACCAAGGCTCTTTTCATGCACTTGTCCCTAGTATCAGAAAAGGAATGTGCACCATCATGGTCTGTTGTCCTCTAAAACTATTTTCCTACCTGTAGTACTGTCTGAAATGAAATTAGTGAAACCACAGTATGAAAATGCAAACCAAATTGATTGTATGAGTTAGTCAAAATTAGTCATCGGGGCAAGAGCTCTGACATTTTTCATCTTTGATTAAAGATTCTAATGGTATGTTCTAAAACCTAAAATAATAACAGAAGACAAAATCTGCCTGAAGATTGGTAAAATTACACTGATAACAATCAGGAAGCATCAAGCTAAGACAGAGTTCCAGTTGCATCACTTCTTTGCAATTCCACAAACATACAAAGCAAGCCCCTCCTTTGGCCTGAATTGTTCTTTCCTCAGATATTGCCCTGTCTCACTCTTTCACTTAATCTGTGTCTCTACTCAAGTGTTAACTACATCCGGGAGGGATTTTCTAACTAGGTAAAATAGCACCCTTGTGAATTTCTCTGTCCCTGAAAGACTTAATTTTATAGATTGCTCTGTGGCCACAACCTAGGATAAAGTCTGAAACATAGCAGGCACTTGATGAGCTTTTTAGATAAAGGAATGAATCTCTACTACAAGAATATACTACAAGTAAGAGTTTATAAACATATGTATTTAAGAGAAAAAGAAAGCCCAAGACATAATAGAAAATGAGTATCTTTCAAAGCTCAGACATAAAGTAAGAATTTGTATAGTGAATATGTGAACAAAACACAATGAACGGGGCTTCCATGGTGGTCCAGTGGGGAAGGACACCGCCTTGCAGTGCAAGGGGCGCTGGTTTGATCCCTGGCCTGGGAAAATCCCACGTGCTGTGGAGCGGCTGGACCGATGTGTCCAACTACCGAGTTGGAGCTCTGGAGCGCATGCGCCCAGAGACAGTGCTCTGCAGCAAGAGAGGCCACTGCGATGGGAGGTCCACACAGGCCAAAGAACAAAGATGGATGGACATAAAATAAATGAAAGATCAGTAGAAGTGGCCAAAAAAAAAAACACAACGAATTATTTTGATCTGATTTGTTTGTTTCTGAATTTATTCTCCTAAAAGAGTTACCCAATAAACAGGAAACTCATGCAGGGGCTGACAGACCCCAGCTGTGTAACCAAGGCTCTTTTCATGCACTTGTCCCTAGTATCAGAAAAGGAATGTGCACCATCATGGTCTGTTGTCCTCTAAAACTATTTTCCTACCTGTAGTACTGTCTGAAATGAAATTAGTGAAACCACAGTATGAAAATGCAAACCAAATTGATTGTATGAGTTAGTCAAAATTAGTCATCGGGGCAAGAGCTCTGACATTTTTCATCTTTGATTAAAGATTCTAATGGTATGTTCTAAAACCTAAAATAATAACAGAAGACAAAATCTGCCTGAAGATTGGTAAAATTACACTGATAACAATCAGGAAGCATCAAGCTAAGACTAGCTCAAGCAATACATACTTGAATATTTCTTTGCCAGAGACCTTCTGCTTTACAATATTTAATGAAAATCAGTTAAAAAAATAAGTATCAAAGAATCCACATGCATTTATGAATTAAATTGACAAATCATTGCTGACACTAAAATGAATTTAAGAGATATGTAGCAAAACATAAGGCATTAAAAAGAGCGCTGCATTTGGAAGTGGGAGACATGGGTTTCAACTCCTCACCCAGTTTTCTGGATGGTGTTGAACAAAACTGACTCTCAGTTGCCTCGCTAAATACTGTACTAGATACAAGTTTTTAAAGAAAGGGAAAGGATATCAGAATTATTTGAAGAATTTTATCAAACTATCCATGTCCTTTTGTAGTCTCTCAGGCTCAACAAGGTGCTTAACTTCTACCATTTCCAATTGTTATGTATAGGAATTGGTTGTTTCCATTAAGTATGTTGAGTAGGGAGAAAAATGGTTGAGGACCACAAGGAAATAGTTCTTTTCAGCTCCAAAATCTCATTTATTATACATAAATAAAATGCATAGAAGTCTTTAGAAGGTACACAATTATTATGAAGTAACTTATCATAAAGGGATATCATAAGGATTCCTTTAAAAACTGTCCATAGTTGGCAGCTCTCTTCCTGGTTTATATACTCCAAGTACAAGCATTTTCTTATATTCAGTGTAACCATCTCTTATATTCAGTGTAACCACTGTTATGCTTAAAATCTCTTATTACTCCATAGAAACAAAATGTGTACTTAAAATACTAATAAAATCCCTCTTATTTTACTTGAAACCATTTCAAAATTGCTTTTTCCTTCTTCTCTTCTAATAACAATATTCTCTGGAAGAATGAATCTGAAATAAAATTAGTGAAACCACAGTATGAAAATGCAAACCAAATTGATTGTATGAGTTAGTCAAAATTAGTCATCGGGGCAAGAGCTCTGACATTTTTCATCTTTGATTAAAGATTCTAATGGTATGTTCTAAAACCTAAAATAATAACAGAAGACAAAATCTGCCTGAAGATTGGTAAAATTACACTGATAACAATCAGGAAGCATCAAGCTAAGACTAGCTCAAGCAATACATACTTGAATATTTCTTTGCCAGAGACCTTCTGCTTTACAATATTTAATGAAAATCAGTTAAAAAAATAAGTATCAAAGAATCCACATGCATTTATGAATTAAATTGACAAATCATTGCTGACACTAAAATGAATTTAAGAGATATGTAGCAAAACATAAGGCATTAAAAGAGCGCTGCATTTGGAAGTGGAGACATGGGTTTCAACTCCTCACCCAGTTTTCTGGATGGTGTTGAACAAAACTGACTCTCAGTTGCCTCGCTAAATACTGTACTAGATACAAGTAATGAAAGAAAGGAAAGGATATCAGAATTATTTGAAGAATTTTATCAAACTATCCATGTCCTTTTGTAGTCTCTCAGGCTCAACAAGGTGCTTAACTTCTACCATTTCCAATTGTTATGTATAGGAATTGGTTGTTTCCATTAAGTATGTTGAGTAGGGAGAAAAATGGTTGAGGACCACAAGGAAATAGTTCTTTTCAGCTCCAAAATCTCATTTATTATACATAAATAAAATGCATAGAAGTCTTTAGAAGGTACACAATTATTATGAAGTAACTTATCATAAAGGGATATCATAAGGATTCCTTTAAAAACTGTCCATAGTTGGCAGCTCTCTTCCTGGTTTATATACTCCAAGTACAAGCATTTTCTTATATTCAGTGTAACCATCTCTTATATTCAGTGTAACCACTGTTATGCTTAAAATCTCTTATTACTCCATAGAAACAAAATGTGTACTTAAAATACTAATAAAATCCCTCTTATTTTACTTGAAACCATTTCAAAATTGCTTTTTCCTTCTTCTCTTCTAATAACAATATTCTCTGGAAGAATGAATCTTAAATATAAATTTATAAGTAAAGAACTTCCCATTAGTTCTAAATGTAAAAATTGTTCTATTTAGATGAAAAGTTAAAGTAACAATTTACTTCTTTTAAATCCAATTATATTGTGTTTGATATCTTGATTAACTGCTTGATTTAATAATCAATAAGCAGCTGTGATCTGGAGAGAAAAAATACTGGTAATGTGAGTAATTTGTGTATGTAAGTTTTTTAGAAACCAAGACTACAAGTGATCATTTTAAATTTAATTCCCAAAAAAAAAAGCTTTAAAATATTTTAAAGTTGTTCTGTTGTTGTGCAGTTGCTAAGTTATCTCTTGACTCTTTGTGAGCTGGCTCAAACTCATGTTCATTGCGTTGGTGATGCCATCCAACCATCTCATCCTCTGTTGCCCGCTTCTCCTCTTGCCCTCAATCTTTCCCAGAATCAGGGCTTTTTCCAGTGAATCAGCTCTTCATATCAGGTGACCAAAGTACTGGAGCTTCAGCTTCAGTGTCAGTCCTTTCAATGAATGTTCAGGGTTGACTTCCTTTAGGACTGACGGGTTTGATCTCCTCGCTATCCAAGAGACTCTCAAGAGTCTTCTCCACATAATGATTCAAAAGCATCTGTTCTTTAGAGCTCAGCCTTCTTTATGGTCCAACTCTCACATCTGTACATGACTACTGGAAAAACCATAGCTTTGACTTAGATGTACTTTTGTCAGCAAAGTAGTATTGCTGCTTTTCAATAAAGTGGTATCTCTGCCTTTTGATATGCTGTCTAGGTTTGTCACAGCTTTCTTTCTAAGAAGCAAGTGTCTTTCTTTTTTTTTCTTTTTTTTTTAAAGATTTATTTATTTATTTACTTTGGGCGGGGGTCGAGTTGGGGAGGGAGGGGAGTGGGCGGGCCACTTCTATTGGTCTTTTATTTCTCTATTTTCATTCATCTTCGTTCTTTGGCTCCTGTGGGCCTCCCATCCCGGTGGCATCTGTCACTGCAGAGCACAGGCTCTGGGCGCATGCGCTCCAGAGCTCCAGCTCGGTAATTGGACACATCGGTCCAGCCGCTCCGCGGCACGTGGGATCTTCCCAGGCCAGGACTTGAACCGGCGCCCCTTGCACTGCAAAGCGGCGTCCTTACCCACTGGGCCACCAGGGGAAGCCCGCAAGTGTCTTTCAATTTCATGGCTGCAGTCATGATTTTGGAACCCCTGAAAATGAAATCTGTCACTGTTTCCACTTTTTCCCCATCTATCTGCCATGAAGTAATAGGACCAGATGCCATGATCCCTGTTTTTTGAATGTTGAACTTTAAGTCAGTTTTTTTTTTTTTCACTCTCCTCCTTCACCCTCATCAAGCGCCTTTTAAAGTAACACCAAAAAAAAAAAAAAGATTTTCAGTCATAGTTAAGACCACCAATATAGTAATAATCATGAAGTCTATAAGGCGATGATACCAACAAGCTGGAAGTGTTTCTTCTAACACATGTGGCATCAGCAGCCAAATTAATGGGCTGTTTTGAAGACAATAAACTTCTCCCTTGCTTCTTGGAAATATCTGTGTCTCTGGTTTGAAATTTCCATTAACAGAATCACTTATACTGGATTATGACACTGATCTCAAAAGACCACCTTGTGCATATTATGCGAGTTGAAAATTGGAAAATTAACCCTCTATGGGCTCAGGTGGTAAAGAATCTGCCTGCAATGCAGGAGACTTAGGTTCAATCCTGGAGAAGGGCATGGCAACCCACTTAAGTATTCTTGCCTGGAGAATCCCATGGACAGAGGAGCCTGTTGAGCTACAGTTCATAGGGTTGCACAGAGTTGGACAAAACTGAAGCAATTTAGCACACAAACCACTATTATTCACTCACAACACAACTCAGTTTTTGCAATTTACTAATCGTCATCTTGAAAAACAGGAAGAATGTTGAGGAAATTATCCTCCTTGAGAGAAGTGGAATTCAGAGAGAAGGTCCTGGGTACAGAATACAGTGCAATGAAGCTAAACTTGGAAATGTTCAACAATGGGGATCTGGGTATTCGTCCTAGTTGTAATGTGAATAGGGCTGCCAGATACAATCCAAAACCTCCAGGTTTTGAGCAAATATTATTATTTGTAACATACTTATATTTTTTAAAATTCCTTATTTATTTAAAATTAAATTTTAACTGGATGTTTATTATCACCATCATCATCATTAATATCACTGTTGCTTTTGTTTAGCAAGTCTGGTAACCATGGTATTAAGGCAATAAACTTTGGGTAAGTAATGTGAATAAAGGACCACTGTCCATTTTCCTCTTGCCTTTGAATTTATTGTTTTTTTGCAGCTACAACTAAATGAGAAAAAAACTGCAAAATTTACCTTGCCCACAGAAATGTTTTTGCTTTTCCTCTTTTGAAATTTATCCACATTATTACATTCTTCATACATCAACTCCTCCATTGAGTGTATAGCTTGTATGATGTATTGTACTGAGCATACACTATGATATAAAGAATGCAAGAAAGTTCCTTTCTTTATTACTTGGCTATTAAAAAGAATGAAAGAAGGCCATTTGCAGCAACATGGATGGGCCTAGTGAGTGTCATCTGAGTGAAGTAAGTCAGAAAAGGAGAAATATCATATGATATCCCTTTTATGTGGATTCTAAATAGAAATGACATAAATGAACTTATTTACAAAAGAGAAAGAGACTCACAAACTTAGAACACGAAGTTATGGTTGCAGTGGGCAGGGGATGCTTGGGGACTTTGGGAAAGTCATATAAACACTACCATGTTTGAAATGCATAACCAACAAAATCTTTGTGTAGCACACGGAACTCTGCTCAGTGTTATGTACTAAGCTTGGATGGGAAAGGGGTTTGGGGGAGAATGGACATGTGTATCTGTATGGCTGAGCCCCTTCACTGTTCACCCAAAGCTATCACAAAATTGTTAATTGGCTATATCCCAATATAAATAAAAAACTTCCTTTCTTTATTGAACTTATACTCTTATAGTAAAGCAATAATAAGTATGCAAGCTAATAATAGCACAGAACATGTTATAAATATATAAAAAGAGAACTGAAAAGTACTGGAAGGTATCAGAGGAAGAAAAAAGTATTTCCATATTGTTTGAAGCCTAAGAAGTGACTTACATTTCCTGTCAATATGAAATGCACCACAATATTGTCCAACCACAGAGCACCTAGAAATGTTGGGTGAAATATACAAAACAAACTTTTATAAGCATATTTTATCTCATTCGGGGGAAAGGCTAAAAGAGTGATTAAATTTTAACTGGATGTTTATTTCACTCTTCTTAATATATGTTGCTTTTGTTTAGCAAGTCTGGTAACCATGGTATTAAGGCAATAAACTTTGGGTAAGTAATGTGAATAAAGGACCACTGTCCATTTTCCTCTTGCCTTTGAATTTATTGTTTTTTTGCAGCTACAACTAAATGAGAAAAAAACTGCAAAATTTACCTTGCCCACAGAAATGTTTTTGCTTTTCCTCTTTTGAAATTTATCCACATTATTACATTCTTCATACATCAACTCCTCCATTGAGTGTATAGCTTGTATGATGTATTGTACTGAGCATACACTATGATATAAAGAATGCAAGAAAGTTCCTTTCTTTATTACTTGGCTATTAAAAAGAATGAAAGAAGGCCATTTGCAGCAACATGGATGGGCCTAGTGAGTGTCATCTGAGTGAAGTAAGTCAGAAAAGGAGAAATATCATATGATATCCCTTTTATGTGGATTCTAAATAGAAATGACATAAATGAACTTATTTACAAAAGAGAAAGAGACTCACAAACTTAGAACACGAAGTTATGGTTGCAGTGGGCAGGGGATGCTTGGGGACTTTGGGAAAGTCATATACACACTACCATGTTTGAAATGCATAACCAACAAAAATCTTTTGTGTAGCACACGGAACTCTGCTCAGTGTTATGTACTAAGCTTGGATGGGAAAGGGGTTTGGGGGAGAATGGACATGTGTATCTGTATGGCTGAGCCCCTTCACTGTTCACCCAAAGCTATCACAAAATTGTTAATTGGCTATATCCCAATATAAATAAAAAACTTCCTTTCTTTATTGAACTTATACTCTTATAGTAAAGCAATAATAAGTATGCAAGCTAATAATAGCACAGAACATGTTATAAATATATAAAAAGAGAACTGAAAAGTACTGGAAGGTATCAGAGGAAGAAAAAAGTATTTCCATATTGTTTGAAGCCTAAGAAGTGACTTACATTTCCTGTCAATATGAAATGCACCACAATATTGTCCAACCACAGAGCACCTAGAAATGTTGGGTGAAATATACAAAACAAACTTTTATAAGCATATTTTATCTCATTCGAGGGTAAGGTAATCCCCAAAGGTTGCTAAAAGAGTGAGTGAGAGAAGAAAGAAAGAAGAAAGCATTGACAACCTGCATAGTATGGTAAAATCTGAGGATGATTCTTCATGAAATATTTATTGATTTTAATAAACTAAAGGCTTGGATTTTAAGGCACAGATGAAAATAAGAGACAGAACTATATGTTGGACCCACACAGGTAAAAATGTTCAGTAAGGAAAAACTGATCTAACAGGAAAGACAGACAACAGGGATAATTCTGTATCTCTAAGAACAGAAAGAACAATATAAGACAGTGGAAAGAGTCTCTGCTTCTGAGTAGGATATAGAAAAATTCAAAAATAAATACTTTTCCATGGTAGCCACAAGAAACAATGAAAAACCTATACCTAATTGTATGAGAATATTAAAAGTTGACAGATTCATGGAAACCCTGAAGCTAAATCCATCAAGAAATAAACCATGCAAAGAAAAGCAGTGAACCAAGACAGATTCCATGACTGGGGCACATGTTTTTCTGGGTACAAGTGGGCAGTAAATGGTCTTGTCATGGAAAGACTTCTCAGAAATGAGGAGAAACCCAGCTAGCTTTTTAAACTTTCATACTGGCAGAGAGGATTAAAATCTATAAGACCCCAGATGTAAAGAACAAATCAATGTGCCTGACAATTGCACCATAAATTTCCTGAATTTTGGTGAGAAATGGTGATGCAAGAAGGGTATGAAATAGAATTCATGCAACATGCCTTCTGAGGTGCACCAGAGATCTACTGGAAATGAATTTTCAGGGTCATACCTGACAAGGGCATTAAAAGAAAACTACAGAACAATATCTATCATGAATTATAGGTGCAAAAATCCTTAAAATATAAGAAAACCTAATCCAGGAATATCTAAAAATATGATACTTCCTGACTGAATGGAATTTAACACAGAAATGCAAAGTTGGTTTAATATAAGAACATCTGTCAATGTAATCCATCATATTAACAAAATAAGTCACATAATCATTTCAGTAGACGCAGGAAAAAATATCTGACAAAACTTAACACTCACTAATGATAGAAATCCATAGCAACTAAAAATAGAAGATATGAATATTCTAATTAAGGATACCTACAGCAAATCTGTAAGTATTTCAGTAAAACATCAAATGCTTTCACTTGATATGAAAAAAGACAAAGATGTCCACTCTTAGTCAGTATTTTTATCCAAAATTTTAATGCAGTCTTCAGAGGTACAATAAGGTAATAAAAAGACATTTTTAAGAATGATATGAAAACAACAGGTAAAGCTGTGCTTATTCACGGATTGAATCATTGTATACAGACTTAAATAATCTATCACACATGACTATAATGAATAAATGACTTCAGCAAGGCCACAGAATATAAAGTCAGTATTTAAAAAAAAATTAGTTTTGTTTCTCTGTATTAGCAAGAAACTATTGTGAAAGGTATCTTATGAAAATACCATTTAAACTGCTGTATTTAAAATGGATAACCAACAAGGACCTATTCTATAGCACATGGAGCTCAAGGTTAAGTGGCAGCCTGAAGGGGAGGATGATGGGAAGAATGGATATATGTAGACGTATGGTTGAGTCCCTTTGCTATTCACCTGAAACTACCATAACACTGTTAATTGGCTATACCTCAATACAAAATAAAAAGCTTAAAAGAAAAAAAATATCATTTGTTAAAAGAACACAAACTACTTGGAAAGAAATTTAAGGTATAAGATATACCTGTCCCATATACTGAAAAGTACAAAAGTCATCCAAGAGAAATTAAAACAAACAAAGAGAAGGATATTCTGTGTTCACGGAGGAGACTGGTTTGTGAGAGGATGCCACAGGCCTTTCTCCTCCTTCTCTCTAGTCCTGGTGAGGAATGAGATTCTATTTCCCTCTTCTCCTTCCCTCACTTCCTTCAAGAGCTGAGGATAAGAAAAAACAAAATATCTATCATGAATTATAGGTGCAAAAATCCTTAAAATATAAGAAAACCTAATCCAGGAATATCTAAAATATGATACTTCCTGACTGAATGGAATTTAACACAGAAATGCAAAGTTGGTTTAATATAAGAACATCTGTCAATGTAATCCATCATATTAACAAAATAAGTCACATAATCATTTCAGTAGACGCAGGAAAAAATATCTGACAAAACTTAACACTCACTAATGATAGAAATCCATAGCAACTAAAAATAGAAGATATGAATATTCTAATTAAGGATACCTACAGCAAATCTGTAAGTATTTCAGTAAAACATCAAATGCTTTCACTTGATATGAAAAAAGACAAAGATGTCCACTCTTAGTCAGTATTTTTACCCAAAATTTTAATGCAGTCTTCAGAGGTACAATAAGGTAATAAAAAGACATTTTTAAGAATGATATGAAAACAACAGGTAAAGCTGTGCTTATTCACGGATTGAATCATTGTATACAGACTTAAATAATCTATCACACATGACTATAATGAATAAATGACTTCAGCAAGGCCACAGAATATAAAGTCAGTATTTAAAAAAAAATTAGTTTTGTTTCTCTGTATTAGCAAGAAACTATTGTGAAAGGTATCTTATGAAAATACCATTTAAACTGCTGTATTTAAAATGGATAACCAACAAGGACCTATTCTATAGCACATGGAGCTCAAGGTTAAGTGGCAGCCTGAAGGGGAGGATGATGGGAAGAATGGATATATGTAGACGTATGGTTGAGTCCCTTTGCTATTCACCTGAAACTACCATAACACTGTTAATTGGCTATACCTCAATACAAAATAAAAAGCTTAAAAGAAAAAAAATATCATTTGTTAAAAGAACACAAACTACTTGGAAAGAAATTTAAGGTATAAGATATACCTGTCCCATATACTGAAAAGTACAAAAGTCATCCAAGAGAAATTAAAACAAACAAAGAGAAGGATATTCTGTGTTCACGGAGGAGACTGGTTTGTGAGAGGATGCCACAGGCCTTTCTCCTCCTTCTCTCTAGTCCTGGTGAGGAATGAGATTCTATTTCCCTCTCTCTTCTCCTTCCCTCACTTCCTTCAGGAGAGCTGCAGGTTATAAAACTGCTTAGCTACATATCTAAGACACAGTTGTTACCCGCAAGTGATACATAATTCACAAAAGACCAAAATTTCCCTGATTTTAGCAATGAAATGTACATAATAATTTGTCCAGTGTTGGCCCCAAAGGCAAAATGCATACCTCACAGGTAGGTCTTCATCTACTTTATTAAAACAAAAAAAAGAACTACATTGTCTGGAGAGGCGGACATGGAGAACAGTCATACGGACATTGGGTGAGGGAAGGGAATACACTGTGGGACTAGGGGATCTCAAACAGGGGCTCTGTGGCGACCTAGAGGGGTGGGATGGGGAGGGAGATGAGAGAGAGGCTTGGGGGGAGGATGATATGTATATATCGAAGGAGAATTCTGGTCAATGTGTGGAAGTAAACAACAAAACTGAAAATTAAAATTAAAAAAAAAAACCTCCATTGTCAACCTAAAGATTATCATACTAAGTGAAGTAAATCAAAAAGAAAAAGACAAATACCACATTGCCACTTGTAAGTGAAATTTAAACTATGACACAAATTAATTTATATATGACACATAAACAGACTCACAGACATAGAAAACAAATTTATGCTTACTGAAGGGGAAAGGAGATGGGGGAGAGATAAATTAGGAGTTTGGGATTAGCAGATACAAACTACTGTATATAAAATAGATAACAAGGTCCTGGTATATAGCACAGGAAATTATAACATCTTATAATAAACCATAATAGAAAATGATAAGAAAAAGAATATATAGTATAACATTGTAAACCAACTATACTTCAATTAAAAAAAAATTTAAAAACCTGTATACACAAGAGAAAAATCAATAGGTTAACTGCAGTCTTAATGATTATCATACAGTTGAAATCAATTCATTTGCTACCAGATGAATGCTATCACGTTTTTTTAAAATGCAACTACCCTAGTCAATAATAAATCAAGGACAAAACGAACTACAATAAAAATTTAATATGTATTTGATCAAATCTAATTAGCATTTAATATGATGCTTAAAACTTTTTAATGGTGTCTTTATTGTATCATAGTGGAAGGTGCCTTTTGAACATGAACTCAACTAGAGTGAAAGAACTCAGGGCTTTACAGATACAATATTTCAGCACTAATTTAATAAGGATATTTAAACTGGATAACTGGTGAGAGGTTTTCATTAAACCTAAATGGGTTTTGCAAACTAATAGGAGGCATAAGCTCATTATATAGAAGATCGAGCAGTTTCTAAACAGCTATCTCATTTGATTCTGAGATGCAAATAAATATATTGAGGAATGAATGTAATTGTTTTAAATGTTCTTATTTGTAAATTAAAACCTAAAAAGTAGTGCTTCCATATTAAATGATTAGTATAAATACTCAGGGATAGAAATTTAATTTAGATTTAATATTACAAGACATATTTTCATGTGTTATGCTGTTATTGCATCTCACAAAATATGTTCTTCAATTAATTGGGCTTGACACTGCAACGTGTATCACATATATGCAAACAGCCTGTGCATTTGAATTTATACTATCAAAATAGTCATCTCTCTTTTTGGAAGTATATAGGCTTATTACTAAGTGAAGTAAATCAAAAAGAAAAAGACAAATACCACATTGCCACTTGTAAGTGAAATTTAAACTATGACACAAATTAATTTATATATGACACATAAACAGACTCACAGACATAGAAAACAAATTTATGCTTACTGAAGGGGAAAGGAGATGGGGGAGAGATAAATTAGGAGTTTGGGATTAGCAGATACAAACTACTGTATATAAAATAGATAACAAGGTCCTGGTATATAGCACAGGAAATTATAACATCTTATAATAAACCATAATAGAAAATGATAAGAAAAAGAATATATAGTATAACATTGTAAACCAACTATACTTCAATTAAAAAAAAATTTAAAAACCTGTATACACAAGAGAAAAATCAATAGGTTAACTGCAGTCTTAATGATTATCATACAGTTGAAATCAATTCATTTGCTACCAGATGAATGCTATCACGTTTTTTTAAAATGCAACTACCCTAGTCAATAATAAATCAAGGACAAAACGAACTACAATAAAAATTTAATATGTATTTGATCAAATCTAATTAGCATTTAATATGATGCTTAAAACTTTTTAATGGTGTCTTTATTGTATCATAGTGGAAGGTGCCTTTTGAACATGAACTCAACTAGAGTGAAAGAACTCAGGGCTTTACAGATACAATATTTCAGCACTAATTTAATAAGGATATTTAAACTGGATAACTGGTGAGAGGTTTTCATTAAACCTAAATGGGTTTTGCAAACTAATAGGAGGCATAAGCTCATTATATAGAAGATCGAGCAGTTTCTAAACAGCTATCTCATTTGATTCTGAGATGCAAATAAATATATTGAGGAATGAATGTAATTGTTTTAAATGTTCTTATTTGTAAATTAAAACCTAAAAAGTAGTGCTTCCATATTAAATGATTAGTATAAATACTCAGGGATAGAAATTTAATTTAGATTTAATATTACAAGACATATTTTCATGTGTTATGCTGTTATTGCATCTCACAAAATATGTTCTTCAATTAATTGGGCTTGACACTGCAACGTGTATCACATATATGCAAACAGCCTGTGCATTTGAATTTATACTATCAAAATAGTCATCTCTCTTTTTTGGAAGTATATAGGCTTAGATCACAAATGAGAAGACCATAATTACCATTTGTTTTTTCCACTGTTAAAGTTTGAGTAATTTTGAGAAATCAAGCATATCAGAACAGTATCTTTAATTATGCACATTTTTTTCTATTTCTTTTATACTCTCCCATGTATAAGATGAGCTAGTTTTGAAAGACTAATCTAAATTTTGAAAGCCTCAATAACTTCAGGACCCTACTACTATTGCAGGAAGAATTAAACGAGGATTTACACAAGATTCACATACAAACTATAAAATAACCTCATCAACAACTTTTTATTTTTAGTATCTTTAACTAACATAATGAAACTCACTGTGAATAGGTTAAAACTCATGAATATTTCTCTCAAGTAAAATGCATTTTTTCAACATATGTATCATATAATAAGAGTGCATGCATGATTGTTTTCAACTTTTATCATTTAATGATACATGCTCCTAGATAAGTGATTTAACCAAAAGTTTTTACATAATGACAGAATACATGGGATTTCCACCCCCACACAATAGACAACTCATCAAGTCTATTTAAATTTGAATGTGGGTATTAAGTTATTGTGATGAGAGGTAATCTTTGTTTACAAATTTAAAGCCATTCCGTATATTCTTTCAAAAAGTCTTCTGTGATAGTACTTATTAACTGTACACACACACAAAAATTCTCACCTCTCTTCACTAATATGACAGTTCCTGTGGGAATCCTACCTATCCAAAGTCTAGCTGCCACCATCAGGCAGCTTCACCGATAAGTGAAGTCAAAGTGATGTCACCTCAGAAAACACTCCTTTGTTTTCACTCTCTTTTCTTATTTACCAGCTAAATGCAGAAGACTGTGAGGTCCTAAAGGATGGTGGAAACACAAGGCAGAAGGACCCCAAGGTCCTGAATTATTTGAAATGAGGCAAATTATCAACCAAGAGTTGTATTGGATATTACTGGGCAAAATACAATCTTCAGTCATCTAAATCAAATTTTGTTTTGTTTGTGCTGTTTGTTAACTTTATAACATCTGGTACGATCTTAATAAAGATATAAGTAATTTGACATGGGACATTTTCTTTAAGAACCATCTTGAAATGTAGGGGTGGGACGGGGAAAAGGGACGAGGGGCTAAGGTCAGAAGGGTCAGGGATATACCTATGACTCTTTTGGGATTATGTATAGCTGTAAACAGCAAAACTCTGTAAAAGATGTGTAACAATAACTTCTTTGTACACCTGAAATTAACACAACATTGTAAGACAACTATACCCCAATTAAAATTATAAAAAATGAAGAAATATCTACCTGAAATTATTATACTCCTGCCTAAAGAATTCCCTAAATATTTCTGTTCATTCAGATCTGCCAGTGCTGACTACTCATTTTTTCTGAAAATGAAACATTTCTGAAAATGTCATTAACTAGTGAGGGACAAGGACACCTGGTCTGCTGCAGTCCATTGGTTCACAAAGAATCGGACACAACTGGGTGACTGAACAACATTTTGTCTATATTTTTGGAGAATTATTTTGTTCAATATGAAATTAATGTAGGCATCTATTTTCTCTAATATATTTTAAGATATCATTCTATCGATTTTTGGCTTCCATCATTTCCACTGAGTAGTTAGCTATGAGGTAATGAAGATGAAGTAATCTCTTTTACTTTTGATGTTTTTATAATTTTCTATTTGACTTTGGTTTTCAAAGATTCACTATGATACACCTGGGTATGATTTTTCTGTATGTATTCTGCTAGAAGTTTTCCAGCACTGTCCTCTAGTCATTCTACTATATCTTTCATCAGGTTTTAGTAATTATTGGCCATTATTCATTCAAATATTGCCTCTGCCACATTTTCTCTCTTCTTTTAGAACTCTAGATAATATTCATGTTTCCATGTGTCTCTGATGTTCTTTATCTTTCAAAGATTCAAATGAAATATTTTTGATTGAATCTAATCTTCTGTCGTTGCTAGTCGTTTAAATAAAGAGTTCCAATTTGGGCCTAAAATAGTGGGTTTTTTTCCAATTTCTGATTGTATAAGTAACATTCTCTTCTCATCTTTTCACACATTTTTCTTGAACATATTAATTATAGTTATGTTAATGCTCCTATCTGCTAACTTTACTTACTAGATTACCTGTGAATCTGATTGTTATTTTTTCTCTTTAATTCTAACCCTATAATTCTATCTCATAATGTGCCCAGTGTTAATGAAACAGCACAGATTTTGTGTAAAAAATTACTGCTCCAGATAATATTGACTATCTAAAGAGTTTTTTTTTGATTATTAATTCTTTTAGCTTAGACAATTACAGTTGAATGGAGTAGATGATAGCTAATCAGGGACTAAGATGAGTAGAGCCTGATTACAGATTCATTAAGATTCCTCTGATTTTTATTCAGTCCTAAGGTGAACCCCTCAATACTCTCAGCTGTGATGCAGGTGTGAAGTTTATTAGTACCTCTTTTCCTGGTAGATCTTGAACACTATTCTTGTGTAAGAGAGCTTTGACAGTAGGCCATGTCATGTAGGAACTTACATGTCAGTGAATGAACTCTGGATTTTCGATTCATTAAAATGTGGAACCAATGCAGCTTTTCAGCAAAGAAGTGACATGAAAACTGTGTTTTAATGGATCACTCAGTTCCTGTAATGGGAATAAACTGTAAAAACACAGACAAGAGGTAGGAAGAAGTCTAATGAAACTGTCTCCTTGTGGTGACAGAGTAATAATCAGGTGCTATACATACTTTGAATTTACTGAAAATAAAGTTTCTGAATGATAGACTGTGTGATATGAAGAAGGAGAGTAGTCTAGAACAAATTCAAATTTGGGGGCCAGAACAACTGAAAAGGTTTAGTGATACCAATAAAGATGCAGATGACTTTTACAGAATTTGGAAAGAATAAGGAAGTGGAGAGGGAGCCAGATTGGGAATTCAGTTTGGGATTCATCAATTTTTAAATTTTGAGCTGGTGGATATACAATCTGATATTCAAGGGAATGATTTGGATGGGGAGAGGAATTTGTGAGTTGTAATTAACTGCTGAAATTGATATAAATAAAACATAACGAGGGCTTCCCTGGTGGTCCAGTACGTAAAGAGTCCACCTTGCAGTGCAAGGGACACTGGTTTGATCCCTGGCCCGGGAAGATCCCACGTGCCACAGAGCGGCTGAACCAGTGTATCTAATTATGAGTCAACACTTTGGAGTGCATGTGCCCAGAGCTGGTTCTCTACAACAAGAGAGGCCATTGCAAAGGGAGGCCCACACAGGCCAAAGAATAAAGATGGGTGAAAAATAAATAAAAATAAGCATAATCAATAAAAAAAGAGGCCAAGAAATTAAAAAAAGAAAAAGAAACCATGAAAAATTTCTAAATGCATGGAATAGAAACTGAAAATTGAGAATATTTTTGAGTTTTTTCCATTATTTATCATTTTAAGGCCATGTTGTCCATAAAGAGCTGAGATAACAACCTGAATTCCAATAAAAAGAATGCTGGTTTTCCAGAAGAAATGTTATTAGCACTCAAATGGAAGAAAATTTGAAACTTTTCAACACATATTTTTCAAGTAAGGCAGGACTCAAGTTGACATAAAATACCTCTTTTCCTGGTAGATCTTGAACTATTCTTGTGTAAGAGAGCTTTGACAGTAGGCCATGTCATGTAGGAACTTACATGTCAGTGAATGAACTCTGGATTTTCGATTCATTAAAATGTGGAACCAATGCAGCTTTTCAGCAAAGAAGTGACATGAAAACTGTGTTTTAATGGATCACTCAGTTCCTGTAATGGGAATAAACTGTAAAAACACAGACAAGAGGTAGGAAGAAGTCTAATGAAACTGTCTCCTTGTGGTGACAGAGTAATAATCAGGTGCTATACATACTTTGAATTTACTGAAAATAAAGTTTCTGAATGATAGACTGTGTGATATGAAGAAGGAGAGTAGTCTAGAACAAATTCAAATTTGGGGGCCAGAACAACTGAAAAGGTTTAGTGATACCAATAAAGATGCAGATGACTTTTACAGAATTTGGAAAGAATAAGGAAGTGGAGAGGGAGCCAGATTGGGAATTCAGTTTGGGATTCATCAATTTTTAAATTTTGAGCTGGTGGATATACAATCTGATATTCAAGGGAATGATTTGGATGGGGAGAGGAATTTGTGAGTTGTAATTAACTGCTGAAATTGATATAAATAAAACATAACGAGGGCTTCCCTGGTGGTCCAGTACGTAAAGAGTCCACCTTGCAGTGCAAGGGACACTGGTTTGATCCCTGGCCCGGGAAGATCCCACGTGCCACAGAGCGGCTGAACCAGTGTATCTAATTATGAGTCAACACTTTGGAGTGCATGTGCCCAGAGCTGGTTCTCTACAACAAGAGAGGCCATTGCAAAGGGAGGCCCACACAGGCCAAAGAATAAAGATGGGTGAAAAATAAATAAAAATAAGCATAATCAATAAAAAAAGAGGCCAAGAAATTAAAAAAAGAAAAAGAAACCATGAAAAATTTCTAAATGCATGGAATAGAAACTGAAAATTGAGAATATTTTTGAGTTTTTTTTCCATTATTTATCATTTTAAGGCCATGTTGTCCATAAAGAGCTGAGATAACAACCTGAATTCCAATAAAAAGAATGCTGGTTTTTCCAGAAGAAATGTTATTAGCACTCAAATGGAAGAAAATTTGAAACTTTTCAACACATATTTTTCAATCATCAGTAAGGCAGAGACTCAAGTTGACATAAAAGATGTTCAGACATTCAAATTTCTACCCAGGAAGATGACTGAATTTTACCACCATGGTACACTGACTTTCTGTATTTATTTTAATCATTTCCATCTGTTTTTTTCATTTCTTATCACTTCTTACACCCTAATTCATGTCAGTAGAAGGCAATAAACTAGTTATGACATAAATTTAAATTGTTTGGAAAGAAAATAAGCTGTTATAATAGAGATTAGGGTAAAAGACTGAAAAAGAAAATACTAGATATCTTCTTATAATTAGGAGTCAAAGATCTAGGAACAGCTATATGTGAAGTTGAATGATTCTGACAACAATGCTAAATAGGTTGGTGATACTTGATTTGTTTTTCAATTTCTGACCAGAAATGGCATTTAGAGAAAAGAAAGAAAACCTAAGATACATCTGCAAACATTTCAAACTGTCAGTCTCATTTCAAATAAATTGACAATAGAAGGAAAAAAATCGTTATTATTAGCTTCAGAAGGCCGATTCAAACAGACAAAATATATGTATGACATATATATACATATACCATTTTTATTAGTTATGGTGCTTATTTTGAAAATAAATTTAAAAATTAAAATTCAAAATGAATTACAGTATTTCTATAATCAGTAGATATGCTTATGTTCAGTGCACTGAGAAAGGACACAGTATAGGCAAGCTCACCTTAAAAACTAGTCCATGTACCACTGGTGAATATCTATAACAGTGTATCACTCTCACTAAAAACATGATGGTTTTGTGTGTGAGTATAAGATAGGCTTTCAAAATGTTTTTCATGATAAAGGAAAGTAATAAAATGTATTTAGAAATGTTACAAATAAATAATCAGTTCAGTTCAGTCACTCAGTTGTGTCTGACTCTTCATGACCCTATGGACTGCAGCAGGTCAGGCTTCCCTGTCCATTACCATTTCTAAGAGCTTGCTCAAACTCATGTCCATTGACTCAGTCATGCCATGCAACCATCTCATCCTCTGTCATCCACTTCTCCTCCTGCCTTCTATTTTTCCCAGCATCAGGGTCTTTTCCAATGATTCGTCTCTTCACATCAGGTGGTCAAAGTATTGAAGCTTTAGCTTCAGCACTAGTCCTTCCAATGGATATTCAGAGTTGATTTCTTTTAGGACTGACTGGTTTGATTTCCTTGCTGCCAAAGGGACGCTCAAGAGTCTTCTCCAACACCACAATTCAAAGGCATCAATTCTTTGGTGCTCAGCCTTCTTTACGGTCCAACTCTCACATCCATGCATGACTACTGGGAAAACCATAGCTTTGACTATATGAACTTTTGTGAGTAAAGTGGTGTCTCGGCTTTTGAATACACTGTCTAAGTTTGTCATAGCTTTTCTTCCAAGGAGCAAGCATTTTTAATTTCATAGCTGCAGTCACTGTGATTTTGGAGCCCAAGAAAATAAAGTCTACCACTGTTTCCATTGTTTGTTCATCTATTTGCCATGAAGTGATGCAACCAGATGCCATGATCTTCATTTTTTGAATGCTGAGTTTTAGGTTCAGCTTTTTCACTCTCGTCTTTCAGCTTCATCAAGAAGCTCTTTAGTTCCTCTTCACCTTCTGCCATAAAGGTGGTATCATCTGTATGTTTGAGGTTATTGATATTTCTCCCAGAAATCTTGATTATAGCTTGTGCTTCATCCACATCCAGACTGGCATTTCGCATGACACACTCTGCACAGAAGTTAAATAAGCATGGTGACAATATAAAGCCTTAACGTACTCCTTTCCCAATTTGGAACCAGTATGTTTTTCCATGTCTGGTTCTAACTGTTGCTTCTTGTCCTTTCCAATACTTATTTCCAGCCCACAAAAATAAACAGAATACTTAAACAGTTAGTTTAAAGGTATACCTTCAAAATATATCCATAATCCTACCATGCAAAAGTCTAAGAGTCTGGATCACCATAATTTCTCATGTATTTTCTCATATAGTTCAACAGCCTCCCAATTAGTTTTTCTACTTTTTCCTTTGGTCACAAATACTTTACTCTCAGCACAGCAACCAGAGTGATCCTTAAGATTATATGACTCTACTGCTTTCACTTCCCTTTCCAATTTGATTCGTCTCTTCACATCAGTCATCCACTTCTCCTCCTGCCTTCTATTTTTCCCAGCATCAGGGTCCAATGATTCGTCTCTTCACATCAGGTGGTCAAAGTATTGAAGCTTTAGCTTCAGCACTAGTCCTTCCAATGGATATTCAGAGTTGATTTCTTTTAGGACTGACTGGTTTGATTTCCTTGCTGCCAAAGGGACGCTCAAGAGTCTTCTCCAACACCACAATTCAAAGGCATCAATTCTTTGGTGCTCAGCCTTCTTTACGGTCCAACTCTCACATCCATGCATGACTACTGGGAAAACCATAGCTTTGACTATATGAACTTTTGTGAGTAAAGTGGTGTCTCGGCTTTTGAATACACTGTCTAAGTTTGTCATAGCTTTTCTTCCAAGGAGCAAGCATTTTTAATTTCATAGCTGCAGTCACTGTGATTTTGGAGCCCAAGAAAATAAAGTCTACCACTGTTTCCATTGTTTGTTCATCTATTTGCCATGAAGTGATGCAACCAGATGCCATGATCTTCATTTTTTGAATGCTGAGTTTTAGGTTCAGCTTTTTCACTCTCGTCTTTCAGCTTCATCAAGAAGCTCTTTAGTTCCTCTTCACCTTCTGCCATAAAGGTGGTATCATCTGTATGTTTGAGGTTATTGATATTTCTCCCAGAAATCTTGATTATAGCTTGTGCTTCATCCACATCCAGACTGGCATTTCGCATGACACACTCTGCACAGAAGTTAAATAAGCATGGTGACAATATACAGCCTTAACGTACTCCTTTCCCAATTTGGAACCAGTATGTTTTTCCATGTCTGGTTCTAACTGTTGCTTCTTGTCCTTTCCAATACTTATTTCCAGCCCACAAAAATAAACAGAATACTTAAACAGTTAGTTTAAAGGTATACCTTCAAAATATATCCATAATCCTACCATGCAAAAGTCTAAGAGTCTGGATCACCATAATTTCTCATGTATTTTCTCATATAGTTCAACAGCCTCCCAATTAGTTTTTCTACTTTTTCCTTTGGTCACAAATACTTTACTCTCAGCACAGCAACCAGAGTGATCCTTAAGATTATATGACTCTACTGCTTTCACTTCTCTTTCTAATATTCACTTTAGTCACCCAGCCACTTCTGCATCCTGGCCCCCTTGCTATCCTCCATCAGTCTCTTTAGAGACTTTCTTTTCACCACCACAGCTACAAAACTTACTCCCTTTCTCTTCCAGGTTTTTTTCTCAAATAGCACCTTCCCAATGGGGCTTACCCTGACTCCATGCATCTAATACTCCCAATTTGCCTTCCTTCCTGGGCTTCCTTTTCTAGTTGGCATTTTTCTTCCTTGTTAGAATGCAAGCTCTGAAAGGGTAGTAATCTTGGCTGTTTCATTCAATGATAGATTTCAAATGCTTAGAATCATTCCTGTCACTTAGTGTTTATAGAAAACACTTCATTAATGAATGAAATTTTCAGTTTCAACTTGAAATCATTATAAAAAAATATTTTCCAAAACAAAAGAAAGTTTAGAACTGTTCAATATTATTGTTCCCCACCCCCAAAAATCAAAAGATATCACACAGCAGGTTATAGCTGTTTCTTTCAGATTCCAGGCTCATTTCGCCACTTAATTCCCATACACAGAACTAAGTCTGCTCTGCCTAGAATTGTTCCATAAAAAATCACAATAGCAACAAAAACAGACCTTCAATTGACTTTGTTCTGGTAAAGAAACAAGAAGAAAGCAAAGCTGAAAAAAATAGTGTTTTATTTACTGAAACAGCAGGAGAGTTCTAATGGACACATTAGCACATTGTATATGTGTAGTGTTTGTGCTTACTTAAAACCATAGTCCTCTGTTTTCTTCCTCTGTCATATATTTCTTTATGACATTGCTGAAGCACTAATATGACATAATACGGTATTAAGGGAAAAAAACTGAACAGATTTAATAAACAAGTCTTTGAAAAGAAAAAGAAAATGGTTTGGAACATAAGTTTGTAGTACTAACAAATAATAGTTATTAAAGGCGTATTTCTCATTATTTGAATATTAATTTCTAGATAAAGTAATATTTATCTTTATCAAAACAGGATAAAAATAAAAGCATTTGTATTTTCCAGAAAACATTTTCAGCCTGCCAATCGGGAAAAAAAATGATAATATACTTAATTACATCATTATGGCCCCAATTCATGATGTAATAACAAATATATATGAATATTCAGCCTACCTGACAGACTCAACAGAGGAAGCTATTCTCACCACTCTACTCAAGATACTGGCTACTGTGTACTGCATCCTGAAGCTGCCAACTATTATTCAAGTATGCTTACACTTCTGCTCTAAGAGCTCATGTTAGAAAATCTTCAGCCATAATGTACTATTTTTCAAATAGCACCTTCCCAATGGGGCTTACCCTGACTCCATGCATCTAATACTCCCAATTTGCCTTCCTTCCTGGGCTTCCTTTTCTAGTTGGCATTTTTCTTCCTTGTTAGAATGCAAGCTCTGAAAGGGTAGTAATCTTGGCTGTTTCATTCAATGATAGATTTCAAATGCTTAGAATCATTCCTGTCACTTAGTGTTTATAGAAAACACTTCATTAATGAATGAAATTTTCAGTTTCAACTTGAAATCATTATAAAAAAATATTTTCCAAAACAAAAGAAAGTTTAGAACTGTTCAATATTATTGTTCCCCACCCCCAAAAATCAAAAGATATCACACAGCAGGTTATAGCTGTTTCTTTCAGATTCCAGGCTCATTTCGCCACTTAATTCCCATACACAGAACTAAGTCTGCTCTGCCTAGAATTGTTCCATAAAAAATCACAATAGCAACAAAAACAGACCTTCAATTGACTTTGTTCTGGTAAAGAAACAAGAAGAAAGCAAAGCTGAAAAAAATAGTGTTTTATTTACTGAAACAGCAGGAGAGTTCTAATGGACACATTAGCACATTGTATATGTGTAGTGTTTGTGCTTACTTAAAACCATAGTCCTCTGTTTTCTTCCTCTGTCATATATTTCTTTATGACATTGCTGAAGCACTAATATGACATAATACGGTATTAAGGGAAAAAACTGAACAGATTTAATAAACAAGTCTTTGAAAAGAAAAAGAAAATGGTTTGGAACATAAGTTTGTAGTACTAACAAATAATAGTTATTAAAGGCGTATTTCTCATTATTTGAATATTAATTTCTAGATAAAGTAATATTTATCTTTATCAAAACAGGATAAAAATAAAAGCATTTGTATTTTCCAGAAAACATTTTCAGCCTGCCAATCGGGAAAAAAAATGATAATATACTTAATTACATCATTATGGCCCCAATTCATGATGTAATAACAAATATATATGAATATTCAGCCTACCTGACAGACTCAACAGAGGAAGCTATTCTCACCACTCTACTCAAGATACTGGCTACTGTGTACTGCATCCTGAAGCTGCCAACTATTATTCAAGTATGCTTACACTTCTGCTCTAAGAGCTCATGTTAGAGAAAATCTTCAGCCATAATGTATACCTTACTCCAAGTTATTCATGGTGGGTAGATGAAAAGGCTGGTTACATATATAGCCAGATCTCATAACTTTTTCAACAAAACCCTCTGAATGCACTGAATGTGGAAAGGTCTGCAGGAATAGCTTCTAACTTAAACATCAGGGACAGAGAAAGGACCATACATGTGCTGTGAATGTGGGGAAGTGTTCAGGTAGACAGCATCCCTGATCTGTCGCAAAGAGGCTATAATTATTTACTAACTAGTATTCATTTACTTATTTTCGAATCTACCTTTTCACACTGGCAGGAATTCTTATCTGTTTTATTTACTCTCAATACCACCAGGACAAAGCACAGAGACTGGTACACTAAAATACTGAAGGAGTTCAGAACATACCACTTAAAAACATGCCACTTTAGCATATTGATTATTTTGAGCTGAGAGCATCTGAGAAACAACAGATTCAACGAAGGGCAACCTCCCCCTTTCTACCTAAAAGCAGATCATAAAATTTCTTATGAGAAAGATGTGTTCCCTGTACCAGGGAAAGAACATTCTCATCATCAGAGACTTAGGAAATAAACACAAAACAGATCTGTACAAACAAACCTGTGAAAATAACCTTTTTCTTCCATTTTAATCTTTGTACCACTGTCCTACCTACCCCTAGTCCCAAACCCTTTGTCTTGTCCTATCTCTACAATTTATTGTTCTTTATTTTAAGATACATTTTTAGGGCTAATGGCTTGTTTGAATCATCATTTTTCTTTTAAAAAGTCTCAGGTGCATGCAAAAATATTAAATAAAATATATTTTTTTTTCCGGCTAATCTATGTCTGTTTAATTCTTAGGCCTAGTTACAAAACCTAACAGGATAAAAATAAGTTCTTTCTCTCCTACTCAGTGAGTGTTTTTTAAAAGTGAATATGCTTCCTCTAGTAGTTGCACGCTCACCAAGATTCAGTTGAATTTCCTGTTTATGCCAGTTGAACTTGTTACTACAATTATGGAATTAAATTAAATTTTATGCAAAGTGATGAAATGGGACTGATGATAGGTTTGTTATATAAACTAAGTTAAATGCTGTGAAAGATTTCATAATTGTGAGTCACTAACATATATTCTCTGTTGTATGAAGCATAATGAGAAAACTGTTAAAAGCTGACAGGAGATAAATTCATAAGGAATTTGCACTCAGTTATTTTTGCAAGAGTATGGGCTCTCATTTTAAGTTTAAGGAAACCAAAAATCAGAAATCAGAGTGCATTATAGATCTGTCCATATAAGAAAGGAAAAGTAGAACTTCTCTCAGCCAATCCACCAAAGTAAAGACTTTGGACCTCCATCAGCAGGTCGGCAAATAAATACAAACTGGCTTTTATAATTAAAATGAAATGTCGAAATACGTATCTTTTTTTCTATTGTTTTCTATTTAAAAGCACTATTTCACAGGGCTTTCTACTACCAGTCTTGAACTGAAGGACACTGTTATACAGGGTAGAGAACATGCAACCCAATACATTCTTTGAAGGTTTTTTTTTGGTAATTATTTCATGTTGTTGATGAAAGGAATCAAGTTTTGACAATCATAATAAAAGAGCATACAAATATTGTAGTTTCAATTCATGCTCTATCTGACGCAAACTATTAATATTCCTTTTCTTTTAGAAACGTTATCTTTGATGAAACATTGTTTATATAAAAAACTGCTCCAGACAACCCAAGTTTCCAGGGAAACATGCTTTAAATTCAACAGAATATGCAAAGGAGGCCTCTGAGTGAGGAACAATGCCTGAAATAATAAGCCAATTCAAGATTAAAAAGAAACAACAACTGGCAAAGTGACCTCCAAAACTGCCCCTTGTCCTATCTCTACAATTTATTGTTCTTTATTTTAAGATACATTATAGGGCTAATGGCTTGTTTGAATCATCATTTTTCTTTTAAAAAGTCTCAGGTGCATGCAAAAATATTAAATAAAATATATTTTTTTTTCCGGCTAATCTATGTCTGTTTAATTCTTAGGCCTAGTTACAAAACCTAACAGGATAAAAATAAGTTCTTTCTCTCCTACTCAGTGAGTGTTTTTTAAAAGTGAATATGCTTCCTCTAGTAGTTGCACGCTCACCAAGATTCAGTTGAATTTCCTGTTTATGCCAGTTGAACTTGTTACTACAATTATGGAATTAAATTAAATTTTATGCAAAGTGATGAAATGGGACTGATGATAGGTTTGTTATATAAACTAAGTTAAATGCTGTGAAAGATTTCATAATTGTGAGTCACTAACATATATTCTCTGTTGTATGAAGCATAATGAGAAAACTGTTAAAAGCTGACAGGAGATAAATTCATAAGGAATTTGCACTCAGTTATTTTTGCAAGAGTATGGGCTCTCATTTTAAGTTTAAGGAAACCAAAAATCAGAAATCAGAGTGCATTATAGATCTGTCCATATAAGAAAGGAAAAGTAGAACTTCTCTCAGCCAATCCACCAAAGTAAAGACTTTGGACCTCCATCAGCAGGTCGGCAAATAAATACAAACTGGCTTTTATAATTAAAATGAAATGTCGAAATACGTATCTTTTTTTCTATTGTTTTCTATTTAAAAGCACTATTTCACAGGGCTTTCTACTACCAGTCTTGAACTGAAGGACACTGTTATACAGGGTAGAGAACATGCAACCCAATACATTCTTTGAAGGTTTTTTTTTGGTAATTATTTCATGTTGTTGATGAAAGGAATCAAGTTTTGACAATCATAATAAAAGAGCATACAAATATTGTAGTTTCAATTCATGCTCTATCTGACGCAAACTATTAATATTCCTTTTCTTTTAGAAACGTTATCTTTGATGAAACATTGTTTATATAAAAAACTGCTCCAGACAACCCAAGTTTCCAGGGAAACATGCTTTAAATTCAACAGAATATGCAAAAGGAGGCCTCTGAGTGAGGAACAATGCCTGAAATAATAAGCCAATTCAAGATTAAAAAGAAACAACAACTGGCAAAGTGACTCCAGTGGCTTTGTTCAAAAGCTATGAAAATCATTCTCTTTTGCTTTACAGATTTTAGTACCCAGTACCAATATTTGCCTATTGTAAATGGGGGAGAGATTAAAAATAAATTGGGTTTGAATGCTCTTCAATTTGTGTGGCAATGTCTTTAAACCTGAATGATACTCATTCAGCTAGCTGGTTGTTGAGATTAAACTGTCTCGTAGAGAGCAGTTTGTGACAGTTTTTAACATTCTTTCTATAGCTGAAATCAGTATGACTTTCCTGATGAAAAATGGAAACAAGAGACTACAAAAAAAAAAAGAGGAAAGAAGAAAGCTCCTGCTACTTGTGATATTATAAATTAGTTGTGTATCCAGAATACATTTACAAAGATTCATTATTTGACCCATTAAATAATTATTTTGTTGGGGTGTTTAGTCTCTACATTGTGTCCAACTCTTTTGAGATTCCATGGGATTTCCCAGGACAGAATACTGGAGTGGACTGCCATTTACTTCTCTAGGTGATCTTTACAAATTAGGGATTAAACCCACGTCTCCTGCATTGCAGGCAGATTCTTTACCACTGAGCTACCAGGAAAGCCTTTTTATCACTGTACAAAAAGCAGAGGGGGAGAAGAAAGAGAAGCAGTATGACAAGGGAAGCTGTATGACACAACTATGTCTGATCCTTATAATCCAAGCTTTCAACCATACTGCTGTTGATGCTTAGTCACTTCAGTCATGTCCAACTCTGAGCTGCCCTATGGACGGTAGCCCACCAGGCTCCTCTGTCCATGGGATTATCCAAGCAAGTATACTGGAGTGGGCTGCCATGGCCTCTTCCAGCAGGATCTTCCCTACCCAGGGATTGAACCCGTTTCTCTTATGTCTCCTGCATTGGTTGATAGGTTATTTACCACTAGCACCACCTGGGAGGCAGAAAGCCTTCAGACCACATATCAAAATCTCATAGCAATGAGATTTGCAGAAAATGTTGAGAGGAACTGATTTTGTGGATCTTCACTTCCTATGTACATTGAGTATATAAAAGGGCTGGAGAAATTTGGCAGAAAAAATTTGGAGAGTTGGTATGCTAAGCTTCTCTCCCAGGAAAAGGAATTACAGGTTCTTTTGCCTTCATGTCAGAACCAAAGAGGAGGCCTCTGAAGAAACCATTCACAGAGAATGATGTATGTCTAGATGTGAAGGTGAGATAGAAACTTTTCCTCGAGGTAACTACTGGTGTGAGACTCTTGGCAATGTGAACTTGAAGGAGAATAGTCTGTGAAGAACCTTCAGAAGTACCTTGTGAGAAACCGGTAGTTTAAAACAACATCAAGTCTCAGGGAGCTCAATAACCTCATGAAGACATCAGTCGAAAAAGAATTTTCCTGCTCATTTTGTCTTTTTTCTCCACCAGCTAGCTCCAAGACCACAGGACAGAAGAAGGATTTATTCAGAGAAAACAGGAAAGTGGAAATCTAAGGATACACAAAAACCAACAGAAAGGTGGGCATGTGACAGCTCCCTATCAGTCTTAAAAAGAGTTTCTAAATTCAAAAAATCTTGAGTTTGAGTGAAAATGCTGTGGTAAACATGGGAAATTGGCAAATTTTATGACCTGACTGGCACAGAGCAAACATTAACAGCAGATGGGGATGCAGTGACAGAGATGCCTCGGTGGGCTTCTAGATGCTTGCTCAGATCTCAGATTGAGTTTTAGTCAATTCTGAAAATGAAGTGAGGAAAATTTAATTCCCTATACCAAGCTCAATTTTGCAAAAGACTGTTTTAACCTTTCAAGTACACTATACAGACTGCAATCTAGAAATTAACTCAGAACATTTACCTTGGTTCAGCAATGGGACAAGCCCCACACTTCTCTTCACCTTCTGGAAATTAAATTTGGATTTGTGCTCTCTCTCTCTCTCTCCCTTTCTCTCTCCCAATCATCTATATTTTTGTATAAGTGTACACCTATATCTGCCAAGTAAAACATCCTTGTACACCCCAGTCCCAACTTTTATCTTATTAGTGTTGAGAAACTGGATAGTCTCATATTGAAAAATATGGCACAGTCCTTTCAAAATTGAGAGTTCATTTCTTCACAACCTTTTTTTTAGTTTCTCGTATGTCTGACAACATCATACATGTTGGACACGCTACAAAGAATACGACATTGTCTCAGCTTCAGTGAATTTGTAGATGAGGTGCAGAAAGAGGAAACTAAAGATATAATTACGAGGAAATGAGAAAATTAAAGCAAAATATATATACAAATTGCTGTACGAGCACAGAGAAAGGAGAAATTTGTTCTTCCTCTGGACACAGGAATATCTACATGCAGGAAAAAATAGCTTAAGGACCAATTAAGTGTAATTGAATCCCCATTTAATCATTCCTTGTCTTCTTGTTCAGCACACTGATCATCACTATGAACAAACAACAGGTGTGCATCACCTGGTTACTGCCAAGGAAACTGCTGGCCCTGCTACCACCAGAATGAGACTCTTCCTTTCAAAGTAACATGGCTCCCTTTTTATGGAAAATTTAGGGTTGTGTGTGATACTCAGTGTTCTCAAAGAGCTGCCATACTAATCCCACTACTGTCCGAAATACCACTATTAGAATCACTCCATTGAAACTGATCATTCTCTTCATATGCCCACAGATAATCATACATTTTTTATCTAATTTTAAGTTTATCTTTTGGTGTTTCTGCATGTGTACTTTGCAACTGGTACACAATTGTGCAGACAGCTGGTAAACATAGCATAGCCTAGAGCTTAGCAGCAGGATTTCTGCAGTCAGGCAGCCTCCATTCAGAGCCTACCTCTGGCACTCTGTAAAAATCACTGTGCCTTGGTTTCTTCATGTACAAAATAAAGATGTTGTAGGGAAGATTTAATGCCTTGCACATAATCAGCATTTTAAACTAAAACTACTGTCTTTATTATCTGGAAACACTTTCAAAGCAAGGACAAAGGAAGAAAAGGCCAAAAGTAAGAGTTTCTAAAGGAAAGGAAAAAAAAAAAAACTATTGAACAGAATTCTTAAAAGAAGAGCACTCTTTGGCATTCTGAATGATCTCCTTTAGTAGCACATTATGTTTGAAATATTCCAGAGAGAAACATGTTTCCTAATAAAACTGTAAACCCTACCTTCGAAGTTGAACTGTAGAATAAATCTTGAGTTAATGATTCCTACTCTGCAACTTCTTTGCATTAGTATAAACAGAAATATTCTTTCAAACAGATACACAGACACACATTAGAGAGTGAACAGCATTATATAGTTCAGTATATCCTATATCTACAATTTCATTCTAAGATAACTTTTTTTAAAATTTTTGGGCCCCTCTCTTTTTTTTAACATTGATTTTCATCAATCTTTTTATTCTTTGACCTGTGTGAGCCTCCCATTGCAGTGACCTCTCTCATTGCAGAGCACTGGCTCTGGGTACAGGCACTCCAGAGCACTGGTTTAGAATTGGACATACTGTGGCACATGGGATCTTCCCGGGCCAGGGATTGCACCAGTGCCCCTCGCACTGCAAGGCGGACTCTTTACCCATTGGACCACCAGGGAAGCCCTTCATTCTAAGATAACTTTCTAATATAAGCCCATAGTTAAGATACACATAATCATTGATTACCTTACACCTCCCAGTTCATTTTATGAAGATATATGATTTATTAAGCAGCATCATTATCATAAGTAAATTATTGAGAGAAAACCTCATTTTAAAATTTAATGGTTTATATATAATACCCTAAAAATGCTTATTGTCTTAGATGCCCTGCTTCTAACCACCTGAGATGACTGTTATTCTCAAAACAGCTACTGCTCATAAAAAGCTCAACAACATTCCCTTATTCATAAAACTGTCACAATTTTGGTCATTACAACAGGGCAAAGACAAGAAATAAAATTACTAGCACTTAGTGCCAAAAGTCTTTTGCTTTTCTTTACAAAATTGCTTCTGAGATTTATGGTCTGTCAGTGGGATCTGAGCAATGATTAAAACTTTAAAATAAAGGGAAGTGTTGGCCTTTAGAAACCAAACTCATGTAAAACCACAAAGCTCCCATGGGAAGAATTCAGTAGGATGCGATATAAAATGCATCAAAACTTTTTTGAACAGAATTCTTAAAAGAAGAGCACTCTTTGGCATTCTGAATGATCTCCTTTAGTAGCACATTATGTTTGAAATATTCCAGAGAGAAACATGTTTCCTAATAAAACTGTAAACCCTACCTTCGAAGTTGAACTGTAGAATAAATCTTGAGTTAATGATTCCTACTCTGCAACTTCTTTGCATTAGTATAAACAGAAATATTCTTTCAAACAGATACACAGACACACATTAGAGAGTGAACAGCATTATATAGTTCAGTATATCCTATATCTACAATTTCATTCTAAGATAACTTTTTTTAAATTTTGGCCTCTCTCTTTTTTTTTAACATTGATTTTCATCAATCTTTTTATTCTTTGACCTGTGTGAGCCTCCCATTGCAGTGACCTCTCTCATTGCAGAGCACTGGCTCTGGGTACAGGCACTCCAGAGCACTGGTTTAGAATTGGACATACTGTGGCACATGGGATCTTCCCGGGCCAGGGATTGCACCAGTGCCCCTCGCACTGCAAGGCGGACTCTTTACCCATTGGACCACCAGGGAAGCCCTTCATTCTAAGATAACTTTCTAATATAAGCCCATAGTTAAGATACACATAATCATTGATTACCTTACACCTCCCAGTTCATTTTATGAAGATATATGATTTATTAAGCAGCATCATTATCATAAGTAAATTATTGAGAGAAAACCTCATTTTAAAATTTAATGGTTTATATATAATACCCTAAAAATGCTTATTGTCTTAGATGCCCTGCTTCTAACCACCTGAGATGACTGTTATTCTCAAAACAGCTACTGCTCATAAAAAGCTCAACAACATTCCCTTATTCATAAAACTGTCACAATTTTGGTCATTACAACAGGGCAAAGACAAGAAATAAAATTACTAGCACTTAGTGCCAAAAGTCTTTTGCTTTTCTTTACAAAATTGCTTCTGAGATTTATGGTCTGTCAGTGGGATCTGAGCAATGATTAAAACTTTAAAATAAGGAAGGGTGACCCCTAGTGTTGGCCTTTAGAAACCAAACTCATGTAAAACCACAAAGCTCCAAAAACATGGGAAGAATTCAGTAGGATGCGATATAAAATGCATCAAAATATCTAATTTATTTGCCTTAATTGTATATTGACACAGAAATTATCATTATTTAAGATTTTACTAAAAAGCTTAAAATATCTTTGTAACTACAATGTAGTTCTTCCTACATAAACTCCCTTTCATTCATAATAAATGTACCAATTAAGAAAGAATGAAAGAAAAAGGCTGAAAACAAAATTTGCCTGAATGAGCAAAGAGAAAACTAGCCAGGAAAAAACAAACCCTAAACATTAACTCCACACTGCATTGTAGATGACAAATTATACATAAGCCAGTATTCAGTAAGGAAGTCTTGAGAGAATTATTTACACTAGTTTTTGCATACAAAGATTCACTTTCAACAAACTCAAAGTGACCAGTTCTGCAGGAAGAGAAAAACAGTTCAGCTTAAACACCTGTCACTTGTGACAAAATGAAATGAGAGGTCAAAAGTGACTTACTGTGTCCTTTGAAATCATTGTCACTCAACAAGAGAGGCTCTGGCAAAAAGAAGTCATGCTGGGACAGGAAAACCTTACATGTGAAGGGGAGTTCTTCCTGGAGACAAAAAAAAAAGTAAGTAAGAAAGCCCTGCAGTTATTTCCTATTAAGTTGTATTGCCATTATTTACTGGAGCTGGCTTGATATCAGCACAGAGCTAAGCAAAAATTAGAAATTTAACACTCTTTTTTTTGAGTTTCAGGTGCCAAAGTGACGTAACAGGCAACGTTTATGTTGAGGACGGCACTGCTACCTCCTTTTACTTCTATGGACACAACAAAGAACAGTACAGAATGATGGAGAAATAAGGAATAAGAAGGAACTCGATATGGTGACCAAGTAACTGATTTAATATGGGAGGCAGAACGTAAAAGAATAGTTGAACTTCTGCTATTAACAACTGCTGACCCATTGCCCATCACTTAGGCAACACTTCCCATTCTTGGACATGGATTCATTTTCTTGCTTTGTTTTAATGAGTCCACGAACGGGGAATTTTTGGCTTGGTAAGAGCTTCACAGCTGGGACCTTGTGCTTTCCAAATGCCAGCTTTACCATCAAACAGTTTTTACAGGTCATTTAAAATACAAATCTTCCTAAAGTCCTCAGATTTTGTTCAAAGTGGATTTTCTTTTTTATTTTTTCTCCTATATTCTCTGATTTTACCTTCTAGATCTCCTTCACCTTTATCAAGAAAGAAATACACTTATGTTTCAAATGAATGGCTCTTAATATCTATTATCTAAGCTGTAATTGTAAATTATTTAGACAACATGCTAAATTAAAATAATCCTTTGAAAAAACTGTATCTGTATTAACAAAAAAACACAAGATTTTACTCTAGGATGATTTAGTACTAAAAGTTCTTTTATTCCTTTTATGTTACTGATTTCAAAAATATGGAAAAAAGTAAAATACCCTTTTTAACCTGCATTTTCCACATTTTGTAAAATAATTCATGCAAACAAATGGCCTCAAGCTTATGTTGTTATGCTGTCATTCAATGGCTAAGTCATGTTCTACTCTTTGCGATGCCATGGACTGCAGCACGCGAGGCTTCCCTGTCCTTCACCATTTCTCAAAGCTTGCTCAAACTCATGTCCATTGAGTAAATGATGCTATCAAACCATCTCACCCTCTGCTGCCCACTTCTCCTCCTGCCCTCAATCTTTCCAGGCATCAGGGTCTTTCCCAATGACTCAGCTACTTGCTCAGGTGGCCAAAGTATTGGAATTTCAGTGTCAGTCCTTCCAATGAATATTCAGGGTAGATTTCCCTTAGGATTGACTGGTTTGATCTCCTTGCTGTCCAAGGGACTCTCAAAAGAGTCTTCTCCAGAACCGTAATTCAAAAGCATCGGTTCTTTAGTGATCAGCCTTCATTACGGTCCAGTGTTATCATTATATTCCCACAACCAACAACATTCAATTATAAGCAATATTTCTCCTAAAGTTTTTTCATTTACTTAGTAAGAAGGTAATCCTTAATAGGTGTACACATAATTTCATTTTGTATGACTGATTTACCTGCTTACTGATGCTCATTCTAGTAGTCTTAGCATTCTCTGGGAATTTTCACTTGTAAAAGTTGCATCAATTCCTTTCAGTGACTTTTATCACTGACATGGATTCATTTTCTTGCTTTGTTTTAATGAGTCCACGAACGGGGAATTTTTGGCTTGGTAAGAGCTTCACAGCTGGGACCTTGTGCTTTCCAAATGCCAGCTTTACCATCAAACAGTTTTTACAGGTCATTTAAAATACAAATCTTCCTAAAGTCCTCAGATTTTGTTCAAAGTGGATTTTCTTTTTTATTTTTTCTCCTATATTCTCTGATTTTACCTTCTAGATCTCCTTCACCTTTATCAAGAAAGAAATACACTTATGTTTCAAATGAATGGCTCTTAATATCTATTATCTAAGCTGTAATTGTAAATTATTTAGACAACATGCTAAATTAAAATAATCCTTTGAAAAAACTGTATCTGTATTAACAAAAAAACACAAGATTTTACTCTAGGATGATTTAGTACTAAAAGTTCTTTTATTCCTTTTATGTTACTGATTTCAAAAATATGGAAAAAAGTAAAATACCCTTTTTAACCTGCATTTTCCACATTTTGTAAAATAATTCATGCAAACAAATGGCCTCAAGCTTATGTTGTTATGCTGTCATTCAATGGCTAAGTCATGTTCTACTCTTTGCGATGCCATGGACTGCAGCACGCGAGGCTTCCCTGTCCTTCACCATTTCTCAAAGCTTGCTCAAACTCATGTCCATTGAGTAAATGATGCTATCAAACCATCTCACCCTCTGCTGCCCACTTCTCCTCCTGCCCTCAATCTTTCCAGGCATCAGGGTCTTTCCCAATGACTCAGCTACTTGCTCAGGTGGCCAAAGTATTGGAATTTCAGTGTCAGTCCTTCCAATGAATATTCAGGGTAGATTTCCCTTAGGATTGACTGGTTTGATCTCCTTGCTGTCCAAGGGACTCTCAAAAGAGTCTTCTCCAGAACCGTAATTCAAAAGCATCGGTTCTTTAGTGATCAGCCTTCATTACGGTCCAGTGTTATCATTATATTCCCACAACCAACAACATTCAATTATAAGCAATATTTCTCCTAAAGTTTTTTCATTTACTTAGTAAGAAGGTAATCCTTAATAGGTGTACACATAATTTCATTTTGTATGACTGATTTACCTGCTTACTGATGCTCATTCTAGTAGTCTTAGCATTCTCTGGGAATTTTCACTTGTAAAAGTTGCATCAATTCCTTTCAGTGACTAATTTAATAAGACACTGAAATGGTTTCTGTGAAATTCAGTTTTCAAAAATGCATAGCACCCCAGAAAAGAGCTTATGCACACATTTTGCTTTCCTTTATAACTCCTACCAGGAAGCACAGCAGGCACCAAGAAAGGTTGAAAAGACAATCTTTCCTTGTCAAATAACAGTACAAAATAATGCCCTATTTAAAGACATACTCCCAAACCCAAATGAATATGAAAGCTAAGTACTAATATTGAATTTTTTTTAATTAATTAATTTATTTATTTTCACCCGTCTTTATTTTTTGCCATGTGTGGGCCTTTCTCATTGCAGAGAACTGGCTCTGGGTGCATGCACTCCAGAGTACCAGTTCGTAATTGGACACATCGGCCCAGCCGCTCTGCAGCATGTGGGATCTTCCCGGGCCAAGGATCGAACTGGTGCCCCTTGCATTTCAAGTTGGACTCTTTACCCATTGAACCACCAGGGAAGCCCTAATATTGAATTTTAAGCTAGTTTCTTAACTCTCCTCTTTCACCTTCATCAAGAGGTTCTTTAGTTCCTCTTCACTTTCTGCCATAAGGATGATGTCATCTGCATATCTGAGGTTATGGATTATTTCTCCCAGTTATCCTGGTACCAGCTTGTGCTTCATCCAGACTGGCATTTTGCAAGATGTACTCTTCATATAAGTTAAGCAGGGTGACAATATATAGCCCTCCCCAATTTGAAACTAGTCTGTTTTCCCATTTCTGGTTCTAATTATTGCTTCTTGTTCTGCACAAAGGCTTCAAAGGAGGCGGGTAAGGTGATCTGGCATTCCCATCTCTTTCAGAGTTTTCCACAGTTTGTTGTGATCCACACAGTCAAAGGCAATATAGTCAATGAAGCAGAAGTAGATGTTTTCCTGGAATTCCCTTGCTCTTTCTGTGATCCAACACATGCTGGCAATTTTATCTCTGGTTCCTCTGCCTTTTTAAAATCTAGCTTGTACATCTGGAATTTCATGATTTACATACTGTTGAAGCCTAGCATTCAGGATTTTGAGCATTACCTTACTAACATGTGAAACGAGTGCAATAGTGTGGTAGTGTGAACATTCTTTGGCATTACCCTGCTTTGGGACTGGAATGAAAACTGACTTTTCCAGTCCTGTGGCAACTGCTGAGTTTCCCAAACTTGCTGGCATATTGAGTGTAGCACTTTAACAGCATCATCTTTTAATATTTGAAATAGCTCCGTTGGAAATCCGTCACTTACACTAGCTTTGTTCATAGTGATGCCTCCTAAGGCCCACTTGACTTTGCACTCCACGGTATCTGAAGGATTACACCATCATAGTTATCCAGGTTATCAAGTTCTCCCTTAAATAGCTCTTCTGTGTATTCTTGTCATATCTTCTTAATGTCTTCTGCTTCTGTTAAGTCCATACCCTTTCTGTCTTTTATTCTGCTATCTTTGCATGAAGTGTTTGCTTGGTATCTTGAGTTTTCTTGAAGAGATTTCTAGTCTTTCCCATTCTACTGTTTTCCTCTATTTGTATTGTTCACTTAAGAGAGCTTTCTTATCTCTCCTTGCTATTTTCTGGAACTCTGTATTCAAATGGGTATATTTTTCCTTTTCTCCTTTGTCTTTTGTTTTCTTTTTCTTTTTTTTTTTTAAGCTAGCCAAGTGAAGCAGTGGGAGTGGAGAAGGAACAAAGAAATCTGTAACTGGCTGTGATCAATTAATTGTAAACACCACTGCACGCGGACCAGCCTCCTTTGTCTTTTGATTCTCTTCTTTTCTCAGCTATTTGTAAGGCCTCCTCAGTCAACCATTTTGCTTTCTTGCATTTCTCTTTCTTGGGAATGATTTTGATCACTGCCTCCTGTATAATGTTATGAACCTCCATCCATAGCTCTTCAGGCAGTCTGTCTGTCAGACCTAATCCCTTGACTCTACTTGTAATTTCCGTCATATAATCACAAGGGATTTTATTTAGGTCATACCTGAATGGCCTACTGGTTTTTCCTACTTTCTTCGATTTAGTCGGAATTTTGCAATGAGTTCATGATCTGAGCCACAGTCAACTTCAAATCTTGTTTTTCTTGAATGTAAGAGGTTCTCCATCTTCAGCTGCAAATAATATAATCAATCTGATTTTGGTATTGACCATTTGATGATGTCCATGTGTAGAGTAATCTCCTGTGTTGCTGGAAGAGGGTGTTTGCTATGACCAGTGCGTTCTCTTGGTAAAACTCTGTTAGCCTTTGCCCTGCTTTGTTTTGTACTCCAAGGTCAAACTTACCTGTTACTCCAAGAACCTCTTCACTTCCTACTTTTGCATTCCAGTCCCCAGTGATGAAAATGGACATCTATTTTTTTTTTGGTGTTAGTCCTAGAAGTTCTTGTACGTCTTCACAGAACCATTCGACTTCAGTTTCTTCAGAGTTAGTGGTTGGGGTATAGACTTGGATTACTATGATACTGAACGAGCTGCCTTGGAAACGAACCAGAATCATTCTGTCATTTTTAAGATTGCACCCAAGTCTGTATTTTGAACTCTTTTGTTGACTATGAGGGCTACTATATCTCTTCCATGGGCTTCTTGCCCACAGTAGTAGATGTAATGTTAGACGTGACAGTCATCTTGATTAATTTGCCCGTCTTTAATATAAGTAATTTACAGCATGTTTTGCTCAAAATCCTACAACAGGTGTACATCAAGTTTTGAATAAACTCCAAACTCCTTACTGAGGTTCAGATCACTTCTTTGATTTGGTCCTATCCCACACTATCCTCACCTGTATAATCTCATCCTCACTCTCCCAATGTGTCTACATTGGCCAGTTTGCTTTTTCTGGAGCACAAGCTTGCTGTCATATGTTTCACGTGACCTTGCAATTACTCTTTACTTTACCTGGAATTTTCCTTCCAGATCTTCACTAGATATGTTCAGTCACTTCATTAAGGCTTCTGTTCTAAAGTGATCTCCTTAGGAACAGCTTCATCACTCCATTATTTATAGTCAAAGGCAGGGGTAAGGGATGATGGTAGGATATATATATACATGTATATGTGTGTATATATATATATATGTATGTATTATTTTATATATGGAACATCTCTGCAAGGAGGGAAATGGGGAGCTAAGGAACAGAAACTCTGTATGACCCATGGTACCTTCTGAATTTTACACTATGTGACTCAATCATCTATTTTAAAAGACTAAGTAATGACATTAAGAAGGGGGAAGATTAATGAGAATAAGAGGAAAAACTGATACAGGAATAAAAAACATTTGTTGGGTCATGGAGTTTCTGTAGATTTATGTAGGGAGATGGGAGACAAGAAGGCATTCCAGGAGACTTAAACAGTATGCATAAAAGCATAGAAGGTGAGAGGAAAGTAAGGAACATGCTACTGAATATTTTATGTAAATTTTTATCTTCAGGGCCTAGTTTACTAGAGACAAAAAATATACCTGTCTCTGTAAAGCAGTGGAAGCTTGTTAAGAAATAATGGAAAATAATATTGCCTATGAAGAGTAAGAACAGATGAAGGATTTTAAAATTCAAGGAAGAAGATTAGCTTTGTTGTGCTAGGAAAAAACAAGCTACTGAAGGTTCCTGAACAAGGGAATGGTATGGTCATATGAGTTTTTAAAGAGGATTATTTTACATAATTGTAATGAAAGGACCAATTGAGCTAAAGCCTGGAGGCAAGATGTCCAAGTAGGTGACTCTTACAGTTGTTCTCAAAGGAGATTGGGGCCTTATTAAGAGAGTGGATTTGCAGAAGAAAGTAAAAAATGGATTTTTTTCATCAACGGTATTTGGAAAGTGTCTGTATGAGAATAGAGTGACATCAAAATAAATTCAATCCCACATCTCAACTGAGGTTCAGATCACTTCTTTGATTTGGTCCTATCCCACACTATCCTCACCTGTATAATCTCATCCTCACTCTCCCAATGTGTCTACATTGGCCAGTTTGCTTTTTCTGGAGCACAAGCTTGCTGTCATATGTTTCACGTGACCTTGCAATTACTCTTTACTTTACCTGGAATTTTCCTTCCAGATCTTCACTAGATATGTTCAGTCACTTCATTAAGGCTTCTGTTCTAAAGTGATCTCCTTAGGAACAGCTTCATCACTCCATTATTTATAGTCAAAGGCAGGGGTAAGGGATGATGGTAGGATATATATATACATGTATATGTGTATATATATATCTATGTATGTATTATTTTATATATGGAACATCTCTGCAAGGAGGGAAATGGGGAGCTAAGGAACAGAAACTCTGTATGACCCATGGTACCTTCTGAATTTTACACTATGTGACTCAATCATCTATTTTAAAAGACTAAGTAATGACATTAAGAAGGGGGAAGATTAATGAGAATAAGAGGAAAAACTGATACAGGAATAAAAAACATTTGTTGGGTCATGGAGTTTCTGTAGATTTATGTAGGGAGATGGGAGACAAGAAGGCATTCCAGGAGACTTAAACAGTATGCATAAAAGCATAGAAGGTGAGAGGAAAGTAAGGAACATGCTACTGAATATTTTATGTAAATTTTTATCTTCAGGGCCTAGTTTACTAGAGACAAAAAATATACCTGTCTCTGTAAAGCAGTGGAAGCTTGTTAAGAAATAATGGAAAATAATATTGCCTATGAAGAGTAAGAACAGATGAAGGATTTTAAAATTCAAGGAAGAAGATTAGCTTTGTTGTGCTAGGAAAAAACAAGCTACTGAAGGTTCCTGAACAAGGGAATGGTATGGTCATATGAGTTTTTAAAGAGGATTATTTTACATAATTGTAATGAAAGGACCAATTGAGCTAAAGCCTGGAGGCAAGATGTCCAAGTAGGTGACTCTTACAGTTGTTCTCAAAGGAGATTGGGGCCTTATTAAGAGAGTGGATTTGCAGAAGAAAGTAAAAAATGGATTTTTTTCATCAACGGTATTTGGAAAGTGTCTGTATGAGAAATGAAGAGTGACATCAAAATAAATTCAATCCACACCACAGGCTTCTCAAATATAAGCCACTCTGTTTTCATGTTTGTTCATGCAATTCATGCTTGTTCATGCAAAGATGCACAAAATATGACTCCTTTGTTCAAATGTTTGATTTTAATCATTATTTACATTTTATCCAAAGTCTTGGATTTTTATGAGTATCTTCACAGAAAAATTTCCCATCATATCTCACAAATATGCATTTGAATTATAATCCATCCCATTGTGCAGTGATGATAATAAGAGTACAATGAGTTTAGGTGCTATGACTAGGTCACATCACTGTTTAAGCCAAGAGATGTGAAACTGGGAACCGAATCTTCAAATTCTAGGTTCTGTATATTTTCATAGTATTATGCTCTAGGAGGTGAATAAGCAAGTAATCTTTTGAGTATTTATTATGTTCCAGCTATGTGCATTATTATCTCATTTCATCTTTTTAAGTATCCCACAAACCAGGCATTATTAACATTGTTTACCACTATGTAAAAATGAAGTTTCAGAAATGTTAAGTAGCTTACAACAGTCATCCAGCTTGTAAGGTATAATAGGGAAGAAGATTTTGTATTCTATTACAAATTAATAACTAAAAGGATGTTGCCTATAAACTTAACTTATACATAATGGCCATTTCTGGAAACCCTGAACCCCAAGTACTCAGCATTAAGCTAAAATACCTTTTTCTAGCCCACAAGAAACATCCTGACCACAGTGTTCAGCAGTATCAGGATGGGAATAAAACAGTGCCACAGGAACAAAGAGTTGTGAGAAGGTTCCTAAGAACTTCACGTGAGAGAGTCAGGTGAGAGAGTTAGCATTTCTGTGAGCTTGTAAAGCTCACAACTCAGGATTGAGTTGACAGGGCTTTCCTGGTGGTCCAGTGGGTAAGGACACTGCCTTGCAGTGCAAGGGGCGCGGGTTTGATCCCTGGCCTGGGAAGATCCCATGTGCCGCGGAGCGGCTGGACCGATGTGTCCAATCACCGAGCCGGCGCTGTGGAGCGCATGCGCCCAGAGCAGGTGCTCTGCGACAACAGAGGCCACTGCAATGGGAGGCCCACATGGGCCAAAGAACAAAGATGGATGAAAATACATAAACGAAAGACCAATAGAAGTGGCCTACCCGCCCCACTCCGTCCCCACCCCCCACCTCCCAAAATAAATAAATAAATAAACTCTTTAAAAAAAAAGTCTTAGAAAAATAAAAGAATGAGTTGACAAGTAATTAAGAAGACAACTGTGATATTTCAATATAATAAGAAACATATATTTGGTCTTCATCCCCAATTCCTGGCACAGAGCTCCTAAAATCCTTGAAACTTCCTGAGTGATAGGGATGAGGAGTGTCTTTTATTATTCAAAGGAAGTCCCTTTAGACCATATCTGAGTTTATGTTGGGAAAGTGATTCCTGCTAGGCCCTTCAGATAGCCTCAGGATTGGCAATGGTTCCAGAGGAATCAACCATATAATTACAAGGATGGAACTTTCAGTCCCACATTTTAATCTCCCTATGAGGAGGGCCGAGGGGCTGGACATCAAAATAATAATCACCCAGTGGCCAATGATGTAATCAATCACTCCTACATAATAAAACTTTCATAAAACACTTAAGTATTTGGAGAGCTTCCAAGTTGGTGAATGTATCCTTGTGTTGGAAGGGTGATGTACACCAAATCCCATGAAGACAGAGCGCCTATGCTCAGTACCCTTCCAGACCTTTCTCTATATGTCTGTTCATCTGGCTGTTCATTTGTATCCTTTACATTAATAATATCCCTTATAATAAATTGGTAATAGTAAGCAAATGTTTCCCTGAGCTCTGTGGGTCATTGTAATTACGTAAGGACAGGGTCATCAGAACCTTGATTTGAAGCCAAATTAGACAAAAGTGTAGGTAACTTGGGGGCCCTCTACATGTGACTGGTATCTGAAATGCAGGCGGCATTGTGGGGCTGAGTCCTTAACCTGTGGCTCCAGGTAGTTAAGTTTCAGAATTGAACTAAATTCTAGGCAAGCCAGTTGGTGTCCACCAAAAACTGGAGAATTTCTTGGTGTGAAAAACCCACACATATGAATCAGGAGTGGTGTAGGAAGAAATAGATCATTGTGGCCACCAAGAGATGATAGCCCAGGTTAATCCAGCTAATTTTTGAAATCAGACTTAACTCAAGATTTTAAGCTAAATGACTTGGCTAGTAGTTGTATGACTAATTTCAATAGGAATTTTGGGAGAAGGCACTAGATGGAATAGGAAAAAAGGTTATATATTTAATCCTGAATATGTTACTATACTATGTTAAATGCCTAAGTACAATGTATGTCTAGTTAACTTTTGTAAAGTGGCCAGATAGTTGGAAACTGAAAAATATAAATTCAGGAGTCTAAAAAATAAGTATAATAGTATCTACCTCAAAAGTTCATATTGAAAATTAAATATAACCATTCAAACAAAAAGTCTTTAAAAATGAGCACCCACTTTTTAAAAAATATTTTTTCCCAGAAGGGAGAGTGGCAGTTCTGGGGAGATGAGATTTCTGAGGTATACTGCTTAATAGACAGCACACCAGATGAGTGAAAAAAAATATTTGAAAAGGACTGAGCATTTAAGGGATAAGAAGAGAAGAATGTGAAAATTGCAGAGTAATGTAATGCGCTTTTCCAGAAGTCAAAGAAGCACAGTTTTTGTTTTTGTTTTTTTTTTAACATTTATTTTATTTATTTATCTTTTTGGGGGGTGGGGTTGGGAGGGAGAGGGACAGGAGGGCCGCTTCTAATGGTTTTTCATTTCTCTATTTTCATCTGTCTTTCTTTGGCTCCTGTGGGCCTCCCATCACGGTGGCCTCTGTCGTCACAGAGTGCCGGCTCTGGGCGCATGCGCTCCAGAGCTCCGGCTCAGTGATTGGACACATCGGTCCAGCCGCTCCGCGGCACATGGGATCTTCCCAGGCCAGGGATCGAACCGGCACCCCTTGCACTGCAAGGCAGTGTCCTTACCCACTGGACCACCAGGGGAAGCCCGAAGCAGTTTTAAAGAGTAAAATGCATTAAAGATTTAAGTAGACTGAGAGTGAATACATGGCTATTAAAGTTGACAATGATCTTGAGATGGTGATTCCCAACAGAATGAGAAAAAAGAAAAAAACAATTGCATGAATTTAAGGTCATATGAACAGACCTGAAAAGAGACATTGAAGATATCCCTTTAAGACATTCAGCAATAAAGGAAAAGAAGGAAAGAGGGCTGTAGCTAGAGAGGGATGTGGCAACAACTATGAATGTTAGGAAGGCCAAGATTTTTTAGTAGTTGTATGACTAATTTCAATAGGAATTTTGGGAGAAGGCACTAGATGGAATAGGAAAAAAGGTTATATATTTAATCCTGAATATGTTACTATACTATGTTAAATGCCTAAGTACAATGTATGTCTAGTTAACTTTTGTAAAGTGGCCAGATAGTTGGAAACTGAAAAATATAAATTCAGGAGTCTAAAAAATAAGTATAATAGTATCTACCTCAAAAGTTCATATTGAAAATTAAATATAACCATTCAAACAAAAAGTCTTTAAAAATGAGCACCCACTTTTTAAAAAATATTTTTTTCCAAAAGGGGAGAGTGGCAGTTCTGGGGAGATGAGATTTCTGAGGTATACTGCTTAATAGACAGCACACCAGATGAGTGAAAAAAAATATTTGAAAAGGACTGAGCATTTAAGGGATAAGAAGAGAAGAATGTGAAAATTGCAGAGTAATGTAATGCGCTTTTCCAGAAGTCAAAGAAGCACAGTTTTTGTTTTTGTTTTTTTTTTAACATTTATTTTATTTATTTATCTTTTTGGGGGGTGGGGTTGGGAGGGAGAGGGACAGGAGGGCCGCTTCTAATGGTTTTTCATTTCTCTATTTTCATCTGTCTTTCTTTGGCTCCTGTGGGCCTCCCATCACGGTGGCCTCTGTCGTCACAGAGTGCCGGCTCTGGGCGCATGCGCTCCAGAGCTCCGGCTCAGTGATTGGACACATCGGTCCAGCCGCTCCGCGGCACATGGGATCTTCCCAGGCCAGGGATCGAACCGGCACCCCTTGCACTGCAAGGCAGTGTCCTTACCCACTGGACCACCAGGGGAAGCCCGAAGCAGTTTTAAAGAGTAAAATGCATTAAAGATTTAAGTAGACTGAGAGTGAATACATGGCTATTAAAGTTGACAATGATCTTGAGATGGTGATTCCCAACAGAATGAGAAAAAAGAAAAAAACAATTGCATGAATTTAAGGTCATATGAACAGACCTGAAAAGAGACATTGAAGATATCCCTTTAAGACATTCAGCAATAAAGGAAAAGAAGGAAAGAGGGCTGTAGCTAGAGAGGGATGTGGCAACAACTATGAATGTTAGGAAGGCCATGAGAGTCTAGTCTGGAAAAGAGTATCTGTGAGAATAATACTGCTTATGAAACTGAAGGAACTTGGTCAAGGACAAAGAGGTGGTTTGACTTTATAGTATAATCATCTCTCTCTCTAAAATCGAAGGGAATCACAAATTTGATAAGCAGAGAAGGAGGGAAAGTGCCCTGAATCTTTCCAAATAAGTTGGAAGAATAATCATTTGATGAACACTAAGAATGGAACTTGAGATGATAGAAGAGAATATGAAAATGGAAAGATAAAGGGAAAGAACAAAAAAACCCATAGCAGTTACTCTTTTGAATATTTTGCTAGAAAACATTAAGAGGTTTAAAAAAAAAGAGAGATAGTGGTATGGGTTTAGTTAAAATTGGCATGAAATTGTAGTACACAAGAGCTGAAAAATTCCTTGTACTTTTTTTCCCCTATAGAGTTGTGAAACAGGGATAAGAATCAGATTACACAGGCAAAGCAAGCCCCTCATAAGTCAGAAAATCAAGAGTGGCTCAACCTATTATTTTCCCTGCAAACAAAGCAACAACGCATTGAAGTTGGAATCTAGATTTCTATGTTTCAACTTCATTGTGAGACAAACCAACTTTGGAGATTGTTCTTAGGCAAAGTATGACTCCTTTAATACTGCTCCTGTGAGAAAACTATTTCCAAAATTTGTGAACAATGATACTATATGTGAAATTTTTAAAATCTCATTCGTTAGTCATTGATTGCCTATGCTAAAGAAGTTGATTTTTAACAGAAGATTGTGCTAATCAGCAGTTGAAGCAACTAGTCATAATGTTTTCATACTTGCAGTTTCATAGCTAGAACATTGAGAAAACCACCATAGGAAGATGTACTTGTGGCTTTATTTCAAATTAAAGTAAGTCAATATACACATTCCTAGTAAGTAAGAAATTTTAAAAAGAGATTATCCCACAGAAATTCTGTTTACTGCAGTTTAGTTCTGAAACTATGTAGAATTTGTATAAAATGTTAGGCAAAAGGGTACTATATTCAAATGTCTATTTTAAATCTTCTTAGAAGGAAAGAGGGCTGTAGCTAGAGAGGGATGTGGCAACAACTATGAATGTTAGGAAGGCCATGAGAGTCTAGTCTGGAAAAGAGTATCTGTGAGAATAATACTGCTTATGAAACTGAAGGAACTTGGTCAAGGACAAAGAGGTGGTTTGACTTTATAGTATAATCATCTCTCTCTCTAAAATCGAAGGGAATCACAAATTTGATAAGCAGAGAAGGAGGGAAAGTGCCCTGAATCTTTCCAAATAAGTTGGAAGAATAATCATTTGATGAACACTAAGAATGGAACTTGAGATGATAGAAGAGAATATGAAAATGGAAAGATAAAGGGAAAGAACAAAAAAACCCATAGCAGTTACTCTTTTGAATATTTTGCTAGAAAACATTAAGAGGTTTAAAAAAAAAGAGAGATAGTGGTATGGGTTTAGTTAAAATTGGCATGAAATTGTAGTACACAAGAGCTGAAAAATTCCTTGTACTTTTTTCCCTATAGAGTTGTGAAACAGGGATAAGAATCAGATTACACAGGCAAAGCAAGCCCCTCATAAGTCAGAAAATCAAGAGTGGCTCAACCTATTATTTTCCCTGCAAACAAAGCAACAACGCATTGAAGTTGGAATCTAGATTTCTATGTTTCAACTTCATTGTGAGACAAACCAACTTTGGAGATTGTTCTTAGGCAAAGTATGACTCCTTTAATACTGCTCCTGTGAGAAAACTATTTCCAAAATTTGTGAACAATGATACTATATGTGAAATTTTTAAAATCTCATTCGTTAGTCATTGATTGCCTATGCTAAAGAAGTTGATTTTTAACAGAAGATTGTGCTAATCAGCAGTTGAAGCAACTAGTCATAATGTTTTCATACTTGCAGTTTCATAGCTAGAACATTGAGAAAACCACCATAGGAAGATGTACTTGTGGCTTTATTTCAAATTAAAGTAAGTCAATATACACATTCCTAGTAAGTAAGAAATTTTAAAAAGAGATTATCCCACAGAAATTCTGTTTACTGCAGTTTAGTTCTGAAACTATGTAGAATTTGTATAAAATGTTAGGCAAAAGGGTACTATATTCAAATGTCTATTTTAAATCTTCTTAGAATGAAAACTTCTAAAACAGACACTATGCACACACACACACATAAACCCTTTGAACTTGCAAAACTAAATGTAAAGACACTGGCATTCTAAATTCTTCTCAGAGTGGAAGCATTTCTTGTTTGTGGCAAGAGAAACAAAAAACTGGTGGGAAAAAGAAAGCAGAGAAAAGAAACAAAGGAATAACAAAGAAGAGGGGAAAATAATAAAAGAGAAAGGAAATGAAAACCAAATACAAAAAATTACAGTCTAAAAAATGTATAACAATTATAAAATACACATTAAGTTCAGTATTGATCATAACACTTACCTCATCTTTATATTTTCCTCAAGTTTAGCTTGTTCCTAAGTTGTTCACAAATATTCCACATTTTCCTCTACTGTAACCCATTTTCCTAGTAAAGCCAAAGGGAGAAATGCTTAGAGTATAGTTAACTATCCTATGGATACAGGCTTTTATGAATTTAGTACATATACTAGCAAAAACTAGTGAGCTTATACAGTACAAATTAAGTATGAAGTTCTTTAAACCAAGCATAGTTCTAAAGTTTGAAGAATTGTAAAACATAAGCTCAGAACATTATCTTACTTCATACTTATTTCACGTACAACAGAGAAGTATTTCCTAAAGTGAAAAGAACAAAAGAAGGAACGATGGGAGAGGAAAGAATGATGGGGAGGAGAGAGGAAGAAAAACTTGATTTAAGGTTCAAAGAAAAATTCAAAGTAAAAGACAACGTAATAGAAAATGAGAAAAGATAACAAGAGGAAGGAAAAAGAAAAAACAGGTCTTAACATTGGATTTTTAAGGTTTCAGAATGTAATTGAAGCCTAATGTACAAAATATTAACTATGAGTCCAATACTTCTTTTTAATCTCAGCAAAATCAAATATTCTATTCTAATAGCTTCCAGATAACTAGCTCATTAGCAAATGATATAAAAGTAAAAAGCTTCCACCATAGGAAGATGTACTTGTGGCTTTATTTCAAATTAAAGTAAGTCAATATACACATTCCTAGTAAGTAAGAAATTTTAAAAAGAGATTATCCCACAGAAATTCTGTTTACTGCAGTTTAGTTCTGAAACTATGTAGAATTTGTATAAAATGTTAGGCAAAAGGGTACTATATTCAAATGTCTATTTTAAATCTTCTTAGAATGAAAACTTCTAAAACAGACACTATGCACACACACACACACATAAACCCTTTGAACTTGCAAAACTAAATGTAAAGACACTGGCATTCTAAATTCTTCTCAGAGTGGAAGCATTTCTTGTTTGTGGCAAGAGAAACAAAAAACTGGTGGGAAAAAGAAAGCAGAGAAAAGAAACAAAGGAATAACAAAGAAGAGGGGAAAATAATAAAAGAGAAAGGAAATGAAAACCAAATACAAAAAATTACAGTCTAAAAAATGTATAACAATTATAAAATACACATTAAGTTCAGTATTGATCATAACACTTACCTCATCTTTATATTTTCCTCAAGTTTAGCTTGTTCCTAAGTTGTTCACAAATATTCCACATTTTCCTCTACTGTAACCCATTTTCCTAGTAAAGCCAAAGGGAGAAATGCTTAGAGTATAGTTAACTATCCTATGGATACAGGCTTTTATGAATTTAGTACATATACTAGCAAAAACTAGTGAGCTTATACAGTACAAATTAAGTATGAAGTTCTTTAAACCAAGCATAGTTCTAAAGTTTGAAGAATTGTAAAACATAAGCTCAGAACATTATCTTACTTCATACTTATTTCACGTACAACAGAGAAGTATTTCCTAAAGTGAAAAGAACAAAAGAAGGAACGATGGGAGAGGAAAGAATGATGGAGGGAGAGAGGAAAGAATGAAGGCAAGAGGAAGGAAAAAGAAAAAACAGGTCTTAACATTGGATTTTTAAGGTTTCAGAATGTAATTGAAGCCTAATGTACAAAATATTAACTATGAGTCCAATACTTCTTTTTAATCTCAGCAAAATCAAATATTCTATTCTAATAGCTTCCAGATAACTAGCTCATTAGCAAATGATATAAAAGTAAAAAGCTTCAGGCATACCCCCAAGCCTTCTCAAATGATACTTTCCTTTCCGATGGCTATTAACTCTGACCCAGATGTAGTTTTCAGTTCAAATAAATGAATCATCTCTTATTATTTTCAGCTTTTAAAACAACAATAATAAATTAATCTGGCACATAGAAATGACAATGAAACTTGTTTTTATTATAACAAGTTTACTCCTTGATTATGAAGTCTGATTGCCTTTAAGTTGTTGATGTATGTTTTTAATCATATCAGAATTAAATTTTAAACAGGAAATTTTCTTTATTGCTTTATTTCATTTTACCTCTTTTCATGCATATGTTTTAGGGAATGAATTGTTGGTAATTTAACAGCTTTAAACTCATGGTTAAGCAGCCATGATTTACTAACACCACAAAATACAGCACTCACTTGCAAAAACTAGCACTAAAGAAAAACATATCTGTAAACACAAAATTCTTTCCCTTAAGGTTTAATTTCTCTTAATGATTCTTTCTCTTACCTTCTTTTTCTTCTGTATGACAATTTCCATCTCTCCTAACCAAAAACATGCTCTTCTTTACACTCACATTATTGGACTGTCCATTTATTACCCTATCACAGAGTTTGGCTATTAAATGGAAAAAGTCCAATGGCTTATCTATGAGCTAAAGTAAAGGCTAGACATAAGAATGAGAAACTCAGAAGATGATGTTGCTTACAACCGATATGAGGAACTGCTACTCAAAGGAGATAGCAGTCTTATCACTGTGCCCAGGTCCTAGATTATGACTTATATTAAATATTATTACATTAAGTAGTAATAAGTTGATATTTAAAATTGCATCTGTTTGAGAAAATTGCATGTACCTTAAAACAATTATTTATATATTTATAATTATATATATATATATATGCATATAAACTTAAAGTTATGCCATCATTCATACACTGCTTTATTTCAAAGATCACTTAAAATAAGCACTATATTTTAAGTGGTGACTCCTGTACATTCAAACTTTCAAATTTATGGCTAAGTTTAGTCTGTTCAGTTTTCTACTCCATTCATTTTTGTTTTATGAAGACTTATCGTCTGACCAAAATATAGGAACCCTAAAACAATTCATATTGCCCAATGAGTTTGCAAACTGGAATGATCATTTTCAGTTATATTTCCATAATTTCTTTCCTTCATGAAAGAGAAATCATGTATGCATTGAACTACACATTTTTTCTATGCAGTGTACATAAGAAAACTTACATTAATACATCCTTGACCCAAAGAAAGAGATCTAAAGGATCATTCTGAACACTCAACTGCCTTCTCCATTTCCTTCAGTTACATATACAAAAATACTACTGATATTTTAGTGCAACCGGTTTCCTCTCCAAACCCTGATTGTTCTCAGATGTGCTTCCATGTAACATGGGCTTATATCTCTGCCCCGCTATATTTGAAAAATGGGCCAGACCACCAACACCAAGGGACCAATCATGATTTTTCCTCTTTCCCTCACTTTAAACTCATGGTTAAGCAGCCATGATTTACTAACACCACAAAATACAGCACTCACTTGCAAAAACTAGCACTAAAGAAAAACATATCTGTAAACACAAAATTCTTTCCCTTAAGGTTTAATTTCTCTTAATGATTCTTTCTCTTACCTTCTTTTTCTTCTGTATGACAATTTCCATCTCTCCTAACCAAAAACATGCTCTTCTTTACACTCACATTATTGGACTGTCCATTTATTACCCTATCACAGAGTTTGGCTATTAAATGGAAAAAGTCCAATGGCTTATCTATGAGCTAAAGTAAAGGCTAGACATAAGAATGAGAAACTCAGAAGATGATGTTGCTTACAACCGATATGAGGAACTGCTACTCAAAGGAGATAGCAGTCTTATCACTGTGCCCAGGTCCTAGATTATGACTTATATTAAATATTATTACATTAAGTAGTAATAAGTTGATATTTAAAATTGCATCTGTTTGAGAAAATTGCATGTACCTTAAAACAATTATTTATATATTTATAATTATATATATATATATATGCATATAAACTTAAAGTTATGCCATCATTCATACACTGCTTTATTTCAAAGATCACTTAAAATAAGCACTATATTTTAAGTGGTGACTCCTGTACATTCAAACTTTCAAATTTATGGCTAAGTTTAGTCTGTTCAGTTTTCTACTCCATTCATTTTTGTTTTATGAAGACTTATCGTCTGACCAAAATATAGGAACCCTAAAACAATTCATATTGCCCAATGAGTTTGCAAACTGGAATGATCATTTTCAGTTATATTTCCATAATTTCTTTCCTTCATGAAAGAGAAATCATGTATGCATTGAACTACACATTTTTTCTATGCAGTGTACATAAGAAAACTTACATTAATACATCCTTGACCCAAAGAAAGAGATCTAAAGGATCATTCTGAACACTCAACTGCCTTCTCCATTTCCTTCAGTTACATATACAAAAATACTACTGATATTTTAGTGCAACCGGTTTCCTCTCCAAACCCTGATTGTTCTCAGATGTGCTTCCATGTAACATGGGCTTATATCTCTGCCCCGCTATATTTGAAAAATGGGCCAGACCACCAACACCAAGGGACCAATCATGATTTTTCCTCTTTCCCTCACTTGTTCAACTGAAGAAAAGGGAGTGGGAAATGGAGATGATTGCTTTTATTTAAATATAAAAACATTTATGCTCTTTAAGGTTTAACTTATAACTTAAAAGTAATAATATGCATGAGGGAAGGATTATGAAAAAACTTGAAAGAAGGAAAAATGACTGTTCAAATGTTAAAATTTTAAACACTTAAAAGATACATTATTAGGGGCCTCCCTTGTGGCTCAGTGGATAAGAACCCACCTGCCAATGCAGGAGACACAGGTTCGAGCCCTGGTCCGGGAAGATCCCACATACCACAGAGCAGTTAAACCCACACATCAACAAAGACCCAGCACAACCAAAAATAAATAAATAAATAAATAAAGTAAAAAAAATACATTATTATAAAAATAATGATTGAAAATATTTTTCTTGATATTATATCTTTCTAAAAAAAGGACTCTTTATGAAATCCCACAAATAATTTATTTCTCTAAACTTAACTTCCAACCAATACATCCTATTAGCTTATAAGCTCTCTCCTGGGTAATTTATTAAAATTCACAGTCTGGTGGTCAATAAGTCAAAGTAATTTCCCTCTGTCAGACTGACCAGAAATTATATTTGGTTGATTTAATGTTTTATGAATAACTGAGTTTATTATAGATACAAACATTTAAGGTTTTCATCTTAGTAAGCCACACAAAACAAAATTAGTTAAAAAAATTTATAAAAAATTTTGCCCAATGAGTTTGCAAACTGGAATGATCATTTTCAGTTATATTTCCATAATTTCTTTCCTTCATGAAAGAGAAATCATGTATGCATTGAACTACACATTTTTTCTATGCAGTGTACATAAGAAAACTTACATTAATACATCCTTGACCCAAAGAAAGAGATCTAAAGGATCATTCTGAACACTCAACTGCCTTCTCCATTTCCTTCAGTTACATATACAAAAATACTACTGATATTTTAGTGCAACCGGTTTCCTCTCCAAACCCTGATTGTTCTCAGATGTGCTTCCATGTAACATGGGCTTATATCTCTGCCCCGCTATATTTGAAAAATGGGCCAGACCACCAACACCAAGGGACCAATCATGATTTTTCCTCTTTCCCTCACTTGTTCAACTGAAGAAAAGGGAGTGGGAAATGGAGATGATTGCTTTTATTTAAATATAAAAACATTTATGCTCTTTAAGGTTTAACTTATAACTTAAAAGTAATAATATGCATGAGGGAAGGATTATGAAAAAACTTGAAAGAAGGAAAAATGACTGTTCAAATGTTAAAATTTTAAACACTTAAAAGATACATTATTAGGGGCCTCCCTTGTGGCTCAGTGGATAAGAACCCACCTGCCAATGCAGGAGACACAGGTTCGAGCCCTGGTCCGGGAAGATCCCACATACCACAGAGCAGTTAAACCCACACATCAACAAAGACCCAGCACAACCAAAAATAAATAAATAAATAAATAAAGTAAAAAAAATACATTATTATAAAAATAATGATTGAAAATATTTTTCTTCATATTATATCTTTCTAAAAAAAGGACTCTTTATGAAATCCCACAAATAATTTATTTCTCTAAACTTAACTTCCAACCAATACATCCTATTAGCTTATAAGCTCTCTCCTGGGTAATTTATTAAAATTCACAGTCTGGTGGTCAATAAGTCAAAGTAATTTCCCTCTGTCAGACTGACCAGAAATTATATTTGGTTGATTTAATGTTTTATGAATAACTGAGTTTATTATAGATACAAACATTTAAGGTTTTCATCTTAGTAAGCCACACAAAACAAAATTAGTAAAATACTATGTAAATAATTCATAATAGTAATAAAAGACAAATAACAATTATTAATATGAACAAAAGATCTTAATAGACCTTTCAAAATAACATACTGATATTTTTCCTAGAAGATATATAAATGGCCAATAAGCACCTGAAAAGACATTCGAAATTATCAGTAAAATGCAATTCAAAATCACAATGAGATATCACTTCATTCTCAGTAGGTTATAGATAATAAAAAAGATTGATAATACAGGTGCTGGCAAGCATACACAGAAATCAGAACTTCAAATGCCATAGTGTGCTGTGCTAAGTCGCTTCAGTCGTGTCCTAGTCTTTGCGACCCTATGGACTGTAGCCCACCAGGCTTCTCTGTCCAGGAGATTCTCCACACAAGAATACCACGCCCTCCTCTAGGGGATCTTCTGGCACCAGCAAATGAACGCATGTCTCTCACATCTCCTGCATTAGTAGGCTGCTTCTTTACCACTAGCAACACCTGAGAAGCCCTACCTGTCATGGGTAGGAATGTAAATACAGCACAATCTGGCAATTCCTCGAATGACTAGCCATAGAATTACCATATGATCCAACAATTTCACTGCTAAGTATATACTCAAGAGAAGTGAAATACAGATCCATTTAAAAACTTGTACAGGGCTTCCCTGGTTGCCCAGTGGGTAAAGAGTCCACCTTGCAGTGCAAGGGGCACCAGTTCGATCCCTGGCCCAGGAAGATCCCATGTGCCGCAGAGCACAGTGTGTCCAATTATGAGCCAGCACTCTGGAGCACATGCACCCAGAGCCAGAGCTCTGCAATGAGAGAGACCACTGCAATGAGAGGCCCACATAGGTCAAAGAATAAAGATGGATGGAAATAGATGGATAAAAAAATCAATAAAAGAGGCCAAAATTATTTTAATTAAGGAAAACAAATTTATTAAAATTCACAGTCTGGTGGTCAATAAGTCAAAGTAATTTCCCTCTGTCAGACTGACCAGAAATTATATTTGGTTGATTTAATGTTTTATGAATAACTGAGTTTATTATAGATACAAACATTTAAGGTTTTCATCTTAGTAAGCCACACAAAACAAAATTAGTAAAATACTATGTAAATAATTCATAATAGTAATAAAAGACAAATAACAATTATTAATATGAACAAAAGATCTTAATAGACCTTTCAAAATAACATACTGATATTTTTCCTAGAAGATATATAAATGGCCAATAAGCACCTGAAAAGACATTCGAAATTATCAGTAAAATGCAATTCAAAATCACAATGAGATATCACTTCATTCTCAGTAGGTTATAGATAATAAAAAAGATTGATAATACAGGTGCTGGCAAGCATACACAGAAATCAGAACTTCAAATGCCATAGTGTGCTGTGCTAAGTCGCTTCAGTCGTGTCCTAGTCTTTGCGACCCTATGGACTGTAGCCCACCAGGCTTCTCTGTCCAGGAGATTCTCCACACAAGAATACCACGCCCTCCTCTAGGGGATCTTCTGGCACCAGCAAATGAACGCATGTCTCTCACATCTCCTGCATTAGTAGGCTGCTTCTTTACCACTAGCAACACCTGAGAAGCCCTACCTGTCATGGGTAGGAATGTAAATACAGCACAATCTGGCAATTCCTCGAATGACTAGCCATAGAATTACCATATGATCCAACAATTTCACTGCTAAGTATATACTCAAGAGAAGTGAAATACAGATCCATTTAAAAACTTGTACAGGGCTTCCCTGGTTGCCCAGTGGGTAAAGAGTCCACCTTGCAGTGCAAGGGGCACCAGTTCGATCCCTGGCCCAGGAAGATCCCATGTGCCGCAGAGCACAGTGTGTCCAATTATGAGCCAGCACTCTGGAGCACATGCACCCAGAGCCAGAGCTCTGCAATGAGAGAGACCACTGCAATGAGAGGCCCACATAGGTCAAAGAATAAAGATGGATGGAAATAGATGGATAAAAAAATCAATAAAAGAGGCCAAAATTATTTTAATTAAGGAAAACAAACTTGTACAGGAATGTTCATAGCAACATTTGTAATAGCCAAAGAATAGAAACATCCCAAATGTCTTTCAATCAATGAATGAATAAATAAAACGAGGGATCTCATATTATAGAGTATTGTTTGGCATTACAATGATACGACATACTGATACATGCTACAACATGGATAAGCCTTGAAAACATTATGCTAAGTGAAAGACACCAGTCACCAAAAAATCCCATATTGCATAATTCCAGAAAAGGTAAATCTTTATAAAGACAGAAGTTATACAGCTTTTGCCTAAGATTAGGGGGGCCTCTCTTGTGGCTCATTAGTAAAGAATCCGCCTGCTAATGCATAAGATGTGCATTCCATCCCTGGGTTGGGAAGATCCCCTGGAGAAGGAAACGGCAGCCCACCCCAGTATTCTCTCCAGGGAAATTCCATGTACAGAGGACCCTGGCAAGCTACAATCCATGAAGTTGCAAAAGAGCTGGACACAACCTGGTGACTAAGCAACAACAATAACCAGGGTTAGGGTGGTAGAAGGCTGGCTGGGAGGAAATGAGGAGTAGATGGTAAATGGGTATAGGATTTTGGGGTGGGGATCATGAAAATGTACTAAAATTACCTGTGCTGATGGTTGCATAACTCTGTGAATAGATTAAAAGCCACTGAATTGTATACATTGAGTGAATTGTAAGATATGTGAATTATATGTCAATAAAACTGGTAACAATAAAAAATATTAGAACAATAGTGGCTGAATATCACTTAATATTCACAGAGAGGGACCTGGCTCATTAAATCACACTAAGCAACAGTATCATTAATCTTATTATTACCAATTTGGTGAGCAATTCCTCTGCTTCCAATAAGAAAAACAAAAGATAAAGTTTAGAAAGATAAAGTTTAGAACAACTAAAATCTATTCCTGAAGTTATTTTCTTGCTCTGCTAAACAAATGAGAATTTTTTTAATGAAAGTTTCAACTAGGTAATAAAATCCAATGGAAAATTTATGTTTTAACTTAGAGAGTATTTGTAGTAGTAGAAATGAAATGAGGGTAATATTTCTGCCCTGCATTTGTGAGTGTGACTTCAAACCAACACTATCCAACATTATCTCTGATGAAGTACTTTGGGACATGGAACTAGACCATAAACAGACATCTATTTAATAGACATTTATTAGAAGGATATAAAATTTTATAATTATTGTAAAATTCCCTAACCTACTTTCAATCAATGAATGAATAAATAAAACGAGGGATCTCATATTATAGAGTATTGTTTGGCATTACAATGATACGACATACTGATACATGCTACAACATGGATAAGCCTTGAAAACATTATGCTAAGTGAAAGACACCAGTCACCAAAAAATCCCATATTGCATAATTCCAGAAAAGGTAAATCTTTATAAAGACAGAAGTTATACAGCTTTTGCCTAAGATTAGGGGGGCCTCTCTTGTGGCTCATTAGTAAAGAATCCGCCTGCTAATGCATAAGATGTGCATTCCATCCCTGGGTTGGGAAGATCCCCTGGAGAAGGAAACGGCAGCCCACCCCAGTATTCTCTCCAGGGAAATTCCATGTACAGAGGACCCTGGCAAGCTACAATCCATGAAGTTGCAAAAGAGCTGGACACAACCTGGTGACTAAGCAACAACAATAACCAGGGTTAGGGTGGTAGAAGGCTGGCTGGGAGGAAATGAGGAGTAGATGGTAAATGGGTATAGGATTTTGGGGTGGGGATCATGAAAATGTACTAAAATTACCTGTGCTGATGGTTGCATAACTCTGTGAATAGATTAAAAGCCACTGAATTGTATACATTGAGTGAATTGTAAGATATGTGAATTATATGTCAATAAAACTGGTAACAATAAAAAATATTAGAACAATAGTGGCTGAATATCACTTAATATTCACAGAGAGGGACCTGGCTCATTAAATCACACTAAGCAACAGTATCATTAATCTTATTATTACCAATTTGGTGAGCAATTCCTCTGCTTCCAATAAGAAAAACAAAAGATAAAGTTTAGAAAGATAAAGTTTAGAACAACTAAAATCTATTCCTGAAGTTATTTTCTTGCTCTGCTAAACAAATGAGAATTTTTTTAATGAAAGTTTCAACTAGGTAATAAAATCCAATGGAAAATTTATGTTTTAACTTAGAGAGTATTTGTAGTAGTAGAAATGAAATGAGGGTAATATTTCTGCCCTGCATTTGTGAGTGTGACTTCAAACCAACACTATCCAACATTATCTCTGATGAAGTACTTTGGGACATGGAACTAGACCATAAACAGACATCTATTTAATAGACATTTATTAGAAGGATATAAAATTTTATAATTATTGTAAAATTCCCCTAACCTACTTCCCAGAATTCATGTCTGCATGACTAGTTTGTCACTATTTATTTATTTTAAATATTCAATATGTCATTTGCTTTTCTTATTATATAGAATGATATTGTCTGGATTTCCTTCATCCAGCAAATGTCACAGTAAAAATACAAAGTATTTATTATCTTTGTTCTTAAGAGATATTAAGTAAGGAGATTAATGTCATAGTTTATTTCACACTGTATACAATTTTTTGATAGGAAGCACTTCAGAAAGGACTCTATTAAATACATAACAATGTTTTATATTAAAGCTCTGAGTTAAGTGATTAATTTGCAAGAAAAAATTGAAATTTTCACTCTGAGTAGTGTCAACTCTTATTAAGTTATACTAAAAATCACTCATCAATATTATCTTGGACATCTGCCCTTAAGTAACAATTTACCTACCAGTAATTTTTTATGCAAACCAGACTTTGAAACAGTCTGAGAAGTATATGCCAAAAAATAATCTAACTTCTAGTTATTGTGATATAAACAACTGAAACTGAAAAACATGAAGTCACATTTTTGAGATATGAACTAGCAGAGATCTGTAGAGTTAAGTATAATGTGACAACTGAAAGAATATGAAAATAAATTTTTATAGGAAGTTACAAGCATCTACAGAAATCTTAGTACACATTAACAAGGAAATATAGCTTTCAGATGTCTGTGAATTCATTTAAGTAACCACCTTTTCCTTAAGAAATAATATAGCCATTTTATTTTTATGCATTATATACAATAAAAGAAAGAAGTACTGTGCAGTGATATGGTTGAAAGGTTATTATTACTCCAATGACAGAAACAAAAGTATATTATCACTTGGATGATGTCAATGAAAGGGTATCATTACTATTTCCAAGGAGAACATTCTGGTAAGTAAACACACAAGAAAATTTATGTTTTAACTTAGAGTATTTGTAGTAGTAGAAATGAAATGAGGGTAATATTTCTGCCCTGCATTTGTGAGTGTGACTTCAAACCAACACTATCCAACATTATCTCTGATGAAGTACTTTGGGACATGGAACTAGACCATAAACAGACATCTATTTAATAGACATTTATTAGAAGGATATAAAATTTTATAATTATTGTAAAATTCCCCTAACCTACTTCCCAGAATTCATGTCTGCATGACTAGTTTGTCACTATTTATTTATTTTAAATATTCAATATGTCATTTGCTTTTCTTATTATATAGAATGATATTGTCTGGATTTCCTTCATCCAGCAAATGTCACAGTAAAAATACAAAGTATTTATTATCTTTGTTCTTAAGAGATATTAAGTAAGGAGATTAATGTCATAGTTTATTTCACACTGTATACAATTTTTTGATAGGAAGCACTTCAGAAAGGACTCTATTAAATACATAACAATGTTTTATATTAAAGCTCTGAGTTAAGTGATTAATTTGCAAGAAAAAATTGAAATTTTCACTCTGAGTAGTGTCAACTCTTATTAAGTTATACTAAAAATCACTCATCAATATTATCTTGGACATCTGCCCTTAAGTAACAATTTACCTACCAGTAATTTTTTATGCAAACCAGACTTTGAAACAGTCTGAGAAGTATATGCCAAAAAATAATCTAACTTCTAGTTATTGTGATATAAACAACTGAAACTGAAAAACATGAAGTCACATTTTTGAGATATGAACTAGCAGAGATCTGTAGAGTTAAGTATAATGTGACAACTGAAAGAATATGAAAATAAATTTTTATAGGAAGTTACAAGCATCTACAGAAATCTTAGTACACATTAACAAGGAAATATAGCTTTCAGATGTCTGTGAATTCATTTAAGTAACCACCTTTTCCTTAAGAAATAATATAGCCATTTTATTTTTATGCATTATATACAATAAAAGAAAGAAGTACTGTGCAGTGATATGGTTGAAAGGTTATTATTACTCCAATGACAGAAACAAAAGTATATTATCACTTGGATGATGTCAATGAAAGGGTATCATTACTATTTCCAAGGAGAACATTCTGGTAAGTAAACACACAAGTACAGTATTTATTACATTTTATTCTACATGTGCCTCCAAGGAAACAAAAAAGAAATGCAATTAGTTTGTGTTGTTGGGGAGAAAATATTTGGTTTTGTTTGTTCAAGAAAAATCTCTGAATCAATTATACTTTTATCAACCTTCCCTTCCCATCCTAGCATTCTATTTTGCCATCCACTCTATATTTCTCACACATATCTATCTCAAAGCTATCTTACCAGGATGAGTGAAAACAAAAATTCCAATTCTAAAAGAAAGTGCTTGAAACTTTCAATATTAAGTCTATTCACAGTTAAATATATTAAACAGACTCATGTCTACCACATCCTTATAAGCCTCTGAAAATAAGCATATTTATGCTAAGTAAAGTCACTGCAATATACAAATAATTTTTTCCAAAATTTAGATTATTGTAAACTAAGATTAAGCTAATATGTTGTTTAAATGATTACCTATTAGCTTCACTGAAATAAGTGCTTATTGTTCTTTGCATCTGTCACCTGTAGAAACTTTTGAACACTTTTTTTTTTTAAAGATTTATTTATTTATTTATTTTGGTGGGGGTGGGGTGGGGAGGGAGGGGAGCAGGCGGGCCACTTCTGTTGGTCTTTCATTTGTCTATTTTCATCCACCTTTGTTCTTTGGCCCGTGTGGGCCTCCCATCGCGGTGGCCTCTGTTGTCGCAGAGCACCGGCTCTGGGCGCATGCGCTCCAGAACTCCGGCTCGGTAATTGGACACATCAGTCCAGCAGCTCCGCGGCACGTGGGATCTTCCCAGGCCAGGGATCAAACCGGCACCCCTTGCACTGCAAGACAGTGTCCTTACCCACTGGACCACCAGGGAAGCCCCTGAATACTATTATTGATGTACTATAGGTACAACAGATCACACTTAAAGCAATATACTTCAAAAGTAGAATTATTTTTGCAGAAAAAAAGATTGAAGCTGAACTGTAATATATGATAAAACTACTGTTTCTTTCACCAAACTTTTCTCTCAAAATCTACATTATACCAGCCGGAAGAAGAGAGAGAGAAACTGGATAGGAAGCTACAAACTCCAAAGTACACTGCATGTTTTACCTCTATTGTCAGTCAGGTACCTGGGATAAAATATGTAGGTGCCACATAAACAACACTTTCGAAGTCAAGGAAGATCCACCTGGGAAAGCTGCCTAGGTGACATTTACTTGGCAAAATAATTTTATTGGCAATGACTTATATATACTATATTACACAGCAGAGAAGACAAACTGTCAGATCATCCTATTATTAGCAAATACTAAGTCTGTCTACTTGGTTGGGGTAGTGACTGTAAGATCTTTTATACTAAAGGTATATTTTTCCTTTTGCCATTAGCAAGCATCTTATGGAGTGATAGCTTATATGTTCTCAGTTGCTTCTGTGATATCCAACTCTGCGACTATAGCCCACCAGGCTTCTCTAAGTAAAGTCACTGCAATATACAAATAATTTTTTCCAAAATTTAGATTATTGTAAACTAAGATTAAGCTAATATGTTGTTTAAATGATTACCTATTAGCTTCACTGAAATAAGTGCTTATTGTTCTTTGCATCTGTCACCTGTAGAAACTTTTGAACACTTTTTTTTTTTAAAGATTTATTTATTTATTTATTTTGGTAGGGGGTGAGGTGGGGAGGGAGGGAAGCAGGCAGGCTACTTCTGTTGGTCTTTCATTTGTCTATTTTCATCCACCTTTGTTCTTTGGCCCGTGTGGGCCTCCCATCGCGGTGGCCTCTGTTGTCGCAGAGCACCGGCTCTGGGCGCATGCGCTCCAGAACTCCGGCTCGGTAATTGGACACATCAGTCCAGCAGCTCCGCGGCACGTGGGATCTTCCCAGGCCAGGGATCAAACCGGCACCCCTTGCACTGCAAGACAGTGTCCTTACCCACTGGACCACCAGGGAAGCCCCTGAATACTATTATTGATGTACTATAGGTACAACAGATCACACTTAAAGCAATATACTTCAAAAGTAGAATTATTTTTGCAGAAAAAAAGATTGAAGCTGAACTGTAATATATGATAAAACTACTGTTTCTTTCACCAAACTTTTCTCTCAAAATCTACATTATACCAGCCGGAAGAAGAGAGAGAGAAACTGGATAGGAAGCTACAAACTCCAAAGTACACTGCATGTTTTACCTCTATTGTCAGTCAGGTACCTGGGATAAAATATGTAGGTGCCACATAAACAACACTTTCGAAGTCAAGGAAGATCCACCTGGGAAAGCTGCCTAGGTGACATTTACTTGGCAAAATAATTTTATTGGCAATGACTTATATATACTATATTACACAGCAGAGAAGACAAACTGTCAGATCATCCTATTATTAGCAAATACTAAGTCTGTCTACTTGGTTGGGGTAGTGACTGTAAGATCTTTTATACTAAAGGTATATTTTTCCTTTTGCCATTAGCAAGCATCTTATGGAGTGATAGCTTATATGTTCTCAGTTGCTTCTGTGATATCCAACTCTGCGACTATAGCCCACCAGGCTTCTCTGTCCATGGGGTTTCCCAGGCAAGAATACTGCAGTGAGTTGCTCTCCCCTCCCCTAGGGGATCTTCCCGACCTTGGTATCAGACTCGCGTCTCTTGTGTCTCCTGCATTGGAAGGCAGATTCTTTACCACTGTGCTAACTGGGAAGCCTTACCCTTTTCCACAGTGATGGCTTATCACTGTGGAAAAAATGTATGAACATTTAAATGGGAGGGTTTTTTTTTTTTTTTAATTCTTTATTTTAAAGGTTTTACAGAGTTTTGTTGTTCACTGACATGTATGTTCCCAGATCAGTCAATGCATATCCCTGGACCCTCCACCCCCGAGTTCTCCCCATCCCACCCCTCCAGACCATCGCCCCATGCCTTTGTGAGCACTCCTATTCCCTTAGCACAATGACAATAGCTATCTTTTCCACACATGACAGTATAGGTTTCCATGTTACTCCCTCCATGCGTCCCCTTCCCTATTTCTTCCCCACAATGTCCCCGTGTCCATGCTCTGTCTGTTTTTCCATGAGTTCACTGCATGTGTTATAAAGACCATCCTACTAGATTCCATATATGTGTGTTAGTATATTGTATTTGTCTTTCTCTTTTTGACTTACTTCACTTTTTTATGATAGATTCTAAAGCCAGCCACTTCATTAGGACTGAGTCTTCTGCATTTCTTTTAACAGCTGAGTAGTATTCCATTGTGTATATGTACCAGGGCTTCTGTATCCATTCATTCGTCGATGGACATCTAGGTTGCTTCCAAGTTCTGGCTATTGTATAGAGAGCTGCAATGAACTTTAATTTAGCCAAAACCTTGATGGATAAAATAAGTACAGTGTTTTACCACATAAAAACAAACACTTTCGAAGTCAAGGAAGATCCACCTGGGAAAGCTGCCTAGGTGACATTTACTTGGCAAAATAATTTTATTGGCAATGACTTATATATACTATATTACACAGCAGAGAAGACAAACTGTCAGATCATCCTATTATTAGCAAATACTAAGTCTGTCTACTTGGTTGGGGTAGTGACTGTAAGATCTTTTATACTAAAGGTATATTTTTCCTTTTGCCATTAGCAAGCATCTTATGGAGTGATAGCTTATATGTTCTCAGTTGCTTCTGTGATATCCAACTCTGCGACTATAGCCCACCAGGCTTCTCTGTCCATGGGGTTTCCCAGGCAAGAATACTGCAGTGAGTTGCTCTCCCCTCCCCTAGGGGATCTTCCCGACCTTGGTATCAGACTCGCGTCTCTTGTGTCTCCTGCATTGGAAGGCAGATTCTTTACCACTGTGCTAACTGGGAAGCCTTACCCTTTTCCACAGTGATGGCTTATCACTGTGGAAAAAATGTATGAACATTTAAATGGGAGGGTTTTTTTTTTTAATTCTTTATTTTAAAGGTTTTATAGTTTTGTTGTTCACTGACATGTATGTTCCCAGATCAGTCATAAGCATATCCCTGGACCCTCCACCCCCGAGTTCTCCCCCTCCCCCCCCTCCAGACCATCGCCCCATGCCTTTGTGAGCACTCCTATTCCCTTAGCACAATGACAATAGCTATCTTTTCCACACATGACAGTATAGGTTTCCATGTTACTCCCTCCATGCGTCCCCTTCCCTATTTCTTCCCCACAATGTCCCCGTGTCCATGCTCTGTCTGTTTTTCCATGAGTTCACTGCATGTGTTATAAAGACCATCCTACTAGATTCCATATATGTGTGTTAGTATATTGTATTTGTCTTTCTCTTTTTGACTTACTTCACTTTTTTATGATAGATTCTAAAGCCAGCCACTTCATTAGGACTGAGTCTTCTGCATTTCTTTTAACAGCTGAGTAGTATTCCATTGTGTATATGTACCAGGGCTTCTGTATCCATTCATTCGTCGATGGACATCTAGGTTGCTTCCAAGTTCTGGCTATTGTATAGAGAGCTGCAATGAACATTGGGGTACAGGTGCTTCTTTCAGTTTTGATTTCATCAGGATATAAGCCTAAGAGTGGGATTGCTGGGATAGGGTGCTTCTAGTTTTAGTTTTTTAAGAAATCTCCAGACTGTCTTCCATACAGGCTGTATCAATTTACATTCCAACCAGCAATGCAAGAGGGTTTTCTTTTCTCCACACCCTCTCCAGCATTTTAAATGGGAGTTAATAGATGAACAAGTCCAATCAACTATAATCATACATGGTGTATGTGCTTAGTTCTTCAGTCATGTCTGACTCTTGGTGATCCCATGGACTGTAGTCTGCCAGGCACCTTTGTCCACGGAATTCTCTAGGCAAGAACACTAGAGTGGGTTGCATTTCCTTCTCCAAGGGTTCTTCTCTATCCAGGGATTGAACCTGTATCTCTTGCATTGCAGGCGGTCTCTCACATTGCTGATGGATTCTTTACCACTGAGCCACTAGGGAAGACCTGGGGAAAATGCCAAAATTTGCTAGTCATCATAGAAATGCACATGCCCAATTACAATTTACCTTCCTCAGTGGCACACTTAAAGGAACATCTCTCTGAGTCATGTGGATATGGAAGAAAAGATGTTAGGGCCATTGGTAGAAAAGTGAGTTATCACATCCATTTCAGAAAGCATTCTAGCAGCATCTATCAAAGTAAAAAGTTAATACAACCTTTGAGCAAAAAAATCGTATTACTGTGCTTCAACCTACAAATATAAAGGAACCATGGACTTCCCAGTTGGTACAGTGGATAAGAATCTGCCCGCCAATGCAGGGGACATAGGTTCGATCACTGGTCTGGGAATGCCACAGAGTAACTAAGCCCATGCATCACAACTACTGAGCCTGTGTGCCCCAACTATTGAAGCCTGGGTGCGTAGAGCCTGTGCTCCGCAACAATAGAAGCCACCACAATAAACTCATATACCATAACAAAGAGTAGCCCTTGCTCACCACAACTGGAGACAGCCCACATGCAGCAAAGTCAATCCAGCACAACCAACAATAAAATAAATCAGTTAATTGAAAAAGAAAGAAAGAAAGGCACTGGTACTTGGAATATATTGGTATGGACATGAGTGTGGTTGTTGTTTCACTGATTGTAATAAAAGGAAACAATAAACCTATTAACAAACTAAACACTCCTCAACGAGGAAATAAATACCAAGGAATAGTGTTAGTCATTAAAGGTAATGAATCAGAGGCAATGGAAGAATTTCCATGAGGTAATGCTGAGTGAGAAGATCAAGATACTAAAAGTTATGCAGAATTAGATTTCATTTAATAAAACCAAAAGATCAAATAAAATCTCTGTATACGCACATGTGTATGGATACATATGGTTATATATTCATGATTTTAAAACAGCCCATAAGTAAAACGAAAAGACAAGACACAGGCTGAGAGAAAATACATGCAGTTATACCTGATAAAATTATCATGTCCAAAATATAAAAAGAACTCTTAAAATCCAGTCTTTGTATATACAAAAGGATATGCAAATATCTAATTAACCTTCCCCCAAAAGATGTTCAACATAAGCAGCCATTAGTAAAACAGATGTTAAACCACAATGTGATACCACCATATATCTACTACAGTGGCTACAACTGAAACAGCTGACAAGCGCTCTGGAGCATATGCACTCAGAGCCGGTGCTCTGCAACAAGAGAGGCCACTGCGATGGGAGGCCCACACAGGCCAAAAGAATAAAGATGGATGAAAATAAATAAGCAAAAATAAAACAATAAAAGAGGCCAAAATTTTTTTAAATTAAAACCCTACCTAAAAAAAAAAATCAGACTGGTGATGGTTTGTATAATTATATAATTTACTAAGCCTTCAAAATGAACTCCCGCCAATGGCAGGGGCCCCCATGGGGTTCGATCACTGGTCTGGGAATGCCACAGAGTAACTAAGCCCATGCATCACAACTACTGAGCCTGTGTGCCCCAACTATTGAAGCCTGGGTGCGTAGAGCCTGTGCTCCGCAACAATAGAAGCCACCACAATAAACTCATATACCATAACAAAGAGTAGCCCTTGCTCACCACAACTGGAGACAGCCCACATGCAGCAAAGTCAATCCAGCACAACCAACAATAAAATAAATCAGTTAATTGAAAAAGAAAGAAAGAAAGGCACTGGTACTTGGAATATATTGGTATGGACATGAGTGTGGTTGTTGTTTCACTGATTGTAATAAAAGGAAACAATAAACCTATTAACAAACTAAACACTCCTCAACGAGGAAATAAATACCAAGGAATAGTGTTAGTCATTAAAGGTAATGAATCAGAGGCAATGGAAGAATTTCCATGAGGTAATGCTGAGTGAGAAGATCAAGATACTAAAAGTTATGCAGAATTAGATTTCATTTAATAAAACCAAAAGATCAAATAAAATCTCTGTATACGCACATGTGTATGGATACATATGGTTATATATTCATGATTTTAAAACAGCCCATAAGTAAAACGAAAAGACAAGACACAGGCTGAGAGAAAATACATGCAGTTATACCTGATAAAATTATCATGTCCAAAATATAAAAAGAACTCTTAAAATCCAGTCTTTGTATATACAAAAGGATATGCAAATATCTAATTAACCTTCCCCCAAAAGATGTTCAACATAAGCAGCCATTAGTAAAACAGATGTTAAACCACAATGTGATACCACCATATATCTACTACAGTGGCTACAACTGAAACAGCTGACAAGCGCTCTGGAGCATATGCACTCAGAGCCGGTGCTCTGCAACAAGAGAGGCCACTGCGATGGGAGGCCCACACAGGCCAAAAGAATAAAGATGGATGAAAATAAATAAGCAAAAATAAAACAATAAAAGAGGCCAAAATTTTTTTAAATTAAAACCCTACCTAAAAAAAAAAATCAGACTGTGGTGATGGTTTGTATAATTATATAAATTTACTAAGCCTCATTGAACTGTATACTTTAAATGAATGAATTCAATATGTAAATTATACTTCAATAAAGCTGTTAAAATATTACGTATGTAAGTTGCTGGGAAGGGGAGTGTGTTTGGTGGTGCTGGTGAACTGAGGGAAAGGGTTGGGATGCCAACAAATGAAGAAAAAGCGTGAAGATGATCAAATTCATATCTTCAGAAAAAGGTCTTATATAGTACCAATTTCTCAAATAGTTCTCTGAGTGTATCAGATATAAGGCACTATGAGAATTTTCTGTTGCTTTCAATTTTCAAAATAAAACAATGTGAATATCAGATATTTTAAGAATCAGACGTGTATCATTCAGGCTAAAAATGTTAATATTTTTTGAATTCTGTAACTTAAATAGACACTGGCCCAACAATAACTCTGTTATACAGCCATTATTATAATCCCTCAGGGAACAATCTCAATAATAAAGAAAATGCCTGCCTTGTTAATGGAAAAAATAATAGAGATCTTCCTACTGTGGCTCATAGAAGAGGCTCTCCTAACAGGAGAGAACCACTGGATCACACCAACCATACTTGGCTCACACTGGTCTTTGGTTTTGAGTATAGACTGCTGTTGTAATCATCAGGCTAACCAAGGAAGACCTTTTTTTTTTAAATCAAGTTGGACAAATGAACCATTCCTTGGTTATGGATGGCACAATTAAGATATAGTTGGAAACTTCATGGAAGATTATTAAAAATCCTTGAAGGAAGGAATCATCTTATTCATTTGTGTATTTCTAGAACTGCTGGCAAGTGTGCTGCCCAGTGAGTACAAATAAACTGAACAAAACAAAGAAAAAGAAAATACAAAAAGTATCTTTATATAAGTTAAACTGTTTGCAAAAGACACATTTTATCCCCACTCTGGGGTGTAGACGTTTCATCCAGGTAGACCTAGGACAAAGCTGAAATTTTACCAGTCTCCTTGCAATCTCTGGTTTCTCTCCATCTGGTACACACAATCCACCATAGGTCCTTCTTAATGCAGAGATACCTTAAAGATCAAATGAAGGAGATAGAGTCCCTGCTTCATTCTATTTAGAGTCTGACTTTGAAGTTCAAGTCACCTGTAAAAAGAATCACTTATTCTCCAGTTAACTGACAGCAGGAGATACTTTCCCCATTAAACTGTGTGTTTATCTTCATCTCAATAAAACTCCAATCTCAATACTCATATGAGGTAGACAACAATTGTTAGCTATAAAGGAACTGGGGTGTGGAGTTCTGTTTCTTAGCATAATATTCTACAGTTTCATTACCATCTTTCTTTACATATCTCACATCAGCCTTCTATACTACCATATCCAATAGGCTTCCAGGCATTGTCATTTATTCTAGCACAATTCCTTTTTCATTCTTGCATTCCCTATCAATGCTAACTCTGAGTCATTATTTGGACCTCTTAAATTATGTCTTCATTTCTCGAGACTTAGAAAATAAAGGAAAATTTAAGAATAAAATATTAATTACTCAGTATTGACTATGAGTCCCCTTGACTCATTGTCTCTTTCCCTCTTTTGTAATCTTTCTGCCAGAATAAAGCCAGCTTTTTATGAGCTGTGTAGTTTTTCCAAAACCTTAAGTTTGCTCTGAAATCAAATATACCAAAGGTGGAGTCACATGTTGTTGTCGTTCAGTCACTAAGTCACGTCAGGCTCTTAGTGACCCCATGAACTCCACCTACCAGGCTCCTGTGTCCTCCACTATCTCCCAGAGTTTGCTCAAATTCATGTCCATTGAGTCAGTGACACCATCTAACCATGCCATATTCTACCACTCCCTTCTCCTTTTGCTTTCAATCTTTCCCAGCATATGGGGTCTTTTCCAGTGAATCCGCTCTTCACATCAGGTGGCCAAAGTACTGAAGCTTCAGCTTCAGTTTCAGCAACAATCCTTCCAATGAATATTCAGGGTTTAATTGACTGGCTTAATCTCCTTGCATTCCAATGAATTCTCAAGAATCTTCTCAAGCATCAAAATTTGAAAGCATCAATTCTTAACAGTTCAGCTTTCTTTATGGTCCAACTCTGACAAGATGGACCTTTGAAGACAAGATGAGGTCTCCTGCTTTTGAATATGCTGTTTAGGCTTGTCATAGCTTTCCCTCCAAGAAGCAAGTGCCTTTTAATTTCATGGCTGCAATCACCATCCATGGTGATTTTGGAGCCCAAGAAAATAAAATCTGTCACTGCTTCCACTTCTTCCCTTTCTATTTGCCATGAAGTGATGGGACTGGATGACATGATCTTAGTTTTTTTACTTAGTTTTTGAGTTTCAAGCCAGTTTTTTTCACTCTCCTCTTTCACCCTAATTAAGAGGCTCTTTATTTCACACAGAGAATATCAAAATGCTTCTGTGAACAACTGAACCTTTGAGGTGTGACACATTTAAAAGTAAACAAACCAGTAAGTAAGCTAACAGATGAATTCCTCTATAGATTCTCACAGGTCATAACATGAAGTTTAAACTTTTCTGGACTCTTTCCTTTGCAGAACTCTATTTATCAGCAGCTACCATATGAGCATTACCCAAATCATGTGTTGTATACATTAAAATGAGGTCCTAGATGGACAGTGTGGTTAAAGCTTAAAAAGAACTTTTTGGCCAAAGAACAAAGATGGATGAAAACAAATAAATGAAAGACCAATAGAAGTGGCCAAAAAAAAAAAAAAAAAGAGAACTTTTTTACTAAATGTAGAAAGGCTCATAAAGAAGGACAGTGTAGAGTCAAAAGCTTGCAACAGAGCTTCCCTGGTAGCTCAATGGTGAAGAGTTCGCCTGCCAATGCAGGAGACAAAGGTTCAATTCCTGATCTTAGAAGATCCACATGCTACAGAGCAACTAAGCCCATGAGCCACAACTATTGAGCCTGTGTTTTAGGGGCCTCGGGGCTGCAACGATTGAGCCCATGTGCCACAACTACTGAGGCCTGTGTGCCTAGAATCAGAGTTCCACAACAAAAGAAGTCACCACAAGAAGAAGCCTGCTCACCTCAACCAGAGATCAGCCCCCACTCGCTGCAACTAGAGAAGAGACTGTGGCAGCAGTGAAAACCCAGAATGGCCAACAATAAATAAATATTTTTTTAAAGACTTGCAACAGTTCAGCTTTCTTTATGGTCCAACTCTGACAAGATGGACCTTTGAAGACAAGATGAGGTCTCCTGCTTTTGAATATGCTGTTTAGGCTTGTCATAGCTTTCCCTCCAAGAAGCAAGTGCCTTTTAATTTCATGGCTGCAATCACCATCCATGGTGATTTTGGAGCCCAAGAAAATAAAATCTGTCACTGCTTCCACTTCTTCCCTTTCTATTTGCCATGAAGTGATGGGACTGGATGACATGATCTTAGTTTTTTTACTTAGTTTTTGAGTTTCAAGCCAGTTTTTTTCACTCTCCTCTTTCACCCTAATTAAGAGGCTCTTTATTTCACACAGAGAATATCAAAATGCTTCTGTGAACAACTGAACCTTTGAGGTGTGACACATTTAAAAGTAAACAAACCAGTAAGTAAGCTAACAGATGAATTCCTCTATAGATTCTCACAGGTCATAACATGAAGTTTAAACTTTTCTGGACTCTTTCCTTTGCAGAACTCTATTTATCAGCAGCTACCATATGAGCATTACCCAAATCATGTGTTGTATACATTAAAATGAGGTCCTAGATGGACAGTGTGGTTAAAGCTTAAAAAGAACTTTTTGGCCAAAGAACAAAGATGGATGAAAACAAATAAATGAAAGACCAATAGAAGTGGCCAAAAAAAAAAAAAAAAAGAGAACTTTTTTACTAAATGTAGAAAGGCTCATAAAGAAGGACAGTGTAGAGTCAAAAGCTTGCAACAGAGCTTCCCTGGTAGCTCAATGGTGAAGAGTTCGCCTGCCAATGCAGGAGACAAAGGTTCAATTCCTGATCTTAGAAGATCCACATGCTACAGAGCAACTAAGCCCATGAGCCACAACTATTGAGCCTGTGTTTTAGGTCCTCGGGGCTGCAACGATTGAGCCCATGTGCCACAACTACTGAGGCCTGTGTGCCTAGAATCAGAGTTCCACAACAAAAGAAGTCACCACAAGAAGAAGCCTGCTCACCTCAACCAGAGATCAGCCCCCACTCGCTGCAACTAGAGAAGAGACTGTGGCAGCAGTGAAAACCCAGAATGGCCAACAATAAATAAATATTTTTTTAAAGGCTTGCAACAGGGGAAGAGAACTGCCAGGCTTAGGTCTGTAAGGGTCAGGAGAGGGAGCAGTTACAGAAACTCAGAGAAAGTCCATCTGAAAGGAGTCGGGGCCTTCAGTTGAGGGAGCAGCTAATCTATGGTGACCTGGTTACCTGAAAAAGGAATAAACATCCTAAATACTCTCTCGTCTCATTCTCACTTTCCAAAAGTACAAGTTTCCAGTTGGGCTAAACATAACTGAAAACAAACACAGGGGCTCTCAAACATGATGTTCATAAATACAAGCATCTTGGGCCCATGGAGTAGTGTGAAGAAGAGTGGAGAATGAATTTGGAAGGGTCAACAATGCATGCTTCTCCAACATATCACAGGTTGTTAACAGTAAAGAAAAGGTATGTTGGCAAAATAATTGCTGGCTAAAAAAAAGCCAAATCCTAAGGCATGGAGAAGGATATAGTGTGCACTCTTTCTAAAACTTTATTTTTAATTGAACAAATTTTAAAGACAGTAGAATTGCTGTTTCACAGAAATTAAATGCAAAGATTCAGTAGACATAAAATGGATAGTACACCTGAATAACTTCAGCTATCTTGTAAACTTGGGAGCAGAAACATCTTTATCTCTCTGTCCCTACTGTCTGATATATCTATTGAATGAATAAGTGAGCGAAAATAATGGATCAACTCTACAGTCTAACCTAATACTCAACGCTTGTCTAATAATATTTTCTTTTTAAATCTTTGAACTCAAATATAATTGATATACAATATTATGTTAGTTTCAGGTGTACAATATGGTGATTCGACAATCAAATACATTATGAAATGATCACCACAATAAATCTAGTAACCATGTATCACTATACAAAATTATTGTATTAATAACATTTTTAATATTATCTATCTCTATTTCTCTACTCTCGTCAAAGTAATTCTAAATGTCCTATACTCTCTCCATTCATAACTTTGATAGCCTTGTGTTTTCTTCAAGAACAGAATTCCTCAAATCTGATTCTTGCATTAAGGTCTGTTTATTCTTTTTTGGAGGGGACTCTTCTGTACACTGTTGGATATTTAGCATCTTCCCACTAGGTGTCAGTAGCACTTCCCAAGTTGTGACAACCAACAATCAAAAATGTCTCCAGACATTGCTAAATGTACCCCTGGAGTGGGAGAAGGAGGCAAGAAAGGGGGGATTGTTGCCCATTGAGAACCACTGTTGTACAATACCATCCCTCCCTTTTTTTTTTCAATAAAGCCATTTCTAAGATGCTACCTTTACAGAAATTTTGAATCTTCTACAACTGTGTATCTCCCTTTTCCCAGCTATTGCAATAATCACTTTTAACCTTCTCTAGGGACACTACCACTTTCACCTTGAATTGGTTTGTTTGAATTCTTCTGTTAGATGCAATTCCTATGAGAATGAGAAAATTTCTATATTTCTCAACATAATTTATCTTTGGTAGTATATCTGCAATAAATATTTTCAAATGAATGAATAATTTTGTTTTTTCTATATGCAGAGTTGCTATCATATAGTCACAGTTTCTCTTTAATTAAGTAAAGGGCTTTAGAAAAAGGTGAATCTTTGAGTCTCTAACATGGCAAATTTATTTTCATAATAAGGAGTTTAGAGCAGCATTTGTTCACTCCTTGGGTTATGAAAGAGGTTTATGACCATGAGAAAAACGAAATTTAGAAAAACAAATTATCCATGATTTCATAGTCTAAACATCAAAACTCAAAGCAGAATTTCAGATGCTTTTTATAAAATTTATTTTAAGATTCCTAATTAACATAGGGATCCAAATGAAGCATTTAAAAAGAAATTGAGGAGACCAAATGTGTGGTTTTCATTGATTGGTATTTACCATAAAAATTTACCTTTAATATAATGAGGCCTATAAAGTTGTTTTCATCTTCAAAGTGCTTTAAGACATTAATTATTGTAAGACTCATATGCAATAAATAATTAAGTATTATTATCTCTCTCTTTATTGATGGGAAAATGAAACAAAATTGTTTGACAACTTTCTCCAACTTATTTAGGTCAGCTACAGTGTTAAACATTTAATTCCTTTCAGTACGTCTTTTTTTACTCTAAAACATAATTTAAGAATGATCTTTACAAAATATATTTTATGAAGTTTGGTAACAGAAATATTAAATAATTTTTAATATCAGAGATACAAATAATACTCTCTTCTTCTACTAAATATTAAATCAAAGTTCAATCTTCAGTATTCTAGTTTGAACTATAAAACTCGGAAATGACATTTCCATCCCTTCAGCATCACTATTAATACTGGATGAACATTTTATTCAAGAAAATATGTAGTCTTACAAATTCTAGCTCAAAAAGATTATAAAGCTCAAAACACAGTCTGATCATATTCCAAGATTTACAAACCTAGCACTTCCCTTGGAAAATAAATGACATGAAATTTACTATGTTGTCATATTTTATAATGTATTTGGAAATAAACTGTTGGAGAGTTTTGTATATTTATGTCAATTTTGTGTTTGTGAATCTGCAGTTTCAGATGAATTATAAGGTATGTTCACAGATTTAGAAAAGCAAACTGCTTGCCCTCTTAATTGCATAGAGTATGGATGTGTCTTTGTACGTACACCACTTACTCATGATACAGGTATTCAAAATGACATCTACATAAATCGATGCCCTCTCAACATAAGTCGATTTTCCTAGAGACTGTTGACCATTTCTGTACCTTTTGTCCAAAGTGGTCACTTAAGTAGCAATTTGTCACTAAACACCCATTTTCTCCAATCATACCTTGCCATCTGCTGAGCAATATTAACTTTACATAATAGGTCACCTATAATTTCACTTCTTAAGAAAATACTAATATTTACCAGTTTTACAGTTATATCCATTTGTTGCTTAATAGTTTAAGATTACGATGCAGAAAACATTTAAGAAAAGAAGGAAGCCAAGAGATCAGATGGTGAGAGGAAATGTGTCAGTGCTTAACATTTCAAATAAAGACGGTACACTAAGTTTAAAGGAAGGTGAGGGAGAGGAAGGGACGTGATAGAGAAGTATTAGGAGTTTCTATAGCAGCAAAGAAGAGGTTAACATATTACCTTAATGAAACAAAATTGTTTGACAACTTTCTCCAACTTATTTAGGTCAGCTACAGTGTTAAACATTTAATTCCTTTCAGTACGTCTTTTACTCTAAAACATAATTTAAGAATGATCTTTACAAAATATATTTTATGAAGTTTGGTAACAGAAATATTAAATAATTTTTAATATCAGAGATACAAATAATACTCTCTTCTTCTACTAAATATTAAATCAAAGTTCAATCTTCAGTATTCTAGTTTGAACTATAAAACTCGGAAATGACATTTCCATCCCTTCAGCATCACTATTAATACTGGATGAACATTTTATTCAAGAAAATATGTAGTCTTACAAATTCTAGCTCAAAAAGATTATAAAGCTCAAAACACAGTCTGATCATATTCCAAGATTTACAAACCTAGCACTTCCCTTGGAAAATAAATGACATGAAATTTACTATGTTGTCATATTTTATAATGTATTTGGAAATAAACTGTTGGAGAGTTTTGTATATTTATGTCAATTTTGTGTTTGTGAATCTGCAGTTTCAGATGAATTATAAGGTATGTTCACAGATTTAGAAAAGCAAACTGCTTGCCCTCTTAATTGCATAGAGTATGGATGTGTCTTTGTACGTACACCACTTACTCATGATACAGGTATTCAAAATGACATCTACATAAATCGATGCCCTCTCAACATAAGTCGATTTTCCTAGAGACTGTTGACCATTTCTGTACCTTTTGTCCAAAGTGGTCACTTAAGTAGCAATTTGTCACTAAACACCCATTTTCTCCAATCATACCTTGCCATCTGCTGAGCAATATTAACTTTACATAATAGGTCACCTATAATTTCACTTCTTAAGAAAATACTAATATTTACCAGTTTTACAGTTATATCCATTTGTTGCTTAATAGTTTAAGATTACGATGCAGAAAACATTTAAGAAAAGAAGGAAGCCAAGAGATCAGATGGTGAGAGGAAATGTGTCAGTGCTTAACATTTCAAATAAAGACGGTACACTAAGTTTAAAGGAAGGTGAGGGAGAGGAAGGGACGTGATAGAGAAGTATTAGGAGTTTCTATAGCAGCAGAAAGAAGAGGTTTTAGGAGCAATCACTGTCAGTGCTATTGTGTCTTCACTAGTGGGATGACTCAACTCATATCTTGAAGTCTGGAACTCTGGCAGGAGAGAGAGATATGGTTGATCTCTGAAAAAATAGCAATTCAAAATGCTGCCCTGAAACAGCCTTTTCTTACTGTGTATACACTTTTACATATCTACATGTTTGCCATCATGACATTAATCAGAATGCGTGGTGAATGAAATCAAAAGCAGCATGAGAAAATGCCCTGGGAAGAAATAGAAAGCAACCAATGCTAACATTCCCCCTAAATTCAAATGAAATATGCCAATGTAAAAATACAGTCAGAAATATTTCATCTGCTCATTTGTTTTCTTGTAGAAATTATCTGAGTCTCCATTGATTGAATAAAGGCTTGGCAAAATGTGACTTAAGAGGTATATTAAAGTTAAACATTAGATTAGGATATCATTGTCTTTATTAAGATACAGACATTATTTTGGAGATATGAAGGCAGAAAAGGAAGTGTGGGAGGATGGATGAACATAAGAAAAAAGGACAGAAAGAATATTTTCATTGACTACTTACCTACCTGTAAGATGGACCTGTTAACCATTTTTATATGATCATACTTAATTCTTATAGTATACCTATATCATATAGATTTATATAATAACTTTTATAAATAAAAAATAATGCTCATAGCTATTAAATAATCTGATTACTCAAGGTTACTCAATTAATACGAGTAGTAACTTTAAGCCAGATAAAACTCTGAAGATCAACCTTTTACAATTCACAATTCTAATAACTTTTACTAATTTATACTTAGGTGAGCACTTTAAAAATCTAATATTTACCAGTTTTACAGTTATATCCATTTGTTGCTTAATAGTTTAAGATTACGATGCAGAAAACATTTAAGAAAAGAAGGAAGCCAAGAGATCAGATGGTGAGAGGAAATGTGTCAGTGCTTAACATTTCAAATAAAGACGGTACACTAAGTTTAAAGGAAGGTGAGGGAGAGGAAGGGACGTGATAGAGAAGTATTAGGAGTTTCTATAGCAGCAGAAAGAAGAGGTTTTAGGAGCAATCACTGTCAGTGCTATTGTGTCTTCACTAGTGGGATGACTCAACTCATATCTTGAAGTCTGGAACTCTGGCAGGAGAGAGAGATATGGTTGATCTCTGAAAAAATAGCAATTCAAAATGCTGCCCTGAAACAGCCTTTTCTTACTGTGTATACACTTTTACATATCTACATGTTTGCCATCATGACATTAATCAGAATGCGTGGGTGAATGAAATCAAAAGCAGCATGAGAAAATGCCCTGGGAAGAAATAGAAAGCAACCAATGCTAACATTCCCCCTAAATTCAAATGAAATATGCCAATGTAAAAATACAGTCAGAAATATTTCATCTGCTCATTTGTTTTCTTGTAGAAATTATCTGAGTCTCCATTGATTGAATAAAGGCTTGGCAAAATGTGACTTAAGAGGTATATTAAAGTTAAACATTAGATTAGGATATCATTGTCTTTATTAAGATACAGACATTATTTTGGAGATATGAAGGCAGAAAAGGAAGTGTGGGAGGATGGATGAACATAAGAAAAAAGGACAGAAAGAATATTTTCATTGACTACTTACCTACCTGTAAGATGGACCTGTTAACCATTTTTATATGATCATACTTAATTCTTATAGTATACCTATATCATATAGATTTATATAATAACTTTTATAAATAAAAAATAATGCTCATAGCTATTAAATAATCTGATTACTCAAGGTTACTCAATTAATACGAGTAGTAACTTTAAGCCAGATAAAACTCTGAAGATCAACCTTTTTTACAATTCACAATTCTAATAACTTTTTACTAATTTATACTTAGGTGAGCACTTTAAAAAATCTAAAATTTCAGCAAGAACACTGGAGTCAAAAAAAAAGTGGCAAAGAATGGTGGGGGAGGGAGAAAAGACCATTCAAAAAAACAGGACAAGAAAGAAGTTCTAGAAGTTATGCCCTCTTCAAAAAAATTTAAGAATAAAGGAAACTATATATATCAGGAGATGGTAAAAGAAGTTTGCAACCACCATATCTATGAAATTCAGCTTTGTGAGTAGCAAAGGTATTAAAATAAAGCAAAACCAATTTATGGTCGATTCATTAGTAAATCATAGTTAATCCAAATTCTTAGAATACTAGAAATAAATGACAATGAAAACACAAGAATTCTAAACTTATGGGATCCAGTAAAAGCAGTGCTAACATGGAAATTCAGAGGAATACAAGCCTATCTGAAGAAACAAGAGAGACATTAAACAAACAGCCTAACCTTATACTTTAGAAAGCGAAGAACAAAAAACAAGTTAGTAGAAGGAAAGAAATCATAAAGATCAAAGCAGGAATAAATGAAAAATAAATGAAGGCTATGATATCAAAGATCAGTAAAACTAAAAGCTGGTTCTTTGAGAAAATAAACAAAATTGACAAACTATTACCCAGACTCCTCAAGAAAAAAAGAGACAGGACTCAAATCAATAGAATCAGAAATGAAAAAAAAGTTATGACAACCTAGAAATGCAAAGGGTCATAAGAGACTACTATGAGCCAATATATCCATTGTCTATAAAATGGACAACTTGGAAGAAATGGACAAATTCTTAGAAAAGTATAACCTCCCAAACCTGAAATAGAAAATATGAACAGACCAATCACAAATATCAAAATCAAAACTATAATCAAAAGTCTTTCGACAAATTGGTCCAAGATGGCAGAGAAGGAAGTGTTCTCATCTTCTCCTGCCGAGCACCAAAATTGCAAAGCTGCTGAACCACCATTGACAGTAAGACATGGGACCTAGCCAAAAAAAGATACCCCACATCCAAAGACAAAGGAGAAGCCATAACGAAATGGTAGGAGGGGCATAATCACTTTAAAATCAAATCCTGTACCTGCAAAATGGGTGACCCACAATCTAGAGAACAATATCAAAGAAGTTCTAACGCTGTTTTGAAAGTTCTAGACCCCATATCATGCTCTCCAACTTGAGGATCTGACCAACAGACTGGAAATTCCCAGGAAATCTGACTTGGAAGACCAGCAGGATTTGATTACTGGACCTCCACAGAACTGGGGGAAACAGACTCCACCCTTGGGGGGCATAAACACAACCTTGTATGCACCAGAACCAAGGGAAAAGGAAAGGTGATGCCACAGGAGGTTGAGTCAAACCTATCTGTGTTTCAGGATCTCCTACAGATGTGTGGGTTGGCAGTGGACAGCCACAGGGACAGGACCACGGGCAACAGCAGTCTTGGGAGATCTTATTCGGTGTAAATCTTCTTGGAGGTTGCCAACAGTCCTACCAATGAGTCTGTGGACTCCAGGACTAGGTCGTCTCAGGCTAAAATAACTAACAGGGAAATGATATCAAGCATCTTTGAAAGATACTTGAAATGATCTTAAGCATCTTTCTGATCACAGCAGTATGAGATTAGAAATAAACTGTAAGTAAAAAAACCTCTAAGCAACACAGACATGTGGCAGCTAAACAATATGCTACTAAGCAAACACTGGATCACTAAAGTAATCAAAGAAGAAATTTTTAAAATACCTAGAGACAAATGAAAGAGCACAATGGTCCAAAACTTATAGGATGCAGCAAAAGTAGTTCTAAAAGGGAAAACTATAGTAATACAATCGTACCTCAAGAAACAAGAAAAGTCTCAAATAAACAACCTAATCTTACACTTAAAACAACTAGAGGAAGAAGAACAAACAAAATCTACAAAATCAACTAACTCTACAGAAATACCAAGGATCATAAGAGACTATACTATGAACAACTATGCGCCAAAAAAATGGACAACCTGGAAGAAATGGACAAATTCTTAGAATGTTACAGTCTCCCTAGAACCAGAAAGAAATATAAAATATGAACAGACCAGTCACAAGCACTGAGATTGAAACCAAGATTAAAACCTCCCAACAAACAAAACTCCAGGACCTGATGGCTTCAAAGGTGAATTTTATCAAACATTTAGAGAAGAGTTAATACCTATCCTTCTGAAACTGTTCCAAAATATCACAGAGGAAGGAAAACTTCCCAACTTATTTTACAAGGCCACCATCACCTTGATACCAAAACCAGACAAAGATACTTCAAAAAAAGAAAATCACAGGCCAGTATCACTGATGAACATAGATGCAAAAATCCTCAACAAAATACTAGCAATCTATATCCAACAATACATTTGAAAGATCATAAACCAAGATCAAGTGGGATTAATGCCAGGGATGTAAGGATTATTCAACATCTGCAAATCAACCAATGTAACAACCATATCAACAAATTGAATAAAAACCATATGATCATCTCAATAGATGCAGAAAAACCTTTGACAAAATTCAGCACCCATCTATGATAAAAACTCTCCAGAAAGTGGCCACAGAGGGTACATACCTCAACATAATAAAGGCCACATATGACAAACCTACAGCTAGTATTATACTCCATGGTGAAAAGCTGAAAGCATTGCCTCTAAGATCAGAAATGAATCTTAACCGGGTGCAAGACATCCCCAGGACTAGGTCGTCTCAGGCTAAAATAACTAACAGGGAAATGATATCAAGCATCTTTGAAAGATACTTGAAATGATCTTAAGCATCTTTCTGATCACAGCAGTATGAGATTAGAAATAAACTGTAAGTAAAAAAACCTCTAAGCAACACAGACATGTGGCAGCTAAACAATATGCTACTAAGCAAACACTGGATCACTAAAGTAATCAAAGAAGAAATTTTTAAAATACCTAGAGACAAATGAAAGAGCACAATGGTCCAAAACTTATAGGATGCAGCAAAAGTAGTTCTAAAAGGGAAAACTATAGTAATACAATCGTACCTCAAGAAACAAGAAAAGTCTCAAATAAACAACCTAATCTTACACTTAAAACAACTAGAGGAAGAAGAACAAACAAAATCTACAAAAATCAACTAACTCTACAGAAATACCAAGGATCATAAGAGACTATACTATGAACAACTATGCGCCAAAAAAATGGACAACCTGGAAGAAATGGACAAATTCTTAGAATGTTACAGTCTCCCTAGAACCAGAAAGAAATATAAAATATGAACAGACCAGTCACAAGCACTGAGATTGAAACCAAGATTAAAACCTCCCAACAAACAAAACTCCAGGACCTGATGGCTTCAAAGGTGAATTTTATCAAACATTTAGAGAAGAGTTAATACCTATCCTTCTGAAACTGTTCCAAAATATCACAGAGGAAGGAAAACTTCCCAACTTATTTTACAAGGCCACCATCACCTTGATACCAAAACCAGACAAAGATACTTCAAAAAAAGAAAATCACAGGCCAGTATCACTGATGAACATAGATGCAAAAATCCTCAACAAAATACTAGCAATCTATATCCAACAATACATTTGAAAGATCATAAACCAAGATCAAGTGGGATTAATGCCAGGGATGTAAGGATTATTCAACATCTGCAAATCAACCAATGTAACAACCATATCAACAAATTGAATAAAAACCATATGATCATCTCAATAGATGCAGAAAAACCTTTGACAAAATTCAGCACCCATCTATGATAAAAACTCTCCAGAAAGTGGCCACAGAGGGTACATACCTCAACATAATAAAGGCCACATATGACAAACCTACAGCTAGTATTATACTCCATGGTGAAAAGCTGAAAGCATTGCCTCTAAGATCAGAAACAAGACAAAGATGCCACTCTTCACCACTTTCATTCAACATAGTTTTGGAAGTCAAAGAGGTACAGTAATCAGAGAAGCAAAAGAAGTCCAGAATATCCAAACTGGAAAAGAAGATAAACTGTCACTGTTTGCAGATGATATGATACTATGAAGATCCTAAAGACGCTACTAGAAAAGCAGTAGAACTCAAAAATGAATTTGGTAAAATTGAAGGTTATAAAATTAATACGCAGAAATCTGTTGTATTTCTATACATTAACAATGAAAGATCATAAAGAAATTCAAGAAGCAATTCAATTTACCAATGCATCAGAAAGAATAAAACACCTAGGAATAAACCTATCTAAGGAGACAAAAGACCTGTACTCCAAAACTGTAAGATGTTGATGAGAGAAATCAAACAAGACATAAATAGATGGAGAGACATATCACACTTGTAGATTAGAAGAATCAATATTGTCAAAATCACTATACTACCCAAGACAATCTACATATTCAATGAAATCCCTATCATATTACCAATTCTCAAAATTTGTACAGAGACACAAAAGACCCTAAAATAGCTAAAGCAACCTTGAAAAAAAAAAATGGAGCTAGCAGAATCAGGCTCCCTGATTTTAGACTATACTACAAAGTTACAGTCATCAAAACAGTATGGTATTGGCAGAAAAAAAATAGAAATAAAGCTCAATGGAACAAGATAGAAAACCTAGAAATAATCCCATGCAAGTAAGGTCAATTACTCTATGACAAAGGAGGCAAGACTACACGATGCTGGAAAGACAGTCTCTTCAACAAATGGGTCTGGTAAAATTGGACAGCCACATGTAAAACTATGAGATTAGGTCATTCTTTAACTCCGTACACACAAAAAAAGCTCAAAATGAACTAAAGACCTAAATGTGAGAGCAGAAACTCTAACTCCTAGATGAAAACACATGTAGAACACTCTCTTATATAAATCACTCAACATATTTTTTTTATTCATCTCCCAGAATAATGGAAATTGAACCAAAAATAAACCAATGGGAATTACTTAAACTCAAAAGCTTTTGCACAGAAAACGAAATAATAAGCAAAAAAGACAACCCACAGACTGGGAGAAAATATCTGAAAATGATGTGAATGATAAGGGATTAGTCTCCAAAATTTGCAAACAGCTTATGATGTTTAATAGCATCAGAACAAACAACCCACTCAAAAAATGGACAGAAGACCTGAACAGATATTTATCTAAGAAGACATACAGATGGCCAATATGCACAGGGAAAGATGTTCAACATCACTAGTTGTTAAAAATGTGCAAAATAAAAGTACAATGAGATAACATCTCACACTGGTCAGAATGACTATTATCAAAAAATCCACAAACAAATGTTAGAGAGGGTGTGCAGAGATGGGAACTCTCTTGCACTGCTGGTAGGAACGTAAACTAGTAGAGCCATATGCAGAAAAGTATTGAGGCTCTTTAAAAAAAAAAAACAACAAAAACAGAACTAACTAACACATGATCCTGCAATCCCACATCTGAGCATATATCCAGAGAAAAATATGGCCCCAAAAGATACTTGCACCCCAATGTTCACTGCACCAATGTTTACAATAGTTAAGATACAGACACAACCTAAACCAAAGATGCCTCAAAAAAAGAAAACTATATATCAATATCACTGGTAAATATAGATGCAAAATTCCTCAACAAAATTCTAGCAAATGAATCCAACAACACATTAAAAAGATATATATCATGATCAAGTCAGCTTTATCCCAAGGATGCAAGAAATAAGCTCAAATGGAACAAAAAATAGAAAACCTAGAAATAATCCCATGCAAGTAAGGTCAATTACTCTATGACAAAGGAGGCAAGACTACACGATGCTGGAAAGACAGTCTCTTCAACAAATGGGTCTGGTAAAATTGGACAGCCACATGTAAAACTATGAGATTAGGTCATTCTTTAACTCCGTACACACAAAAAAAGCTCAAAATGAACTAAAGACCTAAATGTGAGAGCAGAAACTCTAACTCCTAGATGAAAACACATGTAGAACACTCTCTTATATAAATCACTCAACATATTTTTTTTATTCATCTCCCAGAATAATGGAAATTGAACCAAAATAAACCAATGGGAATTACTTAAACTCAAAAGCTTTTGCACAGAAAACGAAATAATAAGCAAAAAAGACAACCCACAGACTGGGAGAAAATATCTGAAAATGATGTGAATGATAAGGGATTAGTCTCCAAAATTTGCAAACAGCTTATGATGTTTAATAGCATCAGAACAAACAACCCACTCAAAAAATGGACAGAAGACCTGAACAGATATTTATCTAAGAAGACATACAGATGGCCAATATGCACAGGGAAAGATGTTCAACATCACTAGTTGTTAAAAATGTGCAAAATAAAAGTACAATGAGATAACATCTCACACTGGTCAGAATGACTATTATCAAAAAATCCACAAACAAATGTTAGAGAGGGTGTGCAGAGATGGGAACTCTCTTGCACTGCTGGTAGGAACGTAAACTAGTAGAGCCATATGCAGAAAAGTATTGAGGCTCTTTAAAAAAAAAAAACAACAAAAACAGAACTAACTAACACATGATCCTGCAATCCCACATCTGAGCATATATCCAGAGAAAAATATGGCCCCAAAAGATACTTGCACCCCAATGTTCACTGCACCAATGTTTACAATAGTTAAGATACAGACACAACCTAAACCAAAGATGCCTCAAAAAAAGAAAACTATATATCAATATCACTGGTAAATATAGATGCAAAATTCCTCAACAAAATTCTAGCAAATGAATCCAACAACACATTAAAAAGATATATATCATGATCAAGTCAGCTTTATCCCAAGGATGCAAGGAATATTCAATATACACAAATCAATCAATGTGATACAGCATATTAACAGATTGAAAGATAACAACCGTATGATTACCTCAATAGATGCAGAAAAATCCTTCAAATGACAAAATTCAATACCCATTTATGATTGAAAAAAAAAAAATTTCCAGAAAGCAGGCATAGAAGGAACATACCTCAACGTAATAAAGACCATATACAACAAACCCACAGCAAACATTATCCTCAATGGTTAAAACCTGAAAGCATTTCCTTTAAAATCAGGAACAAGACGAGGGTTCCCACTTTCACCACTATTATTCAACATAGTTTTGGAAGTCCTAGCCACAGAAATCAGAGAAGAAAAAGAAATAAAAGGAATTCAGATTGGAAAATAAGAAGTAAAACCTCACTGTTTGCAGATGACATGATTCTCTACACAGAAAACACTAAAGATTCCACCAGAAAATTACTAGAGCTAATCAATGAATATAGTAAAGCTGCAGAATATAAAACAAATATACAGAAATCCCCTGCATTCCTATACACACTAACAATGAAAAATCAGAAAGGGAAATTAAGGATTGCAACCATTCAACACTGCAACAGGAAGAATAAAATCCTTAGGACAAAATTTACCTAAAGAGACAAAAGACTTGTATGCAGAAAACTATAAGATACTGATGAAATAAATAAAAGACAACATAAATAGATAGAGAGATATACTGTGGTTTTGGATGGGAAGAATCATTATAGTGAAAATGACCAAAATAACCAAAGCAATCTACAGATTCAATGCAATCCCTATCAAACTACCAAAAGTATTTCTCACAAAATTAGAATGAATGATTTCACAGTCTGTATAGAAATACAAAAGACCCTGAAGAACCAAAGCAATGTTGAGAAAGAACAGAACTGGAGGAATCAACCTTCCTGACTTCAGATTACACTACAAAGCTACAGTCATTAAGACAGTAGGGTACTGGTACAAAAACAGAAATATAGACCAATGGAACAAGATAGAAAGTCCAGAGATAAATCCACACACCTATGGACAATTTATCTTTGACAATGGAGGCAAAAACATACAATGGAGAAAAGACAGTCTCTTCAGCATGTGGTGCTGGAAAAACTATCAACTACGTGTAAAAGAACAAAACTGGAATACTTCTTAATACTATATGCAAAAATAAACTTCAGATGGATTAAATACCTAAACATATAGACCAGAAACTATGAAGTTTAGACGAAAACAGAGGAAGAACACTCTCTGACCTGATCCACTTCCTAGAGTGATACAAACCAAAACAAAATAAACAAATAGGATCTAATTAAACTGAAAAGAAATTTTTCACAACAAAGGAAACTATAAGCAAGGTAAAAACACAACTCTCAGAATAAGAGAATAATAGCAAACAAGACAAGTGACAAAGAATTAAATCTCCAAAATATACAAGCAGCTCATGTGGCTCAATACTAGAAAAACAAACAACCCAATCAAAAACTGGGCAGAAGAGCTAAACAGACATATATCAAAAGAAGACATACATACGGTTAATAAGCACATGAAAAGATGCTCAACATTGTTCACTATTAGAGAAATGTTTTACTAGAGCTAATCAATGAATATAGTAAAGCTGCAGAATATAAAACAAATATACAGAAATCCCCTGCATTCCTATACACACTAACAATGAAAAATCAGAAAGGGAAATTAAGGATTGCAACCATTCAACACTGCAACAGGAAGAATAAAATCCTTAGGACAAAATTTACCTAAAGAGACAAAAGACTTGTATGCAGAAAACTATAAGATACTGATGAAATAAATAAAAGACAACATAAATAGATAGAGAGATATACTGTGGTTTTGGATGGGAAGAATCATTATAGTGAAAATGACCAAAATAACCAAAGCAATCTACAGATTCAATGCAATCCCTATCAAACTACCAAAGGTATTTCTCACAAAATTAGAATGAATGATTTCACAGTCTGTATAGAAATACAAAAGACCCTGAAGAACCAAAGCAATGTTGAGAAAGAACAGAACTGGAGGAATCAACCTTCCTGACTTCAGATTACACTACAAAGCTACAGTCATTAAGACAGTAGGGTACTGGTACAAAAACAGAAATATAGACCAATGGAACAAGATAGAAAGTCCAGAGATAAATCCACACACCTATGGACAATTTATCTTTGACAATGGAGGCAAAAACATACAATGGAGAAAAGACAGTCTCTTCAGCATGTGGTGCTGGAAAAACTATCAACTACGTGTAAAAGAACAAAACTGGAATACTTCTTAATACTATATGCAAAAATAAACTTCAGATGGATTAAATACCTAAACATATAGACCAGAAACTATGAAGTTTAGACGAAAACAGAGGAAGAACACTCTCTGACCTGATCCACTTCCTAGAGTGATACAAACCAAAACAAAATAAACAAATAGGATCTAATTAAACTGAAAAGAAATTTTTCACAACAAAGGAAACTATAAGCAAGGTAAAAACACAACTCTCAGAATAAGAGAATAATAGCAAACAAGACAAGTGACAAAGAATTAAATCTCCAAAATATACAAGCAGCTCATGTGGCTCAATACTAGAAAAACAAACAACCCAATCAAAAACTGGGCAGAAGAGCTAAACAGACATATATCAAAAGAAGACATACATACGGTTAATAAGCACATGAAAAGATGCTCAACATTGTTCACTATTAGAGAAATGAAAATCAAAACTATAGTGAGGTTTCATCTCACACAAGTCAGAATATCCATCATCAAAAAGCCTACAAACAATAAATACTGGAGAGGGTGTGGAAAAAAGGAAACTCTCTTACACTGTTGGTGGGAATACAAACTGATAAAACCACTATGCATAACATTATGGCGATTCCTCAGAAAACTAGGAATAAAACTATCATCCCACTGATCCCACTACTGGGCATATACCCTCAAGAAATCAGAATTGAAAAAGACAATGGTCATTGCAACACTATTTACAATAGCTAGGACATGGAAGAAACCTAGATGTCCATCAGCAGATGAATAGACATGGAAGTTGTGGTACACATACATAATGGAATATTACTTTTCTATCAAAAAGAATGCATTTGAGTCAGTTCAAATGAGGTGGATGAACCTAGAGCCTATTATACAGAGTGAAGAAAGAGAAAGACAAGTATCATATATTAATGCAATATATGGAACCTAGAAAGATAGTACCTACGATCCTACATGGAGGGCAGCAACGGAGACACAGATATAAAGACCAGGCTTTTGGACTCAGTGGGAGAAAGAGAGGGTGAGATGATGTGAGAGAATAGCCCTGAAACATATACATTATCATATGTAAAATAGATAGACAGTGGAAGCTTGATGTATGACGCAGGGAACCCACAGCTGGTATTCTGAGACAATCTGGGAGGGTGTGGGGAGGGAAGGGGCAGGGGACACAAGGATGTCTATGGCCAATTCATATTGATGTATGGCAGAGTCCATCACAATACTGTAAAGTAATTATCCTCCAATTCAAACATATGAATTTTTGAAGAATTCTTAGTACAACAGTCTAATATATAACATGTATTTATTAATTGGTTAGAATACAATAGAATGTGATCCTTTCAGAAGACTAACAAAAATATGCTGAGAAAGATTTGAGGCAGAAAAAAGAAAGAGAAGAAAGAAAAAGAGTTTATCATAGCACTGACTTATTTCTAGATAGCTCTGCCCAAAATTAATGCAATCCTATTAATCCTACCATGTATTTATCACCATCAGACAGTTTTCAATTCATTCAATGCCACTCATTTCTCAGCCACAATGACACAGTGCCAATTAAAATTAATTTTTCATGTGTTTCTTCAGATGCTTTTAATGGTTTATTAAATTTCAGAAACTACATATTGCATCAACTTTCTTCTATTCTCAAAGTTTGTAGTTCGACAGGGAGCTATCAATCTTAACATAATTTATCCTGTGTAAAACCACTTTACTTATGGTTCACTGATTCCAGTGACCTCTAGGAAAAACAGGTTTATCAAAATCAATTAAAATTTCTTTATGACTGCATACTCTTTCTACTTCACCTTCCACAGTATCTATATATTCCACATAAGGATCTAAAAATAGAGTACTTTCTGTTTGCTTGCATGGCTATTTTCTAAAAATAATGTTTCCTTAAACATCTAGAAAGTTAAAGAGTTTACTTACTCTACAGGAAGAAAAATAACAGAGAGCCCTATCATTTTTTCTTGCTAAAATAGATAATAATTGTAGTTTTAGAATGACAAAAAGTCAGAGGTTATAATTTTTACTGTTTTTGGTTTGTTTTTTTTTTTGGAACTTTTGCTATCATGAAACTCTGATGTCTATCTGGAAAGAATGAAAATAAATATCAAATGGAGGTTCAGTGGGCTATGGAGCTACTTGTGCTAAATGGTGGTAGCCCTTGATACACTATTTAGGATTTGGCAGGTGCATGAGACAGAAAACAATAATTACCAATGTCTTAAAAAAATTACTGGGCTTTCCTGGTGGTCCAGTGGGTAAGGACACTGCCTTGCAGTGCAAGTGGCACCAGTTCGATCCCTGGCCTAGGAAGATCCCACATGCCACGCAGCGGCTGGACCAATGTGTCCAACTATCGAGCAGTTCTGGAGTGCATGTGCCCAGAGCCTGTGCTCTGCAGCGAAAGAGGTCATTGCAATGGGAGGCCCATACAGGCCAAAGAACAAAGAAGGATGAAAAAATATAAATGAAAGACCAATAGAAGTGGCCAAAAAGAAAAACAAAAAAAACCAAAAACACGTTTAAAAAAATTACTAATGTCTTGAACAAAACAGTGGTATAATTTTCTTTCATGTAAAATAATTTTGGGGGAACGCAGTCAGAGACTTACGCTTCCCATTCTAAAGGTCAATCATGGTTTAAAAAAAAGGAAAGGAAGACAAAGAGCTTACTTCCTCTTTTTAAAGAAGACTTTGCATAAATCCCACACAATATTTCCAGTTATATCAATGGAAATAAGTTAGTCACATGATCATATCCAAAAATAAGACAGGAAACAGTCTTTAAGCTAGAGAAAAAAAATCAGATTTTATTCATAAAAGAAGAAGAAATGGACATTAGGAGGCAATTAAAAATCCATGACACGGGCTCCCCTGGTGGTCCAGTGGGTAAGGACACCACCTTGCAGTGCAAGGGGCGCCGGTTCGAGCCCTGGCCTGGGAAGATCCCATGTGCTGCCGAGCGGCTGGACCGATGTGTCCAATTACCGAGCCAGAGCTCTGGAGTACATGCGCCCAGAGCTGGTGCCCTGTGACAGCAGGGGCCACTGCAATGGGAGGCCCACAAAGGCCAAAGAACAAAGATGGATGAAAATACACAAATGAAAAGACCAACAGAAGTGGCCAGCCTTACCCCCTCCCTCCCTAACCCCCCCCCAAAAATCCATGACACAACAGTGCTCCCTCTTTGTCCCTCAATTTTAAAAGTATTCTTTAAATACTTGTAAAATAATATGCTATATTCTTTCGAGTACTGGCTTTAATTATCTAATACCTAACTTATCAACCCTATGCAACTGTCATCATTTCAGAGCTTTTTTATTATTCAGTCCCGTCTCTGAAGTTTTTAATTTCCAAATAACTATTGTTATTTCTGGGGGGCTTCCCTGGTGGCTCAATAGTAAAGAATCCATCTGCCAATGCAGAAGACATGGGTTTGATGATCCCAAAGAGAAGGAAATGGAAACCCACTCCAGTATTCTTGCCTGGAAAATCCCATGGACAGAGAAGTCTGGTGGGCTAGTCCCTGGGGTTGCAAGAGTCAGACATGACTAAGTGACTAAACAATAACTCATTTCTACTTGGATCTTCTACAGTGTGGCTGGCACACTTCTATACAGTAACCTCACCAAACCCCTATTCTATTTTTTGTGGGGGGACACAGGTGATACAATAAGACTACATTTACCAGTCTCCTTCACTATAAACAAAAATCACATGACTAAATTCAGGCCAATGGAATAATGGAAGAAGCAATATATTTTTAAAAGGTCCCAGCCGATAGTTTACTCTTTCTCCTGTACCTGAGACATGTGTGATGGACTCCAAGATGGCAGAGCTAAAGAACTGAAAGGACAAATGCTTAGAGATAAGAAATTCCATTAAAACTACCACACAAACCCCATCAGACTTCCTGTTAAAATTATGAGATTTGTAAAATTATTTCTTCCATAAAGCATTAATTACACTAACACAACCGGTATCAGTAATCGTAAGGGTTCATTATATTTTCTAGTGAATCAAATACAGTTGACACCAGATCAGTTTTGTTAAGTAGACAAATTACGTTTGGAATCACAGGTTTTCTTGATATCAACCAAACAGACTAAAATTCAATATTAAATTATGAATGAGGAATTATATATAATAGCATAAAGGAGAAAACTCACAGTCAATTTAGGCAAATTCTGGAAACTTCAAATAAGTCTAATCATTCTGATTAATACTCTTTCAATGCTATGTATGTCCACTGTCTCTGTGATCACAGCTCTTGTCTTATCTCTGTTTCAGCACAAATGTTACTTTGTATGGAATCAATGTTCAATGATAATGATGATAATGTTGAAGTTGACAGGGATAATGACAGTACTGATAAAGTTGAAGTAAAAACTCTGTATTGATATCATTTTATCAAAATTAGCAAATACATAACACTTTATACCATAAAGTAAATACTTTCAAATAGTGAGTCTGGAGATGAAATACTTGGAAGCTATTCCCCCTTCATTTAATGTTTCCCATTCCTACTGTAGAATTTTCAATAATGCTAAATTCAGCTTTTTTCTTTTTTTCTTATTTCCCTTTAATAATTGGTTGCTTGACCTCTTTTATATTTTTGACAGAGAAGTCTGGTGGGCTAGTCCCTGGGGTTGCAAGAGTCAGACATGACTAAGTGACTAAACAATAACTCATTTCTACTTGGATCTTCTACAGTGTGGCTGGCACACTTCTATACAGTAACCTCACCAAACCCCTATTCTATTTTTTGTGGGGGGACACAGGTGATACAATAAGACTACATTTACCAGTCTCCTTCACTATAAACAAAAATCACATGACTAAATTCAGGCCAATGGAATAATGGAAGAAGCAATATATTTTTAAAAGGTCCCAGCCGATAGTTTACTCTTTCTCCTGTACCTGAGACATGTGTGATGGACTCCAAGATGGCAGAGCTAAAGAACTGAAAGGACAAATGCTTAGAGATAAGAAATTCCATTAAAACTACCACACAAACCCCATCAGACTTCCTGTTAAAATTATGAGATTTGTAAAATTATTTCTTCCATAAAGCATTAATTACACTAACACAACCGGTATCAGTAATCGTAAGGGTTCATTATATTTTCTAGTGAATCAAATACAGTTGACACCAGATCAGTTTTGTTAAGTAGACAAATTACGTTTGGAATCACAGGTTTTCTTGATATCAACCAAACAGACTAAAATTCAATATTAAATTATGAATGAGGAATTATATATAATAGCATAAAGGAGAAAACTCACAGTCAATTTAGGCAAATTCTGGAAACTTCAAATAAGTCTAATCATTCTGATTAATACTCTTTCAATGCTATGTATGTCCACTGTCTCTGTGATCACAGCTCTTGTCTTATCTCTGTTTCAGCACAAATGTTACTTTGTATGGAATCAATGTTCAATGATAATGATGATAATGTTGAAGTTGACAGGGATAATGACAGTACTGATAAAGTTGAAGTAAAAACTCTGTATTGATATCATTTTATCAAAATTAGCAAATACATAACACTTTATACCATAAAGTAAATACTTTCAAATAGTGAGTCTGGAGATGAAATACTTGGAAGCTATTCCCCCTTCATTTAATGTTTCCCATTCCTACTGTAGAATTTTCAATAATGCTAAATTCAGCTTTTTTCTTTTTTTCTTATTTCCCTTTAATAATTGGTTGCTTGACCTCTTTTATATGTGCCAAGTTTGATCATATGGTCACTTTCACAAAGTTTTTCAGTTTGGAGCTTTCTTCTGCATATGCATTTGTAAAAATGAATTAACACATATAAATCCCAATTGGCACCCTCACCTTTCACTAAAATCAAACTCTCCTCCCCTGAAATCAACAAGTCAGTTGCCTGTCACCTCATTTTTTTCTATGCTTACATGTGAATATCTAGTCTTTCAATGGATCCACACCTGAAAAAAGACACAAGGATTCTCTACTCAATTAAGGAAGAATTTGAGTAAATAAGCAATATTGTTGAGATAAGGTTCCGTGTATAGCTTTTGAACACTTAAATATGAATTGCAATAAATGCTTTTAGATTAAAAAGGGCAATGGCAGGGGCTTCCCTGTTAGCTCAGTGGTAAAGAATTCGCCTGCCAATGCAGGAGACACGAGTTCAATCCCTGATCCGCACATGCTGCAGAGCAACTAAGCCTGTGAGCCACAACGATTGAGCCTGTGTTCTAGGTCCTTGGGGCTGCAACTGTTGAGCTCATGTGCCACAACTACTGAAGCCTGTGTGCCTAGAATCCGAGTTCCACAACAAGAAGCCTGTTCACCTCAACTAGAGAGTAGCCCCCACTCGCTGAAACTAGAGAAGAGCCTGTGGCAGCAGTGAAAACCCAGAATAGCCAAATAAATAAATAAATAAACTTTTTTTTTAAGTACAATGACAGAGACTTTTCCATGCTGTGTAATTTGTGCAGAAATAACAGTGATATTAATACTAATTGTTTCAGCAGAGGTCACACTAAAGTCATAGGTAAGATGTATGATACGAGGAATGAAGAGAAACTTTTACAAATATAGTAAGACCCCTTCTAAAGTAGGTTTAGAAAAACTGCAATAAAAACTTGTACTGTTAACTATGACAAGAAAGACAAAAGAGAAGAAAGGGGAAAAAGGTATTCAAAAGATAAAGAAGAGTATGGACAAAAGTCTTTGGGTTTTGTTTTTTTTTTTTTTTTTTTCACAAAAAAACACAGGTTTACCTTATTCTACTTTATCCCAATTTTCCCTGAAAAGAAAAAAATGGTCATGAAAACAGAAAAGAGACAGGGTGATTGCAGGTGGGAAACCATTAGGAAACAAGCATGTGGAGTATAAGGAGACTATCAACAATGGAAGAAGATTGTTACAAGCACGAAGGAGAAAATAACCTATTTGGTAACAGACCACTTCCCCTAGCCTCCAAAGAGATTTTTTAAATTATTCATATTTAAATACAATACAGACTGTATCTATTTTTAAATTATTCATACTTAAATACAAATAGATATATACAGATTATATACAGATTATAAGGGATTGAAAAACTCGTGAGTGTCTGCATTTGTATTCATTTTCATGTCCTCATCCCCAGTCACCAGCCTGACCTCCCACCTTACAAAGAATGTCTGGCACAGAGTGAATTGAGGAAACGTTAATGAATTAACAGTGTTGTTCTGTACAAAGAAGTGTACAAAAAGCTTTCTTTATGCCCAATGATGTTTTGTATGTTGGAAACTGAACAGAACTGATGCTACATTTAGATACTAGACTTTCATACCTTTGACGAAAACCCTTTTCTGTTTTGGCAGGTATCTTTAAACTATCTAAGACTACAATCTGGTAAATGACACAAAAAAAACAGCAGAGGAGAAAGAAGATAACAAGCAAACAAATTAATTTAGCCAAATCTTCCTTAGTGATAAATGGACTGACAGATGACAATGCCAAATCACCCTTGCATCCATAGACTCTTTAATGTTGCTTCTCAGGAGATGCACTACTGCTAACAAAAACATATATAAATATTAAAGAAACAATTCAGATATTCATAATACAATGACTTCTGGATCTGCTGAAAGTGATCTGTAGGCAGGAAATAAATATCATAGTTAGCAAGTCTAGCAAAAGAAACTACCAGTTCTTCATGATATTTTCCTTAAAAACCTAGAATAACAGAGCATTTGCTGATAAGACATGAAGGAAGATAATAAGGAGCTGTAGAAATTCTTTTTCTTCTTGAAACAGATTATAATTTTGAGTGGCTTGAGAAATGATGAAAAGTCAGGAGCTATCTCTTCTCTTGATTTGTTATGCTTCTGTTGTCAGGTACCACTGATAACTACCTGGAAACACTCAGAAATACACAATGTCCAGTCGAGTTTCAATTTGCCAGGGAGTTAGGTTAAAGGAAATGTAAGAGCTACGGAGTTTAATCTTTAAATTTAGAAAATAATGTATGGATAACATAAACTAGGAAAATATGAGGAAAACCATGAAGGAATAGATAACAATATAGAATCATCTATTCAGAAAAATAAGGAAAAAAATCTAAATCAGCAAGGATCACAGACATAGGCTATAGGGGATCTGCTATCTATCTGGCTCATAAAGAAGTCATAACTACCCACTGAAGAGACGATCTTGCTGTCTGAAGGGCAGGGGAAGCTTGGGGAAAGGATCTAGGGGAATAATTTCTCTCTAAAGAAACAGATCAGAACTTAAAAGGAGGACTATTGCCATTGAGTTGTGCTTCTGTGAAAGGAACTGAATCAGGACTTCAGCTTCTGTGTCTTCTTGCCTCTGACTTCTGAAATTATTGCTATCTGTTTCTATATCTAGGGTTCTACTGACCTGTACTCAAAAATCAAAAAATGCAGACTATAAAATGCTTCTGTAACATACTTTTAGTAATAACCAATTTATGTATTGACTTTACCATAATTAATTCTGTATAACAATCTTGTTCTGCAAAGGATGTTTCTGGACTTAGTACTTTCATCTATTATCCTGTAATATGGTACAACTTAAATCTATATAATGCTTTTTATTTTCAAGCTTCTTTCATTTATGCTGATTTGCTCTGTGAGATAAGACAAATATAATTTCTCCTGGTTTTGAAGATGACAAAAAACAAAATATTAAAAGATCACAGGGCTAAATTTAACTATAGAACACACCTCACAATTCTTAACTTATTGAGAAAAGGTAGAAGTTAAAGTCTCTGCCCTATACTTTCCCCACACCCTATCCAGCTGTACATTTCAACCACATACTTAACCAAAATAGTGAGACGTTTTAATTCTTTTTCTCTTGGAACAGATTATAATTTTGAGTGGCTTGAGAAATGATGAAAAGTCAGGAGCTATCTCTTCTCTTGATTTGTTATGCTTCTGTTGTCAGGTACCACTGATAACTACCTGGAAACACTCAGAAATACACAATGTCCAGTCGAGTTTCAATTTGCCAGGGAGTTAGGTTAAAGGAAATGTAAGAGCTACGGAGTTTAATCTTTAAATTTAGAAAATAATGTATGGATAACATAAACTAGGAAAATATGAGGAAAACCATGAAGGAATAGATAACAATATAGAATCATCTATTCAGAAAAATAAGGAAAAAAATCTAAATCAGCAAGGATCACAGACATAGGCTATAGGGGATCTGCTATCTATCTGGCTCATAAAGAAGTCATAACTACCCACTGAAGAGACGATCTTGCTGTCTGAAGGGCAGGGGAAGCTTGGGGAAAGGATCTAGGGGAATAATTTCTCTCTAAAGAAACAGATCAGAACTTAAAAGGAGGACTATTGCCATTGAGTTGTGCTTCTGTGAAAGGAACTGAATCAGGACTTCAGCTTCTGTGTCTTCTTGCCTCTGACTTCTGAAATTATTGCTATCTGTTTCTATATCTAGGGTTCTACTGACCTGTACTCAAAAATCAAAAAATGCAGACTATAAAATGCTTCTGTAACATACTTTTAGTAATAACCAATTTATGTATTGACTTTACCATAATTAATTCTGTATAACAATCTTGTTCTGCAAAGGATGTTTCTGGACTTAGTACTTTCATCTATTATCCTGTAATATGGTACAACTTAAATCTATATAATGCTTTTTATTTTTCAAGCTTCTTTCATTTATGCTGATTTGCTCTGTGAGATAAGACAAATATAATTTCTCCTGGTTTTGAAGATGACAAAAAACAAAATATTAAAAGATCACAGGGCTAAATTTAACTATAGAACACACCTCACAATTCTTAACTTATTGAGAAAAGGTAGAAGTTAAAGTCTCTGCCCTATACTTTCCCCACACCCTATCCAGCTGTACATTTCAACCACATACTTAACCTAGTTTGTAATTAAATATTAGTGAGACGTTTTAATTAATATCTTTCCTTCCAAGAATAAGCTCCGTAAGTCTCTTTTTGTTCATCATTGTAACTCTCACACAAAGTATGGTCCCTGGAACATTAGAGATGTTCAGTAGGTACTTGTTGCATAAATGGCTGGATGATTATCTTTTCATAAAATGGTACCTAATCTTTGTCCCTTCTAATTGTACTTTAACTATATCACTTTCAGTTCTTTGTTACACTTGGTTATCTCTGCATTTCCTTCTGCTAGACTATGAATTCTTAATTATTTTTGACCATCAAGACCTAATACCACGTGTCCTGCTGTGGTATCCAATAAATGGTTGAGAAAAGTTAATTTTTCTCCATACAGTCTAGGAAGTTCACTAGCACAACTTTTTAAGTGCCATGATCATTTATTTTTCTTTTTAGAAACTTGATTTTCGAAAGAAGCACCTGTACCCCAATGTTCATTGCAGCTCTCTATACAATAGCTAGAACATGGAAGGAACCTAGATGCCCATCGACAACGAATGGATCCAAAAGCCCTGGTACATATATACAATGGAATACTACACAGCTGTAAAGAGAAATGCAGAAGAATCAGCCCTCATGAGGTGGCTGGATCTAGAACGTATCATAGAAAGTGAAGTCAGTCAGAAAGAGAAGGACAAATATAGTATATTAACACATATATATGGAATCTAGTAGGATGGTGATGATGGCAGATACTACAGTGGACATATGGACATTGTGGGGAAGGAACAGAGGGAGCATAGATGTATAACAATCTTGTTCTGCAAAGGATGTTTCTGGACTTAGTACTTTCATCTATTATCCTGTAATATGGTACAACTTAAATCTATATAATGCTTTTTATTTTCAAGCTTCTTTCATTTATGCTGATTTGCTCTGTGAGATAAGACAAATATAATTTCTCCTGGTTTTGAAGATGACAAAAAACAAAATATTAAAAGATCACAGGGCTAAATTTAACTATAGAACACACCTCACAATTCTTAACTTATTGAGAAAAGGTAGAAGTTAAAGTCTCTGCCCTATACTTTCCCCACACCCTATCCAGCTGTACATTTCAACCACATACTTAACCTAGTTTGTAATTAAATATTAGTGAGACGTTTTAATTAATATCTTTCCTTCCAAGAATAAGCTCCGTAAGTCTCTTTTTGTTCATCATTGTAACTCTCACACAAAGTATGGTCCCTGGAACATTAGAGATGTTCAGTAGGTACTTGTTGCATAAATGGCTGGATGATTATCTTTTCATAAAATGGTACCTAATCTTTGTCCCTTCTAATTGTACTTTAACTATATCACTTTCAGTTCTTTGTTACACTTGGTTATCTCTGCATTTCCTTCTGCTAGACTATGAATTCTTAATTATTTTTGACCATCAAGACCTAATACCACGTGTCCTGCTGTGGTATCCAATAAATGGTTGAGAAAAGTTAATTTTTCTCCATACAGTCTAGGAAGTTCACTAGCACAACTTTTTAAGTGCCATGATCATTTATTTTTCTTTTTAGAAACTTGATTTTCGAAAGAAGCACCTGTACCCCAATGTTCATTGCAGCTCTCTATACAATAGCTAGAACATGGAAGGAACCTAGATGCCCATCGACGAACGAATGGATCCAAAAGCCCTGGTACATATATACAATGGAATACTACACAGCTGTAAAGAGAAATGCAGAAGAATCAGCCCTCATGAGGTGGCTGGATCTAGAACGTATCATAGAAAGTGAAGTCAGTCAGAAAGAGAAGGACAAATATAGTATATTAACACATATATATGGAATCTAGTAGGATGGTGATGATGGCAGATGCAGCGAAGCAACGAAAAGACAGACATGGACAGTGGACATATGGACATTGTGGGGAAGGAACAGAGGGTGGGAGACATAAAGGAAGTAGCATGAAGGCCTGTACTATCATAAGTGAAGAAAACAGCTCTAGTCATTGCTCTGTGAGAAAAGGGGATCCTTCAGGGGTGCTGTGTGATGGTTGGCAGGGGTGGGAAGGGGGGTATATACATATGACTAATCTGGGAACATACATATCTGTAAACAACAAAACTCTGTAAAAGTTAAAAGCAAAATAAAGGTTTAAAAAAAATAAACTTGGTTTTCAAATGTTTTTTCAATACAATATACAATACAATATTTAGTATATATACTAAATATATGAGAGTAATCAAGAAAAGTCAGGTAAGTAAGTAGTTGGAAAGGAAGTGAAGTTTATACTACCAGATGCTAAAAGCTAGAAAATAACTAAAATCAAGTGGTTCTACCACTAAAAATAAATGACAATTATGTCACATGACAGAAGTGCTAATTACTGCCATAATGGCAATCATATTATACTATACAGACTTACCAAATTAACATGTTGTACACCTTAAATTTACACCATGTTATGTCAAATATATTTCAATTTTAAAAATCCAGTAATGCAGATGCCAAAATAAACAAACAGAATCAAGAAATGCAAGATTTAAATGAAAGTACTGAATTTTATAAATGTGACATTTCAGTAGGAGAGGGGAAATGAGCTATTGAGTAAGCAGTACATGGGCTTCCCTGGTTGGCTTAGATGGTAAAGAATCTGCCTGCAATGTAAGAGATCCGTGCTCAATCCCTGGATTGGGAAGATCCCCTGGAGATGGAAATGGCCACCCACTCCAGTACTCCTTCCTGGAGAATTTCGTGGACAGAGGAGCTCAGTGGACTACAGTCCATGGGGTTGCAAAGAGTCAGACATGACCAAGCGACTCACACACACACACACACACACACACACACACACACACACACACACTCACATACACACAGAGTGCCATGATCATTTATTAGACAAGTCACCCACATAGTAAGCCCTTGAATTTCAGGACATACATTTTTCAAGTGAGTAAATAATTCTCTCTTGTTCTAGAGCCATAATGCAATACCATAGGAACCATGACTGCTGCCTGCCAATCCATGTGATATCATCTTTTTCCTTTAAAAGACACCATTCTTAAGCCAGTATCAGAGAATATTAACATCTGAACACTCATACTGGCCATTTTGATTTTGACATTTCCCACTAATATATTAATATTAAGACTTCCAGTAACTGCCCTCAATTGGGGACCAAATTCCTTGAAACAAGTGGTGATTTTTTTTTTCTGTTTCTTGTTTTTACATGGGCATTAAACCCTTACCCTTGAATCTGAGAAATGCCAATGGTAAAAGAAAATATGACCTAATGTTCTGTACAATTAGGAGTTGCACTTCATGAAACTAGAAAACTGAATATTTCTAAAGTATTTCCTCCACACCTCAGACCTCAAAGGGAGAAGTGACATTTTCAGTTCTTGCTTCTCAATCAGGAATAAAGTTCTCCTAATTTAAGAAGGAAAAACAGCCGTAATTCAGAGACATTTTAAAGGTCAGTAGTATATGACATAGAATTGAAGTCTGTGAAGAAAGTCACTACATTTAAAGGATAAAACTATCCATTCAACTTTCAAAAACACTAATTAAAATGATATCTTCCTAAATAAAAATGCTAAGTCAGATACTTCACAAAATAACAGCCTCGTTTCAATGAAATTGAATTTCACACAACCAAGAGGTTCTTTTTAATAAATGTCATTCAGATCCCTACACAAATGCTATCCCCGGTGACAGAGAGACAATTTATTAATTGCATGATTCAAATCTCTGAACTTCCTTACTCCCAATCTTTATTTAAGGGTTAAATTTTTTCACTTATATGCCTTTTTGACAGACAGCTAAAGGTCATCCCATGCAGCAGAATCTGTCTGCCAAGAGAGGTTACAACAGAAAACACAGAAATACAAAGGATCATAAGAGACTATTATGAGCAACTATATGGCAACAAACTGGACCAAACCTGGAAGAAATGGGCAGGTTTTTAGAGAAATTCAATTTTCCAAAACTGAACTAGGAAGAAATAGAAATTATGAACAACCCAATCACAAGCTCAGAAATTGAATCCATGATCAAAAATCTACCCAAAAATAAAAGCCCAGGGCCAGATGGCTTCACAGGTGAATTCTACCAAACATTTAAAGAGCTAATGCTGCCTTCTAAAACTCTTTCAAAAAATGTCACAAGAACACTTCCAAACACATTCTACAAGGCCACTATCACCCAGATACCAAAACCAGGCAAAGACATCACAAAAAAAGAAGATTACAGGCCAATATCTCTGATGAACTTAGATGTCAAAATCCTCAAGAAAACCCTAGCAAACAGAATTCAATGACACATCAAAAAACTCATACATCATGATCAAGTTAGGTTTATCCCAGGCATGCAAGGCTTCTTCAGTATCCACAAATCAATGTGATACACCATATCAACAAACTGAAAGAAAAAAAACACATGATAATCTCAATAGATGCAGAAGAAGCCTTTGACAAAATCTAACACCTATTTATGATAAAAACCCTACAAAAAATGGACATAGAAGGAACTTACCTCAACATAGTGAAAGCCATATATGAGAAGTTCATAGCGAACATTATTCTCAATGATGAAAAACTGAAAGCATTCCCTCTAAGATCAGGAACAAGACAGGGGTGTCCACTTTCACCACTATTACTCAATATAGTCCTGGAAATTCTAGCTACAGCAACAAGAGAAGAAAAAGAAATAAAAGGAATCCAGATTGGAAAAGAAGTAAAACTCTCTCTATTTGCAGACAATATGATACTATGCATAGAAAACCCCAAAGACACTATTAGAAAAATACTACAGCTAATCAATGAATTTAGCAAAGTTGCAGGATACAAAATGAATACACAGAAATCACTGGCATTCCTATACACAAACAATGACAAATCAGAAAGAGAAATCAAGGGTGCAATTCCATTCACCACTGCAACCAAAAGAATAAAATATCTAGGGATAAACCTACCTAAAGAGACAAAAGAACCATACACAGAAAACTACAAGACACTAATGAAAAAAATCAAGGACAACGTAAACAGATGGAGAGATAATTCCATGTTCCTGGGTTGGAAGAATCAATATTGTGAAAACGACCATACTACCAAATATCATCTACAGATTCAATGCGATCTCTATCAAATTACCAATGACATTCTTCACAGAACTAGACCAAAGAATAACACAGTTCATATGGAAACACAAAAGACCCTGGATAGCCAAAGCAATCCTGAGAAAGAAAAATGGAGCTGGAGGGATTAGCCTCCTTAACTTCAGACTATACTACAAAGCAACAGTCATCAAGACAGTATGGTACTGGCATAAAAACAGAAATACCAACCAATGGAATAAGACAGAGAACCCAGAGATAGGTCCACACACCTATGGGTACCTTTTTTTTTTTTTTTACCTTTTTTTTTTTTTTGGACACTTCTACTGATCTTTCATTTATTTATCTTTGTTCTTTGGCCTGTGTGGCCTCCCATTGCAGTGGCTCCTGTTGCTGCAGAGCACCGGCTCTGGGCGCATATACCCCAGAGCGCTGGCTCAGTAGTCGGACACATTGGTCCAACCACTCCATGGCATGTGGGATCTTCCCAGGCCAGGGATTGAACTGGCGCCCCCTGCACTGCAAGGCGGTGTCCTTACCCACTGGGAAGCCATGGATACCTTATTTTTGACAAAGGAGGCAAAAGTATAAAATGGGACAAAGACAGCCTCTTCAACAAATGATGCTGGGAAAATTGGACAGCTACATGCAAAAAAAAATTAAGTTGGAACATTTCGTGACATCATATACAAAGATAAACCCAAAATGGATAAACTCAAAACTCTTAGAGGAGAATATAGGCAAAACACTCAACAACATAAAGCAAAAAAAAGCAAGATCTTCTATATCCTGTCCTCTCGAATAACAAAAATAAAAACAAAAATAAACATATGGGGCCTAGTGAAACTGAAAAGCTTTTGTACAACAAAAGAAACTACAAACAAGGTGAAAGAACCCACAGAATGGGAGAAAATAATAGCAAATGAAGCAACCAACAAAGAATTTCCAAAATATACAAGCAACTCAGACAACTTTACACCAAAAAAGCAAACAACCCAATCAAAATATGGGAAAAAAGCCTAGAGAGACATCTCTCCAAAGAAGACATACAGATGGCCAAACAACCAACAAAAAGCAAAATGATGCTGGACAGTAGGAGAGCCTTGACATCCATGCCATGGACAGATCAAATTACCAATGACATTCTTCACAGAACTAGACCAAAGAATAACACAGTTCATATGGAAACACAAAAGACCCTGGATAGCCAAAGCAATCCTGAGAAAGAAAAATGGAGCTGGAGGGATTAGCCTCCTTAACTTCAGACTATACTACAAAGCAACAGTCATCAAGACAGTATGGTACTGGCATAAAAACAGAAATACCAACCAATGGAATAAGACAGAGAACCCAGAGATAGGTCCACACACCTATGGGTACCTTTTTTTTTTTTTTTACCTTTTTTTTTTTTTTGGACACTTCTACTGATCTTTCATTTATTTATCTTTGTTCTTTGGCCTGTGTGGCCTCCCATTGCAGTGGCTCCTGTTGCTGCAGAGCACCGGCTCTGGGCGCATATACCCCAGAGCGCTGGCTCAGTAGTCGGACACATTGGTCCAACCACTCCATGGCATGTGGGATCTTCCCAGGCCAGGGATTGAACTGGCGCCCCCTGCACTGCAAGGCGGTGTCCTTACCCACTGGGAAGCCATGGATACCTTATTTTTGACAAAGGAGGCAAAAGTATAAAATGGGACAAAGACAGCCTCTTCAACAAATGATGCTGGGAAAATTGGACAGCTACATGCAAAAAAAAATTAAGTTGGAACATTTCGTGACATCATATACAAAGATAAACCCAAAATGGATAAACTCAAAACTCTTAGAGGAGAATATAGGCAAAACACTCAACAACATAAAGCAAAAAAAAGCAAGATCTTCTATATCCTGTCCTCTCGAATAACAAAAATAAAAACAAAAATAAACATATGGGGCCTAGTGAAACTTAAAAACTTTTTCACAGAAAAAGAAACTACAAACAAGGTGAAAGAACCCACAGAATGGGAGAAAATAATAGCAAATGAAGCAACCAACAAAGAATTTCCAAAATATACAAGCAACTCAGACAACTTTACACCAAAAAAGCAAACAACCCAATCAAAATATGGGAAAAAAGCCTAGAGAGACATCTCTCCAAAGAAGACATACAGATGGCCAAAAAACACATGAAAAGATGCTCAACATTACTTATTATTAGAGAAATGCAAATTAAAACCACAATGAGGGGCTTGCCTGCTGGTACAGTAGGTGGAGAGTCCACCTTGCAGTGCAAGGGACATTGGTTCCATCCATGCCGTGGAGTGGCTGGACCAGTCTATCCAATTGCGAGCCAGCGCTCTGGGGAGAATGCTCCCAGAGCCAGTGCTCTGCAGCGAGAGAGGCCCCTGTGATGGGAGGCCTACACGGGCCAGGGAATGAAGATAGATGAAAATAAATAGATAAAAAACAATGAAAGAGGCCAAAATCAAAAAAAAGAAAAAAAGAAAAAACACAATGAGATACCACCTCACACCAGTCAGAACGGTCATCACCAAAAAATTCTATAGATAATAAATGCTGGATAGGGTTCAGAGAAAAGGGAACACTCCTGCATTGTTGGCAGGATTGTAAATTGATACAACCACTATGGAAGACAGTATGGAGATACCTTAGAAAACTAAAAATAGAAGCACCTATGATCCAACAATCCCACTATAGGCTTGTAACCTGATGAAATCAAAATTGAAAGAGATACCTGTACCCCAATGTTCACTGCAGTGCTCTATACAATAGCTAGAACATGGAAGCAACCTAGATGCCATCAATGAATTAATGGATAAAGGCACTATGTTACCTATAAAATGGAATACTTCTCAGTCGTCAAAAAGAAATGCAGAAGAATCAGTCCTAATGAGGTGGATGAATCTAGAACCTATTATACAATGTGAAGTAAGTCAAAAAGAAAAGGCCAAATACAGTATACTAACACATATATATATGGAATCTAGTAAGATGGTACTTATAAATGCACATGGAGAGCAGCAATGGAGAAACAGACATAGAGAACAGACCTATGAACATTGGGGGAAGGGAGATTGGGCAAGAGGTATGGAAAGAACAACATGGAAACCTACACTATCATATACAAAAGAGATAACCATTGTGATTAAGCTGTAAGACTAAGACTACATGAGGACTATGCATCAACCTGGACGGAGTGGGGTGGGGGGATAAGTAAGGGGGGACTCAGGTGGGAGGGGTCAGGGGTACATCTATGACTGTTTGGGGATTATGCATACCTCTAAACAAGAAAACTCTGAAAATGTATAACAATAACTTCACTGTACATCTGAAACTAATGCAACATTGTAAAACAAATATACCACAATTAAAAATACACACACACACACACACACACAGAGAATCTGCCTGCGGATCCAAGAGACATGGGTTCGATCCCTGGGTTGGGAAGTTCCCCTGGAGTAGATGGCAACCCACTGCAATATTCTTGCCTGGAAAATTCCATGGACAGGAGAAGCCTGGCAGGCTACAGTCCATAGGGGTCACAAAAAGTCAGACAACCATGTACAAGAAAAGAGATAGAGAAAGGTAATCCACTTCCGTAAGTTTCCTACATAACTGGATTTATTTTTACACCTAAAAAGTAGCTATCTGCCTGATCCATTGCTAGTTCTTCATCACCTGCTTTTGGTCTTTCTGCCTTTACTCTTAGTAATCATAAAAATAAGAAAAATGTTATAACTGTAAACTATGAAATCCTCAGCTGAAAACTTGCCTGCAGGTATTTTGTAAATCATTTTATTTCTCAACACATTAATCATCTCCAGCTTTGCCTTAATGATGCTTAATACTTGATTTTACTATACACATAAAAATTATAATTGATACATACATCTAACATAAAAACAAATCCCTTCCAATCTGCTTTAGTTCCTAGAGAACATACCAGCTTGAATAAAAGACTCCAGTTGAACCCCTGGGAATACAAGAATGGGTATCTTAGTTATTTCAGGAAACTATAACAAGAAACTGTAATTTAAGTGTCTTATAAACAATAAAATTTTATCCCTTACAGGTACAGAGATGGAAAGCCCAAGATGAGGGTGCCAACACAACTGAGTTTTGCAGAGAACCCCTCCTGGGTCGCACACTTCTCGTATCATCACACAGCAGAGAGCATAGAAGGAAAGCATGCTCTCTTGTGACTCTTGTAAGGGAATTAATCCCACTCATGGCATCTCCACCCTCAATACCTCAATGAATCCTAAATACCTCCCCAAATCCCCACCTTCCAATACATCATTTAGAGGGGTAAGGTTTTAACACATGAATGTTGGGGGAACAACATTTAGCCATAACATGAAATATCACTATATCATGTAGTATGCTGAAGAGAAATAGAATATACCACTTCACTTCAGCATACGTCATTTGGCCTCAGGACTATTTCAAGTTGAAGGCAATAGAGAAGCATCATATATAGGTGGAACTTTCTTCACTACCCCCTCTTTCCTAAAGCACAGCACAAATTTCCATTTGCAAATGTGTTCCCCTCTCTCAACAAGGAGGAAAACAACAATTATCTGCAAAATAACCACATTCAATAATCCCTATCTATTATACACTTCCTAGTCATCTTCCCATAATTGGGTACCCACGTACCCCAAGAAAAGTTTCCTTTGTTCAATCACTTCTCTGCAATTTATCACCCTTTGTTAAAATGCTATATATGCCTTGAACCTAACTTTCTCTTTGTGCTTCATTTTTATCTACGTTAGCTGCACATACATAAAAATATTAATAGCAATAAAGAAACATATGCCTTTCTCCTATTGATATGTCTTTTGTTAATTTAATTTTTGGACATCCAAACTTTGATCCTAAGAGGAAACAGGAAAAATTTTTCCAGCCCAGCAATATTTTTGGCTGTAAGAAAGAGAAAAGTCATTAAAACAAAACTGGATTCTGTAAGGACATTTGTTATGTCATAAAGTAGTTCATAGATATGTCAGGGTAGAAATGGTTAGTTGGTTGATCTGTCAGTCCATTATACCATGAAGGATTCAGTTCTTTCTAGCTCTTCCCTACTGCCATCATCTGAATTATAGACATACGTCCTTAGGCTTGTCTCCTCCAGATAGTGAGATGGCTGTAGGAGCTTCAAACATTACAACCTCACAAAATAGTACTCCAAAGCCAGAATGAACAGGAGACATATTCTCTTCTTCACATCCCTAGATAAGAATGGCTAAAATTGTCCCTAAAGCTGTCCAACTGATTTCTCTTTACATACCACTTGCCAAAATTCTGTCACATGCCATAGCCAGAATGAATCACTTGACAGGGTATGGAATTACCATAATTGGCTTGGACTAATCAAGCTTCACCCTTGGAGCTGGGGAGGAAGCCAAATTATCCTGATACTCAACATCCCTGGGTAGAGCATGAACAAAATCAGTAGGCCCCCTACATGAACGAAATCAGTTTCAAGGTAGGCCCCTCCACCAACACTATCTGTCATTTCTAATGCTATATCTTTGTTCTTTCTCTTTTTATTTTATTATATACTTAAAATGCTGCCTTTCTTGTTTTATTTTCACAACCCCAAGTTTGTAGCACCAGCTTAAAGAGTTCCCACTAGACCACTTTGTGGCATGTCTTATAAATAGGGTAACATTCAGTTCACAAAAGAAGCACTTACAGGCACATTAAGAAATACAATTGTCCATTAACCTTCCTAATCTTTGAAGATCACCAATATAATTCATTCAAGATACCTGGGGGCAGGAAATAACCACAACATCATTCTTCAAGTTCTATTAAAGTAATAGTTCTTCAAACTCAAAGAACATGTTTGTAGAAATTTCTAAGCTCCACAAGAGCAATCCCACAGTGTTATATTATGTACAGTTAAAAAAATATATTGGCTAAATTAATAAGTTATATTTAATCTTTTGGCGACTCTCTTCAACAGTCCGACTAGATGAAGATTGCCTTTTACAAATTCATTAAATCTTCCCAGGATATTTATGGTCTGACTCTCCATCACAGAGAATCTAGATTTATCCAGCAAAAATGATCATTTGCTGTACACTAGACTACATCAGCCTACTTCACAACACTTAACTGATCTGTGCTATTGCTTGACAGAAATGTATATTTAGGGATTATAATAACAGCAGTATTTCTTCTCACATGATAGGGTTCAAAGAACTCCACTTTAGAATGCTCTAATATGTGCTGTTGGGCAAGGTCTTTCATCAGATGCCCCTTGCCACAGTCTGGGGTCATGTCATGCCTTCTGACAACTCTACCAATATTTTACCATTCAGACTTCAATTTCTTGAGCATGTTCTACTTCACATCTGTTCAATGCACGTGCGTGTAGAGTTTCCAATGAGATAAATGCCCTTTCCTACCTGGTCGACCTTGGAGACTTATCTTGCAATTCACTCTTTGGGCATAGCTTTACAAGATAACCTCAAGCAAAATTAGACATCCTTTTTCTAAGCTCCTTTACTTATGTTTTATTATAAGTTTGTTTGGGTTTGTTTCAACTTTTAACAAGTTTGTTTCCCTATTTAGTTGGTAATTTCTTAAAGACAAATTCTGTCTTTTTTCACTTTTTAAAAACTTCCATTACCTTTCACAGTAACTTGAACATAGAAAGTACTTATTAAATATTTGCTAAAATAAAATTTTGAATTTCACACAAATCTAAATCTGATTATAGGGATGGGGTTCTGTGTGAATTGCAGTAACCTACTGTCAATTCTTTCTCAGTGCTTAGTAAGACTGTAAGTAGTCAGCCTCACTGACATAAACTCTTGAGGAAATATATTTCTCAGACTTCAATCTCACTATTACAAACATGACTGAAAATTTCCATATGATGAAGTTTTTTGTTTTATAGCATGTTTAATAAATACCCAGGTCAATTCAATGCTTCTCTCCAGCTATCCAAAGCACTTCAGATTTTTTCCAATTCTTTTTCCTTCTTTCTTTTTGCTTTCTTTTCGTTTCTCTCAGTTCATTTTAGAATTTGCAGTAAATAAAGTATAAGAGGATTCTGAAATGTTTATCCTTCAGTTAGTGTATTCCTTAGTTCAAATAGAATAGTAATATCAAGTAATATTGTCTCTTCCAAATTCCAAGGAACAAATTTCTTGCCTGTTATATTGGCACAAAATTTAGAAATATCTCCATGGCTTTGTAACATTTTCCCTTTCACAACTATTAGGGTTTTTTTCCCAAAATGTAAACACTAGTATAGCCTACTTCACAACACTTAACTGATTTTGATTGCTTGACAGAAATGTATATTTAGGGATTATAATAACAGCAGTATTTCTTCTCACATGATAGGGTTCAAAGAACTCCACTTTAGAATGCTCTAATATGTGCTGTTGGGCAAGGTCTTTCATCAGATGCCCCTTGCCACAGTCTGGGGTCATGTCATGCCTTCTGACAACTCTACCAATATTTTACCATTCAGACTTCAATTTCTTGAGCATGTTCTACTTCACATCTGTTCAATGCACGTGCGTGTAGAGTTTCCAATGAGATAAATGCCCTTTCCTACCTGGTCGACCTTGGAGACTTATCTTGCAATTCACTCTTTGGGCATAGCTTTACAAGATAACCTCAAGCAAAATTAGACATCCTTTTTCTAAGCTCCTTTACTTATGTTTTATTATAAGTTTGTTTGGGTTTGTTTCAACTTTAACAAGTTTGTTTCCCTATTTAGTTGGTAATTTCTTAAAGACAAATTCTGTCTTTTTTCACTTTTTAAAAACTTCCATTACCTTTCACAGTAACTTGAACATAGAAAGTACTTATTAAATATTTGCTAAAATAAAATTTTGAATTTCACACAAATCTAAATCTGATTATAGGGATGGGGTTCTGTGTGAATTGCAGTAACCTACTGTCAATTCTTTCTCAGTGCTTAGTAAGACTGTAAGTAGTCAGCCTCACTGACATAAACTCTTGAGGGAAATATATTTCTCAGACTTCAATCTCACTATTACAAACATGACTGAAAATTTCCATATGATGAAGTTTTTTGTTTTATAGCATGTTTAATAAATACCCAGGTCAATTCAATGCTTCTCTCCAGCTATCCAAAGCACTTCAGATTTTTTCCAATTCTTTTTCCTTCTTTCTTTTTGCTTTCTTTTCGTTTCTCTCAGTTCATTTTAGAATTTGCAGTAAATAAAGTATAAGAGGATTCTGAAATGTTTATCCTTCAGTTAGTGTATTCCTTAGTTCAAATAGAATAGTAATATCAAGTAATATTGTCTCTTCCAAATTCCAAGGAACAAATTTCTTGCCTGTTATATTGGCACAAAATTTAGAAATATCTCCATGGCTTTGTAACATTTTCCCCTTTCACAACTAGTACTAGTGCCATAACTGTCCCATTCCCTTAGGACTTCTGTATTATCCCCTAAAATGTAAACATCTCAACAGCAGTAACACTGCTTTGTTCACGGATGCATTTCAAGTCCCCAGAACAGTCACTGGCTGATACCAGAGGCACTCAGTCATTTCTGTTGGGGTGAATGAATGTATTTACAGCTCCTGTATCCATGCACATATAGCTGAAAAGACCTTTCTGGGTTTATTCTTATTTTCTTTCATCCTAATTTCTTCTTTTTCTTATTCATATTAAAATTTATATAAACTAATATATGCTATTCCAAAAAAAAAAAGATCTAACACCAACCTCATCTGTTCTCATTCCCCAGTCTGCTTTATATACCACAATCAATTTTAACTTACAAAGCATTTAAAGATCCCATTCTACAAATAATATCTGAATTGGAATTGAAAGACTTCTATAATTTGGCCCAATTTTTTTATTATTCTTTATTTTAAAGGTTTTACAGAGTTTTGTTGTTCACCAACATGCATGTTCCCAGATCAGTCATATGCGTATCCATGGTCCCCACCCCCGAGTTACCCCCATCCTACCCCTCCAGACCATCGCCCCATGCCTTTGTGAGCAGTCCTATTCCCTTAGCACAATGACAATAGCTATCTTTTCCACACATAACAGTATAGGTTTCCATGTTACTCCCTCCATGCTTCCCCCTCCCTATTTCTTCCCCACAGTGTTCCTATGTCTATGCTCTGTCTGTTTTTCCATGAGTTCCCTGCGTGTATTATCAAGACCCGTCCTACTAGATTCCATATATGCGTGTTAGCATACTGTATTTGTCTTTCTCTTTTTGACTTACTTCACTTTTTATGATAGGTTCTAGAGCCAGCTACTTCATTAGGACTGAGTCTTCTGCATTTCTTTTAACAGCTGAGTAGTATTCCATTGTGTATATGTACCAGGGCTTCTGTATCCATTCATTCGTCGATGGATATCTAGGTTGCTTCCAAGTTCTGGCTATTGTATACAGAGCTGCAATGAACATTGGGGTACAGGTGCTTCTTTCAGTTTTGATTTCATCAGGATATAAGCCTAAGAGTGGGATTGCTGGGTCAAAGGGTGCTTCTATTTTTAGTTTTTTAAGAAATCTCCAGACTGTCTTCCATAGAGGCTGAATCAATTTACATTCCCACCAGCAATGCAAGAGGGTTCCCTTTTCTCCACACCCTCTCCAGCATTTATTGTCTGCAGATTTTTTGATGATGGCCATTCTGACGGGTGTGAGGTGGTATCTCATTGTAGTTTTAATTTGCATTTCTCTAATAATAAGCGAGGCTGAGCATCGTTTCATGTGCTTTTGGAATTTGACCCAATTTAATTCAGTTCTAATTCAATGTGGCTGTCTACTCATCATTTCTGAACAAATTTACTTTATATTTTCCTGCCTTATATCATCATTTACACTCCTGATCTCTCATAGAATGCTCTCCCTTTATCCATAGGTATTCCCTACCCACCAGTGTCTTAGACAACTTTTAGGTGCTAAGTTTATCTTACTTTCTCCAAGATACTATCCAAATTATTCCATCAGATCCCCAACAAGGGAAATAATTATTACTTTAAAGTTTGAGGAGAAACTAACAAAATGTATAAATACTTTCTTCAGAGAACTATAAATACACACACGCACCCAATATTCTCCTAAGGAATCAAAAATGTTTTCAGTGACCCTGTGCCATTCACAAGCTGCTTGTGTCTTTACGATGTTTTCTCTCCTGAGCATATGTTTCTGCTCAGATGCTCAGTCATGTCCAACTCTTTGTGACCCAATGGACTACAACCCAATAAGTTCTTCTGTCCATGGGGCTGCAAAAAATACTAGAGCAGGTCGTCATTCTTTTGTTCCAGGTGATCATCCCAATCCAGGGATCAAACCCAACACTCCTGTGTCTCCTGAACTGGCAGGTAGATTCTTTACCACTGAGCCAACTGGGAAGCCCTCTGAAGAGTACAAACTTGTCATAAATGTGTATTTGTTGTTATTTGGTCGCTAGGTAGTGTCTGACTCTTTGCAACTTCATGGACTACAGTAAGTTGGGCCCCCTTGACCTTCAACTATCTCCCAGAGTTTGCTCATATTCATGTCCTTTGAGTCAATGATGCTATCTAACCATCTCATCCTCTGCTGTCCCTTTCTCCTTCCATCTTTTCAATTTCTGACTCTTCCAGGGCTAGAGTTTTGCCTCATGATTCATGTCTAGATTTTCATAGAGGCTGAATGGCAAGAGGGTTCCCTTTTCTCCACACCCTCTCCAGCATTTATTGTCTGCAGATTTTTTGATGATGGCCATTCTGACGGGTGTGAGGTGGTATCTCATTGTAGTTTTAATTTGCATTTCTCTAATAATAAGCGAGGCTGAGCATCGTTTCATGTGCTTTTGGAATTTGACCCAATTTAATTCAGTTCTAATTCAATGTGGCTGTCTACTCATCATTTCTGAACAAATTTACTTTATATTTTCCTGCCTTATATCATCATTTACACTCCTGATCTCTCATAGAATGCTCTCCCTTTATCCATAGGTATTCCCTACCCACCAGTGTCTTAGACAACTTTTAGGTGCTAAGTTTATCTTACTTTCTCCAAGATACTATCCAAATTATTCCATCAGATCCCCAACAAGGGAAATAATTATTACTTTAAAGTTTGAGGAGAAACTAACAAAATGTATAAATACTTTCTTCAGAGAACTATAAATACACACACGCACCCAATATTCTCCTAAGGAATCAAAAATGTTTTCAGTGACCCTGTGCCATTCACAAGCTGCTTGTGTCTTTACGATGTTTTCTCTCCTGAGCATATGTTTCTGCTCAGATGCTCAGTCATGTCCAACTCTTTGTGACCCAATGGACTACAACCCAATAAGTTCTTCTGTCCATGGGGCTGCAAAAAATACTAGAGCAGGTCGTCATTCTTTTGTTCCAGGTGATCATCCCAATCCAGGGATCAAACCCAACACTCCTGTGTCTCCTGAACTGGCAGGTAGATTCTTTACCACTGAGCCAACTGGGAAGCCCTCTGAAGAGTACAAACTTGTCATAAATGTGTATTTGTTGTTATTTGGTCGCTAGGTAGTGTCTGACTCTTTGCAACTTCATGGACTACAGTAAGTTGGGCCCCCTTGACCTTCAACTATCTCCCAGAGTTTGCTCATATTCATGTCCTTTGAGTCAATGATGCTATCTAACCATCTCATCCTCTGCTGTCCCTTTCTCCTTCCATCTTTTCCAGCATCAGGGCTTTTTCCAATGAGTGAACTCTTCGTATCAGGTAGACAAAGTATTGGAGTTTCAGTTTTAGCATCATTCCTTCCAATGAATTTTCAGGATTGATTTCCTTTAGGATTTATTGGTTTGATCTCTTTGCTGCACAAGGGACTCTCAAAAGTCTGCTCTAGCACCATAGTTTGAAAACATAAATTTTTTGGCACTCAGTCTTCATTATGGTCCAAATCTCACATCCATACATGACTACTGGAAAAAAACTTTGATTAGATGGACCTTTGTCAATGAAGTGATGTCTTTACTTTTTAATACGCTGTCTAGGTTTGTCATAGCTTTCCCTCCAAGAAGTAAGCATCTTTTAATTTCATGAATGCAGTCACCATCTTCAGTGATTTAGGGTCCAAGAAAAGAAAATCTGTCACTGCTTCCACTTTTTCTCCTTCTGTTTGCCATGAAATGATGGGATTGAATGCCATGATCCTAGTTTTTTGAATACTGAGTTTATGCCACTTTTTCACTCCCTCTTTCACCTTCAAAAAGCTCTTTAGTTCCTCTTTAGTTTCTGCCATTAGAGTGGTATCATCTGCATACCCGAGGTCATTGATATTTCTCCTGGAAATATTAATTCCAGCTGTTGATTCATCCAGCCTGGCATTTCATATTATATATGCTGCATAGAAGGTAAATAAGCAGGGTGATGTATACAGCCTTGACATACTCCTTTTCCAATTCTGAACCAGTCCACTATTCCATGTCATGTTCTAACTGTTGCTTTTCTACCTGTGTTCAGGTTTCAACTTTGCTTTTCCAATTTGAATGAGTACAACACTCCTGTGTCTCCTGACTCAGGTAGTTTTCCCTGAGCCAACTGGGAAGCCCTCTGAAGAGTACAAACTTGTCATAAATGTGTATTTGTTGTTATTTGGTCGCTAGGTAGTGTCTGACTCTTTGCAACTTCATGGACTACAGTAAGTTGGGCCCCCTTGACCTTCAACTATCTCCCAGAGTTTGCTCATATTCATGTCCTTTGAGTCAATGATGCTATCTAACCATCTCATCCTCTGCTGTCCCTTTCTCCTTCCATCTTTTCCAGCATCAGGGCTTTTTCCAATGAGTGAACTCTTCGTATCAGGTAGACAAAGTATTGGAGTTTCAGTTTTAGCATCATTCCTTCCAATGAATTTTCAGGATTGATTTCCTTTAGGATTTATTGGTTTGATCTCTTTGCTGCACAAGGGACTCTCAAAAGTCTGCTCTAGCACCATAGTTTGAAAACATAAATTTTTTGGCACTCAGTCTTCATTATGGTCCAAATCTCACATCCATACATGACTACTGGAAAAAAAGCTTTGATTAGATGGACCTTTGTCAATGAAGTGATGTCTTTACTTTTTAATACGCTGTCTAGGTTTGTCATAGCTTTCCCTCCAAGAAGTAAGCATCTTTTAATTTCATGAATGCAGTCACCATCTTCAGTGATTTAGGGTCCAAGAAAAGAAAATCTGTCACTGCTTCCACTTTTTCTCCTTCTGTTTGCCATGAAATGATGGGATTGAATGCCATGATCCTAGTTTTTTGAATACTGAGTTTATGCCACTTTTTCACTCCCTCTTTCACCTTCAAAAAGCTCTTTAGTTCCTCTTTAGTTTCTGCCATTAGAGTGGTATCATCTGCATACCCGAGGTCATTGATATTTCTCCTGGAAATATTAATTCCAGCTGTTGATTCATCCAGCCTGGCATTTCATATTATATATGCTGCATAGAAGGTAAATAAGCAGGGTGATGTATACAGCCTTGACATACTCCTTTTCCAATTCTGAACCAGTCCACTATTCCATGTCATGTTCTAACTGTTGCTTTTCTACCTGTGTTCAGGTTTCTCAGGAGCCAAGTGAGATGATCTGGCATTTCTATCTCTTTAAGAGTTTTCCACAGTTTGTTATAATCCACAGAGTCCAAGGCTTTGGTTTAGTCAATGAAGCAGAAGAAGATATTTTTCTAGAATCTTCTTGCTTTCTCTGTGATCCAATGGATGTTAGTTAGCAATCTGATCTCTGGTCCCTTTGCCTTTTGAAACTCAGCTTGTACATCCAGAAGTTCTCAGTTCAAGTACTGCTGAAGCCTAACTTGAAAGATTTTGAGCATTACCTTGCTAGCATGTGAAATGAGCACAGTTGTTTGGTAGTTTGAACATTCTTTAGCATTGTCCTTCCTTGGTATGAAAACTGACCCTTTTCAGTCCTTGGCCACTGCTGAGTTTTCCAAATTTGCTGACATATTGAGTACAGCACTTTAACTGCATCATCTTTTAATAAATGAAATAGCTCCACTAGAATTCCATCACCTCCACTAGCTTTGTCCATAGTAATGCCTCCTAAGGCCCACTTGACTTTACACTCCAGTATGTCTGGCTCTAGAGGAGTGACCACATCATCCTGTTTTTTTCCAGATCATTATACCATTTTCGTATAGTTCTTCTGTGTACTCTTGCCACTTCTTCTTAATCTCTTTTGCTTCTGTTAGGTCCTTATCATTTCTATCCTTTATCATGGTCATCCATGCATGAAATATTCCCTTCATAGCTCCAATCTTCTTGAAGAAATCTATACTTCCCCATTCTATTGTTTTCCTCTATTTCTTTGCATTGTTCATTGCAGAAGACCTTCTTATCTCTTCCTAATATTCTCTGGAACTCTGCATTCACTTGGGTATATCTTTCCCTTTCTCCCCTGACTTTTGCTTCTCTTCTCAGCTACTTGTAAAGCCTCTTCAGACAACCATTTTGCCTTCTTGCATTTCTTTTTCATTAGGATCATTTTGTTCACTGCCTCTTGTAAAATGTTACAAACCTTCACCCATAGTTCTTCAGGTCCTCTGTCTGCCAGAAACCTAATCACTTGAATCTATTCATCATAACCACTGTAGAATCATAAGGGATCTGATTTAGGACACACCTGAATGGCTCAGAGATTTTCCCTACTTTCTTCAATTTGAGCCTGAATTTTGCAAAAAGGAGCTCATGATCTGAGCCACAGTCAGCTCTAGATCTTCTTTTTGCTGACTGTATAGAGCTTCTCCATTTTTGGCTGCAAAGGATATAATCAATATGACTTCAGTAATTACCATCTGGTCATGTCCATATGTAAAGTTGTCTCTTGTGTTGTTGGAAGATGGTGTTTTCTGACCAGTGTGTTCTCCTGACAAAACTCTGTTAGCCTTTGCCCTGCTTGATTTTGTACTCCAAAGCCAAATTTTCCCACTACTCCAGATATCTCTTGACTTTTGCATTCAAATCTCCTATGATGAAAAGGACAAGTTGTGTGTGTGTGTGTGTGTGTGTGTGTGTGTGTGTGTGTGTTAGTTTTAGGAGATCTTGTAGGTCCTCACAGAACCAGTCAACTTTAGCTTCTTCAGCGTCAGTGGTTGGGGCATAGACTTGGATTACTGTGATAATGAATGATTTGCCTTGTAAATGAATCAAGATCATTCAGTCATTTTTAAGACTGCATTGAAGTACTGCATTTCAGACTCTTTTGCTGACTATGAGAGCTACTCCATTTCTTCTAAGAGATTCTTGCCCACAATAGTAGATACAATAGTCATCTGCATTAAATTCTCCCATTCCTTTCCATTTTAGTTCATTAATTCCCAGGATGTCAATGTGCAGTTTCGCCATCTCCTGCTTGACTACATTCCAATTTACCTTGATAGATCAATGTTTGCAGTTTCCTCGCTTAATCTATATTCCTTTATTTTTTCCCTTTTTTGCTTCAGAAGACCTTCTTATCTCTTCCTAATATTCTCTGGAACTCTGCATTCACTTGGGTATATCTTTCCCTTTCTCCCCTGACTTTTGCTTCTCTTCTCAGCTACTTGTAAAGCCTCTTCAGACAACCATTTTGCCTTCTTGCATTTCTTTTTCATTAGGATCATTTTGTTCACTGCCTCTTGTAAAATGTTACAAACCTTCACCCATAGTTCTTCAGGTCCTCTGTCTGCCAGAAACCTAATCACTTGAATCTATTCATCATAACCACTGTAGAATCATAAGGGATCTGATTTAGGACACACCTGAATGGCTCAGAGATTTTCCCTACTTTCTTCAATTTGAGCCTGAATTTTGCAAAAAGGAGCTCATGATCTGAGCCACAGTCAGCTCTAGATCTTCTTTTTGCTGACTGTATAGAGCTTCTCCATTTTTGGCTGCAAAGGATATAATCAATATGACTTCAGTAATTACCATCTGGTCATGTCCATATGTAAAGTTGTCTCTTGTGTTGTTGGAAGATGGTGTTTTCTGACCAGTGTGTTCTCCTGACAAAACTCTGTTAGCCTTTGCCCTGCTTGATTTTGTACTCCAAAGCCAAATTTTCCCACTACTCCAGATATCTCTTGACTTTTGCATTCAAATCTCCTATGATGAAAAGGACAAGTTGTGTGTGTGTGTGTGTGTGTGTGTGTGTGTGTGTGTGTGTTAGTTTTAGGAGATCTTGTAGGTCCTCACAGAACCAGTCAACTTTAGCTTCTTCAGCGTCAGTGGTTGGGGCATAGACTTGGATTACTGTGATAATGAATGATTTGCCTTGTAAATGAATCAAGATCATTCAGTCATTTTTAAGACTGCATTGAAGTACTGCATTTCAGACTCTTTTGCTGACTATGAGAGCTACTCCATTTCTTCTAAGAGATTCTTGCCCACAATAGTAGATACAATAGTCATCTGCATTAAATTCTCCCATTCCTTTCCATTTTAGTTCATTAATTCCCAGGATGTCAATGTGCAGTTTCGCCATCTCCTGCTTGACTACATTCCAATTTACCTTGATTCATGGACCTAACTTTTCAGTTTCCTATGCAATATTGTCATCACTTTCAAAAAAACTAAGACATGTGTAGGAATAGGGGATCCTGCAGGGGCACTGTGAGATGGCCTGGAGGGATGGGAGGACTGGGATGGGGGTGGAGGAGGGATGAGGGTCAGGGATATACATATGACTAATCTGGGATTATGCATAAATGTAAACAACAAAACACTGTAAAAGTAAAAAGTAAAATAAAAAAATATATATGGACAGGAATACAGATTTACCAGACAACAAAAACGTAATTAGTAAATAGTTACACAAGTTTATAATATGGTAAATGAGTACTGTGATGGCTTATTAATAAAAAGAAAAACTGACCATTAAAAAAAAAACAAAACTAAGACATGGCATCTGCTCCCATCACTTCACAGCTAATAGATGCAATGAAAATGGAAACAGTGATAGACTTATTTTCTTGGGTTCCAAAATCACTGTTGTGAATAAAGCCATGAAATTAAAAAGACATACTTGTTTCTTGGAGGGAAAACTATGACAAACCTAGACAGCATGTTGAAAAGCAGAGACATCACTTTGCTGACAAAGGTCCATATACTCAAAGCCATGGGTTTTTCCAGTAACCATGTACAGATGTAAGAGTTGGACCATAAAGAAGGATGAGCACCAAAGAATTGATGCCTTCTAACTGTGTTGCTGAAGAAGACTCCTTGAGAGTCCCTTATACAGCAAGGAGATCAAACCAATCAATCCTGAATTAAATCAGCCCTGAATATTCTTAAGATTTATTTCTTTATTTATTTTGGGCGGGGGTTGGGTTGGGGAGGGAGGGGAGTGGGCGGGCCACTTCTATTGGTCTTTCATTTATCCATTTTCATCCGTCTTTGTTCTTTGGCTCCTGTGGGCCTCCCATCGCGGTGGCGTCTGTCGTTGCAGAGCGCCGGCTCTGGGCACATGTGCTCCAGAGCTCCAGCTCGGTAATTGGACACATTGGTCCAGCCGCTCCGCGGCACGTGGGATACTCCCAGGCCAGGGAACGAACCAGCGCCCCTTGCACTGCAAGGCGGTGTCCTTACCCACTGGACCACCAGGGGAAGCCCAGCCCTGAATACTCTTGGAAGGACTGATACTAAAACTGAAGCTACAATACTTTGGCCACCTGGTGCAAAGGTCTGACTCCTCGGAAAAGTCCCTGATGCTTGGAAAGACTGAGGGCAGGGGAAGGGGGGGTTAACAAAGGATGAGATAGTTGGATGGCATCACTGACTCAATGAACAGGAGTTTAAGCAAACTCCAGAACACAGTGAAGGACAGGGAAGTCTGGTGTGCCACTGTTCATGGGGTTTCAAAGAGCTGGACACAACTGAACGACTGAACAACAATGCAGTGTTGTTCTTTTGTTTGTTTGTTTGTTTGCTCTTTTTTTCCTTTTTGCTTTTTTTTTTTTAAAGTAGGCATGAGGGTTTGGTTTTGTTTTGGGGCCACTTCTATTGATCTTTCATTTATTTATCTTTGCTCTTTGACCTGTGTGGGCCTCCCATTGCAGTGGCCTCTCTCGCTGCAGAGCATTGGCTCTGGGCGCATGCGCTCCAGAGTGCCAGCTCGGTAGTTGGACAGGTGGTTCCAGCCACTCTGCAGCACGTGGGATCTTCTTGGGCCAGGGATCGAACTGGCGCCCCTTGCACTGCAAGGTGGTGCCCTTACCCACTGGACCACCAGGGAAGCCCTGCAGTATTGTTCTTTACAACACTTTGGCCCAGTTGCTTCATTCTTTCTGGGGCTATTGAATAATTGCCCTCTGCTCTTATGCAGTAACATACTGGACTCCTTCTGACCTGGGGACTCATCTTCTGGTGTCATACTTTTTTCCATTTTCATATTGTTTATGGGGTTCTTCAGATAAGAAAACTGGAGTGGCTTGCCATTCCCTCCTCCAGTAGACCACAATTTGTCAGACCTCTTCACTATGACCTATCCATCTTGGGTGGCTCTGTATGGCATGGCTCATAGCTTTACTGAGTTATGCAATCCCCTTTGCCATGACAAGACTGTGATCCATGAAGGGATAAATGCGTGTATATTCTTATGTAAGTGCCACAGTGTCTTAATTAGAGCTAAAATTTTTAAAAACTTAAAAATTTTTACTTTCTTGAAGTTAATTTTCTAAAAAATTGTAATAAAATTAATGACAGTTCAGTCTGTATAATTTTTTTACTCATGCTACCTACTGCAAAATTATTTATGCATGTGTTCATAAACTGCATTTTAAAAAAAATCTCCAAACTCATTTTAATATCATTCTAAACTGAGAAATTCTAAAAATCTAAATATAGTTTTTATAAAACTTTGATTATATAGGAAGAAAAAAAAGCAATTTTCTGGAGAATTTTGTGCCTTTGTTGCCCCATAGGTTCACTCTGTCCTATACTTTTTGCTCCAAAATCAACCACATATATATGTGAGTGTGTGTGTATATAAAATGTACTATGAAAACAGGTGGCTACCTTCCTTAAGTCAAAACTGCATTCAAATGCTTAAGTGTCAAAGTACAAAAAATGTGCTGGAGGCCAGAGAAAAGGATCAGAGAGAGAGAAAAGGTATCTCCATGAAGGAGAAAAATAATTTTATGTCTTTAAAAGTTTCATAGTAACATGCAGAGAAAATATATTTTTAAATCCCTAAACAGTTATCTTATATTATGAAATACATTTCTCTAAATGAAACTAAAATCCCTTCTCTATTATAACTTGTTTCTACAATCGTATCTCTATTAAAAATATGAAACACTGTAGCTTTTTAATACACAGCATTCAATTTGCTGAGAATTCTTACTATCAAAGATAAAGTCAATTTCAAAGGAATAGGTAACCATATTAGGATTCTTCTGCAAGAATGTACTTGTTTCACTCAGATTCTCCAGAGGAAGTAAACACATTTTGAATATACAAAGTACCATTCATCATTTTGTTAAAAGTATAAATAATCCACCAGGGGGAAATGTACGGGGGAAAACCCAAGAGCAATATATGACTCTGGAATGCAAAATTAGTTTGGACAAATTATTAGAAAACATACTGTAAAGAATAATCCTTTGCTCTCCACAGACTGAACAAAGTGACCCAGAGAGAAATTCACATTTTTTCATCCAATAAAACTCTCCCTCTAGAATAACTGGGAATATGAATCAACCTTTCAATAAAACAAGTAATCCTGCCTTAATCCTCATCATTCTCAAGCTTCTGCAAAATATCCTCACATTTTTTAGGATTCTCCAAATGGATAAAACACAGATTCAAAGATGGAATGAGACTTTCAAATGTCACAAAGCCCTGAATGATATCCACAGAAACAAACAAACAAACAAAAACATGCAAATCATAAAAAGCAGACAGGCATAACAAACAGCCTCTTAACAAGCTCTAATATCCTTTCAGCCTTTGTGTGTGGCCTGTTTGTTCAGTCTGTAGACCCATGTAGACTCTGTGGTAAGATATTTTTATCAGAAGCCCTGAGGTTTCTAACCCTGAAGATAATTAAGTCCCATGGAGAGAGAAGTTTGATCCAAATTCTGCTAACTTAGGAGTGAATTTGGGAGTCTGAACAGCTTTTGTCCCTTCAAGGAAGAATATGAAATCTTAGTTTTTTTTAATACTTACATGACTGAGCTTACAATACATCCAGGCTAATTTGGCATGTCTGGGCAAGAAGTGGATTGTCCTTGTAAAACCAGAGGAAACAAATTCTAGATCCACTCCTTTCTTTACACACCACAGGTCATACTTCTAGTTCAAACCCTAATTACCTCATATTTGCTTTTTTCTCCCCCTATAATGGTAGTATTTACAACTTCTGTTATGAGCTACTCATGCACACGGACTTTATTAGATTTTTAATGTATTTATTTTAATTTCATAAAATAACATTAATAAAATATATTTTAACAACCATTTACTTTGGCCAGTCATGATCTTAATACTCTACAAGTATCACTTCAGTTAATCCTCATTACAGTTCTATCAGGTGTGTACTATTGTTTTTCTTATTTTAAAGATAAGAATGCCAGGGCACAAAGAGGTAAATAATTTACCCAAAGCCACACAATTTATAGGACTTCCCTGGTAGCTCAACTGGTAAACGATCTACCTACAAGACACCCGAGTTTGATTCCTGGGTTGGGAAGACCCCCTGGAGAAGGGATAGGCTAACCACTCCAGTATTCTTGCCTGGAGAGTTGCATGGCTCATCCACGGAGTCGCGAAGAGCTGGACATGACGAAGCAACTTTCACATAATTTGAATCCAGGCAGTCTGACTTCAAAGCTTATGCTCTTAATCACTAGGTTCTCTGAAATATTCTCCTTGGATAAACATTTTGATTTGAAACTTGCCACATTCCTTCCTCAAGGGAAAAAAGAAAAAAAAAAAAACAGCCAGCCAATCAATATAAATTAATGCTCTTGACAAGGGTCCACTATTTTTGACCAACTCTACCCCAATGCTAACCAATGAAGACAAAAGGATTTGCTTTCTCTAACAATGAATTCGTTTTCTTTGACAGCACAAGCCACTACTTGTGCCTTTTCCTCATAGAGCTCTGCTAAAAGATCATTTGGAATGGTAATTTGTTTGCAGTTCTCTTACCTGATTCACCATCTAATACAACCTCTTCCTACTAGCCAGAACATGATCTCCTGCCTGTGAGACCCCAGTGCCTACAGATTCCTTATACACTACTGGACTTTTGGACTTGATCCTAAACAGCCAATTGTGCCCTGACACAGTCACTGCTCACTCATGATATCATTCCTCCAAAAAGTATGGTTCTTTCCTTCTTCAAACATTGCTCAAGACTAACCAAAACAGTACTTTTAATCTAAGAAATATTTGTGTTTGTATGGCAACATATTCGTCATTTCATTAACACCCCACTACTTCTGTGGAAGGAAAAGAAATTAGGAGGAAGAAGTAACGGAGGTGGGAGGAGGCTGTGGGCAAGTGATGGAGAATGACATGAGCTACTAAGGTACTGCTTTGCTAAGTTGCTTCAGTAGTGTTCAACTCTTTGCAACCCCACAGACTGTAGCCTGCCAAGCTCCTCTGTCCATGAGATTCTCTGGGCAAGAATACTGGAGTGGGTTGTGATGCCCTCTTCTAGAGGATCTTCCCAACCCAGGGAGTGAACCCATGTCTCTCATGTCTCCTGCATTGGTAGGCAGGTTCTTTACCGCTAGCGCCACCTGGGAAGCACTATTTTATTGTTTTAAAAGATAATTTTAAACCAAATTTCTTGTGCCCTTACATTGTTTTATCTAAGATTTAGCTTCCAAAAGACTAACAATTAACTATTTAATTATACCTATAGTGTAACATACCAAAAAAATATAAACCAGCGTAATACATGTACCACCAACCCCACCCATAAAACTTTATCTAATAACCTCAAATTCCATTTTTAAAACCCAGTCTTTTAAGTAATGATTAATTGTTTATCATGAAACTTGCCACATTCCTTCCTCAAGGGAAAAAGAAAAAAACAGCCAGCCAATCAATATAAATTAATGCTCTTGACAAGGGTCCACTATTTTTGACCAACTCTACCCCAATGCTAACCAATGAAGACAAAAGGATTTGCTTTCTCTAACAATGAATTCGTTTTCTTTGACAGCACAAGCCACTACTTGTGCCTTTTCCTCATAGAGCTCTGCTAAAAGATCATTTGGAATGGTAATTTGTTTGCAGTTCTCTTACCTGATTCACCATCTAATACAACCTCTTCCTACTAGCCAGAACATGATCTCCTGCCTGTGAGACCCCAGTGCCTACAGATTCCTTATACACTACTGGACTTTTGGACTTGATCCTAAACAGCCAATTGTGCCCTGACACAGTCACTGCTCACTCATGATATCATTCCCCCAAAAAAGTATGGTTCTTTCCTTCTTCAAACATTGCTCAAGACTAACCAAAACAGTACTTTTAATCTAAGAAATATTTGTGTTTGTATGGCAACATATTCGTCATTTCATTAACACCCCACTACTTCTGTGGAAGGAAAAGAAATTAGGAGGAAGAAGTAACGGAGGTGGGAGGAGGCTGTGGGCAAGTGATGGAGAATGACATGAGCTACTAAGGTACTGCTTTGCTAAGTTGCTTCAGTAGTGTTCAACTCTTTGCAACCCCACAGACTGTAGCCTGCCAAGCTCCTCTGTCCATGAGATTCTCTGGGCAAGAATACTGGAGTGGGTTGTGATGCCCTCTTCTAGAGGATCTTCCCAACCCAGGGAGTGAACCCATGTCTCTCATGTCTCCTGCATTGGTAGGCAGGTTCTTTACCGCTAGCGCCACCTGGGAAGCACTATTTTATTGTTTTAAAAGATAATTTTAAACCAAATTTCTTGTGCCCTTACATTGTTTTATCTAAGATTTAGCTTCCAAAAGACTAACAATTAACTATTTAATTATACCTATAGTGTAACATACCAAAAAAATATAAACCAGCGTAATACATGTACCACCAACCCCACCCATAAAACTTTATCTAATAACCTCAAATTCCATTTTTAAAACCCAGTCTTTTAAGTAATGATTAATTGTTTATCATTTCTAAAAATGTTACTCCAGAGGGAAAATGGGACGCAAAAAGATAAATGTTAGCAATTAAAGTAGAATCTTCTATCTTATGCTAGGTGGTACATTTATAAAGCCACATAGAAAAATATGAATCATCTTCATGACAATTGTTAGAAGAATCATTAGTAATAGTCTTGCACTAAGTAAAGAAAGAAATTGCTTTGCTCAAAATTTAATCTATTTCTTTTAACATATTTGCTAAAGTGAACAACACTTTATATCCTAGAAGGGCAGCTAAGGACACTAAACTTGAAGCACACAATTAGTATGCTTTACTGTTATAAAATATCTAAGTGCTGACAGTATAATTAGACTAGATAAAATGTAGAGGCTTATTTCTTTATTTTGATTGACCTGACTTGTCAAATCAAGTCAAAGCCATCAAATAATACTTGATATGGACAAACAATCCCAGGCACATGAACAGTAGGGATTTTGAACACCATAAATAAGAGAATAGAATTTTTTAAAATATATACATAGCAATAAAAATAATTTCACAGCAGGAGTTCCTACTTTTCAAAACCCATGACACCTTATCTTTTCAACTTTCAATTATGCAAGAATTATTTTTTGGTATGTTCCTTATTCACATACTTTCTTCTTCTCTTTAGCCAGAACCCTATAATTTACCAAATAATTGATGTATTATCTGCTTTTGAAGAAGAATCAAGTAACGGAGTCAAAAAAAAAAAAAAAAAAACAGTACCATGTACTCTTGGAGAACTGTAAAATATTGATAAAGGAAATAGATATTATTGTTTAAAAATGTGGGCTTCCCTGGTAGTCCAGTGGGTAAGGACACTGCCTTGCAGTACAAGGGGCACCGGTTCGATCCCTGGCCTGGGAAGATCCCATGTGCCACAGAGCAGCTGGACCGATGTGCCCAATTACCGAGCCGGAGCTCTGGAGCACATGCACCCAGAGCCGGTGCTCTGCGACAACAGAGGCCACCGCGATGGGAGGCCCACACGGGCCAAAGAACAAAGATGGATGAAAAATCGATAAATGAAAGACCAACAGAAGTGGCTCGCCTGTCCCCCTCTCCCCAACTCGTCCCCGACCCCAAAAAAAAAAAAAAAAACTTTAAAAAAAGAAAAAAGAAAAAAAACAGTTTTGAGGGCTACATTGGAGTTAATCTGTCAGCCTGATGGACCACTCTAGCAACATGTATCTCTATCACCTGTTCCTGTTTGGTATAATACTAGGTCCACAGTGTCAATTTTTTTACAAAAATCTGCCCATTCATGTCAGTCCTGTGCTTTCAAATGGCACTCCCCAAGCCTACAGAACAATTCTTTCTCAATGCAACAAAATTCTTAGTAATTTGACCTTAGAGGTTTTAAGCCCTTTATCCTACATCTCGACCATCTTGTTCTGTTACCCAATTTTATGGACCTCAATTGCTCAGCCTTCGCTTAATTTACTATACTCTCATACCATTTTCATACCCACAAAGTCTTATGCATCTCTCAATGCTCACTATAAATGTCATTTCCTCTGTGAAATCATTACCTACTATTAAAGGAAGAGGAGGTTGCTCTCTCCTCTATTTTCTGAACAGATATTTATTCATAATTATTATATCTTGCATGAAGTCAGGTCATGAATATTTGCTTACATGAGAGGTATTCGATATACTGACAACAGCTATCTAGAGTGAGCCTAAGTTATCTCACAGGGTTTTTTTTCTTCTTCTTCTTCTTTTTTCTTTTATTTCCTTTATTTTAAAGATTTTACAGAGTTTTGTTGTTCAGCAACATGTATGTTCCCAGATCATTCATATGCATATCCCTGGACCCTCCCCCAACCCAGTTCCCCCCCTCCCACCCCTCCAGACCATTGCCCCAAGTGGTTATATTCCCCTATTCCCCTAGCACAATGACAATAGCTATCTTTTCCACACATGACAGTATAGGTTTCCATGTTACTCCCTCCATGCCTCCCTCCCACTGTTCGGTCTCCACAATGTCTTTATGTCTATTCTCTCTCACAGGGTTTTTATATTAGATGATATGGGTAAGTATTCAGTCCTTTATCTGTGCTTTGTTAAATGAACAAGTAGTAAAAACTTTCACTTCTCTATATATGAGGTAATAACCTATGGATATCCTTCAAATATATAAAATAATTTACTTTTAAATGAAATGAAAAACAAGCACAAGAGTAAATTATATGTCTTGGGCTTTTTTTACATGTTCAATGTTAATCTCTATAAAGTAGGACTTTTATATTCCCCGTATTAACAGTAATGTCATAGAATTCAAAAGTATAACATTATCCCTAATGACGATTAAAAAGTTTATGTGTTAATAATCAGTCTTTCATTGGCAATCTGAAGTCTCTTTTTTAGACATGTTTTTGCTTAGATTTTACATTTTTAATATTGAATTCAATCTTTTCCAAAATCTATGATTTTTGAATAAAAGGCAAGATAAGCTATAAAACTAATAAAATGTGCTCTTAGTAGGAGAAATACTTGTTATTCCAGGGAGAAACCCCACAGGTGGCACTTTAAAATGAGTAATAAAAGGAGTTTAAAAAGAGGGATAAAGATAAAACGAAGATAAGAAAAGACTAAGGTAAGCAAATGCAAAATAAGCCATGTCCCTGAAATAAGTGGATTGAAGTGTTAGAGAGAAATTACTCCTAATTTAAATATTCAATATTTTGAGTTTCACAAATCTAGACTGTAATATAATCTTTATGCAAATTCTTTGAATATGTCTTTCCTGAACAATTTAGAAAGATCTTACTGAAGAGAATTGAGGGTGGGCAAGTCTATCTTGTATATGCATGATAAATACACACTCTTTCTATAAATTACATTTGGATGGGGGCACATAATCAAAGCAACATTACTAGAAATAAATAGCAGAAAGCAGATTCCATGTTTTGCAATAATTTTACAGTGACTGAAAAGCTACAGAGATTAAGACCCTGCCTGGGTAGAGCAGATGGATCATTATCTAAGCACACAGGCTGGACCAGCATAGCTCAAGCATCTTTCTATCTATGAAGCTTTACAGGCTTGGTAAGAAAGCAAATTTGCTATATCACTCACAATAAAATGTCCTCAAAAACAGCATTATAAACAAGGACAAAGTAGATGTGCACTTATATGTGTATATTCTCTATGTACAACATTTCAAATGTATGCCTCACAAATCATTTAGAGAAAAACTATAATTCCAGATGGCTGCTTAATTTTATCATGAAATTTATTTCAAAATCTTCAAACATTTTACCACTGATAAAGTATATTGGCAAAGATATATGTGATTGATTAAAATTGACGTTTATAGCAGGTGGTCAAATTACACAAATCTGCTTTGCTGTGAAGCTGTATTAAAAACACCGCTCATAAAACTAATCTACCATTTTAAGGAAACACTTCAAGCCAATCCAGTAGCTGTTACTTTTTTTAAAAATTTTGACCATGCCCTACCAATACGCTAATACCCATCTGGGACATAATCCATTAAAATAATCCAAAGATGCCAAATGAAATGATGACCAGACTCTTTCATGTGACGACCCAAAATAAGCTGAAAATATTGCTAAAGCTTTATTTTTCTCACCTATTTTATGTTAAGTTTCATATTATGTTGGAAACTTGTGACATGCTGGTCACAGAAACATCTAAATTTTCTTATACTAGGATCCGTTATACACTTAAATAAGACTGGTGAATGTTTCTCAATATGCCATCTGCCCACTCTACTTTATAGAATCCAATACTATTTACAAAGATCGTATTTAGGGGGTAAGTTAATTATGCAGAGGATAATGACTGGAAAATAAATGACTTGCACTGACCATCTCATGTTTGGTAATAGTGTTGAATGGAAACAATGTAGTGTCAGGACTGGATATCAAGATATGTTGTCTGCAGCTGCTTAGTAATATGCTGACATCAGCTGTGCCATGAGCACAACCAAATGGCTCATTTTGTTAGAACTCATTTCTAAAGACAGAATGAAAATAAAACAAATCAAAAAAAACTAAATAAAATAAATTGGTTTACATTTTAAAAGTCATAGATCTGACTTTAAGAAAATACTTATAAAACCTGGATTCCTATCAGAAACTCTGATTGTTGGGGGTACACAAAATGGATGACCTATTTTTGAAATTATTTTTAATTTAAATAAATTGAATTTTAAAAAAAGAAAAAACTCAGGGGCTTCCCTGGTGGTCCAGTGGGTAAGGACATCGATGGCCTTGCAGTGCAAGCAGCGCCAGTTCGATCCCTGGCCTGGGAAGATCCCACGTGCCGCGGAGCGGCTGGACCTATGCATCCAACTACCGCCCAGAATCGGTGCTCTGCAGCGAGAGAGGCCAGTGTGATGGGAGGCCCACAAGGCCAAAGAACAAAGATGGATGAAAATGAATACATCAAAGGCCAATAGAAGTGGCCAAAAAAAAAAAAAAAAAACCTTTCTAAAAAAAGAAAAAACTCAAATGAAGTGTATTTTAAGTTTTCAAAATTTCACCTCATGGATTTTTTTTTTAAAAAATCTAGTTAATAAGTGTGTATGCACAGCATTTATATATAAAGCTATACATATTATTTTGGCCTATATATTTACATGTACATTTTTAGATGGCATTTTGGTTTTATCACTGTAGCAAAAGGTATAATTTGAAGTCTTTAATGTCACAGAAAGAAAAGTGCTATTAGGCTTTGGGAAAGATGGATTGGTTACAGTTCATAGGATTCTGAACTACCAAATTTATTTCCAAGTACAAGATGTTTTGAAGTTTCTTTATTATTTATTTGACTAACTCCTTCCACTGCCTGTGGGCAACTTCACATAAACTTAAAATGTGCAGTACTGAGTAGGATTTTCTCTTCAAAGCTGAAAAGTTGTTTTAGTTCTCATCCAAGAACTTGCAACTTTGGTCTATCAAAGTGACAGAGTGGGAAACAACTTACACTCATGATTATCTCCTTGAGACCTACAGGATGAAAATTCAAACCTTCTACTAGGTATTCAAGATTCTTTTTTATTCATTATTCATTGAATGCAACTGTGTCAGTTACTATGCAAGACTATCTACAATATACCCAATTTTAATGACTCCTACTTAATATCACACTTGATTCATAAACACACACGCATACAGCACTCAACTGGACTGATTTGTCTAGTCCTCCCTCAAATACATTCTGCTCCTTTCCATCATTGTTTTCCACACACTATTTCAGGCAACGATGACACTAAGCTAAAACACACAGACTCAGAATTCCTATCTTCAAGAAGGCTACAAGCTTCTAAGGGTAGAGACTTTCTTTGTTAAACTCTTAAAATCACTCTCTCAATAGTTCTCATTGTTTCTCAATTACTTATTGGAAAAAGAAATGCCTGTAATATATAAGATTATAAGAAGTTAATTTAACGTGCTGCAGGGATGTCTTCAAATGAGCTCTTCTACATCATAAATCATGGCAGTACTACATAAAAATATTTTGAGGGTTTTATGCAGCATAATACCTCTTTTATTAAGGTGATAAGAAGAGATACTACACTTGATTTTAGCCAAAAGACCAAGAAGCAATAAATATCACCTTTAAATACAATTGAAATTAACTGCTCTGAAAATTGCAATATCCATAGATTTTCACTGTCCATGTTCACGGGATTATTTTTCATTGAAAAGAGTAAAATATACTTCAAGGCACATTTTTTAATTTTTTATTTTACTTTTAACTTTCAAGGCACATTTTTTAGATCATAAATTTGCTTAATGCTATGGGTAACTGTATTAACCAGCATCTCCAGTTTTAAACCAATTCATTTCTCTCGCCTAAAAGTCAAATCTCTGCTACCCCAACGTGATGAGTAACATCTATTAGTTTAGAAAGGGTACACCTTGCCAATTAGCTATAAGTATCATTTATTTGACTAACTCCTTCCACTCCTAAAAAAATGTGCAGTACTGAGTAGGATTTCTTCAAAGCTGAAAAGTTGTTTTAGTTCTCATCCAAGAACTTGCAACTTTGGTCTATCAAAGTGACAGAGTGGGAAACAACTTACACTCATGATTATCTCCTTGAGACCTACAGGATGAAAATTCAAACCTTCTACTAGGTATTCAAGATTCTTTTTTATTCATTATTCATTGAATGCAACTGTGTCAGTTACTATGCAAGACTATCTACAATATACCCAATTTTAATGACTCCTACTTAATATCACACTTGATTCATAAACACACACGCATACAGCACTCAACTGGACTGATTTGTCTAGTCCTCCCTCAAATACATTCTGCTCCTTTCCATCATTGTTTTCCACACACTATTTCAGGCAACGATGACACTAAGCTAAAACACACAGACTCAGAATTCCTATCTTCAAGAAGGCTACAAGCTTCTAAGGGTAGAGACTTTCTTTGTTAAACTCTTAAAATCACTCTCTCAATAGTTCTCATTGTTTCTCAATTACTTATTGGAAAAAGAAATGCCTGTAATATATAAGATTATAAGAAGTTAATTTAACGTGCTGCAGGGATGTCTTCAAATGAGCTCTTCTACATCATAAATCATGGCAGTACTACATAAAAATATTTTGAGGGTTTTATGCAGCATAATACCTCTTTTATTAAGGTGATAAGAAGAGATACTACACTTGATTTTAGCCAAAAGACCAAGAAGCAATAAATATCACCTTTAAATACAATTGAAATTAACTGCTCTGAAAATTGCAATATCCATAGATTTTCACTGTCCATGTTCACGGGATTATTTTTCATTGAAAAGAGTAAAATATACTTCAAGGCACATTTTTTTTTAATTTTTTATTTTACTTTTAACTTTCAAGGCACATTTTTTAGATCATAAATTTGCTTAATGCTATGGGTAACTGTATTAACCAGCATCTCCAGTTTTAAACCAATTCATTTCTCTCTGCGTCTAAAAGTCAAATCTCTGCTACCCCAACGTGATGAGTAACATCTATTAGTTTAGAAAGGGTACACCTTGCATACATAATAGTAGGTTCCCTTAAGTATTCAGTATTCCCTTTGGCAAATGACCAAGAGATTAGTTTATCTGGATACAGAATCTCACACTCTGAAACCCAGCAGTACATTGCAGTGACCATTATTCTTTCTTTTCATTTAGCCCATCTGTACAGAGTACACACTGTCCAGTGCTCCTGAACCATCTCTTAATCTGCTTACTGGTGCCCATTTCTGAGTCTCAGAAGGCAAGGAGAGAGTGTCAACAGAGATCTGTATTCCTTAAAGTCAAAATCAGAAGAGGTTAGGCAGGGTCTAAAAATGAAACCCTTTAAAGACATAGTTCTTTCCCTTTTTCCTTTTGTTAAAAGAGTAATCCAGGTCGGTTCTCTTTGAGCCAACCCGCTGTTCTGATAGCGTCTGTTCTCCTTTGAGCCAACCTGCTGTTCTAGCAGTGTCTTCCATGCTGATTCTCCCCTAAACCTGCCCGCTGTACTGGCAGTGACTCTCCTTTCCCCCACCATAACAAACTTTACTTTTCCCTCAAAAACAAAACAAAACAAAAGAAAAGAGTAATCCATAGAAGGTAGGAGGGAAGAGAGGGAAGAGAAAGAGAGAAGGCTGCCTCCACCTTCGCCCTTTCTCTCAATGGCTACTGCTAGTGTTTACTTAATGCAGACTCTTCTATGGCAACCTTACACAATGTTGTATCACTCTCATAACAAAGTCCAACAACATCCAACTGCCATATTGAAAATTTAATATAAAAATGCTCCAGAGGGAATGTACAGTAGGTATGGGTGAGTTCCAGTGTGGGTTTCAGGGAAAATATATACAGTTATTAAAATATCCATGCAGTTATAGGTTTAACTCCATCCATGGAACTTCCCCTGCATTTCAGTAGGCCATTCTGTCATTCCAAATCTCTGCCAGCAACTATTCTACAGTCAGGATATGTAAAGGTTGGGATGGCAGCCACCTCTGGTGAGAAAGAAGGTATACAGTGACTGAGGAGTCAGGTGCCAGTCATTTTGTGTTTCTGTGGGTGTTACACCAGTGTGTTCACTTCATGGGAATTCATCAAGGCTTTCACTTGTCATTTGTGCAGTTTATATATTTTTTAAGTTTTCTAAAAATAGTAAAATTAAATCTGATACCAAGTTAAAAACTTAACACATTCCTTACTGTCAAATGACTTATAGCCTTCTCAATTTGACATTTTATTTGCCAGTGCAGAAAAGGCCTTCATGCTAAGTCTCGAGAAGAAAAACAAGATGTAACGAATCTATTTCTTTTTCCTTAAAACACCAGAATAGTATCATAGTATCCAGTACCTTATAAAAAGATTCCCCTCCAAGAAGAAGACTCAACTTTGGATATTAAAGACCATGACTTTTCAGTGGGAGCTGTTTCTTTCTCTTATTAGCTTCTTTGACGTTTAGCAAGGAGTGATTAACATGCATGATCTTCTGCAATATTAGCCCTGCTACATGGAAAGAAGAAGGTAAAAAAGCAACAGTTTCTACCGGAGGACTCCAGTTGGGCAGCCTAGAAAGTAGAAGGATCATTTTGTTCCTTTCTCTTTGCAGCCTCCTGGGCTCTACTAAATGATGTTGTTAAGTGATCTTTAATAATAGCAGTGTTCCCCTGCTATTTACTACAGAAGAAATCCTAATTTAAGATAAGTTCACCTTGTTCACTAACAAAGGAAGGAAGTATTTATTATTATGCTATCAGCATATGAGAAATGACCCAGGATAGCCACTTATGTCGCGCCTGGCTGGCTGGCCGGCCACTCGTGCCTGCTTTCACTGCCCTCTACTCATGTGGTAAAGCAAGACAAAAAGGAAGTGGATTCTAAGTAAGACACTCACCATTTGAAATACAGAAACACCCAAGCTCCTCTCTGGGTATGGAAATAAAACACATTAGCTAGGACTGTTTTAGTTATAAGTAACAAAAAAAAGAAAAGAAAACTCATGATAGCCTGTGGGAAATAAAGGGGGTAAGTAATTTATAGGGGTAAAAACCTGAAAGGGGCTAGATATCCAGTGGTTCAAACTATGGCAGTAAGCAGTTGGTCTCTGTCCTCTCAGGTCTGCTTTTCTTTGCATGAACTTCATTCAGTCGAGTTTATCCCAGGGAGTGACAAAACAGCTGCTAGAAGCTCCAGGCTACATTTTCTACTTTCAGAAGCCACAGTGGAAAGAGCTCCTTCTTTTCGTAGTTCAACGGTAGAACTCCTCTGCCAAGTATGGTTCCCATCCCACGCCCCAGAGTTCAAGCTCTGTAGGCACAGAAACTGAATAAAGTCACTGTTTAGGATTGGATCACAACCATGTAAGGATCTAGGTTGGTGGTTATCTCTTTCAAAATATAAGCTCTAAAACGGAGCAGGGAGCTTCCCTGGTGGTCCAGTGGGTAAGGACACCGCCTTGTAGTGCAAGGGGCACCTGTTTGATCTCTGGCGGGGGAAGATCCCACGTGCCGTGGAGTGGCTGGACCGATGTGACCAACTACCAAGCTGGAGCTCTGAAGCGCATTTGCCCAGAGCTGGTGCTCTGCAGCGAGAGGCCACTGCAATGGGAGGCCCACACAGGCCAAAGAACAAAGATGAAAATAAATGAAAGACCAATAGAAGTGGCCAGAAAAAAGGATACTAAAATGGAGCAGGATAGTTCTCCAAAGGGTGAAAACAAAAATGTAAGGGAGAAAGGTACTGGGTTCTAGGAGAGCAAAAGAAATAGATATTCAGTAATAGATACATTCAGATGAATATTCTTATTTCCTTTTAAGATGAGTGTTTTAAATTAAAATATCAACATCCTAAGGACAGTGGACACCACAACATGTCAATTTACAAACAAAGTAATTACAGCTTTGTTCAGTGTCTTGTGTTAGTCAGAATTAATGTTCCCAGTTCATGCTGTCTCTGACAAAGACATGAGTCTGCCTCTGCAAGAAGCCTCCTCTGAAGACAAAGTCCCATCTTGCCCTCTTACTAAACTACCCAATCAAGCCCTTTCACACACAGCCTATCTCTTTTATCTAACTTTAATTTAAAATATCCTCCATTATTTCTTCTAAACCTGTGTAAAGCCAAAAGGAGTGTTATGCAGAATATACAGATCTGTGCATACAAGTTTACATTTTAGATAAACTTAAAAAGAACAAAAATATATACAACTTTTCAAAAGAATAAACTCATTCTCTTTCTTTAAGGGGTCTATTAGTTAAGATACTAGAATGACATGATAATAACATGGGTTGTTGACCTCCTGTGCTAGTAATATGTTACAAGAGACCTAGAAAAAAAAGACATAATCTTTGAAAATGTATCTAAAAATAGCCTTCCAATTAGATGCTTTCCACAGAGCTTACAAAGGAAAGGTTGTGGCCTCTCCTTCAGAGAAGATTTTAAAGAACCAAAAGAGAAATATTTTAGGTTAGTTTGAATGCTACTGGGCCTAGAGTCAGGAAAACAGACTCTGTATAAGGCTTTCCGGGCTGTAATTCACGGACAAACTACTCAATGATGGGAACGTCTACAAAGCAATTGTTATGTGAGATACTCAGGAAGAGACTACGTAAAAAACTTAAAGAGGGGCTTCCCTGGTGGGTAGAGAGTCTGTCTTGTCGTGCAAAGGGCACCAGTTCGATCCCTTGCCACGTGCCGTGAAGCAGCTGGACCGGTGTGTCCAACAGCGAGCCAGAGTGCTGGAGCACATGCGCCTAGAGCTATTACTTCGCAACGGGAGAGACCACTGCAATGGGAGATCCACACAGGCTAAAGAAAAAAGATGGATGAAAATAAATAAATAAAAAACCAATACAAGGGCTTCCCTGGTGGTCCAATGGGTAAGGACACTGCCTTGCAGTGCAGGGAGCGCCGGTTCAATCCCTGGCCTGGGAAGATCCCACGTGCCGCGGAGTGGCTGGACTGATGTGTCCAACTACCGAGCCACAGCTCTGGAGCGCATGCGCCCAAAGCCAGTGCTCTGCGACGACAGAGGCCACCACGATAGGAGGCCCACACACGCCAAAGAAAAAGACGAATGAAAATGAATACATGAAAGACCAGAAGAAGTGCTCCCCCCAACACACAAAATAACTTAAAAGACAAATTAGAGGGCAAAATCCTGGACTGCTAGAAGATGGAGTGTTTTATCCAATTTTATCTGTTGTTCTTGCTATTTTTCTATTTTTATATGGTAGACACTCTGTGGAAAAAAAAAAATGTTCAGTATCAAGTATTGTGAAAAAATGTTCCATAAAATCTGTATGATGGTATCCTTATATCTTTTTTTTTAAACCTTTATTTTACTTTTAACTTTTACAGAGTTTTGTTGTTTACAGATATGCATATTCTCAGATTAGTCATATGTATATCCCCTCCATCCCACCCCTCCAGACCATCATACAGCACCCATAAAGGATCTGCTTTTCTCACAGAGCAATGACTGTAGCTATTATCTTCACATATGAGAGTACAGGCCTTCATGCTACTTCCTTTACGCCTCCCACCCTCTGTTCCTTCCCCACAATGTCTATATGTCCACTGTCCATGTCTGTCTTTTCATTGCTTCGCTGCATCTGCCATCATCACCATCCTACTAGATTCCATATATATGTGTTAGTATATTGTACTTGTTCTTCTCTTTCTGACTGACTTCACTTTTTTTTTTTTTAAATATTTACTTTACTTATCTTTTGGGGGGTGGGGTGGGGAGGAAGGGGGATAGGCGGGCTACTTCTATTGGTCTTTCATTTCTCTATTTTCATCCGTCTTTGTTCTTTGGCTCCTGTGGGCCTCACATCGTGGTGGCCTCTGTCATTGCAGAGCGCCGGCTCTGGGCTCATACGCACCAGAGCTCTGGCTCAGTAATTGGACACACCGATCCAGCTGCTCCGCGGCATGTGGGATCTTCTCAGGCCAGGGATCGAACCAGCACCCCTTGCACTGCAAGGCGGTGTCCTTACCCACTGGACTACCAGGGGAAGCCACTGACTTCACTTTTTATGATAGGTTCTAGAGCCAGCCACCACATTAGGGCTCTGAGTCTTCTGCATTTCACTTTATGACTGTGCAGTATTCCACTGTATATATGTACCAGGGCTTTTGGATCCATTCATTCGTCGATGGGCATCTAGGTTGCTTCCATGTTCTGGCTATTGTATAGAGAGCTACAATGAACATTGGGGTACAGGTGCTTCTTTCGGATTTGATTTCCTCAGGGTATGAGTCTAAGAGTGGGATTGCTGGGTCGTAGGGTGCTTCTATTTTTAGTTTTTTAAGAAATCTCCAGACTGTCTTCCATAGAGGCTGTATCAATTGACATTCCCACCAGCAATGCAGGAGTGTTCCCTTTTCTCCGCACCCTCTCCAGCATTTAATGTCTGTCGATTTGTGGACGATGGCCATTCTGACGGGTGTGAGGTGATATCTCATTGTAGTTTTGATTTGCATTTCTCTAATTATAAGTGAAGTTGAGCATCGTTTCATGTGCTTTTGGGGCCATCTGTATGTCGTCTTTGGAGAGGTGTCTGTTTAGGTCCTTTTCCCATTTTTTGATTGGGTTGTTCATTATTCCCGTGCTGAGTTGTCTGAGTTGCTTGTAGATTTTGGAGATCAATTCTTTGTCTGTTGTTTCATTTGCTATGATTTTCTCCCATTCTGTGGGTTGTCTGTTCAGTCTTTTTGTGATTTCTTTTGCTGTACAAAAGCTTTGAAGTTTCATTAGGTCCCACATGTTCATTTTGCTTTTAGTTCTGCTACTCTAGTAGGTGGGTCAGAGAAGATCTTGCTTTGATTGATGTCCTTGAGGGTTTTGCCTATATTCTCCTCTAAGAGTTTGATGGTTTCTGGCCTTACATTTAGGTCTTTAATCCATTTTGAGTTGATCTCTTTGTATGGTGTCAGGGAATGTTCCAACTTCATGTTTTTGCATGTAGCTGTCCAATGTTCACAGCACCATTTGTTGAAGAGGCAGTCTTTGTCCCATTTTATAGTTTCACCTCCTTTGTCAAAAATAAGGTACCCATAGGTGTGTGGGTTTATCTCTGGGTTCTCGATCGTGTTCCATTGGTCGATATTTCTGTTTTTGTGCAAGTACCATACTGTCTTGAGGACTGTTGCTTTGTAGTAGAGTCTGAAGTTGCAGAGCCTGATCCCTCCAGCTCCATTCTTCTTCCTCAGGATTTGCTTTGGCTTTTATTCGGGTTCTTTGGTCTAGTTCAGTGAAGAATGTCATTGTTAGTTTGATAGGCCAAACTATGAACAGGGCTTTGCATTCCGTCGATGGGCATCTAGGTTGCTTCCATGTTCTGGCTATTGTATAGAGAGCTACAATGAACATTGGGGTACAGGTGCTTCTTTCGGATTTGATTTCCTCAGGGTATGAGTCTAAGAGTGGGATTGCTGGGTCGTAGGGTGCTTCTATTTTTAGTTTTTTAAGAAATCTCCAGACTGTCTTCCATAGAGGCTGTATCAATTGACATTCCCACCAGCAATGCAGGAGTGTTCCCTTTTCTCCGCACCCTCTCCAGCATTTAATGTCTGTCGATTTGTGGACGATGGCCATTCTGACGGGTGTGAGGTGATATCTCATTGTAGTTTTGATTTGCATTTCTCTAATTATAAGTGAAGTTGAGCATCGTTTCATGTGCTTTTGGGGCCATCTGTATGTCGTCTTTGGAGAGGTGTCTGTTTAGGTCCTTTTCCCATTTTTTGATTGGGTTGTTCATTATTCCCGTGCTGAGTTGTCTGAGTTGCTTGTAGATTTTGGAGATCAATTCTTTGTCTGTTGTTTCATTTGCTATGATTTTCTCCCATTCTGTGGGTTGTCTGTTCAGTCTTTTTGTGATTTCTTTTGCTGTACAAAAGCTTTGAAGTTTCATTAGGTCCCACATGTTCATTTTTGCTTTTAGTTCTGCTACTCTAGTAGGTGGGTCAGAGAAGATCTTGCTTTGATTGATGTCCTTGAGGGTTTTGCCTATATTCTCCTCTAAGAGTTTGATGGTTTCTGGCCTTACATTTAGGTCTTTAATCCATTTTGAGTTGATCTCTTTGTATGGTGTCAGGGAATGTTCCAACTTCATGTTTTTGCATGTAGCTGTCCAATGTTCACAGCACCATTTGTTGAAGAGGCAGTCTTTGTCCCATTTTATAGTTTCACCTCCTTTGTCAAAAATAAGGTACCCATAGGTGTGTGGGTTTATCTCTGGGTTCTCGATCGTGTTCCATTGGTCGATATTTCTGTTTTTGTGCAAGTACCATACTGTCTTGAGGACTGTTGCTTTGTAGTAGAGTCTGAAGTTGCAGAGCCTGATCCCTCCAGCTCCATTCTTCTTCCTCAGGATTGCTTTGGCTATTCGAGGTCTTTTGTGTTGCCATATGAACTGTGTGATTCTTTGGTCTAGTTCAGTGAAGAATGTCATTGTTAGTTTGATAGGGATCTCATTGAATCTATAGATGACATTTGGTAGCATGGTCATTTTCACAATATTGATTCTTCGGACCTAGGAACATGGAATATTTCTCCATCTGTTTAAGCCTTCTTTAATGCCTCTCATGAGTGTCTTGTAATTTTCTGTATACAGTTCTTTTGTTTCTTTGGGTAGGTTTATTCCTAGATATTTGATTCTTTTGGTTGAGATGGTAAAGGGGATTGCCTCTTTGATTTCATTTTCTGATTTTTCATTGTTTGTGTATAGGAATGCCAGTGATTTCTGTGTATTGATTTTGTATCCTGTGACTTTGCTGAATTAGTTGATTAGCTCTAGTAGTTTTGTAATAGTGTCTTTGGGATTTTCTATGTATAATATGTCGTCTGCAAAAAGAGAGAGTTTGACTTCCTCTTTTCCAATCTGGATTCCTTTTATTTCTTTCTCTTCTCTTATTGCCATTGCTAGAACTTCCAGGACTATGTTGAATAAGAGTGATGAAAGTGGACATCTTTGTCTTGTTCCTGATCTTAGAGGAAATGCTTTCAGCTTTTCACCACTGAGGATAATGTTCACTGTGGGCTTCTCATAGATGACTTTCACTATGTTGAGATAGGTTCCTTCTATGCCCATTTTTTGAAGAGTTTTTATCATAAATGGGTGTTGTACTCTGTCAAAGGCTTTTTCTGCATCTATTGAGATGATCATGTGATTTTTGTCTCTCAGTTTGTTGATATGGTGTATCACATTGATTGATTTGCGGATACTGAAGAATCCTTGCATGTCTGGGAGGAACCCGACTTGATCATGATGTATGAGCTTTTGATGTGCTGTTGAATTTTGCTAGTTTCACCTCCTTTGTCAAAAATAAGGTACCCATAGGTGTGTGGGTTTATCTCTGGGTTCTCGATCGTGTTCCATTGGTCGATATTTCTGTTTTTGTGCAAGTACCATACTGTCTTGAGGACTGTTGCTTTGTAGTAGAGTCTGAAGTTGCAGAGCCTGATCCCTCCAGCTCCATTCTTCTTCCTCAGGATTGCTTTGGCTATTCGAGGTCTTTTGTGTTGCCATATGAACTGTGTGATTCTTTGGTCTAGTTCAGTGAAGAATGTCATTGTTAGTTTGATAGGGATCTCATTGAATCTATAGATGACATTTGGTAGCATGGTCATTTTCACAATATTGATTCTTCGGACCTAGGAACATGGAATATTTCTCCATCTGTTTAAGCCTTCTTTAATGCCTCTCATGAGTGTCTTGTAATTTTCTGTATACAGTTCTTTTGTTTCTTTGGGTAGGTTTATTCCTAGATATTTGATTCTTTTGGTTGAGATGGTAAAGGGGATTGCCTCTTTGATTTCATTTTCTGATTTTTCATTGTTTGTGTATAGGAATGCCAGTGATTTCTGTGTATTGATTTTGTATCCTGTGACTTTGCTGAATTAGTTGATTAGCTCTAGTAGTTTTGTAATAGTGTCTTTGGGATTTTCTATGTATAATATGTCGTCTGCAAAAAGAGAGAGTTTGACTTCCTCTTTTCCAATCTGGATTCCTTTTATTTCTTTCTCTTCTCTTATTGCCATTGCTAGAACTTCCAGGACTATGTTGAATAAGAGTGATGAAAGTGGACATCTTTGTCTTGTTCCTGATCTTAGAGGAAATGCTTTCAGCTTTTCACCACTGAGGATAATGTTCACTGTGGGCTTCTCATAGATGACTTTCACTATGTTGAGATAGGTTCCTTCTATGCCCATTTTTTGAAGAGTTTTTATCATAAATGGGTGTTGTACTCTGTCAAAGGCTTTTTCTGCATCTATTGAGATGATCATGTGATTTTTGTCTCTCAGTTTGTTGATATGGTGTATCACATTGATTGATTTGCGGATACTGAAGAATCCTTGCATGTCTGGGAGGAACCCGACTTGATCATGATGTATGAGCTTTTTGATGTGCTGTTGAATTCTGTTTGCTAGGATTTTGTTGAGGATTTTGGCGTCTAGATTCATCAGTGAAATTGGCCTATAATTTTCTTTTTTTGTATTGTCTTTGCCTGGCTTTGGTATCAGGGTGATGGCGGCCTCATGGAATGTGTTTGGAAGTGTTCCTTCCTGTGCAATTGTTTGGAAGAGTTTTAGAAGGACAGGCATTAGCTCTTCTTTAAATGTTTGATAGAATTCGCCTGTGAAGCCATCTGGCCCTGGGCTTTTATTTTTGGGTAGATTTTTGATCACAACGTCGATTTCCGAGCTTGTGATTGGCTTGTTCATAGTTTCTATTTCTTCCTGGTTGAATCTTGGGAGATTAATCTTCTCTAAGAAACTGTCCATTTCTTCCAGGTTGTCCAGGTTGTTGCCATAGAGTTGTTCATAATAGTCTCTTAGAATCCTTTGGATTTCTGCATTATCTGCTGTAATCTCTCTTTTTTCATTTTTGATTTTGTGGATCTGGTTCTTCTCTCTTTTTTTCTTGATGCGTCTGGCCAGTGGTGTGTCAATTTTATTTACCTTTTCGAAGAACCAGCTTTTTGTTTTATTTACCTTTACTATTATTTCTTTCGTTTCTTTTTCATTTATTTCTGCTCTGATCTTTATGAGTTCTCTTCTTCTGCTGGCTTTGGGGTGTTTTTGTTCTTCTTTCTCCAGTTGTTTTAAGCGTAAGGTAAGGTCATCTGTTTGAGATTTTCCTAGTTTCTTGAGGTGGGATTGAATTGCTATAAACTTCCCTCTTAGAACTGCTTTTGCAGTATCCAATAGGTTTTCACTTTGGCTTGTCTTTTTAGGATTTTTAGTTAATGTTCACTGTGGGCTTCTCATAGATGACTTTCACTATGTTGAGATAGGTTCCTTCTATGCCCATTTTTTGAAGAGTTTTTATCATAAATGGGTGTTGTACTCTGTCAAAGGCTTTTTCTGCATCTATTGAGATGATCATGTGATTTTTGTCTCTCAGTTTGTTGATATGGTGTATCACATTGATTGATTTGCGGATACTGAAGAATCCTTGCATGTCTGGGAGGAACCCGACTTGATCATGATGTATGAGCTTTTTGATGTGCTGTTGAATTCTGTTTGCTAGGATTTTGTTGAGGATTTTGGCGTCTAGATTCATCAGTGAAATTGGCCTATAATTTTCTTTTTTTGTATTGTCTTTGCCTGGCTTTGGTATCAGGGTGATGGCGGCCTCATGGAATGTGTTTGGAAGTGTTCCTTCCTGTGCAATTGTTTGGAAGAGTTTTAGAAGGACAGGCATTAGCTCTTCTTTAAATGTTTGATAGAATTCGCCTGTGAAGCCATCTGGCCCTGGGCTTTTATTTTTGGGTAGATTTTTGATCACAACGTCGATTTCCGAGCTTGTGATTGGCTTGTTCATAGTTTCTATTTCTTCCTGGTTGAATCTTGGGAGATTAATCTTCTCTAAGAAACTGTCCATTTCTTCCAGGTTGTCCAGGTTGTTGCCATAGAGTTGTTCATAATAGTCTCTTAGAATCCTTTGGATTTCTGCATTATCTGCTGTAATCTCTTTTTTCATTTTTGATTTTGTGGATCTGGTTCTTCTCTCTTTTTTTCTTGATGCGTCTGGCCAGTGGTGTGTCAATTTTATTTACCTTTTCGAAGAACCAGCTTTTTGTTTTATTTACCTTTACTATTATTTCTTTCGTTTCTTTTTCATTTATTTCTGCTCTGATCTTTATGAGTTCTCTTCTTCTGCTGGCTTTGGGGTGTTTTTGTTCTTCTTTCTCCAGTTGTTTTAAGCGTAAGGTAAGGTCATCTGTTTGAGATTTTCCTAGTTTCTTGAGGTGGGATTGAATTGCTATAAACTTCCCTCTTAGAACTGCTTTTGCAGTATCCAATAGGTTTTTCACTGTCGTGTGTTCATTGTCATTTTCTTCTAGGAATTTTTTTATTTCTCCTTTGATTTGCTCGGTAATCTGTTGGTTTTTTTAGGTATGTGTTGTTTAATCTCCATGTGTTTGTGTTTTTAGCGGTTTCTTTCCTGTAGTTGATCTCTCGTCTCACTGCATTGTGGTCAGAGAAGGTGGTTGATAGAATTTCAGTTTTCTTGAATTGACTGAGGTTTGCTTTTGGATGGAAAGTCCTAAAGATATCAATGAGGTTCATTTCTTCTAGTGTGGCATTTAAGGCTTGTGTTTCTTTACTAATTTTCTGTTTGGATGATCTGTCCATTGGTGTGAGAGGAGTGTTAAAGTCTCCTACTATGATTGTGTTGCTGTCAATGTCTTCTTTTATGTCTGAAAGTGTTTGTCTTATGTATTGGGGTGCTCCTGCGTTGGGAGCATAGATATTTATGATTGTTATGTCTTCTTCTTGGATGGATCCCTTAATCATGATGTAGTGACCTGCCTTGTCTCTTAGAATCTTCTTTACTTTAAAATCTATTTAGTCTGATATGAGGATTGCTACTACAGCTTTCTTTTGATTTCCATTTGCATGGAATATCTTTTTTCCAGCCTCTCACTTTCAGTCTATGAGTGTCTCTAGGTCTGAAGTGAGTTTCCTGGAGGCAGCATATGTATGGGTTGTGTTTTTGAATCGATTCAGCCACTCTATGTCTTTTAGTTGGAGCATTTAGTCCATTTACATTTAAAATAATTATTGATACAAACGATTCTATTGTCTTCTTCTTAGATGCTATGATGACTTTGTTTTGTGGATCTTCTTCTCTTATACTTGTTGTCTATATAAGTCCCTTTAACACTTGTTTTAAGGCTGGTTTGGTGTGACTAAATTCTTTTAATTTTTGCTTATCTGTAAAGCTTTTGATTTCTCCATCAATTTTGAAGGAGATCCTTGCAGGGTAGAGGATTCTTGGTTGCAGATTATTCTTTTTTAGCCGTTTAAATGTGTCCTGCCACTCCCCTCTGGCCTGCAGAGTTTCTGTTGAAAGATCAGCTGTTAAACATATAGGCTTTCCCTTGTATGTCACTAGTTGCGGTATCCTTATTTCTTTTTGGGATCTGGAACTTCTAAGCTTTCCAGTTTTTGTATGGTTTTCTAACATAAATGGTTTTCTAATCCTTTAAGGCTGTTCCATGAAGATCTAGACTTCCTTTTTCCCCTTAAGAGCCATAATTTTTATATTCATCTTTCTGTCAAATTTGTTAACTTTGCCTTCATCAATATTAAAAAATAATTTTTAGCCTCATTCTTGACTAATTTTCTGTTTCTCAGATTGCTGCTGGATTTTTTATTTACCTATAAAAGAAACCCAGATTAAGGGTTTTTCCCCTCTTTTCATTCAAAAGAGCTTGGTAAAAATTCCCAGCCCAGGATCTAGAATCTATCACAAAAAGTGAAGTATTTTGGTGTTGCTGTCTCCTTTTTGCGAAAGTGTTTGTCTTATGTATTGGGGTGCTCCTGGGTTGGGAGCATAGATATTTATGATTGTTATGTCTTCTTCTTGGATGGATCCCTTAATCATGATGTAGTGACCTGCCTTGTCTCTTAGAATCTTCTTTACTTTAAAATCTATTTAGTCTGATATGAGGATTGCTACTACAGCTTTCTTTTGATTTCCATTTGCATGGAATATCTTTTTTCCAGCCTCTCACTTTCAGTCTATGAGTGTCTCTAGGTCTGAAGTGAGTTTCCTGGAGGCAGCATATGTATGGGTTGTGTTTTTGAATCGATTCAGCCACTCTATGTCTTTTAGTTGGAGCATTTAGTCCATTTACATTTAAAATAATTATTGATACAAACGATTCTATTGTCTTCTTCTTAGATGCTATGATGACTTTGTTTTGTGGATCTTCTTCTCTTATACTTGTTGTCTATATAAGTCCCTTTAACACTTGTTTTAAGGCTGGTTTGGTGTGACTAAATTCTTTTAATTTTTGCTTATCTGTAAAGCTTTTGATTTCTCCATCAATTTTGAAGGAGATCCTTGCAGGGTAGAGGATTCTTGGTTGCAGATTATTCTTTTTTAGCCGTTTAAATGTGTCCTGCCACTCCCCTCTGGCCTGCAGAGTTTCTGTTGAAAGATCAGCTGTTAAACATATAGGCTTTCCCTTGTATGTCACTAGTTGCGGTATCCTTATTTCTTTTTGGGATCTGGAACTTCTAAGCTTTCCAGCTTTTGTATGGTTTTCTAACATAAATGGTTTTCTAATCCTTTAAGGCTGTTCCATGAAGATCTAGATTTCCCTTTTTCCCCTTAAGAGCCATAATTTTTATATTCATCTTTCTGTCAAATTTGTTAACTTTGCCTTCATCAATATTAAAAAATAATTTTTAGCCTCATTCTTGACTAATTTTCTGTTTCTCAGATTGCTGCTGGATTTTTTATTTACCTATAAAAGAAACCCAGATTAAGGGTTTTTCCCCTCTTTTCATTCAAAAGAGCTTGGTAAAAATTCCCAGCCCAGGATCTAGAATCTATCACAAAAAGTGAAGTTAAGTCAAAAAGAGAAGGACAAGTACAATATACTAACACATATATATGGAATCTAGTAGAATGGTAAAGATAACACATGCAGTGAAGCGACAGAAAAACAGACATGGATAGTAGACATATGGACATTGTGGGTAATGAAGGAACAGTAGGTGGGAGGTGTAAAGGAAGTAGCATGAAAACCTATACTATCATATGTGAAAAAAATGGTTATTGTCATTGCGCTGTGAGAAAAGGGGATCCTGCAGGGGCACTGTGTGACCGCCTGGAGGGGCCGGATGGGGGGGGATATACATATGACTAATCTGGGGATCATCCGTATTTGTAAACAACAAAACTCTATGAAAGTCAAAATTAAAATAAAAATTAAAAAAAAAAGAAGAAATTCCCAGCCCAGCAACTGTCATCAAGTGATTTAAATTATTCATTTTATTTACTATTAAGTAACATTTTAATTTCCTACTTCATCTGCTTGGGTAACTTTGGAAGCTTTTTTCAAATTAAATAGAGACTAAATTTTATAATATAAAAGCTACCGTATGCACCGGTGCATAATTACTATTACTTTCTCTAAATGTTTTTTCTAATCAGCAATATTGTAACTACTATTCACTTGATTTCTGAACTGTTCCTCTATGGTAGACACTGTGTCCGACTTGTTCACTGTGGAATACTGAGGTTTATACATAGTTCCAATATAGTTAGTAGTATATGTTCAACAAATACAGTTTTCCAAAATATAGTAGTGTATGCTCAATAAATCAGTGCTTAATAAATGAATAAATGCATTAACATATGATTTTAGTGTGGCATACAGTAGAATCTCAATCATTTGATAAGTAAATGAAGCACTTTCTGTGTATGTAACCCGTGTTCAGTTACCAGTATGTAATTAAATATTGTGGATGATATATATGCAAAGTAGTGAGGTGTCTCATTAAGATATTAAAAACAAGAGAAAAAACTGACACCTGAGAATAACTATAAAGCCAGTACATAACTGATTCAAGTGACAAAGTTAACCAAAAGGAGAGTAACACCAAAAGTGGCCAGTTTTTTTTTTTTTTTTTTTTAATTTATTTATTTATTTATTTATTTATTTTTGTACATGTATGTTCCCAGATCAATCAGATGCATATCCCTTGGCCCTCCCCCCACCCAGGTTCCCCCATCCCTCCAGACCATTGCTCCAAGTGGTTGTAGGTACTCCTATTCCCCTAGCACAATGACAATAGCTATCCTTTCTACACATGACAGTAAAGGTTCCCATGTTACTCCCTCCCATTGTTCGGTCTCCACAATGTCTTTATGTCTATTCCTTTTTTGCATGAGTTCACTGTGTATGTTATCATGACCATCTTACTAGATTCCATATATATGAGTTAGTATACTATACTTGTCTTTCTCTTTTTGACTTACTTCACTTTTTATGATAGGTTCTAAAGCCAGCCACCTCATTAGGACTGAGTCTTCTGCATTTCTTTTAACAGCTGAGTAGTATTCCATTGTATATATGTACCAGAGCTTCTGGATCCATTCATTTGTCGATGGACATCTAGGTTGCTTCCATGTTCTGGCTATTGTATAGAGAGCTGCAATGAACATTGGGGTACAGGTGCCTCTTTCAGTTTTGATTTCATCAGGATATAGGCCTAATAGTGGGATTGCTGGGTCATAGGGTGCTTCTATTTTTAGTTTTTTAAGGAATCTCCATATTGTCTTCCATAGAGGTTGTATTAATTTACATTCCCACCAGCAATGCAAGAGGGTTCCCTTTTCTCCACACCCTCTCCAGCATTTGTTGTCTGTCGATTTGTTGATGATGGAAGTGGCCAGTTTTGACAGTCATCTTGTTTAAGGTATTAATAAATCAATAAATGGGCCTTCAAAAATGAGGATACTTAGCAATGTAATCCTAGAAAAAGAAATGTCTCAGAGACAAAGATTGGGAGTTTTTATCTAGGGTACTGTTCAGGAAGAAAAGGATGGCCCAAAGATGTGACCAGTTCAATTCTAGTAGATCTACCTACCCCTACTGTGCAGATGGGTGTCTCATTAAGATATTAAAAACAAGAGAAAAAACTGACACCTGAGAATAACTATAAAGCCAGTACATAACTGATTCAAGTGACAAAGTTAACCAAAAGGAGAGTAACACCAAAAGTGGCCAGTTTTTTTTTTTTTTTTTTAATTTATTTATTTATTTATTTATTTATTTTTGTACATGTATGTTCCCAGATCAATCAGATGCATATCCCTTGGCCCTCCCCCCACCCAGTTTCCCCCATCCCTCCAGACCATTGCTCCAAGTGGTTGTAGGTACTCCTATTCCCCTAGCACAATGACAATAGCTATCCTTTCTACACATGACAGTAAAGGTTCCCATGTTACTCCCTCCCATTGTTCGGTCTCCACAATGTCTTTATGTCTATTCTTTTTTTTCATGAGTTCACTGTGTATGTTATCATGACCATCTTACTAGATTCCATATATATGAGTTAGTATACTATACTTGTCTTTCTCTTTTTGACTTACTTCACTTTTTATGATAGGTTCTAAAGCCAGCCACCTCATTAGGACTGAGTCTTCTGCATTTCTTTTAACAGCTGAGTAGTATTCCATTGTATATATGTACCAGAGCTTCTGGATCCATTCATTTGTCGATGGACATCTAGGTTGCTTCCATGTTCTGGCTATTGTATAGAGAGCTGCAATGAACATTGGGGTACAGGTGCCTCTTTCAGTTTTGATTTCATCAGGATATAGGCCTAATAGTGGGATTGCTGGGTCATAGGGTGCTTCTATTTTTAGTTTTTTAAGGAATCTCCATATTGTCTTCCATAGAGGTTGTATTAATTTACATTCCCACCAGCAATGCAAGAGGGTTCCCTTTTCTCCACACCCTCTCCAGCATTTGTTGTCTGTCGATTTGTTGATGATGGAAGTGGCCAGTTTTGACAGTCATCTTGTTTAAGGTATTAATAAATCAATAAATGGGCCTTCAAAAATGAGGATACTTAGCAATGTAATCCTAGAAAAAGAAATGTCTCAGAGACAAAGATTGGGAGTTTTTATCTAGGGTACTGTTCAGGAAGAAAAGGATGGCCCAAAGATGTGACCAGTTCAATTCTAGTAGATCTACCTACCCCTACTGTGCAGATGGGTGTATCAGGTTCTCTGTGTCAAATGCCATTAAATAACACACTACATAACATACTCTCCTGTCTAAGTCAAGCAAGTTCTTAAATTTCCCACCTCACACTAGGATATGGTATCCAAAGAGTCCAAGATGGGTATGGTGGCTGAGCTGCAGTCTTGTTTTAACTTTTTTTTCCCCACCATGTCTCTTTTTTTTTTAGTTTTTACATTTATTTTCATCCATCTTTATTCTTTGGCATGTGTGGGCCTCCCATTGCAGTGGCCTCTCTTGTTGCAGAGAACTGGCTCTGGGGGTACGCACTCCAGAGCACTGGCTCAGAACTGGACACACCAGCCCAGCCACTCCACAGCACGTGGGGTCTTCCCAGGCAAGGGATCGAACCCGTGCCTCTTGCACTGCAAGGCGGACTCTCTATCCACTGGACCACCAGGAAGGCCCGAGGTGTAGTTTTTGAAAACAAAATAAGTCATTTGAGATGAAAAACTTCAGGGAAAAGTTAAAAATAATGTCAAGTCAAACATCTGATTAAACTGTCAAAAAGGGAGTAAGCAAAAAGGAAGAATAAGAAAAGAGGCATGTAATGGAAAGCATAAAAGCAGAAGAAAGAAAACAGGTTGAAAAAGAAATTCAGGTGGAGAGCTGAGAGCAGAGTATCTGGACGAACATCCATAGGAAGCTCCTTTTAAAAGATTTAAACTTTGACCACATAACAGGACTACCACAGGTGGTGGTGCATCCACTGATGGTAACCTGCAAGACTGACCATGGTCAGTCTTTTCTCATCTCTTAGTGCCTTTCTTTTCATAATGATTTATACTTTGCTTCACCTTCTACAATGCTATAGTTTCAAAAACTTATCTTTATCCATTCTAATTTGTCCTTTCCACATCCTTCATCCTTCATCCCCAGGTGCCAAATTTCTTCCCACGACAATTTTTTTTTTGGGGGGGGTCACTTCTATTGGTCTTTCATCCATTTCCATCTTTGTTCTTTGGCCTGTGTGGGCCTCCCTTCACAGTGACCTCTGTTGTCGCAGAGCACCAGTTCTGGGCACATGAACTTTAGAGCTCCAGCTCAGTAGTTGGACACACTGGTCCAGCTGCTCCGCAGCACATGGGATCTTCCCAGGCCAGGGATCAAACTGGCACCCCCTGCACTGCAAGGCGGTGTCCTTACCCACTGGACCACCAGGGAAGCTCCCCACTATAATTTATATATATTACCACTTGTTTAGACTTGACCCTGTCTGTCACAATTTTTAAGAGACCACAGATAATATTCATGTTGTAGTGCTCTGTCACCAAGATAAAACAGTTATAGTTCAGAACTTCTTTAAGTCTGCTATGTGCAGTTTATGATGGGGCCGTACTGTGTACACATAATCAGAAAACAATAGGAAGTTAATGGAAACTAAATACCATAGGGAGAATCAGGTACTATACTTAATGTACTTATAAAGCAAGAGAGAAAACATTTCAAGCAAATGGACAAAAACAAGTTTGGAAAGTTGAAGAAAAATGGATAACTTGTCTTACATGATGCTTACCTTTCTTTAGGGAATCTATAACTTGGCCCTAGGTTCAGAATGCTTTCATTTTCTCATCCTGTAAAAAATGTCTGTTTGGTATACCTTGAGGGAAACACACAGATTAAGATGATTCAACAGGGTGTGCTAGAAGGTTCATGTTCATGTATCTTCTTATTCTCAGAATTCTAAGAAATGAACTCTCAAAGGCTTGAATGGCTCTCAAAAGATAGATGTAATAAACAGCTAGACTAGAAAGAAAACAGGTTGAAAAAGAAATTCAGGTGGAGAGCTGAGAGCAGAGTATCTGGACGAACATCCATAGGAAGCTCCTTTTAAAAGATTTAAACTTTGACCACATAACAGGACTACCACAGGTGGTGGTGCATCCACTGATGGTAACCTGCAAGACTGACCATGGTCAGTCTTTTCTCATCTCTTAGTGCCTTTCTTTTCATAATGATTTATACTTTGCTTCACCTTCTACAATGCTATAGTTTCAAAAACTTATCTTTATCCATTCTAATTTGTCCTTTCCACATCCTTCATCCTTCATCCCCAGGTGCCAAATTTCTTCCCACGACAATTTTTTTTTTGGGGGGGGTCACTTCTATTGGTCTTTCATCCATTTCCATCTTTGTTCTTTGGCCTGTGTGGGCCTCCCTTCACAGTGACCTCTGTTGTCGCAGAGCACCAGTTCTGGGCACATGAACTTTAGAGCTCCAGCTCAGTAGTTGGACACACTGGTCCAGCTGCTCCGCAGCACATGGGATCTTCCCAGGCCAGGGATCAAACTGGCACCCCCTGCACTGCAAGGCGGTGTCCTTACCCACTGGACCACCAGGGAAGCTCCCCACTATAATTTATATATATTACCACTTGTTTAGACTTGACCCTGTCTGTCACAATTTTTAAGAGACCACAGATAATATTCATGTTGTAGTGCTCTGTCACCAAGATAAAACAGTTATAGTTCAGAACTTCTTTAAGTCTGCTATGTGCAGTTTATGATGGGGCCGTACTGTGTACACATAATCAGAAAACAATAGGAAGTTAATGGAAACTAAATACCATAGGGAGAATCAGGTACTATACTTAATGTACTTATAAAGCAAGAGAGAAAACATTTCAAGCAAATGGACAAAAACAAGTTTGGAAAGTTGAAGAAAAATGGATAACTTGTCTTACATGATGCTTACCTTTCTTTAGGGAATCTATAACTTGGCCCTAGGTTCAGAATGCTTTCATTTTCTCATCCTGTAAAAAATGTCTGTTTGGTATACCTTGAGGGAAACACACAGATTAAGATGATTCAACAGGGTGTGCTAGAAGGTTCATGTTCATGTATCTTCTTATTCTCAGAATTCTAAGAAATGAACTCTCAAAGGCTTGAATGGCTCTCAAAAGATAGATGTAATAAACAGCTAGACTAGAAAAAGCCAAACTCAAAGTTGCTCCAGCCACTGACACCTCTATTCAGGGTGGCAGAATCACTCCAGCCTCTAGAATATTCATACTGACCAAAATGCTGCCCTTTACAAAATTAAGAATTGGGTCCTACTAGCAAATGTAATTTATAATTATAATATGAATTGTTTATAAGCATTTCCTGCATTTCATTTACATTTCATATTTACCTAGCTTGGTATTACATGTCTCAATTATTCATTCAATGATTTCTAAAAGAGGAGATTGTATAGCAGAGTGGTTATGACCATCACCTCTAGAATCAGACAGCTTGATTCAAAACTGTCTTTAAGCCTTCTGTCATAAAAGTCTAATTTATGAGGCTGTGTGGGTACAACAACAACAAAACATATATAGCATATTTAACCAACTAGTTTGTGCACATTATGTGAAAAATAATGCAATCTAATGTTATTATTTCTACCTGACAGCATATATTAAGCTTACTGTTACCACTGTAACAAATTACACAAATTTAGTGACTTAAGCTATGCTGATTTGCCATCTTAGATTCTAGAGATCAGAAGCTTGAAATGAATCTCAGTAGCCTAAAATCAAGGTGTCAGCAAGGCTGTATTACATCGGAGGTTCTAGGGGAGAATCTGTTTTCTTGCTTTGCCAGCTTCTGGAGACTGCCTGCTTTCCTTGGCCCATGGCCCTCTTTCACTGTCATAGCCAGGAATAATCTGGCAAGTTTCTCACATCAAATCATTCTGACTCTAATCCTGCTGCTTTCCTCTTCTACATTTATGGGTCTTTATGGTTACTTTGTACCCACCCCAGAAATACAGGATAATTTCCTTATTTTAAATTCAGTTGATTAGCAGCCTTAATTCTATTTGCAACCTCTTTTCCCTTTGCTGTGAAATTGTACCAACTGATTTATTCACAGATTTGAGGATTAGTCAGTGGCTATCATGAGGGGGCAGGGTATTTTTCTGCTTACTACATACTGAGTAGCATTTAAACGTTATTTAAATTTATTAACTATAATATTTTTCAAACTTAGGCATAACAGAAAAAGACTGGTATTTACAAGAACCCTTTTCAAAATAACCTGGCAATATTAGATATCAGCAAGGCAACAAACTATAAATGTATTGCACATTAAACTAAACACTAGGATTATTTTTACAGATAAAAAAATTTCTGTAAGTAAAAATCAAATCCACTTAAACTATAAAAATGCAGAAATATGTGATCATAGGTAAACTTCTCACTAGAAAATTTAGCTTTTTAGAATTATAAACAGGAACACTATATGTTATTTGTAAAGAAAAATTTTAATTGATCTTTAAGATTAAACCCTTGAGCTTGAAGTGAAAGGGAGATACAAAGGGCATAAAAGAGCTATGCCAAAGGCTTCCCTGGTTGGTCCAGTGAGTAAATAGTCTGCCTTGCAGTGCAAGGCACCGTTCGATCCTGACCTGGGAAGATCCCACATGCCGCAGAGTGGCTGGACCAGTGTGTCCAATTACAAGCCAACACTCTGGAGTGCATGTACCCAGAGCTAGAATTTTCTTATCTCGACTTCTAAGAGAAGCCATAATGTTAATTTATTTCTAAACCTGACAGCATATATTAAGCTTACTGTTACCACTGTAACAAATTACACAAATTTAGTGACTTAAGCTATGCTGATTTGCCATCTTAGATTCTAGAGATCAGAAGCTTGAAATGAATCTCAGTAGCCTAAAATCAAGGTGTCAGCAAGGCTGTATTACATCGGAGGTTCTAGGGGAGAATCTGTTTTCTTGCTTTGCCAGCTTCTGGAGACTGCCTGCTTTCCTTGGCCCATGGCCCTCTTTCACTGTCATAGCCAGGAATAATCTGGCAAGTTTCTCACATCAAATCATTCTGACTCTAATCCTGCTGCTTTCCTCTTCTACATTTATGGGTCTTTATGGTTACTTTGTACCCACCCCAGAAATACAGGATAATTTCCTTATTTTAAATTCAGTTGATTAGCAGCCTTAATTCTATTTGCAACCTCTTTTCCCTTTGCTGTGAAATTGTACCAACTGATTTATTCACAGATTTGAGGATTAGTCAGTGGCTATCATGAGGGGGCAGGGTATTTTTCTGCTTACTACATACTGAGTAGCATTTAAACGTTATTTAAATTTATTAACTATAATATTTTTCAAACTTAGGCATAACAGAAAAGACTGGTATTTACAAGAACCCTTTTCAAAATAACCTGGCAATATTAGATATCAGCAAGGCAACAAACTATAAATGTATTGCACATTAAACTAAACACTAGGATTATTTTTACAGATAAAAAAATTTCTGTAAGTAAAAATCAAATCCACTTAAACTATAAAAATGCAGAAATATGTGATCATAGGTAAACTTCTCACTAGAAAATTTAGCTTTTTAGAATTATAAACAGGAACACTATATGTTATTTGTAAAGAAAAATTTTAATTGATCTTTAAGATTAAACCCTTGAGCTTGAAGTGAAAGGGAGATACAAAGGGCATAAAAGAGCTATGCCAAAGGCTTCCCTGGTTGGTCCAGTGAGTAAATAGTCTGCCTTGCAGTGCAAGGGGCACCCGTTCGATCCCTGACCTGGGAAGATCCCACATGCCGCAGAGTGGCTGGACCAGTGTGTCCAATTACAAGCCAACACTCTGGAGTGCATGTACCCAGAGCTAGAATTTTCTTATCTCGACTTCTAAGAGAAGCCATCATTTGTCAAACCAGTAAGTAGTCTGTGAACTAGTTTATATTTAAGCACATTAAGTCTTTCAAAACTACTTTCAGAGTGAAATCAATGTGGACTAGGTTTCAGGGATAATGCTTTGATCATCTACCTAACTCACTGTTTTTGACTCACTGTTTTTTCTTTAAGTAGGTAAATATGATGGACTCATTTCTTATGCCCAACTCTGATTCTGAAATACAATTCTAAGTTTTCACTGACCCCCTGAAGACTATGCACAAACACCAAAGGTGCCCATAGCCTTGGTGAAAATGGTCTGTTCTACTAGAAAATTAGACATTATTAGACTGATGAGGAAAAGAATAAGTTTCCAAGGACAAGGAAACAGCCAAAAATGGCCAAGCACTTCCTATAAACTCTGGCACATAATTCATGTTAAAGTCTGGTAAATTCTCCTACTTTATTTCTCCTCTCAGTGACTGAAGGTTTGGAGAAAAGTTTGAGCTATGTGAGTTGGGTAGCAGAAAGAAAATAAGTCTCACTGACAAGGTATAAGGAAATATATATAATCAGTGTTCAGATGATTTGATAGTTAAAGCCTTTCCACTTAGAGTGGTAGATTTGTTATGCAGGATAATTCTTTGCATTCACTGCATCCCACTGACAAAGCTAGACAATGTGTATTACTCTCTGCATTTTAAGTCACAAGACTAACACATTTCAAGAAGAAAATTAATGTCAAAGGCATAAAAAAAGAACTCAGAAATTTACACCTATACACTTTCACATTCCTCCACTTTTTTATTACAAATAATTGTAAACTGATTTTTTTTTCATTCCATGGGCCTAATGGAACAAATTTGCCACTTTAACATCTGGCTTAAAATATATATATATATAAATACTTTATTTCTGTTCCTCAAAGAATCAGTTAATATATCCAGACTTGCTCTGGAATAGTATTCATTACAGTAAGAATGAAGCAAATGTGTAATTAATTATTTAATGTTTTTCTCTTCTCTCCCAAAAGAATTTAAGTTCCATTAGGAAAGGGTGGTGACTGCCTTGGTTTCTGCTATATTTTCAGTTCCTTCTGCTGCTATAGATGCCCAGCAAAAAAATTAATGAATAGCTAAACAACTGATTCTTGAAATTCGTCTTAGATTAATTCTGCATGGATTACCTCATTGTCCTACTGTTTCTGCCAGCCTTCTCCGATCACCTTTCTATCCTACATGTGTTCCATCTCCAGCTCTGGACACTGGTACTTAAACTTCCCACAGAGAATTTTAAAAATCTAGATCAAGTCTATTCTTCTCAGAAATAGAATTTAATATAAATCTCCATTACCAGCCTCTGACTTGACCTTAGCATCTTTATTCTGTAAACTACCGTCATCTGCTGCCCAGGTATACTGATGTAGTTTCAAGTAGATGCTGGATAACATATCTGATCGTTTACACCAAAATGTTTAAGTTGAATATTGTATTAGTTGGAACTCCTGCCTAATTAGTGTTATAAACTAAATTTAGCCTAATTAAGCAAGAAAAAGAGGGAACTTATTATAAGGATAAAGGTCTACTTCACTAATGCCTAAAGACAGGATGGAAGCTGATTGTAGAGAAATGCTGGAACTAGAAAAGTGGAAGAACATCAAAAACCTGGAACCTTTCTCTTCCCCTCTGCTTCCTGTTGAGTACTGGCTTCATCTATTCATCTCTCTCTGAAGGTTACAAAGATACAGTGAACCAAGATGCCAATTCTACAGCAACCTAAGATTGCATCTTATCCATTCAAGTGGCTCCCTTAATTTTCAATTTAAATTTTGAGCCAAATCTAAAATTTCATGAATATCCATCATGATCCACACGATGGGTAAATAAATTGTGATCTGTTCACACAATGAATACTGTGAAACAAAATGAACTACTGAAACATGCAGCAACATTAACAGGTGTCAGAAAAATTACAGAGTGATATATAAAAATGTCAAATCACTGTTTTATACTTGAAACTAATATAATATTTCATGTCAAGTATATTTCAATTAAATAGAAATATTAGACAATTAAATGAAGCCAGACACAAAAGACTATACATGCATGATTCCACTTATATGAAATTCTAGAACAGTCAAAACTAATCAGGCAAATCAGTATTTGTTTGGGAGGGAGATAAGTGGAGGTCATGACTGCAAAGAGCCACAAGGATACTTTTTGGATGAAGGAAATGTTCTATATTTGTGATTTTATGGAGGTCACAGTGTACACAGTTGCCAAAATTCATCAAATTATCCCAAAATGAATACATTTGTGTATAAAAGTTAATACACTCAAATGTTTACTTCCTCTTAAAAGAAATGATAGACCTACACCACGAGAAATGAATAACAGTTTTCCTGTTGTTCAGGATTTGGCAAAAAAATAAAGCATTGATAACAAGAGCTGAATAAGAAGTGGTAAGAGAATAAGTAAGAATTTTAAATTATTTGCACCAAAGTAAGTGTTCACAAACAGGCAACTACTGCAAAGAATGTCCCCAATAATAAAGTGGAGAAAATAACACTTTCTATGTATCTGAGCCACCCTCTCCACCCAGCTACTCTAGCTTGACCAACGGGCTTGTGAACAAAGTATTCAAGGCAACAGTGACAGAGGTTATGCATGGGTTAAAAAGCATAGTCTTCCCTTCAACAAGAATAACTCTGTTATTATTGCCAAATACCTAACATGCCATCCGCTGAGTCTGATGTTAATCCCCTTTTGTGGCACTGTACCCAAGGGGATTAGCTAGCCAGGATGACCACTCCATCACAGAAGAGGAAACAACATGCCATGAGAATAAACACAGTAGATATGTACATACTCCTTCCCTGTCTGCACTGTTTTGTAAGCGCCAGGACTCACAGGTTAATGAAAAGACTTTATACCATGATAGTCACAAAATTTTGCTTTTGGTCAAGGAAAACATTTACCAGCAAAAAAATGAGAAAAAGTTTCAAATCCATGGAACTTAGCAGTTTTAAGATATGCATGCACATCACTTCACATTTATTTCCTTGCCAGATACAAAAATACTCTATTAAAGACAAGTAATAATACCTTGGTCAGCTAGGTGCTATCTCATGATACTCTGTGTATGTTTTGAACCAGCAACCAACATTGTGTCTCATAAACAGAAGACACTGATCAAGGAACCAAGAATCGGGGAAAGGAAGTGCTTCCTCCACATATTATTACTCTCAGGGACACAATCACAAAACCTTGTCTTCCCATTTCCCATTTTTTTGGCTTTACAGGTTTAGAGGACTTAATTCCTGAAGAATAAATGCCTGCATGAGCAAACATACCCATGACTCCACTGATCTTAAAGTTTAACCCTTGGACTCTTCATGTCACTAAGCCAACAGGCAAGGAAGGGTCTGCTGAATAACCGGAGTGATGGATCCTGATAGTTATTGCCGTATAATTAAGGAAGAGAAGATTCAGAGGATTTTTATCCCGATTGCAGTTTAGTGAGTACACATATGTCCTATAACAAAAGCTGGTAAGAGAATAAGTAAGAATTTTAAATTATTTGCACCAAAGTAAGTGTTCACAAACAGGCAACTACTGCAAAGAATGTCCCCAATAATAAAGTGGAGAAAATAACACTTTCTATGTATCTGAGCCACCCTCTCCACCCAGCTACTCTAGCTTGACCAACGGGCTTGTGAACAAAGTATTCAAGGCAACAGTGACAGAGGTTATGCATGGGTTAAAAAGCATAGTCTTCCTTCAACAAGAATAACTCTGTTATTATTGCCAAATACCTAACATGCCATCCGCTGAGTCTGATGTTAATCCCCTTTTGTGGCACTGTACCCAAGGGGATTAGCTAGCCAGGATGACCACTCCATCACAGAAGAGGAAACAACATGCCATGAGAATAAACACAGTAGATATGTACATACTCCTTCCCTGTCTGCACTGTTTTGTAAGCGCCAGGACTCACAGGTTAATGAAAAGACTTTATACCATGATAGTCACAAAATTTTGCTTTTGGTCAAGGAAAACATTTACCAGCAAAAAAATGAGAAAAAGTTTCAAATCCATGGAACTTAGCAGTTTTAAGATATGCATGCACATCACTTCACATTTATTTCCTTGCCAGATACAAAAATACTCTATTAAAGACAAGTAATAATACCTTGGTCAGCTAGGTGCTATCTCATGATACTCTGTGTATGTTTTGAACCAGCAACCAACATTGTGTCTCATAAACAGAAGACACTGATCAAGGAACCAAGAATCGGGAATGGAAGTGCTTCCTCCCAATATTATTACTCTCAGGGACCCAATCACAAAACCTTGTCTTCCCATTTCCCATTTTTTTGGCTTTACAGGTTTAGAGGACTTAATTCCTGAAGAATAAATGCCTGCATGAGCAAACATACCCATGACTCCACTGATCTTAAAGTTTAACCCTTGGACTCTTCATGTCACTAAGCCAACAGGCAAGGAAGGGTCTGCTGAATAACCGGAGTGATGGATCCTGATAGTTATTGCCGTATAATTAAGGAAGAGAAGATTCAGAGGATTTTTTTCCCGATTGCATTTTAGTGAGTACACATATGTCCTATGGAAAAAAGTTTAATAAAGCAGTGGAGCAAGCCAAAAGAGAAGGGGCACTAATAATTTCAGCCCTCCAAAAATGAAGTTTTACATCCTCAACCAGCTAAGGTTCAGGGGGCAAATTGAATGCACAGTGAGAGAAGTTATAAACACTGAGGATGCTCTCTTCTTTACTCGTTAAAATGACACAGGTAGGGCTTCCCTGGTGGTCCAGTGGGTAAGGACACCGCCTTGCAGTGTAAGGGGCGCTGGTTCGATCCCTGGCCTGGGAGGATCCCACGTGCCGCGGAGTGGCTGGACTAATATGTCCAACTACCGAGCCAGAGTTCTGGAGCACATGTGCCCAGAGCCAGCGCTCTGTGACAGCAGAGGCCACTGTGATGGGAGGCCCACACGGGCCAAAGAACAAAGATAAATAAATGGTCAACAGAAATAGCCAAAAAAAAAGAAAAAAAAAGGTTAAAATGACACAGGTAGAAGCTCAGCCCATTTCCTTTTCTGATTTATGGTATACATACATATATCAGTCAGTTTACTTACCACCTTCCTTTTCTTTACAGTTCAGTCTAAAATTATAAGCTATCAAAAAAGAAATAATTCAGTTAGAAAAGGAATGGATATTACCTCGGGATAGACAGTGATTCACAGAATTCTGTGCCTACCTTTTAGGGGAAAGAGTGAGCTTTATGTGGCCAATGGCTATATAAAGCTGAATTATATTATGTACAAGCATAAAGTTGAATGGTTGCTGTACTTGAAGTTATAATATCAGTAGAAAGGCATATGCAGACTTTGAGTCAATAAAATGTAAAAATAATGCCAGATTGTGTAAAACTTGGCATCACTCCTATTCCCACTTGTTTTGGACTGAATATGGGCACCTACAATTTATATGTTGAAGCTCAAGCTGTGATGGTGTTTGGAGATGGGCCCTCTGGGAGACAATCAGGGTTAGATTAGGTCACAAGGGCTCTACTAAAGCCCTTATAAAAAAGATTAAGAGACATGAAATCTCTCTTACTGCCATGTGAGAATAGTATGTGCAGAGCAGACGGATATCTGAAAACCAGGAAGACCTCCCTCACCAGACACTGGATCCACCAGTGCCTTAATCTTGGACTTCCCAACCTCCAAAACTGTGAAAAATAAATATCTGTTAAGTCACCAAATCTAAGGTATGTTTACCACAGCAGCCCCAACTGGCCAAGACAGAATTTTTAACTCTTAAATACTTGAAGGAGAACAACTTGAAACTCCATTTCCCAGACCCCCCTTTAATTGGATGGTTTCAAGTTAGTCTGCAAAGGCATTAACATACAGAAAATAGGAAAGAAAAAAAAGTCCTATTTTCTGGCAGCTCTTATAGAAATATGCACAGGTGGACATGAAATTCTATGATGAATGCTTCCAAATCACCTGCTTTGGGTGCCTCAGGCAACAGGAACATTAATAGCCACTGCTTGGAGCTTCTTAAGATTCAGTTTTCAAATGAACTCTTGAAAATCATTTCTAGGTCTAATGGCCACAGACTTGTCTTCACTACACTCACTCGAGAGCCATACCTATGGTTCCATCTGTAATTCTTGTGTCAGACCCCTTTCTGTTGATTAGTCAGAAAGGTTTCTGCTTTTTAAGCCTTCCAAATCCAGGAAAGGACAACAAGTTTGAAATGGCCAAAAAATAACTGGAAAGAAAAAAAAATCACCCTTAATACCAGTTCTAATGAAGTCATAGATCAGGGGATTTTGTTACTTATTAGTCTACCTCAAGGGCTACCTGTAAAGGAAATAGAAGGGCTACTGCTATCATCATTTATTATAAGAGATTATTCAAAATTTTTTCCTGGTTATACATTTTTTTAATATATTTTTTTTAAATTTTGGCATCATTTTTATTATTATTATTTATTTAGTTTCATCCATGTTTATTCTTTGGCCTGTGTGGGCCTCCGATTGCAACAGCCTCTCTCATAGCAGAGCACATGTGCTCCAGAGTACTGGCTCACAACTGGGACACACTGGTCCAGCCGCTCTGCAGCATGTGGGATCCTCCTGGGCCTGGGATCAAATCGGTGCCCCTTGCACTGCAAGGTGGACTCCTTACCCACTGGACCACCAGGGAAGCCCTGGTTATACATTTTTTGATATGATAAGGAGAAAAAAGCATTCATTACATGACTGTAAACACAAAACTTTAGTCAAAGGAATGAACCATCTTTTTGATTCTTACTCTCAAGGCAGTTTAATCCTTCATAGGCATATCTCTCATCCAGATTTCAGTTAATCTCTGCAAATTTATTATAGGTGAGCTCATATTGCTATATATTCAATATAATTTACCACATTTAATTCAATAATAATAGAATTGAAATATCTTATAAATTATGTAACATTTTAGATCACTGAAAATATGGCATTTAATATCAGATGGTATTGAATGATGATTAGTAAGTGCTCAAGGAAAACAATTCAAGTTTCCTGCTCCAAGAAACATTTCATGCCAGTGAATAAAACTGTGGGGGGTGGTGGGGGGGGTTATTTCAAAATTAATCATAAAACTAATACTTATTTAGAGGAGATTTTTTTTTTGCATGCATCAGTTAATCTGAACAGAGGCTCACTTCTTAAGTATTAAAAGTTCAAAATGAAAACTCTCACTGTTTGTGATTTTATGTTTAGCTTAAGAAAGATTACCCTCACTTAATAGAAAATACTTGCAGTTGTCAAAAGAAACATAATGGTTGATTAATGCTGTTGGTAAAAAGCATTTAAATATTTCATTGTTAGAGAATTCATCAGTCAAATCACTGAATATGTATTCCTTTTTCATGTGTTAAGAACAAGGCTAAATTAAAGAACTTATTCATTAAAATCTATTAAGCCTATAAGAACTAAATGAAGCTTTTCCAACTAAAAATAATCCTGGCCTCTTGCTACAATTTTAGCATGCTAGCTAGTGACATACTGACATTCGAAGAGCTAGACAGCTAGAGTGAACCCCATGCACTTTTGGCACAAAGTCAAACAACACTCTATCAAGCAACACTACTGTCTACTATATAACATGACACCTAAATCTATCAGTAACATCATATTCAGCTTCTAGATAAGTTTCATTGCTGACATGTTCCTCTTAGCATCAAGTGACAAGAGAAACTGTCCAGTAAAAAGTTCTGAACTTTAGGCACTCCAAAGGCATGACAACCAAATCTACAGTCAACTAAGCAAATTGCTTGCCAAAATGGTAAACTGATAAAAATGTAACAAGTGACAACCAATTGTGGCAGAAGTTGATTCTCAGGCAATCTCACAAAAGGCAGGATATCTGAAATGGTTCCAGAACATTTTACAACCCAATCTGAAACAATGACCAGGACAAGAGCCAGAAAGTGGTAACAGCAGAGCAGCTATAGCTGTCAAAGATGGACCAGAGGAGAAAATGTAAATTTGAGGAAGATTAAATAAAGCTACAATTTGTAAATGATCTCCAAAGAAGCAGTATTTTCTAAAGGGCAGAAATTCCACATTTAATTCAATAATAATAGAATTGAAATATCTTATAAATTATGTAACATTTTAGATCACTGAAAATATGGCATTTAATATCAGATGGTATTGAATGATGATTAGTAAGTGCTCAAGGAAAACAATTCAAGTTTCCTGCTCCAAGAAACATTTCATGCCAGTGAATAAAACTGTGGGGGGTGGGGGGGGTTATTTCAAAATTAATCATAAAACTAATACTTATTTAGAGGAGATTTTTTTGCATGCATCAGTTAATCTGAACAGAGGCTCACTTCTTAAGTATTAAAAGTTCAAAATGAAAACTCTCACTGTTTGTGATTTTATGTTTAGCTTAAGAAAGATTACCCTCACTTAATAGAAAATACTTGCAGTTGTCAAAAGAAACATAATGGTTGATTAATGCTGTTGGTAAAAAGCATTTAAATATTTCATTGTTAGAGAATTCATCAGTCAAATCACTGAATATGTATTCCTTTTTCATGTGTTAAGAACAAGGCTAAATTAAAGAACTTATTCATTAAAATCTATTAAGCCTATAAGAACTAAATGAAGCTTTTCCAACTAAAAATAATCCTGGCCTCTTGCTACAATTTTAGCATGCTAGCTAGTGACATACTGACATTCGAAGAGCTAGACAGCTAGAGTGAACCCCATGCACTTTTGGCACAAAGTCAAACAACACTCTATCAAGCAACACTACTGTCTACTATATAACATGACACCTAAATCTATCAGTAACATCATATTCAGCTTCTAGATAAGTTTCATTGCTGACATGTTCCTCTTAGCATCAAGTGACAAGAGAAACTGTCCAGTAAAAAGTTCTGAACTTTAGGCACTCCAAAGGCATGACAACCAAATCTACAGTCAACTAAGCAAATTGCTTGCCAAAATGGTAAACTGATAAAAATGTAACAAGTGACAACCAATTGTGGCAGAAGTTGATTCTCAGGCAATCTCACAAAAGGCAGGATATCTGAAATGGTTCCAGAACATTTTACAACCCAATCTGAAACAATGACCAGGACAAGAGCCAGAAAGTGGTAACAGCAGAGCAGCTATAGCTGTCAAAGATGGACCAGAGGAGAAAATGTAAATTTGAGGAAGATTAAATAAAGCTACAATTTGTAAATGATCTCCAAAGAAGCAGTATTTTCTAAAGGGCAGAAATTGATACAGAAAGGAAAAGGGCTGATTATTTTCAGACAATATTGTTTAATCCTCTGACAAACATAATGTTATTTATGAAAAAATAATGATAATAGTTGCCATTTGTTGATACCTACTAAATGCCAGGTGGTGTATCAAGCCCTCTATTTATTTATTTTTAATCCTGGCAATAAAACTTTAAGATAGTGCTATTTTCCTTTTACATATAAGGAAAGTAAGGTTCAGAAGCTAAGCACCTTGCCCAAGATCAAATAGTTAACAACTAAAAGAGCCAAAATTGGATCCCAAATTTACAGGGCTCAAAATCTAAGCTCTTTTTCAATTCAAAAAATTGTGAAACCTATCTTCATCAATGCCATATACATATATAAAAACATGTGTAGAGAATTTGAATATACATATTCTTAGTGTATCATTCATTATCTTAATTTTGATAACTACTAGGTGCTAAAAGGCAGTAAAACATATGTTGACCATTTCTCTCTTCATCCTGCTCACTATTTGAAAGACTAAAATAGCATAAAATCATGAAAAAAATGGAGACCTTGGAGGAATGGTCGTTAGTACCAGTTAAGGATACATTAAATTATTTTGGTTAATTACCTGGGATTTCCATAGTACTGAAAACAATCTCCTTAGAGAAGGTTAAATTTCAAATATGTTTTTTATAAGACATAGAGTAAAGAGGCTTTCATAAGGATTCCTTTAGCAGAAAAACTTTAGCATTCAGTGAAATTTCAGATATCTCAGACAAAATTCAAAAATTCTTTTATATTATCTTCCATAAAATAAGCAGCTTTGGCTGTGCTACAGAGGATAAATTAGGAGGATGTAGACTCTGGCTAAAATGATTCAGAAACTGGACACTGACTTCCCAAAGAGCTAAAAAATATACTCCTGTATTAAACAAAGTTCTAGAGATTGTAAATTATGTATTGCTATCATGTTTTTCTTTTTCCCTCAAGTTTAAAAACAAGAATGGAGTCCTTTTCAATTTATTGAGATTGATAATTCATATGCTACCTCTTCATATAATTACCTTAGGTAGCTCTCTTTAGTTGTCTTCAGCTACTTTTTAAAAATTTACTTCCTTATTTTGAATCAACCTAGGAGAAAGTTAAGAAGATCCAGCATGTGCTTCCCTAGGCATTTAAGAGAAAAATTGAGTGAATAAACATATCTGTATACTGAGGTAATGTAGGAGCAACCCAAGACCTTTTTCTAATTATTAATAGTTGCTGTGAAAATGTCAACTTGAATAGCTCTGTTTGTGCCTCATTTTCCTCCATTATAAAGTAAGGCAATTGAACTGAATGACATCTAACAAACTTAACAGCTCTAAATTCTATGTTTTTGTATACCAAGTTAACTGTTAACTATGGCTGAGTCCAAGAATGGACATCCATAGGAATATCTGCCTTTATTACACCTCTTCTTTTTTTTTTTTTTTTTAAAATAACATGTAGGCCTCTCACCTTCACCTACCGCCGGCGAGCTGCTGCAGAGGCTCCGCCAGGCTGGCGCAGAGTGCAAGCTCGTGCAGCAAGTGAGCGCCGAGGTCGCGAAATGGGTCAGAGTGAACGGGAGACCCCGAAAACTGAAAAGGAAGGGCACAGAAGTGGTGTTTGAGAAGTCTGTTTTCAAGCAAGAGTCTTGGCGAGAGTTAGATTGACCTCTGTGATGAGTAGTCAAAAGAAACACGAGGTGCAAATGATTTCCAACAAAAGCACCCTCTTCTTCCAGACCAGCTGGTCTTGCTTCTGGAGCATCTCTTGGAACAGAAGACTGTGACTGCTCTAACTCTGCAAAGCCTTGAGGACGTACCACCTCTCGGAGCAGGATGCTGAGGTTCGCCATCGATAGTGTGAACTTTTTGGAGACAGAGACGTGAAATCCTTAGGAGGATGTAGACTCTGGCTAAAATGATTCAGAAACTGGACACTGACTTCCCAAAGAGCTAAAAATATACTCCTGTATTAAACAAAGTTCTAGAGATTGTAAATTATGTATTGCTATCATGTTTTTCTTTTTCCCTCAAGTTTAAAAACAAGAATGGAGTCCTTTTCAATTTATTGAGATTGATAATTCATATGCTACCTCTTCATATAATTACCTTAGGTAGCTCTCTTTAGTTGTCTTCAGCTACTTTTTAAAAATTTACTTCCTTATTTTGAATCAACCTAGGAGAAAGTTAAGAAGATCCAGCATGTGCTTCCCTAGGCATTTAAGAGAAAAATTGAGTGAATAAACATATCTGTATACTGAGGTAATGTAGGAGCAACCCAAGACCTTTTTCTAATTATTAATAGTTGCTGTGAAAATGTCAACTTGAATAGCTCTGTTTGTGCCTCATTTTCCTCCATTATAAAGTAAGGCAATTGAACTGAATGACATCTAACAAACTTAACAGCTCTAAATTCTATGTTTTTGTATACCAAGTTAACTGTTAACTATGGCTGAGTCCAAGAATGGACATCCATAGGAATATCTGCCTTTATTACACCTCTTCTTTTTTTTTTTTTTTCTTTTTAAAATAACATGTAGGCCTCTCACCTTCACCTACCGCCGGCGAGCTGCTGCAGAGGCTCCGCCAGGCTGGCGCAGAGTGCAAGCTCGTGCAGCAAGTGAGCGCCGAGGTCGCGAAATGGGTCAGAGTGAACGGGAGACCCCGAAAACTGAAAAGGAAGGGCACAGAAGTGGTGTTTGAGAAGTCTGTTTTCAAGCAAGAGTCTTGGCGAGAGTTAGATTGACCTCTGTGATGAGTAGTCAAAAGAAACACGAGGTGCAAATGATTTCCAACAAAAGCACCCTCTTCTTCCAGACCAGCTGGTCTTGCTTCTGGAGCATCTCTTGGAACAGAAGACTGTGACTGCTCTAACTCTGCAAAGCCTTGAGGACGTACCACCTCTCGGAGCAGGATGCTGAGGTTCGCCATCGATAGTGTGAACTTGTCGTTAAGCACAAGCATGCAAGACCGTACAGAGACGTGGAGAGACTCCTTCAGGAGGATCAGGCCATGGGCATCTACCTCTACAGGAAGGTGATGCTGAGCGAGGACGCCCGGCAGCAGCGTTTCGCCTGCAGGTGCTTTGAGCTGAGCAAGCAGATGGACAGATCGTCAGCCGAGGTGGTGGCCGAGGTGTTATTCTAACAGGAAAGCTCACAGCGAGGTTCTTTTTCATGCATCTACTCGTAGCCCTGGTGGGACCAGGATTGCGTTGACCCTGGACATCAAAGGAGGGATGGTGGGGCTGCTGGAGCCCGCAGCCATGTGCCTGTTGTGGGGCAACCTTCCCAGAGGGCCTCTGGGCAAAGCTTGTGTCGGAGGCCTAGCCCCGTGGGTAGTCCCCACGGGGCTGTAGGATGCCTCTGTGGCCTCCCCAGGACGTGCCACCTCAAGATCCTAAAACTGAATGGAGTCTCCTTTTCAAGACCAAGGCAGTTCTTCCACCCAAAGATGGAAGACATCCGAGCACATGGGGAAACCTGCTGCACTGTCTCCCCGCCCCTCAGCATGTGGATACATGTTTCTACACGTTGAGAAAGTCACAGCTTCTGCGTACTAGGACCAGAGAGCTCCGTATACTGTCTACCTCTGCAGAATTATTTTGATCGATAGATCCATCATTTAGATTTTCCAACAATTTAGTGACTTGGTAGAAGTGCAGGATGATGAGACTCTTTAGGATATGGTAATAATAAAAGATAATGTTTCCTTTATTTTCTTCTGAATTTAGTACTGTTTTTTAAAAGGAAAAAAAAAATGAGGACAGGGTAGCGTTCATATCCAGATGTCCTCCTCCTCGCTTCCCTGGATTCTCTATGGGGTTCCAGGGAGGACAGGGGCCTCCTGCTTCTGGCGCAGGCACCGTCCAGCAGCGTGGGGGCCTGTGGTGGTGGTGCCTTGCTCTCCCACAGATAGTTGAAGCCAAAAATAGAAACAAAGCTTCCCAGGAGTGCCCAGAGGAAAGAGTTAGCCTAAGACACCCCAGAAGCCACAGTGGTTGGTGCAGTCGCACGGTGGTGTGGGGCTGGGCTGTGCAACCTTGCTCCCCGGGCTAAGGGCTGTGCTGTGCTGCCTGGAGCCAGCCTGGGGGAAACGCACAGCTCAACGCAGCCCTTCATTAGAAGCTTCTGGCCTTCAGAGTTACGTAACACGACTGTCATTTTAGACCGTTTCCTGGGGATTGGTTCTTGGCTGTTACATGTGCTCTGCATATGGATGGTTGTATGGTGTTCTGTTTACTATATTGGTAGAATAATAAAATCTTGATTTTGAAATACGAAAAAAAAAAAATAACATGTACTACTTTTGTAAACAAACACTATTACAGATTTTTCAATCCATTATTTTGTGATAACTGACATAACAGAATTCTATTATCTTTGACAAACATTCATGAAATGACTTCTAAAAATAATCCTCTGTACACACATAAATACCTAGCAGAATATCCTCACCCTTCCTCCTCTTATACTCAGAGGGTATTGATTTCATTGGTCCTTTCAGTAACTAAATACCCATTCTTTTCAATTTTTTCCTTTTTTTCCCAACTTTATTTTACATACTCTAACAAGTGACTTGACTGGGCCCCTAATGCTATCTGACCAAACTCAGTGTGACATGAACTCTGAAAAGAAAACCTTTGCATTTCCCTTTTGATCATTTTAAGGGTATGTCAATCTCTTGACTATCACTCACTTGTTCTAGCAAGAATAAGTCTGGTAGCCACTGCCAGGTCATTATCAAATTTCTCTTGCTTTTGTGATAAGCGTTTGGGATTTCAACGAACTCAGGGAAGGTTCCCTGAGACTGGGGCTACAGCTGGATTCCCTGAATTATCTTCATCTGTCCTACATCTCTGCATGAATGGAGTTAAACCCTGTCACCCAGATTATAATGTTGTCTTTGTGTAACATGAAAAACTTTTGTCTGACAAATGTAAATGTACTGGGTCTGCCATCCACGAGGTCATTTTGAAGAAAGAATGCTTTGGAGTGGATCTAGTTTGAGTTTTGAAGCAGCAGTTGTTTTTGCTTTTTTTTTTTTTTTTAACAGGTATTTTAAGCCATTTCTTTGAAAGGAAGTGTCCCTCAGGTCCAGAAAAATGACTCAGGCAATTTTCCTTCTATTGGTTTCCTTACTGATAAACCATAGTATATATCCTGTTTATGTCAAGCAATTTTTGAAGGATAATCCAGGACTTGGATTTTAATAAATGCAGAGTATCTGCCATCAGTTCTCATCCAGTATTGTAACTAAAACAACTTCATCCCATCTAAGTGGTTAGATTTAATATTTCAACCAAAAGAGAGATTGGGGTGCTCAGAAAAAAGAGACGTTTTCCATCTTATTCTCCCTCCTTTCACACTCCAGTTCTCTTACAACAGCAAATGTGACTGTTGCCACTGTACTGCTAGATACTTCCCATACTGCCTACCTGCTTTCCAAATTTTACCTTTCACCATACTAAAAGCACACTTAGTCACATTTCTCCCCAACCTACTGCAGTGAGAATATTCTCCCAAGTACAAGTTATTTTAGTTAATGCATTCATTTATTGGGCTTCCCTGGCAGGAGAGCAGTAAATAAACCATCTGTGATGCAGGAGACATGGGTTCGATTCCTGAGTTGGGAAGGTACTCTAGAGAAGGGAACGACAACCCACTCTAGTATTCCTGCCTGTGAAATGCCACGGACAGAGGAGCCTGGTGGGCTATGTGTGTCCATGGGGTCTCACAAGTAGGACACAGCTTTGTGACTAAACTAACACCATCATTCATTTCTTGGGTTGCAGTAAGAAACAACCACAAATTTAGTAAAACAGTAGGAATTTATTCTCTTCCAGTTCTGAAGACCAGAAGTGCAAACTGAAAGTGCCAACAGAATTCCCTTAGAAAGTTCTAGGGGAGTATCCTTCCTGGCTTTTTCCATCTTTTGTGGCTCCAAGAATCTTCTTGGTTTGTGTATCCATCTCTTTCCCTGCGTGTTGAGGGTGAGTCTCCCTCTACCTCTGTCTTACAAGGACACTTGTGATAGTATTTACAGCCCAGAGGACAAGTCACAGTAAGCACATCCTCTCAATATTCTTAATTTAGTCACATCTTCAAAGACTTTTCTTTCCAAAAATAACACTTACAGGTCCAAGAGATTAGGATTTGATACATTTCAATGATATCTGCTACAGAGGGCCTGGCTATAAGTAATTCTACTTCTTCAGACCCTTGGAAGAAATGTTCATGGTTTATCTTGTTAAACAAGAATTGATATCAAGTATCTTGATCTTCATTTATGTGACATCAGACTATATTGTTTTCTTAATTTTCCTCATCAACCTTAAATATTTGTCCTAAGATGGGGCACGTGTCCCTAAACTATGTCAGAATGATTCCTTTACTCCTTCAAATGTCTTCTCTATTTTTACCTATTCTCTGAAAAATAATACTTATTATTTTGATTAATAAAACATTTTTACACTAAAGGCTACCTATAATTGTCTCTGTACTTGTTTTTTATCACTTATTTCTTGAGTCTCTATAATATTCCAAGGTCTATGACAGGCACTTATTTTTAATTCCAAAGTTCCTTATTTTTAATTTGCCCAGGAGTCCTAAAGACTTTCATGAAAACATTCTTGTCTTACTAGTGAAGTCTTCAAACTAGACATGCAGGTGAGTAGACAGGGATGGCCAAGTCTCTGAGGACTGTTAAACATCCCTCCAAAATTTCACATACTTTTTGAGACATTCAGCATATTTCCTAGAAGTTCTAACAGAATACCTTCAATAAAGCATGAAGCCTGTCAGCGTGTCAGTGAATAACTAAAGGTAGAAATGGAATAGTTTAACATTTCAACCCGAAGATTCCTTCTCCCAAGAGAGGTGCCATAAACAACAGCCTGCCATGGGGAGGCATTTCTTCTAAGAGAGAAAAACTAAGCACTCAAAGGCCAAAAGCGAATAACTCTAACCTGGAGATCCAAAGGTTAGACCATGGAATTGCCATCTGAACAGGAGATCCCACTGACAAGGTAGTTGGTCAAGGAATAAAATGAAAGAAATCTTCTGGCAGAGAAACCAGGAATCATATTTTTAGAAATTTTTCTAAGTTTGTTTTTCTAATTATAAACTTAATGTAAGCTTGTGGAAATTTAATAGATACAGACAAGTATTTTAAAAAATCTACAAAAATGATTCATAATTCCCATCACTCAGATAAAACCATAATTAATGTTTTGCTGTAATTCTTTTTATAAAAATACATATTTATTGTAATATTAAGGTTATATATATTACTTTGCACCTTATTTTGGTGTTTTGCTTAATACTGCGTGAAGATCATTTTCCAATTTTATCAGTATCCTTTGCAAGCATTATTCCAATGAGTGCATAATACCCTAACACACAATTTTACCTAAGTCTTCTTTATTGTTGGACATTTGTTTTAGATTCTATGCTATATAAAAAATGTTAGAGAAAACATCTTAGTGCATAATTCTTTATATGATCATTGACTGTTACTATATTACAAGAAGCTAGATGTAGAAATGCTGGATCAAGAAAATTAACACCTTTAAGACTCCAGATACATAGTAAATAAACCACATATATAAATTAGTATAGGCCCTGACCTATAGAAAGTACTAATTAATGTTAGCTAACTTTTAATAATAACTTGCCATTCAAAAAATAGTAACTTGCCACCAATTTACATTCTTATTTTGTAATCCCCCTTTAACTAGAATTTTATTAGAAAAACATCTTTACATAGAACTCTACTCAGTGTTACATGCAGAGGGCAATGTATTGGGGGAACAGATACATGTATATGTCTGACTGAATCCCTTCACTGTTCACTTGAAACTACCACAACACTGTCATAATCAGCATATTCCAATATGAAATTAAAATTTGAAAGTCTGAAAAAAAATCTCTGAATTTCCTTTGACACTTGAGGGTAGATCCCAAGTTCTGATCACTCACCAACACCAACTACCTATCTACCCAAGTTCTGTACTGGTTTCAGGTGTGTTATTTGCAATTTCTCATCTCTCTGCACTGAACTTTCAGAAATGTTTCAAAGCTCAGGCAACCTCTCTCTAAACCACATCCATTAGTGCCATGTTGTGTGTAGTTTACATTTCCAAAATTTGGGGACAAAGCAAACTGACCCGATACCCAGAACTGAACAAATGGCACATATATTCACATCCAAATGAGAAATGCTCTACATGGCCTAGTAACCTTCAATGAGTAACTTTCTACTTTATCCAAGCCTTGTCCACTGAGAAACTATCAACATTACTTTTCTATTTCATAAAGCACTCAGTATACTGTTACTGTATTTGCTTCTTTCTCCCTTATTCTGAAAGGCACTTTTGATTTAATACATATAATTGTGTTATAGTTGCCTTACACTTGAATACACATTTTCCAATTTTATCAGTATCCCTTGCAAGCATTATTCCAATGAGTGCATAATACCCTAACACACAATTTTACCTAAGTCTTCTTTATTGTTGGACATTTGTTTTAGATTCTATGCTATATAAAAAATGTTAGAGAAAACATCTTAGTGCATAATTCTTTATATGATCATTGACTGTTACTATATTACAAGAAGCTAGATGTAGAAATGCTGGATCAAGAAAATTAACACCTTTAAGACTCCAGATACATAGTAAATAAACCACATATATAAATTAGTATAGGCCCTGACCTATAGAAAGTACTAATTAATGTTAGCTAACTTTTAATAATAACTTGCCATTCAAAAAATAGTAACTTGCCACCAATTTACATTCTTATTTTGTAATCCCCCTTTAACTAGAATTTTATTAGAAAAACATCTTTACATAGAACTCTACTCAGTGTTACATGCAGAGGGCAATGTATTGGGGGAACAGATACATGTATATGTCTGACTGAATCCCTTCACTGTTCACTTGAAACTACCACAACACTGTCATAATCAGCATATTCCAATATGAAATTAAAATTTGAAAGTCTGAAAAAAAATCTCTGAATTTCCTTTGACACTTGAGGGTAGATCCCAAGTTCTGATCACTCACCAACACCAACTACCTATCTACCCAAGTTCTGTACTGGTTTCAGGTGTGTTATTTGCAATTTCTCATCTCTCTGCACTGAACTTTCAGAAATGTTTCAAAGCTCAGGCAACCTCTCTCTAAACCACATCCATTAGTGCCATGTTGTGTGTAGTTTACATTTCCAAAATTTGGGGACAAAGCAAACTGACCCGATACCCAGAACTGAACAAATGGCACATATATTCACATCCAAATGAGAAATGCTCTACATGGCCTAGTAACCTTCAATGAGTAACTTTCTACTTTATCCAAGCCTTGTCCACTGAGAAACTATCAACATTACTTTTCTATTTCATAAAGCACTCAGTATACTGTTACTGTATTTGCTTCTTTCTCCCTTATTCTGAAAGGCACTTTTGATTTAATACATATAATTGTGTTATAGTTGCCTTACACTTGAATACACAAATGATTTATAAAGGTTTCCTACAAATGTGTGCTATGCAATCTGAAAGGGCTGATCTTTTGTCACTCTTAACATTAGGAAGATTTTAGTTCATTAAAAGGCAGTATCATACCCCTTATTCATCTGTCACAAAGTTCAACTAGAAATACAATATATTTTAAGCCTAAGCATATATTCTATCCAAGTATGAGTATGGTATTACACTTCATACTATCGTAATAGTTCAATATGTTTAGTGTAATTCTATAAAATTCCACCTTAATGTTTCTTAATGATAGCGACAATTCTGCTGTACCACAAGAAAAATCATGTCCTCTCCCTTAAAGGTTCATCATGAATTTCTCTTGCTTTATTATTAAGTCTACATGTGGCTACTGTGCAAGTCTCTCAGCACCACTATTCCAAGTGAATTTTAACATCATGAGCTATATACATTACATCGATCAGAATAGTCAATTCAATTCTGAGGTCAGGAGTGGGGTTTCTACCTGTTATAGTACATAATTCTCCACAGCTTCAGCCATTTGTTCTGCATCAGATTCACATTTTAGTTTGTGAACAACTGAAATACTGCAAATGGTGAGTACTCAAGATGCAGTTTTTTGTTGTTGCTGTTGTTTAGTCACTAAGTTATGTCCAACTCTTTGCAATTTCATGGACTACAGAACACCAGGCTCCATGGTGTTCTCCAGGCAAGAATCCTAGAGTCAGTTCTTGCCATTTTCTTTTCCAAGGGATCTTCCCAGACCAGGGATTGAACCCATGCCTCCTGCACTGGCAGGCAGACTGTCTACCACTGAGCCACCAGGGAAGCCCCAAAACAGATAGACAAATAGACAAGTAACCTATGATCTGAACACACATGGTCTGAGAACTTTGTTTAGGAAAAAAAAAAAAATCCTATTCCTCACTTTAACAGGGCACATAGTAGAGATGGTTTTTGTTAAACAAAGGAAAAGATAGAGGGAGTTAAGGAAAAAGGAGGGAGGAAAAGGAGGAGATGGAGGAGGAAGGGGGGTTTTGGTAATATACCACATGTAAGACCTTCTTGTACCTGAGTCCCTACTCACAGGTTTCTAGCCAATCTGTCCTCAAATTTTGGTGCTGTCATTTATGCTGCTCATGACCACTGTCCTACTTGACTTTGACTTAGTCACCTGGCTTTATTGTATTTTATCGCTGACTTTGGCTTTGTAATACACCTTACTAGTTGTTTATTGGACTCTGATCTCCAGGCACAACCATTACCTTAGTCTGCTGTTCAAATGGATTTCTTTATTTTGCTGTTCCAGGATCTTCTCTGTGCACCAATGGTCTGGTTTGGAATTTTCTAAACTGGACCTTGGTTAAATTTGCTTTTTTAAAAAAGAAGAACCAAATTTTCCTAAGAAAATCTCACAAAATCTCACAAAAATTATGACCAGTTATCTCAAGAGAATATACCCAGATTTGCTTAGAAATCCAATTTTAATTGTTCTGTAAGTAAAAATATCTTTATTATGTGATGAGCAGCAAACAGAACTCAAAAAGTGTCCTTACGTGCAATTTAAGAAGGACTTTTCGATGTACACAAAGAATAATAGTACAAAGATAATTTAAGATGAAGGACAACCAAATGCACACACTCAAACTTTCTGTTTTTTTATCTTTTTCTCTATTACTCTCACACACAAACTCTCTCACACACACACACACACACATTTAAGTGTTTTCCCATAGACTTAGGTAGTCCATCTTTGGTCATGAGAGAAAGAATATAATCTTATATCTCCAGGCTCCATGGTGTTCTCCAGGCAAGAATCCTAGAGTCAGTTCTTGCCATTTTCTTTTCCAAGGGATCTTCCCAGACCAGGGATTGAACCCATGCCTCCTGCACTGGCAGGCAGACTGTCTACCACTGAGCCACCAGGGAAGCCCCAAAACAGATAGACAAATAGACAAGTAACCTATGATCTGAACACACATGGTCTGAGAACTTTGTTTAGGAAAAAAAAAAAAATCCTATTCCTCACTTTAACAGGGCACATAGTAGAGATGGTTTTTGTTAAACAAAGGAAAAGATAGAGGGATTTAAAGGGAAAAAAGGAGGGAGGAAAAGGAGGAGATGGAGGAGGAAGGGGGGTTTTGGTAATATACCACATGTAAGACCTTCTTGTACCTGAGTCCCTACTCACAGGTTTCTAGCCAATCTGTCCTCAAATTTTGGTGCTGTCATTTATGCTGCTCATGACCACTGTCCTACTTGACTTTGACTTAGTCACCTGGCTTTATTGTATTTTATCGCTGACTTTGGCTTTGTAATACACCTTACTAGTTGTTTATTGGACTCTGATCTCCAGGCACAACCATTACCTTAGTCTGCTGTTCAAATGGATTTCTTTATTTTGCTGTTCCAGGATCTTCTCTGTGCACCAATGGTCTGGTTTGGAATTTTCTAAACTGGACCTTGGTTAAATTTGCTTTTTAAACAAGAAGAACCAAATTTTCCTAAGAAAATCTCACAAAATCTCACAAAAATTATGACCAGTTATCTCAAGAGAATATACCCAGATTTGCTTAGAAATCCAATTTTAATTGTTCTGTAAGTAAAAATATCTTTATTATGTGATGAGCAGCAAACAGAACTCAAAAAGTGTCCTTACGTGCAATTTAAGAAGGACTTTTCGATGTACACAAAGAATAATAGTACAAAGATAATTTAAGATGAAGGACAACCAAATGCACACACTCAAACTTTCTGTTTTTTTATCTTTTTCTCTATTACTCTCACACACAAACTCTCTCACACACACACACACACACATTTAAGTGTTTTCCCATAGACTTAGGTAGTCCATCTTTGGTCATGAGAGAAAGAATATAATCTTATATCTGAATTCTAATATTTATAATTGTATGAACCAGAGTATCAGTTTTTAATAATAAAGGATCACTTTTTAATAATAAAAGATTTTTTGCAGAGAAATGTTCAGTTGAGTTCAGTCATGTCCAACTCTTTGTGACCCCACGGACTGCAGAATACCAGCTTCCCTGTCCTTCACCATCTCCAGGAGCTTACTCAAACTCATCTCTATTGACTCAGTGATACCATCCAAGCATCCAACTATCTCATATGCTGCTGTCCCCTTCTCCTTTTTCTTAAAGTTTTTTTTTATTAATATTTATTTGACTGCTCCAGGTTTTAGTTGCAGCATGCAGACTCTTACGTATGCCATGTGGGATATAATTCCCTGACCAAGGATCAAACCTGAGCCCGTGCATTGCAAGCACAGAGCCTTACCTACTGAACCACTAGGGAAGTCTCGCCTTCTCCCTTTGCCTTCTATTTTTTACCAGCATTAGGGTCTTTTCCAATGAATCATCTCTTCTGCATCAGGTGGCCAAAGTATCTGAGCTTCAGCTTCAGCATTAGTCTTTCCAATGAATATTCAGGGCTGATTTCCTTTAGGATTGACTGGTTTGATCTCCTTGCTGCCTAGGGGACTCTCCAGAGTTTTCTCCAACACAACAGTTCAAAAGCATAAATTTTTCAGCACTCAGACCTTTTTATGGCCCAGCTCTCATATCTATACATGACTACTGGGAAAAATCATAGCTTTGACTATACGGACTTCTGTCAGCAAAGTGATGTCTCTGTTTTGAATATGTTTAGGTCTGTCACAGCTTTTCTTCCAAGGAGCAAGTGTCTTTTATTTTCATGGCTGCAGTCACCATCTGCAGTGATTTTGGAGCCCAAGAAAATAAAGTCTGTCATTGTTTCCATTGTTTGCCCTTCTATTTGCCATGAAGTGATGGGATCAGATGCCATGATCTTTGTTTTTTGAATGTTGAGTTTTAGGCCAGCTTTTTCACTCTCCTCTTCCACACTCATTAAGAGGCTTTTCAGTTCCTTTTCGTTTTCTGACATAAGGGTGCTATCATCTGCATACCTGAGGTTATTGATTCCCTCTTGTGCTTCATCCAGACTAGCATTTTGCATTATATACTCTGCATATACACTAAATAAGCAGGGTGAGAATACACAGGCTTGACATACGCCTTTCCCAATTTGGGACCAGTCTGTTGGTCCATGTCTGGTTCTAACTGTTGCTTCTTATCTTGCAAACAGGTTTCACAGGAGGCAGGTAAGGTGGTCTGGTATTCCCATCTCTTTCATAATTTTCCACAGTTTGTTGTGATTCACACAGTCAAAGGCTTTGGCGTAGTCAATGAAGCAGAAATAAATGTTTTTCTGGAATTCCTTTGCTCTTTCTATGAATCAGCAGATATTGGCAATTTGATCTCTGGTTCCTCTGTCTTTTCTAAATCCAGCTTCTACAACTGAAAGTTCTCGGTCCACATACTGTTGAAGCCTAGCTTGGAGGAATCTGGAGTAGAGAAATAAACTTTATGGTTAAAATTAGCTTTATAATTTGTTTTCAAGATTATAAAAGTATCATTATTTAAAAACTGAATTTATTTTGTTTATTTAAATAAGCAAATTAATGTCAAAGATATCATCATTTTACCTGCATATTTAACAGTTTTTTAGCTATCCAGTATACCTTGTGACTAATTTATTTTGAAATTTTTTCACTGATATTTTTTAGTCCCTAAGAGCTATGATACACATCATCAAAGAAAATCCAACATTTCCCCATATCTTTAAGAGTATATAAAATCAGGGAAATTGAGGGTAAAAACACTGCAAGGGAATTCCAGAAAAGCATACACTTCTGTTCCATTGACTATGTGAAACCCTTTAACTGTGGATCACAACAAACTGGAAAATTCTTCAAGAGATGGGAATGCCAGACCTCCTAACCTACCTTCTGAAAAACCTGTGGCAAGTCAAGAATCAGACATGTACAGATTCAGACATGGAACAAAAAACTAGTTCAAAATTGGGAAAGGAGCATGACAAGGCTATATATGGTCACCCTTCTTATTTACTTTCTATGCAAAGTATAACATGCAAAATGTCAGGCTCGATGAATCACAAGATGGAATCAAGACAGCTGGGAGAAATACCAACAACCTCAGAAATGCAGATGAATCCATCCTTATAGCACAAAGTGAAGAGGAACTAAACAGCCTCTTGATGAGGGTAAAAGAAGAGAGTGAAAATGCCAGTTTAAAATTCAACATTCAAAAAATTAAGATCATGGCATCCAGTCCCATCTTCATGGCAAACAGATGGGGAAAAAGTGGAAACAGTGACAAATTTTATTTTCTTGGGTTCCAAAATCACTGTGAAGGGTGAATGCAGTCACAAAATAAAGATGATTCCTCCTTGGAAGGAGAGCTATGGCAAACCTACACAGATATCACTCTGCCAACAAATGTCCATACAGTCAAAGCTATGGTCTTTCAAATAGTAATGTATGGATATGAGAGCTGGACTATAATAAGAAATGCTAAGCACTGACGAATTGATGCTTTGGAATTGTGGTGTTGGAGAAGACTCCTGAGAATCCCTTGGATGCAAGGAGATCAAACCAGTCAATCCTAAAAGAAATCAACCCTAAATATTCATTGGAAGGAATGATGCTGAAGCTGAAGCTCTAATATTTTGGATACCTGATGTGAAGAGCTGACTCACTGGAAAAGACCCTGATGCTGGGAAAGAATGAAGGCACGATGAAAAGGGGATGGCAAAGGATAAGATGGTTAGATAGCATCACTGACTTAACAGACATGAATTTGAGCCAAATCCAGGAGATGGTGAAGGACAGAAAAGCCTGACATGCCGCAGTCCACAGGGTCACCAAGTCTGACAAGATTTAGTAACTGAACAAAAATATGTGATTCCACCTTCAGTGTATTTTATTTCAGAGCATATCTAAGGTTTTGGAAAAGTGACATGAGTCAAAAAGAGCTAGCTTTATTCTGGCAGACAGATTGCAAAAGAGGGAAGGAGGCAATGAGGCAAAGAGACCAACTGAGATATGTAATAAATACTGAGTAATTAATATTTATTTCTCAAGTTTTCCTTTATTTTCTAATACTTAAGAAATGAAAACATACTTCAAGAAGTCAAAATAATGACTCAAGAGTTAGCTCTGACAGGCAATGCCAGAATGAAAAAAAGAACTGTGCTACAGTCAGGAGCTCTTCTCACAAACTGGATTAGAGGACAACACAGCTCTGTAGATGTTCTGAAGGCCAAGGCCTCCAACCAGCTGTGCAAAATTTACTGAGAGAATAGAAAATTCTCTTCATCAGTCTTGTCTTTGTCCCTTGCTGTGAACAACAATTGTGGAAATAAGGAAACAGTGACAAATTTTATTTTCTTGGGTTCCAAAATCACTGTGAAGGGTGAATGCAGTCACAAAATAAAGATGATTCCTCCTTGGAAGGAGAGCTATGGCAAACCTACACAGATATCACTCTGCCAACAAATGTCCATACAGTCAAAGCTATGGTCTTTCAAATAGTAATGTATGGATATGAGAGCTGGACTATAATAAGAAATGCTAAGCACTGACGAATTGATGCTTTGGAATTGTGGTGTTGGAGAAGACTCCTGAGAATCCCTTGGATGCAAGGAGATCAAACCAGTCAATCCTAAAAGAAATCAACCCTAAATATTCATTGGAAGGAATGATGCTGAAGCTGAAGCTCTAATATTTTGGATACCTGATGTGAAGAGCTGACTCACTGGAAAAGACCCTGATGCTGGGAAAGAATGAAGGCACGATGAAAAGGGGATGGCAAAGGATAAGATGGTTAGATAGCATCACTGACTTAACAGACATGAATTTGAGCCAAATCCAGGAGATGGTGAAGGACAGAAAAGCCTGACATGCCGCAGTCCACAGGGTCACCAAGTCTGACAAGATTTAGTAACTGAACAAAAATATGTGATTCCACCTTCAGTGTATTTTATTTCAGAGCATATCTAAGGTTTTGGAAAAGTGACATGAGTCAAAAAGAGCTAGCTTTATTCTGGCAGACAGATTGCAAAAGAGGGAAGGAGGCAATGAGGCAAAGAGACCAACTGAGATATGTAATAAATACTGAGTAATTAATATTTATTTCTCAAGTTTTCCTTTATTTTCTAATACTTAAGAAATGAAAACATACTTCAAGAAGTCAAAATAATGACTCAAGAGTTAGCTCTGACAGGCAATGCCAGAATGAAAAAAAGAACTGTGCTACAGTCAGGAGCTCTTCTCACAAACTGGATTAGAGGACAACACAGCTCTGTAGATGTTCTGAAGGCCAAGGCCTCCAACCAGCTGTGCAAAATTTACTGAGAGAATAGAAAATTCTCTTCATCAGTCTTGTCTTTGTCCCTTGCTGTGAACAACAATTGTGGAAATAAGGACACATTCAGATATTCACTAAGGAGACCCTAACTTAAGAAGTTATCTTTCTGGAACTTTTCTTTTAATTGTAGAGATGTTCTCTTGCAAAAAAAAACACTTGCACTGACTTGGAATGAAACAAATAATCGATTTCATTTCTCTGAAATTCTTAACCACCTACACTATATGTCCTGTGTATCTAGGAAACACAATTCACACACTGCTATTTCAGGAAGTAAATACCCTCTTGGAAATATCCCAGCCTTGGTAGCACTGCTTTGTTTGGTGAGCTTCCATGTGTGTCATCAAGTATAAAACACATGTGGATTGCAGTGCAACCATCTCCTGAGCAGGCTTAAAGCTCTTTCCCTGACATCTTGGGCATGTGATGTTTAACTAGCTTCCTGGAAAATATTTCTTATCAATCCTTTACTTCGAAAAAATTATTAACCAGGTTCTTAAATATTTACTGATATCCGTACTGTAAACTATATATACCAATGTGCTTTTTGACACTGTTTTCTAACCATGAGAGATGATACTTACATGAAACTTGTAAATAAAAGATAAAAAAAATAAATATCCTAGCCGTTCCTAGGCTCAAAATTCTATTCCTGCTTCCATTTTTCACCAGTTACCTCTCATCTTCGGCATCCAGCTCAGTACTTTCTCTGGTTCCCTGTACTGCCCCAAAGCTATATTGAGCTTTTTTTTTTTTTTTTTGGCCACTTTTATTGGTCTTTTCATTTATTTATTTTCATCCATCTTTATTCTTTGACCTGTATAGGCCTCCCATCGCAGTGACCTCTCTCGTCACAGAGCACCAGTGATTAGACACATCCAGCCAGCCACTCCGTGGCACGTGGATCTTCCCAGTCCAGGGATCAAACTGGTGCCATTTGCACAGCAAGGCAGAGCTCTTACCTGCTGGGCCACCGGGGAAGCCCCTATATTAAGCTTTTACTATCACTTTTCTTTGAAACAGAAGTTAACCTGTTGTTTACAACAGCAATGTTAAGTAGTACAATTAAATATTTGTGTTTCTCTCCTCTCTCCTGTCTTCACTATCACCAAATAAAACTTTATACACAGTGTTTCCCATATTTAAGAGTTAAACTGGAAATCCTTAATCAGCTAGAAAGCACTCCAGCTTGGGGCACAAATTTTTCTTGATGCTTTTGGTTTACTTATCAATCTGGGGAAGCCTCTCTTTTTGAGAGGCTCTAAAGAGTTTAAAAAAAAAAATTATATACTGTCTTAAATTCTTCCAATGTTGATGTTAAATTCTGCACTATATACATATAGACAGATACATACATACATACATACATACATACATAATCTGTTAGAATGGCTATTATCAAAAAGATAAATACTAGCGAATCTTTATCCCCTATTGGTGAGAATGTCAGCTGATGTAGCCACTGTGGAAAATGGTACAGAGTTGCCTCAAAAAATTAAAAATAGAACTACTGTATAATCCAACAATTCTATTTCTAGGTATATCCAAACACAATTAAATCACTACCTCTAAGAGATATATGTGGTTCCATGTTCACTGAAGCATTATTTAAAATAGCCAAGGAAACAACCTAAGTAACCATGGATGGCTGAATGAATAAAGAGAATGTGGTATTGACAGCTGACCTTTGAACAACATAGGCTTCAACTGTGCCCACGTACATGGAAATTTTTTCAATAAATAGATACTACAGTACTACATGATCCACAACTGGTTGAATTCAAAGATGCGCACTAGGGGCACAGAGTGCCAACTGCCTGGAGGGTCAGTATTCTTAACTATTACCTTGGTCAAGGGTCATCTTTATATAAAATGGATATTATTTAGTCAAAGAAAGAAATTCTGCCATTTGCAACAACACATATGGGACTTACAGGCATTATGCTAAGTTCTACAAGTCAGAGAAAGACAAACACTATATGATCTTATTTATATGTGGAATCTAAAAGAAAACCTATACAAACAGAGAATATATTGGTGGCTGCCAGAGTTGAGGAGGGCAGGGGAAATGAAGGTGAAAGTCCAAGTGGACAAAGGATAAAAACTTCCAGTTATAAGTAAGTAAGTTCTGGTAATCTAATGTATAGCTTGGTGACTATAGTTAAGAATACCATATTACATACCTGAAAGTTATTCAAAAGAGCATCTTAAAACTTTTCATCACCAAAAAGAAAAAAAAAAGGTAACTATGTGAGATGAATTACAATGCTGCACACTTTAAACTTATACATTATACATCAATTATATCTCAATAAAGATAGAAATAATTCACCATTATAATACCTACAGTATGAATGTAGAACCATTAATGCTAGTCTAGAAAATAACATTCAGAATTACTATTTAAATTAATAAAAGAAAGACAAACCAATACAATGAAAAGAAATGAGTAGAATATGAGAGGTCAATTTTATCATTTTGATTAAATGGATTTACTAAAATCAATAATTCTCTGAATTGTTAAGGATGTTGAAGCAGCAAATATAACTCCTCTCCTCTTTTTTTAATGAATGAAATGACCAGAGAGTCTGTAACATTTAGAAAAATAAGTAAATACTTTCATGGTATCAGTGGGCTTTGATTGATTTGATTTGGCTTTATCTTTTTGCAAATCCTTAAGCAAATTCTTTTACTTAACAAAAACTTTTAACACATTACCTGAATTTTAACAAATAAGACAGTAGCCACCCCGACTTTCTAACTTTTAAACTGAATGAACACTTGCAGGTCTTACATGACCTCTCAGTCACCTCTGACATGGTGACTATTTCTTCTACCTTTTAAAAGTACTACATTGATCCACAACTGGTTGAATTCAAAGATGCGCACTAGGGGCACAGAGTGCCAACTGCCTGGAGGGTCAGTATTCTTAACTATTACCTTGGTCAAGGGTCATCTTTATATAAAATGGATATTATTTAGTCAAAGAAAGAAATTCTGCCATTTGCAACAACACATATGGGACTTACAGGCATTATGCTAAGTTCTACAAGTCAGAGAAAGACAAACACTATATGATCTTATTTATATGTGGAATCTAAAAGAAAACCTATACAAACAGAGAATATATTGGTGGCTGCCAGAGTTGAGGAGGGCAGGGGAAATGAAGGTGAAAGTCCAAGTGGACAAAGGATAAAAACTTCCAGTTATAAGTAAGTAAGTTCTGGTAATCTAATGTATAGCTTGGTGACTATAGTTAAGAATACCATATTACATACCTGAAAGTTATTCAAAAGAGCATCTTAAAACTTTTCATCACCAAAAAGAAAAAAAAAAGGTAACTATGTGAGATGAATTACAATGCTGCACACTTTAAACTTATACATTATACATCAATTATATCTCAATAAAGATAGAAATAATTCACCATTATAATACCTACAGTATGAATGTAGAACCATTAATGCTAGTCTAGAAAATAACATTCAGAATTACTATTTAAATTAATAAAAGAAAGACAAACCAATACAATGAAAAGAAATGAGTAGAATATGAGAGGTCAATTTTATCATTTTGATTAAATGGATTTACTAAAATCAATAATTCTCTGAATTGTTAAGGATGTTGAAGCAGCAAATATAACTCCTCTCCTCTTTTTTTAATGAATGAAATGACCAGAGAGTCTGTAACATTTAGAAAAATAAGTAAATACTTTCATGGTATCAGTGGGCTTTGATTGATTTGATTTGGCTTTATCTTTTTGCAAATCCTTAAGCAAATTCTTTTACTTAACAAAAACTTTTAACACATTACCTGAATTTTAACAAATAAGACAGTAGCCACCCCGACTTTCTAACTTTTAAACTGAATGAACACTTGCAGGTCTTACATGACCTCTCAGTCACCTCTGACATGGTGACTATTTCTTCTACCTTGAAATTATTTTCTCCATCATCTTCCAAGATTCTGCTATGTTTTGGATTTATCTTACTTCTTTTTTGGGGAGGGGAGGGTTGGGGAGGGAGGAGGTGGGCATGCCACTTCTATTGGTCTTTCATTTATCTATTTTCATCCATCTTTGTTCTTTGGCCTTTGTGGGCCTCCCATCGCAGTGGCCTCTCTTGTCACAGAGCACTGGCTCTGGGCGCATGTGCTCCAGAGCTCCGGCTCAGTAATTGGACACACTGGTCCAGCCACTCCATGGCACGTGGGATCTTCCCAGGCTGGGGATCGAACCAGTGCCCCTTGCACTGCAAGGTGGTGTCCTTACCCATTGGACCACCAGGGAAGCCCTGGATTTATCTTACTTCTATGGTACTCGTTCTTAGCTTCCCTTAAGTTTCATCTTCCTTTTTCCTGTAAATATAGGTTTTACCCAAATTTTCTTCATTTGTACTATTCTGATTCCTATTAACCCTTTGCCATGAAACATCTTAGCCAGTCTTGTGATTTCAATTACCATCTGTTCAGCAATGAGTTTCAGATCTATATTTGTCTCTCAGATCTCTATCCTAAGTTCCAACTCATATATCCATATATTTATTATATATCATTCATCTCTAAAGCAACAGACCTCCAACTGAACTTACCACTTTTCCTTTTCCATACCTATTCCTTCAAAACTGCCTGATGTGAAGCATTATCTAACTATTAGACTGAGCTAGAAACCAAGCAATAGACTTTAACCATTTTACCATCAAGCTAGAAAAAATTCACATTATAATTCTTTAATATAATATAATACTATAATATAACAATTTGATCTTTCATCCTTTTCTAGTGCTCTAACTTCCTTAATAGCTCTCTCAGTTACTACCACTACCACTTGGGCTTAGGCATTCATCACTTCTTACTTGCAACCCCCAACGGCCTTCTAAGAAATCTCCCAAGTTTATTATGAAACTTTTCTGTCCCCATTTCATACTGATTCAAAGCTGTTATTCTTAACTGAGTGACTAAAAGCATACCTAAATGTTAGGGAAGCAGCAGGATGAAAGAAGAGAGTCTTCTTTAATTAAACAAACTGTATTACTGATAAAGTAATTTGGAAGTTCTTATTGAAGAGTAATAATTTTATGTTGAACTTTAAAATCTTTTAAAGAAGGCCATATAATCGCTTCTCAGCCTTTTGGCTAAGATCAAGTGTAGTATCTGTTCTTATCAGTTTAAAGAAGGCCATACCTATTTCTATGTATATTGAAAAGAGCCTGTACTTTAAAAAGAAAGAAAGGGAGAAATTATACTGCATAAGATTCTTTAGTAGGTTCACATTATCCTTAGAATAAAGAGCCATTTGTTTAGAATGGTTTATACAGCTTTCAATGATCTGGCTCCTGTTTATCTCCCCTAGCTTCTCATCAATGATCACTAAACACAATACTATATAGAGTTACAAATGAGAAAAGGCTTTTTACCCATTGGACCACCAGGGAAGCCCTGGATTTATCTTACTTCTATGGTACTGTTCTAGCTTCCTTAAGTTTCATCTTCCTTTTCCTGTAAATATAGGTTTTACCCAAATTTTCTTCATTTGTACTATTCTGATTCCTATTAACCCTTTGCCATGAAACATCTTAGCCAGTCTTGTGATTTCAATTACCATCTGTTCAGCAATGAGTTTCAGATCTATATTTGTCTCTCAGATCTCTATCCTAAGTTCCAACTCATATATCCATATATTTATTATATATCATTCATCTCTAAAGCAACAGACCTCCAACTGAACTTACCACTTTTCCTTTTCCATACCTATTCCTTCAAAACTGCCTGATGTGAAGCATTATCTAACTATTAGACTGAGCTAGAAACCAAGCAATAGACTTTAACCATTTTACCATCAAGCTAGAAAAAATTCACATTATAATTCTTTAATATAATATAATACTATAATATAACAATTTGATCTTTCATCCTTTTCTAGTGCTCTAACTTCCTTAATAGCTCTCTCAGTTACTACCACTACCACTTGGGCTTAGGCATTCATCACTTCTTACTTGCAACCCCCAACGGCCTTCTAAGAAATCTCCCAAGTTTATTATGAAACTTTTCTGTCCCCATTTCATACTGATTCAAAGCTGTTATTCTTAACTGAGTGACTAAAAGCATACCTAAATGTTAGGGAAGCAGCAGGATGAAAGAAGAGAGTCTTCTTTAATTAAACAAACTGTATTACTGATAAAGTAATTTGGAAGTTCTTATTGAAGAGTAATAATTTTATGTTGAACTTTAAAATCTTTTAAAGAAGGCCATATAATCGCTTCTCAGCCTTTTGGCTAAGATCAAGTGTAGTATCTGTTCTTATCAGTTTAAAGAAGGCCATACCTATTTCTATGTATATTGAAAAAGAGCCTGTACTTTAAAAAGAAAGAAAGGGAGAAATTATACTGCATAAGATTCTTTAGTAGGTTCACATTATCCTTAGAATAAAGAGCCATTTGTTTAGAATGGTTTATACAGCTTTCAATGATCTGGCTCCTGTTTATCTCCCCTAGCTTCTCATCAATGATCACTAAACACAATACTATATAGAGTTACAAATGAGAAAAGGCTATTTGATGCCTTCGTATCTTTGCACATTCTATTTTCTCTGTTTGAAATACTCAGCCTATAGGCATGCACACATATGCACACATATTTCCTTCTAGCTAGCATCTTTTCTTCAAGAAAGCCATCAAATATATAACTGCTTTTAGAACATCTTTGACAACAAAATAATAATTATTTCCTGTATTAAAAAAATGCCGCTAATTCTCTGCTCTCATCTTTAAATATTGTGTGAATGCCTCTGTTATATTACTCATCTCAGTGGAATGAAATGCTTGCTTTCTTTATCTATATTCTCTTCTAGAGTGTGAACTTGAGAACAAAAATTACATTTTTTATCCCAATATTCCCAGTATCTAATCTACTATTTAATATGTTTTCTGAAACCTTTCAGACTTTTAAATGTTTTAGTAACTAAGATGCAGTAAACAAATACCTTAACACAGATTTGTTGTGAATAGCTCATACCTGAAATTCTTTAGCTTTTAATGTAATACCCAATATTAAGAGAATACCTGCTAAATGATTAACCCCATTCTACAGATTCTGTAACAGAGAAACTGAAGTTTAAACTACTCAATGAAAGTCATTAAAGATAAAATAAGACATAAGATTCTGTATATTTTTTAATTTTGAAGAAGTACAAGCTAGACAGTTAAATAAATTAGATTTAGTTCATCTGGCGATTTTCTCTGTAGTTGGCTTTAAAACTCAAATTTATAAGCCTATTAACAAAAGAAGACAGACTTCAGGGGCTTCTCTGGTGGTCGAGTGGATAAAGAGTCCGCCTTACAGCACAAGGAGCACTAGTTCAATCCCTGGCATGTGGGATCTTCCCACATGCCATGGAGTGGCTGGACTGGTGTGTCCAATTACAAGCCAGCACAAGAAGCACATGCACCCAGAGCTGGTGCTCTGCAATGACAGAGGCCACTGCAATGAGAGGCTCACAAAGGCCAAAGAATAAAGATGGATGAAAATAAATAAAGACTTCTTTTTTTTTTTTAAGATTTATTTATTTATTTATTTTGGGCCGGGGACGGGTTGGGGAGGGAGGGGAGCAGGCGGGCCACTTCTATTGGTCTTTCATTTCTCTATTTTCATCCAGAAGACAGACTTCTTCTAGTAAACAGAACATAAAGAAATTTGGTGAATGTAAACTAGCCTGAATAAATTGCATTACAAATCATTTTGCGGAAAAAAGTAGCTCATTTAAGGAAGATAAACTTACTATTATTAGCTAAAATGATACATCGATGTCTTTATTACTATGTGTATTAATAATTATTGAAGAAACTAGTTAGACAGGTCAGTTTGGATTTGTTCTTATTGAACATACAATTAAGAGTTGCAATGAGATTTGAGAAATCACAATAATGACGTATTCATGATCAGCCTGAAAATACGTTTAAAACACTTGAGTGTCTGCCAAAGTTGTTTATCATCTCATGCTAAAGAATCACATTGGGAGTTGAAGAAATGAAAACAGTTTTGTTTACAACTAACCTGGCCTGTTACACAATTACTGTATACACAGTGTGTAATCAGAATCCAGGATAAACAACAGCTTTGCTGCTGCCACCAACACAGAGCAAAGAGTCACCTCCAGATCTCAACATGCTCCCTGGCCATCGCCAACACCTAGGCATTCAAACCACTGTACTCAGGGCACAAAGCACAGGACCTTTAATGTAGCATTCAAGGTAAACTCTGCTGACTTTCTGTGGCATCCCTGACTTATTTCCTCCATTGTCTAACCCTCTAATTATCCACTAGAATCATTAATTCTTCTACTCATTTATTCTTTCACAAAAAAATGTATTCTCACCTTGGATACTTGTCATGCCACAGACTTCAGGGGCTTCTCTGGTGGTCGAGTGGATAAAGAGTCCGCCTTACAGCACAAGGAGCACTAGTTCAATCCCTGGCATGTGGGATCTTCCCACATGCCATGGAGTGGCTGGACTGGTGTGTCCAATTACAAGCCAGCACAAGAAGCACATGCACCCAGAGCTGGTGCTCTGCAATGACAGAGGCCACTGCAATGAGAGGCTCACAAAGGCCAAAGAATAAAGATGGATGAAAATAAATAAAGACTTCTTTTTTTTTTTTTAAGATTTATTTATTTATTTATTTTGGGCGGGGGTGGGGTTGGGGAGGGAGGGGAGCAGGCGGGCCACTTCTATTGGTCTCTCATTTCTCCATTTTCATCCGTAAAGACAGACTTCTTCTAGTAAACAGAACATAAAGAAATTTGGTGAATGTAAACTAGCCTGAATAAATTGCATTACAAATCATTTTGCGGAAAAAAGTAGCTCATTTAAGGAAGATAAACTTACTATTATTAGCTAAAATGATACATCGATGTCTTTATTACTATGTGTATTAATAATTATTGAAGAAACTAGTTAGACAGGTCAGTTTGGATTTGTTCTTATTGAACATACAATTAAGAGTTGCAATGAGATTTGAGAAATCACAATAATGACGTATTCATGATCAGCCTGAAAATACGTTTAAAACACTTGAGTGTCTGCCAAAGTTGTTTATCATCTCATGCTAAAGAATCACATTGGGAGTTGAAGAAATGAAAACAGTTTTTGTTTACAACTAACCTGGCCTGTTACACAATTACTGTATACACAGTGTGTAATCAGAATCCAGGATAAACAACAGCTTTGCTGCTGCCACCAACACAGAGCAAAGAGTCACCTCCAGATCTCAACATGCTCCCTGGCCATCGCCAACACCTAGGCATTCAAACCACTGTACTCAGGGCACAAAGCACAGGACCTTTAATGTAGCATTCAAGGTAAACTCTGCTGACTTTCTGTGGCATCCCTGACTTATTTCCTCCATTGTCTAACCCTCTAATTATCCACTAGAATCATTAATTCTTCTACTCATTTATTCTTTCACAAAAAAAAAATGTATTCTCACCTTGGATAGGCTTGCGTATCATGCACACTACATGGAGGATTTAAGATGAGGAAAAACCAAGGTTTTGCCCTTATGGAGTTTATACTTTATCTAAGAAAACAGGCATTATTCACATAAATATGTATAATTCTTATCAAGCATCACAAGAGAAAAATATATAGGATAATGAAGATATCTTAAGAGGAAGTGAGAGAAGGATCTCTTTTAACTTCTCTTAGTTTTTCTCACTCCTCTGCTCAGAAATTGTCTAGTAGCTGTCCACTGAGCAAAGCTTTCACACATGAAACATGAAGATGCTTGAGAAATGTTTTCAAGTGAGAGGGTTATTTCTCAGACATACTTAAATATTTTTTAAATATTTTAAGTACATGCCTTTATATTCCATATGTATTTTTAGTCTGAGCAATTTCTTGGAGTAATAATTATCATAAACTATGTCCATTTTGTAAATGTAGAAAAGAGATTTTTTGTTCAGTAAATTACCTTATAGGAGCTTTTGGGCCTATTCTGAATGTTGAAGCTTTTATGGAATTTTCCAGAAGTTATGGTGAATATAAAAGTTTAGTCAAGGCTTTTCTCCCTTAGAGTTGACAGGAGAGGAAAAAGAATCGTTTTTTTAACTTGAAGGATAATAATAAAGTTATCTTGTGGGAAGACACTTCCATTACTATACACTAAAAATGACCCAGCACTCACACTACTCACACACTCACACTATTTCTATGTCAAGGTAAGATTCAGTCATACCAAGATAGTATTTAAAGCATCAGAAACTGTAAACCAACGTCCACTGTTTAAAAACCTGAGCCTGACTGGTTTTGAATATGGAACAAATTCTGTAAAAAATATTAATTTGACAACTCTCAGTTCCACATATGTAGAGTTAGTCTTACATAAACTGTCAACCACAGTCAGGCTGAAGTCAAGATGGATACACTCAGGGGAACCTACCAGTCTGCTCCACATCATTTTTTTTTTTAAACAAAGGAACTGACAAACTCAAGGGCAAAGTAGGGAAAGAGATTACAAATCTCTCATGTCAAGATTTTACTGCTTAAGTACAGATGCACCCTCGGCTTTAAGATCCCCCTTTCACTAGCACAAACTCTTTCTTTCCTAAAGGTCAATAACGTGTTTTAATTCAGGACACAAAGAATTTTCCCAGGGGACCAAAGATATGATATTACTTCTAGGTAACAAAGTTTTTAGCAATTTTCTGAAAATGTTAGACTTGAGAATTCCACCTCATGGGAAGAATAGAAAAGGGAAAGAACAGAGGAGCCCTTAGTCAAAAAGACCTTAGAGGTCAGGTGTCCCCTCTCAGAGCCATAAGTTCTTGGAGCTCTTGCCATGTTTGCCTCTGCCTAACCTGTCTGACCTACTTGACTCTGTGCCAGTTCAAGTCTCTCAGATCAAACCACCTGTGTAGTCTCTCCCCAGGACTTTGATCTAGGCTGACTGCAGCTTCTTAACCCCTGGCAACAGGGTAGGCCGGCTCATCAGCCAGAACTGGTGTCTGTGGGCCAGTCCAGGTGCTGCCTCCTGATCCTGTGGCTTCTCAGTCACCCAAAGCTATCACAGCCATGGGCACAAGATATTTCTAGCTTTGAAAACCATAAATACATACATAGTCACTGTTTTTTGCAGAGCCTTACACTGGGCATCCATACTTTATACTCTCTTGGATTAGCTCAAAACTTCTCTTGAAAAGAGCTCCCAGTTTGTGTTTTGTACTTGTTCTTCTTTCTGCCAAGGATATTTTTCTACTGCATCTCATCACACTGCATCATTTTATTTATATTTGCCCATTCAGGGTGAAGGTTTTCTACCTATTTAGATGTCCTAAAAATTATTAATTACCCATATACATTCTGTTTAACACAGTGGTACTACAATAACATCACTTGGTTGCTCAGTTTTGAGACTGTTACCTTGGATCACACATGAGAACTAGCATTAATTGTGGTTTGGAGATGACAATGATAAATATTAAATATATTTAGCAGACAGAGCTTACTACAGCACATTCAAACTGGTACAGTACTATACTATCCAGTGTACAGTGTTACTTTCCTGCATGAGTGGCTATTTGCAAAGTTGATTTACAATGTGACAAACAAGAAAATAGGATGATATACAGCAGTAGAGATGCTTCAAGAATTGTCATGCAGGCACTGTTCTCAAGTGCTACCTACCATAAATTCTCACAAGATAAAGTGTATACCAGAGGAAGCAATGAACCATTTTCTTTATACTTCTCCCATTCTGCCAGAACTCTAAAATTAAAATAGGGAGAGTGAAAAAGAGGTTCTACTTTGAAATCAGAGTGGGCAGCACCAAAGAGCACATTTGTAACTGGTTCCAACTTTAGATGGCCTTTGTTAACAAAGTTTTTAGCAATTTTCTGAAAATGTTAGACTTGAGAATTCCACCTCATGGGAAGAATAGAAAAGGGAAAGAACAGAGGAGCCCTTAGTCAAAAAGACCTTAGAGGTCAGGTGTCCCCTCTCAGAGCCATAAGTTCTTGGAGCTCTTGCCATGTTTGCCTCTGCCTAACCTGTCTGACCTACTTGACTCTGTGCCAGTTCAAGTCTCTCAGATCAAACCACCTGTGTAGTCTCTCCCCAGGACTTTGATCTAGGCTGACTGCAGCTTCTTAACCCCTGGCAACAGGGTAGGCCGGCTCATCAGCCAGAACTGGTGTCTGTGGGCCAGTCCAGGTGCTGCCTCCTGATCCTGTGGCTTCTCAGTCACCCAAAGCTATCACAGCCATGGGCACAAGATATTTCTAGCTTTGAAAACCATAAATACATACATAGTCACTGTTTTTTGCAGAGCCTTACACTGGGCATCCATACTTTATACTCTCTTGGATTAGCTCAAAACTTCTCTTGAAAAGAGCTCCCAGTTTGTGTTTTGTACTTGTTCTTCTTTCTGCCAAGGATATTTTTCTACTGCATCTCATCACACTGCATCATTTTATTTATATTTGCCCATTCAGGGTGAAGGTTTTCTACCTATTTAGATGTCCTAAAAATTATTAATTACCCATATACATTCTGTTTAACACAGTGGTACTACAATAACATCACTTGGTTGCTCAGTTTTGAGACTGTTACCTTGGATCACACATGAGAACTAGCATTAATTGTGGTTTGGAGATGACAATGATAAATATTAAATATATTTAGCAGACAGAGCTTACTACAGCACATTCAAACTGGGACAGTACTATACTATCCAGTGTACAGTGTTACTTTCCTGCATGAGTGGCTATTTGCAAAGTTGATTTACAATGTGACAAACAAGAAAATAGGATGATATACAGCAGTAGAGATGCTTCAAGAATTGTCATGCAGGCACTGTTCTCAAGTGCTACCTACCATAAATTCTCACAAGATAAAGTGTATACCAGAGGAAGCAATGAACCATTTTCTTTATACTTCTCCCATTCTGCCAGAACTCTAAAATTAAAATAGGGAGAGTGAAAAAGAGGTTCTACTTTGAAATCAGAGTGGGCAGCACCAAAGAGCACATTTGTAACTGGTTCCAACTTTAGATGGCCTTTGTCACCTTGGAAGAGGCTTCTCAGGTGGTGCTAGTGGTAAAGAACATGCCTGCCAATGCAGGAGACACAAGAAATACAGGTTTGACCTCTGGGTTGGGAAGATCCCCTGGAGGAGAGTGTGGCAATCCATTCCAGTATTCTTGCCTAGAGAATTCCATGGACAGAGGAGCCTGGTGGGCTACAGTCCACAGGGTTGCAAAGAGTCAGACATGACTGAAGCGACTCAGTACGCACTCATGTGGCCTTGGATAAGACTGAATCTCAAAATTCTCAATCGCTTTCTGTTTTTATTTTCAAGGAAGAAATATCTTCTCTATTAATGAAAATATACTATAAAATTGTCATGTATCACTAAAAATGAAATATATATATGAAAAAAGCAAACAATTTGACATGCAATATATAAAAAAAATTCATTTGAAATAACTGGCCATGTGATGCGAAGAGATAACTCATTGGAAAACCCTGAAGCTGGAAAAGATTGCAGGCAGGAAGAGAAGGGGATAACAAAGAATGAGATGGTTGGGTGGCATCACCGACTTAACGGACATAAGTTTCAGCAAATTCCAGGAGATGGTGAAGGACAGGGAAGCCTGGCATGCTGCAGTCCACAGGGTCACAAAGAGTCAGACATGACTGAGTGACTGAACAAAAACAGTAACATAAAAGAAATACTATGGCTGTATATATCTTGTTACTATATACGAATAGGGCAAGTTTGTCACTACTCCAACTCCTGGTATTAAAAACTCCCCAATTATGCCTAAGAGAAGTTTCTTCACTATTTATTCTAAAGCTGGTTTGGTGATTTACAATGTGACAAACAAGAAAATAGGATGATATACAGCAGTAGAGATGCTTCAAGAATTGTCATGCAGGCACTGTTCTCAAGTGCTACCTACCATAAATTCTCACAAGATAAAGTGTATACCAGAGGAAGCAATGAACCATTTTCTTTATACTTCTCCCATTCTGCCAGAACTCTAAAATTAAAATAGGGAGAGTGAAAAAGAGGTTCTACTTTGAAATCAGAGTGGGCAGCACCAAAGAGCACATTTGTAACTGGTTCCAACTTTAGATGGCCTTTGTCACCTTGGAAGAGGCTTCTCAGGTGGTGCTAGTGGTAAAGAACATGCCTGCCAATGCAGGAGACACAAGAAATACAGGTTTGACCTCTGGGTTGGGAAGATCCCCTGGAGGAGAGTGTGGCAATCCATTCCAGTATTCTTGCCTAGAGAATTCCATGGACAGAGGAGCCTGGTGGGCTACAGTCCACAGGGTTGCAAAGAGTCAGACATGACTGAAGCGACTCAGTACGCACTCATGTGGCCTTGGATAAGACTGAATCTCAAAATTCTCAATCGCTTTCTGTTTTTATTTTCAAGGAAGAAATATCTTCTCTATTAATGAAAATATACTATAAAATTGTCATGTATCACTAAAAATGAAATATATATATGAAAAAAGCAAACAATTTGACATGCAATATATAAAAAAAATTCATTTGAAATAACTGGCCATGTGATGCGAAGAGATAACTCATTGGAAAAAACCCTGAAGCTGGAAAAGATTGCAGGCAGGAAGAGAAGGGGATAACAAAGAATGAGATGGTTGGGTGGCATCACCGACTTAACGGACATAAGTTTCAGCAAATTCCAGGAGATGGTGAAGGACAGGGAAGCCTGGCATGCTGCAGTCCACAGGGTCACAAAGAGTCAGACATGACTGAGTGACTGAACAAAAACAGTAACATAAAAGAAATACTATGGCTGTATATATCTTGTTACTATATACGAATAGGGCAAGTTTGTCACTACTCCAACTCCTGGTATTAAAAACTCCCCAATTATGCCTAAGAGAAGTTTCTTCACTATTTATTCTAAAGCTGGTTTGGTGGTACCGAATTCTCTTAGTTTTTCCTTTTCTGAACAGCTTTTGATTTCTCTGCTGAATCTGAATGAGAGCCTTGCTAGGTTGAGCATTCTTAGTTACAGGATTTGCTTTCATCACTTTAATCATGCCACTCCCTTCTGGCCTGCAGAGTTTCTGCTAAATAACCAGTTGATGACTTCCCTTGTATGTTATTTGTTGCTTTTCTCTGTTGCTTTTAATATTTTTCTTTGTACTCAATTTTTGTCAACTTGACATCACAGTTTTTATATTCTAGTTAACATGTAAGGAATGAAAGAAAAATTCATATAAATTTTTAAGATATAAGAAGAAACTTCAAGGGCTTCCCTGGTGGTCCAGTGGGTAAGGAGTCTGCCTTGTGGTGCAAGGGGCACTGGTTTGACCCCTGAGCCAGGAGGATCCCACGTGCCATGGAGTGGCTGGATCAGTGTGTCCAATTAGGAGCCAGTGCTCTGCAGCGCATGCGCCCACAGCTGGTGCTCTGCCATGAGAGAGGCCACTGCAATTGGAGGCCCACACAGGCCAAAGAATAAAGATGGATTAAAATAAATAAATAAAAGGCCAATAAAAGAGGCCAAAATTTAAAAAAAAAAAAAAATTTTCTAAAAAAAAAAGAAGAAACTTCAAGAGAATTATCTTTCCAGACACTGCCCAAGTTCAAGTCTAGGCATTCAACTTCCAGAGAGCACATAATTTTATTTAGTCCCCTTGACTTTTTGAAACTATAATCAAAAAACAAAAGTTCAATAAATGAACTTTTAAATATTAATGTAGTTTTTCCTGGCTTTTTAAAAAAGTTTAAGTTTGTTTTATGACAACTCATGTATTAAGTCGGTTGCAGACTTCCTGATAATGAATTACTATTCATTCCTAAAATAAAACCTTCATCACAGTGTATTAATTGTTTGATAAATTATAAGATTCTTTTTCTAATAGTGAATTCATTTATTAACCTATAGGTTAAAATGTCAGATTGATCTAGAATATTTTCTCTACTTAAGGATATAAAAATGTAACAATGACTTCTAGTAAAAGATGGCGGAGTAGAAGGACGTACGCTCATCTCCTCCTGCAAGAGCATCAACATCACAACTAGCTACTGAACAACCATTGACAGGAGGCTGCTGGAACCTACCAAAAGATATCTCATGTCCAAAGACAAAGAAGAAACTGCAAGATGGTAGGAGAGGCACAATCATGATAATATCAAATCCCATACCCACTGGGTGGGTGGCCCACAAACTGGAGAACAATAATAGTAAAGAAGTTCTCCCACTGTTGTGAAGGTTCAGAACCCAGGGAATTTGACCTTGAAGGCCAGTGGGATTTGATTACAAGACTTCCACAGGACTGAGACTCCAGTCTTGGAGGGCACAAACAAAACCTTGTGTGCATCAGGACTCAGAGGAAAGGAGCAGTGACTCCAGGAAACTGGATGAAAACTACCTGCTAGTGTTGGAGAGTCTCCTGTGGAGGCATGGGTCAGCAAGGGCTCACCACAGGCATGGACTGTTATATCTTACTGTAGTTAAGATTATATCCTCGAGGGATGGGGGAACTGGCAGCAGCTGTCTAGGAAGATCCCTTTTGGCATAAATTCTTGGATATCACCATTAACCTGACCATAGAGCTCAGAGAGGTCACCTCAGGCCAAAAGACTACCAGGAAGGGTGCATAACCTTACCCATCAGCAGATAAATGGATTAAAAATTTACTGAACAAGGTCTTTCCACCAGAGCAAAAACTCAGTTTTTCCCACCACCTATCCATCCCATCCACAATCTCACAAAAACTAAAACAAAACCACATTACAAAAAGCTAATCAGCATGAAAAAGCAGAAAGTTATGTCCCAGATGAAGGGAGAGATAAACCCCAGAAAAACAACTAAATGAATTGAAGACAGGAAACCTGCCAGAAAAAGAATTCAGAATAATGACCGTGAAGATGATTCAGAATCTTGGAAAAAGAATGGAAGCAAAGATTGAAAAAATGAAAGAAATGTTTACCAAAGACCTAGAAGAACTAAAAAACAAACAAACAGAGATGAATAATACACTAGAAGGAATCCATAGCAGAATAACTGAGGCAGAAGAACAGATAAATGACCTGGAGGACAGAATGGTGGAAATCACTGCCACAGAACAGAATATAGAAAAAAGAATAAAGAGAAATGAAGACAGCCTAAGAGACCTCTGGGACAACACTAAACACACAAATATCTGTGTTATAGAGACAGAAAAGATCTGAGACAATATTTGAAGAGCTAATAGCTGAAAACTTTCCTAATATGGGAAAGGAAATAATCAACCAAGTCCAGGAATCACAGAGAGTCCCAGGCAGGATAAATCCAAGGAGGAACACACCAAGATACATAGTAATCAAACTGACAACAAATAAAGACAGAAATAAATAATTAAAAGCAACAAGGGAAAAATGACAAATAACACACAAGGGAACCCCCATCAGATTATCAGCTTATTTCTCAGCAGAAAATCTACAAGCCAGAAGGGAATGACATAATATATTTAAAGTGATGAAAGGGAAGAATCTACAACCAAGAATATTTTACCCAGCCAGACTCTTCTTCAGATTTGATGGAGAAATAAAAAGCTTTCCACAGAAGCAAAGTTAAGAGAATTCAGTCCCACCAACCCAGCTTTACAACAAATGATAAAGCAACTTTTCTAGGCAGGAAACAAGTGAAGGGTGCATAACCTTACCCATCAGCAGATAAATGGATTAAAAATTTACTGAACAAGGTCTTTCCACCAGAGCAAAAACTCAGTTTTTCCCACCACCTATCCATCCCATCCACAATCTCACAAAAACTAAAACAAAACCACATTACAAAAAGCTAATCAGCATGAAAAAGCAGAAAGTTATGTCCCAGATGAAGGGAGAGATAAACCCCAGAAAAACAACTAAATGAATTGAAGACAGGAAACCTGCCAGAAAAAGAATTCAGAATAATGACCGTGAAGATGATTCAGAATCTTGGAAAAAGAATGGAAGCAAAGATTGAAAAAATGAAAGAAATGTTTACCAAAGACCTAGAAGAACTAAAAAACAAACAAACAGAGATGAATAATACACTAGAAGGAATCCATAGCAGAATAACTGAGGCAGAAGAACAGATAAATGACCTGGAGGACAGAATGGTGGAAATCACTGCCACAGAACAGAATATAGAAAAAAGAATAAAGAGAAATGAAGACAGCCTAAGAGACCTCTGGGACAACACTAAACACACAAATATCTGTGTTATAGAGACAGAAAAGATCTGAGACAATATTTGAAGAGCTAATAGCTGAAAACTTTCCTAATATGGGAAAGGAAATAATCAACCAAGTCCAGGAATCACAGAGAGTCCCAGGCAGGATAAATCCAAGGAGGAACACACCAAGATACATAGTAATCAAACTGACAACAAATAAAGACAGAAATAAATAATTAAAAGCAACAAGGGAAAAACAAATAACATACAGGGGAACTCCCATCAGACTATCAGGTGATTTCTCAACAGAAACTCTACAAGTCAGAAGGGAATGGCATAATATATTTAAAGTGATGAAAGGGAAGAACCTACAACCAAGAATATTCTATCCAGCCAGACTCTTCTTCAGATTTGATGGAGAAATAAAAAGCTTTCCACAGAAGCAAAGTTAAGAGAATTCAGTCCCACCAACCCAGCTTTACAACAAATGATAAAGCAACTTTTCTAGGCAGGAAACAAGAGAAGGAAAATACCTGCATACAGAAAATAAACCCAAAACACTTAAGGAAATGGCAATAGGATCATACATATCAATAATTACCTGAGGTATAAATAGTTTGACTGCACCAACCAAAAAACAGATTGGCTGAGCAGATGAAAATATGTGCATGGTGCATGTGTGCACTTCCACTTACCATATCACTCTGCTTGACTCCCCAAATTGTATGTAACTAATTTATATTGTTAGGTTAATCACATTCTTGTTATAGCTTCCAATTATAATTATCAATTTTTTTTTGGTATGGCTATTGATTGTACAAACTGATAAACATCTTTTACTATTGTGATTATGTAATTATTTCTCACTTAGTACCACTGAATCATGATTGGTCAACAGAAAAATGATAGAAAAAAACTGTAATCTCTTTTTCAAATCCAGATGCATATCAGAATTATCTTGGAATTTTTTGGAAAACACAAAGACTCAGATATTACTTTTTTGGGGGTCCAGAGCTCCAGATACGTTTTTTTGTTGTCGTTGTTGTTTTTTGTTTGTTTCTTTTAAAACCTTTATTTTACTTTTAACTTTTACAGAGTTTTGTTGTTTACAGATATGCATGTTCCCAGATTAGTCATATGTATATCCCGGACTTCTCACCCCTCCCAACCATCACACAGCACCCCTGAAGGATTCCCTTTTCTCACAGAGCAATGACTATAGCTATTTTCTTCACCTATGATAGTACAGGCCTTCATGCTACTTCCTTTATGCCTCCCACCCTCTGTAAATCCAAGGAGGAACACACCAAGATACATAGTAATCAAACTGACAACAAATAAAGACAGAAATAAATAATTAAAAGCAACAAGGGAAAAACAAATAACATACAGGGGAACTCCCATCAGACTATCAGGTGATTTCTCAACAGAAACTCTACAAGTCAGAAGGGAATGGCATAATATATTTAAAGTGATGAAAGGGAAGAACCTACAACCAAGAATATTCTATCCAGCCAGACTCTTCTTCAGATTTGATGGAGAAATAAAAAGCTTTCCACAGAAGCAAAGTTAAGAGAATTCAGTCCCACCAACCCAGCTTTACAACAAATGATAAAGCAACTTTTCTAGGCAGGAAACAAGAGAAGGAAAATACCTGCATACAGAAAATAAACCCAAAACACTTAAGGAAATGGCAATAGGATCATACATATCAATAATTACCTGAGGTATAAATAGTTTGACTGCACCAACCAAAAAACAGATTGGCTGAGCAGATGAAAATATGTGCATGGTGCATGTGTGCACTTCCACTTACCATATCACTCTGCTTGACTCCCCAAATTGTATGTAACTAATTTATATTGTTAGGTTAATCACATTCTTGTTATAGCTTCCAATTATAATTATCAATTTTTTTTTGGTATGGCTATTGATTGTACAAACTGATAAACATCTTTTACTATTGTGATTATGTAATTATTTCTCACTTAGTACCACTGAATCATGATTGGTCAACAGAAAAATGATAGAAAAAAACTGTAATCTCTTTTTCAAATCCAGATGCATATCAGAATTATCTTGGAATTTTTTGGAAAACACAAAGACTCAGATATTACTTTTTTGGGGGTCCAGAGCTCCAGATACGTTTTTTTGTTGTCGTTGTTGTTTTTTGTTTGTTTCTTTTAAAACCTTTATTTTACTTTTAACTTTTACAGAGTTTTGTTGTTTACAGATATGCATGTTCCCAGATTAGTCATATGTATATCCCGGACTTCTCACCCCTCCCAACCATCACACAGCACCCCTGAAGGGTCCCCTTTTCTCACAGAGCAATGACTATAGCTATTTTCTTCACCTATGATAGTACAGGCCTTCATGCTACTTCCTTTATGCCTCCCACCCTCTGTTCCTTCCCCACAATGTCCATATGTCCACTGTCCATGTCTGTCTTTCCGTCGCTTCACTGCGTGTGCCATCATCACCATCCTACTAGATTCCATATATATATATATATATATATATATATATATGTGCAAATATACTGTATTTGTCCTACTCTTTCTGACTGACTTCACTTTTCAGGATACGTTCTAGAGCCAGCCACCTCATTAGGGCTGCGTCTTCTGCATTTCTCTTTATGGCTGTGCAGTATTCCATTGTATATACGTACCAGGGCTTTTGGATCCATTCATTCGTCGATAGGCATCTAGGTTGCTTCCATGTTCTAGCTATTGTATAGAGAGCTACAATGAACATTGGGGTACAGGTGCTTCTTTGGGATTTGATTTCCTCAGGGTATAAGCCTAAGAGTGGGATGGCTGGGTCGTATGGTGAGCTACAATGAACATTGGGGTACAGGTGCTTCTTTCGGATTTGATTTCCTCAGGGTATAAGCCTAAGAGTGGGATGGCTGGGTCGTATGGTGAGCTACAATGAACATTGGGGTACAGGTGCTTCTTTCGGATTTGATTTCCTCAGGGTATAAGCCTAAGAGTGGGATGGCTGGGTCATATGGTGCTTCTATTTTTAGTTTTTTAAGAAATCTCCAGACTGTCTTCCATAGAAGCTGTATCAATCTACATTCCCACCAGCAATGCAAGAGGGTTCCCTTTTCTCCGCACCCTCTCCAGCATTTATTGTCTGTCAATTTGTGGATGACGGCCATTCTGATGGGTGTGAGGTGATATCTCATTGCAGTTTTGATTTGCATTTCTCTAATTATAAGTGAAGTTGAGCAACATTTCATGTGCTTTTGTGCCATCTGTATGTCCTATTTGGAGAGGTGTCTGTTTAGGCCCTTTTCCCATTTTTTGATTGGGTTGTTCATTTTTCCAGAGCTCCAGATACGTTTTTTTGTTGTCGTTGTTGTTTTTTGTTTGTTTCTTTTAAAACCTTTATTTTACTTTTAACTTTTACAGAGTTTTGTTGTTTACAGATATGCATGTTCCCAGATTAGTCATATGTATATCCCGGACTTCTCACCCCTCCCAACCATCACACAGCACCCCTGAAGGATCCCCTTTTCTCACAGAGCAATGACTATAGCTATTTTCTTCACCTATGATAGTACAGGCCTTCATGCTACTTCCTTTATGCCTCCCACCCTCTGTTCCTTCCCCACAATGTCCATATGTCCACTGTCCATGTCTGTCTTTCCGTCGCTTCACTGCGTGTGCCATCATCACCATCCTACTAGATTCCATATATATATATATATATATATATATATATATGTGCAAATATACTGTATTTGTCCTACTCTTTCTGACTGACTTCACTTTTCAGGATACGTTCTAGAGCCAGCCACCTCATTAGGGCTGCGTCTTCTGCATTTCTCTTTATGGCTGTGCAGTATTCCATTGTATATACGTACCAGGGCTTTTGGATCCATTCATTCGTCGATAGGCATCTAGGTTGCTTCCATGTTCTAGCTATTGTATAGAGAGCTACAATGAACATTGGGGTACAGGTGCTTCTTTGGGATTTGATTTCCTCAGGGTATAAGCCTAAGAGTGGGATGGCTGGGTCGTATGGTGAGCTACAATGAACATTGGGGTACAGGTGCTTCTTTCGGATTTGATTTCCTCAGGGTATAAGCCTAAGAGTGGGATGGCTGGGTCGTATGGTGAGCTACAATGAACATTGGGGTACAGGTGCTTCTTTCGGATTTGATTTCCTCAGGGTATAAGCCTAAGAGTGGGATGGCTGGGTCATATGGTGCTTCTATTTTTAGTTTTTTAAGAAATCTCCAGACTGTCTTCCATAGAAGCTGTATCAATCTACATTCCCACCAGCAATGCAAGAGGGTTCCCTTTTCTCCGCACCCTCTCCAGCATTTATTGTCTGTCAATTTGTGGATGACGGCCATTCTGATGGGTGTGAGGTGATATCTCATTGCAGTTTTGATTTGCATTTCTCTAATTATAAGTGAAGTTGAGCAACATTTCATGTGCTTTTGTGCCATCTGTATGTCCTATTTGGAGAGGTGTCTGTTTAGGCCCTTTTCCCATTTTTTGATTGGGTTGTTCATTTTTCCCGTGCTGAGTTGTCTGAGTTGCTTGTAGATTTTGGAGATCAATTCTTTGTCTGTTGTTTCATTTGCTATGATTTTCTCCCATTCTGTGGGCTGTCTGTTCAGTCTTTTTATGATTTCTTTTGCTGTACAAAAGCTTTGAAGTTTCATTAGGTCCCACATGTTCATTTTTGCTTTTAGTTCTGCTATTCTAGTAGGTGGGTCAGAGAAGATCTTGCTTTGATTGATGTCCTTGAGGGTTTTGCCGATATTCTCCTCTAAGAGTTTGATGGTTTCTGGCCTTACATTTAGGTCTTTAATCCATTTTGAGTTGATCTCTGTGTATGGTGTCAGGGTATGTTCCAACTTCATTTTCTTTCATGTAGCTGTCCAATTTTCCCAGCACCATTTGTTGAAGAGGCAGTCTTTGTCCAATTTTATAGTTTCACCTCCTTTGTCAAAAATAAGGTACCCATAGGTGTGTGGGTTTATCTCTAGGTTCTCTATCTTGTTCCATTGGTCGATATTTCTGTTTTTGTGCCAGTACCATACTGTCTTGAGGACTGTTGCTTTGTAGTAGAGTCTGACGTTGCAGAGCCTGATCCCTCCAGCTCCATTCTTCTTCCTCAGGATTGCTTTGGCTATTCGAGGTCTATTGTGTTGCCATATGAACTCTGTTATTCTTTGGTCTAGCTCAGTGAGGAATGTCACTGGTAGTTTGACAGGGATCTCATTGAATCTGTAGATGACATTTGGTAGCATGGTCATTTTCACAATATTGATTCTTCGGACCTAGGAACATGGAATATTTCTCCATCTGTTTATGTCTTCTTTAATGCCTCTCATGAGTGTCTTGTAATTTTCTGTATACAGTTCTTTTGTTTCTTTGGGTAGGTTTATTCCTAGATATTTGATTCTTTTGGTTGAGATGGTAAAGGGGATTGCCTCTTTGATTTCATTTTCTGATTTTTCATTGGGTATAGGAATGCCAGTGATTTCTGTATATTGATTTTGTATCCTGTGACTTTGCTGAATTCGCTGATTAGCTCTAGTAGTTTTGTAATAGTGTCTTTGGGATTTTCTATGTATAATATCATGCCGTCTGCAAAAAGAGAGAGTTTGACTTCTTCTTTTCCAATTTGGATTCCTTTTATTTCTTTCTCTTCTCTTATTGCCATTGCTAGAACTTCCAGGACTATGATGAATAAGAGCGGTGAAAGTGGACACCCTTGTCTTGTTCCTGATCTTAGAGGAAATGCTTTCAGCTTTTCACCACTGAGGATAATGTTCACTGTGGGCTTCTCATAGATGACTTTCACTATGTTGAGATAGGTTCCTTCTATGCCCATTTTTTGAAGAGTTTTTATCATAAATGGGTGTTGTACTTTGTCAAAGGCTTTTTCTGCATCTATTAACATGATCGTGTGATTTTTGTCTCTCAATTTGTTGATATGGTGTATCACATTGATTGATTTGCGGATACTGAAGAATCCTTGCATGCCTGGGAGGAACCCGACTTGATCATGATGTATGAGCTTTTTGATGTGTTGTTGAATTCTGTTTGCTAGGATTTTGTTGAGGATTTTGGCGTCTAGATTCATCAGTGAAATTGGCCTATAATTTTCTTTTTTTGTGTTGTCTTTGCCTGGCTTTGGTATCAGGGTGATGGCGGCCTCATGGAATGTGTTTGGAAGTGTTCCTTCCTGTGCAATTGGAAGAGTTTTAGAAGGACAGGTATTAGCTCTTCTTTAAATGTTTGGTAGAATTCACTTGTGAAGCCATCTGGCCCTGGGCTTTTATTTTTGGGTAGATTTTTGATCACAACATCGATTTCCGAGCTTGTGATTGGCCTGTTCATAGTTTCTATTTCTTCCTGGTTGAGTCTTGGGAGATTAATCTTCTCTAAGAAACTGTCCATTTCTTCCAGGTTGTCCAGGTTGTTGCCATAGAGTTGTTCATAATAGTCTCTTAGAATCCCTTGGATTTCTGCATTATCTGCTGTAATCTCTCTTTTTTCATTTTTGATTTTGTGGATCTGGTTCTTCTCTCTCTTTTTCTTGATGCGTCTGGCCAGTGGTGTGTCAATTTTATTTACCTTTTCGAAGAACCAGCTTTTTCTTTTATTTACCTTTACTATTGTTTCTTTCATTTCTTTATCATTTATTTCTGCTCTGACCTTTATGATTTCCCTTCTTTGGGGTGTTTTTGTTCTTTTTTCTCCAGTTGTTTTAAATGTAAGGTTAGGTCGTCTGTTTGAGATTTTCCTAGTATCTTGAGGTGGGATTGAATTGCTATAAACTTCCCTCTTAGAACTACTTTTGCAGTATCCAATAGGTTTTTCACTGTCGTGTGTTCATTGTCGTTTTCTTCTAGGAATTTTTTTATTTCTCCTTTGATTTGCTCGGTAATCTGTTGGCTTTTTTAGGTATGTGTTGTTTAATCTCCATGTGTTTGTGTTTTTAGCGGTTTTTTTCCTGTAGTTGATCTCTAGTCTCATTGCATTGTGGTCCGAGAAGATGGTTGATATAATTTCAGTTTTCTTGAATTGACTGAGGTTTGATGTGGCCCAAGATGTGGTCTATCCTGGAGAATGTTCCATGAGCACTTGAGAAGAAAGTGTATTCTTCTGCTTTTGGATGGAAAGTCCTAAAGATATCAATGAGGTCCATTTCTTCTAGTGTGGCATTTAAGGCTTGTGTTTCTTTACTAATTTTCTGTTTGGATGATCTGTCCATTGGTGTGAGAGGAGTGTTAAAGTCTCCTACTATGATTGTGTTGCTGTCAATGTCTTCTTTTATGTCTGAAAGTGTTTGTCTTATGTATTGGGGTGCTCCAGCATTGGGTGCATAGACACTTATGATTGTTATGTCTTCTTCTTGGATGGATCCCTTAATCATGATGTAATGACCTGCCTTGTCTCTTGGAATCTTCTTTACTTTTAAATCTAGTTTGTCTGATATGAGGATTGCTACTACAGCTTTCTTTTGATTTCCATTTGCATGGAATATCTTTTTCCAGCCTCTCACTTTCAGTCTATGAGTGTCTCTAGGTCTGAAATGAGTTTCCTGGAGGCAGCATATGTATGGGTTGTGTTTTTGGATCGATTCAGCCACTCTGTGTCTTTCGGTTGGGGTATTTAGTCCATTGACATTCAAAGTAATTATTGATACAAATGATCCTATTGTCATCTTCTTAGATGTTATGATGGGTTTGTTTCGTGGATCTTCTTCTCTTACACTTGTTGTTTATATAAGTCCCTTTAACACTTGTTGTAAATCTGGTTTGGTGTGACTAAATTCTTTTAATTTTTGCTTGTCTGTAAAGCTTTTGATTTCTCCATCAATTTTGAAGGAGATCCTTGCAGGGTAGAGGATTCTTGGTTGCAGATTATTCTCTTTTAGCCATTTAAATGTGTCCTGCCATTCCCTTCTGGCCTGCAGAGTTACTGTTGAAAGATCAGCTGTTAAACGTATGGGCTTTTCTTTGTATGTCACTAGTTGCTTTTCCCTTGCTGCTTTGAGAATTCTATCTTTGTGTTTAATTTGCGTTAACTTCATTAATATGTGTCTTGGTGTGTTTCTTCTTGGGTTGACTCTGTATGGTACTCTTTGTGCTTCTTGGACTTGATTGACTATTTCTTTTCCCATGTTGGGGAAATTTTCAACTAGAATCTCTTCAAAAATTTTCTCATAGCCTTTCTTTTTTTCTTCTTCTTCTGGAACCCCTATAATTTGAGTATTGGTGCGTTTGATATTATCCCAGAGGTCTCTGAGGCTATCCTCTGCTCTTTTCATTCTTTGAGCTAGAGTCTGTTTTTCAGCAGTTACTTCCACCATTTTATCTTCCAACTCACTGATCCGATCTTCTGTCTCAGATACTCTGCTCTTGGTTCCTTCTACAGTGTTTTTCAGTTCAGCAATTGAGTTGTTTGTCTCTGTTACTTTTTCCGTAAGTACTTGTATTTCTTTATTCAGTGTGTTAGTTGTGTCTTGCAATTTCTCTGACATTCTGTTTTCAGTGTCTTTGATCATCTTTACTATCATTCTGCTGAAATCACTTTCAGAAAGTTCGTCCAAATACTCTTCATTGATTTGATCTTGCGTGTTTGTAGATTGTTCCTTCACCTGTGTGGTATTTCTCTGCTGTTTCTTTGTTATTATTAATTTTTTAACTAACTCTGTTTGGGATTTCCTTTTCCCAGACTTTGAGTTATGTCTGTTGGTGTTTGTTGTTTGGATGGGGCTTCTTATTCTGGGTGATGCTGGTGGTTGGCTGATGGCAGGACTTGCATACAAGTGATTACCCTTGTTGGTGTTCTCACTTGTATAGTGCTCTAGTGTTTTTGCTCCAGTGTTGTTTATATAAGTCCCTTTAACACTTGTTGTAAATCTGGTTTGGTGTGACTAAATTCTTTTAATTTTTGCTTGTCTGTAAAGCTTTTGATTTCTCCATCAATTTTGAAGGAGATCCTTGCAGGGTAGAGGATTCTTGGTTGCAGATTATTCTCTTTTAGCCATTTAAATGTGTCCTGCCATTCCCTTCTGGCCTGCAGAGTTACTGTTGAAAGATCAGCTGTTAAACGTATGGGCTTTTCTTTGTATGTCACTAGTTGCTTTTCCCTTGCTGCTTTGAGAATTCTATCTTTGTGTTTAATTTGCGTTAACTTCATTAATATGTGTCTTGGTGTGTTTCTTCTTGGGTTGACTCTGTATGGTACTCTTTGTGCTTCTTGGACTTGATTGACTATTTCTTTTCCCATGTTGGGGAAATTTTCAACTAGAATCTCTTCAAAAATTTTCTCATAGCCTTTCTTTTTTTCTTCTTCTTCTGGAACCCCTATAATTTGAGTATTGGTGCGTTTGATATTATCCCAGAGGTCTCTGAGGCTATCCTCTGCTCTTTTCATTCTTTGAGCTAGAGTCTGTTTTTCAGCAGTTACTTCCACCATTTTATCTTCCAACTCACTGATCCGATCTTCTGTCTCAGATACTCTGCTCTTGGTTCCTTCTACAGTGTTTTTCAGTTCAGCAATTGAGTTGTTTGTCTCTGTTACTTTTTCCGTAAGTACTTGTATTTCTTTATTCAGTGTGTTAGTTGTGTCTTGCAATTTCTCTGACATTCTGTTTTCAGTGTCTTTGATCATCTTTACTATCATTCTGCTGAAATCACTTTCAGAAAGTTCGTCCAAATACTCTTCATTGATTTGATCTTGCGTGTTTGTAGATTGTTCCTTCACCTGTGTGGTATTTCTCTGCTGTTTCTTTGTTATTATTAATTTTTTAACTAACTCTGTTTGGGATTTCCTTTTCCCAGACTTTGAGTTATGTCTGTTGGTGTTTGTTGTTTGGATGGGGCTTCTTATTCTGGGTGATGCTGGTGGTTGGCTGATGGCAGGACTTGCATACAAGTGATTACCCTTGTTGGTGTTCTCACTTGTATAGTGCTCTCTAGTGTTAGGCGTTCTCTAATAATGTAGCGTTTTGGAGTCAGTGCTCTCTCCCTAAAGCCCAAGGGCTTGTTGCCTGAGCAGGGAATGAAGATTTCACGACTGGTTTGTTATGGCATCAAATGATATTAAAACATATATATGCGAATGAGAAAGAGAAGGTATACCTTTGACAAATGGCAGTTAAAATATTATGCAAATACTATCTAGCGTATTGAATTATACACACAAACACATACAGCTGTAACATAACCCAAGCATTCCAACCAAAATTACAGTACAATACATTAGCACAGTGAATAGAGAAAACCAAGAATGATATCCACCAGTTAATAAACTAAGTACAGCACCAATTGGAGAATAATGCTAGAGCAGGGTCCCCATTGGGGATAAGACAATGAGGACAGAACAGACTAAGAAATATGGTGGGGAAAGGGAAAAAGAGAAAGGGAAGATAAAAGAGAAATACAGAATAATACTGAAAAGTTAAATATAGGGAGATAAAGATTTGTATGAGAGTTTAGTGCTATAGTAAAGGAGCAACAGAGATAGCAAAGAATTATAGAGGAAGTAGTAGTACAAATAAAAAAATTTTTTAAATTAAAACACAGATAAGTATATAGAAAAATATAGAAAAATAAAGTAAAAACAATAAAAAACAAACAAAACCCCCACAGAACCTTAAAAGGCCAATGGGGAACCAGAAGTTTATACCGAAATAAAATGTGTGGTTTAAAAGGAAAAAATATATATATGTATATAAACTTGAATATATTCAGTCTTACTGATAAGATTAGTAGCTTCAATAGAATTCAGTGAAGGAAATGAACACACCCACTCTCACACACCCAAAAAAAACACAACAACAACAACAACAAAACAAGCGGGGGGGGGGGCACTGAGCGGGTTTGGAAAAAAGGGAAAAAAACAATTGAAACAAAGCAATACAATACAAAAAAAAAAAAAAGCAATAAAAAAGAATAAGGAATAAAATGAAATTTTAAAAATCCAGCAGTGACTCCAGCTTCAGACAAAACGTGAAAATAGTGTTTATGTTCTTCTGTCTCTTGCTGACTATTCAGGAATCAGTCTTTTTCTTGCCTCTGGCAGTGGTTGGATCTAAAGACCTCTTTGACTGCTTGTTTATTTCAGCCTATTCCACAACTAAAAGGCCCGCCCAGGCTGACCCTGGGAGTTTCTTAATCCAAATCCCTTTTCTTGCTGGGTGGAGCTAAATTTCCTCCCTGTAGCTTGACCAGCAGCCAAACTACAGTAGGGAAAATGGCGTCTGTCTCACAAAGGATTTATTCCCACACGCTCTATGGGAAGCACTTCCGCAGTGACCCCGACCTTGCTGCAGGCCACCGTCAACCCCCGCCACCACGGGAGACGTCAGACTACTCAGAAGTGAGTCTGGCTCGGTCTCATGCAGGATCGCTATTCTCCTCTCCAGGATCACAGAGCGCACAGACTTTCCAGTTCTCCTCCGCGACTCTGTGATCAGGTTAATGGTAACCTCCTCCAAAGGAAACTGAGTGCCGTCCTTCCGAAGCCTACTCAAGGGCACTTCTAGCTCAAGGGCACTTCTAGCTCAAGGGGGCACCTGGACTCTCCAAAGCAGGTCTGGCTCAGTCCCTTGTGGGTGTCACTGCTCCTTTCCTGGGTTTTGATCTGCAACAGGCTTTTTGCGCCTTTGGCCCACCCAGCCTCTCTGGCGGGTATGAGGTCTGACTTATAAAAGTGCGATTGCGCCCTTCCTACCATCTTGATGCGGCTTCTCCTTTGTTCTTCGTGTGGGGTATCCTCTCCGTGATCAGATCCAACCTCCTCCTGTCAATGGTTTTTCAGGAACTCGTTGCAATTCAAGAGATTTTGCAGGAGAGATGAATGCACGTCCTTCTACGCCGCCATCTTAGCTCCACCCACAGATACATTTTTACTGAGCAGCCATGTTTAAAAATAACCGAATTATATGAAGATCTTTTTTACTTTTATCTAGTTTGTTTCACTTTTTCTATTTCAAATTCAGCACTCCCATTTCATTTAGTTTATGTTTTCCAGTATCTCATCTCTCTTTTTTATTGTCCTTTCTCAAGCCTTTATTGAGCACAGTAGAAAAGCTTTTGTATACATATAGAAATAATATGTACAATATATACATTAGAATACTTATGACGTTTTCCTAACTAAAAAATTTATGACATTTTTATTCTACTTGTTTGACTTAATATGAATAGAATGCTAGATTTCTAATTTTAAAAAACAGATATGCAACAAGCAATAAAGGTTTATTGTATTAGCACAGAGAGCTATAGTCAGTATCTTGTAATAAGCTATAATGATAATTTCAACAATAATATATGTGCATATGTATAACTAAATCACACACAAAATAAGGAATTCTACTTTTTTAAATTCAGTAATATTTATTTTTTGCCAGCTTTTCTAAATGGCTGTGCGTTTTTTTAACTTCAAATTTGATGATCTACTTTTTGTAATGGGAGATTGCCATCAATTAACATTTAATGTAATCACAGAAAGGAAGTAGGACTGAATATGAGCATCTATGTTAAAGAAAGACTTGCCATCTCATTTTTAATGAGTAAAGAGATAAGAAAGATATGTATTTGGTTAAGAGGTTTATTAATGTAACTTTTAAAAGTAGGAAAATATAGAATATACCAATTAATATGAATAAATAATCAAATGAATCATAAGCCTCTAACCAGCAGATATAAGGAAAAGAGAAAAGAAGGAAAGAAAATGTAAAATACAGTCAATTCTTTAGTTCAAAACATTAATTTCTAAAATGACTGTCTATTGCAAAATCATGCAATTGAAAGGCTTATGGGGAAAATGGAGTCGGAAGTATGACGCTCAAAAATCTGGCCAATGACACATTAATAAAAACACTGGAACCTAAGGAAACAACCCACTCCAGTACTCTTATCTGGAGAATCCCGATGGACAGAGCCAGGGGACGTCTTATTTTCTAAGTTTAGAACTCGTTGCAATTCAAGAGATTTTGCAGGAGAGATGAATGCACGTCCTTCTACGCCGCCATCTTAGCTCCACCCACAGATACATTTTTACTGAGCAGCCATGTTTAAAAATAACCGAATTATATGAAGATCTTTTTTACTTTTATCTAGTTTGTTTCACTTTTTCTATTTCAAATTCAGCACTCCCATTTCATTTAGTTTATGTTTTCCAGTATCTCATCTCTCTTTTTTATTGTCCTTTCTCAAGCCTTTATTGAGCACAGTAGAAAAGCTTTTGTATACATATAGAAATAATATGTACAATATATACATTAGAATACTTATGACGTTTTCCTAACTAAAAAATTTATGACATTTTTATTCTACTTGTTTGACTTAATATGAATAGAATGCTAGATTTCTAATTTTAAAAAACAGATATGCAACAAGCAATAAAGGTTTATTGTATTAGCACAGAGAGCTATAGTCAGTATCTTGTAATAAGCTATAATGATAATTTCAACAATAATATATGTGCATATGTATAACTAAATCACACACAAAATAAGGAATTCTACTTTTTTAAATTCAGTAATATTTATTTTTTGCCAGCTTTTCTAAATGGCTGTGCGTTTTTTTAACTTCAAATTTGATGATCTACTTTTTGTAATGGGAGATTGCCATCAATTAACATTTAATGTAATCACAGAAAGGAAGTAGGACTGAATATGAGCATCTATGTTAAAGAAAGACTTGCCATCTCATTTTTAATGAGTAAAGAGATAAGAAAGATATGTATTTGGTTAAGAGGTTTATTAATGTAACTTTTAAAAGTAGGAAAATATAGAATATACCAATTAATATGAATAAATAATCAAATGAATCATAAGCCTCTAACCAGCAGATATAAGGAAAAGAGAAAAGAAGGAAAGAAAATGTAAAATACAGTCAATTCTTTAGTTCAAAACATTAATTTCTAAAATGACTGTCTATTGCAAAATCATGCAATTGAAAGGCTTATGGGGAAAATGGAGTCGGAAGTATGACGCTCAAAAATCTGGCCAATGACACATTAATAAAAACACTGGAACCTAAGGAAACAACCCACTCCAGTACTCTTATCTGGAGAATCCCGATGGACAGAGCAGCATGGTGTGCTACAGTTCATAAGGTCACAAAAAGCCAGACATGACTGAAGTGACAATATTTCTATTTTATATGCCCCCAGATAAAAGCATTTAAATGCTTTTACTTTTCTTCTGTCTTAACCACTATAAACACTTAGGTTTTGCTCAAATAATGTACTTTAAGTTGTAGGCTAATATTCAGTCCTCATATGTCCCTTCACTTTCAAGACTACATAATTAAGACTACATTAACAGTCCAACTCAGTAGGACATTGTTATCCACAGAGGTTTAGTTCCATATCCTCTTTCCTTTCCCCTATGTCAGGGACTCTCTTCTCTTTTACTTGTGGTCTGAACATGTTGTTTTCTCAGTTCTTTTCTTCTAATGTAGCATATATGCCATGATTTGCATGATCATAAATATCTTTCCTACAGTCTGAAATATGAATATGTTTTGAGTGTGTTAGGATTCCTGGCTTGAAGACTTTCTCCCTCAAGATGTTATTCCACTCTTTTCTATATTACCTTTTATAGATGACAAATTCATTGACAGATTTCTCTTTCTTTTGTAAGAATTTTTTTGGATAAAAGTTTACAAGGTTCTTTTAAAAAAACCTCCTATCATGAAATCCTTACGTGTACATATTTTCTCCTCAATTCAACTTGAACATCATTAAGTTCTCTTGGGTCTCTTTTAATCTCTAGGAAGTTTTCCATTGTTGGTTTAATCATTTATGTTTTTTTTTTTTTTCTCCTTCCAGAACTCCATTTCTTCACATTTAGTCACTTTCCAAATGTCTTATGATTTCCATAAATCTGTTTTTATGTGTACATTGAGATATTCCTTTCCTTTGATCTTTCAAGCCACTAATTTTTAGGTCACCATATTCATTAAGGTACACTTAAGACATAACAGGTAAACTCAGTTGCTTAACACAATTGCAGTGTGCTTCTTTTTTTTACTTTTTTAGTTATAATTGTGCTTGCTGCGTGGGCTTTTCTATAGTTGTGGCTAGCTGGGGCTACTCTCTAGATGCAGTTCTGGGGCATCTCATTCCAGTGGCTTCTCTTATTGTGGAGTACAGGCTCTAGGGTGCTCAGGCTTCAGTAAACTGCAGCTCCCAGGCTCCATAGCACAGGTTCATTGTTGAGGCATGCTCCCCAGTATGTGGGATCATCCCAGATCAGGGATTGAACCTGTGTCTCTTGCACTGGCAGGCAGACTCTTTACCATTAAGCCACCAGGGAAGCACTACAGCATATTTCTTGATCACATAAAGTGTAAGTGGTAAAAGTTAGGGGGAGTCTGCTCTGCTTAATCAAATTCATTTGACAGAAACTTGTTACCTCCAACAAAAGGCTTCCCAGATAGCCTCAGACATCTCCATTCAGTCAGCATATGGGGAGAGAGTGAAGGATCGCCATTATAAGTTTGTCAGTTTTTAAGTTGGTGTGTATCAATTCTACTCACATTCCATTGGCAAGAGCTCTAAAAGCAAGGGCATTTATTTATTAAGGCAAAAATGGCTGGGGAATGCAATCCACCTACATGTCCAGAACAAACAAGTGCAGGCTGTGAGGACACACAACAGTCTCTGTCACCTTAGCAAAGACTGTCACTGCTTCAGTGTTTCTGGTAAATTCTTTGGTTGGAAAATCACATTTTTTTTTTTTTTGAAGGGGAAGGGTGAGTTTTATTTTTGTTTGTTTTAGCTTCAAAGGGCTTCTGTAAAAGTATTTGAATCTCCTTAGAACTCTAGATTTCAGTTCAAATTATTATCTACCTCATCCAGAAGTTCAATTCTGTTTGGCATGTGTTTTGTCTGTTCTGACCCATCTTCCTCTCTAATTGTTGTGCTCCTTTAGATGTGTTTGATTTTGTTGCATTGTTCCTGCTCAGTGGCACGTAAAGCTGGTAGTACCAAAGTGATGAAAGTGATATATATATATACTCGAGGCCCACTAGCAGGGTAAAAATTTCTTGCATCTGTCATTCTTTCCCAGACTTGGGTACGTGAAAAGACATCTGAGGATGGTCCAATTCTCTCTCTTTTTTTAAATCATTGGGGTATATTTGTTTTACAATTAGCTGAATTAGCTTCAGGTATATAGCAAAGTTATTATTATACATTTTTACAGAGTTTTCTTGTTTACAGGTATACATAATCCCCCAAAAGTCACAGGTATATATTTTTTTAAATTATAGTTTACCTTTGGAAACCAATGAAAACCATGCCTACAAATGTAGTAACCTTCCAGGCTTCAGTAAACTGCAGCTCCCAGGCTCCATAGCACAGGTTCATTGTTGAGGCATGCTCCCCAGTATGTGGGATCATCCCAGATCAGGGATTGAACCTGTGTCTCTTGCACTGGCAGGCAGACTCTTTACCATTAAGCCACCAGGGAAGCACTACAGCATATTTCTTGATCACATAAAGTGTAAGTGGTAAAAGTTAGGGGGAGTCTGCTCTGCTTAATCAAATTCATTTGACAGAAACTTGTTACCTCCAACAAAAGGCTTCCCAGATAGCCTCAGACATCTCCATTCAGTCAGCATATGGGGAGAGAGTGAAGGATCGCCATTATAAGTTTGTCAGTTTTTAAGTTGGTGTGTATCAATTCTACTCACATTCCATTGGCAAGAGCTCTAAAAGCAAGGGCATTTATTTATTAAGGCAAAAATGGCTGGGGAATGCAATCCACCTACATGTCCAGAACAAACAAGTGCAGGCTGTGAGGACACACAACAGTCTCTGTCACCTTAGCAAAGACTGTCACTGCTTCAGTGTTTCTGGTAAATTCTTTGGTTGGAAAATCACATTTTTTTTTTTTTTTGAAGGGGAAGGGTGAGTTTTATTTTTGTTTGTTTTAGCTTCAAAGGGCTTCTGTAAAAGTATTTGAATCTCCTTAGAACTCTAGATTTCAGTTCAAATTATTATCTACCTCATCCAGAAGTTCAATTCTGTTTGGCATGTGTTTTGTCTGTTCTGACCCATCTTCCTCTCTAATTGTTGTGCTCCTTTAGATGTGTTTGATTTTGTTGCATTGTTCCTGCTCAGTGGCACGTAAAGCTGGTAGTACCAAAGTGATGAAAGTGATATATATATATACTCGAGGCCCACTAGCAGGGTAAAAATTTCTTGCATCTGTCATTCTTTCCCAGACTTGGGTACGTGAAAAGACATCTGAGGATGGTCCAATTCTCTCTCTTTTTTTAAATCATTGGGGTATATTTGTTTTACAATTAGCTGAATTAGCTTCAGGTATATAGCAAAGTTATTATTATACATTTTTACAGAGTTTTCTTGTTTACAGGTATACATAATCCCCCAAAAGTCACAGGTATATATTTTTTTAAATTATAGTTTACCTTTGGAAACCAATGAAAACCATGCCTACAAATGTAGTAACCTTCCACTGGGCTTCCACTAATCCCCAAGTGCCAAGATCTCTAAAGATTTTGGTGATTAGCAATCTAGCCCAAGGCTTCTTTAGTGATGCTGGCCATTTGCCCCATCAGAGTGAGAAATTAAGGCTTCCTTTCCACCAGCTGTTTCATGAGTCCTGGCAGGCATCTGAATCAGGAAACAGTTTGGATGGAGTAGGTAGTTAGTGGAAAGGAAGAATACCCAATTGAGGTTAGCATCTTCCTAGATGAAAAAACATTTCATGTTTTTAATCTGTGCAACATTAACTGAAGGAGACTTTTTCCCACAACAGCAAAGATGCACTGTCAATCTTTTAAACTCTACCTGTTTATTCTTATGTTATCTAATGGAGAAATATATGAACAAAATGTGAAAAAACACAAAGATTCTCTCTGATATTTTAACAGAAATATAAGTGCATCCACCCCAAGTATATATAGTAACATAAACTCAATTACTAATTGATCAAGATCCTATTATATGCACTTTAGCAAACAGCTATGATTCCAATGTAATTAGCGTTAACTCTAGAAACAGAACTAACAATTTCTTTATTTATTTACATAACAAAATCTTCTAAACTTTCATTTTTTACCAACACTTTAAAATAGACAAAACAAACTGTAGAATAAAATGTTCAATCTATCACAGATTTTAAATGATTGTCAAGTCAAATTAGTAAGGTTATACTCTGAAGACAAAATATAAAATAAGGGCCTACAACATTAATGTTCATGTGTCCTTGTATTTGATTTTTGTAACCAGTACTTCCTAGATCTATTTGTACTTACTATTTTCTAGAATAATCCTGAATAATAATAGAGTTTTCTGTACTCTATGATTTTAACAATCACTCACTATAATTAAAATGGCTCGAGAATATCTTATTTGCCCTGGAATGAAGAAAAAACTTAGAAAGAACTAAAAGAGCTATTATTTTGACTTGAACAACAATTACCCTTTTGCTCCCATCACAACTCTTTCTTACTTCCAGTCCAGGGTTTGGTACTTTGGAAAAAAATAAGAGGCAGGTAATGAAAAGAATTATATGAAACTACCACTTCTTACCACCAATTCAAAACGTCACTTTTAAAGGCCTAGTGACTGTGGTATTTATTAATCAATAAACTTGCAATTTCTAATAATGAAGCCAAATTTTATGTAACAATCAGGCCATTTGTTTTTCCCAGGAAGCTTGCCATAATAGAATTACCTTTCAAATTGCATACTGTTATTATTCAGTAGTATTAAAACACTCCTACTGTGAGCATTAATTTGCACAAACCACCACTGCACTTGCTACTCATGAAAATACAAATAACAAATTACACTTTTGAAAACTACATTTGAATTGAAAAATATGACTAATATCACTTGTTATCCCAACCAGAAGGAACTGGCTGTGGTAACTGGGTAACAATATGACTGTTTACACCCAATATGTTTTCCAATTAGAGGATTTCATTTGCAAAAAAAAATCCTAGTTAGTTATAATTATGAGGGCTGGGTGTTTTTGTGTATGAGCCGCTCTCATTTCTCTTTTGTGTACGTGTGTGCTCATTCGTGCCTGACTCTTAGTGACCCAATGGACTGTAGCCCACCAGGCTTCTCTGTCTATGAGATTTTCCAGGCAAGAATACTGGAGTGGATTGCCATACCCTTCTCCAGGGGATCTTCCCAACCCAGGGACGGAACCTGCGACTCCCGTGTCTCCTGCATTGGGAGGCAGATTTTTTTACCACTGAGCAACCTGGTAAGCCAAATTACCCTTAAGGAGTTCTTTCAACCAGTCATCTGAAAGTGGAAGCAATGTGAAGGAGGTCAACTGGGAGGGATTTAGAGTGGAGCCTCAGAGTATACACTGTTTCCACTCATATTCTATGGCCATATCAAACAACTGAGGCTAAGCAATGTTTCCTGGTATGCCAGAAAGAAAAAGAAATGCACTTGTTATTCTCCAGAGAAGTTTGCACAGAAGTAGGGGAATAAAGGGAAATTTCATAGGGATGTTAATTCTGCTGACTAACTTTTCTGCTATCCACTTTTCAGGTAAACAATGAATTGCTAAGGACATTTGAAGCAGTAACAGCTTATGTAAAGGCAAAGAAATGTGGAATCATCCGGAGTACTAGAAGAAGAGTAGGCTGTACAGAGGGGGTGGAATATAGGAGCTAATGGTAGCAGAACATGAAACTGGCAACCCAGGGATGAAATGATTTAGTTCAACTCCACAAAACTTACTGAATATTATACTGCATATGTTTTTCTTTAATAATGAAGCCAAATTTTATGTAACAATCAGGCCATTTGTTTTTCCCAGGAAGCTTGCCATAATAGAATTACCTTTCAAATTGCATACTGTTATTATTCAGTAGTATTAAAACACTCCTACTGTGAGCATTAATTTGCACAAACCACCACTGCACTTGCTACTCATGAAAATACAAATAACAAATTACACTTTTGAAAACTACATTTGAATTGAAAAATATGACTAATATCACTTGTTATCCCAACCAGAAGGAACTGGCTGTGGTAACTGGGTAACAATATGACTGTTTACACCCAATATGTTTTCCAATTAGAGGATTTCATTTGCAAAAAAAAATCCTAGTTAGTTATAATTATGAGGGCTGGGTGTTTTTGTGTATGAGCCGCTCTCATTTCTCTTTTGTGTACGTGTGTGCTCATTCGTGCCTGACTCTTAGTGACCCAATGGACTGTAGCCCACCAGGCTTCTCTGTCTATGAGATTTTCCAGGCAAGAATACTGGAGTGGATTGCCATACCCTTCTCCAGGGGATCTTCCCAACCCAGGGACGGAACCTGCGACTCCCGTGTCTCCTGCATTGGGAGGCAGATTTTTTTACCACTGAGCAACCTGGTAAGCCAAATTACCCTTAAGGAGTTCTTTCAACCAGTCATCTGAAAGTGGAAGCAATGTGAAGGAGGTCAACTGGGAGGGATTTAGAGTGGAGCCTCAGAGTATACACTGTTTCCACTCATATTCTATGGCCATATCAAACAACTGAGGCTAAGCAATGTTTCCTGGTATGCCAGAAAGAAAAAGAAATGCACTTGTTATTCTCCAGAGAAGTTTGCACAGAAGTAGGGGAATAAAGGGAAATTTCATAGGGATGTTAATTCTGCTGACTAACTTTTCTGCTATCCACTTTTCAGGTAAACAATGAATTGCTAAGGACATTTGAAGCAGTAACAGCTTATGTAAAGGCAAAGAAATGTGGAATCATCCGGAGTACTAGAAGAAGAGTAGGCTGTACAGAGGGGGTGGAATATAGGAGCTAATGGTAGCAGAACATGAAACTGGCAACCCAGGGATGAAATGATTTAGTTCAACTCCACAAAACTTACTGAATATTATACTGCATATGTTTTTAGGATCTGAAATGGAGGAAAACATAAAGGAAAGGCCTCGTTCACACACAAAAAAAAAAAAGAAAGAAAGAAAAGAAAAACTATCTGCTTTCATCCAGTTCAGTGGAGACAGCAAGAAAAGAAACTCAATTAAGGAAAAAGACAGACTCATGACATATTTAAGTGAAGAATCAAAAGGACTTTGTGTCTGATGGATGAGTGGTGGCAGGAAAGATAAAAGAAATAGGCTAAGATGAAAAGAGAAATACATAGTGACTTTAAGTCTTCTTATTTGGGAGACTTGGTGACTAGGAGGAGGAATGCAGGAACAGAAATGTGTTTGAGAACGGGGAGAATCAAATAAGAAAATTAAACTTTCTGAGCTCTGGGATATTCACCTCAAGACTATCAAGTCTTAAAATTCACACTCTGTGTAATTACACTTTGCTCAATCATTGTGAAACGCATCATGGAGGAGTGGGGGGAGCCCATCACTGCAAGTGGCCAGTGACCTGCTCTCGGAGATCTGCCTGAAGAACCCAGAGGAGAACCATACCTACATTCCTATCAAAAAATCCCACTCAATGCAAATTGGTCTAGCCACTGCAAAATACAGTATAGAAGTTCCTCAAAGAAACTAAAAATAGAGTTGCCATATGATCCCACAATCCCATTCTTGTGATATATCCAGACAAAACTGTAATTCAAGAAGATACATGCACCCCAATGTTCATAGCAGCACTATTTACATGCCAAGACTTGGAAACAACATGTGTCCATCAACAAATGAACGGCTAAAGAAGATGTGCTACATATATACAATGGAATAGTACTCAACCATACGAAGAATACAATAATGTCATTTGTAATAACATGGATGGACCTAGAGATTATTATACTAAATGAAGTAAATCAGAAAGAGAAAGACAAACATCATATAATATCACCTACATGTGGAATCTAAACCATGACACAAATAAACCTGTCTACCAAACAGAAACACACTCACAGATATAGAAAATAGACTTGTGATTGCCAAAGTGGAGAGAGCACGAGGAATTGGAAGTTTGGGGTTCACAAACTCATGGGCGTTCAGAGAACAGATAAATAACAAGTTCCTACTGTATAGCACAAAAAAGTATGCTCAATATCCTGTGATAAACCATAATGGAAAAGAATATGAAAAACTATCTGCTTTCATCCAGTTCAGTGGAGACAGCAAGAAAAGAAACTCAATTAAGGAAAAAGACAGACTCATGACATATTTAAGTGAAGAATCAAAAGGACTTTGTGTCTGATGGATGAGTGGTGGCAGGAAAGATAAAAGAAATAGGCTAAGATGAAAAGAGAAATACATAGTGACTTTAAGTCTTCTTATTTGGGAGACTTGGTGACTAGGAGGAGGAATGCAGGAACAGAAATGTGTTTGAGAACGGGGAGAATCAAATAAGAAAATTAAACTTTCTGAGCTCTGGGATATTCACCTCAAGACTATCAAGTCTTAAAATTCACACTCTGTGTAATTACACTTTGCTCAATCATTGTGAAACGCATCATGGAGGAGTGGGGGGAGCCCATCACTGCAAGTGGCCAGTGACCTGCTCTCGGAGATCTGCCTGAAGAACCCAGAGGAGAACCATACCTACATTCCTATCAAAAAATCCCACTCAATGCAAATTGGTCTAGCCACTGCAAAATACAGTATAGAAGTTCCTCAAAGAAACTAAAAATAGAGTTGCCATATGATCCCACAATCCCATTCTTGTGATATATCCAGACAAAACTGTAATTCAAGAAGATACATGCACCCCAATGTTCATAGCAGCACTATTTACATGCCAAGACTTGGAAACAACATGTGTCCATCAACAAATGAACGGCTAAAGAAGATGTGCTACATATATACAATGGAATAGTACTCAACCATACGAAGAATACAATAATGTCATTTGTAATAACATGGATGGACCTAGAGATTATTATACTAAATGAAGTAAATCAGAAAGAGAAAGACAAACATCATATAATATCACCTACATGTGGAATCTAAACCATGACACAAATAAACCTGTCTACCAAACAGAAACACACTCACAGATATAGAAAATAGACTTGTGATTGCCAAAGTGGAGAGAGCACGAGGAATTGGAAGTTTGGGGTTCACAAACTCATGGGCGTTCAGAGAACAGATAAATAACAAGTTCCTACTGTATAGCACAAAAAAGTATGCTCAATATCCTGTGATAAACCATAATGGAAAAGAATATGAAAAACACATATACACTGAATAAACTATGTATAACTGAATCACTCTGCCATACAGCAGAAATGAACATGATATTGTTAATATAGTGTGTACATCAATAAATAAAAACAAAAAGCCAGCCAGTCATCTAGCACCCCAGAAGACCATCAGCGGAGTTCCCAACAAGCACACCTGGCTGTGCATGAAGGCACGAGTTACTTTGCTGAGGACACCGACAAGGGCAAGGTGCCAGGAGCTCAAGTACCGAACCTCCCTCCAGCCAAGAAACACGAATGGGGCCTGACAAAGGCCTGAAAGCTTCGGGGCTTGGGCCCGCCAGCACCACCACCTCCCTCATCCCCACCATCACCAGCGGCGCACAGTACTTTAAGGAGAGCAGGGGAGCAGGGCGGCAGGGCGGCAGGGCGGCCGGCCTCTGGGAGCCACCGAGTGGGGGCGCTGGGCGAGGACCCTGCACCTCAACCTCTGCAAGGTGACGACGACCTGCGCTGTCTCCGCACCGCGGAGCCCACCTCCTTGTGGAAATCCGCGTCCGCACCAACCGCCAGGTGGCGCCTCCAGGGTCCTAAACAGGAAGCAGGGCTACTTCTTAGAAAAGCCCCCGGTGCTTGTCTTCAAGGCCTCGTGGGCAAGTCCTTCCGACCAGCAGTCGACAGGAGCGGCCAGGCCTTCTTCCCCTGGGCGTGCGTGTCTGACCCGGGCCGACCCTGCCTGCAGACAGCGGCCCCAGGCAAGTCACGATGGAAACACAAAAGCATAAAGGTTTAAAGGCAGGCGTCCCAGTCCCAGACCTCTTCCAAAACAGACTATAGGCGCCTCACGGCCCGTCCCCCCGCGGGATTCGGTGCAGCGCCCAAACTGGCAACCGACGCAGCCCGCAACTCTCGCGTTCGCCTCGCCACGCCTCGCGAGACTGTCCAGACGCGTAACGGATTTCAGCGCCCGAGCCTGCCCTCGCTCCGCGTGAGTACTGGATAGCGTTTCTTTGCCTATTAGATTGCAGAGCAACACACATGCCCTTGCAGCAAGTACTTATTGCCTGGTGGAAATGGATTTGGGGGTGAGACCAAGCACTTTTTCATTTCTTCAAAGGACACTCAGATGTCCCAAATGTTTTAAATTAACACATTATGAAGTTTATCTGGGTACTTCTTTTTCCTCAGTCAGTTTCAGCTGGCTAGAATCAAGCTCCATCCATTGTTCCTCTCTTCACTCTATTTGTGGTATCTCCTACTCAGACAGTTTTCAAGTTGGTCAATAACACTTCTTTATAACAATAAAAAAGAAAGCAGCCCTCCTATAAAATACATCATCTAGCTATCACTCTGTTCGACAAAAGACTTCTAAAAAGAAGAAAGAAAACAAAGGAAAATAAAAGGTATTCCTGCCTTCTCTGTAGATTTCCATGTAATCCACAAGAGTAAACTGCCTTCATTAATGTATGTCTTGAGTGATACTCTAATTGACAAAAAGTACTGGATTCTTTCACGCAGCCTACCAGGTGGCTTTGGGAATATGACTTTTTCTGACCACACCCCTCCAATTAATATCTGCCACTTTGAGTATAATGATAATACTCTCTCTTGCCTTGTAAATACTATGCTACCATTCTGACATATGCCAAATAGTAATGATTGTGAAGGTGAGGCTCTTTCAATCTAAATAAAGGAAAAATTTAGCTAAGAAATCAATCATAGATAATAAACTCTCCTTCCAGAATGATTCTATGAAATCATGACCCTTTGACCAAGGCAGATTGTTTACTCTCCATCTGTGGGGACATCACCAATTATGATATGTCCAGCATCACTTTCTCTTTCCTCAAGTCATGGAACCTCTTCCTCCTGAGGGCTGTCCATCCCCTATTATGGAGTTAGTGGTTGGGTGAGCAATCAAAGGTGCACACTTACCCCATCACACTATAGGACTGGAAATGTGTATTAGTGTGCTATGGTGAAAAATACAAAGTACCAAAGACTGGATGCTTTAAATGGTAGAATTTTTTTTTTTTTTTTCCTCAGAGTTCCAAAGGCTAGAAGTCCAGGATCAAAGTGTCAGTAGGGCTGATTTATTCTGAGAACTCTCTGGCTTGTAGGTGGCCATCTTCTCCATGTGTCTTCACATGGTCCTCCTCTCTCTATACATCTGCATCTCAATTTCCTCTTCCTATAAGAACATGGTCATATTGGATTAGGGCCCACCCAAATGACCTCATTTTAATTTTATGTTGTTCAGTCACTGAGACCAAGCACTTTTTCATTTCTTCAAAGGACACTCAGATGTCCCAAATGTTTTAAATTAACACATTATGAAGTTTATCTGGGTACTTCTTTTTCCTCAGTCAGTTTCAGCTGGCTAGAATCAAGCTCCATCCATTGTTCCTCTCTTCACTCTATTTGTGGTATCTCCTACTCAGACAGTTTTCAAGTTGGTCAATAACACTTCTTTATAACAATAAAAAAGAAAGCAGCCCTCCTATAAAATACATCATCTAGCTATCACTCTGTTCGACAAAAGACTTCTAAAAAGAAGAAAGAAAACAAAGGAAAATAAAAGGTATTCCTGCCTTCTCTGTAGATTTCCATGTAATCCACAAGAGTAAACTGCCTTCATTAATGTATGTCTTGAGTGATACTCTAATTGACAAAAAGTACTGGATTCTTTCACGCAGCCTACCAGGTGGCTTTGGGAATATGACTTTTTCTGACCACACCCCTCCAATTAATATCTGCCACTTTGAGTATAATGATAATACTCTCTCTTGCCTTGTAAATACTATGCTACCATTCTGACATATGCCAAATAGTAATGATTGTGAAGGTGAGGCTCTTTCAATCTAAATAAAGGAAAAATTTAGCTAAGAAATCAATCATAGATAATAAACTCTCCTTCCAGAATGATTCTATGAAATCATGACCCTTTGACCAAGGCAGATTGTTTACTCTCCATCTGTGGGGACATCACCAATTATGATATGTCCAGCATCACTTTCTCTTTCCTCAAGTCATGGAACCTCTTCCTCCTGAGGGCTGTCCATCCCCTATTATGGAGTTAGTGGTTGGGTGAGCAATCAAAGGTGCACACTTACCCCATCACACTATAGGACTGGAAATGTGTATTAGTGTGCTATGGTGAAAAATACAAAGTACCAAAGACTGGATGCTTTAAATGGTAGAATTTTTTTTTTTTTTTTCCTCAGAGTTCCAAAGGCTAGAAGTCCAGGATCAAAGTGTCAGTAGGGCTGATTTATTCTGAGAACTCTCTGGCTTGTAGGTGGCCATCTTCTCCATGTGTCTTCACATGGTCCTCCTCTCTCTATACATCTGCATCTCAATTTCCTCTTCCTATAAGAACATGGTCATATTGGATTAGGGCCCACCCAAATGACCTCATTTTAATTTTATGTTGTTCAGTCACTAAGTCATGTCTCACTCTTTGTGACCCCATGGACTGCACCACACCAGGCTCCCTTGTTCTTCACTCCTGGAGTTTGCTCAGATTCATATCCGTTGAGTCAGTGATGCTATCTATGTCATTTTTCTCCTTTTGCCTTCGGTCTTTTCCAGCATCAGGCTCTTTTCCAATGAATCATCTCTTTGCATCAGGTGGCCAAAGTACTGGAGCTTCAGCTTCAGCATCAGTCCTTCTAATGAATATTCAGGGTTGATTTTCTTTAGGACTGACTGGTTTGATCTCCTTGCAGTCCAGGGGACTCTCAAAAGTCTTCTCCAGCGCCACAATTCAAAAGCATCAGTTCTTCAACGTTCAGCCTGCTTTATGGTCTAGTTCTCACACCTATGCATGACTACTGGAAAACCACAGCTTTGACTATACACACCTTTGTTGACAAAGTGATATCTCTGCTTTTTGATATGCTATGTAGGTTTGTCATAGCTTTCTTTCCAAGGAGCAAGTGTCTTTTAATTTCATGACTGCAGGCATCATTCACAGTGAGTTAAATACATCCTTAAAGAACAATTTGAAGAATACAGTCACAATCTGAGTTACTAGAGATTAGAACTTCAATATATGAATCTGGGGGGAACACAACTTGGCCCATAACTGGATGAACCAAAGTTGACCAATCAGTATTTCCCATATGTCTAAATAGAAAGGTTGGTCCCATTTGAAGATATTTTCAACCAAGATCAAGCAGTGTCTTTTTGAGGATTGATAAGAATGTGGAAAAAGGAAGATTATATCCTACTTTCTGAGATCCTTAGTCCTAAGAATGATATAGATTTGGAGCTTACCTATAAGGTTACAAAAATGCTTCTTCTTCTTCTTCTTTTTTTTTTTTTTTTTTTTTGCCATGTAGAGAAACCTGTTAAAGATCAAAATGAAAACAGACAACAGACATGAGAGATGAAGAAAAGGAGAAATATCTTTTTCTGATATTAAATATCCACACACATCCAGCATGTCTAAACTAGGGAGATTCTGTAATATTTACACAAGGCCATTATGTTTTTATTTTACTAACAAGTTTAAATTCAACATTTGTCACTTCCAATTGAAAAAAGCCTAACCAACTAACCGTAGAAAAATAGATACATTTGGCAGCATAGGTTAGGTAGACTGTTATACAGCTGTAAATATGAATCAGTCATAGATTACAAAACATTGTTAATCCATCTACCAATTCTTTGAAGAGTTTACACTGCCCCTCCTTTGTCAAAGCTGCTCAGATTTTCTGTAACCATTTGGTGTACCTACAAAATCTGTAAGTGGCAGTTCACTCCTTGCCCCTCCCATAAGTATGATTGGAGTGAAAGGGAGGGAAATGGATTCTAACAGCATTCTTGCCTAGAAGCTGGGAACTGAGATCAATGGTGTTAATCATGCAGCCCAACCCCAATCTGCTTAAACTTCTAGTTGTCCTCACTCCTTCATGGAACATCTAATCCAAATTAGAATCAGATCTTCAATCACATATCAAAAGAAGCTAGACATTTCAAAATTTACAGTTTGAGCCTTGAGGCATGTCATTAGATTAACAGATGGTATGCAACATATTGGGCAATATAGGAGCTAAAAATGGGATTGGCAAGACTACACTTTCAGGGATCATTTCTACAGTTCGTTACTAAAGAACATTTCCTGCACATGTAGAGCATTTACAATGAGTCAGTGATCTAGTTAGTTAGAAAAAACGATGAAGGGGCATGGATTTATGGGAGTTTTGTGTTTTTGTTTTAGAGGAACTCTTTATTAGTGTGCAAAATCCAGATGCTTTAGACTTTAAAACAATAGAAAAAACTCTGGAATTTACTGGAATAGTTTAAATTTTTTTCAAAGGTAAACGTATAGTAAACTTATTGATTGAAATCAGATGGTAGGCATGTTGTGACCTTTGCAGCACTGTGGACTCTTTGCTACCCTATGGGCAGTAGCCTGCCAGGCTCCTCTGTCCATGGAATTCTCTAGCAAAAATACTGGAGTGGGTTCTATGCCCTCCTCCAAAGGATCTTCCTGCAACAGACATGAGAGATGAAGAAAAGGAGAAATATCTTTTTCTGATATTAAATATCCACACACATCCAGCATGTCTAAACTAGGGAGATTCTGTAATATTTACACAAGGCCATTATGTTTTTATTTTACTAACAAGTTTAAATTCAACATTTGTCACTTCCAATTGAAAAAAGCCTAACCAACTAACCGTAGAAAAATAGATACATTTGGCAGCATAGGTTAGGTAGACTGTTATACAGCTGTAAATATGAATCAGTCATAGATTACAAAACATTGTTAATCCATCTACCAATTCTTTGAAGAGTTTACACTGCCCCTCCTTTGTCAAAGCTGCTCAGATTTTCTGTAACCATTTGGTGTACCTACAAAATCTGTAAGTGGCAGTTCACTCCTTGCCCCTCCCATAAGTATGATTGGAGTGAAAGGGAGGGAAATGGATTCTAACAGCATTCTTGCCTAGAAGCTGGGAACTGAGATCAATGGTGTTAATCATGCAGCCCAACCCCAATCTGCTTAAACTTCTAGTTGTCCTCACTCCTTCATGGAACATCTAATCCAAATTAGAATCAGATCTTCAATCACATATCAAAAGAAGCTAGACATTTCAAAATTTACAGTTTGAGCCTTGAGGCATGTCATTAGATTAACAGATGGTATGCAACATATTGGGCAATATAGGAGCTAAAAATGGGATTGGCAAGACTACACTTTCAGGGATCATTTCTACAGTTCGTTACTAAAGAACATTTCCTGCACATGTAGAGCATTTACAATGAGTCAGTGATCTAGTTAGTTAGAAAAAACGATGAAGGGAATTGGCTTTATGGGAGTTTTGTGTTTTTGTTTTAGAGGAACTCTTTATTAGTGTGCAAAATCCAGATGCTTTAGACTTTAAAACAATAGAAAAAACTCTGGAATTTACTGGAATAGTTTAAATTTTTTTCAAAGGTAAACGTATAGTAAACTTATTGATTGAAATCAGATGGTAGGCATGTTGTGACCTTTTGCAGCACTGTGGACTCTTTGCTACCCTATGGGCAGTAGCCTGCCAGGCTCCTCTGTCCATGGAATTCTCTAGCAAAAATACTGGAGTGGGTTCTATGCCCTCCTCCAAAGGATCTTCCCAACCCATGAATCGAACCTGCATCTCTTATGTCTACTGAATCAGTAGGTGGGTTCTTTATCACTAGTGCAACCTAGGACACCAAACAGTTTAGTAAACTTAATGATTGATTGCAATCAGGTGGTAGGTGTATTATATTGGTATCTATGTCTTTTGAGTGTCTAAATACTTCATGATGAATAATAGTAAGGCATTTTTAAAAATTCCAACCTTGGACTCAGTTGAGTACCCAGATGTTTGATTTCAAAAAGCTAATGGTAGGGCTTCCCTGGTGGTCCATTGGGTAAAGAATCTGCCTTGAAGTGTCAGGGGCACTGGTTCAATCCCTGGTCCAGGAAGATCCCACGTGCTGCAGAGCAGCTGGACCGGTGTGTCTAATTATGAGCCAGTGCTCTGGAGGTCATGTGCCCAGAGTCAGTGCTCTGCAATTAGAGAAGCTACTGCAATGGGAGGCTCGTACAGGCCAAAGAATAAAGATGAATGAAAATAAATAAGCAATCAATAAAAGAGGCCAAAATTAAAATTAAAAAGCTAATGGTGCCCTTTTCCTTCCCTAATTCAGCAACAAGTGACAAATAGATACAGAAATCAAATAAATTATTACATCATCTTTATCATCTGTGAAACAGCTTGGAGAATGTTGCTTTAGATCTCAAGTCAGATTCCTTACTGACACTGACCTCCAAATTGATGTACTAACCCAAGCCCCAATGTGATGGAAACAGAACCCTCCCTCACGACAGGGCTGAACCAAAGTGTATTCTCTCTGCAGGTAGGAAGATATGAAAATATGGAAACAAGTTGCTAAAATGAATAGAAGGAGCATGAGAGAGCTTTCCTGAGTACTTGAAATGTTCTGTTTCTTGATCTGTAGTGATTTAAAATATTTCAATATGAGAACCTATCTATCAAGCTATCAAATCTATTAAGATTTAAATTTTTTCAAAGGTAAACGTATAGTAAACTTATTGATTGAAATCAGATGGTAGGCATGTTGTGACCTTTGCAGCACTGTGGACTCTTTGCTACCCTATGGGCAGTAGCCTGCCAGGCTCCTCTGTCCATGGAATTCTCTAGCAAAAATACTGGAGTGGGTTCTATGCCCTCCTCCAAAGGATCTTCCCAACCCATGAATCGAACCTGCATCTCTTATGTCTACTGAATCAGTAGGTGGGTTCTTTATCACTAGTGCAACCTAGGACACCAAACAGTTTAGTAAACTTAATGATTGATTGCAATCAGGTGGTAGGTGTATTATATTGGTATCTATGTCTTTTGAGTGTCTAAATACTTCATGATGAATAATAGTAAGGCATTTTTAAAAATTCCAACCTTGGACTCAGTTGAGTACCCAGATGTTTGATTTCAAAAAGCTAATGGTAGGGCTTCCCTGGTGGTCCATTGGGTAAAGAATCTGCCTTGAAGTGTCAGGGGCACTGGTTCAATCCCTGGTCCAGGAAGATCCCACGTGCTGCAGAGCAGCTGGACCGGTGTGTCTAATTATGAGCCAGTGCTCTGGAGGTCATGTGCCCAGAGTCAGTGCTCTGCAATTAGAGAAGCTACTGCAATGGGAGGCTCGTACAGGCCAAAGAATAAAGATGAATGAAAATAAATAAGCAATCAATAAAAGAGGCCAAAATTAAAATTAAAAAGCTAATGGTGCCCTTTTCCTTCCCTAATTCAGCAACAAGTGACAAATAGATACAGAAATCAAATAAATTATTACATCATCTTTATCATCTGTGAAACAGCTTGGAGAATGTTGCTTTAGATCTCAAGTCAGATTCCTTACTGACACTGACCTCCAAATTGATGTACTAACCCAAGCCCCAATGTGATGGAAACAGAACCCTCCCTCACGACAGGGCTGAACCAAAGTGTATTCTCTCTGCAGGTAGGAAGATATGAAAATATGGAAACAAGTTGCTAAAATGAATAGAAGGAGCATGAGAGAGCTTTCCTGAGTACTTGAAATGTTCTGTTTCTTGATCTGTAGTGATTTAAAATATTTCAATATGAGAACCTATCTATCAAGCTATCAAATCTATTAAGATTTAAGCAGTTTTCTGTATATTTTAGTCTACTAGGGTTGCCACTTCAGAATACCACAGACTGGGTGGCTTCAACGACTGGATTTTTTTTTTTTTTGGCAGTTTTGGAGGACAGAAGTCAAAAATCAAGGTGCCAACAATGTTCTCCTAAGCCCTCTCATTTTGGCTTGCAGAGGGCCATCTTCCTTTGTTTCCTTCTGTGGCATTCTTTCCTATGCATACACATCCCTGATGTCTATTCATCTTCTTATATAAAGACACTAGTCCTACTGGAACAGAGCTCCACCTTTAGGACCTCATTTAACTTTAATTACCTTTTTAAGAGCCCTATTTCCAAATATAGTTGCATTGGAGATGAAGGCATGAATTTGTAGGATGCGGGGGGCACCATTCAATCCATACCACCATATATGTGATATATTTTCAGTTAGAAAGTTAAAAAGAAAAGATGAAGAAAATTCCATAAAATTTGGAATGCTTTAATGTAAACAAAGGAGCAGAATTCACTGTATGGATTCAAGACATCCCAAATTTTTCAAGAAAAATTTGGTAGTGGAACCAGGTGTGAAGCAGGAGATGGGAGGCAGATGAGGGTGGTGTTGTAACAGGAAGAGGGTGAGAGAGAAAAAGATGTGGGAAGGAAGCAGAGAAGGGAAAAAAAAGAGAAAGATGGAAAGAGACAGAAAAAAGAAAGAAGCAGAGACAGAAAGAGGGAAAGAGAGAGAGAGAATAGATAAATATCACTCCATGCAAGGCAAATATGTGACTTGATGGTTAAGTAAGTGAACTCTGGAGACTGACTGCCTGGGCTTATTTCTCAGTTCAGTCACTGAAGAGCTATGTAACCTTGGGGAAATCATTTAATCATTGCATAACCCAAGCCCCAATGTGATGAAACCCTCCTCACGACAGGGCTGAACCAAAGTGTATTCTCTCTGCAGGTAGGAAGATATGAAAATATGGAAACAAGTTGCTAAAATGAATAGAAGGAGCATGAGAGAGCTTTCCTGAGTACTTGAAATGTTCTGTTTCTTGATCTGTAGTGATTTAAAATATTTCAATATGAGAACCTATCTATCAAGCTATCAAATCTATTAAGATTTAAGCAGTTTTCTGTATATTTTAGTCTACTAGGGTTGCCACTTCAGAATACCACAGACTGGGTGGCTTCAACGACTGGATTTTTTTTTTTTTTGGCAGTTTTGGAGGACAGAAGTCAAAAATCAAGGTGCCAACAATGTTCTCCTAAGCCCTCTCATTTTGGCTTGCAGAGGGCCATCTTCCTTTTGTTTCCTTCTGTGGCATTCTTTCCTATGCATACACATCCCTGATGTCTATTCATCTTCTTATATAAAGACACTAGTCCTACTGGAACAGAGCTCCACCTTTAGGACCTCATTTAACTTTAATTACCTTTTTAAGAGCCCTATTTCCAAATATAGTTGCATTGGAGATGAAGGCATGAATTTGTAGGATGCGGGGGGCACCATTCAATCCATACCACCATATATGTGATATATTTTCAGTTAGAAAGTTAAAAAGAAAAGATGAAGAAAATTCCATAAAATTTGGAATGCTTTAATGTAAACAAAGGAGCAGAATTCACTGTATGGATTCAAGACATCCCAAATTTTTCAAGAAAAATTTGGTAGTGGAACCAGGTGTGAAGCAGGAGATGGGAGGCAGATGAGGGTGGTGTTGTAACAGGAAGAGGGTGAGAGAGAAAAAGATGTGGGAAGGAAGCAGAGAAGGGAAAAAAAAGAGAAAGATGGAAAGAGACAGAAAAAAGAAAGAAGCAGAGACAGAAAGAGGGAAAGAGAGAGAGAGAATAGATAAATATCACTCCATGCAAGGCAAATATGTGACTTGATGGTTAAGTAAGTGAACTCTGGAGACTGACTGCCTGGGCTTATTTCTCAGTTCAGTCACTGAAGAGCTATGTAACCTTGGGGAAATCATTTAATCATTGCATGCCTTATTTTCTTAACCTGACAAATGAAGTGCCTACCCCCTGTGATGATATAAAGAACCAAATAATCTAGTACATGTACGGCTTAGCATTTGTTTAAGCAAGTGCTATATACACGTTTACGCTTACCAGTCAAGTTTAAGACTTCCTTCTGGGATCCATTGTACAAACAAGAAATGAGAACTGGGCTTCCTGGTGTTCTAGTGGGTATAGAGTCCACCATGCAGCGCAAGGGGCACCGGTTCCACCCTGGCCCGGAAGATCCCACGTGTTATGGTGCGGCTAGACCAGTGTATCCAATTACAAGCCAGCACTTTAGAGCACATGCGCCCAGAGCCAGTGCTCTGCAGCCAGAGAGGCCACTGCAATGGGAGGCCCACACAGGCCAAAGAATAAAGATGGAAGAAAGTAAATAAATCAAAAAACAATGGAAGAGGCCAAAATTTTTTTAAAAAAGAAGAAGAAATGAGGACCTACCTGCCTCTGTGAAGATCCAGGGATGGTGCACAGCTTAAAGAAGAGACTGTTCCCTCTTTCACTTCCACGCTTGCTTCTCCTACTTGGGCCTAGGTGTGAATAAATCATGGCCAGCTCTGAACATAGAACTAGACAGATTGCTCCATTGAACTGTGCTGAGGTGGCTCGAATGTACACGATAGTTCTCGTGTGATCTTATTTACGTCTCATATTTCCCAGCATAAATCTAATTTCCCATCTAGGAAATGCTGATATCCTACTCTTTCCATGATAAAGCTCAAGACATCCCAAATTTTCAAGAAAAATTTGGTAGTGGAACCAGGTGTGAAGCAGGAGATGGGAGGCAGATGAGGGTGGTGTTGTAACAGGAAGAGGGTGAGAGAGAAAAAGATGTGGGAAGGAAGCAGAGAAGGGAAAAAAAAGAGAAAGATGGAAAGAGACAGAAAAAAGAAAGAAGCAGAGACAGAAAGAGGGAAAGAGAGAGAGAGAATAGATAAATATCACTCCATGCAAGGCAAATATGTGACTTGATGGTTAAGTAAGTGAACTCTGGAGACTGACTGCCTGGGCTTATTTCTCAGTTCAGTCACTGAAGAGCTATGTAACCTTGGGGAAATCATTTAATCATTGCATGCCTTATTTTCTTAACCTGACAAATGAAGTGCCTACCCCCTGTGATGATATAAAGAACCAAATAATCTAGTACATGTACGGCTTAGCATTTGTTTAAGCAAGTGCTATATACACGTCTACGCTTACCAGTCAAGTTTAAGACTTCCTTCTGGGATCCATTGTACAAACAAGAAATGAGAACTGGGCTTCCCTGGTGTTCTAGTGGGTATAGAGTCCACCATGCAGCGCAAGGGGCACCGGTTCCACCCCTGGCCCGGGAAGATCCCACGTGTTATGGTGCGGCTAGACCAGTGTATCCAATTACAAGCCAGCACTTTAGAGCACATGCGCCCAGAGCCAGTGCTCTGCAGCCAGAGAGGCCACTGCAATGGGAGGCCCACACAGGCCAAAGAATAAAGATGGAAGAAAGTAAATAAATCAAAAAACAATGGAAGAGGCCAAAATTTTTTTAAAAAAGAAGAAGAAATGAGGACCTACCTGCCTCTGTGAAGATCCAGGGATGGTGCACAGCTTAAAGAAGAGACTGTTCCCTCTTTCACTTCCACGCTTGCTTCTCCTACTTGGGCCTAGGTGTGAATAAATCATGGCCAGCTCTGAACATAGAACTAGACAGATTGCTCCATTGAACTGTGCTGAGGTGGCTCGAATGTACACGATAGTTCTCGTGTGATCTTATTTACGTCTCATATTTCCCAGCATAAATCTAATTTCCCATCTAGGAAATGCTGATATCCTACTCTTTCCATGATAAAGCTAAATGAGAAATCTGCAGTTCTCAAATGTAATTTTTTCCGCATGGGCTATCTTGCTAAGATTTTTTTTTTCATTGAAACAACCAAAACAAAACAACACTTCAGCAAAGAGCTTTTTATTCCCTTCCAATTCACAGCAGTACAGGTTGATAGAGAACACCAGTCCAGAGCAGAACCCTTTCTGAAATATGAAAATGCCAGTGTTTTACTCATTTCCTACCTGGGCATTTCCAGAGGCTACAACAGCATGCAGTAACTGGGAGCTGGAAAACCACAGGTAATGTTTACCGTGTGTGTTTATTAAAAGGTGTTAACAAGTAATTACATTCTATCACCAATTTAGACACATCTGCAATGGTACTTTTACCCTGAGTCTGAGGAATGTTTCTTTGGTGTAGATTTTTTTTTCTTGGTGTAGATTTTTAATAGCTTTTAAAAAGAATATGGCTCTATAGTAGATGCCAATTTGTGGCTTCATCCAGTGCAGTTCAGATGGCAGACAGGATGTGGTTGAGCAGTTATGGGGGTTGCCATGAGTCAGCGATGGAGACAAATGTTTCCATGGTGACCTTCCCCATTCATTCAGTGTGAGGCCTCCTCATACCCAAGGGAATTAATGACATGGCATTAACACTGATAATCATAATGAAGAGAGCTGTCTGACAGTGGGGCAACCCAACCCTGACATTTGTGAGGAAATAGGACGGAGGAATTTAGCCAGTGTATAAAGGAAGAAAATATTGACCTACAGGGAAAGGAAATCCATTTCTTTTTCTTTTATAGAATAGTTTTCCTGGAATGAACCCTAGCTTTGTCTCCACTCTGAGAATTCTTTTAGGACTACAACAAATGTGGGTGTTTTTTAAAGAGTAGAAGAAATGAGGACCTACCTGCCTCTGTGAAGATCCAGGGATGGTGCACAGCTTAAAGAAGAGACTGTTCCCTCTTTCACTTCCACGCTTGCTTCTCCTACTTGGGCCTAGGTGTGAATAAATCATGGCCAGCTCTGAACATAGAACTAGACAGATTGCTCCATTGAACTGTGCTGAGGTGGCTCGAATGTACACGATAGTTCTCGTGTGATCTTATTTACGTCTCATATTTCCCAGCATAAATCTAATTTCCCATCTAGGAAATGCTGATATCCTACTCTTTCCATGATAAAGCTAAATGAGAAATCTGCAGTTCTCAAATGTAATTTTTTCCGCATGGGCTATCTTGCTAAGATTTTTTTTTTCATTGAAACAACCAAAACAAAACAACACTTCAGCAAAGAGCTTTTTATTCCCTTCCAATTCACAGCAGTACAGGTTGATAGAGAACACCAGTCCAGAGCAGAACCCTTTCTGAAATATGAAAATGCCAGTGTTTTACTCATTTCCTACCTGGGCATTTCCAGAGGCTACAACAGCATGCAGTAACTGGGAGCTGGAAAACCACAGGTAATGTTTACCGTGTGTGTTTATTAAAAGGTGTTAACAAGTAATTACATTCTATCACCAATTTAGACACATCTGCAATGGTACTTTTACCCTGAGTCTGAGGAATGTTTCTTTGGTGTAGATTTTTTTTTCTTGGTGTAGATTTTTAATAGCTTTTAAAAAGAATATGGCTCTATAGTAGATGCCAATTTGTGGCTTCATCCAGTGCAGTTCAGATGGCAGACAGGATGTGGTTGAGCAGTTATGGGGGTTGCCATGAGTCAGCGATGGAGACAAATGTTTCCATGGTGACCTTCCCCATTCATTCAGTGTGAGGCCTCCTCATACCCAAGGGAATTAATGACATGGCATTAACACTGATAATCATAATGAAGAGAGCTGTCTGACAGTGGGGCAACCCAACCCTGACATTTGTGAGGAAATAGGACGGAGGAATTTAGCCAGTGTATAAAGGAAGAAAATATTGACCTACAGGGAAAGGAAATCCATTTCTTTTTCTTTTATAGAATAGTTTTCCTGCCAGAATGAACCCTGCTGCTGACAGGCTTCTATAGTCTCCACTCTGAGAATTCTTTTAGGACTACAACAAAGTGGGGGTGGAAATAAATAACCCCAAGAAGTGATTCACTGAAGGTCAAAAGAAACAGAGCGAGAGACTACAGAAGGGTCACGGGCATAAACTCTACTTAGTCGTCCTAGTTTGTTTGTTTGTTTGTTTGTTTGTTTGTTTAAATATTTTACAATGTTCCTTAGGAGGTCCTTTTAGGAAAAAGCTTTCCCCTGAAAGACTTACCTTTTTCTATAGCTTCACGGCAAAATTTTTGTTCCTTTCAGGGAAAAAGTGCCTTTCACAATGTGCTAATAAAAGCACTTTATTTCTGCATGCAGAGATACGGGGCATTGTGCAAACAGAAAATGTGAACCATTGGGAGTCTACCCTCTACCTCAGATGCCAGCGTGAGTAAAATTAAAGACACAGAGAGATTACACTTTTTCAGAGCAGGATGCCAATTTTCACAGGCACCTAGAGGACGGGACCTTCTGATTTAGTTCATTGTTTGCATGGTTATCTCCTTTATTAAATTTGAAGATTCCGTTGGGCAGAAGCTTCATCTTACTCATCTTCAGCATCATCTACATCATCTACAGCATCTTCAGCACTCCCAGTGGACACACACACACACACACACACATGCAAATACACACAAATACTTACATGCGCACAAACATTAATCTGGCATCTTTATATACCACATACCACATTACAGCAATTTGTGGCTTCATCCAGTGCAGTTCAGATGGCAGACAGGAGGGGACAGTTATGGGTTGCCATGAGTCAGCGATGGAGACAAATGTTTCCATGGTGACCTTCCCCATTCATTCAGTGTGAGGCCTCCTCATACCCAAGGGAATTAATGACATGGCATTAACACTGATAATCATAATGAAGAGAGCTGTCTGACAGTGGGGCAACCCAACCCTGACATTTGTGAGGAAATAGGACGGAGGAATTTAGCCAGTGTATAAAGGAAGAAAATATTGACCTACAGGGAAAGGAAATCCATTTCTTTTTCTTTTATAGAATAGTTTTCCTGCCAGAATGAACCCTGCTGCTGACAGGCTTCTATAGTCTCCACTCTGAGAATTCTTTTAGGACTACAACAAAGTGGGGGTGGAAATAAATAACCCCAAGAAGTGATTCACTGAAGGTCAAAAGAAACAGAGCGAGAGACTACAGAAGGGTCACGGGCATAAACTCTACTTAGTCGTCCTAGTTTGTTTGTTTGTTTGTTTGTTTGTTTGTTTGTTTAAATATTTTACAATGTTCCTTAGGAGGTCCTTTTAGGAAAAAGCTTTCCCCTGAAAGACTTACCTTTTTCTATAGCTTCACGGCAAAATTTTTGTTCCTTTCAGGGAAAAAGTGCCTTTCACAATGTGCTAATAAAAGCACTTTATTTCTGCATGCAGAGATACGGGGCATTGTGCAAACAGAAAATGTGAACCATTGGGAGTCTACCCTCTACCTCAGATGCCAGCGTGAGTAAAATTAAAGACACAGAGAGATTACACTTTTTCAGAGCAGGATGCCAATTTTCACAGGCACCTAGAGGACGGGACCTTCTGATTTAGTTCATTGTTTGCATGGTTATCTCCTTTATTAAATTTGAAGATTCCGTTGGGCAGAAGCTTCATCTTACTCATCTTCAGCATCATCTACATCATCTACAGCATCTTCAGCACTCCCAGTGGACACACACACACACACACACACATGCAAATACACACAAATACTTACATGCGCACAAACATTAATCTGGCATCTTTATATACCACATACCACATTACAGCATATCTGTTCAATGAGTGGATTCGATCAACAACGTAAAATCTTAGTGAGGCAGTTAAGCACTTTGTACATGAAGTTTTGGAAATCCATAGAGGTAAATTATGACCATTTTTAAAACTATGTAGCACTGTTTCGCCTTTTTAAATATTTAGACAAGTGGATTTGACACAAATACAATAAAGTCTGAGAGGCAGTAAATGAAAACATGTGTGAAAAAAAATCAAGAGGCTCTCAAGGCAGCTGGACTATTCAGATTGATTAAATGACATCTACAGAATGCTGATGGCTGGACCTACCATGGCATTTATTAATCCATCAAATATTTATTGCAATCCTACTTTAATAGCTAGTTGCTCTGTGCCAAACACCATTGTAAGTTCTTTATGCATGTAACATATTTAATTTTCCCAAAGAGGTAAACACTATCATTAAAATACCTGTTTTTCAAGCAAGTAAACTGAAATATAAGTAATTTAAGTAACTCACCATAATCTACACAGATAATAGAGGTGGAGTCTTAAAATGTGCCAAGCAGCCAGGCTCCAGATCACAAGCTCTTAACCGTTCTGTAGTATTGCCACCCCTTGGGCTGGGAACTTGGAATAAACCACAATCAAGAGGTATGTACATTTTCTTTGTTTCAATGAAGCCTAGTGGCTCAGTGGTAAAGAATCTGCCTGTCTGTGTGGGAGATGCAAGAGATTTGGGTTCAGTCCCTAGGTCAGGAAGATCCCCTGGAGTAGGAAATGGCAACCCACACCAGTATTTCTTGCCTGGGAAATTCCATAGACAGAGGGACCTGGTGGTCTATGGTCCATGGAGTCACAAAGAGTCAGATATGATTGAGCATCATGCATGAAGCTTAGACCTTTGAAAGAGACACATGCTGAAAACAACCAGTTACAATCACAAGTAGCCAAGAAAGAACTGTGGGATAGAGCAACATAAATCGTTCTAACCTACAAACTGTGAGGCTTCTCACAATTAGGAAAAGATATCAAGGGAGTAAATGAGGCAGGTGCCATTTCTGTACTGATTTTGTTTCCTGATGATTGTTGGTGATGAGGTATGAATGGCTGAGCCAGAGGTGTTGAGTCATACTCAGGAGGGAATCATTCCAAGTGACTCCTAAGATCAGCTGATGAGAGACACACCTTTGGTCAGTGTGTCACAGGACAGAAAGCATCTGACCGGACGGGGACCAGCATACCAGGCGAGACATGTCAGCTGACACTTTGGGAGGGACAGTATTTTCACATATCTAGAAGTGTAGATGTAGACATTCTAGAAAATAGTTCAGTAATACTACTGAGAAGCTCTGCTAAGGTAAGAGAGAATGCCATAGATGTGACAAGCTTTGGGAAGCCAGTCACTTGTTAGAGAAAGTTCCTTAATCTAAATCTTGATGATCATCACACATTTGTAATCCATCACTGTGACAGTACAAGCAATTTCTCTTTACCAGACTTTATGCTAAGATAAACAAGAAATAATAAATGTTGTTGTTGTTGTTGCTATTATCATCATTGTTATTGTTATCCTGATCAAAGTTGTGTGACAGTAAAGCTGAGGGCCCGACCCATAATCACTGCACAGCCCCCAGAAGTCATTTGTCACTTAAGGCTGCTGATTGCTGCCTTTTTAACTCAGAAGATTGATAGTGGAATCTATGGGGACACATTGGAAAAAAATGCAAGTTTTTTTCTAACTTCAAAAATGTTATGAATTTCTAAAATAAAAATAATTATTAAAAACTTATGAATTTCAGATAGTGGTTGATTAGCTTCTTTCAGGCAACACAAAAATGTGTAGCACAGGGCAAAGTGGGGGTCAGAAGAAGCCCTAAAACTGGGAAGAAGTATATTTTAAAAACAAATGAACAAAGAGTCAAGAGGACAGACATGAATATTGACACTCAGAGCAAGCCAGGAGTTTTAGAGGCCCCAGCAAACAGCTTCTAGATGATCAGCAGAAACAGAAAGGATAAAAGCAAAATGTGTGACCAAAGAGGGAGGCTATCAAAGATTGCCAGGCAGACCAAAGTAACGTAGAGACAAAGCCAGACTCATCAGCTGTGAAGCAGAACTGGCCCCTGAGCTCAGGCGGCCTGCTCTCCTGCTCCAGCTTCTTGGTTTCTCTCCCATCTTGCTGGGAATCAGTGAACCTGGGTGGAAACCCACATCTGGGGAGAGCAGAAGGTAGGAACCAGGAGGAAATCTGCGAGCGGGTGCAAGAGTGGCTACACTGGAATTAGTTTAGGTGGTTAGTGGTCTCTCAGTCTTTCCAAGGTATACCTCAAAAAGTGGCTGAAGCGTTTTAGACTAAAATATTCATTTTCAATAAATAAATGACTGAAAAATCACTCCCAAAACCTTCTGCGATGAGGGGATTCATGAGGGAGCCACAGAATTTTAACGCTTTCCAGCACTTTCCTTCTGCAGCATTGCAATTGCCCTGTACTTGCTTGCTGCATCCTCTTCTAACAATCATCACTTCTAGGCTCTCAAATGGACTGAAATGTGGCAGACTGGGGCACCATTTGAAGTATCTATTGTTCCTGACATCCATTTTTAAAGCCACATTATGCATGCCCTCCATTCTACCTTTGCATTTGATTACAATTATGGTGTTAGCCAAAAAGTTCCTTTCGTGTAACATTTTGGCCAACCCAGTACATTACAGGATATTTGCTCATCTTCCATGCATCATAACTGGAACTGTTAAGTATTAGGAAAAGTGACCTAAATGTGTCCTTTATAAAATATAGCAATGCTTAGATAAATGTATTTTCACTATCTAGGCACGTTACTTAACTCTATTATTCCTTTGTTAAAATACAGGTTCAGCATAGAGTTGTCAAACTCAAATAATAAACGTCTTTGAAAATCTATACCTAAATGAGTTTCAGTGAGAGTCCTCAAAATCTAACCAGTTCACTAGTATTGTGAACCATGAGGCGACTTTCTTATTTTAACCATAGGAAGTATTTTAATGACCTATAGTACCTTGGGTGGTAGTTTAGGGACTTAGGAAGCAGGAATTTCCTTCCCTGTTGGCAAACCTCTAGCCACAAGTTATTGCCCTTGGTCTTGGTGCTGTTGGCTGGCTTATTAAGGATTTGATGTGTTGTCTTTTGTCCTTTTGACTCCTGTCACTGTCTTCACTTTTCCTGTCCTTTTTGTGGTATCTACTTGGTTTTTGAATCTCTTTTTGGTGCTTTTTCTCCCTTGTACAAAATGTTGTCTTGTCTTTTCAGCATTTCAAAAGGTTTCCCCAGTGACTTGAATTTGAAGAAAGCTTCAGGGTCGTAGCTCAGTGGCAAGCTTAGAATGACAGTGAAATCCCTAAACAGGGACTACTCTTTCTGAATAGGAAAACCTAAAAATAAAAGCTGTCTGCAGCTGGGACTGTGGGCCAAGACAACTATCACTGAAATGCAGAGGAAGTCAAAAGCATAAATAAAAAAACAACCTTGCTAGAAAGGACTGAGGTGTAAAATTTTTGCCAAGATAGAAAGCTGGAAAAGGCTAACTTCATAGTAGGTGGTTTATAGCTCACAGATAATGTGGTGGAATTTTGATTCATTCAAGAAATGTCAGCCCCAAGATCACAAAGATCAAAGAGATGCTAAGTCAGCCTGACTTCCTCAAAACAGCTGGAGATACTCCACATTCCTGGGACACCACTTTCTGCCATTCTTCCTTCTACACAAAGAACCCTGGTTATTTTATTGATGTCTTTTCTACCATTCTTTGGAATGGCAATTTTTTTAAATCATCAGAACCAATCCCAAGTCTCTTTCTCTCTAACCCCATTCATGCCTGGACTACAATTTCACATACTCTTAATTTGGGGCTCCTGTAAACTCACTCTGACTGCTGTTCCAGTGCATTTTCACCTCCAGATTTTCAATCCCTCCCACTTAATCCTGTCTGTCATCCTCATATAATTGCACTTCCTTTTCTCTTGGAAAAGTTTAGCCCACCCCCTAGGTTATCACTTCCTTGTACCCACTGTTGAAATTCCAAATCCCTATACCCAAGATTGTGATAACATTTGAGGGAAAAGAAGCATACAAATATGCAGCTGGAACTCCTGAAAACAAACATCCAATTTTTCAGCTGTACCATCCAACGCTGCCCCTCAATCCAGCATGTTACTCTTTCACCGGTCTCAACTGTGAACCACAAATATGACTTCAGATCTTCACCAAGCTTCAAAATCTTGTTTATTCTGTATGTCTCAATTTTTCTTAACAGATGATCTGGATGGGAAAAAGTGGGGCTCTCTATAGCACACAAGACTACAAATTATTTCTATCTACATGGCATATCACGTACTTTCTACCAGCATAATTGAGAAAGCACTCCTTCTAGCACTTTTTATTTGATCACCCACTCTTCTGGCTTTCCTTCAGATTATAAAATCATGCTTATTTCTCTTATTTTAGCAGGGAAAAACTCTCAAACCTGTGTTCCTTCTCTATGTTTCCTGCAGTCTCCACCCCTTTTATTGTTAAGAATACTCTTCACTTACCATCTTCACTATTCACTCACTTTCTCATATTTCATATATTTTAAAGATTCTTCATATATTTTTCTTCAAAGATTTTTCATATATTTTCAATTCTTTAACATCATCATTAAAATAATGTCTGTACCTATTTTTTAAATGAAGAATAGTAATTTCCATACATACTACTGCCCACCGCCCAATTTGACTATTCTTGGTCCCCTCTTTGAACACTTTAGGCCACCTGAACATTACCATTTTAATATATCTCTTCACCAGTGGATGCATTTTTTTTCTCCCCTTATTTTAATAGATTCTTAAATTCTAATAGAGCTTTCTAATTTCTTGTGTATCTGAAAATGTCACTATTCTACCCTCATGCTTGGTGGTTTGGGCATTGAATTCTTTGTTGAAAAACAATTTCCATCAGAATTTTGAAGTCACTACATCTCTATCTCTAGCATCTAATGTTACTATTGAGAAACTTAGTGCTATTACAGTTATTGTAATTTTAATATAGTCAATCTAAAACTTTAAAAAGTTCTAAAATTTCTCAGACATACAGAAAGGTTCCATAGGTAGCCAAAGAATTTTTATCCTGTTCCATTTGAAGATGTCACCAATCTGAAGCCTCAATACCCTAGTTACATTAGCATTTACTTCCTGTGAAGACATTCAGTATGCAGGCCTGCATGCTAAGTCACTTCAGTCATATCTGACTCCTTGCAACCTTATGGACTGTAGCCCACCAGTCTCCCCTGTCCATGAGATTCTACAGAGAAGCATACTGGAGTAGGTTGCCATGCTCTCCTTCAGGGGATCTTCCCAACCCAGGCATCAAAACCTGTGTCTATTATTTCTCTGGTGCTTTACTACCAGCACCATCTGGGAAGTCCCATACTTCACTATCTGTACTCCTACATAATAAAATGTGGTCATCAAGATCAAAAAATAAACATTGATCAGGCAACATTATCAGCTAACTGGTTTAACTCTATAGGCTCCCTCTTTGGACCCTGTTCAAGTTTCCTGATTGTCCCAATAATGTTTATTAGTATTTAAAGGATCCAATTCAGAATCACCTTTTACTAGTATCTTTACTCTCCTTTAGTCTGGGTCAATTCTTCAGTTTTTTCTAGGCTTTTATAACTTTGATACTTTCAAGAGGACAGGCCAGTTATTGTGTGGGACAAATGACCCTCTGATTGGGCTTGTCTCGTGGTTAGATTCAGGGTATGCATTCTTGGCAGGACTATAACAGAAGTGATGCCGTATCCCTCTCAGCATATCATAACAGCTTAACACTGCATGGACCATCTCTATCCATCTTTAAATTTTACACTTTTAAGCCCATGTCATTATATTAAAAGTATGTCTCATGTAGACAACATGTCATTGACCATGACTTTATTTATCTCTTCTGGCAATTTGCCTCTTAATTGGTATACTTAAATCATTTGAATGGATGTACTTACTGATAGGGTTTCATTTAAACCTCCAATGTTACATTGGTTTTTGTTTGCACCATTTCTTCTTTGTTTGCTTTTTCCCTCTTTTACTTCTTTTGGATCACATAATTATCTTATAGTATTCAATTTTCTCTCCACTGTGGGTTTATTAGCAAAGTCTCTTTGTTTTATATATATTTGGGGCTGTCCTGTGTCCTCACTGCGGCTCCAGGGCTTTCTCTAGTTGCAGAGAAGGGGATTACTCTGCAGTTGTGGTGTTCAGATTTCTCATTGCCATGGTGACACTTGTTGCGGAGCACAAGCTCTAGTCACATGGGCTTCAGTAGTTGCAGCCCTTGAACTCAATAATCATGGCTCACAGGCTCCAGAGCACTGACTGAGTGGTTCTGGTGCACAGGCTTAGTTGCTCTGTGGCCATAGCATGTAGTACTTTCCAGGACCAAGGATTGAATGTGGGTTCTTAATGACTGGACCACCAGGGAAGTCCTTGTTTTATATTTTTAGTGACTTCTCTATGACTTACAATATGTATTTCAACTTTTCACAATTTACTTTTAAAATTATTAAATTATTTAAACTATTTATTCAACATCAAAATAATAGTATACTTCTTTATATGTAATGAGGATATTAAAATGTAAATTTATATCTTCTGCACTGGGTACTGTTGTTATCATATACTTTACTATATATGTATCATATGTATCATATACATATACATATATATATATATATATGATATATCATCAATCACAAAATACATTATATATTATATCATATGTGTATCATCAATCACAAAATACATTGTCATTATTTTTGGCTGTAAATAGTATAATATCATTTAAACATGTGAAAATAAACAAAACCAAAAAACAAATTTTATGGAAGTTGAAAAATGTTCTGGACATGGATGGTGGTGATGGTTACACAATAATGTGAATGTACTGAACCTCTAGTACTTTGGGCACCTGATGTGAAGAGCTGACTCATTGGAAAAGACCCCAATGCTGGGAAAGATTGAAGGCAACAGAAGGGGAAGACAGAGGATGAGATGATGGGATAGCAGCATCAGCTCAATAAACATGAGTTTGAGCCAACTCCAGGAGATAGTTAAGGACAGGGAAGCCTGGCATGATTCAACTGAGCAACAACAACAACTTAATACAACTGATCTGTACACTTAAGTGTTGTTAAAATGGTAAATTTTGTATTATGTATATTTTATTATTAAAAAGAAGAAAATACTTTGTATTTACTACTAATTTACCACTTCTGATACATTTGAGGTCTTTTTATACATATAGGTTTCCATCTGGGTACATAAATACTCTGCAGTTGTGGTGTTCAGATTTCTCATTGCCATGGTGACACTTGTTGCGGAGCACAAGCTCTAGTCACATGGGCTTCAGTAGTTGCAGCCCTTGAACTCAATAATCATGGCTCACAGGCTCCAGAGCACTGACTGAGTGGTTCTGGTGCACAGGCTTAGTTGCTCTGTGGCCATAGCATGTAGTACTTTCCAGGACCAAGGATTGAATGTGGGTTCTTAATGACTGGACCACCAGGGAAGTCCTTGTTTTATATTTTTAGTGACTTCTCTATGACTTACAATATGTATTTCAACTTTTCACAATTTACTTTTAAAATTATTAAATTATTTAAACTATTTATTCAACATCAAAATAATAGTATACTTCTTTATATGTAATGAGGATATTAAAATGTAAATTTATATCTTCTGCACTGGGTACTGTTGTTATCATATACTTTACTATATATGTATCATATGTATCATATACATATACATATATATATATATATATGATATATCATCAATCACAAAATACATTATATATTATATCATATGTGTATCATCAATCACAAAATACATTGTCATTATTTTTGGCTGTAAATAGTATAATATCATTTAAACATGTGAAAAATAAACAAAACCAAAAAACAAATTTTATGGAAGTTGAAAAATGTTCTGGACATGGATGGTGGTGATGGTTACACAATAATGTGAATGTACTGAACCTCTAGTACTTTGGGCACCTGATGTGAAGAGCTGACTCATTGGAAAAGACCCCAATGCTGGGAAAGATTGAAGGCAACAGAAGGGGAAGACAGAGGATGAGATGATGGGATAGCAGCATCAGCTCAATAAACATGAGTTTGAGCCAACTCCAGGAGATAGTTAAGGACAGGGAAGCCTGGCATGATTCAACTGAGCAACAACAACAACTTAATACAACTGATCTGTACACTTAAGTGTTGTTAAAATGGTAAATTTTGTATTATGTATATTTTATTATTAAAAAGAAGAAAATACTTTGTATTTACTACTAATTTACCACTTCTGATACATTTGAGGTCTTTTTATACATATAGGTTTCCATCTGGGTACATATACCTTCAACCTAAGAACTTTAGTATTTCTTGTAGTTAAAATCTGCTAGCAGTTCTTTCAGCGTTTTTTTCTCTAAAAAATTCTTGCAACAAATGCAAAACTAAACAAGTGGAACTACAACTAGCTATAAAGCCTCTTGAACAAATAAAAAGGCAGCCTACTGAATGGGAAAAAATAATTATAAATCATTTCAGATAAGGAGGTAATATTGAAAATATATAAAGAACTCATTCAAAGCAATATCAAAATACAAATAATTAGGTTAAAATGTGTAGATTATTAGAACATAGATTTTTTTCCAAAGAACACTTATAGATAGACAATAGATACCTGAAAAAAATTTGCTTAACATCACTAATCATCAGGGGATTGAAAATCAAAACCACAGTGAAATATCTTCTCATACCTGTTAGAATGACAATCATTAAAAAAAAAGAAAGAAAGAAATAACAAGTGTTGCCAAGGTTGTGGAGAAAAGGGAAGCTTGCGCACTAATGGTGGAAATACAAATTGGTGCAGCCAGTATGGAAAACAGTATGGGTGTTCCTCAAAAATGTGAAAATAGAACTACCAGCAATTGAACTATCATCCAGCAATTCCATTCCTGGGTATTTATCCAAAGAAAGCAAAAATCCAAAAAAAAAAAAAAAGTGCACCTCTATGTTCATTGCAGCCAAATCATGGAAACAAATCTAATTGTCCATCAATAGATAAATAGATAAAGAAAACATGATATACACATACCATAGAATATTATTTGGCCATAAAAAATAATGAAATTTTACCATCTACAGCAGCATATATGGACCTTAAGGCATTATGCTAAGTGAAATAAGTCAGACAGAGAAAGACAAATGCTATATGGTCTGACTTATATGTGAAATTTAAAACAAAAGATAAAATAGGGGCTTTCCAGGTGGTCCAGTGGATAAGGACACCACCTTGCAGTGCAAGAGGTGCCAGTTCAGAGTCCCTGGACTGGAGCTCGGTGCAAAATGGAAATTTTGTATTATGTATATTTTATTATTAAAGAAGAAAATACTTTGTATTTACTACTAATTTACCACTTCTGATACATTTGAGGTCTTTTTATACATATAGGTTTCCATCTGGGTACATATACCTTCAACCTAAGAACTTTAGTATTTCTTGTAGTTAAAATCTGCTAGCAGTTCTTTCAGCGTTTTTTTCTCTAAAAAATTCTTGCAACAAATGCAAAACTAAACAAGTGGAACTACAACTAGCTATAAAGCCTCTTGAACAAATAAAAAGGCAGCCTACTGAATGGGAAAAAATAATTATAAATCATTTCAGATAAGGAGGTAATATTGAAAATATATAAAGAACTCATTCAAAGCAATATCAAAATACAAATAATTAGGTTAAAATGTGTAGATTATTAGAACATAGATTTTTTTCCAAAGAACACTTATAGATAGACAATAGATACCTGAAAAAAATTTGCTTAACATCACTAATCATCAGGGGATTGAAAATCAAAACCACAGTGAAATATCTTCTCATACCTGTTAGAATGACAATCATTAAAAAAAAAGAAAGAAATAACAAGTGTTGCCAAGGTTGTGGAGAAAAGGGAAGCTTGCGCACTAATGGTGGAAATACAAATTGGTGCAGCCAGTATGGAAAACAGTATGGGTGTTCCTCAAAAATGTGAAAATAGAACTACCAGCAATTGAACTATCATCCAGCAATTCCATTCCTGGGTATTTATCCAAAGAAAGCAAAAATCCAAAAAAAAAAAAAAAGTGCACCTCTATGTTCATTGCAGCCAAATCATGGAAACAAATCTAATTGTCCATCAATAGATAAATAGATAAAGAAAACATGATATACACATACCATAGAATATTATTTGGCCATAAAAAATAATGAAATTTTACCATCTACAGCAGCATATATGGACCTTAAGGCATTATGCTAAGTGAAATAAGTCAGACAGAGAAAGACAAATGCTATATGGTCTGACTTATATGTGAAATTTAAAACAAAAGATAAAATAGGGGCTTTCCAGGTGGTCCAGTGGATAAGGACACCACCTTGCAGTGCAAGAGGTGCCAGTTCAATCCCTGGCCCTCCACATGCCACTGAGCAGCAGGACAGATGTGTCCAACTACGGAACTGGAGCTCGGGAGTGCATGCGCCCAGAGCCGGTGCTCTGCAACGAGAGAGGCCACTGTGATGGGAGGCCCACACGGGTTGGGGAACAAAGATGGATGAAAAATGAAGGACCAATGGAAGTGGCCAAAAAAAAAAAGATAAAATAGAACTCACAAATACAGAGAGCCAATTGGTAAATGCCAGAACGTGGAGGTGGGAAGTGGAGAGGTGGGTGAAATGGATGAAGAAGGTCAAAAGTTACAAATTTCCAGTTATAAAATAAATGATTCCTGAGGATGTAATGTACAGCACAGTGACTACAATGACTCCGTTGTGTATTTGAAAGTGACTAAGGGTAAATCTTAAAAATACTCATCACAACAAAAAAATTATAGCTATGTATGGTGACACATGTTAACTAGACTTATTGTGCTGATCATTTTGCAATATACACAAATATTGAATCATACTGCACACAAGAAACTAATAAATGTTATATGTCAATTATACCTGAAAATTTTTAAATAAATAATTTTAAGCCTTTATTTGCATGCTGTTTCATTACTTTCTGATTTGCATGTTTCTGAAAAGCAGATATTCTTATGTGCTTATTTTGCCTCCGGCGGGTAGGGTTTGACTCATTTGTAAAAGAATTACAGTGCTCTGCTGTCTGTCAGCCAATGTCTGAAAATAATTGTTTCATATATTTGCTCCAGTTTTCTAACTGTTTATAAGGGTATGTCCTATACCATCTTCTCCCTCATGGATAAAGCAGAATTGCATTTCCCATCTCATCTCATGAGTTATGTTATATATAAACAAATGACTTCCTTCTATTAAAAAACAGATATTCTTCACCTGGATTTTTTTCAGTTTAAAAACCAATAAGAAACTATAACTTTCTATTTGTTTTCTATTCCTCTCATCTGCTTATTTGTTCCTGTCTTCTTTCTTGCTTGTCTTTTTTTTTTTAAGATTAACCTAATTATTTTTTCTTTTGAATTCATCTATTGGCTTTTCTTTTCTTTTTTTTTTTTTTTAGATTTATTTATTTATTTACTTTGGGCGGGGGTCGGGTTGGGGAGGGAGGGGAGTGAGCAGGCCACTTCTATTGGTCTTTTTTATTTCTCTATTTTCATTTGTCTTCGTTCTTTGGCTCCTGTGGGCCTCCCATCGTGGTGGCGTCTGTCATTGCAGAGGACTGGCTCTGGGTGCATGCATTCCAGAGCTCCGGCTAGGTAATTGGACACATCAGTCCAGCCGCTCCGCGGCACGTGGGATCTTCCCAGGCCAGGGCTCGAACCGGCGCCCCTTGCACTGCAAGGCAGTGTCCTTACCCACTGGACCACCAGGGGAAGCCCTATTGGCTTTTCAAATGTACATTTCTGCATTGTTTTTAATGAATGTTTATGGGAATAAAACAGCATTATTAATTTTCCCTGATCCACTTAGAGTTAATTTTATAGCATTTTAAATAAAATCTAAGAACTTCAAAATGAGTTCCTTTTATTTACTCTGGTCCTTTTTGTTATTGCCGTCATATATATTATTTCTACAAATATAGAGCTTATCGTTTCAATCATATGAATTTTTTTCTCAATCACAGGTTAATAGCTTTGGTTTTTGTCATATGACTTTTACAGGAACTAATAGAACATAGTTGTATTTTTAGATGTGGATTTACCAAGCATTAGTGAAAGAGATGGCATTAAGAATGTGCTTGGGTCCTCATAGTCTCATGATTCTGTACTCTACGTTTCTTGTCGTTCCATAAAGGAGAGCAACTTCTCTCCATCTCTTCCTTACTTCTGTCTTCTGTTCTTATGCCTCTGTAGTAAAGAAGAAGCAAAAGCCAGACTTAAATGTTTCATCTCTATTTCTTCCAGTATCTGATATGTTCTCTCTAAAAGGAAAAGAAAAATGCGTCATGTTCTTTTCCTTGCTTGACTTTGCAGGCTTTCCCTGACCCTTATTTTGCTATTTGAAATCCACACTCTGTCTTGGAATCATCCATTAAATGGGCTTTGACTCACTGTTGTGCCTTATCTCTCATTCTGCTTAGGCAGGCTGAGCTCCTTGTTGTTTCCTGAATTCATCCTGCCATTTTGCAATATGTGTTTGTCTCTGGGTCTCTTTTAGAAAGAGAGTACCTTCATCCATTCATTGACCATCTGGAAAAACACCTTTGAACATTCCGGTCATACATCATCTGCACCAACAGGGCTCCAGTTTCATCTCCTCTTTCCCAGATGGTAAAAACCGTATCTTCGGGCTTTCCCTGGTGGTCCAGTGGGTAAGGACACCGCCTTGCAGTGCAAGGGGCGCCGGTTCGATCCCTGGCCTGGGAAGATTCCACGTGCCGCGTAGCTGCTGGACCGATGTGTCCAATCACCGAGCCAGAGCTCTGGAGCTCATGCGCCCAGACCCAGCGCTTTCACGACAGAGGCCACCGCGATGGGAGGCCCACAGGAGCCAAAGAACAAAGACAGATGAAAATGGAGAAATGAAGGACAAATGGAAGTGGCCCGCCCGCTCCCTCCCTCCCAATCCGACCCCCGCCCAAAATAAATAAATAAATCTTTAAAAAAAAAAAACAACCATATCTTCCTTTGGGCCCCCAGGGTGCCCTGCATATCCTACTGTCTGTTCTCTTAACATTTAAATGCACTTGTTTGTTTATATGCCCCTTACAAGTATTTTTAGATAATAGAAAACATCTCTTTCCTCTTGTGTCTAGCTCTGTGTCAGCACTAGAAGTTGTTGAATGAACAAATGAATAACTAAATGACTGAACATATGAAGGAAGGAATATAAGTTTGAATGTATTATATTGTAATGAGTAATTTTGAGATGGTAAATATTTAAACAAAGAAGCAGTATCATAAACTGAGCAACTTCTCTCCATCTCTTCCTTATTTGTCTTCTGTTCTTATGCCTCTGTAGTAAAGAAGAAGCAAAAGCCAGACTTAAATGTTTCATCTCTATTTCTTCCAGTATCTGATATGTTCTCTAAAAGGAAAAGAAAAATGCGTCATGTTCTTTTCCTTGCTTGACTTTGCAGGCTTTCCCTGACCCTTATTTTGCTATTTGAAATCCACACTCTGTCTTGGAATCATCCATTAAATGGGCTTTGACTCACTGTTGTGCCTTATCTCTCATTCTGCTTAGGCAGGCTGAGCTCCTTGTTGTTTCCTGAATTCATCCTGCCATTTTGCAATATGTGTTTGTCTCTGGGTCTCTTTTAGAAAGAGAGTACCTTCATCCATTCATTGACCATCTGGAAAAACACCTTTGAACATTCCGGTCATACATCATCTGCACCAACAGGGCTCCAGTTTCATCTCCTCTTTCCCAGATGGTAAAAACCGTATCTTCGGGCTTTCCCTGGTGGTCCAGTGGGTAAGGACACCGCCTTGCAGTGCAAGGGGCGCCGGTTCGATCCCTGGCCTGGGAAGATTCCACGTGCCGCGGAGCGGCTGGACCGATGTGTCCAATCACCGAGCCAGAGCTCTGGAGCGCATGCGCCCAGACCCCGCGCTTTGCAACGACAGAGGCCACCGCGATGGGAGGCCCACAGGAGCCAAAGAACAAAGACAGATGAAAATGGAGAAATGAAGGACAAATGGAAGTGGCCCGCCCGCTCCCCTCCCTCCCCAATCCGACCCCCGCCCAAAATAAATAAATAAATCTTTAAAAAAAAAAAAAAAAAAAAAAAAAAACCATATCTTCCTTTGGGCCCCCAGGGTGCCCTGCATATCCTACTGTCTGTTCTCTTAACATTTAAATGCACTTGTTTGTTTATATGCCCCTTACAAGTATTTTTAGATAATAGAAAACATCTCTTTCCTCTTGTGTCTAGCTCTGTGTCAGCACTAGAAGTTGTTGAATGAACAAATGAATAACTAAATGACTGAACATATGAAGGAAGGAATATAAGTTTGAATGTATTATATTGTAATGAGTAATTTTGAGATGGTAAATATTTAAACAAAGAAGCAGTATCATAAACTGAAGTTAAATTGAAAAGAAAATGTAAAGATTATATCACAAAGAAATAGTTAAGAATTGACCAAAAATCCTAATCAAGATGTCCAAATATAACTTGGATCCCTGTATACGTTTTCCATTTTTTTTGTTGAGAATTGTAGATTGGGATGGAATCTATAGCTGATTGGCATAAGATATTCACAGCATATGACCATGTATAAGAAGCCAGAATAAGAGAGTTCAAGAAAAAGAAGGTCTTCCCTGGAAAGGCAAAATGCAAATGTGCTCATTCACTTTAGGAACTGGTAGAGGAATGGATTTAAAATTCTAAAAAATTTAAGTCCAAGACAGAAAAAAAAAATTGTCTCTTAAAAATCAGTATTTCAATGATGAACAGTTTTGGCCAATTAAAGTTTAGACTAATTGCTATGGTGATTTTGGAAAAGAATGAAGCTAATGAGTTTCTGAACGTCAACTGTAATTTTTGAGTACTTTTAATTTGAAATCTCTTTATTTAATGGAGAAAGCATTGAAGACTCAGTCTGAATGTATTCAAACTGTATTTTAGTCTTTACAGCTGTATTTTACCATAGGAATTATACTCTACTCTAATATCCACTCAGTTTTTGGAAGTAAAGTCTTAAATATCTCCTTTAGGAGTGCCAAATCATACACTCTGTCAGTTTCCAAAAATAACTTTGCTCAGTGTTATATAGGATAAGAATCTGGCCTGATATACTAATCCTCTGATCTAGAGGAAAATAGTTGACAGATAGCTTGACCTAGCAAATCATTCAGATAACTCTTCTAAGAGCAATGACCCTGACATTTTTTTTAATATAAATTTTTGATTCCTATCAATTTTCACTGAAGGAAATTTTAAGAAAAGTGCCCAAGGATTTTTGAATTCACTGTGTTTTAAATGTCTGCTTCAAGTAGATAGAAAGCAATCCCCTGTCTTTCCTACTTTTGCAGAGGCAATTGGAGGAAATAATAAAAGTGACAATTTGTCTTTTCCTTCCTGCTTTAGATATTAATTACGATAAATGTAAAAATACAGCCCAGCCACCCACACATTTAAATCTACTTCAGCCTAGACATTTACCTGAAGATCAATAGCTAAAACCCTCACAAACTATGTGCATACATAAATAATTGGTGCTTTTCCTCTCACTTTAGAACTTCGCTTTTTATTTCCTAGTATTGATGTCTACAGAGAAAGGAGTGAAATGACACTACAAAGTCTAGTGCACCAATCACATGAGCCCGATCACACACAGAGGAGAAGTAATGAGCTGATTTTTCTCATTTTTCTGCTTGCATTTTCCCCTCTTGATTTTTAGCACCAAGGTAATATTTGATATCAGAAAAAAATGCACCAAAATGAAAACATGAAAAGTCAAAAAAAGGCATCAAACTAAGGGTGACTTTCTATGTCTGCCATTCGGATTCATGCTGCTATTTTCTCTCAAAATATTCTGCATTAATTAGACTTTAAATTTTGGAACTTTTCATGGTTGATTTTGGAAAAGAATGAAGCTAATGAGTTTCTGAACGTCAACTGTAATTTTTGAGTACTTTTAATTTGAAATCTCTTTATTTAATGGAGAAAGCATTGAAGACTCAGTCTGAATGTATTCAAACTGTATTTTAGTCTTTACAGCTGTATTTTACCATAGGAATTATACTCTACTCTAATATCCACTCAGTTTTTGGAAGTAAAGTCTTAAATATCTCCTTTAGGAGTGCCAAATCATACACTCTGTCAGTTTCCAAAAATAACTTTGCTCAGTGTTATATAGGATAAGAATCTGGCCTGATATACTAATCCTCTGATCTAGAGGAAAATAGTTGACAGATAGCTTGACCTAGCAAATCATTCAGATAACTCTTCTAAGAGCAATGACCCTGACATTTTTTTTAATATAAATTTTTGATTCCTATCAATTTTCACTGAAGGAAATTTTAAGAAAAGTGCCCAAGGATTTTTGAATTCACTGTGTTTTAAATGTCTGCTTCAAGTAGATAGAAAGCAATCCCCTGTCTTTCCTACTTTTGCAGAGGCAATTGGAGGAAATAATAAAAGTGACAATTTGTCTTTTCCTTCCTGCTTTAGATATTAATTACGATAAATGTAAAAATACAGCCCAGCCACCCACACATTTAAATCTACTTCAGCCTAGACATTTACCTGAAGATCAATAGCTAAAACCCTCACAAACTATGTGCATACATAAATAATTGGTGCTTTTCCTCTCACTTTAGAACTTCGCTTTTTATTTCCTAGTATTGATGTCTACAGAGAAAGGAGTGAAATGACACTACAAAGTCTAGTGCACCAATCACATGAGCCCGATCACACACAGAGGAGAAGTAATGAGCTGATTTTTCTCATTTTTCTGCTTGCATTTTCCCCTCTTGATTTTTAGCACCAAGGTAATATTTGATATCAGAAAAAAATGCACCAAAATGAAAACATGAAAAGTCAAAAAAAGGCATCAAACTAAGGGTGACTTTCTATGTCTGCCATTCGGATTCATGCTGCTAATTATTTCAGGGGTAAGAAACTCAAAGACAGAAGGATTACCTACTCCTACAGATGCATTGTTTTCCCCTTAGTTGTCAGGGTGGCAGGCAACACAAAAACAAATGTGAAAGATATCTATTTTCAGTGCTTTTACATTCAGTTAATGGTTTTCTCATTCCACATTCACTAAAGCAAACTACTGTAGAAAAATACTTGCCCTGTTGTTTCTCTCTCTCCCTCCGTGTAGTAATTGAAAGTCTCTAATGAGAAATCCCACTTGTTCTGAAGCTTTTGGTTAACATGCATAAGACTGAGTTACGAGTTTTGACCTTTCCCTGACTAACTCAGGGGTACTGGTCTTTGCTTTTCTTTTGATTTTACTTTTTTATTTTTGTGTTACCATCATCCATTCTTTATTTTTCTTTTTTTTTAAATTAATAGTTAATGTTGTGTTAATTTCTGCTTCATAGCAGAGTGATTCAGTTACATATACATATATATATACATTATTTTTATATTTGCTTCCATTATTGCTTATCCTGAATATTAAATATAGTTTCCTGTGCTATGCAGTAAGCCCTTGCTGTTTATCAACTCTATATATTTTTGCATCTACCAACTCCAAACTGCCTGATCTTTGAGGTAAACTTTGCTCAAGATAAAGACCCATACACAAATGAGGAGTTCAGTACAATTATTTGAGCTCTACTCACTATGGTGAAAGTCACTCAGTCATGTCTGACCCTTTGCAACCCCATAGATGAGCCATGGAATTCTCCAGGCAAGAATGCTGGAGTGGGTAGCCATTCCTTTCTCCAGGGAATCTTCCTAACCCAGTGATTGAACCCAGGTCTCCCACACTGCAGGTGGATTCTTTACCAGCTGAACCAGGGAAGCTAGAGGGTATAAATTTAGCAAGCAATATGGAAGTAATGGCCCATGTTATTTATCTAAAAAAAAAATCTATTAAAAGGCATTCATATACTTTTTCTCCATTAGTAGCCCGATCACACACAGAGGAGAAATAATGAGCTGATTTTTCTCATTTTTCTGCTTGCATTTTCCCCTCTTGATTTTTAGCACCAAGGTAATATTTGATATCAGAAAAAAATGCACCAAATGAAAACATGAAAAGTCAAAAAGGCATCAAACTAAGGGTGACTTTCTATGTCTGCCATTCGGATTCATGCTGCTAATTATTTCAGGGGTAAGAAACTCAAAGACAGAAGGATTACCTACTCCTACAGATGCATTGTTTTCCCCTTAGTTGTCAGGGTGGCAGGCAACACAAAAACAAATGTGAAAGATATCTATTTTCAGTGCTTTTACATTCAGTTAATGGTTTTCTCATTCCACATTCACTAAAGCAAACTACTGTAGAAAAATACTTGCCCTGTTGTTTCTCTCTCTCCCTCCGTGTAGTAATTGAAAGTCTCTAATGAGAAATCCCACTTGTTCTGAAGCTTTTGGTTAACATGCATAAGACTGAGTTACGAGTTTTGACCTTTCCCTGACTAACTCAGGGGTACTGGTCTTTGCTTTTCTTTTGATTTTACTTTTTTATTTTTGTGTTACCATCATCCATTCTTTATTTTTCTTTTTTTTTAAATTAATAGTTAATGTTGTGTTAATTTCTGCTTCATAGCAGAGTGATTCAGTTACATATACATATATATATACATTATTTTTATATTTGCTTCCATTATTGCTTATCCTGAATATTAAATATAGTTTCCTGTGCTATGCAGTAAGCCCTTGCTGTTTATCAACTCTATATCTTTTTGCATCTACAAACTTCAAACTGCCTGATCTTTGAGGTAAACTTTGCTCAAGATAAAGACCCATACACAAATGAGGAGTTCAGTACAATTATTTGAGCTCTACTCACTATGGTGAAAGTCACTCAGTCATGTCTGACCCTTTGCAACCCCATAGATGAGCCATGGAATTCTCCAGGCAAGAATGCTGGAGTGGGTAGCCATTCCTTTCTCCAGGGAATCTTCCTAACCCAGTGATTGAACCCAGGTCTCCCACACTGCAGGTGGATTCTTTACCATCTGAACCAGGGAAGCTAGAGGGTATAAATTTAGCAAGCAATATGGAAGTAATGGCCCATGTTATTTATCTACAAATCTATTATGATAAAGTATATCAATCTGGCTGTACTTTTACAATAGGCATTCATATACTTTTTCTCCATTAGTATTTGATAAATTGTAAGAGAGAACTTCCACTCCTCTCCCACAGTGGTCAGTTATCAGATGGTGATAATTATCAATTATAACATCAATATTACATTTAAGTGATTTTTTTAGACTCTCTCAACATACTACCTCAGTGTGCCTTCAAAATATTTTCCCGTAAGCATTTAAATGACTTTTCAAAATCATACTGTGGTATCTAAGTAATTTAATAATATTTTAGAAGTAGAAGGACTGTAAAGGTTTTACCAAAAAAAGAATTTACAGACAAACCTCTTACTTTTACATAAGAGGTACAAAACCATGACAGAGTAAATGACCTGCCAAAGGTCAAACCTTGAGTTAGTGAACAAGTCAGAATTAAAAAACAAAGACCTCAAGTGTGAGATACATTCGTCAGCACTAAATCATGATAAGATTTCAGAGTATTTCCATTGGTTTTTTTTTTTTTTTTTTTTTGGCCACTTCTATCTGTCTTTCATTTATTTCTCTTTGTTCTTTGGTCTGTGTGGACCTCCCATTGCAGTGGCCTCTGTCGCTGCACCAGCTCTGGGCGCATACGCTCCCGAGCTCTGGCTCGGTACTTGGACACATCGGTCCAGCCACTCCGTGGCACGTGGGATTTTCCCAGGCCAGGGGTGGAACCAACGCCCCTTGCACTGCAAGGTAATGTTCTTACCCACTGGACCACCAGGGAAGCCCTCCACTGTCTTTAATTTTAATTTTTTTCAGTGGTCTATTTTTTTAAAAAACTGCTTTTAATGGGTCATTTCCTCACCAAGTCCTTAAAATACAAGCTTTTATTTTCAAACTTTAGAGATGTTTTAATTTTAAAAAGTACTTTCTACTGAAGACTTAAGGGTTTTGCGCCTTATGAAAGAATAACGTAGAATTTGGAAATGGACTTCTGAACTTAAGAAATGGTTGTCACTTTATATGCCCCTTGAAAATCTATTTGGCATTCAAGATCGAGAATTTAGGGGGCACTTTATTATAGAACGCTCAAAGTTCACATGAATGATTGACATGTTTCTGAATTTTTTCAAATTTCCTACATTAAACCCAGCTGGTATTTGGTTCAAGTGTCAGATTTCAAACTCAGTTAAGAAAAAAAATATTTAAAAAATAGACAAGTTAAATAACTATTTCATATTTCTTCAAGGAGTCTTATAGACTGTTTGAAGAAGGAGTTACAAATTTGTATATCTGGAAACTGGCGCATTGAACTAAGAATATTCTTTTTTTCTAATGGGAACATGTTTGCAAATCCTTTAGTTTAATTTTGGAGAAAAGTATATTGTTTGTTCTGTAGGACCTTGTGTCGAATGAAGTAGCAGACATTAAGCAAATGTTACTAAAAGTTATTAAAGACTATGGCCTGGCACTTTTCAGACAAACCTCTTACTTTTACATAAGAGGTACAAAACCATGACAGAGTAAATGACCTGCCAAAGGTCAAACCTTGAGTTAGTGAACAAGTCAGAATTAAAAAACAAAGACCTCAAGTGTGAGATACATTCGTCAGCACTAAATCATGATAAGATTTCAGAGTATTTCCTTTGGGTTTTTTTTTTTTTTTTTTGGCCACTTCTATCTGTCTTTCATTTATTTCTCTTTGTTCTTTGGTCTGTGTGGACCTCCCATTGCAGTGGCCTCTGTCGCTGCACCAGCTCTGGGCGCATACGCTCCCGAGCTCTGGCTCGGTACTTGGACACATCGGTCCAGCCACTCCGTGGCACGTGGGATTTTCCCAGGCCAGGGGTGGAACCAACGCCCCTTGCACTGCAAGGTAATGTTCTTACCCACTGGACCACCAGGGAAGCCCTCCACTGTCTTTAATTTTAATTTTTTTCAGTGGTCTATTTTTTTAAAAAACTGCTTTTAATGGGTCATTTCCTCACCAAGTCCTTAAAATACAAGCTTTTATTTTCAAACTTTAGAGATGTTTTAATTTTAAAAAGTACTTTCTACTGAAGACTTAAGGGTTTTGCGCCTTATGAAAGAATAACGTAGAATTTGGAAATGGACTTCTGAACTTAAGAAATGGTTGTCACTTTATATGCCCCTTGAAAATCTATTTGGCATTCAAGATCGAGAATTTAGGGGGCACTTTATTATAGAACGCTCAAAGTTCACATGAATGATTGACATGTTTCTGAATTTTTTCAAATTTCCTACATTAAACCCAGCTGGTATTTGGTTCAAGTGTCAGATTTCAAACTCAGTTAAGAAAAAAAATATTTAAAAAATAGACAAGTTAAATAACTATTTCATATTTCTTCAAGGAGTCTTATAGACTGTTTGAAGAAGGAGTTACAAATTTGTATTTCTGGAAACTGGCCCATTGAACTAATAATATTCTTTTTTTTCTAATGGGAACATGTTTGCAAATCCTTTAGTTTAATTTTGGAGAAAAGTATATTGTTTGTTCTGTAGGACCTTGTGTCGAATGAAGTAGCAGACATTAAGCAAATGTTACTAAAAGTTATTAAAGACTATGGCCTGGCACTTTTTCATTGTGCAAAGTATAAAGTCCAATATTTTACACATGTAAATGCCTCAAAGCTTACTGAGTCACTAGTGAGAGAAATAGACTGCAGATTTAAAAAGTCAAACCATAGGAGATCAACAAAGCCTTGAAAGGTTCCCAATTAACAAAATTTATTAACTGATATTTTTTAACTGCTGTATATGTGTGTGTGTGTGTGTGTGTGTGTGTGTGTGTGTACTTTTATAATGGATTTAATTGCTGTTGTCTTTGTTATAGATTAAGAAGTGAATTGGGACTGTCCTGGTAATATAGTGGATAAGAATCCACCTGCCAATGCAGGGAATACAAATTCGAACCCTGGTCTAGAAGTAGGTGCCGCAGGGCAACTAGAGCTCCAGAGCTCTCCAGCCACCGCTACCAAGCCTGTGTGCCTACAGCCCGTGGAAAACAAGAGAAGCCACCTCAGTGAGAAGCCTGTGAACCACAATGAAGAGTAGCCTCTGCTTGCCACAGCTAGAAAAAGCCTGACCCAGCACAACCAAAAATAAAATAAATCAATAAAACAAGTGAGGTACACACACAAACACACACACACACACACACTGATCTGGTGTTTCATCTTGAAAGATATGCATAAGTGATTGTTTCAAAGTGAGTAGTTGTCTGTCCCGCCTTCACAGAGTGTACCCAGCCATTGCTCGGTGACAGAAGCTGCTCTCCATAGGTTATAGCTTTGTATGTAGATCTCTAACAGTTTGAATGATGCTCTTCATCATAACCACAAAGCATTTAATTGCACAGAGCAATTTAGGAAAGAGACTCTGGGTCAAGACAGATCGTTATCTAAGGCAGATAACACGGATGTGGAAAACGTCCAGAGTAGGCAGACAACAAAATAATAAGCTATGAGTAATTACAAAGATAAAAATTAGCAGCTTCACTGTACTTTTGCTCACCATAAATGCAATTCGGACAATGCACCTTTGATTTCTAAATTCTTTAGAAGGTAATCAGCAGCTATTATTTCCTCACTAAGCTTTCATTGCTCCAGAGATCACTTTCTGAGCACTTTATCACTGGATAAAAGGATAAGGGGTGGGATGAAGAATATGGTAAAAAATTAAATAAGTTCAAAGAGTCATTTCTGTGCAACATCATTTGAGCCATTTGTTTTCACCACACGTACCATGTACACAGCTAATTACTAAAGATTCTCTTCCTTCATAAAAAAATGTCAGTGCTTAGTAGCTCAGTAGTGTCTAACTCTTTGCAACACCAGGGACTGTAGCCTGCCAGGCTCCTCTGTCCATGGGCTTCTCCAGGCAAAAACACTGGAGTGGGTTGCCATTTCCTTATCCAGGGCATCTTCCCGACCCAGGGATCGAACTAAGGTCTCCTACTTTGCAGGCATATTGTTTATTGTCTGAGCTACCAGGGAAGCCCTCATGCAACAAGGGACAACAATAATTATCAACTATTTTTTGGATTCCTTAAAAAATTGATTAAAAACACAAGAATAAAAATATTTTGGAAACAGGTAAATAGGACAAAGAAATATATATTCAAGGAAATAATAAGAGCAGTAATGATAATACTAACAAACAGCTTTTCCTATTAAATCTTTCTAATGTAATGTCAAGCTCCTAATATTCTATATAAATTTTTTGATTGTCAATAAATCTTTCTTTCATGAGTAGGAGGAAAATGTAGGCATTTTCAGTTTTTTGTATATTACAATAATTGATTAGCAAAAAGGAAATTAAAAAGAAAGGCATTTTTTCTTGGAATGTTATCTGGTGTAGACTAATATATTTTAGTACCTAAAACCTGCAATTTTGGAGTCAAACAAAATACATTAATATGTAAACTGGTAAATATTCTAAAGGCTATCACTCCATGATGGTAAAAACATTAAATTCAGCTTTTTTGTGCTTGCTAAAAAGGAAAGAAAATAATTATAACTATAAAATAAAAACTTTACTCTGAAACAAAGATTATAATAGTTTTAATCAAATCACATTCAGTTTTATTTTAATGAAGCACAGGTGTCTCTAAAAATCTCCACACTTTGCAAAAGAATGGAATTAAAACTATAAGAGATGGGGGATGATACTCCAAAAATTTGTCTGTGAAACACTTTTAAAAAAAGGAAAGGAATAAACCTAATGAATATAGTAGCACAGTTTTGCACTTGTTAAATGGATAAGAAATATATAAATACTATAATAAATATGGCACTTTACTTTGAAAAAGACCTGAAGTTTATAAGGGGTGGGATGAAGAATATGGTAAAAAATTAAATAAGTTCAAAGAGTCATTTCTGTGCAACATCATTTGAGCCATTTGTTTTCACCACACGTACCATGTACACAGCTAATTACTAAAGATTCTCTTCCTTCATAAAAAAATGTCAGTGCTTAGTAGCTCAGTAGTGTCTAACTCTTTGCAACACCAGGGACTGTAGCCTGCCAGGCTCCTCTGTCCATGGGCTTCTCCAGGCAAAAACACTGGAGTGGGTTGCCATTTCCTTATCCAGGGCATCTTCCCGACCCAGGGATCGAACTAAGGTCTCCTACTTTGCAGGCATATTGTTTATTGTCTGAGCTACCAGGGAAGCCCTCATGCAACAAGGGACAACAATAATTATCAACTATTTTTTGGATTCCTTAAAAAATTGATTAAAAACACAAGAATAAAAATATTTTGGAAACAGGTAAATAGGACAAAGAAATATATATTCAAGGAAATAATAAGAGCAGTAATGATAATACTAACAAACAGCTTTTCCTATTAAATCTTTCTAATGTAATGTCAAGCTCCTAATATTCTATATAAATTTTTTGATTGTCAATAAATCTTTCTTTCATGAGTAGGAGGAAAATGTAGGCATTTTCAGTTTTTTGTATATTACAATAATTGATTAGCAAAAAGGAAATTAAAAAGAAAGGCATTTTTTCTTGGAATGTTATCTGGTGTAGACTAATATATTTTAGTACCTAAAACCTGCAATTTTGGAGTCAAACAAAATACATTAATATGTAAACTGGTAAATATTCTAAAGGCTATCACTCCATGATGGTAAAAACATTAAATTCAGCTTTTTTGTGCTTGCTAAAAAGGAAAGAAAATAATTATAACTATAAAATAAAAACTTTACTCTGAAACAAAGATTATAATAGTTTTAATCAAATCACATTCAGTTTTATTTTAATGAAGCACAGGTGTCTCTAAAAATCTCCACACTTTGCAAAAGAATGGAATTAAAACTATAAGAGATGGGGGATGATACTCCAAAAATTTGTCTGTGAAACACTTTTAAAAAAAGGAAAGGAATAAACCTAATGAATATAGTAGCACAGTTTTGCACTTGTTAAATGGATAAGAAATATATAAATACTATAATAAATATGGCACTTTACTTTGAAAAAGACCTGAAGTTTATGTGAAGTGTTGGAAGGAAGGTTCTCTGACTCAATAGGAAGTGAAACATAGAGGTGGCTCAATGTGAACCACTAAATTGTAAGAAGTGAATTGTATATATTTTGTACATTCCTAGGAGGTTCAGCTCAGCAGTGTACAGTTTTCTGGGTTTATTCATTTTCTTTTCTCCTAACAGATGAAACAGTGCAAAAATAAATGCAAAATTGGTCTTTTGCTAAGTTTCTTTCTTTACATATCAATTGCATTGGAACAAATTCACATTTTTAAAAGAATGTTGGCCTCTTTTATTGGTTTATTTATTTATTTTTATCCATCTTTATTCTTTGGCCTGTGTGGGCCTCCCATTGCTGTGGCTTCTCTCGCTGCAGAGCACCAGCTCTGGGCACATGCGCTCCAGAACACTGGCTTGTAATTGGACACACAGATCCAGCAACTCCGCAGCACTTGGGATCTTCCCAGGCCAGGGATTGAACTAGGGCCTCTTGCACTGCAAAGCGGACTCTTTACCCACTGGACCACTAGGGAAGCCCCACATTTTTAAAAATTAATTGCTAGAACTGACTGGATAAGGTTGGTTGAATTCAAAATTTTATTGCTATGTACCAAAACATAAAAAGAAAATAATGTATCTGGAGGCCAATTGCCTGGTATACCTGAATCTCAAATAGCAGTTAAATGAAAGTAAATGATCTGATCAAATACACATGGAAACCACAGGATAGTGACCCTTGAAGGAATTGTTAGACCAAGGCAGGGGTTCTCAAATTCTAATGTGATCTGAATCAACTGCGTTTTTTAGTTTACTAAAGCACGTGTGTGCTAAGCCATGTTAGTAGTGTCTGACTCTAGTCGGCCAGGCTCCTCTGTTCATGGGATTCTCCAGTCAAGAATACTAGACTGGGGGCTTCCCTGGTGGTCCAGTGGGTAAGGACACCGCCTTGCAGTGCAAGGGGTGCCGGTTCGATCCCTGGCCTGGGAAGATCCCACGTGCCATGGAGCAGCTGGACCAACGTGTCCAACTACCGAGCCAGAGCTCTGGGGCACATGCACCCAGAGCCGGTGCTCTGCGACAATAGAGGCCAGTGTGATGGGAGGCCCACATGGGCCAAAAAACAAAAGATGGATGAAAATAGAGAAATGAAAGACCAATAGAAGTGGCCCACCTGCCCCCCACCCCCCCCCCCACCCCGCAAAAAATAAATAAATACAAAACTTAAAAAATAAAAAAAGGAATACTAGAGTGGGTTACCATGCCCTTTTCCAGGGAATCTTTCCAACCCAGGGAACAGTCACATGTCATGTCTTCTGCATAAGCATGTGTGTTCTTTACCACTAGTGCCACCTGGAAATCAACTGCAGTATTTGGGAAAACTCAGATTAGCCCACTCTCAGAGGTTTTGTTTCAATATTTCCATTTCTAAATATCCCCAGGAGATTCTGATGCTGCTAGCCCACAGGCCATGCTTTGGAACCGCTTGGTTAAACCCTATTAACTATTACTGAAAACAGTTGACAATATTGTGTCTCACTTCTTACATAAAGGAGAAAATCTGTTTACTTTGTGATTACTATTAAGAATGTGAATTTCTCATCAGTGTGATCCCAGAACTTTCTTTAACTTCTCTTGGCTTTCTTAGGTGACTCAGTGGTCAAGAATACATCTTCCAAGCAGAAGACATGGGTTCTATCCCTGTGTCAGAGATAGTCCATAGGGTCACAAAGAGTCAGACACAACTTAGCAACAAAACAGTAACAACTTTCCTTGTTCTACTGTTAGTGGAAAAAAACAAACAACAAGAAAAAAGATAAATTTAATGTTTCACTTCATGTGATATGATGGGGATTTTGGTTACAACCTACAAGTATTTGTCATTCTCCAGTGTATAGAAACCATGCATGTATGGTTCAGTTGGCCTCGTCCAATGATTAGCCTCAATTAGAATAATTCATTTAGGTTAAACTCATTCCCTCTGGCCATCCGTGACTGAGTCACTTAGAGAAAAATTTAGAACTTCAATTTAGCAGCTTGGGAAGCAATGTTTGTTTTTCTGCAAGCCTGAATTAAGAAACAGGTCACTCCAGAAGCTACTGGCAGCCATTTTTTAACCATAAGGCAAGAGAGACTGAGGGCGAAGCTGAAACTGCAGGGGATCAGAGCCAAGAGAATTACAGAAAAATAGGGCTAAAAGAACCTGAAGTTCAGACTACTGCCAAAATTCTCTGTTATGAGAGTGAATTAACCACTTGTAATTTTTAAGTTAATTTAGATTAGGTTTCCTATACTTCAGCCAAGAATAAAACAAATCAAAAGAAGAAAAAAAAAAAAAAGATTTCTACCTAAATAGGTAAAGTCGATGGTAAGAAAAGACCAGAGTCACTGAGTAAATCCATCAGTGTGCATATCGGAAGGATTCAACTTCTCCATAAAAATCTATTGATAAACATTCTACTTAAAGTGAACTTTGGCTATTCATACATTCAAGGACCAAGAACTTATAAATAAGAATTCTAGGGAAAAAAATTCAGTTCCAGGTAGCAGAGTCTGGAGAAATCCCTCAAAGGACCAAAGGAAAGATAGCATCTAGAAAAATGAAATGTACAAGCTATTTCTGAAGCCACCCTAGCTAGACTTCAGTTACCTAACCAGAAAAGGAATGTAGTTTCCATTCATGAGTGCAGTTAGTCATTCTTTTTTTATTTTTTTCAATTTTTTTTTTGCATCTCCACTCTAATTTCCTGCTCAACAATGAAAACACAAAATGAACATACAGGCTCTATTAAAGTGTTCCTAAGTTCCTTTCCAGTTCTAATGATCCATACATTGCTATTGCATAGAGTGCTGCAATGAACATTGGGGTACAGGTGTCTCTTTCAATTTTGATTTCATGAGGGTATAAGCCTAATAGTGGGATTTCTGGGTCAAATGGTGCTTCTATTCTTAACATTTTGAGGAATCTCTATACTGTCTTCCATAGTGACTGTATCAATTTACATTCCCACCAACAATGCAGGAGTGTTCCCTTTTCTCCGCACCCTCTCTAGCATGTATTATCTGTAGATTTTTTGATGATGGCCATTCTGACTTGGTGTTTTAGGTTTTTTATATTTCTCTTGTTAAACTCATTCCCTGGCCATCCGTGACTGAGTCACTTAGAGAAAAATTTAGAACTTCAATTTAGCAGCTTGGGAAGCAATGTTTGTTTTCTGCAAGCCTGAATTAAGAAACAGGTCACTCCAGAAGCTACTGGCAGCCATTTTTTAACCATAAGGCAAGAGAGACTGAGGGCGAAGCTGAAACTGCAGGGGATCAGAGCCAAGAGAATTACAGAAAAATAGGGCTAAAAGAACCTGAAGTTCAGACTACTGCCAAAATTCTCTGTTATGAGAGTGAATTAACCACTTGTAATTTTTAAGTTAATTTAGATTAGGTTTCCTATACTTCAGCCAAGAATAAAACAAATCAAAAGAAGAAAAGAAAAAGATTTCTACCTAAATAGGTAAAGTCGATGGTAAGAAAAGACCAGAGTCACTGAGTAAATCCATCAGTGTGCATATCGGAAGGATTCAACTTCTCCATAAAAATCTATTGATAAACATTCTACTTAAAGTGAACTTTGGCTATTCATACATTCAAGGACCAAGAACTTATAAATAAGAATTCTAGGGAAAAAAATTCAGTTCCAGGTAGCAGAGTCTGGAGAAATCCCTCAAAGGACCAAAGGAAAGATAGCATCTAGAAAAATGAAATGTACAAGCTATTTCTGAAGCCACCCTAGCTAGACTTCAGTTACCTAACCAGAAAAGGAATGTAGTTTCCATTCATGAGTGCAGTTAGTCATTCTTTTTTTATTTTTTTCAATTTTTTTTTTGCATCTCCACTCTAATTTCCTGCTCAACAATGAAAACACAAAATGAACATACAGGCTCTATTAAAGTGTTCCTAAGTTCCTTTCCAGTTCTAATGATCCATACATTGCTATTGCATAGAGTGCTGCAATGAACATTGGGGTACAGGTGTCTCTTTCAATTTTGATTTCATGAGGGTATAAGCCTAATAGTGGGATTTCTGGGTCAAATGGTGCTTCTATTCTTAACATTTTGAGGAATCTCTATACTGTCTTCCATAGTGACTGTATCAATTTACATTCCCACCAACAATGCAGGAGTGTTCCCTTTTCTCCGCACCCTCTCTAGCATGTATTATCTGTAGATTTTTTGATGATGGCCATTCTGACTGGTGTGAGGTGATATCTCATTGTAATTTTGATTTGCATTTCTCTAATAATAAACAACATTGAGTATCTTTTCATGTGTTTTTTGGCCATCTGTATGTCCTCCTTGGATAGATGTCTCTTTAGGTCTTTTTCCCATTTTTTGATTGGGTTGTTTGTTTTTTCAATATTGAGCTGCCTGAGCTGCTTATATATTTTGAAGAATAGTTTTTTGTCTGTTGTTTAATTTGCTGTTATTTTCTCCCATTCTGTAGGCTGTTTGTTACCTTGTTTGTAGTTTCTTTTGCTGTGCAGAGGCTTTAGGTTTCATTAGGTCCCACACATTTATTTTTGCTTTTATGTCTGTTATTCTTTCTTCTTTCCCAGCATCAGAAAGGAAATAGCTAATCAAGTCCAAGAAGCACAAAGAGTCCCATACAGGATAAACCCTAGAAGGAACATACCAAGACACATACTAATCAAGATAACACAGAGCAAACACAAAGACAGAATACTCAAAGCAGCAATAAACAAACAAGTAACATTCAAGGGAAATGCTGTACGTTTAACTGCTGACCTCTCAACAGAAACCCTACAGTCAAGAAGAGAATGGCAAGACACTTTTAAAGCGCTGAAAGAGAAAAACCTACAACCGAAAGTACTCTACCCAGGAAGGATCTCATTCAAAATTGATGGAGAAATCAAAAGCTTTACAGACAAACAAAAACTAAGAGAATTCAACACCACAAAATCAGCCCTACAAGTGTTAAAGGGATTTATTTAGGCAATAAATACAAGAGAAGAAAAAGATCTCCAAAACAAACCGCATCATATCACTTGAAAAGATGACAATAGGGGCTCCCCTGGTGGTCCAGTGGGTGGGGACTCCACCTTGCAGTGCAGTGGGCACAGGTTTGACCCCTGGCCCGAGAGGATCCCATGTGGCACAGAGTGGCTGGACCAGTGTGTCCAATTGTGAGCCAGTGCTCTGGAGTGCATGTGCCCAGAGTGGTGCTTTGCACCAAGAGGGGCCACTGTTCTGCACTGAGAGGGGTCACTGCGCTGGGAGGCCCACACAGGCCAACGAATAAAGATGCATCAAAATAAATAAATAGAAAGCCAATAAAAGAGGCCAACATTTAATTTATAAAAAAAGATGACAATAGGATCATATGTATCAATAACCACCTTAAATGTAAATGGACTAAATGCCCCAACCAAAAGACACAGACTGGCTGAATGGATACAAAAACAAGACCCACACATTGTACAAGAAACCCACTTCAGATCTAAGGACACTTATAGACTGAAAATGAGAGGATGGAAAAATATATTTGAGGCAAATGGAAACCAAAAGAAAGCTGGAATAGCAATCCTCATATCAGACAAAATAGACCTTAAAATTAAAAAGTTTATAAAATACAAGACCAGGGCTTCCCTGGTGGTGCAGTGGGTAAGGACACCGCCTTGCAGTGCAAGGGGCACCAGTTCGATCCCTGGCCTGGAAAGATCCCACATGCCGCAGAGCGGCTGGACCAATGTGTCCAATTACGGAGCCAGAGCTGTGGAGCGCATGTGCCCAGAGCCAGCACTCTGCGACAACAGAGGCCACTGCAATGGGAGGCCCACGCAGGTCAGAGAACAAAGATGGATGAAAATGGCCAAATGAAAGACCAATAGAAGTGGCCCGCCCACTCCCATCCCTCCCCAACCCGACCCCTGCCCAAAATAAATAAATAAATAAATCTTAAAAAAAAAAAAAAAAGAAAATAGATAAATGAAAGACCAATAGAAGTGGCCCATCCGGCCCTCCCTCCCCAACCTGCCCCCACCCCCCCGCAAAAAAAATACAAGGCAGGACACTACATAATGATCAAGGGATTGATCCAAGAAGAAGGCATAACAATCATAAATATCTATGCACCCAATGCAGGAGCACCCCAATACATAAGACAAACACTTTCAGACATAAAAGAAGACATTGACAGTAACACAATCATAGTAGGAGACTTTAACACCCCTCTCACACCAATGGACAGATTATCCAAACAGAAAATTAATTTTTTTTTTTTTTTTTTTTTTTTTTTTTTTTTTTTTTTTTTTTTTTTTTTCTTTCCTTTTTTTTTTTTTAATTTTTTTTTTTTTTTTTTATTTTTTTTTTTTTTTTTTTTTTTTTTTTTTTTTTTTTTTTTTTTTTTTTTTTTTTTTTTTTTTTTTTTTTTTTTTTTTTTTTTTTTTTTTTTTTTTTTTTTTTTTTTTTTGTCATTTCCTCTTCCAGAGGATCTTCCTGACCAAGGAGTGAACCTGCATCTCTGTGTCTCCTGCATTGGCAGGTGGATTCTTTACCACTGTGCCACCTGGGAAGCCTAAATGCCAGATAATTAGGTGCCTAATATGTGATGTTTTCCTATATTTCCCTTATCCTAAATACCTCCACAGCCTCTTAAAACAAAATATAAAATAGTTATATTTCACCAAATTCTTTCAGTTATTCATAGAGGACGGCAATCTGAGTCTTGTTGATCATAGGTGCCTTGAGGACATGCCTGTACTGGAAGAGTTTTCATGTTGAGGATCCTCTAAACAGTATTTGGCAAAGGAAACCATAATAATATCCAGGGCAATGTTCAGGTTTATACAAGAAGGTTAACAATTAGTTCCATAAAAACCAGAAATACGAAGCATTTTCTTTTAGAAAAAAGGTAGATTTGACCAGCAACTTTAACATTTGGCACAATTGTGTAAACACATATACACACAGTGTGACATGAAACCTAAGGACTGAGTGTGTCCATGGAAAGTAAGTCACCAAACAATAAAACTACAGGAAAATTATGTGGCATTTTAGGATTCATTTATAAACACAGTCTCCTGGAACACTTCTACAAAGCTGGTGAAATTGTAGTCCATTTTACTCCTGTTCACCAAACAGTAATAATCTCAAACTGCTGAGTTTAAGAAGGAAAAGGATACCTTACCAGCTTTTACATAGACCATCCCTGCTGATTTTTATGTACAAAAACTTGCACTATTGGAAATTCCATCCATCAGAAATAATTTACATTGCTAGCTTTATATTTACCAGGTATGTATTAATGGATGGGTGGCTAGGGTTTTGCTATGTTTTTTTTTTTTTCTGGTTGTTTTAACGTTATTTTGTCACCTGCATTGTGCTTTTTCTAAAAGCCTGTCTGAAAGACAGGTTCACCTAAGAAAACTGTAGAATATACTCTGAAAAACAGAATGTGTAGTATAATATTTTTGTGATTTTGCCGCCTGCTGCTGTCACCTCATTATTCAAAAGGTATACCTGGGTGTTATTCAGAAGATGTAACATCCTAAGAAAATTTAATTTCATGGGGTATTAATTTATAAAGCATTAAAAAAATTGTATCGTATTTATGATGAATTTGTAGGACACTGTTTGCCTAAAAGAACATAGAGAGATTTTTTTTTTTCAAAATCTCTCTAGTGTCTAACATAGAGCTTGGAGCTAAGATGGCGGCGTAGAAGGACGTGCACTCATCTCTCCTGCAAAATCGCCTGAATTGCGACGAGTTCCTGGGAAACCATCGACGAAAGGAGATTGGATCTGATCACAGAGAGGACACCCTACATCGAAGAACAAAGGAGAAGCCGCATCAAGACGGTAGGAGGGTGCAATCGCACTTTAAAAGTCAAACCTCATACCCGCCGGAGAGGCTGGGCGGGCCAAAGCCGCAAAGCCTGTTGCAGATCAAAACCCGGTGAGGAGCACTAACACCCACAAGGGACTGAGCCAGACCTGCTTTGGAGGGTCCAGGTGCCCCTTGAGCTAGAAGTGCCCTTGAGCAGGCCTCGGAAGGGCGGCACTCAGTTCCCTTTGGAGGAGGTTACCATTAACCCGATCACAGAGTCGCCAAGAGGACTGGAAAGTCTCTGCGCACTGTGATCCGGGAGAGAGGAATAGCGATCCCGCATGAGACTGAGCCAGACTCACCTCTGAGTAACCTGACGTCTCCGCGGTGGCGGGTCGACGGTGGCCTGCAGCAGGGTCGGGGCACTGTGGAAGTGCTTCCCATAGAGCGTGTGGGAATGAATCCTCTGTGAGACAGACGCCATTTTCCCTACTGTAGTTTGGCTGCTGGTCAAACTGCAGGGCTGCTGGTCAAGCTACAGGAGGAACTTAGCTCCACCCAGCAAGAAAAGGATTTGGATTAAGAAACTCCCAGGGCCAGCCTGGGCGGGCCTTTAATTCTGGAATAGGCCAAAACAAGCAGTCAAAGAGGTCTTCAGATCCAACCACTGCCAGAGGCAAGAAAAAGACTGATAATTCCTGAACAGTCAGCAAGAGACAGAAGAACATAAACACTATTTTCACGTTTTGTCTGAAGCTGGAGTTACTGCTGGACTTTAAAATTTCATTTTTTGTATTGTATTACTTTGTTTCAATTTTTTTTTTCTTCTCTTTTTTCCAAACCCACTCAGTGCACCCACCGCTTTTTTTTTTTTTTTTCTTTTCTTGGGGGTGTGTGTGAGAGAGAGAGTGGGTGTGTTCATTTCCTTCACTGAATTCTATTGAAGCTACTAATCTTATCAGTAAGACTGAATATATTCAAGTTTACATAATTTTTTTTTTTCTTTTTCCTTTTAAACCACACATTTTATTTTGGTATAAACTTCTGGTTCCCCATTGGCCTTTTAAGGTTCTGTGGGGGTTTTGTTTGTTTTTATTATTTTTGCTTTGTTTTTCTATATTTTTCTATAAAATTTAGATCTTTTAATTTTTAATAATTTTTTCATTTGTACTACTACCTCCTCTATAATTCTTTGCTTTCTCTGAAGCTCCTTTCCTATACCACTAAATTCTAATACATACAAATCTTTATCTCCCTATATTTAACTTTGCAATATTATTCTATATTTCTCTTCTATCCTCCCTTTCTCTTTTTCCCTTTCCCCACTATATTTCTTAGTCTGTTCTGTCCTCATTGCCTTATCCCCAACGGGATCCTGCTCTAGCATTATTCTCCAATTGGTACTCTACTTAGTTTGCTTATTAACTTGTGGATATCATTCTTGGATTTCTCTATTCGCCGTGCTAACGTATTGTACTGTGTTTTGATTGGAATGCTTGGGTTATGTTATAGCTGTATATGTTCATGTGTATAATTCAATACGCTAGATAGTACTTGCATAATTTTTAAATTGCCATTTGTCAAAGGTATACCTTCTGTTTCTCATTTGCATATATATGTTTTAATATCATTTAATGCCATAACAAACCAGCCGTGAAATCTTCATTCCCTGGTCAGGCAACAAGCCACGGGGTTTTGAGGGTGCACTGACTCCAAAACTACAATACTAGAGAACGATAACACTAAAGAGCAGTATACAAGTGAGAACGCCAGCAAAGGTAATCACTTGTATACAAGTCCTGACATCACCCAATCACCAGCATCACCCAGAATAAGAAGCCCCATCCAAACAACAAACACCAACACGTAACTCAAAGTCTGAGGTCCCAAAGGTATACAACAGTCTTCTCTGACCACAATGCTATGAGACTAGATATCAAGTACTAGAAAAAAAAAAACTGCTAAAAACACAAATGCATGGAGACTAAACAGCACATACCTAAAGAATGAACAGATTACTGAACAAATCAAAGGAGAAATAAAAGAATTTCTAGAAGAAAACGACAATGAAAACACAACAGTGCAAAACCTATTGGATACTGCAAAAGCAGTTCTAAGAGGAAAGTTTATAGCAATACAGTCCTGCCTCAAAAAACAAGAAAAACATCAAAAAGACAACCTAACTCTAGTTATTCTTAATAATTATTTTTGTCAACTTCACAAAGTCTCACGTAAAAGAATCTTTCTAACTTATAGTCACATACAGATTACTGCATAGACTCTACTGGTTAATATAGTGTTTTGAACAAAGAATGGGCCTATTCAGGCAGTCTTACTTGCACTCAACTTACAAAATTTCACCTTAACAAAATTTACTTCTGGCTAAATTTGTCCCATTTTTTTCCCAACAGAAAACTAACAAAAAACTGCCATGAAAAGTGAAAAAGCCAAGGAGTCAAGAAAAATTAATTTGCAAAATTGTCTATCAGGGGCTTCCCCTGGTGGTCCAGTGGGTAAGGACACCGCCTTGCAGTGCAAGGGGCACCGGTTCGATCCCTGGCCTGGGAAGATCCCACGTGCCGCAGAGCGGCTGGACCGATGTGTCCAATTACCAAGTCGGAGCTCTGGAGCGCATGCGCCCAGAACCTGCGCTCTGCGACGACAGACGCCACCGCGATGGGAGGCCCACAGGAGCCAAAGAACAAAGACGGATGAAAATGGAGAAATGAAAGACCAATAGAAGTGGCCCGCCTGCTCCCCTCCATCCCCAACCCGACCCCCGCCCAAAATAAATATATAAAAATAAATCTTTTAAAAAATAAAAAAATTGTCTATCAGAAGAGAGATTCTTTCACTTTCACTTGGCCTAAGGACAAATTAAGCCCAGTAAACTAATATTAATCAGAAAGAGCATTGCTTTAGGAGTGAGATAATTTTTTGAAATCCTACCTCTGCTATTAACTTTGGACAAGCTGCTTAATGTTCTTGAGTACCAGATTTTTCATCTGTAAAATAGGGACAATGTGTAATTGATAGAGGAATTTTTTCTGGTGTGAAAATTAAATAAGGCAGCATGTGAAAAGCATCTTACAGTGCCTGAAAGATGTGTGCACGTACGCTCAGTTGTGTCTAAAACTCTCTGCAACCCCATGAATTATACCCAACCAGGGTCCCCTGTCCATGGGGTTCTCCAAACAAGAATACTTGGAGTAGGTTGTCATTTCCTCTTCCAGAGGATCTTCCTGACCAAGGAGTGAACCTGCATCTCTGTGTCTCCTGCATTGGCAGGTGGATTCTTTACCACTGTGCCACCTGGGAAGCCTAAATGCCAGATAATTAGGTGCCTAATATGTGATGTTTTCCTATATTTCCCTTATCCTAAATACCTCCACAGCCTCTTAAAACAAAATATAAAATAGTTATATTTCACCAAATTCTTTCAGTTATTCATAGAGGACGGCAATCTGAGTCTTGTTGATCATAGGTGCCTTGAGGACATGCCTGTACTGGAAGAGTTTTCATTTTGAGGATCCTCTAAACAGTATTTGGCAAAGGAAACCATAATAATATCCAGGGCAATGTTCAGGTTTATACAAGAAGGTTAACAATTAGTTCCATAAAAACCAGAAATACGAAGCATTTTCTTTTAGAAAAAAGGTAGATTTGACCAGCAACTTTAACATTTGGCACAATTGTGTAAACACATATACACACAGTGTGACATGAAACCTAAGGACTGAGTGTGTCCATGGAAAGTAAGTCACCAAACAATAAAACTACAGGAAAATTATGTGGCATTTTAGGATTCATTTATAAACACAGTCTCCTGGAACACTTCTACAAAGCTGGTGAAATTGTAGTCCATTTTACTCCTGTTCACCAAACAGTAATAATCTCAAACTGCTGAGTTTAAGAAGGAAAAGGATACCTTACCAGCTTTTACATAGACCATCCCTGCTGATTTTTATGTACAAAAACTTGCACTATTGGAAATTCCATCCATCAGAAATAATTTACATTGCTAGCTTTATATTTACCAGGTATGTATTAATGGATGGGTGGCTAGGGTTTTGCTATGTTTTTTTTTTTTCTGGTTGTTTTAACGTTATTTTGTCACCTGCATTGTGCTTTTTCTAAAAGCCTGTCTGAAAGACAGGTTCACCTAAGAAAACTGTAGAATATACTCTGAAAAACAGAATGTGTAGTATAATATTTTTGTGATTTTGCCGCCTGCTGCTGTCACCTCATTATTCAAAAGGTATACCTGGGTGTTATTCAGAAGATGTAACATCCTAAGAAAATTTAATTTCATGGGGTATTAATTTATAAAGCATTAAAAAAATTGTATCGTATTTATGATGAATTTGTAGGACACTGTTTGCCTAAAAGAACATAGAGAGATTTTTTTTTTTCAAAATCTCTCTAGTGTCTAACATAGAGATGATGTTTTCAATGAATATTGTTGGATTCCTAGTACCACCATTAGTCAGATGACCTTGAACAGAGAATTCAACAATTGCACACAATCAGGTACTAAAATTAGAAACAGATCAATAAGTACCATGTAGATCATTGTGAATAACAAATTAAATAATACATATAAAATACTTTCTAAATAAAAGAGTAGAGAAGCAGTTTTGGAATATTAAGTTTTTCTGCATTCTAACCCCTCAGCTACTTACACCTGTATGACCTTGAGAAGTAATTTATTTCATCTAAGAGCTCAAATTTTGTCTATGTGTTGCAAAAAAATTTCTGATAATAACACCTATCTTCCTATCCTATTTGCAGAATTCAAATGCAATTGTATTCTCTAAAAGAGTATTGTCAACTGTAAAATATTATACAATTTTAAATGAATGAGTGTTCTTGTCCCAATTATACTAACATGAATTATTAAAACAGAGAGACACTTTAGTTAAAATATTGGATTATAAATCCATGAAGTTAGTGACTGGTCAAACTGCATTTAGTCCATTTACCCTGTTACCAAAAGTAATATCTCATGCTATTAAGAAGGAAAAGGATACCCTACAGCTTTTCAAGACCTCCTGCTGATTTTTATGTACAAAAACTTGCACTATTGGAAATTCCATCCATCAGAAATAATTTACATTGCTAGCTTTATATTTACCAGGTATGTATTAATGGATGGGTGGCTAGGGTTTTGCTATGTTTTTTTTTTTTCTGGTTGTTTTAACGTTATTTTGTCACCTGCATTGTGCTTTTTCTAAAAGCCTGTCTGAAAGACAGGTTCACCTAAGAAAACTGTAGAATATACTCTGAAAAACAGAATGTGTAGTATAATATTTTTGTGATTTTGCCGCCTGCTGCTGTCACCTCATTATTCAAAAGGTATACCTGGGTGTTATTCAGAAGATGTAACATCCTAAGAAAATTTAATTTCATGGGGTATTAATTTATAAAGCATTAAAAAAATTGTATCGTATTTATGATGAATTTGTAGGACACTGTTTGCCTAAAAGAACATAGAGAGATTTTTTCAAAATCTCTCTAGTGTCTAACATAGAGATGATGTTTTCAATGAATATTGTTGGATTCCTAGTACCACCATTAGTCAGATGACCTTGAACAGAGAATTCAACAATTGCACACAATCAGGTACTAAAATTAGAAACAGATCAATAAGTACCATGTAGATCATTGTGAATAACAAATTAAATAATACATATAAAATACTTTCTAAATAAAAGAGTAGAGAAGCAGTTTTGGAATATTAAGTTTTTCTGCATTCTAACCCCTCAGCTACTTACACCTGTATGACCTTGAGAAGTAATTTATTTCATCTAAGAGCTCAAATTTTGTCTATGTGTTGCAAAAAAATTTCTGATAATAACACCTATCTTCCTATCCTATTTGCAGAATTCAAATGCAATTGTATTCTCTAAAAGAGTATTGTCAACTGTAAAATATTATACAATTTTAAATGAATGAGTGTTCTTGTCCCAATTATACTAACATGAATTATTAAAACAGAGAGACACTTTAGTTAAAAATATTGGATTATAAACTCCATGAAGTTAGTGATTCTGTTTTGTTTCTGGATGTATCTTGAACTCCTAGAACAATGCCTGACACATAGCAGGCACTCAGTAAATACTTATTCAAGAAATATTAACTACAGGAAAATTATAAATTTATAGAACAATATATTAAAGTTAATATGTCAATAGTGACAACTTGAAAAAAGCAGATTATTCCTTGTGTACTACTAAAAAATCAACTGGGAGCTTCCCTGATGGCTTAGCAGTAAAGAATCTGCCTGCCGCTGGAGAACAAAATGGCAACCCACTCCAGCATTCTTGCCTGGAGGATTCCGTGGACAAAGGAGCCTTGCAGGCTACAGTCCTTGGAATAGCAGAGTCAGACACAATTTGCGACGAAACCACCACCACAGCACAAGAAATTAGCTAACAATGAGAATGAAGAATTTTCTGGAGGTGAAGGAAATTATTTAAGAGAGGACTGTATACTTTTATTCCGTGATTTACACCGGGAAAGAATAGTCATATTACATTCTCCCAGGGGCCAAGCAATGCACTGTTTTTTTTCCACATTGGTGAGAAAAAAATCAAATGAATGAAAATAAACTAGAAGCAAGCATTTGGCAATTTAGGCATCTTTTCAAGAAAGAAAATGTGATGTATCTCCTCAAATTGGTATGCTTTTGTCCTTACATCCTATATCTCTTTGTGCATGTACACTTAAAGCTAAAATAAGTAATTATTGTTCACAATACTGATTCTGAATTCTTGAATGAATGATGTCACATTCAATGCTATCCTTTCTAGTACAGAGAAATATATGCTTCATAAATGTATGCCACAAAAACAAATAATTACTACTTTTCAATTTTGTGGTATTCACTTCTTTCCTCCAAACATTTTAATTAAGCATCTACTATGTGCTGTGAATTGGAAATAATTCAAAGAAGGAATAAAGATGATCAATATTATAATAAAGTTTATAACTTAGTGAAAGAAAAGAAAAATCTAACCCTGTCTTATTTATATTACTTTATTTGATCAATCTATTTTCCTACAGCACTGATAATTATATATCAGGCTTCTTTTCTGTGAAATTTAAAACAGCTAAGTCATACTAATATGCATCTGGGTTGATACTCTGCATTTTCCTTTCTGGATGACTTTGCAATTTACTGTTAGTTTTTTCTTTGCTTTTGTATATTTGTATGGGTGTGTGAGTGTATTCGTCAGGGCACAATAATGTTTTCCTGTGTTACTTTCTGGCAGCTCCCAAAGTATATTTCTATCCAAATATTTATCCACCATGTGTTATAATTATTAATTTACTTGCATGTCTTCCCAACAACTATAGCTGTTATTGTTTAGTCGCTAAGTCATATCCGACTCTTTTGTGACCTGATGGACTATAGCCCACCAGGCGCCCCTACCCATGGGATTCACCAAGCAAGAATACAGGAGTGTGTTGCCATTTCTTTCTCCAGGGGATCTTCATCACTGAAGGATCTAACCCACGTCTCCTGAATTGCAGGCAGATTCTTCACCACTGTGCCACCTGGAAAGCCCATATAGCACAGTACCTGGGATATTATATACACTAAATGTAGAAGGATGGGACTTCTCTGGTCGTACAATGGATAAGAATCCACCTGCCAATGCAAGGAAGGACACAGGTTTCATCCCTGATCTGGGAAGATTCCACATGTCATGGAGCAATGAAAGCCCATGCACCACAACTACTGACCCCAGCTCTAGAGACCCCGAGTCACGACAATTGAAGCCGGTATGGTTACAACCTAAGCTCCACAACCAGAAAACCATCACAATGAGAAGCCTGCACATTGCAAGGAAGAGCAGCCCCCATTTGCTGCAACTAGAGAAAGTCTGTACACAGCAATGAAGGCTCAATACAACCAAAAAAATTAATTTACAAACAAGATGGCAAATTGTGCAAAAGACATAGAAGGGTAAAATAAAAGAAGGAAGGGAAGGAGCAAGGAAATAAAACATTCGTGTAAATACATGTCATGATTTATTCCAAATGAGCACATGATCCAAACCCAGAGAAGATTTAACATAAGTGAATACATTGATGCCAAATTATGCTGGAGATTTAAAGGCACGCAAATCAAAAGAAGCAAGGCAACAGGTGGTAAGTTTGCAATGAGGAATTAGATCATGTCTATCTACATGTTCTTGTTAATCTCATATAGTCTTTATGCCACACAAGGAGAAGTCACAGCCTTCTGAGCTTGAGGCTCAGGAGGTCTACTCTTGCAACACAAGTCACCTTGTGCAGCGAGAGGTTCACGTTTTGGTAGCTAGACTAAAGCAGACATTACAGTTGTTATCTCAGTGACACAGCAGGAAGTAGAGGAAGCATTTCATTATCTTCTCTTTACTTTTACCTTTTTGCCTAAATGACCTAGATAATTGGCTTACCTCTCCAAGCCGCCTAGAATGTGGAGCTGCCAGAGCTGCCAGAGGAAACTTGCCCAGTCTTAATCCATGGTACCAGTGTCTTCATTATTGCTCAATACCACACTCTAAGTAAACAATAAAACAACTACAAACTCGCTGAGAAAGGTTCTGCCAAAATTACATGCCTGCTGCTCCCAGACTTGAGAAACACACTCAAAAATGATTTGCAGGGAAACAAAAGCACAAATAAAAATCCTGTCTGGTGCAGTCCTACAGAGCAGGTTTTACTGGTAGAGTAGCAATCTCACTACTGCTTGACAGTGAGTGCTCTGTGCTTCCACCCTAAGGGCATGCCCCCAGGAACCTGGGATGGCTTCCCACCACTATCCTGTCCACAGAGGACATTTCTCACTGGTATCTGTTAGGACAGCTGGAAAGATAGTATTTTACCAAAATAAACTTTTTTTATTAAAAGTTATGATTGCACCTGCAATACAACCCAGCATGTGGCATGTCAGCTTTGTTGTACATTATTTTCCTATTACTATTCCAGGAAAGATCTCTATCAGTGACTGCCTGTGGAGCAGGGAAAAACTCCAAAATGGAGTGTTATAACTTACAGCCCAGAGGATACAATCAATCCGAGAAGAAACACACCAAGACACATATTAATGAAGTTAACACAAATTAAACACAAAGATAGAATTCTCAAAGCAGCAAGGAAAAGCAACTAGTGACATACAAGGGAAAGCCCATCCGTTTAACAGCTGATCTTTCAACAGAAACTCTGCAGGCCAGAAGGGAATGGCAGGACACATTTAAACGGCTGAAAGAGAATAATCTGCAACCAAGAATCCTCTACCCTGCCAAGATCTCCTTCAAAATTGATGGAGAAATCAAAAGCTTTACAGACAAGCAAAAATTAAAAGAATTTAGTCACACCAAACCAGCCTTACAACAAATGTTAAAGGGACTTATATAGACAACAAGTATAAAAGGAGAAGATCCACGAAACAAACCCATCATAACATCTAAGAAGATGACAATAGGATCATTTGTATCAATAATTACTTTGAATGTCAATGGACTAAACGCCCCAACCAAAAGACACAGAGTGGCTGAATGGATCCAAAAACACGACCCATACATATGCTGCCTCCAGGAAACTCATTTCAGACCTAGAGACACTCATAGACTGAAAGTGAGAGGCTGGAAAAAGATATTCCATGCAAATGGAAATCAAAAGAAAGCTGGAGTAGCAATCCTCATATCAGATAAAATAGATTTTAAAGTAAAGAAGATTCTAAGAGACAAGGCAGGTCACTACATCATGATTAAGGGATCCATCCAAGAAGAAGACATAACAATCATAAATATCTATGCTCCCAACACAGGAGCACCCCAATACATGAGACAAACACTTTCAGACATAAAAGAAGACATTGACAGCAACACAATCATAGTAGGAGACTTTAACACTCCTCTCACACCAATGGACAGATCATCCAAACAGAAAATTAATAAAGAAACACAAGCCTTAAATGCCACACTAGAAGAAATGGACCTCATTGATATCTTTAGGACTTTCCATCCAAAAGCAGAAGAATACACTTTCTTCTCAAGTGCTCACGGAACATTCTCCAGGATAGACCACATCTTGGGCCACAAATCAATCCTCAGTCAATTCAATAACATAGAGATGATGTTTTCAATGAATATTGTTGGATTCCTAGTACCACCATTAGTCAGATGACCTTGAACAGAGAATTCAACAATTGCACACAATCAGGTACTAAAATTAGAAACAGATCAATAAGTACCATGTAGATCATTGTGAATAACAAATTAAATAATACATATAAAATACTTTCTAAATAAAAGAGTAGAGAAGCAGTTTTGGAATATTAAGTTTTTCTGCATTCTAACCCCTCAGCTACTTACACCTGTATGACCTTGAGAAGTAATTTATTTCATCTAAGAGCTCAAATTTTGTCTATGTGTTGCAAAAAAATTTCTGATAATAACACCTATCTTCCTATCCTATTTGCAGAATTCAAATGCAATTGTATTCTCTAAAAGAGTATTGTCAACTGTAAAATATTATACAATTTTAAATGAATGAGTGTTCTTGTCCCAATTATACTAACATGAATTATTAAAACAGAGAGACACTTTAGTTAAAAATATTGGATTATAAACTCCATGAAGTTAGTGATTCTGTTTTGTTTCTGGATGTATCTTGAACTCCTAGAACAATGCCTGACACATAGCAGGCACTCAGTAAATACTTATTCAAGAAATATTAACTACAGGAAAATTATAAATTTATAGAACAATATATTAAAGTTAATATGTCAATAGTGACAACTTGAAAAAAGCAGATTATTCCTTGTGTACTACTAAAAAATCAACTGGGAGCTTCCCTGATGGCTTAGCAGTAAAGAATCTGCCTGCCGCTGGAGAACAAAATGGCAACCCACTCCAGCATTCTTGCCTGGAGGATTCCGTGGACAAAGGAGCCTTGCAGGCTACAGTCCTTGGAATAGCAGAGTCAGACACAATTTGCATAAACCACCACCACAGCACAAGAAATTAGCTAACAATGAGAATGAAGAATTTTCTGGAGGTGAAGGAAATTATTTAAGAGAGGACTGTATACTTTTATTCCGTGATTTACACCGGGAAAGAATAGTCATATTACATTCTCCCAGGGGCCAAGCAATGCACTGTTTTTTTTCCACATTGGTGAGAAAAAAATCAAATGAATGAAAATAAACTAGAAGCAAGCATTTGGCAATTTAGGCATCTTTTCAAGAAAGAAAATGTGATGTATCTCCTCAAATTGGTATGCTTTTGTCCTTACATCCTATATCTCTTTGTGCATGTACACTTAAAGCTAAAATAAGTAATTATTGTTCACAATACTGATTCTGAATTCTTGAATGAATGATGTCACATTCAATGCTATCCTTTCTAGTACAGAGAAATATATGCTTCATAAATGTATGCCACAAAAACAAATAATTACTACTTTTCAATTTTGTGGTATTCACTTCTTTCCTCCAAACATTTTAATTAAGCATCTACTATGTGCTGTGAATTGGAAATAATTCAAAGAAGGAATAAAGATGATCAATATTATAATAAAGTTTATAACTTAGTGAAAGAAAAGAAAAATCTAACCCCTGTTTTATTTATATTACTTTATTTGATCAATCTATTTTCCTACAGCACTGATAATTATATATCAGGCTTCTTTTCTGTGAAATTTAAAACAGCTAAGTCATACTAATATGCATCTGGGTTGATACTCTGCATTTTCCTTTCTGGATGACTTTGCAATTTACTGTTAGTTTTTTCTTTGCTTTTGTATATTTGTATGGGTGTGTGAGTGTATTCGTCAGGGCACAATAATGTTTTCCTGTGTTACTTTCTGGCAGCTCCCAAAGTATATTTCTATCCAAATATTTATCCACCATGTGTTATAATTATTAATTTACTTGCATGTCTTCCCAACAACTATAGCTGTTATTGTTTAGTCGCTAAGTCATATCCGACTCTTTTGTGACCTGATGGACTATAGCCCACCAGGCGCCCCTACCCATGGGATTCACCAAGCAAGAATACAGGAGTGTGTTGCCATTTCTTTCTCCAGGGGATCTTCATCACTGAAGGATCTAACCCACGTCTCCTGAATTGCAGGCAGATTCTTCACCACTGTGCCACCTGGAAAGCCCATATAGCACAGTACCTGGGATATTATATACACTAAATGTAGAAGGATGGGACTTCTCTGGTCGTACAATGGATAAGAATCCACCTGCCAATGCAAGGAAGGACACTTTTTCCACATTGGTGAAAAAAAAAAGAGCTAGAAGCAAGCATTTGGCAATTTAGGCATCTTTTCAAGAAAGAAAATGTGATGTATCTCCTCAAATTGGTATGCTTTTGTCCTTACATCCTATATCTCTTTGTGCATGTACACTTAAAGCTAAAATAAGTAATTATTGTTCACAATACTGATTCTGAATTCTTGAATGAATGATGTCACATTCAATGCTATCCTTTCTAGTACAGAGAAATATATGCTTCATAAATGTATGCCACAAAAACAAATAATTACTACTTTTCAATTTTGTGGTATTCACTTCTTTCCTCCAAACATTTTAATTAAGCATCTACTATGTGCTGTGAATTGGAAATAATTCAAAGAAGGAATAAAGATGATCAATATTATAATAAAGTTTATAACTTAGTGAAAGAAAAGAAAAATCTAACCCCTGTTTTATTTATATTACTTTATTTGATCAATCTATTTTCCTACAGCACTGATAATTATATATCAGGCTTCTTTTCTGTGAAATTTAAAACAGCTAAGTCATACTAATATGCATCTGGGTTGATACTCTGCATTTTCCTTTCTGGATGACTTTGCAATTTACTGTTAGTTTTTTCTTTGCTTTTGTATATTTGTATGGGTGTGTGAGTGTATTCGTCAGGGCACAATAATGTTTTCCTGTGTTACTTTCTGGCAGCTCCCAAAGTATATTTCTATCCAAATATTTATCCACCATGTGTTATAATTATTAATTTACTTGCATGTCTTCCCAACAACTATAGCTGTTATTGTTTAGTCGCTAAGTCATATCCGACTCTTTTGTGACCTGATGGACTATAGCCCACCAGGCGCCCCTACCCATGGGATTCACCAAGCAAGAATACAGGAGTGTGTTGCCATTTCTTTCTCCAGGGGATCTTCATCACTGAAGGATCTAACCCACGTCTCCTGAATTGCAGGCAGATTCTTCACCACTGTGCCACCTGGAAAGCCCATATAGCACAGTACCTGGGATATTATATACACTAAATGTAGAAGGATGGGACTTCTCTGGTCGTACAATGGATAAGAATCCACCTGCCAATGCAAGGAAGGACACAGGTTTCATCCCTGATCTGGGAAGATTCCACATGTCATGGAGCAATGAAAGCCCATGCACCACAACTACTGACCCCAGCTCTAGAGACCCCGAGTCACGACAATTGAAGCCGGTATGGTTACAACCTAAGCTCCACAACCAGAAAACCATCACAATGAGAAGCCTGCACATTGCAAGGAAGAGCAGCCCCCATTTGCTGCAACTAGAGAAAGTCTGTACACAGCAATGAAGGCTCAATACAACCAAAAAAATTAATTTACAAACAAGATGGCAAATTGTGCAAAAGACATAGAAGGGTAAAATAAAAGAAGGAAGGAAGGAGCAAGGAAATAAAACATTCGTGTAAATACATGTCATGATTTATTCCAAATGAGCACATGATCCAAACCCAGAGAAGATTTAACATAAGTGAATACATTGATGCCAAATTATGCTGGAGATTTAAAGGCACGCAAATCAAAAGAAGCAAGGCAACAGGTGGTAAGTTTGCAATGAGGAATTAGATCATGTCTATCTACATGTTCTTGTTAATCTCATATAGTCTTTATGCCACACAAGGAGAAGTCACAGCCTTCTGAGCTTGAGGCTCAGGAGGTCTACTCTTGCAACACAAGTCACCTTGTGCAGCGAGAGGTTCACGTTTTGGTAGCTAGACTAAAGCAGACATTACAGTTGTTATCTCAGTGACACAGCAGGAAGTAGAGGAAGCATTTCATTATCTTCTCTTTACTTTTACCTTTTTGCCTAAATGACCTAGATAATTGGCTTACCTCTCCAAGCCGCCTAGAATGTGGAGCTGCCAGAGCTGCCAGAGGAAACTTGCCCAGTCTTAATCCATGGTACCAGTGTCTTCATTATTGCTCAATACCACACTCTAAGTAAACAATAAAACAACTACAAACTCGCTGAGAAAGGTTCTGCCAAAATTACATGCCTGCTGCTCCCAGACTTGAGAAACACACTCAAAAATGATTTGCAGGGAAACAAAAGCACAAATAAAAATCCTGTCTGGTGCAGTCCTACAGAGCAGGTTTTACTGGTAGAGTAGCAATCTCACTACTGCTTGACAGTGAGTGCTCTGTGCTTCCACCCTAAGGGCATGCCCCCAGGAACCTGGGATGGCTTCCCACCACTATCCTGTCCACAGAGGACATTTCTCACTGGTATCTGTTAGGACAGCTGGAAAGATAGTATTTTACCAAAATAAACTTTTTTTATTAAAAGTTATGATTGCACCTGCAATACAACCCAGCATGTGGCATGTCAGCTTTGTTGTACATTATTTTCCTATTACTATTCCAGGAAAGATCTCTATCAGTGACTGCCTGTGGAGCAGGGAAAAACTCCAAAATGGAGTGTTATAACTTACAGCCCAGAGGATACAAAAAAGAAAAGAAAAAAATAGCAACAACAACCTGAGATTCCATACCCTTGTTTCCCTTAGTAAAAGGGAAAGAGTTAGCTAATTTTGTGTAGTTTAGTTCATATAGTCAAGGATATTTTTATGTCTATGAGAAAAGAAAGTGCTGCATTCAAGAAAATTTAAAATGTATTTAAAATATGGACATACTGCCAAATTACACATCAAAACATGCTTTACTTGTATGATCTTTCAAATCTTATTCAAACTACATGCAATTCATCCTCCATACTGGCTTATGTGCAGGGTTGGGGGGCTGTATTTTTGCTTATACCTTCTCCCTGTCCCATCCTTTGTCCTTCAAAAGATTTAGTTTAACTGGTGCCTACTCAGAGACACTTTTCTTCCCTACTGGGTTCCTTACACGTTTTTGTCATCAAAATTTTTACAAATTATTTTTATTTTTAAAAGATATCTATTTGTTTATTTGTCTGCATTGGGTCTTTGTTTTGGCACATAGGATCTTCGATCTTCAGCATGCAGAATCTTTTAGTTGCGGCACGTGGGGTCTAGTTCCATGACCAGGAGTCAACCCAGGCCTACTGCACTGGGAGCAAGGAGTCCAACCACTGGACCACCAGAGATGTCCCAAATTTTTTTTACAAATTATTACTACTTAACCTATGCCCTTGCTTGTATCTATTTCCTTCAGTAGAATTTATGTTCCCAAAGGGCAAGTACCCTTGCTGTCTCATTGATTATTGTATTATAAAAACCTACCTCTCTGGAGAAGGAAATGGCAATCCACTCTAGTATTCTTGCCTGGAGAATTTCAAAGACTGAGGAGCATGGTGGGCTACAGTCCATGGGGGTCCCAAAGAGTTGGACACAACTGACTAAGTATGCATATATATATATGTATATCAGTAATTTTGTAGTGATTATATGTTGAAATGATATTTTTAATATACTGGGCTAAATAAAACATGTTATAAAAATTAAAAAAAAAAAAACTACCTCTCTGCTTGACATGTATCAAATACTCAGGTATTTTGATAAATGAAAGAATGAATTGTGCAACCTAGTGCTAAATAACTACATTTAGTTTATTGGCCTTGCTATTTATTTACTGCATAATCTTAAGAGTTAATTTGTTGTTATTGTTTAGTCTCTAAGTGATGTCTGACTCTTGGCAACTCTTGTAGCCTGCCAGCCTTCTCTGTCCATGGGAATTTCTAGGCAAGAATACCAGAGTTGGGCTTCCCCTGGTGGTCCAGTGGGTAAGGACACCGCCTTGCAGTGCAAGGGGCGCCGGTTCGATCCCTGGCCTGGGAAGATCCCACGTGCCGCGGAGCGGCTGGACCGATGTGTCCAATTACCTAGCCGGAGCTCTGGTGCGCATGCGCCCAGAGCCGGTGCTCTGCAACGACAGTGGCCACCGCGATGGGAGGCCCACAGGAGCCAAAGAACAAAGACAGATGAAAATGGAGAAATGAAAGACCAGTGGAAGTGGCCCGCCCATCCTCCTCCCTTCCCACCCCACCCTCCAAAAGATAAATAAATTAAAAAAAAAAAAAAATAATAATAAAAAGAATACCAGAGTTGCCACTTTCTGCTCCAGGGGATCTTACCGACCCAGGGGTCAAACTCACATTTCCTGCATTGGCAGGTAGATTCTTTATTGCTGAGTCACCAGGGGAAAAACCATCAGTTAATTATCCTCCCTATTTATCTTTTTATTTCCTTATTTTTTAAGGATAATAATAGTTCTAATCACATAGAGATGTTGTGAGCATTAAATGAAATAGTATGAATAAAGGGCACTATGCCTAATAAAAAAAAATTCAAACCAATCATTTGCTATTGTTTAAATTAGAAAGCAGGACAGGGAAATGGGTGACTAGGTGAACCCAACTAGGCACTCATTGGGAATTGTAAATTTGCTCATGGCAAGCAGTGGAGGCAATTTTGAGCTGTTGATTGGCAGTTTCTGGAGGCAGAAGACCACCATTTACTTGACCACAATTTGATTAGAAGGTACACACATGCCTCTAGGAGGAAACCATTAAGGATATTTCTACATTAAGACATTCAAGGATAGGATTTCCACAAAATATTTTTTTCAACGCCTTTTGGACCCTATGGTATCTTCTTTCTCTAGCTTGCCCCTGGCAGGAACCAAGTATGGAACAGTTGTGAAAGGGACAGAATTTTCAGAACTTGTCTGGTCAAGGACATCCCCCATCACTACCGATCGCTACATAGCTAAAGAAAAGGAAAGGTTGGAAAAAATTTGGAGCAGAGATTTCTTTGTCTTCCTTTATAAGGACTATTGTCTTTATGAAAGAAGACAAAGTCTTTATGAAGGAATAGTCTTTGTGAAGGAAGACAAATCTCTTGGAGATACGTGTTTGACTTATAACATCAGAGACAAGATTTACTCAATTGGAAAATGTGGAGAATTCTTTTAAAAACCTAAAATGTTCTACTTTGATATATATTTATATGTAAACAATCCCCATAAAAAAGTAAGGCATCATCTGATAATGAATTACATTATAAATCATATAAGTGAATGAAAAGTGTCTCAAAGGACTATGCAGTATTTATTTTAACTTTGAATATGTATGCACATTATCTTTTGGTGGCCAACATAAAATGGACACATTTTAATTTTGACCTAAACTAAACTTTTTTTTGGTTTGAACTGTTTAATTTGCTTGATCTGCTATTGCTTTGTGAAACCTTGTATGTTACACAAGCTCTATTTCATACTCTAGTCACAGATTTACAAAAACTTCTTTATAATGCTAAAATAAATGACATGCCAAGGTCAGTATTTCCACTGACAGGCTGTAGAGCTTCCTGAATATCCAAAGTATTGGAAGTGTGCTGGGAGTGTGTGGTGTTAGTAAAAAAAAATTTTTTTTTGGATAGAGAGGTTTCAGTTCATTGTTCAAGGAGTCCACTTCCTACTTTTAACGCAGTGAGTCTCAATCTTAATGATATCCAGCCCTCCCTTTTTATTGTAATTATTTTGTCACACTCTTTGTATGATCTTAAAGTTATAGATTGTGTAATCTACTAATACACACAATTTCAAAAAAAGAAAGAAGAAAAGAAGAAATGATACCCTAATAATAAAGTTTTAGAGTCAGGAAAATAAAAAAATTTGTATTTGGGGAATTCCGTGGTGGCCAGTGGTTAAGAGTTTGTGCTTCCACTACCAAAAGTCAGGTTCTATCCCTGGTCGGGGAACTAAGATCTCGTTAGCTGTGCAGCATAGTCAAAAAAACAAAAAGTATGTCAACATGTAAGGACTTAGGCACTAGCACATGAGAAGACGTACTGAAATTGTTAGATGCTGGCACCTGTGTGAAACAAATAAGATATAATTTTGATAAGCAGAGTGAGATGAACTCATTTTGTATAAAAAAATGAAAGAGGATAAATATGCATGGGTGCTAGAACAAAAACTGGGTTTACGAAAAAGCACAGTAAGTGGAATAATACCCCCGACCCCACCCCAAGATTCCATGTCTTCCCTGGAACATGTGAATATATACATTTATGTGTGTGTGTGTGTATGTATATATATATATATATATATATATATATATATATATATATATATATATATATCAAGGCATGTGGCAAAGAAAAATGAAGGTAGAAAGAAGATTTCTGATAGGGAGATTATCCTGGATTGTCTGGGTAACATGAGGGCGCTTAAAAATAGAAGAGAGAGTCAAACTAGGAAGAGAGGTGGAGATAGAGGCAAGGTCAGGGGGATGTGATATGAGGACAGGGCTCACCTTTGCTAGCTGTGAAGATGGAGGAGTAAAGGAATGCTGGCAGCCTTTAAAAGCTGGAAAAAGCAAGGAAATGATTCACCACTGCAGCCTCCAGAAAAGAACACCATCCTGTCAAAAAACCTGATTTTAGTCCAGAGAGAACTGTCAGACTTCTAACTTATAGAACCATAAAATAAAACATTTTCATTATTTCAAGCCACTAAGTCTGTGGCAATTTGTTATAATAGCATAGAAAATTATATAATGCAACAATTCAGTTCATTGTTAAAACACTCTTTGTTTTTTGATCAGCCTCTTTTATTGTAATTATTTTGTCACACTGTTTGTATGATCTTAAAGTTATAGATTGTGTAATCTACTAATACACACAATTTCAAAAAAAGAAAGAAGAAAAGAAGAAATGATACCCTAATAATAAAGTTTTAGAGTCAGGAAAATAAAAAAATTTGTATTTGGGGAATTCCGTGGTGGCCAGTGGTTAAGAGTTTGTGCTTCCACTACCAAAAGTCAGGTTCTATCCCTGGTCGGGGAACTAAGATCTCGTTAGCTGTGCAGCATAGTCAAAAAAACAAAAAGTATGTCAACATGTAAGGACTTAGGCACTAGCACATGAGAAGACGACTGAAATTGTTAGATGCTGGCACCTGTGTGAAACAAATAAGATATAATTTTGATAAGCAGAGTGAGATGAACTCATTTTGTATAAAAAAATGAAAGAGGATAAATATGCATGGGTGCTAGAACAAAAACTGGGTTTACGAAAAAGCACAGTAAGTGGAATAATACCCCCGACCCCACCCCAAGATTCCATGTCTTCCCTGGAACATGTGAATATATACATTTATGTGTGTGTGTTTTATTATATATATATATATATATATATATATATATATATATATATATATATATATCAAGGCATGTGGCAAAGAAAAATGAAGGTAGAAAGAAGATTTCTGATAGGGAGATTATCCTGGATTGTCTGGGTAACATGAGGGCGCTTAAAAATAGAAGAGAGAGTCAAACTAGGAAGAGAGGTGGAGATAGAGGCAAGGTCAGGGGGATGTGATATGAGGACAGGGCTCACCTTTGCTAGCTGTGAAGATGGAGGAGTAAAGGAATGCTGGCAGCCTTTAAAAGCTGGAAAAAGCAAGGAAATGATTCACCACTGCAGCCTCCAGAAAAGAACACCATCCTGTCAAAAAACCTGATTTTAGTCCAGAGAGAACTGTCAGACTTCTAACTTATAGAACCATAAAATAAAACATTTTCATTATTTCAAGCCACTAAGTCTGTGGCAATTTGTTATAATAGCAGTAGAAAATTATATAATGCAACAAGTAAACAGCCAACCTTACTTATATGAGAAAGAGGGATATAACCTTAATTGAAATAAGGGTGATAAGTCAAGACAAATTACAAACTTTTAAAAGAGAGGAGAAAAAGGAAGGGTGTGTGATACTCTTGAACCTGCCTGCCAGTGCAGGAGACTTAAGAGACTGGGTTTGATCCTTGGGTGAGGAAGATCCCCTGGAGGAGGGCATGGCAAACCACTCCAGTATTTTTACCTGGAGAATCCCATGGACGGAACATTGCAAGTCAGGCAGTACTGAAGGGACTTAGCAGCAGCAGTGTGACACGCTCACAAAGAACTATGATATATAAATATAGAGTCAAAATAATTTTTTCCACTTTTTAGCACAGAATGATACAGAGATATGATATCAGAAAACATACCTCACTTCCTGATAGCCCATCAAGGCATATATTAGGTATTTAAAACTTGCAGTATATCCCTCTATTGGTTTGGGGAAATAAAAAGTGAATTGAGAAAAATAAACAGAAAACTTTACAAAACAAGTCTATGGAGAACTCGTACATTTATACCCCAGGGACAGTATAAAAGTTTGAAAAACAACCCAAAACTATAGAAATAATTTTATTGTGCTTTTCCACAATAAATTTGTAGAAATTTCCGTTACTGTTATAGCTTCAAAAATGAGTCTCTTTGACTTCCCTTATGATCCAGTGGGTAAGAACACCGCCTGGCCGTGCAAGGGGCACTGGTTCCATCCCTGGCCCGGAAGGATCCCACATGCCGCAGAATGACTGGACCAGTGTGTGCAATTACCAGCTGGTGCTCTGGAACACATGCACCCAGAGCTGGTGCTCTGCAACAAGAGAGGCCACTGCAATGGGGGGCCCACACAGGCCAAAGAATATGGATGGATGAAAAATGAGTAAATGGAAAGTCAATAAAACAGACCAAGATTTTAAAAAAGAATGATGTCCTTAAAAAGAAAAAAAAAAGAGTCTCTCTGGTGTTAGCTGTAATCAAATGAGCAGGACTTCGTGCACATGTACAATCATTTTAAATTGTTTTTCTAATTTTACACTTTATAGTTGTGGATTTTTGCCAGTTCTCTTTGGAGTGATCATGTTTTAAAAACCCCTACCCACACATCATTAATTATCAAAACCAGTAACAGGTGTATCTAAAAGAAATCTTAGGGTATAGCAAAGGAATTTGAAGGGTGTTAGGTATAAAAGATATACCTTGCTAATGTAAATGTGAGCTGAACAAATGCAGCAGTTTATGAGAGAATAAAATAAACTGGAATGTGGAGATAGATTAGAAAAAAAAGCAAAAGGCAAGAAAAATTAAAGAGAGGGAGGTCATGGATGTCAGTGGAAAGAAGAGAAAGCCTCTGACAAATACAGTGCAAAGGGATAAGACTGAGGGCAGGATGAAGAGAAAAATGGAGTAGATTATAGAAAGCTTGAAAAAGAGAGAGGAACAAGAATGACCAAAGGTTTGGTCATTGATTGATTCAGGAAATTTTGAATATCTTACAGAAGGATATAAAGAAGAGGGGGTTAGTGAGAAGAAAAACAAATAAACACAACAATATTTATTCCAGCATTACTCACAATGTATTTTTCACAAGAGATGGAAACAACCTAAGTGTTAATCAACAGATGAACAGATAAAGAAATGGCAAATACATACAATGGAATATTATTCAGCCATGAGAAAGAAGGGATCCTACCATTTGCACCAATGTGGATGGGTCTTGAGGGCATAATGCTAAGTCGAAGAAAAATACCATATGATCACTTACATGCAATGTAGGATCTAAAAAAGATGAACTCATAGAAGCAGAGAAGAAACTGGTCGTTACCAGGGGTTGAGTTGGAGCAGAAGTAGGATTGGCGAGATGTTGATGATAGACTGAAAAAAAAAAGTTACAAAATACAGTGAGAAGAAGACAAGTAACTAAAGGCACATTAATACAATTAAAGTCACTGTGTGAAAGTTGTTAAGTGAAACAACACAATTGAAATTATGCTACAGAGATGATAACTGAAATCAGAAAGAGAAAATTCTTTTAGAGAAATCAAACTGCGCTAAAATTCAACAGGAAAACACAAGTTTTTATGACAAGTTTTTCATATCATATTTCCAATTAGCGAATTTGTTTACAACATCTAAGCACAGAGGAAACAAAAAGCTTTTAATAGTGTCAGATAAAAAGTATACCTGGGAGGATATTAAAAGAAATCTTGGGAACTTTGAAGGGTGTTAGGTATAAAAGATATACCTTGCTAATGTAAATGTGAGCTGAACAAATGCAGCAGTTTATGAGAGAATAAAATAAACTGGAATGTGGAGATAGATTAGAAAAAAAAGCAAAAGGCAAGAAAAATTAAAGAGAGGGAGGTCATGGATGTCAGTGGAAAGAAGAGAAAGCCTCTGACAAATACAGTGCAAAGGGATAAGACTGAGGGCAGGATGAAGAGAAAAATGGAGTAGATTATAGAAAGCTTGAAAAAGAGAGAGGAACAAGAATGACCAAAGGTTTGGTCATTGATTGATTCAGGAAATTTTGAATATCTTACAGAAGGATATAAAGAAGAGGGGGTTAGTGAGAAGAAAAACAAATAAACACAACAATATTTATTCCAGCATTACTCACAATGTATTTTTCACAAGAGATGGAAACAACCTAAGTGTTAATCAACAGATGAACAGATAAAGAAATGGCAAATACATACAATGGAATATTATTCAGCCATGAGAAAGAAGGGATCCTACCATTTGCACCAATGTGGATGGGTCTTGAGGGCATAATGCTAAGTCGAAGAAAAATACCATATGATCACTTACATGCAATGTAGGATCTAAAAGATGAACTCATAGAAGCAGAGAAGAAACTGGTCGTTACCAGGGGTTGAGTTGGAGCAGAAGTAGGATTGGCGAGATGTTGATGATAGACTGAAAAAAAGTTACAAAATACAGTGAGAAGAAGACAAGTAACTAAAGGCACATTAATACAATTAAAGTCACTGTGTGAAAGTTGTTAAGTGAAACAACACAATTGAAATTATGCTACAGAGATGATAACTGAAATCAGAAAGAGAAAATTCTTTTAGAGAAATCAAACTGCGCTAAAATTCAACAGGAAAACACAAGTTTTTATGACAAGTTTTTCATATCATATTTCCAATTAGCGAATTTGTTTACAACATCTAAGCACAGAGGAAACAAAAAGCTTTTAATAGTGTCAGATAAAAAGTATACCTGGGAGGATATTAAAGAGGGCAACCTATTTGTGCTCTCAAATCTAATGTACAGAATCAGAATGTGAATTAAATCTTGAATATTCAATAATTATGGCACAATTTTGGATATTGAGACAATCAGAGTGCCTATAGTTGGAAAGACCATAAAAATGATGAGGTAATCTGTCCTCAGTTCCTCTGGTGTGTTTATCTTCCTTTTGAATCCTTTTAACCTCCAAAGTTCTTTGCCTTCTGAAGACCTTATCTCTTTTCCCCAGGGTCTGCCATTGGACAAGCACAGATCAGTTCAGTCACACAATTGTGTCTGACTCTTTGTGACCCCACGGACTGCAGTATGCCAGGCTTCTCTGTCCTTCACCATCTCCTGGAGCTTGCTCAAACTCGTGTCCATTGAGTCAGTGAACCCATCCAACCATCTCATCCTCTATCACCCCCTTCTCCTTCTGCCTTCTGTTTTTCCCAGCATCAGGGTCTTTCCAACAAGTTATCTCTTTGCATACAGTAGCCAAAGTATTGGAGCTTCTGCTTCAACATCAGTCCTTCCAGTGAATATTCAGGGTTGATTTCCTTTAGGGTTGACTGATTTGATCTCCTTGCATTCGAAGCAACTCTCAAGTGTCTTCTCCAGCACCACAGTTCAAAGGCATCAACTCTTCAGCACTCAGCCCTCTTTAAAGTCTTACATCCATACATGACGACTGGCAAAACCATAGCTTTGACTATATGGATCTTTGTCAGCAAAGTGATGTTTCTGCTTTTTAATACACTGTCTAATTTTATCATAGCATTTCTTCCAAGGAGCAGATGTGTTTTAATTTCATGACTGCAGTCACCATCTGCAGTGATTTTGGAGTTTGAAAGTCTGTCAATGTTTCCATTGTTTGCCCATCTATTTGCCATGGAATGATGGGATGAGATACCATGATTTTCGTTTTTTGAATGTTGAAATTTTAAAAAAATCTACGGGGCAACAAAAGGAAATCAAAACAATGCGCTTAAAATTCAACAGGAAAACACAAGTTTTTATGACAAGTTTTTCATATCATATTTCCAATTAGCGAATTTGTTTACAACATCTAAGCACAGAGGAAACAAAAAGCTTTTAATAGTGTCAGATAAAAAGTATACCTGGGAGGATATTAAAGAGGGCAACCTATTTGTGCTCTCAAATCTAATGTACAGAATCAGAATGTGAATTAAATCTTGAATATTCAATAATTATGGCACAATTTTGGATATTGAGACAATCAGAGTGCCTATAGTTGGAAAGACCATAAAAATGATGAGGTAATCTGTCCTCAGTTCCTCTGGTGTGTTTATCTTCCTTTTGAATCCTTTTAACCTCCAAAGTTCTTTGCCTTCTGAAGACCTTATCTCTTTTCCCCAGGGTCTGCCATTGGACAAGCACAGATCAGTTCAGTCACACAATTGTGTCTGACTCTTTGTGACCCCACGGACTGCAGTATGCCAGGCTTCTCTGTCCTTCACCATCTCCTGGAGCTTGCTCAAACTCGTGTCCATTGAGTCAGTGAACCCATCCAACCATCTCATCCTCTATCACCCCCTTCTCCTTCTGCCTTCTGTTTTTCCCAGCATCAGGGTCTTTCCAACAAGTTATCTCTTTGCATACAGTAGCCAAAGTATTGGAGCTTCTGCTTCAACATCAGTCCTTCCAGTGAATATTCAGGGTTGATTTCCTTTAGGGTTGACTGATTTGATCTCCTTGCATTCGAAGCAACTCTCAAGTGTCTTCTCCAGCACCACAGTTCAAAGGCATCAACTCTTCAGCACTCAGCCCTCTTTAAAGTCTTACATCCATACATGACGACTGGCAAAACCATAGCTTTGACTATATGGATCTTTGTCAGCAAAGTGATGTTTCTGCTTTTTAATACACTGTCTAATTTTATCATAGCATTTCTTCCAAGGAGCAGATGTGTTTTAATTTCATGACTGCAGTCACCATCTGCAGTGATTTTGGAGTTTGAAAGTCTGTCAATGTTTCCATTGTTTGCCCATCTATTTGCCATGGAATGATGGGATGAGATACCATGATTTTCGTTTTTTGAATGTTGAGGCGTTTTGTGTGTTTTTTTTTTTTTGTAATGCCCTGGCCAGGCGGGCCTGCAAAAAGACAGGCCGGCGTATCCGGTATCCACGGGCGGGCAGTGGGGCCCACGATCTGGGCTGCTCAGGCCCCGCTGGGCAAACACAAGCAGCGATGGCACGACGGCGGTGACGGCGCTTCCGAGGCACGATGCCTCTCGGTCCGCGACCCCCCATCCACCGCCCACCCGGGCCCCTTCCCCCAACTGTGGGCCCACCTGGATGTTGAGTTTTAAACCAGCTTTTTCACTCTCCTCTTAAAGAGCCTCTTGATGAAGGTGAAATAATAGAGTGAAAAAGCACAGATAATCATCATTGAACTGTTAGTTGATAATAGATTAAGGTGTTTTACATTTAAACAGAAAAACGCTTGTAGAAATTCCTTTTAGACAAGTAGAAAAAGGCATGTGGCACTGGGTGTTTAATAAATGACTGAGAGTAGTCAGAGAAGTCATGACTGCAGGTATCCCCTAGGCCCTTAGTTACAAATTTTGCTGCATATATATAAAGAAATATATATATATATATGCCATGCCCTCCCAAAGGAATATTTTATACCCCCATGGTCTAGAGGAAATTAAGGAAATGTGAATTAAACTTAATATTTATTGTCCTTCATGTTTACCTTTACCTTTGTGGAATTATAAGTAGTGGGGAGAATTTTAACATAATAAGCAGCATTTTAGAGAATAAACAGAAGAAAAAAATGACTATAAAAGAGAAATGGTAGTGTCGATTAATGTGGGTGGTGAAAATGTACGTTTTTCTAGCTAATAGCACTTTAAAAATTAAATGATTTTTGAAGGCTAAGATACAGAGTAGAAAGTGGAAAATAATTGGAATAAATAAATACAGTGGAAAATGGCATAGGTAGCAGAAAAGCAGAAAGGGTAGTAAAACCTTATGTGTGTGTTAGTCACTCAACTCTTTGTGAACCCATGGACTGTAATCCTCCAGGCTTCTCTATCCATGGAATTCTCCAGGCAAGAATACCGGAGTGGGGGGCTTCCCCTGGTGGTCCAGTGGGTAAGGACACCGCCTTGCAGTGAAAGGGGCGCTGGTTCAATCCCTGGCCTGGGAACATCCCACGCACCGTGGAGCGGCTGGACCGATGTGTCCAATCACCGAGCCGGAGCTCTGGAGCGCATGCGCCCAGAGCCAGCGCTCTGCAGCGGCAGACGCCACCGCAATGGGAGGCCCACAGGAGCCGAGGAGCAAAGATGGATGAACACGGAAAGGTGAAAGACCAATGGAGGTGGCCCGCCGGCTCCCCTCCCTCCCAACCCGACCCCCGCCCAAAAAATAAATAAGTAAATCTTAAAAAAAAAAAAAAAAGAATACTGGAGTGGGTAGTCATTCCCTTCTCCAGGGTATCTTCCTGACCTAGGATTCGAACTCAGGTTTTCTGCATTGAAGACAGATTCTTTACCATCTGAGCTATCAGGGAACTCTTGTGTAACATTTTAATAATATATATATTTTTTTGACTTTTTAAAAATTTTATTTATTTATTTTTGGCTATTCTGGGTTTTCACTGCTGCTGCAGGCTCTTCTCTAGTTGCAGTGACTTCTTTTGTTGTGGAGCTTGGGCTCTAGGGCACACAGGCTTCGGTAGTTGCAGCACATGGACTCCATTGTTGTGGCTCTGAGGCTCTAGAGCACAGGCTCTGTAGTCCTGACTCACGCACGCACTCATGCATTGGCAGGTGAACTCTTTACCACTGAGCTACCAGGGGAGCCCCATTTTAATAATACGTATTTTTTAATAACTTATGGCAAATCTTGATAAATCGATTCTTCCACTCCATTCTCTTCTTACATACTTTGTGTCTCTTATCTATTCACAGCAGTGGATAAACCCATTCTCTTCATAAGAATAACTGAGTGTGAATTTATCTGAGCAGAGAAGACGTTCTGAAAAAAGGTGTTATACTGTTAACTGGTAGATATTGTCTCACACACACAATTGCATACACAGATGAAAGTGGCGAAGCAGAAAGGGTAGTAAAACCTTATGTGTGTGTTAGTCACTCAACTCTTTGTGAACCCATGGACTGTAATCCTCCAGGCTTCTCTATCCATGGAATTCTCCAGGCAAGAATACCGGAGTGGGGGGCTTCCCCTGGTGGTCCAGTGGGTAAGGACACCGCCTTGCAGTGAAAGGGGCGCTGGTTCAATCCCTGGCCTGGGAACATCCCACGCACCGTGGAGCGGCTGGACCGATGTGTCCAATCACCGAGCCGGAGCTCTGGAGCGCATGCGCCCAGAGCCAGCGCTCTGCAGCGGCAGACGCCACCGCAATGGGAGGCCCACAGGAGCCGAGGAGCAAAGATGGATGAACACGGAAAGGTGAAAGACCAATGGAGGTGGCCCGCCGGCTCCCCTCCCTCCCCAACCCGACCCCCGCCCAAAAATAAATAAGTAAATCTTAAAAAAAAAAAAAAAAAGAATACTGGAGTGGGTAGTCATTCCCTTCTCCAGGGTATCTTCCTGACCTAGGATTCGAACTCAGGTTTTCTGCATTGAAGACAGATTCTTTACCATCTGAGCTATCAGGGAACTCTTGTGTAACATTTTAATAATATATATATTTTTTTGACTTTTTAAAAATTTTATTTATTTATTTTTGGCTATTCTGGGTTTTCACTGCTGCTGCAGGCTCTTCTCTAGTTGCAGTGACTTCTTTTGTTGTGGAGCTTGGGCTCTAGGGCACACAGGCTTCGGTAGTTGCAGCACATGGACTCCATTGTTGTGGCTCTGAGGCTCTAGAGCACAGGCTCTGTAGTCCTGACTCACGCACGCACTCATGCATTGGCAGGTGAACTCTTTACCACTGAGCTACCAGGGAAGCCCCATTTTAATAATACGTATTTTTTAATAACTTATGGCAAATCTTGATAAATCGATTCTTCCACTCCATTCTCTTCTTACATACTTTGTGTCTCTTATCTATTCACAGCAGTGGATAAACCCATTCTCTTCATAAGAATAACTGAGTGTGAATTTATCTGAGCAGAGAAGACGTTCTGAAAAAAGGTGTTATACTGTTAACTGGTAGATATTGTCTCACACACACAATTGCATACACAGATCTCTCATAATATTTTACATCACATTTGATGAAAATAAAGTATTTTATAAGCTCTAATTAAATATCATAGAAGCTCCTATTAACAACCTTTATTATTATTATTATTATTATTATTAACAACCTTTAAAGGGAAAGAATATAGTGAACCTACCCGTCCTGCGATTATTGGACAAGCATGTAGAACATTAAATCAGGAAGAGTGTTGTGACGTCCAGATAGCTACCCTCTTCATGGTTCTGACAAATTTATCACAAACCTCTCCAGTCACATATCTGAACAAAAATAAATTGCACTTATATAATTATTTAATAGTTGCTTTGAATCAAGTTATCATTTTATAAAGACGTTTGTTAAAAGGCAATCTTACATATTATTCTAAAATATAGCCCTCAAATGCAGCTTAGGTTATTTTTTTTTCTAATATTGTTTCAAGCATTCTTTTTTTTTTTCATTCTTTTTTTTTTTGCCGGGGGTGGGGCGCGGGCCACTTCTATTGGTCTTTCATTTATCTATTTTCATCCATCTTTGTTCTTTGCCCCATGTGGGCCTCCCATCGCAGTGGCCTCTGTTGTCCCAGAGCACCGGCTCTGGGCGCATGTGCTCCAGAGCTCCGGCTCCGTTAATTGGACACATCGGTCCAGCCGCTCCGCAGCACGTGGGATCTTCCCAGGCCAGGGATCGAGCTGGCGCCCCTTGCACTGCAAGGCAGTGTCCTTACCCACTGGACCACCAGGGAAGCCCCTGTTTCAAGCATTCTTGTTTTTACAGGACATTGTCTGTTTTTTTTTTTTTTTTTTTAAAGATTTATTTATTTATTTATTTCGGGCGGGGGTCGGGTTGGGGAGGGAGGGGAGCGGGCGGGCCACTTCTACTGGTCTTTCATTTCTGTTTTCATCCGTCTTTGCCCTTTGGCTCCTGCGGGCCTCCCATCGCGGTGGTGTCTGTTGTCGCAGAGAGCCGGCTCTGGGCGCATGCGCTCCAGAGCTCCGGCTCGCTGATTGGACACATCAGTCCAGCCGCTCCGCGGCACGTGGGATCTTCCCAGGCCAGGGCTCGAACCGGCGCCCCTTGCACTGCAAGGCGGTGTCCTTATCCACTGGACCACCAGGGGAAGCCCAGGACATTGTCTGTTTTGATTCTTCCTTTCTCCTGCTTCCTTTTCAATGTTCATTTCCTCTCCTTAATGTAATGTTTCATCTTCTAGTGATTTTTTTTTTTTTTTGATTTATTTATTTATTTGTTTTTTGGGCAGAGGTCGGGTTGGGGCGGGAGGAGAGCGGGCGGGCCACTTCTATTGGTCTTTCATTTCTCTATTTTCATCCGTCTTTGTTCTTCAGCTCCTGTGGGCCTCCCATCGCGGTGGCGTCTGTCGTTGCAGAGCGCCGGCTCTGGGCGCATGCGCTCCAGGGCTCTGGCTCGGTGATTGGACACATCGGTCCAGCCGCTCCGCGGCACGTGGGATGTTCCCAGGCCAGGGATCGAACTGGTGCCCCTTGCACTGCAAGGCGGTGTCCTTACCCACTGGACCACCAGGGGAAGCCCTCTTCTAATGATTTTGTGTTCAGTCCGTCTGTTAAAGTTCAGTTTCTATATTTTTATTGTGTTCTCTCAGTCTAATATTTATCCTCTCTGGATCATCTCTGTTTTGTTTTCTCAGTATTAGAGGATTCCTAGCATTTGCAAATAATATCACGAGCTGATATTACATTGTAATAAGCCAGGCTCTAAAGTACAGAAAGAAAGGGACTAGGGAAAGAGGTCAAGAGAATAATAAATTGACAGAATCAGTGCTAAGACTTTCAGCCCTGAAATTATTTGAAATTTGCACTTATTGGTCTGCTATGTATGTGATAATTTTCCACTTTGATAGCCACTCAAATAATATGTTTAAAAGAGATCAGTTGTGTTCAGTAGCTGATAAAGTGGTGGTACACATACTATGTTTTCCTTTTTAGAATGTCAGTATTTGAAGAACATCAGAATGGGTCCTGTTGGTGTAGTATAACATGTTGACTTTATCAGTTAGATGTAGGTATTGTCCTCTTGCAATAATGCACAAAAGCAGTCCTCTTTCATGCAAACTGTCCCCTTGGCATTGCCTGCATTTCCAGCCGAATCATGTGGCATGTAGGGTCCGAAGGGCCCTAATCCACAGCAGAATCTCCTTGATTAGGAATTATCTCACTTGGCTGGACGCTATTGGGTTACTTTCCCAAAAAGTGCCATACACTGCTATAAGAAAGTGTTGTACACTCTGTGGCTTAAGACAGATAAAAATGTCTTGTCTCACAGTTCTGAAGACAAAGTCTGAAATGAAGATGTCAGCAAAGCCACACTGTTTCTGAAAGCTTTAGTAGAGAATTCTTCCTTGCCTGATGGTAGCTGACAATCCTCAGATTCCTTTGTAGCAGAACAGCTCTAATCTCTGCCTGTGTTCATATAGCCTTCGTTCTGTGTGTGTCTCAGTGTCTCTGTTTTCTCATCTTATAAGGAACCCAGGAATTAGATTGCGCTCCGCTTAAATCCAGTATGGCCTTATCTTAGCTTGATGACTTATGCAAAGATCCTATTTCCAAGTAAGGTTTGACTTCCATGTGAGTTTTTTTGTTGACAAATTCACTCCATAACAGACTCCTTTCCTTGTGTTCTCCCCCTTTGAAATCACAGTGGTGAATGATCTAATATGATGTTATATATACTGGAAATGTTTAATTCAAGTTATTTGATTTTTAAATCATTTATTTATTTTAACATTTTTATTAATTTTTATACTGCCAGGTCTTAGTTGCAGCACAAGAGATCTTTAGTTGCAGCATGTGGGATCTAGTTCCCTGACCAGGGACGGAACCTGAGCCCCCTGCATTGGGAGTGCAGAGCCTTGGCCACTGGACCACCAGGGAAGTCCCATGTTATTTGATTTTGATTTCTACACATATAATGCTTTTTACTGTTATATTGGTGGTATGGATCATAAGAAGAAAACTGGCAATAAGAAAGGACTTTCTCTTCTCACCTGTAAAGAACAGGTTGAAGTACAAATTTTAGTAATGATATGTTTCCAGATATTTTAAATTTCTCTCAAGTAATATTTTTGTTTTTATTTTTAATATACTTTTAGAATAAAAAAATCCTTTTTAAAATAAATCAAGCTGGGCCAAAATATCCAGGAGTAAACTGAAAAACTATCTTCATACAAAATAAACTAGGATTACTCTAAAACAAAGTAACATTTTGCAAACTGGCCCCTTGGCATTGCCTGCATTTCCAGCCGAATCATGTGGCATGTAGGGTCCGAAGGGCCCTAATCCACAGCAGAATCTCCTTGATTAGGAATTATCTCACTTGGCTGGACGCTATTGGGTTACTTTCCCAAAAAGTGCCATACACTGCTATAAGAAAGTGTTGTACACTCTGTGGCTTAAGACAGATAAAAATGTCTTGTCTCACAGTTCTGAAGACAAAGTCTGAAATGAAGATGTCAGCAAAGCCACACTGTTTCTGAAAGCTTTAGTAGAGAATTCTTCCTTGCCTGATGGTAGCTGACAATCCTCAGATTCCTTTGTAGCAGAACAGCTCTAATCTCTGCCTGTGTTCATATAGCCTTCGTTCTGTGTGTGTCTCAGTGTCTCTGTTTTCTCATCTTATAAGGAACCCAGGAATTAGATTGCGCTCCGCTTAAATCCAGTATGGCCTTATCTTAGCTTGATGACTTATGCAAAGATCCTATTTCCAAGTAAGGTTTGACTTCCATGTGAGTTTTTTTGTTGACAAATTCACTCCATAACAGACTCCTTTCCTTGTGTTCTCCCCCTTTGAAATCACAGTGGTGAATGATCTAATATGATGTTATATATACTGGAAATGTTTAATTCAAGTTATTTGATTTTTAAATCATTTATTTATTTTTAACATTTTTATTAATTTTTATACTGCCAGGTCTTAGTTGCAGCACAAGAGATCTTTAGTTGCAGCATGTGGGATCTAGTTCCCTGACCAGGGACGGAACCTGAGCCCCCTGCATTGGGAGTGCAGAGCCTTGGCCACTGGACCACCAGGGAAGTCCCATGTTATTTGATTTTGATTTCTACACATATAATGCTTTTTACTGTTATATTGGTGGTATGGATCATAAGAAGAAAACTGGCAATAAGAAAGGACTTTCTCTTCTCACCTGTAAAGAACAGGTTGAAGTACAAATTTTAGTAATGATATGTTTCCAGATATTTTAAATTTCTCTCAAGTAATATTTTTGTTTTTATTTTTAATATACTTTTAGAATAAAAAAATCCTTTTTAAAATAAATCAAGCTGGGCCAAAATATCCAGGAGTAAACTGAAAAACTATCTTCATACAAAATAAACTAGGATTACTCTAAAACAAAGTAATGCAACTCAGACTTTGCTTGAATGGAGAGCAGATGTAAGATCTGAATATTCAATAACTACTGAGGAGAAAGAGGGAACCACTAGTTTTTTGTTTGTTTCAGTTAATTATACTAATTAAAATTAGAACTTCCACCATTAAAATTACCTGCAGCTGTATGGTTCTTGCTGCTCTTAATGGTATACGCTGAAAATACTCCAACAGAGGGCACCAGGAATTGCCTGTGATTAACATACCCACACATTCTTGTCACTTTGGATAGATTGCAGACAGCATAACTAATAAAGTTACTGTGCTCTTGTGAAAGAATAATAGCATGTTTGAAGAGAGTGTATTAACCCTGTTGTAAAGTATTGATTGCACTCTGTATTAAAGGAAATGAAAGAACAAAGATAAAGTGTTTTTAATTCTTACCCTGTTTGCTCTTGCTTGTTTTATTCCATTTCAATTTACACCTATATGCAAGAACACTAAAAATGTATCACTCGGCCTCAAAGGCAGTTTTATTTTTCCTACACAGTTTTGTAACAGTTTGATGCTTTAAAGAATAGATGTATAATTTAACTTAGAAAATGATGAATGAGAAATATCGTTCCATCTCAGAAACTGTGAACTCAATTTGCTGTGTTTACTATTATAAAAGAGAAAAAAAGTAGAAGGAAGATGGAAGAGAAGGAAAAAACAAAGAGGGATGAGAGACAGAAATAAGAGTTTTGTTATTTTGTTTTACTTTTTGTTGACCTTCCAAAATTTCTATTTACTGGATTATAGTATTAATCACAGTTATATCCTGGCTGTAAATTCCTAAAGCATATAGTAATAAGCAAATTATCAATATTCTGAAACCCCAGGTTTGAAATTAGAAATTTTGAATACAGTGCTGATCCTCATTAAAGACTACTAGTGCCAGTAAAATGTTCACAAATGAATATTCATCCAGACCAGCCACCCCTATATAGGAGGAACAAATTCCTTGAAAGGAGTATAGTGTGAGAAACAGAAATTATGGAAATTATTTGAATATTGGGCTATTTTGTCATTGTTGAAAAGAGGAAAGGGAATAATGGAAATTTTAGACTATAGAATTTTTATTATTACATAAAACAAAAATATGCCTGAAAATAAGTAATGTTTACATATTGATTGCTTCTCTGTTCATTGTGGTACAACAAGTTTTCTGAGTATAGCTCATGAGTATTGATGTATAAAAATAAATTGGATTCCAAATAAATTTCTTTAAATGTTCAAAGTTTAAAATTTGAAAATTTTTTTTAATGAAAAAAGCCACAACAAGATGAAGCTCCACAGTCCTGAGTGGCAACTGATGGCCATTTCATGAATTATTTATTAGACATACTCCAATATTTAAAAATCAGATCAAACTCTCTTTTCTTGCTAATGAATATCATTCAAAATCATCCTTGTGTGATGATCTAGTAAGAACAAAATCAGTCACCTTTTTTGAACAACTTCTTTTAGGAGGAGAGTTCTTGTAATTGCATTCCCATCTTTCTCTTTATTTCTGAGATGTATCTGTAAAGACATTTGGCATCTCATCAGCAAAAACAGCAGCTGGAGAAAGGCCTTCCTACGTGTTCTGTCAGGGGAATTGCAAGTTTAGGTGGGGATTTAATAGACATCAAGGATTTACTGACATAACATAGATTGCATGCTTTCATTCTATTATTTGTGCTTTTCTCTTTTAATGGAAATGAAAACAATTATAGAGCAGAAAAGATAAAGCTCTCCTTTGAGAGTGCTATATTATAGTCCATAAAGAGGTATAAACTGACAAATACACACATAAGATAGGTATTTACACATCAGATGACACTAGTTAAACTTAATTTCTATTTTCAAATTTTGTTGGAAACATCTGTGAAGATCAAGTCAACAAATCAGTAATAGTCTATATAAGTCAAGGAAGGTATTATTATTTTTGCACTTCACACCTTTTTATAATGTGTTTTAAAACTGCTAGTGACTATCTGACATTCTGATACTTCAAACATTGCTAATAAATTGTTTCTTTCATATATTTACCACAGTTTGGACTTTAAAAAAATACTGGACTTCCCTGAAATCAGAGTGGATAAGAATCCACCTGCCAGTGTGGGGGACACTGGTCTGATCCCTGGTCCAGGAAGATTCCACAGGCAACTAAAGCCCATTAGCCACAACTAATGAAGCCTGTGTGCCCAGAACCTGTGCTCCATGGTAAAGAGAAGCCACTGCAATGAGAAGCCCGTGTATCAAAACTAGAGAGTAGCGTCTGTTCCCTGCAACTAGACAAAGCCTGCATGCAGCAACAAAGACCCAGGGAAACCAATAAACAAATAATGAAATAAAATTTTAAAAATACTCACTAGACAAAATTCCCTGAATCTAACCCTGAAGATTTCTTCCATGTGTGCTGACGGTTCTTCAAGGTGTAAACCCTATCCTATGATCTAGTAAGAACAAATTTTTAAAAAAAAAGTAAACCTTTTTGAATGAATATCATTCAAAATCATCCTTGTGTGATGATCTAGTAAGAACAAAATCAGTCACCTTTTTGAACAACTTCTTTAGGAGGAGAGTTCTTGTAATTGCATTCCCATCTTTCTCTTTATTTCTGAGATGTATCTGTAAAGACATTTGGCATCTCATCAGCAAAAACAGCAGCTGGAGAAAGGCCTTCCTACGTGTTCTGTCAGGGGAATTGCAAGTTTAGGTGGGGATTTAATAGACATCAAGGATTTACTGACATAACATAGATTGCATGCTTTCATTCTATTATTTGTGCTTTTCTCTTTTAATGGAAATGAAAACAATTATAGAGCAGAAAAGATAAAGCTCTCCTTTGAGAGTGCTATATTATAGTCCATAAAGAGGTATAAACTGACAAATACACACATAAGATAGGTATTTACACATCAGATGACACTAGTTAAACTTAATTTCTATTTTCAAATTTTGTTGGAAACATCTGTGAAGATCAAGTCAACAAATCAGTAATAGTCTATATAAGTCAAGGAAGGTATTATTATTTTTGCACTTCACACCTTTTTATAATGTGTTTTAAAACTGCTAGTGACTATCTGACATTCTGATACTTCAAACATTGCTAATAAATTGTTTCTTTCATATATTTACCACAGTTTGGACTTTAAAAAAATACTGGACTTCCCTGAAATCAGAGTGGATAAGAATCCACCTGCCAGTGTGGGGGACACTGGTCTGATCCCTGGTCCAGGAAGATTCCACAGGCAACTAAAGCCCATTAGCCACAACTAATGAAGCCTGTGTGCCCAGAACCTGTGCTCCATGGTAAAGAGAAGCCACTGCAATGAGAAGCCCGTGTATCAAAACTAGAGAGTAGCGTCTGTTCCCTGCAACTAGACAAAGCCTGCATGCAGCAACAAAGACCCAGGGAAACCAATAAACAAATAATGAAATAAAATTTTAAAAATACTCACTAGACAAAATTCCCTGAATCTAACCCTGAAGATTTCTTCCATGTGTGCTGACGGTTCTTCAAGGTGTAAACCCTATCCTATGTTCTGTGGTACTATCTCAATAAAAATTGTTCAGCAAATTGAGACTCAAATCTCAATATAAAAATGAAAAGAGAGAGGTAAAGATAAACTTGATAGGACTGTGTTGAATATATGGTATGTAAACATTATAAAACTTCATTTTCTCTCTTTGATTCATACTTAATGAATGAATCATATTAATAGAAATATAGAGATGGACGTGGCCTCATCTGTCAAATTCAACATTCATTTTTTTTTTTTTTGGCCACTTCTATTGGTCTTTCATTTATCTACTATCATCTGTCTTTGTTCTTTGGCCAATGTGGGCCTCCCGTCGCAGTGGCCTCTCGCTGCAGAGCACTGGCTCTGGGCGCATGCACTCCAGAGCTCCGGCTCGGTGATTGGACACATCGGTCCAGCCGCTCCGCGACACACGGGATCTTCCCAGGCTAGGGATCAAACCCATGCCCCTTGCACTGCAAGGCAGTGTCCTTACCCACTGGACCACCAGGGAAGCCCTCAACATTCATTTTAAAGTAATATTTTTAACTTTAAAATTAAATCATATTTCATGTGGTAATTTGAGGAAACAGATTTGATTTAGGCACCATAGATTGAAGTCTTGTGTTTATTTCCACTTGCTCTAGAAATGAAAGGAATGAAAATAATGGAATATAATGCTAATAAAAGCATTAACTTGCAAGGACGAAGAGAATTAGAAAGAATACAATAGCAAGTCAGAGATGTGTTTCAAGAACCCATTTTTGAAATCAGAGTGGATAAGAATCCACCTGCCAGTGTGGGGGACACTGGTCTGATCCCTGGTCCAGGAAGATTCCACAGGCAACTAAAGCCCATTAGCCACAACTAATGAAGCCTGTGTGCCCAGAACCTGTGCTCCATGGTAAAGAGAAGCCACTGCAATGAGAAGCCCGTGTATCAAAACTAGAGAGTAGCGTCTGTTCCCTGCAACTAGACAAAGCCTGCATGCAGCAACAAAGACCCAGGGAAACCAATAAACAAATAATGAAATAAAATTTTAAAAATACTCACTAGACAAAATTCCCTGAATCTAACCCTGAAGATTTCTTCCATGTGTGCTGACGGTTCTTCAAGGTGTAAACCCTATCCTATGTTCTGTGGTACTATCTCAATAAAAATTGTTCAGCAAATTGAGACTCAAATCTCAATATAAAAATGAAAAGAGAGAGGTAAAGATAAACTTGATAGGACTGTGTTGAATATATGGTATGTAAACATTATAAAACTTCATTTTCTCTCTTTGATTCATACTTAATGAATGAATCATATTAATAGAAATATAGAGATGGACGTGGCCTCATCTGTCAAATTCAACATTCATTTTTTTTTTTTTTGGCCACTTCTATTGGTCTTTCATTTATCTACTATCATCTGTCTTTGTTCTTTGGCCAATGTGGGCCTCCCGTCGCAGTGGCCTCTCGCTGCAGAGCACTGGCTCTGGGCGCATGCACTCCAGAGCTCCGGCTCGGTGATTGGACACATCGGTCCAGCCGCTCCGCGACACACGGGATCTTCCCAGGCTAGGGATCAAACCCATGCCCCTTGCACTGCAAGGCAGTGTCCTTACCCACTGGACCACCAGGGAAGCCCTCAACATTCATTTTAAAGTAATATTTTTAACTTTAAAATTAAATCATATTTCATGTGGTAATTTGAGGAAACAGATTTGATTTAGGCACCATAGATTGAAGTCTTGTGTTTATTTCCACTTGCTCTAGAAATGAAAGGAATGAAAATAATGGAATATAATGCTAATAAAAGCATTAACTTGCAAGGACGAAGAGAATTAGAAAGAATACAATAGCAAGTCAGAGATGTGTTTCAAGAACCCATTTTTGAAAATAAAAAACAGGTGGGGAACAATCAAATTGGCAGAGCTAATTGAAGATGAAATCTAGACCTGCAAAGGAGAATTTTGAGGATTAGTTAGCAGATTCACTCCCTCAGAATCCCAGAAAGTCTTAGAAGCTCTCAGGACTGGTACAAGCAAAGATGTGCTATGGAGCCATGGACCCTCAGATGAGCTCCTCCACTCCGTCATATAAAGCACAAAGAGTTAAGGCATTGTAGAAACAGATTAAATTAAAGACTAAATACTGAATATAGGCACACTTCATTTTATTGCACTTTGCATTATGGTGCTTCATACATAGTAAGGATTTTTTATTGTTTTTGTTCTTTTTTTAACAAATTGCAGGTTTGTGGCAACCCTGTATCAAGCAAGTCCATAGGTGCCATTTTTCCAAAAAGTGTCTACTCACTTTGTATCTCTGTGCACATTTTGGTAATTCTCACAATATTTCGAATTTTTTCATTATTATTACGTTTGTTATGGTAATCAGGGATCTTTATTACTGTAATTGTTTTTGGGGTACCACCAACTGCACCTGTGTAAGACAGCAAACTTAACTGATAAATGAGTCTGTCCTGACCGCTCCCAGAGCCAGCTGTCGCTTCATCACTCTCTCTCTCCTTGGGTCTCCCGACTGCGTGAGATACAACACTATGGAAATCAAGCTGCTCGTACAATGGCCTCTTAAATGTTCAAGTAAAAGGAACTGTCATGTGTCTCTCGTTTTAAATCTAAAGCTAGAAATGATTATTCTTAATGAGGAAGGCATGTCAAAAGCCAAGCTGGGCTAAAAAGGAGGAATTTGGTGCCAAACAATTAGCCAAGTTCTGGGTGCAAAGAAAAGATTCTTGAAGGAAATTAGAAGTGCTACTCCAGTGAACACACAAATGATAGGAAAATGAAATTAAGCACTGATGAAGTCTTGTGTTTATTTCCACTTGCTCTAGAAATGAAAGGAATGAAAATAATGGAATATAATGCTAATAAAAGCATTAACTTGCAAGGACGAAGAGAATTAGAAAGAATACAATAGCAAGTCAGAGATGTGTTTCAAGAACCCATTTTTGAAAATAAAAAACAGGTGGGGAACAATCAAATTGGCAGAGCTAATTGAAGATGAAATCTAGACCTGCAAAGGAGAATTTTGAGGATTAGTTAGCAGATTCACTCCCTCAGAATCCCAGAAAGTCTTAGAAGCTCTCAGGACTGGTACAAGCAAAGATGTGCTATGGAGCCATGGACCCTCAGATGAGCTCCTCCACTCCGTCATATAAAGCACAAAGAGTTAAGGCATTGTAGAAACAGATTAAATTAAAGACTAAATACTGAATATAGGCACACTTCATTTTATTGCACTTTGCATTATGGTGCTTCATACATAGTAAGGATTTTTTATTGTTTTTGTTCTTTTTTTAACAAATTGCAGGTTTGTGGCAACCCTGTATCAAGCAAGTCCATAGGTGCCATTTTTCCAAAAAGTGTCTACTCACTTTGTATCTCTGTGCACATTTTGGTAATTCTCACAATATTTCGAATTTTTTCATTATTATTACGTTTGTTATGGTAATCAGGGATCTTTATTACTGTAATTGTTTTTGGGGTACCACCAACTGCACCTGTGTAAGACAGCAAACTTAACTGATAAATGAGTCTGTCCTGACCGCTCCCAGAGCCAGCTGTCGCTTCATCACTCTCTCTCTCCTTGGGTCTCCCGACTGCGTGAGATACAACACTATGGAAATCAAGCTGCTCGTACAATGGCCTCTTAAATGTTCAAGTAAAAGGAACTGTCATGTGTCTCTCGTTTTAAATCTAAAGCTAGAAATGATTATTCTTAATGAGGAAGGCATGTCAAAAGCCAAGCTGGGCTAAAAAGGAGGAATTTGGTGCCAAACAATTAGCCAAGTTCTGGGTGCAAAGAAAAGATTCTTGAAGGAAATTAGAAGTGCTACTCCAGTGAACACACAAATGATAGGAAAATGAAACAGCCTTATTGCTAACATGGAGAAGGGTCTAGTGGTCTAGACAGACAGTCTAACCAGCCACAATATTACCTTAGACCAAAACCTAATCCAGAGGTAGTTCCTAATTTCCTTCAATGCTATGAAGGCTAAGAGAGGGGAGGAAGCTGTGGAAGAAATGTTTGAAGCTCGCACAGGTTGATTCATGAGGTTTAAGGAAAGAAGACATCTTCATAACATAAAAGTACCCGGTAGGGCTTCCCTGGTGGGCCAGTGGGTAAGGACACCACCTTGCAGTGCAAGGGGCGCCAGTTCAATCCCTGGCCTGGGAACATCCCACGTGCCACGGAGCGGCTGGACCGATGTGTCCAATTACCGAGCCAGAGCTCTGGAGTGTGTGCACCTAGAGCCAGTGCTCTGCAACAACAGAGGCCACTGCGATGGGAGGCCCACATGGGGCAAAGAACAAAGATGGATGAAAATAGATAAATGAAAGACCAATAGAAGTGGCCTGCCCGCCACCCAAAAAAAAGAAAAAAAAAAGGAAAAAAAAAAAAAAGAAGTACCAGGTAAAACCACAAGTGATGTTGTAGAAGCTACAGCAATTTACTCAGAAGATCTTGCTAAGATAATTAACAAAGGTGGCTATACTAAACAACAGCCAACTCATTGGGAAAGATCCTGATGCTGGGAAGGATTGAAGGCAAAAGGAGAAGAGGGCAGTAGAGGATAAGATGGCTCAGTGGCATCACTGATTTAATGGACATGAACTTAGGCAAACTTTGGGAGATGGTAAGGCACAGGGAAGCCTAGCATGCTGTAGTCCATGGGGTCTCAAAGAGTTGGACACAACTGAGTGACTGAACAACATACTAAAATCAGATTTTCAATGTAGATGAAACAGCTTTCTACTGGAGAAAGATGCCAACTAGGACTTTTATAGCTAGAGAAGAGAAGTCAATGCTTGGGTTCAAAACTTCAAAGGACAGGTCGATTCTCTTATTAGGGGATCATGTAGTTGTTGACTTTTTAAGTTGAAGCCAATGCTCATTTACAATTTCAAAGCTCCTAGGGCCCTTAAGGATTATGCTTAATCTAATCTTCCCATTCTCTATAAATGGAACAGCAAAGCCTAGACAACAGCACATCTGTTGACGACATGATTTACTGAACATCTTAAGCTCATGGTTGAGACACACGCAGAAAAAAAGACTTCTTTCAAAGTATCACTGTTCACTGACAATGCACGTGGTCACCCAAGATCTCTGACAGAAATATATAAGGAGGTTCATGTTGTAGTCATCCCCGCTATGTGCTGTGCTAAGTTGCTTCAGTCATGTCTGACTCTTTGTGACCGTATGGACTGTAGCCCACCAGGCTCCTCTGCCCATGTGATCCTCCAAGTAAGAATACTGGAGTGGGTTGCCATTTCCTCCTCCAGGGATACCCCAAACTCAGGGATAGAGCCTGTGTCTCTTATATCTCTTGCATTGGCTGGTGGGTTCATTACAACTAGCACCACCTGGGAAGCCATGCTTGCTAACACAATATCTATGGATCAAGGAGTAATTTCTATTTTCAAGTCTTATTATTTAATGAACACATTTCATAAGGCTATGACTGTCATAGATAGTGGTTCCTCTGATGGATTTGGGCAACTTGAAAATTATCTGGGAAGGATTCACATTTTAGATAGCTTTTTATTTCAAGAGAAGGGCTCCATGTTGCATCAGATTTCATGAAGAAAATATTTGAGGAGGAAAGAAGGGGCAAAAAATGAGAGGGAGGCAAAAGGGAAAGAATAAAGGAGACAGAGAAGGGAAAGAAGAAAGAAAAGAATTTAATGGACATGAACTTAGGCAAACTTTGGGAGATGGTAAGGCACAGGGAAGCCTAGCATGCTGTAGTCCATGGGGTCTCAAAGAGTTGGACACAACTGAGTGACTGAACAACATACTAAAATCAGATTTTCAATGTAGATGAAACAGCTTTCTACTGGAGAAAGATGCCAACTAGGACTTTTATAGCTAGAGAAGAGAAGTCAATGCTTGGGTTCAAAACTTCAAAGGACAGGTCGATTCTCTTATTAGGGGATCATGTAGTTGTTGACTTTTTAAGTTGAAGCCAATGCTCATTTACAATTTCAAAGCTCCTAGGGCCCTTAAGGATTATGCTTAATCTAATCTTCCCATTCTCTATAAATGGAACAGCAAAGCCTAGACAACAGCACATCTGTTGACGACATGATTTACTGAACATCTTAAGCTCATGGTTGAGACACACGCAGAAAAAAAGACTTCTTTCAAAGTATCACTGTTCACTGACAATGCACGTGGTCACCCAAGATCTCTGACAGAAATATATAAGGAGGTTCATGTTGTAGTCATCCCCGCTATGTGCTGTGCTAAGTTGCTTCAGTCATGTCTGACTCTTTGTGACCGTATGGACTGTAGCCCACCAGGCTCCTCTGCCCATGTGATCCTCCAAGTAAGAATACTGGAGTGGGTTGCCATTTCCTCCTCCAGGGATACCCCAAACTCAGGGATAGAGCCTGTGTCTCTTATATCTCTTGCATTGGCTGGTGGGTTCATTACAACTAGCACCACCTGGGAAGCCATGCTTGCTAACACAATATCTATGGATCAAGGAGTAATTTCTATTTTCAAGTCTTATTATTTAATGAACACATTTCATAAGGCTATGACTGTCATAGATAGTGGTTCCTCTGATGGATTTGGGCAACTTGAAAATTATCTGGGAAGGATTCACATTTTAGATAGCTTTTTATTTCAAGAGAAGGGCTCCATGTTGCATCAGATTTCATGAAGAAAATATTTGAGGAGGAAAGAAGGGGCAAAAAATGAGAGGGAGGCAGGGGGAAAAGGAGAGAAAGAATAAAGGAGACAGAGAAGGGAAAGAAGAAAGAAAAGAAGTGAAAGACCTAACCTAGGCAAAAATGTGTACCTTTTCATGTTAATAACTTGAGAATTCCCATATATAGGAAACATAAACTATTTTATTATTGTTGAAAAGAAATATAAATATTCTGGGTATATGTGAGATACTAAACAGGGGTGAAATGAACCAGTATAGTAAACAATTACACGATTCACAAAGCAGGGTGGCAGAGCACCAAAGGCCATCTGTCAAAAACCTTGAAAACAGCTGGATGACACCAGATAATCACAGGACTCTTAGCAGTTAGCATAATATGTGTTGATAAAATGAAATTTATACATTTAAATACAATTGCCTAGAAATTTAACATTCTATTTCTCATCACAATAAGGAATCATATCTTTTTGTTTGTTGATTTTCAAATGGATACCCCTGTATAACCTCTAGTGTTCTCTCCCATTCTCTAAAAGAAGTAATTCTGATTCCGCTTTTAATAGCTCGCAAAAGAGGCTCTGAATTATTAACCCCCGATCAATTTTTAAACAAAGCTGACCTTTAATGTAATCCAAGTTTACTGAATTTTCACAAGATAGAAATACAGGGAAAAATTTGACAGCCAGTATAACAAGAGCCATCCTAAAGGAAATCTACACCTACAATCTCTTTTCTGAAATTCATGGGGCAAGATGTGTATCAGTTAAGACATTTTAGAATTTGAAAACAGTAATGTCATATACATACCATATATCCCATACTTCTGCAGTGGAGACTGTAGAAGCACTGTAATCAAAGGTTATTTTTGCAGGGAAACGTGTGAACATCCATAAATGTGTAAAATAGAGATCATAAATGATCTCATGCTCAGCTTGGTTCTGCCATCATATGAGTTTCAAAACATCTTTTGGTATTCAGATTATTTTGGATTTCAGATTTGCCCAAAATGGATAATGGACCTGTAATTCCAATATGTTGAGAGGAAGAGAAGAAAGCTGGCATTAATCTGGAGAACAGAGTCTTCAATATGAAAACTAAAGCATATGCACACATTTTAACAGATTCCAATTAACTTCAAAGCACTGGTACTATCTATAGATACATGGTTAATAGATTTTAGTCATTGTATTTCAATTCACTTCTCTGGAATTTTAACAAACTGGCCATGTATTTTCTGAAAAGTGTGGCTATTGATTGTGAAACCAATGTTATTTTTAGAGAAAAAGTGTGGTAGGCAGAACCATAAATATTATATCCTATTTAAGATCATATATGGCCTTCCATGGTGGCTCAGATGGTAAAGAATCTTTCTGCATTGTAGGAGGCCCAGTTTCAACCCTGACCTCAGGAAGATCCCTGGAGAAGGAAATGGCAATGCATTCCAGTATTCTTGCTGGGAGAATCCCACGGACAGAGGAGCCTGGTAGGCTATAGTCCATAGGGTTGCAAAGAGTTGGACACAACTGAAGCAACTTAGCAAGCAAATAAGAGGTTAGATGGAGGAAGAAAAGGATAACTATTAAAACAACAGGAAAAAACCCCCAAGAAACCATTCCGTTCTAGACCCCATGAGAATTCATTTCATATATGCTACTATTATTTAACCTTCATCATCACTCCCTTGAATGTATACTATTGCATATTTTAGAGGCAAATTAGAGAGATTTATTCAAGTCACAGATCTGAAGGGTTTCTCTGTTTCTGAATTGGTAGCCTTTTCTTAATATCAGAGTACTTCCTTTTGCCTTCATTCGAAAAAAGATCTAATCTACACACACACACCCATGTAAATATTTTCCTGATGCTAGGAGCTTGGTAGAATTCTCATGTAAAATCTCAAAATAGAACATCAAAACATACAGGTTCTCCCTAAAATTTCTGGCAACAAGCCTACTGATCACTTTGGAGCTACACAAAGTAGAGTATAAGAAATTGAATCAGGAGCTCAAGTGCTTGCTTGGTGCTATTAAACCCCACAAAATCTGTAAATGCCTGTCATCTTTGTACCTCTCTATTAGTTCCCATACTTCTGCAGTGGAGACTGTAGAAGCACTGTAATCAAAGGTTATTTTTGCAGGGAAACGTGTGAACATCCATAAATGTGTAAAATAGAGATCATAAATGATCTCATGCTCAGCTTGGTTCTGCCATCATATGAGTTTCAAAACATCTTTTGGTATTCAGATTATTTTGGATTTCAGATTTGCCCAAAATGGATAATGGACCTGTAATTCCAATATGTTGAGAGGAAGAGAAGAAAGCTGGCATTAATCTGGAGAACAGAGTCTTCAATATGAAAACTAAAGCATATGCACACATTTTAACAGATTCCAATTAACTTCAAAGCACTGGTACTATCTATAGATACATGGTTAATAGATTTTAGTCATTGTATTTCAATTCACTTCTCTGGAATTTTAACAAACTGGCCATGTATTTTCTGAAAAGTGTGGCTATTGATTGTGAAACCAATGTTATTTTTAGAGAAAAAGTGTGGTAGGCAGAACCATAAATATTATATCCTATTTAAGATCATATATGGCCTTCCATGGTGGCTCAGATGGTAAAGAATCTTTCTGCATTGTAGGAGGCCCAGTTTCAACCCTGACCTCAGGAAGATCCCTGGAGAAGGAAATGGCAATGCATTCCAGTATTCTTGCTGGGAGAATCCCACGGACAGAGGAGCCTGGTAGGCTATAGTCCATAGGGTTGCAAAGAGTTGGACACAACTGAAGCAACTTAGCAAGCAAATAAGAGGTTAGATGGAGGAAGAAAAGGATAACTATTAAAACAACAGGAAAAAACCCCCAAGAAACCATTCCGTTCTAGACCCCATGAGAATTCATTTCATATATGCTACTATTATTTAACCTTCATCATCACTCCCTTGAATGTATACTATTGCATATTTTAGAGGCAAATTAGAGAGATTTATTCAAGTCACAGATCTGAAGGGTTTCTCTGTTTCTGAATTGGTAGCCTTTTCTTAATATCAGAGTACTTCCTTTTGCCTTCATTCGAAAAAAGATCTAATCTACACACACACACCCATGTAAATATTTTCCTGATGCTAGGAGCTTGGTAGAATTCTCATGTAAAATCTCAAAATAGAACATCAAAACATACAGGTTCTCCCCTAAAAATTTCTGGCAACAAGCCTACTGATCACTTTGGAGCTACACAAAGTAGAGTATAAGAAATTGAATCAGGAGCTCAAGTGCTTGCTTGGTGCTATTATCCCCACACATCCAGCCTACTACTTGTTTGTAGTTTCAAATATTCCTTAATCTGTACTCTGGGGCTCTCAATGCCTGTCATCTTTGTACCTCTCTATTAGACTGGGTCATTTTAAGATTGAAAGAAATTAGATATGCTTCAAAAACAGCATCTCTGAAATATTATTATGCCCTCTTGCAACCTGCATTTCTGTCTCTTTGTCCAGAATGTTCAGGCAACTTCAAGTAGTACCCAGATGTTTTGAGACATTTGATTAGCAGGAGTTATTCCTCTGAAAGTGTGAGGGATTTATTTTGAGATGTGTGCTGTTACCCTGACTGCTGCTATAAAGCAGTGGGTTGTTCTTTCCTTTTTGCCATAGAAGTACTTTATAATTTCAGTAAGATTCTCTCTGCATGAAATAATGTACTTTAATGTAGATTTCCTGCAGCAATCCACAAATACTTCTCTGTGGGACTTTACGTTTCAACCAATTCAATGTACTCATATCACTTTTAAATTCATTTTTACTTACATTTTTATAATGTTCACCTTGACTAGTAATTTTAACCTTACCATAGATATTTTTTTCACATTTTCTCTAAATCTTAAAGCCCTAGAACTCTGAACCATAAGGCAAAAAGGTTTTTTTTTTTTTCCTTGGAACTCCTTTCTAATACGCAATGACAAGTCTCAGGTCATAAAATATTAAATAAAAATGAAAAATTTCCTCAATGTTAACATGATTAGCTTGGATTAAAAAATAAAAGAGTCTGGCTTTTGATAACTTGCATCACAGTGTACCAAGGTAGAGCAACATTCTTATTTGGGTACATCCTACATATATATATTTTTTCCGCCCCCTGGACTGGTTCTTTTGGTTTAAACTTTTTAATTCCAATTCCAATTTCAATAAACTTTATTGGCATGGCAAGGAATGCAAGCATGGCTAGAATCCATAAATTATACTTGTGACTTCAGGGCAGCAGGTTTCACAGAGGAAATGGGATTTTTTTCCCTTGCATCTTCATTTTCCATTAAGTAAGGGAAATGGAAGAGAATATTTCAGTCCTAGTAAGACAGAGCAGGAGAAGGAAAAAAAATGGACTTCTCAGAAGGGCTGCTTTTTGCAATGAGCCATGAGCTGAAAGCAAACATTGTCTTTAAAGGAATAAAAGAAATAACAATTCAGTATTTTATATAAAAATAAAATGTATATATAGTAAAATATGTAGGTTCTGTGAGGCCGGAAATTTATGGGCCCTGCTTAAGAAAAGGAATTACAAGTAAAAGTTAACTAGATTTAAGGTGGTAAAAAACACAGTAATTGTATATTTTAAAAAAATGACAAATAAATATCACAAAACTCAATAATTATTAATGTTATCAATTAATTATAATAATTAACTGTCCATCATACCTGGATAATACTTTTTCTTTATGTGATAATTTCTGTTTTCTTTAGATGGAATCAAAAGATAATTCAGTCTATCATCTAGTCTTGCAGAACAAATGAGTTTAAACTAATGTTGGTTTAGAAACTTTTATTTCAGTCACACAACTTGTGGTTCGTATTGTCATGCCAAGATACGCCTATGTTGGTATGCACAAAACAGATGACTTTAAAAAGCAGACACACATGATATTTGTCGAACTGCTTTAGGTGTGTGCCCTACAATCAATCTGAAGATTTCTATCAATTCCATTTTTCTTAATTCTTATCAAAGACAGAAAAATGTATGGTGCATTTACAATTGTATATCCTGGGTTATTTAGGATATTTCTACCAGAAGAGGATTTCTGTTTTGAATAGGCATCTTCCCATTACTTTCAAATGTTTGATGTTTGGAAAAATCATCTCAGACTAGCTTCTGGTTTCATAAATTTCAAAGCTTTCTTCTCCTTCACAACCTACCTATATACTTTACTGCCAATGACTATAAAGTTGGTTCATATACAGTTTTTCCTCTTCCATCATCATGTCATGACCCTGGCGAGTCCATGCAAGCCATTTCTACACTTGGACAACCAAAAATGACTTAACTATACATGAAAGTGATTACAAACTACAAAAATGTGTTCCCCTAACCCAGGATTGCTCAGCCTGGCACTACTGACATTTTGGGTCCAATAAACATTTGTTGGTGGAAGGGAGAGGCATTCTTTGAATTCCAGTGTTTGGCAGCCTCCCTGACCTCCCTATGCCAGTAACATTTCCACCTCCTGCCCCAGCTGTAACACCCAAAAATGTCTCCAGACATTGCTAGTATCTCTTGTCAGGCAAAATTGTCCCCAGCTGATAATCAATGTATTAGAAAACCACCTGTGTTCTGAACACATCTACTTAGCTGTTTACCAAAAATCCACTACCTATTATCTCTCGGCAGAAAAAAACATGGCACAGGAAAATGTAAAGAGGAAAGACACAAATTCATAACCAACTGCACATATAATTTTTTTTTTCCACAAATTTTACAAAAAGGTTGTGATTATATGAACACCTTCACAGGGGCTACCCATGGTTTTGGAAAGAGGGTCAATGCAAGGGGCCTTATAGATTAAGGTTCATTAACTTTATTAAATCAGTTGTTGTTTGTACTTGAGACTATAAAAAAAAAAAAAAGAAAGAAAGAAAGAAAGAAAGAAAACTCTGAGGGCTTCCCTGGTAGCTCAAAATGGTAAAGAGTTCGCCTGCCAATGCAGGAGACATGGGTTCGATCCCTGATCTGGGAAGATCCCACATTCTGTGAGCAACTAAGCCCATAAGCCACAACCATTGAGCATGTGCTCTAGAGTCTCAGAGCTGCAACTACTGAGCCCATGTGTCACAACTATTGAAGACTATGTGACCTAGAGCCCAAGTTCCACAAGGGAAGTCACTGCAACAAGAAGTCTGCTCACCTCAACCAGAGAGTAGCCACCACTCGTTGCAACTAGAGAAGAGCCTATGGCAGCAGTGAAAACCCAGAATAGCCAAAAATAAAGAAATAAATAACACTAAAAAAATAGCTTTTATATTTTTATACTTTATTATTCAAGGGTTCCCTGAATATAGATAAAACATACCTAATAGGCAGTGGTTGTTTAAATTGTACTAAATAGGGGAAAGTCTGGGTTTCTTCATTTATTATTACTTATCTGGATCTCTAGGGTGATGTGACTGAAGATCTGTTAGAAAACCATGCATAGTTTTCAAATAATAAGGAATTAAGCATTATATTAAGTGAAATCAGTTTCTTGCCTGCAGTGTGATGTTTTGCAAGCATAGTTAGCAATAAAACCTGCTTTTGTAGAACACTCATCTCACCAGACACTAGTATCATTTGGGAAAGAGTTTGATGAATGCAGGTGAGAAGGGGCAGAAGATGGCATTTAGGACAAGGCATTTAGGGTCCAAATCTTGGCTCAACTCTTTATTGTAATACAATCACTACAAAGTCAATTAACCTCTCCAAGTCTCTGAAATCTTAATGGCAAAACTGGGATCAAAAGACCTGCTCTACTGTATTTTGTGAGATTAAAAGATAGCCCATAGAATGTACTTTGTACAGTGCCTGACATATGGTATGTGCCCCATTAAGCACACCTCCTATTAATGTTTGAGTGTGTTCCTTGAAAGCACTTTAAAGGAACATTAATCTGAAATTATAGGGAAGTTTGTATGGAGTTGTAATTCCATTAGTTTTACTGAATGTAGATTGATTTACTTTCTAGGGAGTATGAAATCTGCCTGGATTTGTTGAACCCCATGAAATGTTCAATAGTTATTTTTGTAAAACTCTCAGCTCTAGAAGAAGCACACAGCTTTTTGTTAGTAGAGAATTATTCATCACTAGTTTAATGAATCTGGGAAGATCCCACATTCTGTGAGCAACTAAGCCCATAAGCCACAACCATTGAGCATGTGCTCTAGAGTCTCAGAGCTGCAACTACTGAGCCCATGTGTCACAACTATTGAAGACTATGTGACCTAGAGCCCAAGTTCCACAAGGGAAGTCACTGCAACAAGAAGTCTGCTCACCTCAACCAGAGAGTAGCCACCACTCGTGGCAACTAGAGAAGAGCCTATGGCAGCAGTGAAAACCCAGAATAGCCAAAAATAAAGAAATAAATAACACTAAAAAAATAGCTTTTATATTTTTATACTTTATTATTCAAGGGTTCCCTGAATATAGATAAAACATACCTAATAGGCAGTGGTTGTTTAAATTGTACTAAATAGGGGAAAGTCTGGGTTTCTTCATTTATTATTACTTATCTGGATCTCTAGGGTGATGTGACTGAAGATCTGTTAGAAAACCATGCATAGTTTTCAAATAATAAGGAATTAAGCATTATATTAAGTGAAATCAGTTTCTTGCCTGCAGTGTGATGTTTTGCAAGCATAGTTAGCAATAAAACCTGCTTTTGTAGAACACTCATCTCACCAGACACTAGTATCATTTGGGAAAGAGTTTGATGAATGCAGGTGAGAAGGGGCAGAAGATGGCATTTAGGACAAGGCATTTAGGGTCCAAATCTTGGCTCAACTCTTTATTGTAATACAATCACTACAAAGTCAATTAACCTCTCCAAGTCTCTGAAATCTTAATGGCAAAACTGGGATCAAAAGACCTGCTCTACTGTATTTTGTGAGATTAAAAGATAGCCCATAGAATGTACTTTGTACAGTGCCTGACATATGGTATGTGCCCCATTAAGCACACCTCCTATTAATGTTTGAGTGTGTTCCTTGAAAGCACTTTAAAGGAACATTAATCTGAAATTATAGGGAAGTTTGTATGGAGTTGTAATTCCATTAGTTTTACTGAATGTAGATTGATTTACTTTCTAGGGAGTATGAAATCTGCCTGGATTTGTTGAACCGCATGAAATGTTCAATAGTTATTTTTGTAAAACTCTCAGCTCTAGAAGAAGCACACAGCTTTTTGTTAGTAGAGAATTATTCATCACTAGTTTAATATGAACTTACATGAAATAGCAGCATTCTTAGTAAGGTTATGTTTCAAGTATCAAGTGTGGTTGTGTCTAAGTGGGGAGGAGTTGTGATATTTTACAGTTTTCTTCTTTCTAACTTTTCTGGAATAAATGTATATTATTTCTATAATGAGGAAATAAGCTATTTCTAAAATTTAAAATAGTAACCCCCTGCTTTGTGTGGTGCCAATGTTTTAGTAATGCTTATGTTCCTAGTAGGAGGAGGCTATATCTGTTTAGGTAGTGCTAACAACAACAAATACAAAACACAATTCTTCCAAAAATAATCATAGCCTTTAAAACTAAAATCAGTCTTAAGGATAATTTTTCCCTGTGCTTTCCTGTGAAATATGAAGAAATGGATTCCTGGAAGCTTAGAGTACCTGCAAGCAGTTAGTTAACGAACCAGGATGCATGGGCTTTTCAAAGTATTTCTGTGCAATAAACAATGCAGATTCTAGGTGACTATGGGAAGGGTTGATTAAAAGGAATGTTGATGATTCAGCTACTATCAGTTCCATAATTCACTTTTTAATTCCTTCCAAATTATCCTACTAGTAGAATCCCACACACCTTGTTTCTTTTAAACTCTTAAACTCTCAATGGGAAAAGTCTAAAATAGTTGTACACTGTCTTATAATCTCCCATCACCATCTCCCTTTCAGCGTTTTCTCCCAGGGTCCAAATCTTGGCTCACTCTTATTGAATCTACGTTTAAAAGAAAATTTGGCAAAACTGGGATCAAAAGACCTGCTCTACTGTATTTTGTGAGATTAAAAGATAGCCCAAAGAATGTACTATACACAGTGCCTGACATATGGTATGTGCCCCATTAAGCACACCTCCTATTAATGTTTGAGTGTGTTCCTTGAAAGCACTTTAAAGGAACATTAATCTGAAATTATAGGGAAGTTTGTATGGAGTTGTAATTCCATTAGTTTTACTGAATGTAGATTGATTTACTTTCTAGGGAGTATGAAATCTGCCTGGATTTGTTGAACCGCATGAAATGTTCAATAGTTATTTTTGTAAAACTCTCAGCTCTAGAAGAAGCACACAGCTTTTTGTTAGTAGAGAATTATTCATCACTAGTTTAATATGAACTTACATGAAATAGCAGCATTCTTAGTAAGGTTATGTTTCAAGTATCAAGTGTGGTTGTGTCTAAGTGGGGAGGAGTTGTGATATTTTACAGTTTTCTTCTTTCTAACTTTTCTGGAATAAATGTATATTATTTCTATAATGAGGAAATAAGCTATTTCTAAAATTTAAAATAGTAACCCCCTGCTTTGTGTGGTGCCAATGTTTTAGTAATGCTTATGTTCCTAGTAGGAGGAGGCTATATCTGTTTAGGTAGTGCTAACAACAACAAATACAAAACACAATTCTTCCAAAAATAATCATAGCCTTTAAAACTAAAATCAGTCTTAAGGATAATTTTTCCCTGTGCTTTCCTGTGAAATATGAAGAAATGGATTCCTGGAAGCTTAGAGTACCTGCAAGCAGTTAGTTAACGAACCAGGATGCATGGGCTTTTCAAAGTATTTCTGTGCAATAAACAATGCAGATTCTAGGTGACTATGGGAAGGGTTGATTAAAAGGAATGTTGATGATTCAGCTACTATCAGTTCCATAATTCACTTTTTAATTCCTTCCAAATTATCCTACTAGTAGAATCCCACACACCTTGTTTCTTTTAAACTCTTAAACTCTCAATGGGAAAAGTCTAAAATAGTTGTACACTGTCTTATAATCTCCCATCACCATCTCCCTTTCAGCGTTTTCTCCCAAATTCTTCTCCACCACCCACTGTTTTACACTATTCCTGGCTACTTGAAGTCTCTCCTGGCCTTCACTCAAAAACTCCTCATTTCGAAATATTCAAAAGGATTTCAGTTTTTTTTTCCCACCTTCCCTAGCTCTGGTTAACTAAAACTTCAAGATTTACCGCAGATTGAAGATCCTCTCTCTAAAGCCTGTACCCAGTTACCAAGGCAGTGTTGGTGGTTTTTCCGTACAGTTTTCATTTACTAATTGCGGTGCATTTCTTTCTCTAGTGAAAGTGAGTCAGACAAGTCTTCCCCATTTTTGTAACAAGTACAGCCTGAAATAGGATGTGAAATAAATAGTACCTGAGTGAGTGAATTAGCCTCTTTATGGTAGCTCATGACCACTAGAAGTTTAGGGAGAAAGGATATGATAAAAGTAATTCAAACTGAGGTGTAAGTGACTGATAGACTTTCCACTCTATCATCACAGGAACATCTGAATTTTTGATAAGACAACATAAAATGATGTCATTTTAGACAACGTGACTCTGGAGCATACTCATAAATTCATGACATATTGGCAATCAGGTTGTCCTGTTACATACACTGGTCTGCACTTGAAGTGCACAGTGACTAGAATAGTCTGGTACAAGGAACTAATGTGGCAAAACACTGGGACAGCCTAGGAAGGCACTGGAAAGTTGAAGGGAAAGAAATGAGAAAATATGGCTGAAACAGCCGCTATTGCTGGTCTTAAAATTTCTGTCAAACAGAAACCTAGGATCATTGTTTTTTATAGAGAATTAGTCACCAAATTGCTCTTTTACTATATTAAATGAAGTACACCATCTTCTATGTTGACATCAGAATAAATTTCATTCTCCAGTTAAACATTTCTGTAGCAGCAACTGACAACCCAGATCCCAAATTGTCCCCACTAAAGGTGAGAGAAACAGAAGCTTCCCCAGTGGTCCAGTGGGTAGAGAGTCTGCCTTGCAGTGCAAGGGGCACCAGTTCCATCCCTAGCCCGGGAAGATGCCACATGCTGCGAAGTGGCTGGACTGGTGTGTCCAATTACGAGCCAGTGCACTGGAGTGCATGTGCCTGTAGCTGGTGCTCTGCAGTGGGAGGCCCACACAGGCCAAAGAACAAAGATGGATAAAAAAATAAACAAATGGGAAACCAATAAAAGAAGGCCAAAATTTTAAAAAGAAAAAAAAAAAGGTGAGAGAAACAGATGGGAGGGGAATAAGCTGAGAGAAGATATTTTGTCTAGAAAATGACAGAAATTAATTGCTTCTTTATCTGTGTTTTCACAGCAGACTTTTTAAAAACCTCTATCGTGTCTATCATTTTTGATAGACGCTTGACTCGTCGTTCTTTTCTGCATGTCAGCCTCCATTCCCCACACTCACCATTAGATGATAACTTAAACTCTTAGAGGTATGGGACTCTGTGAGGTACCTCCTTACCCTTCAGTGCCCAGCATAGAGCACTAGGTATAGGAAGAAAGGGAGAGGGATTGAGGAGGGAAAGCTGCAGAAAGGAACTGCCCTATTAGGAAGGTATCAATTGTGGGCATATGGGGTGAATGGGGAGTTGTGTGGAAGTGGAGGTAATTGAATGAGCTGGAGTTGGAAAAATGGAGGTTGAAGGTTAAGAGGAAGAAAAAGGAGATGGAGATGATGGACCAACTGCAAAACTTAGTTTTGAATTCACTTACATTTTCTGTGGTGACAGCTGAGAGTATTGCAGTTTGGTGTTTCAATTTGTATTGAAATGCATGCATGTGTGCCCCCACTATTTTGTGTGTGTGTGTGTGTGTGTGTGTGTGTGTGTGTTTTGTCCACTTCTATTGGTCTTTCATTTTATTTATTTCCATCCATCTTTGTTCTTTGGCCTGTTTGGGCCTCCCATCGCAGTGGCCTCTCCTGTTGCAGAGCACAGGCTCTGGGCGCATGCCCTCCAGAGTGCCAGCTTGGTAGTTGGGACACACCCATCCAGCCACTCCGCGGCATGTGGGATCTTCCCAGGCCAGCGATCGAACTGGCACCCCTTGCACTGAAAGGTGGTGTCCGTACCCACTGGACCACCAGGGAGGCCCTGTGCCCCACTCTTTGTGACCCCACGAACTACAGCCCACCAGGGTCCTCTGTTCATGGCATTTTCCAGGCAAGGATTCTGCAGTGAGTTGCCGTGCCCCTCCTTCAGGGAATCTTCCTGATCCCGGGCTTGAATACATGTCTCTTAACCTCTCCTGCCACAGCGAGTGGGTTCTTTACCACTAGTGCCACCTGGGAAGCCCCTGTATTGAAATTATTATTAGGGCCAAATTTTCAGTTAATTCCGTTGTTAAATGATTAACCTATCCTTGGGCTCCTTAGTAAACTGATCAGTAGCCGTATTACTACTAAACAAAATAGCTCTGTGATAAATCTTGTCACCTGCCAATTCAGGTGCAGTTTTTCTTCATTGAGAAATCATACCTTTGGATTTGAATCATGTACTTTCTTGCAGGACTAGGTTGCAATCATTTAAAAGCATTTCTAATGTCTTAGTCTCCTCACACATTTGCTAAATTTTATAGATTATATACCAAGATGTATTTTTCTTAATTGTTTTGTCAAAAATTTGAAAGACCTAGTGGGTCATCCTTACCTCTTTCTCTCACCATTACTCAAGGATAACTTGCAGAATGTCTCACAGAGAAGATAGAAACTTAAAAGCTACCAGAATTCTGTGATTAAGAGATAAATAAGTTTAAATCACGTTTTAACCAATAGCCTTTTGTAATGTAATGGTAATGCATGGCACCATTTAATGGTAATCCCTGGCCCCATTCCCTTGACAAGCGGTTAATTAGCATATGCTTGAGGATGCACTATTCAATCTTAAGGCATCTTAGTTTTCTGTGACTTTGCACTTTTCATCTAAAAGTTTTAAGAAGCAGGAAATGGAACCTCTTGTACTAATCTACAAAGCCTAAGTACCCATTCTCCTGGAAGTTTTGCTTATTTATTGGGAGACTTACCTCTTGATTTACTAAAATGAAATGAATATATTAAAATATCAATGAGTAAATATATCAAGGAAAAAGGAAAACCAGGGTAGAAAATAATTAAATGAGGCATGTGGGATCTTCCCAGGCCAGCGATCGAACTGGCACCTTGCACTGAAAGGTGGTGTCCGACCCACTGGACCACCAGGGAGGCCCTGTGCCCCACTTTGTGACCCCACGAACTACAGCCCACCAGGGTCCTCTGTTCATGGCATTTTCCAGGCAAGGATTCTGCAGTGAGTTGCCGTGCCCCTCCTTCAGGGAATCTTCCTGATCCCGGGCTTGAATACATGTCTCTTAACCTCTCCTGCCACAGCGAGTGGGTTCTTTACCACTAGTGCCACCTGGGAAGCCCCTGTATTGAAATTATTATTAGGGCCAAATTTTCAGTTAATTCCGTTGTTAAATGATTAACCTATCCTTGGGCTCCTTAGTAAACTGATCAGTAGCCGTATTACTACTAAACAAAATAGCTCTGTGATAAATCTTGTCACCTGCCAATTCAGGTGCAGTTTTTCTTCATTGAGAAATCATACCTTTGGATTTGAATCATGTACTTTCTTGCAGGACTAGGTTGCAATCATTTAAAAGCATTTCTAATGTCTTAGTCTCCTCACACATTTGCTAAATTTTATAGATTATATACCAAGATGTATTTTTCTTAATTGTTTTGTCAAAAATTTGAAAGACCTAGTGGGTCATCCTTACCTCTTTCTCTCACCATTACTCAAGGATAACTTGCAGAATGTCTCACAGAGAAGATAGAAACTTAAAAGCTACCAGAATTCTGTGATTAAGAGATAAATAAGTTTAAATCACGTTTTAACCAATAGCCTTTTGTAATGTAATGGTAATGCATGGCACCATTTAATGGTAATCCCTGGACCCATTCCCTTGACAAGCGGTTAATTAGCATATGCTTGAGGATGCACTATTAAATCTTAAGGCATCTTAGTTTTCTGTGACTTTGCACTTTTCATCTAAAAAGTTTTAAGAAGCAGGAAATGGAACCTCTTGTACTAATCTACAAAGCCTAAGTACCCATTCTCCTGGAAGTTTTGCTTATTTATTGGGAGACTTACCTCTTGATTTACTAAAATGAAATGAATATATTAAAATATCAATGAGTAAATATATCAAGGAAAAAGGAAAACCAGGGTAGAATAATAAAATGAGATCACTGGAAACTGAATATGTAACAACGTAGACCAGCAAATTGTACATAACTGCTAAACGACCACAAATTTAGCACTAAGTTTCTCAGCAGCCAAAGTAAAAAAAGGAAACCCAGATAGTTACACAATTATGCATAAAATATAAATAGACAAGGTTTAAAGAAAACATTTTGTACCTATCAATCGGACAGTCTTTTCTTATACTGAGTCAAACCATGATTGAACCCAATCATGGTTTCAAATGCAAAATATAATAAAATTTTCTATTTTGTGACATTTTTGAGAGATTATAATATGGGTTGTAATGGTAGCAGTTATTTCTTGCCCATCTATATGTCTTACCTGTTTATCATTCATCTCCCTCTGCTTGAATATAATACAGTGCAGAGATTTTTGCCTACTTTGCACTCTGTTGCTTAAGCAGAATTGTGAGGCACACAGTGAATATATATTAAATAAATGAGGAAAAAAATCAGGTTGTGTGAAACAGATTGGCAAGTCATACCACTCTAAGAGTATAAACCAGTAACTGGACCCTATGCTGTCAACTTGATTGCAATTTATTTACTGAGATAAAATACAATGGAGAGATAACATTCTGAATATGACATATCAACTTTCCCTTCTTTAAGCTATCTAGAAAGGGGAAATCCTCACTCAGATCAAAGATGAATTAAACACACCTAAACTTTCCAGGTGGTGCTGGTGATGAAGAACTTCAAGGATCAAAGGAGATAACCTATGTGAATTAAGGTTTCTATCCATGCTATAACAAATTATTATAAACTTAGTAGCTAAAAATTATACAAATTTATGGGACTTCTCTTGTGGCTCAGATGGTAAAGAAACCAACTGCAATGCAGGAGATCCAGGTTCGATCCATAGGTTGGGAAGATCCCCTAGAGAAGGAAATGGCAACCACTCCAATGTTCTTGCCTGAAGAATTCTCAGTACAGAGGAACTTGGTGGGCCACAGTTCATGGGGGTTCAAAGAGGCAGGCACAACTGAGCAACCTCCACACACACACACAGATACTCCAGGACAATATTGCCATCTCAAGATTCTTAATCACGTCTAATAAAATCTCTGTCACTATGTAAGGGTTCACATACTCACAGTTTCCAGGGAATACAGTTTTTTTTTGGCAGGGGAGTGAACTTGTCATTATTCTGCTTATAAATCCACACAAAGTGTTTTTAATTACCTAATATTATTTCTGGGGCTTCCCTAGTGGCTAAGATGGTAAAGAATCTGCCTGCAATGCTGGAGACCCGGGTTCATTCTATGCACATTGCTAATGGTCACCAAGTTTCTCTAAAGTTTATAAATTAGTTAAGTGACCATTTTACATTATGTGGAAACTGAAATAAAACTAGGATTTGATCAACTCAGCTTCTGATTCTTTCCCCAGACTACTGTTCTTTGTCATCTTTTGACTTTGAGCCAAGATAAGTGGACCATAACTTTATAACAACTTCAGTTGCCAACCAGTAAAGAACTAATTGACTATTTCATCATGACCTCAAGAAAATCACATGTGACTTTAATACTCCACTGTGCTTATATGGCTATTTCTTTTTTGAAATTTTTTAAATAATATTTTTAAATTTTGACCTCTTTTATTGTTTTTTAATTTATTTATTTTCACCCTTCTTTATTCTTTGGCCTGTTTGGGCCTCCCATTACAGTGACCTCTCTCATTGCAGAATACTGGCACTGGGCTCATGCACTCCAGAGCGCTGGCTCCTAATTGGTCACATAGGCCCAGCCTCTCTGCGGCATGAGGGCTCTTCCCAGACCAGGAATGGAACCTGAGCTCCTTGTGCTGCAAGGTGAACTGTTTACCCACTAGACCACCAGGGAAGCCTGAATTTCTTAATGAAGTCTTCTCTGGGTTTATTTAGGCAGTTGTGATGCTTTAGAAGCCTATAAATGGATGTTAGAACATCAGGTTATTTTATGTCTTCTAACAAAGCTTCTCAGGTGATAGGAAAACATTCAACAATGAAATGAAAACTTATTTACAGGATAAACAGGTACTGCAGCCAGTGAGAGGCACATCTTTGCAAACTACTTTAAGAGCAAACTACTTCACAAGAAAGCCGGTTTAAGGAAGTTCAAACTCAGGAAAGTAGTTTACATTTCATGCCTTTTTGCCGCCTACCAGTCGCAACTATCACTTTCTTCAAATATAGTTTAAAACCGATTGTCCTTAAAACCTTTTCCTTCCAACTGCACTTTATCTAATACGCTGCTTTCTATTTCTTCAAATACATCACACCCATCCACATCCACATACGGTTTGTTTTCTCTTATTTTTTGTCTGTTAATCTCAAATGTAAACTGCTAATTTCCCTCTATCCCCTGTAGAGTAACGAACACTGTGTTGTACACTTAATAAATGCTTGTAAATGACAAAATGAATTCTTTGCTTTGGTTAAAGAGGACTTAGCACTGAAATGAGCCCCTATGTTTGTGTGTAGGTTTTAATGGTTCATTTTCTTGTCAGACTTCCCTTGGTTATGAATGTGTTGGCAGCACCAACAGTGTAAAGGGAAGATTTTATTGGAGAACATTTGGAGGATTAGAAAAATCTCCAGAGCTTTGGAAGTACCACATTTTGTGTTCAGACTTCTATTTCATTCTGTCTCAAGACCAGAATAAGCAGAGAAGAAAGATGGCAAGATCCACAGGGTTCCATATGTGAAGCCAGCCCCCGCTCCTCCAAAGTACGTGGGAGGAAGGAAGGAACATGATCATTAGAGAATTTCTCATTCATCTGTATTAATTCTCCCCAGGCTGCAACTTTGCGTATAAGATTTTAACCCTGCAAAATGTATTATGGAATATATGATATATTTAATTAGTTTTAAAAGTTATCCTCTTTCCTGGATTTTACTAAATTAAAAAACAAACCAATTACCCAGGATGATTTGTCCATTCAGACCAAAATAATTCAAACAAGATTCAACAAGATGCTATACAGCTGGTGTCCTTTATGCCTTCTTTTCTTATAATGAGCCAGGGGGAAAGCACATACTTTTTTGGCATGGAAATTACTAGTATAAAATGTGAATAAGACACCATATAGTATCCCAGAAAAGGTAATTTATCAAACACATAGGGTATCAAGAAGACCAAATATTTTTTCCCCTCAGAGTTCAATCTTTTATTAGCATCATTAGACTAAGCTTTCTGAAAATGGGGAGAGACATTGAAGTCAGAGTCCACCAGCTTGGAAAGTGACTGTCACTGTCCCATCCCTCTACCTCAATCCAATTCATGCTTGAATGACTGGCTTCCTTTTTGACCCATGCTTGTTAATTATATCCAGCTGTTGGCAAATTGTTCTTCCAAATTGGCAATACCGTGCACTCAAGCTGCTAGATTTTTTTCTCCTTTCCTGGATAAAACCTCTGGAGCATGATGCACTGCCTTGACTAGTCTTTTCTGAACTAAACCTCAGTTATGGATATTTCCAAGGATTCAAGGGGCTCTCAAAAATTACTCTGGGTTTGAGTACAGTGCATTTCTCTCCATTTGATCCCAAATTACCTAAAAACACACAGAGAGGAAAATTTCCTTTTAGGCACATAGCAATCACAATTTCATTTGTTTCTGGATGTTCTGATGTCAGGATCTCAGTAGTAACTGGCCAGGTCCCAGTGCTACTCCTGGGATCAGTGGGCTTTGTCCTGTAGTCACCAACACTCATCCAGAACAATAGCTTTCAAAGACATAACAGGCACTTTCATTTATTATTTTTCTGGAAGTCTCTGTTCAAGGGCTTTATTGTCAGAAATTCCCTGCCCCTCCCTTCCTGACTCTCCTGACAGCATACATGCCCATGCAAGATTATGACTGTAAGAAAGGGATTTAGTTTGTGTGGTTCCCCCCTACTCATTTCAAAGGGTAAATATAAGCTCATTTTCACCCACCAGGCTAAGAAGCTCTATCTGATGAATTGGTATTGAGAATTTTGACACCTGATTCAAATGAACATTTTTAGGGATGAGAATTAAGTACACAGGTATGGGGAGGGAGGGACAAAATGAGATTCAGAATTAGAATATGCAGGTGAGTGTGATAGCTCTGCTACTCACCAGCGTCAAACTTTGGCCAAGTATTTTAATCCCTCTGAATTTTGGTTTTCCTGATCAGTTAAGTGAAATGAATAATGCTACCTGTTCTGCCTATTTCACAGGGTTGCAGAGAGGAGAGGCTGAGATCATGTGGGTGAATAGGTATTACAAACAGAAAAGAATAATGTAACCAAGCAATTGTTATTGACAAACTGAGACTATTATTTAATTGCTCATCAGTACATGCTGTGGGTATACTCATGGTCTGTCATTGGGTAAATAAAACCTTGCTTCTGCTGGGTACAGGTTGGTACATAATTCTTCAGTGGAACAAGACAAAAAAAGAAAGAATATTTACTCAGTGATGAATATCATCTGGGCACTTCTACCTATCCCTATAAATAAATTTATATCTATAAAAAATATACTGTATTTCATTTTGTCCTTTGAAAAAATCTGATTGATTAGCCTCAGATGTTAAATGCTGCTTAAAGCAGTGTTTCCCAAATTCTGTTTGCTGAAACGCCAGTCCTGAGAAACAGTTCTCTTTTAAAGAATTCTATCCTCCAAAACTTTGAGAAATGATGTATTCTCTTCCTCCCTCCAACAGACTGACTTTGCACAATACTACACTGGTAATCACAGAGTTCTACAAGAAAGAAATCAACTATAGTAAAAGAATCTGTTAAATTTGCTCAATTCAGAGTTCTCCAAGTTTATTTGGCCTGGAGACCCTTATTTTCCAATTAAATTTTCATAGAACTGAGATTCTACAGAAAACATTTTGCCAAGTGTAGATCTAAATTCATATCTGGAGTTACTTTGTGGCAAATGTGCGATCAGAACGCAAACCTGTCCTCTTTAAAAGGACACACTATAACCATATACCAAAAAAATGGTAGGAAGATAGGGGAGGACAGTTATACAATTTGATTGTTTTACATTTACTTCTATTTATATCACCGTTATGCTTTGGGTTTTTTTTTTTTCTTTCAGCCTTTCTCCCTAATCAGAGTATATGTTGACTTTGTCTTCCAATTATTTAAATGTGGTAAAACTCATGTAACAAAAAAATGTTCAATTTAGGCGTAACTAGGTACACAGTTGTGGCATTCTGCATTTTCACATTAAGAGTGCTAAGAAAAATGAGATTCAGAATTAGAATATGCAGGTGAGTGTGATAGCTCTGCTACTCACCAGCGTCAAACTTTGGCCAAGTATTTTAATCCCTCTGAATTTTGGTTTTCCTGATCAGTTAAGTGAAATGAATAATGCTACCTGTTCTGCCTATTTCACAGGGTTGCAGAGAGGAGAGGCTGAGATCATGTGGGTGAATAGGTATTACAAACAGAAAAGAATAATGTAACCAAGCAATTGTTATTGACAAACTGAGACTATTATTTAATTGCTCATCAGTACATGCTGTGGGTATACTCATGGTCTGTCATTGGGTAAATAAAACCTTGCTTCTGCTGGGTACAGGTTGGTACATAATTCTTCAGTGGAACAAGACAAAAAAAGAAAGAATATTTACTCAGTGATGAATATCATCTGGGCACTTCTACCTATCCCTATAAATAAATTTATATCTATAAAAAATATACTGTATTTCATTTTGTCCTTTGAAAAAATCTGATTGATTAGCCTCAGATGTTAAATGCTGCTTAAAGCAGTGTTTCCCAAATTCTGTTTGCTGAAACGCCAGTCCTGAGAAACAGTTCTCTTTTAAAGAATTCTATCCTCCAAAACTTTGAGAAATGATGTATTCTCTTCCTCCCTCCAACAGACTGACTTTGCACAATACTACACTGGTAATCACAGAGTTCTACAAGAAAGAAATCAACTATAGTAAAAGAATCTGTTAAATTTGCTCAATTCAGAGTTCTCCAAGTTTATTTGGCCTGGAGACCCTTATTTTCCAATTAAATTTTCATAGAACTGAGATTCTACAGAAAACATTTTGCCAAGTGTAGATCTAAATTCATATCTGGAGTTACTTTGTGGCAAATGTGCGATCAGAACGCAAACCTGTCCTCTTTAAAAGGACACACTATAACCATATACCAAAAAAATGGTAGGAAGATAGGGGAGGACAGTTATACAATTTGATTGTTTTACATTTACTTCTATTTATATCACCGTTATGCTTTGGGTTTTTTTTTTTTCTTTCAGCCTTTCTCCCTAATCAGAGTATATGTTGACTTTGTCTTCCAATTATTTAAATGTGGTAAAACTCATGTAACAAAAAAATGTTCAATTTAGGCGTAACTAGGTACACAGTTCCGTGGCATTCTGCATTTTCACATTAAGAGTGCTACCATCTCTACCATCCATCTCCAGAACTTTTCATCTCTCCAAACTCAAGATGTATCTGTATTGACTTTTGCTTTTTTTAACCCAATATTTTATCTGAAACATTTTTCCACTTTTGCAACTTACTCTCTTTTTCCCCTAAAACCTTCATTTCTAATGGCCATGAGATATTCAATCCAGATAGTGCTCATGAATCTGCCTACAGTTGGACTTCTGTATTATTTCCAGTTTTCTTTAGTAAATAATAAATATCGTTGTGTCTATAACACTTTCCATATTTTGACTTATTTCCTTAGAATAGCTAGTAGATTAAAGAATATGGACATGTTAGGTTTTGAACACTTGTTGACAATTTTTTTCTGTTATACCAAATTTACACTTATATTGTTTGATGGTTACATTCATCCATTCTTTCAGATTAACAAAAACCTAGTAAATCCCTATTATTTGCCAAGTACTATGTGGAAGACATATATTTTTTACTCAAATGACTTCCATATACTGCAGCCAGCATTAGGTATTGTGGCCACAGAGACAACTAAGGACAAAAGCCCTGACTACTTGTCCCAACATTTTATTGCATTTCTTTGATTTTTAGTGAGAAGGCATCTTTGCTAGCTTGCTGATTGCATTTAAGGATTTCCTTCTCCCTCTTTGTTCCTCCTTATCCACTTCTTAGGCTTTCCTGATGGCCCAGCAAGTAAAGAATTGGCCTACAATGCAAGAGACACAGGAGACATGGACTGGATCCCTGCTTCAGATAGATCCTCTAACGAAGGAAATGGCAACCCATTCCAGTATATCCCGGTTATGGAAATTTCAGAAGCAAACCTGTCCTCTTTAAAAGGACACACTATAACCATATACCAAAATGGTAGGAAGATAGGGGAGGACAGTTATACAATTTGATTGTTTTACATTTACTTCTATTTATATCACCGTTATGCTTTGGGTTTTTTTTTTTTCTTTCAGCCTTTCTCCTAATCAGAGTATATGTTGACTTTGTCTTCCAATTATTTAAATGTGGTAAAACTCATGTAACAAAAAAATGTTCAATTTAGGCGTAACTAGGTACACAGTTCCGTGGCATTCTGCATTTTCACATTAAGAGTGCTACCATCTCTACCATCCATCTCCAGAACTTTTCATCTCTCCAAACTCAAGATGTATCTGTATTGACTTTTGCTTTTTTTAACCCAATATTTTATCTGAAACATTTTTCCACTTTTGCAACTTACTCTCTTTTTCCCCTAAAACCTTCATTTCTAATGGCCATGAGATATTCAATCCAGATAGTGCTCATGAATCTGCCTACAGTTGGACTTCTGTATTATTTCCAGTTTTCTCTTTAGTAAATAATAAATATCGTTGTGTCTATAACACTTTCCATATTTTGACTTATTTCCTTAGAATAGCTAGTAGATTAAAGAATATGGACATGTTAGGTTTTGAACACTTGTTGACAATTTTTTTCTGTTATACCAAATTTACACTTATATTGTTTGATGGTTACATTCATCCATTCTTTCAGATTAACAAAAACCTAGTAAATCCCTATTATTTGCCAAGTACTATGTGGAAGACATATATTTTTTACTCAAATGACTTCCATATACTGCAGCCAGCATTAGGTATTGTGGCCACAGAGACAACTAAGGACAAAAGCCCTGACTACTTGTCCCAACATTTTATTGCATTTCTTTGATTTTTAGTGAGAAGGCATCTTTGCTAGCTTGCTGATTGCATTTAAGGATTTCCTTCTCCCTCTTTGTTCCTCCTTATCCACTTCTTAGGCTTTCCTGATGGCCCAGCAAGTAAAGAATTGGCCTACAATGCAAGAGACACAGGAGACATGGACTGGATCCCTGCTTCAGATAGATCCTCTAACGAAGGAAATGGCAACCCATTCCAGTATTCTTACCTGGAAAATTCCATGGACAGAGGGGCCTGGTGACTATAGTCCATAGCGTCACAAAGAGTAGGGCATGACTGAGCACTGAGCACGCATGCATGCATAGGATTGTTGTCTGAACTCAAGAAGACTTTGTATATCTTAATGTCTCATTAAATATCTTGAACCAGTGTCTACTACATTGTAAGCACTCTGCAAACAGTCCCTGTTACTGTTATTACTTCTATTGTGGGGAAACAAGCTGGTGGAGGTTTCTGGAGCTTTGGTTGAGCCAGGAGAAAAGCAAATTGGGAATGACAAACATACTAGAAAGAATGAGACAAAAACAAGTGATTGGATTCACATGGGCTTATTAGCCGGGATCACACTGATCAGCAACAGGTGGGAGATCTGCTGTGGACTTTGGAACACAGGGTCAGCACACTTTAGAACACTGCGTGTACAGAGAACAGACTCCTTGACTTTTTGCCCGTTTAGCTGCCCCCCAGCTACAACACGCCCTTCCCATTCTTATAGTCACAAGAGTAATTATTGATCAGGGCCGTGAGAAGGTCCCAGCCCGTGTTAATATCATTGGTGAATGTGTTCAGGGCCTTACCCAGGAGGTCTCGAACCCCCTTTTCCCATCCTTTCTGTGTGTGTGTGTGTTGTGTGTGTGTATTTCTTAACGTCTCGCTGCACCCACTATTCTCCCCGCACGCTGCTGACGTGCTGCGGCATTCCAGGATGGAGAGAGTGAAATGAATCCAATAGTTGATTCAAGGAGTGGGCAAGCCAGAACTATGTGCACTTTGCCCTGGCGCTGCATGTCAATTTTTAAACAAGCGTTCTGTGTGTTTAAACAAACCTACCAAGTCATGAACTTCCTTCATCTTTCTTTCAGGAATAGAAAAGATTCATTAGTATATGGATGGCGGCGGTGGTGGGGCGTTTGTCTTTCCTGAGACACATTGTTGCTGAGTTTTACAAAGTTCTGCTAAGTCCTTTAAAATGAAAATAGATGTCCTTCAGTTTTTAGCTACCTAAGATTTAGGAATATTCCTCAAAGAAATAGGAGCATTACTTTCCTGAGGGCCCAAAAATTCCAATGGGAAAAATGACTGGATCCCTGCTTCAGATAGATCCTCTAACGAAGGAAATGGCAACCCATTCCAGTATTCTTACCTGGAAAATTCCATGGACAGAGGGGCCTGGTGACTATAGTCCATAGCGTCACAAAGAGTAGGGCATGACTGAGCACTGAGCACGCATGCATGCATAGGATTGTTGTCTGAACTCAAGAAGACTTTGTATATCTTAATGTCTCATTAAATATCTTGAACCAGTGTCTACTACATTGTAAGCACTCTGCAAACAGTCCCTGTTACTGTTATTACTTCTATTGTGGGGAAACAAGCTGGTGGAGGTTTCTGGAGCTTTGGTTGAGCCAGGAGAAAAGCAAATTGGGAATGACAAACATACTAGAAAGAATGAGACAAAAACAAGTGATTGGATTCACATGGGCTTATTAGCCGGGATCACACTGATCAGCAACAGGTGGGAGATCTGCTGTGGACTTTGGAACACAGGGTCAGCACACTTTAGAACACTGCGTGTACAGAGAACAGACTCCTTGACTTTTTGCCCGTTTAGCTGCCCCCCAGCTACAACACGCCCTTCCCATTCTTATAGTCACAAGAGTAATTATTGATCAGGGCCGTGAGAAGGTCCCAGCCCGTGTTAATATCATTGGTGAATGTGTTCAGGGCCTTACCCAGGAGGTCTCGAACCCCCTTTTCCCATCCTTTCTGTGTGTGTGTGTGTGTTGTGTGTGTGTATTTCTTAACGTCTCGCTGCACCCACTATTCTCCCCGCACGCTGCTGACGTGCTGCGGCATTCCAGGATGGAGAGAGTGAAATGAATCCAATAGTTGATTCAAGGAGTGGGCAAGCCAGAACTATGTGCACTTTGCCCTGGCGCTGCATGTCAATTTTTAAACAAGCGTTCTGTGTGTTTAAACAAACCTACCAAGTCATGAACTTCCTTCATCTTTCTTTCAGGAATAGAAAAGATTCATTAGTATATGGATGGCGGCGGTGGTGGGGCGTTTGTCTTTCCTGAGACACATTGTTGCTGAGTTTTACAAAGTTCTGCTAAGTCCTTTAAAATGAAAATAGATGTCCTTCAGTTTTTAGCTACCTAAGATTTAGGAATATTCCTCAAAGAAATAGGAGCATTAGTGTGCTAAGAGTTACAGGTTAATGACCTTAAAAAAATTCTACATTACCCCCCAAAGAAGAATGAATCTAATGCTGAATTGATCAGAGTCAGGCAGGTCAACGTGCCAAGGAGCTAGCTGGAAGACTTCCAACTATGTTTAATCTAGCATCTAGTGGTAGTAGTGTAGTTGCTCAGCAGAGTCCAACTCTTTGCCACCCTATGGACTGTAGCCTGTCAGGCTCTTCTGTCCATGGATTCTCCAGGAAAGAATAGTGGAGTAGGTTGTCCTTCCCTTCTTCAGGGCATCTCTCCCATCCAGGGACTGAACCCAGGCCTCCCCCATTGCAGGCAGATTCTTTATCATCTGAGCCACCAGAGAATTATCTTTATCAAATTTTTAAAGTATTTTCCTTGCTTTACATGTATATAAAATGAATTATATCATAAGCCTGGTGTTTAATAGAGGAGGACAAGAGAGCGTGCTCAGTCCTGCCCGACTCTTTGCAATTCCATGGCTTGTAGCCCGCCAGGATTCTTTGTTCATGGAATTTTCCAGGTAAGAGTACTGGTTTCTATTTCCTCCTCTGGGACATCTTCCCCACCAGGGAATGGAACCCCTGTTTCCTGCGTCTTCTGCATTGGAAGGATTCTTTACCATGCATCACCTGGGAAAAATGAGGTCTTTAATAGCATGTACTTAATCTGAATAAAGGAATATGTGTCTTGGCAAATTGTGTGAATGTGATATTAAATTGAATGTCACATTGTCTTGATTTACAAAAGCTAAAGATGTCTAAGTAACTGACAGATGTCAATCAAGACATTGCATTGTTCTAGGAACTGAATATATGACATCAAAATTCTGAGTAAAATGGTTCCTTCAGTTGTGACCACATCTATTTTATTTGTTGTTTTACAAAAATGAATAAAGTATGCACTATACAGTCTTTCCATAGAAGCAAGTAAGTGTGGCATATGGTGAAACCACTTCAAGCTGCTGGAGAAATAGCAAACTGTAAAATACTTTACTGTTATAATACAGCGTTATTTTCCTCCGTATGAAATCAGTCGTCGCTGTCTTCATTGTCGGCGTAAACTTCTTTTGTTAAACACATAGGTCTTAAACAGCTCCTAGATATTAAAAACAAACAGAACCCCTCTGCTGCTCCAGCAGACCCTGTTAAAGGCAAGGATAATAAGCCCTGATGGAGTTCTTAGGTTCTTCCACAGGGAAGAAGTGCAAAGAGGCCGAAGGTTTCAGAGTCAGGCAGGTCAACGTGCCAAGGAGCTAGCTGGAAGACTTCCAACTATGTTTAATCTAGCATCTAGTGGTAGTAGTGTAGTTGCTCAGCAGAGTCCAACTCTTTGCCACCCTATGGACTGTAGCCTGTCAGGCTCTTCTGTCCATGGATTCTCCAGGAAAGAATAGTGGAGTAGGTTGTCCTTCCCTTCTTCAGGGCATCTCTCCCATCCAGGGACTGAACCCAGGCCTCCCCCATTGCAGGCAGATTCTTTATCATCTGAGCCACCAGAGAATTATCTTTATCAAATTTTTAAAGTATTTTCCTTGCTTTACATGTATATAAAATGAATTATATCATAAGCCTGGTGTTTAATAGAGGAGGACAAGAGAGCGTGCTCAGTCCTGCCCGACTCTTTGCAATTCCATGGCTTGTAGCCCGCCAGGATTCTTTGTTCATGGAATTTTCCAGGTAAGAGTACTGGTTTCTATTTCCTCCTCTGGGACATCTTCCCCACCAGGGAATGGAACCCCTGTTTCCTGCGTCTTCTGCATTGGAAGGATTCTTTACCATGCATCACCTGGGAAAAATGAGGTCTTTAATAGCATGTACTTAATCTGAATAAAGGAATATGTGTCTTGGCAAATTGTGTGAATGTGATATTAAATTGAATGTCACATTGTCTTGATTTACAAAAGCTAAAGATGTCTAAGTAACTGACAGATGTCAATCAAGACATTGCATTGTTCTAGGAACTGAATATATGACATCAAAATTCTGAGTAAAATGGTTCCTTCAGTTGTGACCACATCTATTTTATTTGTTGTTTTACAAAAATGAATAAAGTATGCACTATACAGTCTTTCCATAGAAGCAAGTAAGTGTGGCATATGGTGAAACCACTTCAAGCTGCTGGAGAAATAGCAAACTGTAAAATACTTTACTGTTATAATACAGCGTTATTTTCCTCCGTATGAAATCAGTCGTCGCTGTCTTCATTGTCGGCGTAAACTTCTTTTGTTAAACACATAGGTCTTAAACAGCTCCTAGATATTAAAAACAAACAGAACCCCTCTGCTGCTCCAGCAGACCCTGTTAAAGGCAAGGATAATAAGCCCTGATGGAGTTCTTAGGTTCTTCCACAGGGAAGAAGTGCAAAGAGGCCGAAGGTTTCAGAACTACAAGGCAAGTCAGCGAAGCAGAAAGTAAACCCAAATATTCGGCAAATGATAAACCAGCAAAAAGACATGCCAGCTGTTCACACTGGAAAGTTACTGAGCGTTTATTTTGGTTCAAGTTTTATTTTTATATGAGGAAGGAACAATAAGTTTTCTACGGGGGTGGGGTGTCTTATTCCTTCTTACATCAATACGGTACAGAGTTTGCGATGCAGCTGGGTTTTTCCTCTGGGCGCTCCTACACTCCCCCGCTTCTTCTCGCCGGCCACCGCTCCGCGGGGACCTAGTCTTGGGGACAGAACCCAGAGACGCCTCTGCGTGGGCGGCGAGGTTTCTCTGCGCTCGCCCCCTGGGCTTCCGCCACACTGCTTACCCAACTCCTGTTTCCTAAACAGAGATTTCTGGCAGAAGACAGCCAACAGCGCGGGTCCCCTTTCCCGCCAGCGACCCTGGAGCGTCGGCCGGCGGCCGGGCTCGGGCGCGAACAAAGGCGGCGCGGGGCGCGGGGCGCGCGGCCGGGGTTGGCGCGCGTCTCTCCGGCAGGAGGCGGCGGCGGCGCCGCGCCCGAGCCTGCATTCCTCCGAAGCGCCCGGAGCCCGCGGGGCGACGTCATCCCCGGCTCCGCCCTCGTCCCTCCCCGAGCAAAGTAACTCCTGACTAACAGGAGCAGCCTCTGCCGAGCATGGAGAGCAGCCGCCGCGGCCGGCCGGCGACGCGAGCGACGCTGGCGCCCCAGAGGTAGTTTGGCGACCGCGGAGCAGGAAAAAGTGAGGGCGTGTGGCTGTGCGCTCCTCGCGCTCACAGCGCCAGGCCCGGCCGGCTCCTCAGCCGTGGATTTCGCTGCGAGCCCTCCGGCAGCTCTTTGCAAAGCGGCTTGAAACTTCTCCCAAAGTCGACATGGATACGGCGGCGGCGGTGCTGCCTGCTTTTGTGGCGCTCCTGCTCCTCTCCCCTTGGCCGCTCCTGGGGTCGGCCCAAGGCCAGTTCTCCGCAGGTGAGTCGCCAGAGGGGCGCCCGGAGCTCCGGTGAATGTCCCCGACCTAGGGCTCGCCCGGGGTGGGAGTGGGCCCCTCTCCAGGGCCGGAGGGCAAAGGTTTGGGGGTAGATTTCGCGCCCCTTGGGGGCTGGGTACCGGGGCGAGGGGGAGAGGGCCCCCGACTTTGTGCCAGGTGAGACGCGGGGCACCGGGCTGGGCGCCGCTGGCGCAGGTAACTTTCCTCGTCGCGCCCCATTGTTCCCGGCGGAGGCTCGCCCGGGGCGCAGGCCGGCCGGGGCGGCGCGGGAGTGTGGGAGGCAGTGCTTTTCTTGGGAAACCTGGAGCCTCGGCGTCCCGCGCAGGCTGCACCGCGCCGGGGAAGAGAGAAAGAAAAAGTAGTTAACGACTCTGGGGACGGCTACTGTGGTGCTCGCCGTGCGGGCTTGTTGCTCTCTGCCGTTAGAACATTCAAAAAAAATTTCCCCGGGAAGCCATTGTCAGAAAGGTGGAGACTAGAAGGGGCTGACCTCGGCGCGCTTTGCCAGGTGCTTTTTGTCCCGGGAATAACCTCCGCTGACTATTGTCTGACTACTTCCCTGACCCTCCCCCAGCCCTTTTCTGCTCCTCCAGCGCGGGACTGCTGGTTGGGCTCGCCCGGTGGGTTAGGGCACTGCGCGGGGTAGGTTCCGTGTGTGTTGGCCGAGCCTGTAAGATGTTTTGAAACACGATTCTAAGGTTCCACGCCGAGCGGTTCTGGGCAGCGAGGTCTGGGCGCCGGGTCCGGGGAGTGGGAGCCCGCTCCTCCCGCAGAGACCCCGCGAAGCTGCTGCAGCTCCTCCCGGAGCCCGGCTGCCTGCCGGGGGCTGTGAGCGACTGCCGCCCGCCAAGAGAACCCAAAAGGAGGCATGCGCTGCGGCCTCGCCCGTTAGCCCTTTGGGTTCTAGTAAGACCACTTCTAGAAGTCCGTGAAACCTTGTTTCGCCCAGTCTCGTCCTCCGTTCTCTGCCAGTTTTGCCCTCCTTCTAGTCGGTTGCTTCTTTCATTCTCTCCTCTGGGGGCTCTGAAGTTTCACCAGGTGGACGCTGGGGAGCAGGCTCCCGGGCGATCGTCTGTCTCCCGCCGGTCCGGACAACTTTTCTGGCCAGCCCACCCTGCTCAGCCTGGCTGGCGAGCGCATCTGCTGCCATGGTTCGTGGCGCAGATGCAGACGCCGAGGGGTGCTGGAGAAGACGGGGAAAGCGACAGCCGCGCTCCTGGCTGAGGGCATGGGACGCGGAGAGAGGACGCACTTTGCACTGTCGGTTTCTCTGTTGTGACTGCCTGGTTTCCTGGAAATAAACTCCAATTGTTGGTTTCCGGAGTAATGTTTATTTCCCGTCCGTCCCCGTCCCCCCCCACCCCCTCCCGCTTTAGAACTCTATAAAAGGAGTTGGACAATAAATTCAGATGGCAGCATATGCTGAGCACTCGGGCAGATTATGAAATGCAGCGAGAACCGGGAAAGTTATGTATACAGGTGATGTATGTAGGGGACAACAACTCTGCGCGGTGAATGAGCCGATAGCTTAATTTTAATTCTTTCTGGAGTAAGCATTAGTGCAAGCATCTCTGACAGGTAGTGCCGGGTAGTATTGGGAACTAGAAGGGGCTGACCTCGGCGCGCTTTGCCAGGTGCTTTTTGTCCCGGGAATAACCTCCGCTGACTATTGTCTGACTACTTCCCTGACCCTCCCCCAGCCCTTTTCTGCTCCTCCAGCGCGGGACTGCTGGTTGGGCTCGCCCGGTGGGTTAGGGCACTGCGCGGGGTAGGTTCCGTGTGTGTTGGCCGAGCCTGTAAGATGTTTTGAAACACGATTCTAAGGTTCCACGCCGAGCGGTTCTGGGCAGCGAGGTCTGGGCGCCGGGTCCGGGGAGTGGGAGCCCGCTCCTCCCGCAGAGACCCCGCGAAGCTGCTGCAGCTCCTCCCGGAGCCCGGCTGCCTGCCGGGGGCTGTGAGCGACTGCCGCCCGCCAAGAGAACCCAAAAGGAGGCATGCGCTGCGGCCTCGCCCGTTAGCCCTTTGGGTTCTAGTAAGACCACTTCTAGAAGTCCGTGAAACCTTGTTTCGCCCAGTCTCGTCCTCCGTTCTCTGCCAGTTTTGCCCTCCTTCTAGTCGGTTGCTTCTTTCATTCTCTCCTCTGGGGGCTCTGAAGTTTCACCAGGTGGACGCGGGGGAGCAGGCTCCCGGGCGATCGTCTGTCTCCCGCCGGTCCGGACAACTTTTCTGGCCAGCCCACCCTGCTCAGCCTGGCTGGCGAGCGCATCTGCTGCCATGGTTCGTGGCGCAGATGCAGACGCCGAGGGGTGCTGGAGAAGACGGGGAAAGCGACAGCCGCGCTCCTGGCTGAGGGCATGGGACGCGGAGAGAGGACGCACTTTGCACTGTCGGTTTCTCTGTTGTGACTGCCTGGTTTCCTGGAAATAAACTCCAATTGTTGGTTTCCGGAGTAATGTTTATTTCCCGTCCGTCCCCGTCCCCCCCCCACCCCCTCCCGCTTTAGAACTCTATAAAAGGAGTTGGACAATAAATTCAGATGGCAGCATATGCTGAGCACTCGGGCAGATTATGAAATGCAGCGAGAACCGGGAAAGTTATGTATACAGGTGATGTATGTAGGGGACAACAACTCTGCGCGGTGAATGAGCCGATAGCTTAATTTTAATTCTTTCTGGAGTAAGCATTAGTGCAAGCATCTCTGACAGGTAGTGCCGGGTAGTATTGGAAGCGTGCTTGATGTAAGACATTGTATGCCGGCAAGCTGGAAGTGGATATTGATTTCTGCACTGTTTGTCAGTGCATGCAGAGCCTACCCTTGAAAAGGCATGTAGTTTGTTAACTGAAAAGTTGGAATTCTACCAGTTGCATGATGAAACTTACATGTACGCCAAATTTGCAACTATCAGTGTTTCAACAGCTGATGGCTATGTTTTTATCAGTGAAGGAACTTTTCCTTTTTTCTCTTTTCATATGTTATTTACCCTTTCATGACCAAATAAATATTGGATATCCTCCAGGAGAATGTATAGATGAGCTTTTCTGATCCCTGGAGCTCAGATATCTCTAAGGAAAAACTGTGTTTTTAGACATCCAGGTCTAAGTAATTTAACTAAAAAAGTTTTCTTTATTGACAAAGCAAGACATTTGACTTTATTTTATATTTAAGTAAAAGAATGTGCAGACTAATTAATAAATGCAATTCTGTAGGACTGTATCTCAAAATTTTGTCATTCAGAGTTTATACATATGCCCAGAAATGAATGCCTTTTATCCCTACAGTTCAGACTGTGGATCTGCCTTTCTCCATAATTGAAAAATTTGTTTTTTAAAAATTTCCATTTTCTGCCTTTCCTAAATCATTTGTTAGTCTACTGTGATCAGATTCTATGGCAGTCAGATTTGTTGCAAAAACATAGAGATTGGAGGTGTAGTCCTTGTTGCACTGTCGGTTTCTCTGTTGTGACTGCCTGGTTTCCTGGAAATAAACTCCAATTGTTGGTTTCGGAGTAATGTTTATTTCCGTCCGTCCCGTCCCCCCACCCCTCCCGCTTTAGAACTCTATAAAAGGAGTTGGACAATAAATTCAGATGGCAGCATATGCTGAGCACTCGGGCAGATTATGAAATGCAGCGAGAACCGGGAAAGTTATGTATACAGGTGATGTATGTAGGGGACAACAACTCTGCGCGGTGAATGAGCCGATAGCTTAATTTTAATTCTTTCTGGAGTAAGCATTAGTGCAAGCATCTCTGACAGGTAGTGCCGGGTAGTATTGGAAGCGTGCTTGATGTAAGACATTGTATGCCGGCAAGCTGGAAGTGGATATTGATTTCTGCACTGTTTGTCAGTGCATGCAGAGCCTACCCTTGAAAAGGCATGTAGTTTGTTAACTGAAAAGTTGGAATTCTACCAGTTGCATGATGAAACTTACATGTACGCCAAATTTGCAACTATCAGTGTTTCAACAGCTGATGGCTATGTTTTTATCAGTGAAGGAACTTTTCCTTTTTTCTCTTTTCATATGTTATTTACCCTTTCATGACCAAATAAATATTGGATATCCTCCAGGAGAATGTATAGATGAGCTTTTCTGATCCCTGGAGCTCAGATATCTCTAAGGAAAAACTGTGTTTTTAGACATCCAGGTCTAAGTAATTTAACTAAAAAAGTTTTCTTTATTGACAAAGCAAGACATTTGACTTTATTTTATATTTAAGTAAAAGAATGTGCAGACTAATTAATAAATGCAATTCTGTAGGACTGTATCTCAAAATTTTGTCATTCAGAGTTTATACATATGCCCAGAAATGAATGCCTTTTATCCCTACAGTTCAGACTGTGGATCTGCCTTTCTCCATAATTGAAAAATTTGTTTTTTAAAAATTTCCATTTTCTGCCTTTCCTAAATCATTTGTTAGTCTACTGTGATCAGATTCTATGGCAGTCAGATTTGTTGCAAAAACATAGAGATTGGAGGTGTAGTCCTTGTTGCGTTTTTTTCCCTTACATTCTACTTTAAGTGATGAACTTCTATTTCATTTGAGAAATTTAAAAATGCTTTCAAAGTATAAAACAAATACATCTTCAGAATTTTAAACTATCTTGTTAAATATTTTTTAAAAATCACACTATTTAGGCCATTCCCACTTTTAGATATTATCATGTGGTTCTTAACGTAGTAATAAGCTTCAAAAGCAAAATTTGAAAGACTACAGACTGTTAGATCTTTGATGTGTCATGTACTTATCTGGTCTGCTTTGTTTAAACCACAGTTTTAGGAACATTTTCATCATTTGTGACTTTTTCCTTAGCCTTTGGAGTTAGGGTGTAAAAATGTCACATGATGATCCTTTTGAAAATCTGAACTTCCAGAGTTCCCTATAAACCTCAGTTTATATTCTCTCAGTTTGATCACTTACTGAAAATAGCACCTAAAGAATGTGTCATATATGTGTTATATCTGGGAAAATCGAGGCATGAAAGTACAAAGAGTAGTGAAGTTTATTCACTAGGTTATATAGTTGTTATCTTGGTAGAACATGAGAAAGTTTTCTGTATTAGGACTCAGATGGCTGACAAAAACCAGTCCCAGATTAGGTAACTGGAGACTCAGCTTTCTCATCCATAAACTGGGGATAATAATACCTGTTCCGACCTTTCCACATGGTTTTTACGAGGATGCTGTGAAATGTGTTTATATGAGCTTGCCCTGTGCATTGTCAAGCTTCATGCAACTATCTGGGCTGTAATCATTATATATTAAGGTAGCTAAGTGCCTTGACTTCAGTCTTTTGCCCCCTGTGCATAGGCTCTTCAACTGTGTGAATTTAAGTAAAGAATTTTGTTTTCTTTATTGACAAAGCAAGACATTTGACTTTATTTTATATTTAAGTAAAAGAATGTGCAGACTAATTAATAAATGCAATTCTGTAGGACTGTATCTCAAAATTTTGTCATTCAGAGTTTATACATATGCCCAGAAATGAATGCCTTTTATCCCTACAGTTCAGACTGTGGATCTGCCTTTCTCCATAATTGAAAAATTTGTTTTTTAAAAATTTCCATTTTCTGCCTTTCCTAAATCATTTGTTAGTCTACTGTGATCAGATTCTATGGCAGTCAGATTTGTTGCAAAAACATAGAGATTGGAGGTGTAGTCCTTGTTGCGTTTTTTTCCCTTACATTCTACTTTAAGTGATGAACTTCTATTTCATTTGAGAAATTTAAAAATGCTTTCAAAGTATAAAACAAATACATCTTCAGAATTTTAAACTATCTTGTTAAATATTTTTTAAAAATCACACTATTTAGGCCATTCCCACTTTTAGATATTATCATGTGGTTCTTAACGTAGTAATAAGCTTCAAAAGCAAAATTTGAAAGACTACAGACTGTTAGATCTTTGATGTGTCATGTACTTATCTGGTCTGCTTTGTTTAAACCACAGTTTTAGGAACATTTTCATCATTTGTGACTTTTTCCTTAGCCTTTGGAGTTAGGGTGTAAAAATGTCACATGATGATCCTTTTGAAAATCTGAACTTCCAGAGTTCCCTATAAACCTCAGTTTATATTCTCTCAGTTTGATCACTTACTGAAAATAGCACCTAAAGAATGTGTCATATATGTGTTATATCTGGGAAAATCGAGGCATGAAAGTACAAAGAGTAGTGAAGTTTATTCACTAGGTTATATAGTTGTTATCTTGGTAGAACATGAGAAAGTTTTCTGTATTAGGACTCAGATGGCTGACAAAAACCAGTCCCAGATTAGGTAACTGGAGACTCAGCTTTCTCATCCATAAACTGGGGATAATAATACCTGTTCCGACCTTTCCACATGGTTTTTACGAGGATGCTGTGAAATGTGTTTATATGAGCTTGCCCTGTGCATTGTCAAGCTTCATGCAACTATCTGGGCTGTAATCATTATATATTAAGGTAGCTAAGTGCCTTGACTTCAGTCTTTTCTAGCTCCCACAGCCTGCCCTATAAGCATAGGCTCTTCAAGACTGTGTGTGTATGTTTGTGTGTGTGTTTCACTCTACTAGTCATTCAGTTTAATTGTTTTTAAACATAAACATCCTAGATCGGTGAGACCATAATTTTATCAGCACAGCGAGAGAAGTTAACTTTTATTTATTTACTTTTTAACTTAGCTCCTGTAAATCCTTCCTTGAGCTGAACCTGTAGAAGAGTCACTATAAAGATTCATAGTATTCCCAATTATAGAAGAAATCTATTCTTAGTCAGTTTCTATACCTGTCTGTTCACCTAGCCTTTTCATCTCAGTGGGAGAAAAATGCAGCTTTTTAGATGCAGTCTTATCAGTGACCTAGAGAGGGACTATTGTCTCTCTAGTGTGAAGTGCGCCTGGAAATGCAGCTCCAGAGCCTGCCTTGGATAGAGTTCCTGGCATGTCACACTCTAAGTGTTTACTCACTTGATCCCTTAGAACCTTGCAGCTCATCTAAGCAGAGCCACTTTCTCAGTGTCTCACTCCTTGCTGTTCCATATGTGAATTAAATTTCTCTTACACTAAATGTCTGTACTGGTTAAGACAGCTTTTTAAAGGTTTGCCTGTCGGTCTTCTGGTTTTGATTGGCCAGAATCTCACGATCCCTCAATTCATTAAAACTCTAATTCTAAACTATTAATAACATGTAACCAGACATTTCTGGGGCTTTTTTCTTTCACTAGTCTCCATATATCTGATTCTGTTGATTTTCCTAGATTTGAAGATGACGTTTTGTGTCTGGCCAACCCAGACGAGAAGAGGCAGGTCTGGCTGCTTTTTGGGCTTTGGCATGTGTGCTCCTGACAGCTCTTCTCGTTGTATTCATAAATATGGATTTGAAAAATGAATCAACCCCTCTGCCACTCTGCCTCTCTCCCACACTTCTTCCCTCTCCCCTCTAGCAACAGCAAAGCCCCATGTGCACATCTACAAAGCATAGGCTTTTTGTTTTCACCAAATGTCTTTTGGTGCTGATCGTGTTCTTAAAAACTGTAACTGCGACTCAGCCATTACCCAGAGCAAACACCAGTCCTCCTACCTAATCTCATATGTCAGGCAGTGATGGTTTACTACATGTTTTTATGGCCTTTGACAAACATTTAATCCATGTGATATAGTCCTATATAGGGAAACTAGGTTGTTGCCTCCTGGTGCTTTTAAAGTGCTGTGTTCTAGGTCTGCTTAAGGTGGTGGTAAAGACAGCTGTAAGTCGTGCTAAATATGGATCTGCTTCTCTGGGGCATAGAATATGCTGTCCAGCTCTGCCTGTGTACTTCTTATTTCCTTTACTTGTTCTTCACTGAGGGCAGGAAGAGGAATGCTGAAAGATCCAGAGCAGGAAACATCAAGGGAGTTTAGAGATTGTTCTTAAAGACAAAACAAACAACATTGGGATTGTGTGTGTGTGTGTGTGTGTGTGTGTATATGTGTGTGTGTTTGGTCTTTTATTTTATTTTCTAAATAGGGGAAGAAAAGCCCTATTTTTTGATTTGTTTATTGAAATCAGCCTTTGCCTTTGTCCAAACACATTCATTTCTTATTCTGTGGATGTGAAAACTTCCCTCTGTGTATTCCTCTCAGACTTTCGTCTTTGATCATAGGTGTCTTGTGTTCCTTTATCAAATGGTATTTCTTTTTGCTTAAAAAAGATTATAATTGCTTGTGAGCATGTTTTTTTTCTTTTTCTATTGAAACTCATGCTGTTTGTCATAGTTCTGAATAATTGTATTTTATCAATTCATGATGTCTTAAATTAGTATGTAATATCAAAGTAAGTACATTAGTCAGGCTAATTTTTATTTCAGCTGAGGGTAGAAATAAACTTGTAAATCCTTGAAATAATCTTTTAATGTTGCACAATATTTGTTTGTGCTTATGTGTCTTTCAATAAAAGAGAATTGTTGAGCTCCTTTTTGTAAATGAGGATAGAAAAATTTTGAGTACCATATTGCCTGTGATTTTGAGATACATGACATAGATCTGGACTTTGGAAAACGCTAAAACTTACGTTTGAACATGTGATATCAATGAGAACTGTGGAGGTAGATAGTTTACAAACTTCAAATTCCATCATAATGGAAATGTGTTTTTATGAAAAATGCTCTTAAACAAATGTAGTTCCACATGAAGGGTTTCATTGGTTCCATGAAGATTCTATTGAGAGGGTATGGTTATTTTCCTGTAGTATTCCTATGGAAGTTCTTTTAGTGCCTTTAAGGGCTTGGAAACTAGGTTGTTGCCTCCTGGTGCTTTTAAAGTGCTGTGTTCTAGGTCTGCTTAAGGTGGTGGTAAAGACAGCTGTAAGTCGTGCTAAATATGGATCTGCTTCTCTGGGGCATAGAATATGCTGTCCAGCTCTGCCTGTGTACTTCTTATTTCCTTTACTTGTTCTTCACTGAGGGCAGGAAGAGGAATGCTGAAAGATCCAGAGCAGGAAACATCAAGGGAGTTTAGAGATTGTTCTTAAAGACAAAACAAACAACATTGGGATTGTGTGTGTGTGTGTGTGTGTGTGTGTATATGTGTGTGTGTTTGGTCTTTTATTTTATTTTCTAAATAGGGGAAGAAAAGCCCTATTTTTTGATTTGTTTATTGAAATCAGCCTTTGCCTTTGTCCAAACACATTCATTTCTTATTCTGTGGATGTGAAAACTTCCCTCTGTGTATTCCTCTCAGACTTTCGTCTTTGATCATAGGTGTCTTGTGTTCCTTTATCAAATGGTATTTCTTTTTGCTTAAAAAAGATTATAATTGCTTGTGAGCATGTTTTTTTTCTTTTTCTATTGAAACTCATGCTGTTTGTCATAGTTCTGAATAATTGTATTTTATCAATTCATGATGTCTTAAATTAGTATGTAATATCAAAGTAAGTACATTAGTCAGGCTAATTTTTATTTCAGCTGAGGGTAGAAATAAACTTGTAAATCCTTGAAATAATCTTTTAATGTTGCACAATATTTGTTTGTGCTTATGTGTCTTTCAATAAAAGAGAATTGTTGAGCTCCTTTTTGTAAATGAGGATAGAAAAATTTTGAGTACCATATTGCCTGTGATTTTGAGATACATGACATAGATCTGGACTTTGGAAAACGCTAAAACTTACGTTTGAACATGTGATATCAATGAGAACTGTGGAGGTAGATAGTTTACAAACTTCAAATTCCATCATAATGGAAATGTGTTTTTATGAAAAATGCTCTTAAACAAATGTAGTTCCACATGAAGGGTTTCATTGGTTCCATGAAGATTCTATTGAGAGGGGTATGGTTATTTTCCTGTAGTATTCCTATGGAAGTTCTTTTGATTTGTTGTTAGTATTTTAGTCATAAAAACTGACCTTACATAATTAAAAAAGTTTTATGAGGTTTTGCAGATTGTTGAGCTTCTGGGAATCACTGGGCTTGGGATGTAAGAATCATATTGATTCTGTTGTGGAACATTGCCATTTCTCCACTTAACTCTGGTTGAATTTTCTGGCATTCGCCTGTGTGTGTTGATAATCCATAAAAATTACATGTGGCTTATCGTGTTACTTACAGTTGTTTTAGGAGCAAATTAAGTGGTCCTGAATGAAATAATCCATATTTCTACTTTATATGATCATAGATAGAGCTCCATTAACAAAAGTGATGAACAGAGCAGTGCTGACGGAATCTTTTTACATGTGTTGTTCCAGGAATTATTTTCAAAAGAACCCACATAAAAATAAATCCAAACAAAATAGTGTCTAGAGTTACATTTATTTTGTTGAGAAAGTTGAAAGATGTAAATATGATCTTAACAATGATGGAATATCATTGTCCAAAGGTTTGAATGAGAGGGAAATCCAAGGGTATTTACGAATGGGATCAAACTTCTATACTTATTTTAGAGTATTTTAAAAATGATTTATTTATTTTATTTATGGCTGCACTGGCTCTTTGTTGCTGTGTGAGGGCTTTCTCTAGTTGTGGAGAATGGAGGCTACTATTTAGTTGCAGTTCATGGGCTTCTCATTGCAGTGGCTTATCTTGTTGTGGAGCACAGGAGCCCTGGTTCAGTAGTGGTGGCACATAGGCTCAGTAGTTTCAGCTCCTGGACTCTATAACAAAGGCTCACTAGTTGTGGTAGATGGGCTTAGTTGCTCCTCAGCATGTGGGATCTTTCCCAACCAGGGATCAAACCAACGTCTCCTCCACTGGTAGGTGGATTCTTTACCACTGAGCCACCCAGGAAACCCTAAAGTACTGAATGTAGAGAATTACTGTTGTCTGTTGGATAGAAGAAGAAACTGAGATGGAAAATAAAGGAGCTATATTGTATAGAATACACTGCCCTACAGTATACTATAAAGGAGAAAATAAGAAACCCAACTCCAGATTGGTGTCTATTTATATAAACTCTTCCCAATGCAGCCACCTCCTTAACCAGCTGCTTGTAGGCTGATTCTCCAAAACCCAGTCCAGGGCAGCAGCTGATAAGCTATAGAAATTCCCCTAATCCTTGTTGGGCGGTAGGGTGACCTAGCAGCTGCTTAAGTGACAAACTGGCCACAGCTCCTTGATTTGACAAAATTCAAGAGCCGATAGAGGAAGACTTTCTAACGCCCTCACTACCCATTTAAAGCTGGATGGCTGATTGCTTCATGATCATTGAATTTGTCAATGGCAAGATGCTTTAGAATATTGCTACTTGAATTATGGTCCATGAACAAACAGCATCAGCATCACCTAGGAACCTGCGATGATCTTATGATCACATAAGCCCACTCCAGACCTACTGTTTTAGAATCTCCTTTTTAACAAAATACCTAGGTGATCTACTTGAACATTTAATTTTTGAGACATACAGCTCTGAAACAAAGTTCAGCTTGAAAAGATGTGTCGCATGTACTTTACTGTAGAATTGTAAGAGTATTGTGAAAGGATTAATTGCAACACAAAACAAATTTTGCTGGAATTGTATTTCTGATCAGTATTTACTTAATTATAATTTATCACCCAGACACATCAAAACAATAGTGAACCGTTTAGTTTTTTTAAAAGACTACTTGGACAATTTTGAAAGAAATATTCCATAAGAGAATAAAAAGGTTAAATAGTTTTGATTGTGAATGTATTATATAAGAATATTTGAAGGTAAACATATTATCTGAGGAACCCAACATGATATATGCCAATCATTTTTACATTGCACATTGACACGTTGATACAGAAAATGGTATTCCCTCTTTTTATTTTTACTAGTAATCGCAGTTTCTTATTTTATATCTCTCTTTTTCTTCTAAGTTTAATTTAAGGATGTCTATAATAAGGAGCTCATTTATAGGATAGTCAAATTTAATGAATAGGATTTAGGTAGAATGCATTAACTATCACTGATATTCTTTTTACTTTTTTTTTTTTTTTGCTCATATTTAAGAACAGAGATTCTTGTCAGTTTTCTCCAGAGAAAAATTATGATGTAATAGACAGTGTACACTATTCATGTCAAAACACAATTTTATTTGCATTTTATAGCTTGCTTTAGCATTCTTTGAGAAAATGAATTTTCCCAGAAGACCTAATTGCCTTCTTATTAATGAGCCTGTAAGTGTATTTCGTTATCCATTTACTATTCTTTTGCTGGCTGTTTGAACAGAGAAGTCTCTGATTAAATCACAACTGCGCTATTTGTTTTTGCCATTCATGAGCCACTTAGAAAAAACTGGCATAATGACACAGTTATGGCAGAAACTAATGGAAAACAAGAGATATAAATTAGTGTTAACCCATAATAGTTGGTTATATTGTGATATCAAGAGATGGAGTTTGGAGCAGTGTACAGCAGAATTTTCTAATGTTTGATACTGATTGCTTCCCTGGTAACTCAGATGGTGAAGAATATGCCTGTAATGAAGGAGACACAGGTTTGATTCCTGGGTTGGGAAGATCCCCTGGAGGAGGAAATGGCAGCCCACTCCAGTATTCTTTTTTTTTTTAAATTTTGTTTATTAATTTATTTATTTTTGGCTATTCTGGGTTTTTACTGCTGCTCCAGGCTCTTCTCTAGTTGCAGGGAGTGGGGGCTACTCTCTAGTTGAAGTGAGTAGGCTTCTTGTTGCAGTGACTTCTCTTGTTGTGAAACTCAGGCTCCAGGGCTCACAGGCTTCAGTAGTTGTGGCACATGGGTTAAACAGTTGCAGTTCTGAGGCTCTAGAGTACAGGCTCAATAGTTGTGGCTCACGGACTTAGTTGTTCTGCAGCATGTGGTATCTTCTGGGATCAGGGATTGAACCCATTTCTCCTGCACTGGCAGGCGAACTCTTTACCACTGAGCTACCAGGGAAACCCCTACTCCAGTATTCTTGCCTGGAGAATTCCATGGACAGAGGAGCCTGGTGGGCCACAGTCTATGGGGTTGCAAAGAGTCTGACACGTCTGATCAACTGTAACTTTCACTTGATACTATAAGCGAAAGTTTGCTTAACTTATATTGTTTTAAATACACAAAATGTACTTGTTGGACTAATGAATAAACTACAGATCAATAATTGCCACAGTTATTTGACTTAGACACTAGTGTTCTAGGGAAGAGGTTTAATTGTGGATAGATAAGGGTTAGTGGAGAATTTGGTGATGCAGAGAAACTCTGAAAAGTACTTGCATGCATGTTGAAGAGTTTTAGAGTTTGAAGTCTATGATTTGTTACCTTTCCTGACTTTACACCAAAGTGTACAACTTTCCATGCATTCTATTCTACTTGTATTCCTGTCAGCAAAAGTTAGGTCCATTTATTCCCTCACATGGCGAGGAATGAGCAAAAAGCAGTTGCCCTGAGCAACTGAGTGCCTACAGTGCGCCAGGCCTTATGGTCAGTAGTTCGCATAATTTAAAAGCCTTACCATAACTCTTTAGGATGAGAATCATCTCCATTTTATGAACTTCAGGCCTAGAGAGATTAAGTATTAACTTGCTTCAGGCGACAGTGTGAGGTCTAGTAGAGCCAAGATTCATTGTTGAATATGTACACAGATGTAACAGTAAGATTTTATTTTTGGTTACTTAGTGGCAGAAAATGCACCCTATGCTAGTTGCAATAAAAGGGGAATTTATTGGTTCTCCTGACAGTTCAAGTGGAGCTTTAGTTACTAGTTCCCATAATTCCACTGGGATATGACCCTTCTCTGTCTGCTCAGTTTGGTTTTGGGGTGTTTTAGAACTTTGGCCTTAGGTTCCCTGTAAAAGTGAGGTGGCTTCAGCAGTCCCCAGATTCTGATCCATTTAGGAACATGTGAACTATGTGCTGGGTCCCTGAAGAGGCTCTGAGGTTCACTGGTATGGGCTTTAGTGAATCTTATATCCAGCTTCTGAGTGGAAGTACACTGTTAGGTGTTTACTAGGATTCTGGACTCAGTCCTAGATCCTCCAAGCAGGTCTTGGGGGGAACTGTGGATCAAACCATCAGTAGTCAAGAGGTCGAGGAAGAGGTTCTGGAAAAACAGCCAAACTGCAGTGTAGTTGTCTGAGATAGAATTAAATAAGCTGTGAGCAGTGAACATTGAGAGGGGTGGACCTGTGCATTTATAATCCTTCTGAGTGAGGGTGAAAGGAAGCAGTGGAGAAAAGACAATTGGAGCAGATAGTTTGCTCTTCTGGACTAGTAGGTGATAATGTCAGGAAAACATGGTAGTCTAAGGGGAAGCGGGTGGGGAGGAAGAGAGGAAAGAGGCAATATGTTCCTAGTAGGTCTGTGTATGTTGCAGATCAGCTGTTTATCATTTAGGGAGTGTTTCTTTATTGGTCTTTAAGCCCTACTTTAAAGGATGCATTTTCTTATTTTCATGATTGTATTCTCTTTGTCCTAGGATTGAATAAGTCCAACATTAAAATTTGACAGAATTTTTTTTTTAAACTTTTATTTTACTTTTAACTTTTACAGAGTTTTGTTGTTTACAGATATGTATGTTCTCAGATTAGTCCCACGTACATCCCCCCATCCCACCCCTCCAGACTGTCAGACAGCACCCCTGAAGGATCTGCTTTTCTCACAGGGCAATGACTATAGCTATTTTCTTCACATATGATAGTACTGGCCTTCATTGAGGTCTAGTAGAGCCAAGATTCATTGTTGAATATGTACACAGATGTAACAGTAAGATTTTATTTTTGGTTACTTAGTGGCAGAAAATGCACCCTATGCTAGTTGCAATAAAAGGGGAATTTATTGGTTCTCCTGACAGTTCAAGTGGAGCTTTAGTTACTAGTTCCCATAATTCCACTGGGATATGACCCTTCTCTGTCTGCTCAGTTTGGTTTTGGGGTGTTTTAGAACTTTGGCCTTAGGTTCCCTGTAAAAGTGAGGTGGCTTCAGCAGTCCCCAGATTCTGATCCATTTAGGAACATGTGAACTATGTGCTGGGTCCCTGAAGAGGCTCTGAGGTTCACTGGTATGGGCTTTAGTGAATCTTATATCCAGCTTCTGAGTGGAAGTACACTGTTAGGTGTTTACTAGGATTCTGGACTCAGTCCTAGATCCTCCAAGCAGGTCTTGCGAGGGAACTGTGGATCAAACCATCAGTAGTCAAGAGGTCGAGGAAGAGGTTCTGGAAAAACAGCCAAACTGCAGTGTAGTTGTCTGAGATAGAATTAAATAAGCTGTGAGCAGTGAACATTGAGAGGGGTGGACCTGTGCATTTATAATCCTTCTGAGTGAGGGTGAAAGGAAGCAGTGGAGAAAAGACAATTGGAGCAGATAGTTTGCTCTTCTGGACTAGTAGGTGATAATGTCAGGAAAACATGGTAGTCTAAGGGGAAGCGGGTGGGGAGGAAGAGAGGAAAGAGGCAATATGTTCCTAGTAGGTCTGTGTATGTTGCAGATCAGCTGTTTATCATTTAGGGAGTGTTTCTTTATTGGTCTTTAAGCCCTACTTTAAAGGATGCATTTTCTTATTTTCATGATTGTATTCTCTTTGTCCTAGGATTGAATAAGTCCAACATTAAAATTTGACAGAATTTTTTTTTTAAACTTTTATTTTACTTTTAACTTTTACAGAGTTTTGTTGTTTACAGATATGTATGTTCTCAGATTAGTCCTACGTACATCCCCCCCATCCCACCCCTCCAGACTGTCAGACAGCACCCCTGAAGGATCTGCTTTTCTCACAGGGCAATGACTATAGCTATTTTCTTCACATATGATAGTACTGGCCTTCATTGAGCTACTTCCTTTACGCCTCTCACCCACTGTTCATTCCCCACAATGTCCCTATGTCCACTGTCGATGTCTGACTTTCTGTCACTTCACTGCATGTGCCATCGTCACCATCCTACTAGATTCCATATATATATATATATATATATGTTAGTATATTGTACTTGTTTTTCTCTTTCTGACTAACTTCACTTTTTATGATAGGTTCTAGATCCAACAACCTGATTAGGGCTGATTCTTCTGCACTTCTTTTTACAGCTGTGTAGTATTCCATTGTATATATGTACCAGGGCTTTTGGATCCATTCGTTCGTCGATGGGCATCTAGGTTGCTTCCATGTTCTAGCTATTGTGTAGAGAGCTGCAATGAACACTGAGGTACAGGTGCTTCTTTCAGTTTTGATTTCATCAGGGTATAAGCCTAAGAGTGGGATGGCTGGCTCGTATGGTGCTTCTATTTTTAGTTTTTTAAGAAATCTCCAGACTGTCTTCCATAGAGGCTGTATCAATCTACATTCCCACCAGCAATGCAGGAGTGTTCCCTTTTCTCCACATCCTCTCCAGCATTCATTGTCTGTCGATTTGTTGATGATGGCCATTCTGATGGGTGTAAGGTGATCTCTCATTGTAATTTTGATTTGCATTTCTCTAATTATAAGTGAAGTTGAGCATCGTTTCATGTGTTTTTGGGTCATCTGTATGTCCTCTTTGGTGAGGTGTCTGTTTAGATCCTTTTCCCATTTTTTTGACTGGGTTGTTCGTTTTTCCAGTGCTGAGTTGTCCGAGTTGCTTGTAGATTTTGGAGATTAATTCTTTGTCTGTTGTTTTATTTGCTATGATTTTCTCCCATTCTGTGGGGTGTCTGTTCCACTTTTTTGTAATTTCTTTTGCTGTACAAAAGCTTTGAAGTTTCATTAGGTCTCACATGTTCATTTGTCTTTTCAGTTCCACTATTCTAGTAGGTGGGTCAGAGAAGATCTTGCTTTGATTTATGTCCTTGAGGGTTTTGCCTATATTCTCCTCTAAGAGTTTGATGGTTTCTGGTCTTACATTTAGGTCTTTAATTCATTTTTTTTTTTTTTTAGATTTATTTATTTATTTATTTTGGGCGGGGGTCGGGTTGGGGAGGGAGGGAAGTGGGCAGGCCACTTCCATTGGTCCTTCATTTCTCCATTTTCATCCGTCTTTGTTCTTTGGCTCCTGTGGGTCTCCCATCACAGTGGCTTTTGTTGTCGCAGAGCACCGGCTCTGGGCGCATGTGCTGCACAGCTCTGGCTCGGTAATTGGACACATCGGTCCAGCCGCTCCGCGGCACGTGGGATGTTCCCAGGCCAGGGATCGAACCGGCGCCCCTTGCACTGCAAGGCGGTGTCCTTACCCACTGGACCACCAGGGGAAGCCCTTGAGTCTAGTTTTGACTCAAGTAAAAGGGACCTTGAAAATTAATGCCCTTTTGTTGGATATAGCTTGCTCCAAATCATATGGCTTAAAAGAACTTGAGGCCAGACTTCAGATTTTGATTTTCTTCTGGTCAGGGTTGTTACAACATAGACTTTGTTTTGCTTAATGGTAATTTACATAGATAATTATTATTTCAAGTTTAAAAAATTATTTTAGTTTTTACTCTGAAGATCTAACACCCATGTTTCCAAAGGCAAACCTGACTTTGTGACTGACTTTGATTAGTATAGTAATCCAAGTAGGTGATACTAATTTGTGTGTCTGTGAATGAAAGAGACCATTTTATGTATTTATTTATTTTTGGCCATGGTGCACTGCTTACTGTGTCATAGTTCCCCCACCAGGGATTGAATCCATGCCCCCTGCAGGGGAAGCTCATAGTCCTGACCACTGGCCTGTAGAGGATCGCAGAAAAAGAGACTGTTTTAGAGAATTGCTTGTTTTTTCTCAGGATTCATACACACACACACACACACACACACACACACACGCGCGCGCGCACAGATGACCGGGTGTTTGCTTGTATGCATTTGTTTATTTTTCACAGATGCTGATGGGTAAGCTACTGAGGGTGTGTGTATGTTTGCGTGAGGCATGCGTATTTGCTCAGTTGTGTCTGATTCCTTGTGACCCCATAGACTATAGCCCACCAAGCTCCTCTGTCCATGAGATTTTCCAGGAGAAAATACTGAAGTGGGTTGCCATTTCCTCTTCCAGGAGATCTTCCCAACCCAGGGATCAAACCGTCGACTCCCGTGTTTCCTACATTGCCGGCAGATTCTTTACCGCTGAGTAAATGATCCTAGTTCACACAGAAAAATATAGCCTAGTAACTCTTCACTTTCGAAAACAAAATTTGAAAAGGTCAAGAGGTGAAGTTGAACTTGTTTATAATTTTGATCTTCTCACCTCTGCTGTCCAACGTTATAATGCAGATCTGAAAACATGGGATGTTGGGTAGAGTTGCTGTGAGAAGGTACTGAGTAATGAATAAAAGGAAGAGATTTAGCAGCTGTTTGCCTGCCCTTCCCTCTCACAATGAGAGATTTATCTGTTGAGCCTCAGTTAGATAGGCGGTCTGAAGCTGGTTCTGACTGAGGATCAGAGGCCCAAATGCGGCTGTGCCAGTTTAGACTCGTGTGCCCTCCCTTCTCTGGCTGGAGCAACTGGCGGGGCGCTTAGGGGTGAAGGCGGTGGTTGTGGAGGAGGCATATTGATTGCTGTGTGTTCAGCATGATTCCTTCTGTCATTGGAGGTTTGCCTTCACACACCTTTGTCTTATCTTAAAGAATTTAATGCGTTATTATTTTCTTCCCTGATTGTAGCCTGCTTTCTTCATGACCTTTTTAACCCCTTAGTATGTTTTTATCAGATGTGATGACTGTGACTCTTGAACAGTGAAGTGTGTAGTAAATTGCCTAATAGCCTGGTTGTTTGAAGCAGAATGCTGTATATAGTCTTGAAGCGATCTGCTTCAGAGAGAACAGGATTCTTTGAGTTCTTTGGAGGTGTATATAGAGAACACTTTAGTACACAGAACATTGACGTCTGTGAGACTGTATTCCAGTCTTCGCTCTGTCCGTTTCTGGCTCTGAGATTTGGAGGAATTCCTTTTTACTTGACCTTAATTTCCATATCACTAAAATTAGAATATTGCAATAGTGATTTTATCAACTTCTCTAGCTACTCACCAGGACACTCTTAAAGGTAAAATGGATAATAGATCTGAAAGTACTTTTCTGATTAGAAAGTACTATAAATTTGGGGGGATAGAAACTTGGGCAATGAACAAATTATGGTTGTTGAAGGCACAAGATACACGATGAAGAACGGAAATGAAAACAATAATGAAATGAAAGCTTTGAATAATTGTATGTCTAAGTTGTGCGTGGACATATCAATTGTTTGCATATCTAAGTTTTGGGGAAAGTGGTACGGAAAAGAGTCCTTAAGTTTCCTGTGAACAATGAGTAATTTTCTTGTGTCATAACACTTAGCCCCCAAATTAATTTTCACGCACATACACGTGCACACACACACATATATGTAAATTTTACTGTCATGCTCCAGAAGGCTTTTTGTATTTTTGTCAGATATGTTAATAAAGATTGTGTGTGTGTGTGCTCAGTCGATTGGCTGTGTTTTGCTCTTTGTGACCCCATGGGCTGTAGCCCACTAGACTCCTCTGTCCATGGGATTTTCCAGGCAAGAATACCGGATGGGGTTGCCATTTCCCGTTCCAGGGGATCTTCCCAACTCAGGGATCTAACTCGTGTCTCTTGCGTCTGCTGCTTTGTGGGTGGATTCTTTTTCACTACGCAACCGTTACTCTAATAAACCTTATGTGGTTATAAAATATTTTTACTGATAATTTTTGAACATGTGTTTTAAGGACTGTGCTCATATATAGCAAGTTGTATGCATAGTTTTTCTTTTAGAATATTTTTATGAAGAAAGAAAAAATATTCTTGTTCTCTGAGCTGACTTGCCTAGTTGGTGAGATCATGATTTTAAGATTTGCAATAATGTATTTACTTTTCCACTCCACAGTTCTTTGAGCGTCGGTTGTGTGTCAGTGCCATGCCAGGGGCTGGGGTGGGGGTGGGGGCTGGCTATGCTGGTGGGCGCGGATGTGACTTTTATGACAATTAAGGAGCAGCAGTGTTTGCATAGCTTCACATTTAGCAACTTAGGGGTGAAACCTGGGGCTGTTTTGTGACTGACCTTACCCGTGTGGCTTGGCAAGTCTCAAAGCTGAAGCCTGTCTCTCAGAATTTGTGGGTCCACAATGCACTGTGTCAGCAGTCTTTCCATATCCTTGAGTCTACACTGATAAAACTAGAAGTCTACCAAAAAAGAACCATGCAAAGATATGCCACGATGATAATAAAATTCTACCAAGTGGAAATTCCCAAAAGATGACTAATGAAATGAAAGCTTTGAATAATTGTATGTCTAAGTTGTGCGTGGACATATCAATTGTTTGCATATCTAAGTTTTGGGGAAAGTGGTACGGAAAAGAGTCCTTAAGTTTCCTGTGAACAATGAGTAATTTTCTTGTGTCATAACACTTAGCCCCCAAATTAATTTTCACGCACATACACGTGCACACACACACATATATGTAAATTTTACTGTCATGCTCCAGAAGGCTTTTTGTATTTTTGTCAGATATGTTAATAAAGATTGTGTGTGTGTGTGCTCAGTCGATTGGCTGTGTTTTGCTCTTTGTGACCCCATGGGCTGTAGCCCACTAGACTCCTCTGTCCATGGGATTTTCCAGGCAAGAATACCGGATGGGGTTGCCATTTCCCGTTCCAGGGGATCTTCCCAACTCAGGGATCTAACTCGTGTCTCTTGCGTCTGCTGCTTTGTGGGTGGATTCTTTTTCACTACGCAACCGTTACTCTAATAAACCTTATGTGGTTATAAAATATTTTTACTGATAATTTTTGAACATGTGTTTTAAGGACTGTGCTCATATATAGCAAGTTGTATGCATAGTTTTTCTTTTAGAATATTTTTATGAAGAAAGAAAAAATATTCTTGTTCTCTGAGCTGACTTGCCTAGTTGGTGAGATCATGATTTTAAGATTTGCAATAATGTATTTACTTTTCCACTCCACAGTTCTTTGAGCGTCGGTTGTGTGTCAGTGCCATGCCAGGGGCTGGGGTGGGGGGTGGGGGCTGGCTATGCTGGTGGGCGCGGATGTGACTTTTATGACAATTAAGGAGCAGCAGTGTTTGCATAGCTTCACATTTAGCAACTTAGGGGTGAAACCTGGGGCTGTTTTGTGACTGACCTTACCCGTGTGGCTTGGCAAGTCTCAAAGCTGAAGCCTGTCTCTCAGAATTTGTGGGTCCACAATGCACTGTGTCAGCAGTCTTTCCATATCCTTGAGTCTACACTGATAAAACTAGAAGTCTACCAAAAAAGAACCATGCAAAGATATGCCACGATGATAATAAAATTCTACCAAGTGGAAATTCCCAAAAGATGACTAATCGGAAGTATAAGCAAGTTAGGTAGAAGAGAGAGCATGTTTGTTTTCTGAAAGCTCGCTTTTTTGCCCTTGGAAGCAGGATGAGGCAGATGGGGAGGTGTCCTCACAGTGGACAGTGTGTGGAAACATGCCTGCACAACCTCAGCATCGTACGCAGGCCCCTGGGTTTTGGCCACAGATGGGATATTGGCTGTGACCTGCAGCTGCTTATCAGCGGTCCTTGGTGCCGAGTCTGATCTGTCTTCTCTCTGCTGCTTCAGTGGATCGCTTTGTCCCGAGTAGAGTGCTTTGTCCTGAGGCAGCCACTAGGTAAGGGATCCAGAAAGGCAGCCAGGAATGGGGGTGAACCTCGACCATCCCCCAACTGTGCTGCACCTGCATCCTGGAAGCAGAGCAAATTCTATTCCTGGCACTTGGGTAAATCATTCTGAAAGGGAGCAACAGTATTGTCATTCAATGCACCTATTGCCCTACCAGGAAATAGAGACTCTGAATATCTCTATTAAAGGAGGCCCACAGGACTTGCAGTGGGTAAATTAAGGAGAAAAGTCGTTTTGGAGATGTGTAAATTTTCTTGAAGCAAAATCAGAATTGCCAGATTACAAAGACCCAAGCTTCAAAAATAGACATTTAGAAAGTGTTTTAGTCAAGTCACTAACATTTTATGCCTGTTTCATATTTGAGTAAAGGATATTCGTAGACTGTAATGTTTAAGAATACATACTTTGCAACCTGATGGCCAGAGTGTGAATACTAATTCTTTGAGCGTCGGTTGTGTGTCAGTGCCATGCCAGGGGCTGGGGTGGGGGTGGGGCTGGCTATGCTGGTGGGCGGATGTGACTTTTATGACAATTAAGGAGCAGCAGTGTTTGCATAGCTTCACATTTAGCAACTTAGGGGTGAAACCTGGGGCTGTTTTGTGACTGACCTTACCCGTGTGGCTTGGCAAGTCTCAAAGCTGAAGCCTGTCTCTCAGAATTTGTGGGTCCACAATGCACTGTGTCAGCAGTCTTTCCATATCCTTGAGTCTACACTGATAAAACTAGAAGTCTACCAAAAAAGAACCATGCAAAGATATGCCACGATGATAATAAAATTCTACCAAGTGGAAATTCCCAAAAGATGACTAATCGGAAGTATAAGCAAGTTAGGTAGAAGAGAGAGCATGTTTGTTTTCTGAAAGCTCGCTTTTTTGCCCTTGGAAGCAGGATGAGGCAGATGGGGAGGTGTCCTCACAGTGGACAGTGTGTGGAAACATGCCTGCACAACCTCAGCATCGCGCAGGCCCCTGGGTTTTGGCCACAGATGGGATATTGGCTGTGACCTGCAGCTGCTTATCAGCGGTCCTTGGTGCCGAGTCTGATCTGTCTTCTCTCTGCTGCTTCAGTGGATCGCTTTGTCCCGAGTAGAGTGCTTTGTCCTGAGGCAGCCACTAGGTAAGGGATCCAGAAAGGCAGCCAGGAATGGGGGTGAACCTCGACCATCCCCCAACTGTGCTGCACCTGCATCCTGGAAGCAGAGCAAATTCTATTCCTGGCACTTGGGTAAATCATTCTGAAAGGGAGCAACAGTATTGTCATTCAATGCACCTATTGCCCTACCAGGAAATAGAGACTCTGAATATCTCTATTAAAGGAGGCCCACAGGACTTGCAGTGGGTAAATTAAGGAGAAAAGTCGTTTTGGAGATGTGTAAATTTTCTTGAAGCAAAATCAGAATTGCCAGATTACAAAGACCCAAGCTTCAAAAATAGACATTTAGAAAGTGTTTTAGTCAAGTCACTAACATTTTATGCCTGTTTCATATTTGAGTAAAGGATATTCGTAGACTGTAATGTTTAAGAATACATACTTTGCAACCTGATGGCCTGAGTGTGAATACTAATTCTAACACTTTCTTGCTGTGTTCCTTCCTGTGTTTCCTAATCTGGTGAAATGGGATAATTCAGGTACCCATCTTGGAGGTTTGTTTTCAGTAATACTAAGTGTAAGAGCTTAAAAGAGTGCCTGGCATACTGAAAAAAAAATCACTTTAGCTTTTATTATTGTCATCATCTTTTTCTTTCTTTCTTTTTCTTTTTTTCATTTTTGAACAGAGAAATGTTTATTGCAGGGCCAGATAAGGAGAATGGGTGACTTGTGTTCAAAAATTCCAAACTCCTGATGGTTTTTGGGAGAAGTTTTTGTAGGCAAAATTTGGGTGTGTATTTTCTGATTGGCCTAGTGGCGAGGTAACAGGGCAGTGTTCCAGGAATCTTGTGCTCAGACTGAAGTTGCCATCCTCCATCTGAGTGGGAGCTATAGTCCTGCTCTTTGGACTTATTGAAGCTCAAGTTCTTGATGTCTTATCACAGAAAGAATTCAATCAGAGATAAAGTGATATGTAAAAAGTGGTTTTATTTAGCGAGATACACACTCCATAAACAGATTGTGGTCTGTCTCAGAAGGTGAAAGGCCTTGAGAGAAACATACTCCACAGAGAGAGAGAGAGTGTGGGCAATCTCAGAAGGTGAGAGACCATCATCATCATTATTAATGGATTAAATTAAACAATGTTTGCAGCATATCCTGATCATGGGCTGGTATCTTTTAAAATTTCTAACTGCATTATCTTTTACTTTAAAGTAAAACCAATAGAGAGTAGATAATAGGATGCCTAAAATAGATCAACTCATCTGTTGATTAACAAAGACCACGGAAAGCACTATAAAGAATGTAATTCAATGTTTATGAAAACATGAAGCATATGTACATTGATTCCTAAGACTCAGAATCTTAGAATGAATGTCAAAAAGAAAAACAACTCCCAAAACAGTATAAAAGTGAAAATTTTAGAAAAAATTTAAAAGAAAGTTGTTTTTTAGTCAAGTCACTAACATTTTATGCCTGTTTCATATTTGAGTAAAGGATATTCGTAGACTGTAATGTTTAAGAATACATACTTTGCAACCTGATGGCCTGAGTGTGAATACTAATTCTAACACTTTCTTGCTGTGTTCCTTCCTGTGTTTCCTAATCTGGTGAAATGGGATAATTCAGGTACCCATCTTGGAGGTTTGTTTTCAGTAATACTAAGTGTAAGAGCTTAAAAGAGTGCCTGGCATACTGAAAAAAAAATCACTTTAGCTTTTATTATTGTCATCATCTTTTTCTTTCTTTCTTTTTCTTTTTTTCATTTTTGAACAGAGAAATGTTTATTGCAGGGCCAGATAAGGAGAATGGGTGACTTGTGTTCAAAAATTCCAAACTCCCTGATGGTTTTTGGGAGAAGTTTTTGTAGGCAAAATTTGGGTGTGTATTTTCTGATTGGCCTAGTGGCGAGGTAACAGGGCAGTGTTCCAGGAATCTTGTGCTCAGACTGAAGTTGCCATCCTCCATCTGAGTGGGAGCTATAGTCCTGCTCTTTGGACTTATTGAAGCTCAAGTTCTTGATGTCTTATCACAGAAAGAATTCAATCAGAGATAAAGTGATATGTAAAAAGTGGTTTTATTTAGCGAGATACACACTCCATAAACAGATTGTGGTCTGTCTCAGAAGGTGAAAGGCCTTGAGAGAAACATACTCCACAGAGAGAGAGAGAGTGTGGGCAATCTCAGAAGGTGAGAGACCATCATCATCATTATTAATGGATTAAATTAAACAATGTTTGCAGCATATCCTGATCATGGGCTGGTATCTTTTAAAATTTCTAACTGCATTATCTTTTACTTTAAAGTAAAACCAATAGAGAGTAGATAATAGGATGCCTAAAATAGATCAACTCATCTGTTGATTAACAAAGACCACGGAAAGCACTATAAAGAATGTAATTCAATGTTTATGAAAACATGAAGCATATGTACATTGATTCCTAAGACTCAGAATCTTAGAATGAATGTCAAAAAGAAAAACAACTCCCAAAACAGTATAAAAGTGAAAGTGAGTGGGTGGGAGCTAGAGTTAATGTGTGAAAAGGATTCAGTTTCTGGTATAAAATACCAGAACCAGTCTGTGGAAAATGCATTTAACATTTTTTAGGGAGCTTGGAGGAATTGGGGAATTTGGGGTATTGGTGAAACAACTTTATCTCCTGGAGAGATCTAATCTCAGTTAAAGTGTGAAAACTCCAATTTGAGAATAAGATTAATGTGAGGATTAACCAGAAAGTTGAGTGTGATCTGTTGTTTTTGCGTTTGGTTGCTCAGTCATATCTGACTCTTTGAGACTGCTACAAGCCAGGCTTCCCTGTCCTTCACTATCTCCTGGAATTTGCTCCAACTCATGTCCGTTGAGTTGATGATGGCATCCAACCATCTCCTCTGTTGCCCTCTTCTCCTGCCCTCAGTCTTTCCCAGCATCAGGGCTTTTGCAGTGAGTCAGCTCTTCATATCAGGTGGCCAAAAAGTATTGGAACTTCAGCTTCAACATCAGTCCTTTATACCACCCCATCAAGTGTCCATCCCAATGAGACTTGTAATGTCGTATCTTGAAGCAACACTCAGATTTGAAAATGAGATCATTAGAATTAAGGAGAGATAGGGAGGCTCCCCAGCTCCTAAAGAATGTTGTTTACCTAAAAGATATAGAAAAGGAAATCTGTACTGTTCATTTGTAGTTGACACATGGTAAGTAAATGCATCACTGGCATTTAGAATAGTCATGTACCCATGAATTTTAGATAAGATATTTTGTTTTCTTTTCATTTTGTTGATGTTTAGTTCTGCTTAGCCTAGGTAGTTTCAAATACATTTAACCCTCCAGGCTTTTCCAGCCCTTGTTAACAGGGTTAAGCCCTTTTAGAGTCCTGTTGTACACATCGTGGTGCTCATTGAACTTTTCTCAACTGTAAGCTCACTTACAGAGTTGCCCTTTGGCTAGTCAGTGTAGAGGAAAGCCGTCTAAAATCAAGCAGGATTTCATGTCCAGTTCAAGCTTGAACCTCTTGTTCTCTTTCACCTTATTTTGGCTTTAATTGAAAAATGGGCTTCTTCTAAATCAACGTATTGTCCAAGACTCAGAATCTTAGAATGAATGTCAAAAAGAAAAACAACTCCCAAAACAGTATAAAAGTGAAAGTGAGTGGGTGGGAGCTAGAGTTAATGTGTGAAAAGGATTCAGTTTCTGGTATAAAATACCAGAACCAGTCTGTGGAAAATGCATTTAACATTTTTTAGGGAGCTTGGAGGAATTGGGGAATTTGGGGTATTGGTGAAACAACTTTATCTCCTGGAGAGATCTAATCTCAGTTAAAGTGTGAAAACTCCAATTTGAGAATAAGATTAATGTGAGGATTAACCAGAAAGTTGAGTGTGATCTGTTGTTTTTGCGTTTGGTTGCTCAGTCATATCTGACTCTTTGAGACTGCTACAAGCCAGGCTTCCCTGTCCTTCACTATCTCCTGGAATTTGCTCCAACTCATGTCCGTTGAGTTGATGATGGCATCCAACCATCTCCTCTGTTGCCCTCTTCTCCTGCCCTCAGTCTTTCCCAGCATCAGGGCTTTTGCAGTGAGTCAGCTCTTCATATCAGGTGGCCAAAAAGTATTGGAACTTCAGCTTCAACATCAGTCCTTTATACCACCCCATCAAGTGTCCATCCCAATGAGACTTGTAATGTCGTATCTTGAAGCAACACTCAGATTTGAAAATGAGATCATTAGAATTAAGGAGAGATAGGGAGGCTCCCCAGCTCCTAAAGAATGTTGTTTACCTAAAAGATATAGAAAAGGAAATCTGTACTGTTCATTTGTAGTTGACACATGGTAAGTAAATGCATCACTGGCATTTAGAATAGTCATGTACCCATGAATTTTAGATAAGATATTTTGTTTTCTTTTCATTTTGTTGATGTTTAGTTCTGCTTAGCCTAGGTAGTTTCAAATACATTTAACCCTCCAGGCTTTTCCAGCCCTTGTTAACAGGGTTAAGCCCTTTTAGAGTCCTGTTGTACACATCGTGGTGCTCATTGAACTTTTCTCAACTGTAAGCTCACTTACAGAGTTGCCCTTTGGCTAGTCAGTGTAGAGGAAAGCCTTCTAAAATCAAGCAGGGATTTCATGTCCAGTTCAAGCTTGAACCTCTTGTTCTCTTTCACCTTATTTTGGCTTTAATTGAAATAAACTTTCCTTTTACTTGGGTTATACCTGTGAAAATATTTGCTTTCCACATAATAATTAAACATTCTTGTCAGCTGTCTTATCAGAGAAGCTGTTGGTGATGCAGGGTTGAATCTTGCAGAAATAAGTGTTCTTATAATATCCAGTTTACTATAATAATGCAATGTTTTGTCCTGAGTGGATGCTTGTGCTGACATGGGTCTTTGTGATTGTGGTGACAGCCGGAGTCTTCATAAGCTTCTTCGGTTTACAAAGTAAGTTTTTTAAGATGTTGTCATTTTGGTGCACTGTTTGACCAGATACATGTTAATAAAAGAGAGCATTAGAAAACAAGCTTCTCCAGCACAGGTAATCTATAGACCTATTCAAAAAGGGGATGTGTACCTTGACTGTTCTCTGCTCGAAAATCATGACCTGGTTATTTGGAAAGCAGACTGATCCTTATATATTTCACAACAAACATAAAGGATATTGAATCAGAAAAAGATTAATAATTGAGAACGGCAGACCTATGTATAATAGACTGAATACTTAAATATATACAGGAACTATAAGTTCTAGCTAGTGTGGTTCGGAATGTGACTTCCCATCTTTTTGTATGAGGGAAGTGGACAAACCCATAAACAGGTACAGCTGTTTCTTGAAGAACCAGGTATTCTGACTCCTTGCTCTTAAGTCTCTTGGATTCTGAGAGAATCATTGTGTCCTTTCCAGGTCAATTCTTATCAGGAATTCAGATCATAAGGGAGGCCTGGGAATTGCCTTGAGGGCTGTTGTTCACTCCTTAGAGAAGAAAGGTCTAGAAACCCTGGATGAGTTTCCCACAAGTACATGCTGTTCACTGAGGTAATCTATTTAAGATCTTTCCTGGTCTCTTGGCAGTTTACTCAGTTTGGAGTCAGGATGGGGGACCCTCCAGGCTTTTCCAGCCCTTGTTAACAGGGTTCCCTTTTAGAGTCCTGTTGTACACATCGTGGTGCTCATTGAACTTTTCTCAACTGTAAGCTCACTTACAGAGTTGCCCTTTGGCTAGTCAGTGTAGAGGAAAGCCTTCTAAAATCAAGCAGGGATTTCATGTCCAGTTCAAGCTTGAACCTCTTGTTCTCTTTCACCTTATTTTGGCTTTAATTGAAATAAACTTTCCTTTTACTTGGGTTATACCTGTGAAAATATTTGCTTTCCACATAATAATTAAACATTCTTGTCAGCTGTCTTATCAGAGAAGCTGTTGGTGATGCAGGGTTGAATCTTGCAGAAATAAGTGTTCTTATAATATCCAGTTTACTATAATAATGCAATGTTTTGTCCTGAGTGGATGCTTGTGCTGACATGGGTCTTTGTGATTGTGGTGACAGCCGGAGTCTTCATAAGCTTCTTTCGGTTTACAAAGTAAGTTTTTTAAGATGTTGTCATTTTGGTGCACTGTTTGACCAGATACATGTTAATAAAAGAGAGCATTAGAAAACAAGCTTCTCCAGCACAGGTAATCTATAGACCTATTCAAAAAGGGGATGTGTACCTTGACTGTTCTCTGCTCGAAAATCATGACCTGGTTATTTGGAAAGCAGACTGATCCTTATATATTTCACAACAAACATAAAGGATATTGAATCAGAAAAAGATTAATAATTGAGAACGGCAGACCTATGTATAATAGACTGAATACTTAAATATATACAGGAACTATAAGTTCTAGCTAGTGTGGTTCGGAATGTGACTTCCCATCTTTTTGTATGAGGGAAGTGGACAAACCCATAAACAGGTACAGCTGTTTCTTGAAGAACCAGGTATTCTGACTCCTTGCTCTTAAGTCTCTTGGATTCTGAGAGAATCATTGTGTCCTTTCCAGGTCAATTCTTATCAGGAATTCAGATCATAAGGGAGGCCTGGGAATTGCCTTGAGGGCTGTTGTTCACTCCTTAGAGAAGAAAGGTCTAGAAACCCATAGGGCAGTGCATTGGGTTTCCCACAAGTACATGCTGTTCACTGAGGTAATCTATTTAAGATCTTTCCTGGTCTCTTGGCAGTTTACTCAGTTTGGAGTCAGGATAGCAGTAGGTAGAAGCACTCTATCCAGCCCCATCTCTCATTCAGAATTACACCACAAGGCTGCCCGGTTCCCAGCACATTTTAGAAAAGCACGTAATTTTACTAAGAGTGTCTCACGTTGCTTTAAAATAAAAGTCGAGTAAAGAGGAGGTGAGAAAGGAGTGGCAGGATGTCATATCAGCATTTATTTTTCCAGGTGTCAATGCCTTGAAAGCTGCGAGAGGTTTCCTTTGAGGTGGAGACTTATAGTTGTTGACATCCTCATCTATTGTTGTTGGGATTATAGCCACACCAATGGTTGACTTTTATGTGTCTTTTATGTGTCTTTTATGGTTGTTCTTATTATGTGACCAATGACAAAAAGGATATCTCTATTTTGTACATTATGGCAAGAGACTTAAACTTTAATGACAGCGTGCCAAATATAATATCTTTTTGAGCCTGTTAAAATAGGAGATACCAGTCTAAATTATTAGCACTTTCCTTTTAGCAATACCTTGTTGGGCAGGCAGCACTGCTATGTGCTTTCAGAAGATTGATTAGGATCACTGCTGGAGGCAGGGAGCTAGTGGCCTTTTCATTCAGAAAGATGTCTGTGGGCAGAGCTTGACTCAGTTCTTTCCTGTTAATTTGGTTAAGTTCACCAAGCATTTAGTGCATGTCCATTTTGTAGTAGGCAGCGTGTTTAAAGTATAGCCAGGCTAATTTTTGGAACTATAAGTTCTAGCTAGTGTGTTCGAATGTGACTTCCCATCTTTTTGTATGAGGGAAGTGGACAAACCCATAAACAGGTACAGCTGTTTCTTGAAGAACCAGGTATTCTGACTCCTTGCTCTTAAGTCTCTTGGATTCTGAGAGAATCATTGTGTCCTTTCCAGGTCAATTCTTATCAGGAATTCAGATCATAAGGGAGGCCTGGGAATTGCCTTGAGGGCTGTTGTTCACTCCTTAGAGAAGAAAGGTCTAGAAACCCATAGGGCAGTGCATTGGGTTTCCCACAAGTACATGCTGTTCACTGAGGTAATCTATTTAAGATCTTTCCTGGTCTCTTGGCAGTTTACTCAGTTTGGAGTCAGGATAGCAGTAGGTAGAAGCACTCTATCCAGCCCCATCTCTCATTCAGAATTACACCACAAGGCTGCCCGGTTCCCAGCACATTTTAGAAAAGCACGTAATTTTACTAAGAGTGTCTCACGTTGCTTTAAAATAAAAGTCGAGTAAAGAGGAGGTGAGAAAGGAGTGGCAGGATGTCATATCAGCATTTATTTTTCCAGGTGTCAATGCCTTGAAAGCTGCGAGAGGTTTCCTTTGAGGTGGAGACTTATAGTTGTTGACATCCTCATCTATTGTTGTTGGGATTATAGCCACACCAATGGTTGACTTTTATGTGTCTTTTATGTGTCTTTTATGGTTGTTCTTATTATGTGACCAATGACAAAAAGGATATCTCTATTTTGTACATTATGGCAAGAGACTTAAACTTTAATGACAGCGTGCCAAATATAATATCTTGTTGAGCCTGTTAAAATAGGAGATACCAGTCTAAATTATTAGCACTTTCCTTTTAGCAATACCTTGTTGGGCAGGCAGCACTGCTATGTGCTTTCAGAAGATTGATTAGGATCACTGCTGGAGGCAGGGAGCTAGTGGCCTTTTCATTCAGAAAGATGTCTGTGGGCAGAGCTTGACTCAGTTCTTTCCTGTTAATTTGGTTAAGTTCACCAAGCATTTAGTGCATGTCCATTTTGTAGTAGGCAGCGTGTTTAACCCAGAAGGCAAAAAGATGAAAAAGGTGACTAAGTCCCTCTACTCAAGGATCTCATGGGCTCATTGGGATCTAGAAATATTTAAGGTATGATTCAGAGTCGGGGATACAGTGAGAGAAGGACAGGGTGGTGGGGAGGGGGGGGCGGGAAGGAGAGACTCACTCACTCCTGGGGTGATTAGTTAGGTCTTTCTGGATCAGAATGGCAAAGTTTCCCCCAATACACACACAGTGCTCACAGAGAAGTGAGAAAGGAGTCATGTGGGCTGCAAATGCTTAACAATCAACTTTCAAAAAAAGACAAAAAAAACACCAAAGTTAAAATTTTAGCATTTGCCAGTTTCCACCATGTAAATACTCCCCACTATGGCTGATTTCAAATGATTGATATGACCTTACAGACGCAGAGTTGGGGAGAGGTATGTAGTAGCATAGCACTGTATCGTATTTGTACCATACAGATACAGGAGAAAGAAATACCCTCAAAACATAAATATGGTATTAGTATTAGTAAAGTAGTAAAATAATTAGGAATTGAAGAGTTTTGAGTTACTACCTCTGTTTTAATTTATTCAAATGTAAGTTGTGATTTAATGTTTTAATGGATATAAAAAACAACTGGCTTGCAAACTTGCAGAAAATTTGAACTGTCAAGTACTGGTATGGGCTTGCTTCCAGCACACTACCCACTGCATTATAACCGTAGATACGGGTGTGAGGGGCCCAGTCACTGAATCCTCTTTGATTATGGAGCCTTTATAGAACATTCTTTCCAAACAGTAGAATTCCATTTCATTTTATTTCTTTTAAATTTTTAATTGGTGGACTGACATTTTCCTTGTCTGAATATAATATCTTTTGAGCCTGTTAAAATAGGAGATACCAGTCTAAATTATTAGCACTTTCCTTTTAGCAATACCTTGTTGGGCAGGCAGCACTGCTATGTGCTTTCAGAAGATTGATTAGGATCACTGCTGGAGGCAGGGAGCTAGTGGCCTTTTCATTCAGAAAGATGTCTGTGGGCAGAGCTTGACTCAGTTCTTTCCTGTTAATTTGGTTAAGTTCACCAAGCATTTAGTGCATGTCCATTTTGTAGTAGGCAGCGTGTTTAACCCAGAAGGCAAAAAGATGAAAAAGGTGACTAAGTCCCTCTACTCAAGGATCTCATGGGCTCATTGGGATCTAGAAATATTTAAGGTATGATTCAGAGTCGGGGATACAGTGAGAGAAGGACAGGGTGGTGGGGAGGGGGGGGCGGGAAGGAGAGACTCACTCACTCCTGGGGTGATTAGTTAGGTCTTTCTGGATCAGAATGGCAAAGTTTCCCCCAATACACACACAGTGCTCACAGAGAAGTGAGAAAGGAGTCATGTGGGCTGCAAATGCTTAACAATCAACTTTCAAAAAAAGACAAAAAAAACACCAAAGTTAAAATTTTAGCATTTGCCAGTTTCCACCATGTAAATACTCCCCACTATGGCTGATTTCAAATGATTGATATGACCTTACAGACGCAGAGTTGGGGAGAGGTATGTAGTAGCATAGCACTGTATCGTATTTGTACCATACAGATACAGGAGAAAGAAATACCCTCAAAACATAAATATGGTATTAGTATTAGTAAAGTAGTAAAATAATTAGGAATTGAAGAGTTTTGAGTTACTACCTCTGTTTTAATTTATTCAAATGTAAGTTGTGATTTAATGTTTTAATGGATATAAAAAACAACTGGCTTGCAAACTTGCAGAAAATTTGAACTGTCAAGTACTGGTATGGGCTTGCTTCCAGCACACTACCCACTGCATTATAACCGTAGATACGGGTGTGAGGGGCCCAGTCACTGAATCCTCTTTGATTATGGAGCCTTTATAGAACATTCTTTCCAAACAGTAGAATTCCATTTTTCATTTTATTTCTTTTTAAATTTTTAATTGGTGGGTAGCTGCTTAGCGATGTTGTCTTGGTTCTCTGCTGTGTGATGTCGTGAATCAGCATACATCCCCTCTTTCTTGAGCCTCTATCCCGCCTCCCCCTCCATCCCAGAGGTCATCACGGAGCACCAGGCTGATCTCCCTGTGTTATCCAGCAGTTTCCCACTAGCTGTCTATTTTATACCTGCTAATGGATATACATCTGTGCTACTCTCTCAGTTCATCCCACCTCTTTCTTCTGCTCTGCCCACAAGTCCTTTCTCTATGTCTGCGTCTCTATTTCTGCCCTGCAGATAGGGTCATCAGTACCATTTTTCTGTATTCCATATATACATGTTAATATGTATTTGTTTTTGTCTTTTCCAAACTAGAATTTAATGTGAGAAAGACTAGGTCATCTTGAAACCCATTAGTGAGAATTTGGTATCACCAGGTTTACGTTCGTCAGTATAAAATAATGATGCCAGGAACTTTGGAGCATCCACTGTGGAGCCTCATTTCAGGGAAAGCCCTAAGACTATGTTTCTGCTTAATTCAAGTTTTTCCTCACTGCCCAGGATAAACATCTTTGGTGGTGCCAATTCAGGCTTTCCTTAAGGGTTGTTAACTTAGAGCCCTGCTAAATCTACTTAAAGAGTAAGCTTTGCAGTGCCTTTGAATTATGTACATTTTCATGCTAAGCACCATCCTTTTCAGAAAATATTTAACAAACTTGGAAATTTTATATAATCATGGTAATAATACACTGTTTGTGGCCTTTCCAGCGAGTTACAGGGGGGGCATAGCACTGTATCGTATTTGTACCATACAGATACAGGAGAAAGAAATACCCTCAAAACATAAATATGGTATTAGTATTAGTAAAGTAGTAAAATAATTAGGAATTGAAGAGTTTTGAGTTACTACCTCTGTTTTAATTTATTCAAATGTAAGTTGTGATTTAATGTTTTAATGGATATAAAAAACAACTGGCTTGCAAACTTGCAGAAAATTTGAACTGTCAAGTACTGGTATGGGCTTGCTTCCAGCACACTACCCACTGCATTATAACCGTAGATACGGGTGTGAGGGGCCCAGTCACTGAATCCTCTTTGATTATGGAGCCTTTATAGAACATTCTTTCCAAACAGTAGAATTCCATTTTCATTTTATTTCTTTTAAATTTTTAATTGGTGGGTAGCTGCTTAGCGATGTTGTCTTGGTTCTCTGCTGTGTGATGTCGTGAATCAGCATACATCCCTCTTTCTTGAGCCTCTATCCCGCCTCCCCCTCCATCCCAGAGGTCATCACGGAGCACCAGGCTGATCTCCCTGTGTTATCCAGCAGTTTCCCACTAGCTGTCTATTTTATACCTGCTAATGGATATACATCTGTGCTACTCTCTCAGTTCATCCCACCTCTTTCTTCTGCTCTGCCCACAAGTCCTTTCTCTATGTCTGCGTCTCTATTTCTGCCCTGCAGATAGGGTCATCAGTACCATTTTTCTGTATTCCATATATACATGTTAATATGTATTTGTTTTTGTCTTTTCCAAACTAGAATTTAATGTGAGAAAGACTAGGTCATCTTGAAACCCATTAGTGAGAATTTGGTATCACCAGGTTTACGTTCGTCAGTATAAAATAATGATGCCAGGAACTTTGGAGCATCCACTGTGGAGCCTCATTTCAGGGAAAGCCCTAAGACTATGTTTCTGCTTAATTCAAGTTTTTCCTCACTGCCCAGGATAAACATCTTTGGTGGTGCCAATTCAGGCTTTCCTTAAGGGTTGTTAACTTAGAGCCCTGCTAAATCTACTTAAAGAGTAAGCTTTGCAGTGCCTTTGAATTATGTACATTTTCATGCTAAGCACCATCCTTTTCAGAATATTAACAGTAGGTATTGGGTTTCCAGCCACTATAGCTTGGAAATTTTTATATAATCATGGTAATAATACACTGTTTGTGGCCTTTCCAGCATTTGTGTTATTCAGAAATATTTGGAGTCTAAATGTCAGTGTCAGTGAATGGGTTTGTATCAACTCCTGCTCTACATTTTGGCTTTGGCAGATTGTTTTTGATGTATGTGAAATTAACATCTACAAAATCTATCTTTTTATGTAAAGTATATACCTGTTATCTTGAATTTATTTGAGGTCTTGATATAATGATCTTTTATTATTATGTTCTACTGAATTATACCATTGTTAGATTAAGTCACTTCCGGTTCTTTGATTTAAACATTTTTTTTTATTATTATTTAATCTCTACCTGTGTCTCATGTAAGTGAATTTTTTAAAACTGCTGTTTCTTGTCTGTTATTTGTATAAATTTGACAGTTTTTTTTTTTTTTTTTGCCTCTAAGTCATTGTTTATTTTTTATTTTTATTTTTTTAACATTTATTTTTTATTTATTTATCTTTTGGGTGGTGGGGTAGGGAGGGAGGGGGACGGGCGGGCCACTTCTATTGGTCTTTCATTTCTCTATTTTCATGCGGCTTTGTTCTTTGGCTCCTGTGGGCCTCCCATCGCGGTGGTCGTCGCAGAGCGCTGGCTCTGGGCGCATGCTCTCCAGAGCTCCGGCTCGGTGATTGGACACATCAGTCCAGCCGCTCCGCGGCATGTGGGATCTTCCCAGGCCAGGGATCGAACCGGTGCCCCTTGCACTGCAAGGCGGTGTCCTTACCCACTGGACCACCAGGGGAAACCCCTATTTTTTATTTAAAAAAAATTTTTTTTTTTTTAAAGATTTATTTATGTATTTTGGTGGGGGTGGGATGGGGAGGGAGGGGAGCAGGCGGGCCACTTCTATTGGTCTTTCATTTCTCCATTTTCATCTATCTTTGTTCTTTGACCTGCGTGGGCCTCCCATCTCAGTGGCCTCTGTTGTCGCAGAGCGCCAGCTCTGGGCGCATGCGCTCCAGAGCTCCGGCTTGGTAGTTGGACACATCGGTCCAGCTGCTCCGTGGCACATGTTATCCTCCCAGGCCAGGGATTGAACCGGCGCCCCTTGCACTGCAAGGCGGTGTCCTTACCCACTGGACCACCAGGGAAGCCCTCATTGTTTATTTTTCATCCATCTTTATTCTTTGGCCTGTGTCGGCCTCCCATTTCAGAGGTGTCTCTCGTCGCAGGGTACTGGCTCTGGGTGCGTGTGCTCCAGAGCACTGGCTCGTAATTGGACACACCAGCCCAGCCGTTCCTCAGCACGTGGGATCTTCCTGGGCCAGGGATTGAACCGGGGCCCCTTGCCCTGCAAGGCGGACTCTACCTACTGGACCAACAGGGAAGCCCAAGTGAATTTTTTTTTATTAACACATGCTCTTTTATATTTATTTTGACAAGCAAGAATATTCCATGTTCTAAAAAATGTCCTTTAGGTTAACCCTGCTAAATGAAAATTCCTGTGCATGCCCATATGCCTTTGTTAGGCTCTGCCCACAATGAAGTTAGTGTTGAAAAGTAAAATATGTATACTTTAGAGTATGTTGAAGATATTTTTATGAAATTGGCCAATTGTGAGTATACTGTGTATTTTTTTTTAAGGTAGGACAGTGTGTGTGTGTGTGTGTATGTATGTATGTGTGTGTGTTTTCATTGAATTTTGTAATATATAGCAAAGTCCTGACAGTGCCTAAGTGACTTTATTTTGGCAAAATGAATTGCTCTCTGTACGTCTTATATAAAATCTTTCATCTCTTATGTTCAGAAAAACTATCTTCCCTCATACAGGACAATTTCAAGATCTTGGAAGCATTCCAAACTTAATTTGAACCTAATTCCATAACAGAATTTTTCCATTCTATTCAAAACAAAATATAGATTTTAATTCTTCTCAATTAGTAGTCTCTCATTCCTGAAGAAACCAAGTGGGAAAAAAGAGACAAATCCTGAAATCTATTAAGTGTGTAGTAGCAGTATGTCTAAGAAAGCAGTGTACCTGCCTTAATTAAGAAATATTGGGGGCTTCCCTGGTGGTCCAGTGGGTAAGGACACCGCCTTGCAGTGCAAGGGGCACTGGTTCAATCCCTGGCCTGGGTGGACCGGTATGTCCAATTACCGAGCCGGAGCTCTGGAGCGCATGTGCCCAGAGCTAGCACTCTGCGACAACAGAGGCCACTACGATGGGAAGCCCACACGGGCTGGAGAACAAAGATGGATGAAAATAGATAAATGAAAGACGAATAGAAGTGGCCTGCCTGCCCTCCTCCCTCCCCAGTCTGCACCCCCACCGCCAAAAAAAGAAAGCCATTAAAAAGGAAAAAAGAAATATTGGATTGCTAACATATGCTAATCATCCTCTGAGTCTCCAGTGAGTTGTAGTGGTAATATCAAAGATCTCTGATCACAGATAGTCATATGTATAATAATAATGAGAAAATGGGAAATATTGTGAGAATTACCAAAATGTGGCACGAAGTAAGTAAATACTGTTGGAAAAATGGCGCTGAAAGACTTGCTCATCAGTACAGGGTTGTCACATACTTTCAGGTTGTAAAAAACCTCAGTATCTGCCAAGTACAGTAAAGTGAAGTGCAGTAAAACAAGTTATGCCTGTAGTATGTAATTGAAACTTTTGTTTTCCACACTTACAGGGTCATAGAAAAGAGGCATATGTTAATATAAACTCTCAGGGATTTACTTTGTAAAATCAGTTTGTGCTGTATGACCTGGGATCAGTAGACTTTAAACTCAATCTCTTATCTTTATGCCTAGAATACTCCAGCAGTTAATTGTTATTCACAGAGACAACTGAATTAGCTGTATAATCAAAGATTTAATTATGCTAGGTGTATTGTAATTCAGAAGGTTGGAAAGCTTACCACTAGTGGTCACAGTGACTAAAATGAAAGACTCCCCTCCTAATTCTGAGTCAACCACATGATTGTATAGCTTGGGACAACTCATTTTACAGCATTTGTTTTGGAGAGACAGCTTCCACTTTGTTATTTTATATCTCAACATGTTTATTCAGCAGGGCCTGATAAAGATCTGTAATCCATTTCTCCCTGTATTTAGCCACTTTTCCCGTGAAGCCTGATGACATGACACAACGATTTTTATCTGAGCACCAGAAATTTAACTGATTCTGTGTGGGTAACTGGATCCATTGGTTTTTGCCTGGTGGTCCAGTGGGTAAGGACACCGCCTTGCAGTGCAAGGCACTGGTTCAACCGGGTATGTCCAATTACCGAGCCGGAGCTCTGGCGCATGTGCCCAGAGCTAGCACTCTGCGACAACAGAGGCCACTACGATGGGAAGCCCACACGGGCTGGAGAACAAAGATGGATGAAAATAGATAAATGAAAGACCAATAGAAGTGGCCTGCCTGCCCTCCTCCCTCCCCAGTCTGCACCCCCACCGCCAAAAAAAGAAAGCCATTAAAAAGGAAAAAAGAAATATTGGATTGCTAACATATGCTAATCATCCTCTGAGTCTCCAGTGAGTTGTAGTGGTAATATCAAAGATCTCTGATCACAGATAGTCATATGTATAATAATAATGAGAAAATGGGAAATATTGTGAGAATTACCAAAATGTGGCACGAAGTAAGTAAATACTGTTGGAAAAATGGCGCTGAAAGACTTGCTCATCAGTACAGGGTTGTCACATACTTTCAGGTTGTAAAAAACCTCAGTATCTGCCAAGTACAGTAAAGTGAAGTGCAGTAAAACAAGTTATGCCTGTAGTATGTAATTGAAACTTTTGTTTTCCACACTTACAGGGTCATAGAAAAGAGGCATATGTTAATATAAACTCTCAGGGATTTACTTTGTAAAATCAGTTTGTGCTGTATGACCTGGGATCAGTAGACTTTAAACTCAATCTCTTATCTTTATGCCTAGAATACTCCAGCAGTTAATTGTTATTCACAGAGACAACTGAATTAGCTGTATAATCAAAGATTTAATTATGCTAGGTGTATTGTAATTCAGAAGGTTGGAAAGCTTACCACTAGTGGTCACAGTGACTAAAATGAAAGACTCCCCTCCTAATTCTGAGTCAACCACATGATTGTATAGCTTGGGACAACTCATTTTACAGCATTTGTTTTGGAGAGACAGCTTCCACTTTGTTATTTTATATCTCAACATGTTTATTCAGCAGGGCCTGATAAAGATCTGTAATCCATTTCTCCCTGTATTTAGCCACTTTTCCCGTGAAGCCTGATGACATGACACAACGATTTTTATCTGAGCACCAGAAATTTAACTGATTCTGTGTGGGTAACTGGATCCATTGGTGTCTGTTTCTCTGGGCTGTTTGTATGTCCAGTCTAGACTTTGATTTCAAGGGCAAAAAATACCTGTTTTAATGTTTTAGGTCCTCTAGCCTATTTATAGGCAGTATTATTTTCAGTAACTAGCATTTTAGTATTTACTGGGTCAGAAAGTGCGAAAGTTTAATCTCTCAGTCGTGTCCCAAGTCTTTGGAACCCTATGCTCTGTAGCCCACCATGCTCCTCTGTCCACAGGATTTTCCAGGCAAGAGTACTGCAGTGGGTTGCCACTTTTTCTCCAGGGGGTCTTCGTGACCCAGCGATTGAACTCAGGTCTCCTGAATTGTAGGCAGATTCTCTTACCCTCTGAGCTATCAGGGAAGGCTACTAAGTCTAGAGCTAAGCTAAGACCTTTATTAAAATCCTCCACTCCTTAGTTTCAAAATGCATGTGACCACTCTTTTCATGAGTACCAAATCCAATTTACTTGGTAGCAGCTAGGTCTTTTTTTTTTGTAAATAAAATAGAAGAGAATATGACAACACTTATAAAAATAAATATGCATCTCATAGAAGTATTGTTTCACAAAACTTTGGTTTTAATTAAGTAGATTTATTGATCTTTATGTTTCTGTGTATCAAGTTATAATATGAAATGACCAAAAAAATGGGAAAACCTCTACATTTTTTTCACATATTGCTCACTATAATCCAATGAAGTAATCTAGAGTCTATGATGTGTCCACGATCAAGGGTTTGTAAACTCTAAGGTCATTTGTTAACTTTTCTGTTCTGGTACTTCTAGAAGTACAAAGAGCAGTAGTCTACCAGCGATGATTAAAGGGAACTTACCACTAGTGGTCACAGTGACTAAAATGAAAGACTCCCCTCCTAATTCTGAGTCAACCACATGATTGTATAGCTTGGGACAACTCATTTTACAGCATTTGTTTTGGAGAGACAGCTTCCACTTTGTTATTTTATATCTCAACATGTTTATTCAGCAGGGCCTGATAAAGATCTGTAATCCATTTCTCCCTGTATTTAGCCACTTTTCCCGTGAAGCCTGATGACATGACACAACGATTTTTATCTGAGCACCAGAAATTTAACTGATTCTGTGTGGGTAACTGGATCCATTGGTGTCTGTTTCTCTGGGCTGTTTGTATGTCCAGTCTAGACTTTGATTTCAAGGGCAAAAAATACCTGTTTTAATGTTTTAGGTCCTCTAGCCTATTTATAGGCAGTATTATTTTCAGTAACTAGCATTTTAGTATTTACTGGGTCAGAAAGTGCGAAAGTTTAATCTCTCAGTCGTGTCCCAAGTCTTTGGAACCCTATGCTCTGTAGCCCACCATGCTCCTCTGTCCACAGGATTTTCCAGGCAAGAGTACTGCAGTGGGTTGCCACTTTTTTCTCCAGGGGATCTTCGTGACCCAGCGATTGAACTCAGGTCTCCTGAATTGTAGGCAGATTCTCTTACCCTCTGAGCTATCAGGGAAGGCTACTAAGTCTAGAGCTAAGCTAAGACCTTTATTAAAATCCTCCACTCCTTAGTTTCAAAATGCATGTGACCACTCTTTTCATGAGTACCAAATCCAATTTACTTGGTAGCAGCTAGGTCTTTTTTTTTTGTAAATAAAATAGAAGAGAATATGACAACACTTATAAAAATAAATATGCATCTCATAGAAGTATTGTTTCACAAAACTTTGGTTTTAATTAAGTAGATTTATTGATCTTTATGTTTCTGTGTATCAAGTTATAATATGAAATGACCAAAAAAATGGGAAAACCTCTACATTTTTTTCACATATTGCTCACTATAATCCAATGAAGTAATCTAGAGTCTATGATGTGTCCACGATCAAGGGTTTGTAAACTCTAAGGTCATTTGTTAACTTTTCTGTTCTGGTACTTCTAGAAGATTACAAAGAGCACAGGTTTTGCTTAATTAGGTAACTTACTGATTTAACTTATCCAGGCCTCTTTCCTTACCCTCCCTTTGGAGACAGTGCTGCCGCCACCATCCCAACTCTTTACAGGATGGAAAGGATCAAATAAGGTAATCTATATAAATATGTTTTTATAACCTTAAAAGAGCTACAAAATAAGGTATTATTGCTGCAGTAACTTGCTCCCTGGCTCTTCAAACTCTTAATTGACTACCAGGTTTGACTAGAGATGTCAGAGTTAAGTGCCTTTTAAGGTATTTTTCAAACTCAGAAGTCTACAATTCATTGTTACATGAGTTGAGATTGTTTCTGTTGAATGTTCTTTAAACTTTTTGACAAAACGTGAATAAAGTAGCTTTGATATTTATTTACAATTGCTTTTCCTGTTTTTGTGTTACTCTTTATAAAACAACAGAAGGCAAATAAACTTTTGGACATACCTATCAAGCTCATTATCCACGTTAGTCTTCACATAAACCTGCATTTTTTTTTTTTTTTAACATTTATTTATTTAGTTTTTTGGGGGGTTGAGGTGGGGAGGGGAGGGAGGGGGGCAGGCGGGCCATGTCTATTGGTCTTTCATTTCTCTATTTTTATCTGTCTTTGTTCTTTGGCTCCTGTGGGCCTCCCATCGCGGTGGCCTCTGTTGTCGCAGAGCACTGGCTCTGGGCGCATGCGCACCAGAGCTCCAGCTTGGTAATTGGACACATCGGTCCAGCCACTCCGCGGCACGTGGGATCCTCCCAGGCCAGGGATTGAACCAGGGCTCCTTGCACTGCAAGGCGGTGTCCTTACCCACTGGACCACCAGGGAAGCCCTGCATTTTGGTTTTAAAAGAAAAATAGCACTGTTTAAATAAAACTTGATTTTCAACCTAAGTTTGAAACACCAATGGAGATACTCAGTGGAACGTTCTAAAATGTTCTGAATAAAAAGATATTTAAGACTTACAGAAAAACAACTGAAATGGAACTGAAAGCAAATGTAAAATCTTTAACCTATAATAAAACTTTTTAGTGGAGGCATTTTTTTTTTTTTTTGGCCACTTCTATTGTTTTTTCATTTTTATTTATTTTCATCCATCTTTGTTCTTTGGCCAATGTGGGCTTCTCATCGCAGTGGCCTCTTTCGTTGCAGAGCACCGACTCTGGGTGCATGTGCTCCAGAGCTCTAGCTCGGTAATTGCACACATCAGTCCAGCTGCTCCGCAGCACATGGGATCTTCCCAGGCCGGGGATTGAACCGGCACCCCATGCACTGCAGGTCAGTGTCTTTACCCAGTGGACCACCAGGGAAGCCCTAGTGGAGGCATTTTAATAAGTAAAAGTAGCCAGTAAAGTAACTAGTTGTCTACTGCCGGTCTCCCCTCCTTCTGTCTCTCTTGATTTCTTCTCTTTCACTCTTTTTTCTTTCTGTCATTGTCTCCCCCAGGTTTTCAGTCTTTCAGTCTATGTGGCCCTTCATTCAGACTTCTTATGATATATGTTTCTGTTGTTTAGTTGCTAAGTCGTGTCCTACTCATTGTGACCCCATGGACTGTAACCTGCCAGGTTCTTTTCTCTAGCAGATTTCCCAGAGAGTGGGTTGGGGTGGGTTGCCATTTCCTTTGCTAGGGGATCTTCCTGACCCAGGAATTGAACCCCGGTCTCCTGCGTTGGCAGGCAGGTTCATTTTTACTCTATTTTCTCTGTGGCCTATTTTTAGGATATAATGATAAAAACATACATATATTTTACGTTTTACACATCAGTATGGAAAACCCCATAATCTTCAGATGTTTAGAGTCATGAGTGTTAGCACCATTGAACAGATTTCTTAGCATTTGGAGGAATAGGCAGATAGCTGGACAGAGGAGCATTGATGCCTTTCTTCTCTGCAGCCCGTAAGTCTAGTCTAAACTAGAAGCATGGGAGGATATTGGGATGCAAATTAGCCAGAGTATGGCTCTTTGCCAAGTGTTGTTTATTGAGCTGAGTAAAACGTCTCCCGAGTGGGTTCGAGGGAGGTGTTAGTTTAAGTGGGCAGGAGGAGCCCCCATGCTCCAAGTGCTGAGCTGTCTCACAGAAATACCCTAAATGTATATTCCTGAGCTCCTGTAGGGAGGGGCAGGCCTTCTGGAACTATCTTTAGATTGGAAGTTAGGATCCTTGGAATGTGAGTGTGGCTGTGATTTCTCTCTCTCTCTACAAATTAACAAAAAAGAAAGTGCTAAGGAAATAGGATAACCACAGTTTCAGGAGATTTATTTACAGTTCCTAAGAGAACTAATTGTTTTACTTTTTCACACTTCAGATATAAACAGTATGCTAATAGCAAAGCACCCATACCTATTCATGAGAAAAATCCCCTAGAGGACTTAGGTTAACCAACATGTTAAAAAAAACACTTTACTGTTAGGAAAAAATACTTCAAAGTCTTAAGAAAATTCTCTTTTTCTTTTTGGCCTTGCTATGGAGTATGTGGGATCTTAGTTCGCCAATCACTAATTGAACCCATGCCTCCTGCTTTGGGAATGTGGGGTCTTAACCACATGGAGAAACACCAGGGAAGCCACTAGATTTTCTTTTGAATATTCAACAGTTCATATTTTAAAATGATTCACAGAATCACCTCACACCACCTCTAGTTAATGAGATTTTACTGTTTTTGAGTTAGATCTGAGAAAAGTCCCTTCCTATAAGTGATCATCACTTAAACTTTGGATCTAAACTGAGAGAATAGGGCTTGATCAAAATATGCATGAATTAATACTAGGAGAGAACATGCAAGAGTGATAGAATAGTAAGAAATAAAGGAGGGACAATGGGAAGGATTCAGTCAAAACAAGAAAGCCAAAATGCTCGAGTTGTGATTCTCATGTTTGATGGTACTTGGTTAGGTGCAAAATCATGCATTTACTCATTTCAAAGCAGGATTAAAATCTCAAGTATTTAGAGCAGTTTTATTTCTGTCTACTTTGTGTTAAAGGTTTTTTTTTTTTTTTTTCCCAGTGTATAGCTAGAGATAGTGAAGTTAAAAATAGTTAAAAAAAGTTCACTTTATGCATTCCCTCTTTCCCTGGCAGATTAAAGCTATTAATGTTAAGATTAGTGTTCTGTTACTGATTAGCACTTACATGTTTATTTGGTACCTCTGATGTGAAAATTGACTTGAAGGCTGGTAACATAGAATGTAGACATCTCCAATTTTGACAGTTACTATAAGGCAATTATATAAGTGATTAGCCCCATGCTACTGAGTGTATGGGAGTGTTATGGCATAGGGTTATTTTGTTATCCTTTTGGGATATTGTCATTTTTAGTTTATAAATAATCTAATGTTTGTTAGCTTTAATGTTTTACTGATTCCAGAGCCATAAGGGAAGGCAAAAAAAAAAGCACTTCTTTCATTAAGAGAACTAATTGTTTTACTTTTCACACTTCAGATATAAACAGTATGCTAATAGCAAAGCACCCATACCTATTCATGAGAAAATCCCTAGAGGACTTAGGTTAACCAACATGTTAAAAAACACTTTACTGTTAGGAAAAATACTTCAAAGTCTTAAGAAAATTCTCTTTTTTTTTTTGGCCTTGCTGTGGAGTATGTGGGATCTTAGTTCGCCAATCACTAATTGAACCCATGCCTCCTGCTTTGGGAATGTGGGGTCTTAACCACATGGAGAAACACCAGGGAAGCCACTAGATTTTCTTTTGAATATTCAACAGTTCATATTTTAAAATGATTCACAGAATCACCTCACACCACCTCTAGTTAATGAGATTTTACTGTTTTTGAGTTAGATCTGAGAAAAGTCCCTTCCTATAAGTGATCATCACTTAAACTTTGGATCTAAACTGAGAGAATAGGGCTTGATCAAAATATGCATGAATTAATACTAGGAGAGAACATGCAAGAGTGATAGAATAGTAAGAAATAAAGGAGGGACAATGGGAAGGATTCAGTCAAAACAAGAAAGCCAAAATGCTCGAGTTGTGATTCTCATGTTTGATGGTACTTGGTTAGGTGCAAAATCATGCATTTACTCATTTCAAAGCAGGATTAAAATCTCAAGTATTTAGAGCAGTTTTATTTCTGTCTACTTTGTGTTAAAGGTTTTTTTTTTTTTTTTCCCAGTGTATAGCTAGAGATAGTGAAGTTAAAAATAGTTAAAAAAAGTTCACTTTATGCATTCCCTCTTTCCCTGGCAGATTAAAGCTATTAATGTTAAGATTAGTGTTCTGTTACTGATTAGCACTTACATGTTTATTTGGTACCTCTGATGTGAAAATTGACTTGAAGGCTGGTAACATAGAATGTAGACATCTCCAATTTTGACAGTTACTATAAGGCAATTATATAAGTGATTAGCCCCATGCTACTGAGTGTATGGGAGTGTTATGGCATAGGGTTATTTTGTTATCCTTTTGGGATATTGTCATTTTTAGTTTATAAATAATCTAATGTTTGTTAGCTTTAATGTTTTACTGATTCCAGAGCCATGCTGACCCTCTTTAGTTTGCTGTGATGCCAAGCATTATAAACATATCTTGAGTAAAAATTTCTGAGGGAAACTATCATCTCTGTTTATTAAGAATTTTATTATAAAATTAGTGCAATTCCACAAGCCTCAACTGAAAATGTCATATCACATCATTATTAATTCATTGTCAGACCTTGTGTAACATTTGTTTAAAAGCAGTTAGACTTGGTTTATACAGTGTTTGTTTAGAAGATTGTGAATTTCATAGGATGATAATAGTTTTAAAGACTGGGTATGTTTTTACTAATGGTCAAGAAAAAGGAAATGAGATTATTTCCAATATTGCTGTCTGTAATATATTCTAGGACAAGGCCATAAATCTGGCCATAAATCTGGACTTGGTCTCAAATCCCAGATTCTAAATTTATTTTATTTTGGCTTAATATTTTATATTAAACACAGTCACTTTTTAAAGTACTAACTACATGTATAGCGTTTAGTTATAAACTGTGAAGACAAAGTATATGATAAATTCCTTTCCTTGATGACTTGATGAAATAGGTAACAATTGTAGGAAGAATTTTATAATTAATATTCTTTGTTTTCCACTTCATTATTGAACAGGGTTTTATGACTAGCTCCCTCTCTGTCTGACCGACTTTTCAAAAAAGACTTAAAAAAATGATTTTTTTGTTTTTCCAGATATCAACATTATTAGAATCAAAGATGAAACTTCCTCCTCAGGCCTGGTTTTCCCTAGATTTTGGAGGATACTCAGTGAAGCTTGAAATAGACATTGAACATCTTCACTGTGGTATGTTTTAGGGTCTGAGGACATGGACCTTTAGATCATGGGCCTTTCATCGTGATCCTTACAATCTAGCATAGGCTGATGTTCACCAGTCTTATAAGTAACTAAGTAATCATAAGATTGTAAAGTTTTTTAAAGCCAGGGTCCACAACCTTTTGGATCTAACACCTGATGATCTGAGGTGGAGCAGAGGTATTAATAATAGAAATAAAGTACACAATAAACGTAATGTGTTCAAATCATCTGGAAATCATCTTTCTAACCCCCTCCTAGCCTCCACCTTACACCCCCATTCCTTGGGAAAATTGTCTTACATGAAACTGCTTCCTGTACCAAAATACATATGGGACCACTGCAGTAAAGAACTGTGTAGAGAGAAATATAAGGAGAATTTGTCTCAAGAATTCCTGATTGCTCTTGCCTTAGAGTCACTGAGAACCCAAGAGTGAACAGAAATTCTTGACTTGAAGAAAGCTGGACAGAAGATATCAAGCAAAGAACACAGCCTACATGAAACCACGGAAACTGGAGAGAAGATGGCATTTTGTAGCAGCTGACCATAGCCCACTGTAGTTGGAGGGGAGACTGTGAAGAGAGAGTTGGCTATAAGTAGTGAGGATTTTGTTGTAAGGAAAAAGGAAGACCAAAGTGGGAGAAAAGACATGATCAGATTCTCATTTTATAAGGTTCACTCTGAACTCCAGTCTGAAAAATGGTTTGGATAAGGACAAATGAATTTGGGGAAGACCAGTTAGGAGGAAATCCTTGTAATCTGAGGAATGATAGTAATCTAAATATGGGTAGGATGGGAGAATGGACAGGTGGGAACAGGTTACCATTTACTGATAGATTTGTGGAGACTTAAATGACAGGAAAGAATGAGAGAGGATCCCTAAGCGCTTGGTTTGAATTTTAACATTTACTAAGACAGGAAACTTGAAAGTTTGAATCTTTGGCTCTCTGAAAATTAAAAACAAATTTTTCTTGTTACTTTCCCCCTGTGTCGTTCTGTTTTTAGGCACCATGAGTGCATATTCTTTTCAAAATTGCTTTCATTTCTACGGTGACTTAAGGTATGTGTGTTAGTATGTGTGCTTGTGTGCATATTGAACACTTAGTCATTGAAAATTACCCAGTTCCAAACTACTGAAGGTAGAGGGTCCTGACCTCTGCCCAGGGATATAGTGATTCTCTCTCCTTTATACTTTACCTTCCTTGAGTGATAGCCTTGACTCTTTCTGAAATTCTTCCTCTGTAACATTTCTCTTCTTTAGGGCATATGCAATACATATAGATATCTATGTATGTCCCAACCCATCCATACATACACAATTTCTTTTAGATTGCATGGAGTTGATATCTAATAAGATATGGAAAAGGAAGAAAATTTAAATGTTTCTTCTAATGAGTTGTCTTAGAAAATGCACAAATACCAGAAAGCTGAGAAGTGAGAATTGATTTTTTGGGGGTGGGGTGGAGATAGCAAAGATTTTCTTATGTATATAAATATATAATGCCATTTGGCTGCTCACTAAAGTCAGAAAAGTAGGAGTTCCACTCCTGTTTTTTCCTACATGCTTTCAGGGCATTATGACAGTTTTAATGTGAATTGTAAAGTGTAGGAGGTATGCTCTAATTCCCTTTCACGCACATAAATCAAGTTTCAGGTTCTTTTGGAAATGTTTACCAGAAAACATCATGGGCAGAGTTTAAAATGCTTTTGGATTTCATGACGGCATGGTGCCGCTTCGATTGAAGGCTTGTAATATTTTATTTTCTTTCCCAAAGAGTCGAAATAAAGCCTGTAAACATTTTTTCTCTTTTTGTTGTTTCTGTTGTACCACTGTGTTTGGCTTTAACCTTTTACCCCGCCCAGGAAACAAAAGTGTTTTCTTACTCTGGGTGCCTGCTGAGTCCTCCAGCTGTTGGGCAGTGGTTTCAAAGCTGCTTCTTATTTACACACTGTAATTCTGGCCTGTCAGAAAACTTCCTAAATTGTCTGAAGTGTAATAATATGAACTGTAAGGGATGTGTTTTGAATCTCTTTGTTACAACTTACCAGAATGCAGCTCGTTTTATTTAACATAAAACCTCATTTAATTAAATTATTTTGTTGTTCAGTCTCTAAGTTGTGTTCGACTCTGCAACCCCATGGACTGTACATGGCCAGACTCCTCTGTCCATGGGATTTCCCAGGCAAGAATACTGGAGTGGGTTTCTGTTTCTTTCTCCAGAGGATCTTTCTGACCCAGGGATTGAAGTGTGTCTCCTGCAGAGAGATTGAAGGAAGATTCTTTACCCTGAGCCACCAGGGAAGCCACATAATTAAATTACTGTATGCTTATGAAAAAACTGGTCATGATGAAATTAGGCATAAAAACTAGTTTACAAAAACTAGCAAATTCATGAATAGCCTGTTCTAGTATCTACTCTTTATCCATTCACTATTAAAAATAATAGGAAACATGTTAAACTATGAGGGTATGCTAGGCACTGTGTTAGGGTCTGTTTGTACTCTGTCCTTTAGGAACTTCAGTTTGTTGAGAGAGACAGACATGTTGATAAATGTTCTAACCCTCTGAGGAATGACCTCAGGGAAGACCGAATGGGGGAGAAACTGGCTCTCTGGAGAAGTCGAGAAGAGCATCACAGATGAGGGAACAGTTGTGCAGTCTTATTCTTGGAGTTTCTAGGTGAAGAGCAGGGGAGTGGCTTAAACATTTATAGTGTATTAGTTTGATAAATTGGATAGTCCTGTTAGGTCTTGGCATTGTGGGAACATAGTGAAGAGACAACTTACTCAGTTGAGGACTGGATGGATGGAGTTTATCTAGTTAGTGATAGCAGTTTTTTTTTTTTGCTGTTGTTGTTACACTTGTAATTTTTCTTTTTCAGCTATTCCAGGTTTCCACAGGCTCTTCTCTAGTTGCAGGGAGTGGGGGCTACTCTAGTTGAGGTGGGCAGGCTTCTTGTTATGGTGACTTCTCTTGCTCTGAAACTTGGGCTCTAAGGCACACAGGCTTCAGTAGTTGCAACACATGGACTCCGTAGTTGCAGCTCCAAGGCTCTAGAGCACAGGCTCAATAGTTGTGGCTCACAGGTTTAGTTGCTGGATCAGGGATCGAACCTGTGTCTCCTGCATTGACAGGTGAACTCTTTCCCACTGACTTACCAGGGAACCCCCTTGATAGCAGTTTTGAAACCTAAAGATGTGCAGGAATTAGAAGGGTAAGAGAGAGCCAAGAAGGATTTTCTAGGCAGAGGGAGTAGCCTGTGTAGAGTCCAGAAATAAAAGCAGTAAGAACTGCCTCTGGTGTTTTGAAGACATTAGAGGGGAATGCGGCAGTTTCTTGGGGCTAAGAAAGGGTCCAAACAACTTTGGGTCTTGTTCCACAGGGTGTTGGAGACAACTGGATGACATTGAAGGATTTTAGGCAGGGAAGCCATAGGATCAGACTTCTAAAAGATTATGTTAAATTCATTACAAAAGTTGGAGAACATTGGTGAATCAATTCCATGGAAAACTTTATCACCTAGAACTCTTCCTGTCTCAGTGCTTAGGTTCTTCGTCATCTAGCACCTTTGGTTAGCTTTGAGCATCCTTTGCTTTGGTAATTTTGGCTCCCCTCGTCCTTTCTGCTACCACTGATTCTCTTCTGCATCCGTCATGTTTGTGGTACACAGAGCTCCAGTCAGGATTGTGAGAGGCAATTGAGAAAGTAATATGATGAAGAATTACATATTAGTGTAAGCCTAATGTTTAAGTTGGTGGTACATTTTGGTGTTCATATGAGTACTTGAGTCTGTCTAAAATAATCTGATGTTCATATTGCTGTTTTCCAGCTCTAGGATCGACCATAAGTAAAATAATTGGAAATTATTGGTATAACCCAAACTATATTACAACTGCCAAATGTGGTTACGTGGGAGCCAGGCTGCTTTTGTCTGCTTCCTCATAAACATTCTTTCCGCATTCTTTATCTGCACATAATCCTGAGACACAAAAAATGCTTTGTATCCCACTGGGAATGTGAGAAAATCAAACCTGTATGTTGGTTTTGCTCTTGATTTGCTCCTGGTTAGGAGCTACTAACATTTCTATATTAACCACTCTGGTTTTGAATTGAGATAAATGTTTTCAGCAAGATGTGTCCTACATTTTCCCCAAAGATATCACCATTTCCATACAAGATGAAAGACAAATTATAAATTGATGTCTGTTTTCATCCACCTGGTGCTGTGGTTTGTGGGTACTTGTTAGAAATGTAAACTAATGGAGAGTAGCCTAATCGTTAAGTACGAATATTGCACTTCCCCATTTGCCAGATAATTTTATATAAACTAACACATGTACTCTTCACTGCATCATATGAAAAAGGTATTATTGTCCTGGTCCGTCCCCCATTCATATGTTGAAGTCCGAACCCTCCACGTGACAATATTTGAAGGTGGAGCCTTTAATGAGCTGATGAAAGATAAAGGAGGTCAGAAGGGTGAGGCCCTCATCCAGAAGGACTTGTGTCCTTACAAGAAGAGAAAGATCAGGGAGGAAACTGTGCAGAAAAAGGCCACGTGAGGACACAGGGAGAAGGCAGCCCTCTACCCGCTGAGGAGGGAAGCCCCAGGAGAACCTTGCTAGCACACTGATCTAGGACTTCCGGCCTCCAGAACGTCAAGAAAATCAATGTGTTCTTTAAGCCATCTAGTACGTGATGTATTGTCATGGTGGCCCTTACAGGTTAACCCACACAGATTTTTGCCTATGAGGAAATGGAATTACAGAGAAATTAAGTAACTGACTCAAGGTCAGCTAGCAAATGACCTGTTCAAGGCCTGATACTTGGAAAGTGTTGATCGTGGTTAACCACTGTGCTGTACTGGTTCTCAGGCAGACAGAGCCTTCCACTGCCTGGGCCTGGCTTGTGTGACTCCATCCTGTCTGTGGCATTTTCTCTTGCCTCCTTTCCTCTGCCTACCTCTGTGCTTTCTAGTGAGCAGTATCCATGGCTTGGTTGCTTTGGTCTGGCCTGTACAGGAATGACAGATCTGCAGAATCTCCTCCTTTTTTTTTTTTTTAAGATTTATTTATTATTGGTGGGGGGTGGGGTGGGGAGGAAGGGGAGCAGGTGGGCCACTTCTATTGGTTCTTCATGTATCTATTTTCATCCATCTTTTGTTCTTTGGCCCGTGTGGGCCTCCCATAGCGGTGGCCTCTGTTGTCGCAGAGTGCCGGCTCTGGGTGCATGCGCTCCAGAGCTCCGGCTTGGTAATTGGACACATCGGTCCAGCCGCTCTGCGGCACATGGGATCTTCCCAGGCCAGGGATGGAACCGGCGCCCCTTGCACTGCAAGGCGGTGTCCTTACCCACTGAACCACCAGGGAAGCCCCCAGAATCTCTTACTTTTATCATGGTTGGTAATTTGTGTGGCTCAAGCAGCTTCATGGTTCAGAATGAGGAGGCTCAGCAACACTGTTGAAATTTTTCTTGTCATGCATTAACTTTTCAAATGATAGCTAAACTCACCTTCATTATTTCCCCAGCATTAGTCTCATTGTTTCTTTTACAGGATCCTTTCATGCTAGATCCCCGATTGCCATCTTTTGGAAAGGAATCCCTGGGAAAGGACCAGAAGAGAGAAAGGGGGAAAGTAGGAGAAGGCAGCCCTCTACCCGCTGAGGAGGGAAGCCCCAGGAGAACCTTGCTAGCACACTGATCTAGGACTTCCGGCCTCCAGAACGTCAAGAAAATCAATGTGTTCTTTAAGCCATCTAGTACGTGATGTATTGTCATGGTGGCCCTTACAGGTTAACCCACACAGATTTTTGCCTATGAGGAAATGGAATTACAGAGAAATTAAGTAACTGACTCAAGGTCAGCTAGCAAATGACCTGTTCAAGGCCTGATACTTGGAAAGTGTTGATCGTGGTTAACCACTGTGCTGTACTGGTTCTCAGGCAGACAGAGCCTTCCACTGCCTGGGCCTGGCTTGTGTGACTCCATCCTGTCTGTGGCATTTTCTCTTGCCTCCTTTCCTCTGCCTACCTCTGTGCTTTCTAGTGAGCAGTATCCATGGCTTGGTTGCTTTGGTCTGGCCTGTACAGGAATGACAGATCTGCAGAATCTCTCTCTCTTTTTTTTTTTTTTTTTTAAGATTTATTTATTATTGGTGGGGGGTGGGGTGGGGAGGAAGGGGAGCAGGTGGGCCACTTCTATTGGTTCTTCATGTATCTATTTTCATCCATCTTTTGTTCTTTGGCCCGTGTGGGCCTCCCATAGCGGTGGCCTCTGTTGTCGCAGAGTGCCGGCTCTGGGTGCATGCGCTCCAGAGCTCCGGCTTGGTAATTGGACACATCGGTCCAGCCGCTCTGCGGCACATGGGATCTTCCCAGGCCAGGGATGGAACCGGCGCCCCTTGCACTGCAAGGCGGTGTCCTTACCCACTGAACCACCAGGGAAGCCCCCAGAATCTCTTACTTTTATCATGGTTGGTAATTTGTGTGGCTCAAGCAGCTTCATGGTTCAGAATGAGGAGGCTCAGCAACACTGTTGAAATTTTTCTTGTCATGCATTAACTTTTCAAATGATAGCTAAACTCACCTTCATTATTTCCCCAGCATTAGTCTCATTGTTTCTTTTACAGGATCCTTTCATGCTAGATCCCCGATTGCCATCTTTTGGAAAGGAATCCCTGGGAAAGGACCAGAAGAGAGAAAGGGGGAAAGTAGACGAGAATTTGTTTGAACTAAAGTGCCCATGTTAACATCCAAGACTGGTCTAACTGATGAATTGAGTATTTTTTAGTAATTTTAAAGTATGTTTCATATGTTGTGTGTTTTAAAACGGTCTTTAAAATACAGTAGTGTTTCTGGTAGATACTTATGCCTGATTAAACCTAAAGAAATGGTGCAGTTGTAAAAATGCAAAGGACACTGAGGTACATTGTGGGATCTTGTCTGAAAATACAGAGAATGGACTGCATACAAAGCTACTTTGAGATTGGTCTGGGAAATAATGAGGTTTATTCTGAGCTTCTTAACAATTTTCTATAAATTTGCAAATGTATAGGTTGTATAGGAAAGCACAATTTACAAATGAATACTTGGACTCTTGTTCTGATCAAACTCTTAAGATGCAATTAAAGGAAGATGACTCTGTGTACTTTGTCAAGTGCCTTTCCCATAAATATAATTTGATGCAGATATTTAGACACAGATGAAAATAATAAAATTATACTATAGTGATTAATGCTTACATTTTATATTTTTGTATGATTAACTATTATATGATAAGCATTAGTTTAATTTCTGAAACTATCTTCCTATCACTTTACATTTTATTCTGATAGATTAGAAGAAACAAGAGGAGATATTGTGCTTTACTCTGAGTGAAACTTTAAGCTACCTTAGAATGATTTATGAAGTATTTTTTTTCTATCAAAGAATCACTTTATTATCTCTGTATTTCTATGTATAATTTCAATAGAAAATGTATTTTATTTTTAAAATAGGGCATTTGACTTTATAATAGAATTACCTTATTTAATACCTGAATGTACCCTCAGTTTATGGCCTAGAAATTGGCTGATGTGGCAATATTTTCAAAACACTAGGCTTATGATTTGTACAAAGTACATTAGAGAATTGTTCTTTTTAAAGTATGTCCTTTTTTCAAGCCTACTCACAGTAAAAATAAACAGATGTATTTAGAAAAATTATTTTCATATATGGTAAAGTCTTTTTCTTTTTCATTAGAGGTCAATGACTTTATGTTTTAGTGTAATTTTTTTTAATGTCTGTAAACTTGGCCTAGTTTTAAACCATTGTATTTGCCAGTGAAAGGCGAAAGAAAGTAATTTATGCAGTTTTCATTATAAATAAAACTCTCTTAAAAATTCTAATAAAATTTTAAAGGATTAAATGACACAAATTTATTTATTGAAAGACTTCAATATTACTGCAGTAATATGAGTATAATGATTTTCTTTGTCAACCACATTCTTCAGTACCCACTCCCAGAAATACTTAATCTGGGCTACCAATTGGCAAAACTAACTCTGTAAAATAGGATTTTTTCCTCCGCATTCAAGCAGTCTTAATGTGGAATTATCTAACATGACTCTGATATTAACACCAATTCCAGTACATGTTTTTCTGTTCAACATCACCAAACAGTTAACTGAGACCTGACACTGTTTCCATCACTGTTTCCATCAGACTACACAGGTGATGGGCTTAGCCTCATAAGGCTGTCCCTCCTCCTTTGGCTTTTCCTAGATCAGTGGTTCCCACAGCCTTCTTCTTGGCTTCAGTTAATTTGCTAGAATGGCTCACAGAACTCAGAGAAACTTTGTACTTAGCAGATCACCCATTTATTATAAAAGGATATAATTCAGGAACAGCCAGGTGGAAGAGATGCACATAGTGATGTAGAACAAAAGGGCTCAGGGCTTCCATGCTCTTTCCAGGCATCGCACCCTCCCCAAATCCTTGTGTGTCATGTGTTCCTCAAACCAGAGGCTCTCTGAACCCAGTTCTTCGGGGTTTTTATGGAAGCTTCAGTACAGGAGTGTACATGCTCAGTCGCTAAGATATGTCTGACTCGTTGCAACCCCATGGACTATAGCCCATCACCTCCTCTGTTCATGGGATTTTCCAGGCAAGAATACTAGAGTCAGGTGCCATTTCCTTCTCCAGGGGATCTTCCTCACCCAGGGACTGAATCTGCATCTTCTGCATTAGCCAGTGGATTCCTTCCCTCTGAGCCATCTCATTATAGGAGCAAGATTGAGTAAATCATTGGCCCTTGGCAATTGACTCAACCTTCAGACTCTCTTCCCTTCCCAGAGGTGTGTGTGTTGTGAGGGGTGGGACTGAAAGTTCATCCCTCCTATCTCATGATGGGTTCCCCTGGCAAGCAGCCCCCGCCCCATGTTATATCAAGACATTTATTGCTCTTTTCACTTAGGAAATGCCAAGGATTTTAGGAACTACTTGCTAGAGACATGGATGAAGACCGATATAATTTTATATTATAAATCACAATATAATAATTATTCAGTGCTCCACATGGAAGGTGAGGTGGACCCCTTTTTTCAAGGATAATCATCTGCTGTTGTTTAGGTTCCAAAATATTATATTCTTTTGGATCCTAGAGTAGTCAGCCGTGGTTTGTGAATGTTCAGCATCTATTTATTCTTCATTCTCTCTTTCAAGTACTGACCAGTCCCAACCCTACTTAGCTTCTGAGATCAGGTGAGATTGAGCGTGTTCAGGGTGATATGGCAGTATTCTCCATTTTGATAGTACCATCCAGAGTTTGCATTGTGAAAGTATACCTCCTTATCGTGTCTAATCTTGGAGGAACTTTCAGTCAACGTGTCCTTTATCTAGAGATGGGTAGTTGAGACACACTAGGACAATAAGAGTTGTACCCTAGGATTTCTTATTTAAGTTAGACAAGAATGTCATTTGCTAACAAGTGGTGAAATTTGTAAGATTCAAAATATGAGAGCTTGTGGCATCCATCTTTCTTGCTTTGTGGAGAGAGCAGTAAAAGAGTATTAGAGAGAGGAACTGAAGATTTCCCACCATGTTAAAAATCCTTGGTTCTGATGATGAAAATCAGGGCTAAATAGGCCCAAAATGGAGTTGCTTATTCTAAGCCTCAGGTCACCAAACCAAGATTTAATTACAGTTTTATCTCCCAGAAATGGAATCGTAAACCAACCCATCAGGAATCCCGTGCTCAGCTCTAATTAGATAATCTGCCTGATAGACCCTAAGGAAAGTAATCTTGAAACAACCACTGTGTTTTTTGGGTCTAGTATTTCTTGTTTCTTCTAAGAACTATAAGTGTCTTTCATTTTATACAGTTTCTCAGTGCTGCTGTCTGTCTGCTAGATTGGATACTATCTGATCGGTGAATTGTTGAATAAAGTCAATAAGATCTTTAAAATTTACTCAGTTATTTATTTTTTTTTTTCAACTCAACTGTTGATGAGAACTAGCTTTTCCCTTGCATATCCTATGGTCTGTTATTCAGCATTTCCTTTGCTTCCACAAGTCAATGTATTTCTCCTTTTGCCTAAGCTAATTTGAATTCAGTTCCCATTACTTACAACCAAACTGATAATCAAATAGTCTTCTGTGTTCATGTTTTATCTCTTTTTTAATGCATAGAATATTTTCAATAGTTATAAACATAGAACACGTACAATTTTGTTTTCTGGTATTTGTCAGAAAAGCCTATGTGATACATCCATTTGTACTATAACTCGTCATTTAACCCAAGTTAAATATTTAGGATTTTTTCACACCTTAAAATAAGTTTTTTTCTTTATAATTAAAAACAATAAGGGACTACTGTGCATTTTTACTTGTATTCCCTGGGTTAATTTCTAAAAGCTTGATCATTGAAAAAAAAATGAAACTATTTTAATATTTAGCTCCATTTTGGATACCTGAATGTGTATTCCACATTGGTATTGACAACAGCGGTGTATCTTTGCATTATTTACCTACAGCTGCACCAGTTTTATTATAATTTTTTAAAATTAACAATTTTAATAATATATTCTCTATTTACTTATTGACACCTACGTAGTTTTTGTTTAGATTCTGTGATCTCTCTTCCTTATAATGTTTATACCTTTCACCCTATTTCAGTCTTTTATCAATTTGCTCATGTATTATTGGAATAAATTTCTAGCTGATATTTAATGTATGGAGTCTCTCCCATTGTCACTCATATTTCATCTCTTCACTTATTAAGTGAATCACCTTGAGCAAATATTAAATTACCAATTCCGGGCTAACAATGTTACCTATTTTATAATGGTATAATTAATACATGTAGAATACTTAGCATGGTCTCTGGCACATAGGATGTACGTTAATTATAAGAAATGTATTCTTCCTTTGAAATTAGTACCTACGCTAGGGAATTTGTCTTTGCTAGATTATAACTGGTTTCATTGTTCCTTGGAGTATCTTTTCTCTTTGTAAGCAGAATTCTTACATAACTTCCTTCTCTTTTTGGGTTCACATGTTTGACAGTTATCTAGAGGATAAAGAATTACTGACAAAAAAGAATATAGATAGTGAGATAAGTATTGCTTTTTTAGATTGCTTAAAATTCTAATAGCCTAACAGAGTCTAGTTAGTCATAGTAGGTATGCCTTGTCCCCAAAGAAATGTTGACTTTAGAAAAAAAATCAAATGTGTGGTACAGCAGTGTCCGAGTTGGTTGGGGGGAGGCACTCAATTATTTTTTTTAAACTACACTGTGCGGTATGTGGAACTTCCCCAGCCAGGAACCGAACCCAAGCCTCCTGCAGTGGAAGCAAGCTCAGAGTCTCAACCATTGGGCCACAAGAGAAGTCTGACACTTAACAGCTTTTTTTTTTTTTTTTTGGTCACAGAAATCAGAATAATGAAGGAGCATGGACTTTGGAACCCAAATAAAACTGAATACAAATCCTCTGCCAGTTGCTAGGTTGCATTAATTAAACCTTTGTTTGATTTCTTGTTGCTCCAATGGAAAGATTAAAAATACCCGTTTTCTGCCTCTCTTATAAAGACTAAATGAAAAACTGTTACTCAGATTTTCTCTAAATTATGTTCAACACTTGAGGAAAACTGATTTTTTAAAAATTCTAAGAATGTATTTTCCATTATTGCTTTTCTGATTATTGCTAACTTATTCTTTGAATAGGTATTTCCAGCAGGAGCACCCTTCTGTTTCTTCTTGGAGTCTGTCAGCTTTCCTCCTCTGCTTCTACATCGCCTCTGTGGTGATTGTGTCTAATCTTGGTTCTAGTGGAAGATCACTTCCTGGTTGTTACCTGGGTTCTCCCTTTGTTCCCTAGCATCCATCACTGTGACAGCAACTGTAGCTCAGATGGTTCTTTCCTTTTCTTGCCTTTTGCTTCTTTGTTTCACTTCACTTCATTATAGTAGCCCACATGACTTATCTCTGGGTATCTTCTCCACAAATGGGACTTTGTATTTAAGGTGTACAACATGACATACACATATATAGTGAAATGATTACATTTAAACTAGTTTTAACATGTCATGTCCTCAATAGTTCCCTTTTTCACTTGTGTGTGTGTGTGTGTGTGTGTGTGTGTGTGATGAGTGCACCTGAGATCTACTCTCTCAGCATATTTCCAGTGTTTGAGAGTATTGTTAAGTATAGTCATCTGTATGCACTTTTAATGAATGATTTGTTATGTAAAAGGTTTTGATGATACAGATCTTTATACAATTATATTAGTTTTGGATGTTAGGCAAGTTTCCCCCCGTCTACTTTATTTTTCCCTCCAGTGAAGTGAATTATAGAAACTTGATGACAACATTGCTGAGTGAAGATTTAATAGCACAAGCACTTGTTACCTGCCTAGAACCTGACAATAAATATAGAGTATGTAGTATTCAAAACAACTGTTCTGTATTTAGAATGTTATTACTTAAGGTTTTTTTTTTTTAATGTCATCATGGGTTAATTGCAACAAAGCCAAAAAAATGCTACTAGGTGCTTCTGTTAATTTTCCTAATGATATAGTTGAACTGTAATTATATAGCTTGTATTTATTTGTGGGTAGCATTAACACTTAATGTAATTGAGATTGTTATGTATACATTATTATTATATGCAGATCATTTTTATTGTGTGTTCAGAGGTTTCACTCTAATGCTTTGAGTCCTATGAACATCCTGTTGGATTGTCTGCTGGTTATAATGGAAATTTAATTTTTATAAAATTTGTATGTGTTTTGAAGCAAATTAAAACTACAGCAGTTAGGGTTGTGAATTTGATTTGTGTTTTCTGAAAGAAAGGAGCAATTGAGTTTTAAAATGTGATTTGATTTGAACAAACCCTACTAAGTAAATTTATTTTTGAGGACACTATTCATAGAAAAAATATAGATGGGGATAATTTTCCATTGCCTCTCTCTGCATTTCTGAAGTATAATAATAGTTTCTTAACATTTTGTTTTTTAAATGGAGTACTAGCAAGAAGTCATTGACAAATGACTTATTTGCATTTTAAAAGTTTACATAGCATTACTCAGGAAATATTTTCTTCCATAGCTTACTTTTGAACCTGGGAATAAATAGTGTTAGTATTATCATTTGATAAGTAGCTCAACAACAATGAAATTAGCATCATGATTCAGTTTTACTCAAATTTCTTGAAGCAGGTATTAGTTTAACGTATTAAAACTTGGAGACAGATGTTTATTGATGGTTAATCATTCACTTGAAAATATAGTTAACATTATAAACAGAATTTAAAATAACCTGTAAAAAGCATTTTGAAAAGATTTAGAGTTTCAAAATGTTTCTAAGCATTTGGTGTTAAGGCTTCTCAGGTGGCTCACTGGGTAAAGAATTTTATGCAGTGCAGATCTACTTTATTTTTCCCTCCAGTGAAGTAAAAACAAAAATTGCTGAGTGAAGATTTAATAGCACAAGCACTTGTTACCTGCCTAGAACCTGACAATAAATATAGAGTATGTAGTATTCAAAACAACTGTTCTGTATTTAGAATGTTATTACTTAAGGTTTTTTTTTTTTAATGTCATCATGGGTTAATTGCAACAAAGCCAAAAAAATGCTACTAGGTGCTTCTGTTAATTTTCCTAATGATATAGTTGAACTGTAATTATATAGCTTGTATTTATTTGTGGGTAGCATTAACACTTAATGTAATTGAGATTGTTATGTATACATTATTATTATATGCAGATCATTTTTATTGTGTGTTCAGAGGTTTCACTCTAATGCTTTGAGTCCTATGAACATCCTGTTGGATTGTCTGCTGGTTATAATGGAAATTTAATTTTTATAAAATTTGTATGTGTTTTGAAGCAAATTAAAACTACAGCAGTTAGGGTTGTGAATTTGATTTGTGTTTTCTGAAAGAAAGGAGCAATTGAGTTTTAAAATGTGATTTGATTTGAACAAACCCTACTAAGTAAATTTATTTTTGAGGACACTATTCATAGAAAAAATATAGATGGGGATAATTTTCCATTGCCTCTCTCTGCATTTCTGAAGTATAATAATAGTTTCTTAACATTTTGTTTTTTAAATGGAGTACTAGCAAGAAGTCATTGACAAATGACTTATTTGCATTTTAAAAGTTTACATAGCATTACTCAGGAAATATTTTCTTCCATAGCTTACTTTTGAACCTGGGAATAAATAGTGTTAGTATTATCATTTGATAAGTAGCTCAACAACAATGAAATTAGCATCATGATTCAGTTTTACTCAAATTTCTTGAAGCAGGTATTAGTTTAACGTATTAAAACTTGGAGACAGATGTTTATTGATGGTTAATCATTCACTTGAAAATATAGTTAACATTATAAACAGAATTTAAAATAACCTGTAAAAAGCATTTTGAAAAGATTTAGAGTTTCAAAATGTTTCTAAGCATTTGGTGTTAAGGCTTCTCAGGTGGCTCACTGGGTAAAGAATCTGCTTGCAATGCAGAACGTGCAGGAGACATAGGTTCGATCCCTGGGTTGGGAAGATCCCTTGGAGGATGGTTTGGCAACTCACACCTGTGTTCTTGCCTGGAGAATTTGAAGCACAGAGGAGTCTGGTGTGCTACCGTCCCTAGGGTTACACTGAGTTGGACATGCTGCAGAAGCACTTACTGTTAGGGCTTCTTTAAAAGGCAGTAAAAGAAGAATTAGTGGAACTGAAACCCACTATTCTTGGAAAAATTTAGCTTTGATAAAAGATTACTGCTTATTTAGCCTGTTTTATACCATCTTGGAGATAATTTAAGACAGAAGGTGATAGATAAGTTTGTGAATGCCACATGAATGCAATTTCTTTTTTTAAAATTTGATTTTGATAAATATGGTCATTGTAACATGTGTATCATTAGTTCCTGTATTTAAAGGACACTTTAGTCAGTGGTTAGGGTATGTTTCTGTGGAATGAAGGGACATTGGGGGTATATAACAAAACCATAAAGAGGAGAAAATATGTTGAAAAGGAAATGACTGACTCTGGAAATTACCAGGACATCCTGCCCAGGATGTCATTACCAAAACTGTTCCGTTATTTTCATAAAAAGATAAAATCTATACACACCAGAGGACAATAGCAAACTGAGACGTAATTGGCCTGTGATGATCAAGGACATTTCATACTGCATTAGACTAGTACTTCTAATTAGAGTTTCAGTTTAATTAGAGTATAATCCTTACCTTCAGACACTATCTGATGATAGAGTACAGAGGTTTTATTTAAGACTTCAAAGCATGGCAGCCCACTCCAGTATTCTTGCTTGGAGAATCCTGTGGACAGAGGAGCCAGGCAGACTACAGTCCATAAGATTGCAAGAGTCAGACACGACTGGAGCAACTTAGCACACACACACATCAAATGGATGGACATGCATGCAAAATGATGTTGAGTGCACAGCATAGTGTCCGGGAACTGATGCATTGGGGAAATGTTTGGTTTTTTTTTTTTTTTTTACTACATTAGGTTTCCATTGCTATGTTGTTTTGTGTTCCTTTGTGCATCTTTGTAAGTAAATAGTTACTCAGAAAGAGAGTCAGGCTCAATGTTACTACACTGAAACTATAGTTATTCATAACATATGAGGAAAAGAAGTTGTGAAGGAAAAGGAAATGAAAAGAGAATAATTTTTGAATTATATTACTTTTATGGAAAGCTGATTTTTTTTTTTTTTTTGCTTCTAAATACTCAGAGTAGAGGAAAACATGATGTTAATGAGTCAATAGGATAAAATGTATTGGTAGAAAAAACAGTCCCTCTTTTGTAGGCCTTGATAAGCTAATGTATTATTCAAGCATTAAAAAATTAATAAATATAAAAATTACTGAGGCTAATGTTGGTGGTGTGACTGCACTATTAAGAGCTTATGTCCAAATACTGAATCATTAGATATTCAAATTTGTAAACTTTTATTTTATCAAGAGTCCTGCATTTAAGGAAGTTAGCCTTAAGTTGGCTCAGTTAGGAAAAAAACGGTGCTGTCAATGCATCAAGTGGTTTTATGAGCAGGATACCACCTGGTTCCTCCTTGCTCTGACTTCATTTGTTGTTGTCTGGGATAATGAGAACTGTTCATTGGCTTAATGCCTTGACTTGTAAGAGACAGATGCTATCTGATCCCTTCTGTCAGAAGGATTCCCAGAATAAGCCATTCAATCAAGAACAATCAGTGTCTTGTTGATGGCAAACAGTAGGGAATTCTCTGTATTCTCTGGTACCTTGCTTTTTCTGTTTGTGTTTGTCCACTGGAATCAGAAACTGTCCGCTGACTTGCTGAAGGGGCACATCAGTGGTTTTTGAGAAGATAGCTTTCTGTGACTTGGCTGTCCTTTATCACTGTGATATAACCACTCAGTGTCTGGAAATGTCGCCATTGCCAGAACATGTTCAGGGTTTATGTGGAACCTGTCTTCAGCTGTGTGCTTTGTCTCCTCTGCTATATTATATACATCTTTTTTTAAACAGGTCTCTATTTTCAGTCTTCCTTTTCTTTCTCCACCGCCTTCTCCTATTTCTTATTGTATGGTGACGCATTATTCACAGTCAAGATTTTCTTTCATTCTGTTCTCATTTCAAAGTAGTGTAAGCCATACATTGTGGCTGAAAACAAACACAGTGAAGTGTGATATGAATGTGGAGAAAAGGTAGACACAGCTGGACCACAAGGAACTATGTTTTTGACCTCACCTATTGGTGGGGGTAGACATTATAGCACTGGCTATTTCACTTGGTGCTTCACCTCTACAGAGAACTGGAGAATTTTGTTCAATGTTGTCCAGCTCTTATTCGAGCTCTTCAGTCACTTTTCTTGAGTACAGCTAAGAACATGCTTTCTGTCACTAGGAGAGTGAAGATTAAAAACATGCAAGCATCCACATAGAAGAAGCCCTGTAAACTGCTTTTTTATGTTAACACATGAAATCCATGCAGCAGGATTTATTTATTCATTCATTTATTTATGTATTTTATTTTTTGACAGTTATTCAATTCAAGCAAAATTGTATTCCAAGAAGAAAATGCATAGCAGCCAGATGGTCCATTGTAGAAGCATTCTTGAGTTAGTTAACAAGCTTTTAATGAATGCTTGTCTTCTGAAAAATAGTATGCTGTATAGTTCTGGAAGAGGTAAAAAGAAAAACCCCAAATACCTGTAAGACCTTTTAGGTATGTAGCTCTTGTTGGAAACTCTTGCATTTCTTTCTTTCTTTCTTTTTTTTTTTCTCTTGGCCGCTTTTATTGGTCCTTCATTCATTTTCATCCATCTTAATTCTTTTGCCTGTATAGGCCTCCCATCGTGATGGCCTCTCTCATTGCAAAGCACCAGTTCTGGGTGCATGCGCTTCAGAGTGCTGGCTTGTAATTGGGCTCACCAGTCCAGCCACTCTGTGGTATATGGGATCCTCCTGTGCCAGGGGTTGAACTGGCGCCCCTTGCACTGCAAAGCAGACTCTTTATCCTCTGGACTACCAGAGAAGCCCCGACTCTTGCATTTCTATTCAAAAAGTTCTTGGTAGAAACTGAAGACCAGTTCACACTAAGTTAACAATATTACAGTTCAAGAAAAATGAATTGAAATGGACTGAAGGGGGATAATGTGATCAAAATATACGGAAACTCAGGAATGGTATTTGAGGCTCAAGCAAAAAGGAGATAGATATAGAACTGGAAGAGAGAAAGATGTGAAAGTGTTTCTTAATAAAGGGAGCCTTCTTACCATAATTTTTGCAATACAGTGTTGCACATGTTGTATGGGAAAATAGGAAAATAATTCATTTAAAAAGTGAATCTCCATTCGTTCATTTTATCTCAGCCCAGTGTCTCAGGTCTGGACTGATTAGTCTCTTGCCAAAGGAGACTTTAGTGTTGTAGCTTGTAAACATTCAAAACTACAAAGCAGTATAAATACCAAACATTTGGTATGCAGAATTGCAAAATGGTAAAGGATCTCATGTTCTAAATCTTGGTAAAATATTGGTATATGAGGCAAGTTAACACTTGCTTAACTTAAGTAATTGGTTATATGTTTAGTTTTTATGGTAGAACAGAGTTAAAGAATATGTTATATATGAGATGATGAAAATTTGTTTTCAAAATTACTTCAATGGCTTCCCTGTTGGTCCAGTGGGTAAAGAGTCTACCTTGTAGTGCAAGGGGCACTGGTTTGATCCCTGGCCCAGGAAGATCTCACATGCCTTGGAGTGGCTGGATCAGTGTATCCAAGTATGAGCCAGTGCTCTGGAGGGCATGTGCCCAGAGCCAGTGCTCTGTGACAAGAGAAGCCACTACAATGGGAGGTCCACACAGGCTGAAAAAGAAAGATGGATGAAAATAAATGAATAAAAAAGCCAGTGAAGGAGACCAAAAATTAAAAAAAAAAATTACTTCAAAAGATAAGGTGTAATTAGGGCTTTTAAATAATTTTGCTCTTTGAAATTGGAATTGGAACTGTAAGCCTATTTGAGTCCCATATTTGTCTTCAAACTGTTGTCAGGACTCAACAATAAGTCAAAAATAGAGGAATGTCTTTGCAGGGTATTGTATGTACACCGATCCAACAGTGGGGTTAAAAGTTACCTTGGTATGAAAGAAAAAAAAAAGTTACCTTGGTATGAACATAACAAAAAGAGTGACTTAGAGAAGAGGAATATAATGATGAATAATGAGAAGTGAGTTTGGAGAAGCAATGAAAGTATTATTAAGGGCTTACATGGACCCGTGTAAGGTTTTAGGCCTTGTATAGTGTGATGCATTGAGACTCAGAGTTGACCTTGGCCGGGACTTCTGTGATGGCTCCACCTTCAGTGCAGGGGACCCAGGTTTGACTCCTGGGTCAGGAAGATCCCCTGGAGAAGGAAATGGCTACCCTCTCCAGTGTTCTTGCTTGAAGAATCCCATGACTGAGTAGTCTGGTGGACTACAAGTCCATGGTATCACAAAGAGTTGGACCTGACTGAGCGACTAGTACTTACAGTGGTTAATATGATTTGGGGAAGCTTTGTGGTACAGAGGGTAGAACTTTGGACTGGAAGTCATGAACCCTATGTTCTGTAGCCTCAGTTCCATCTGCCAACTAGACAGGTAAAAATGGGAAGTTACTTCACCTTTTGGAATCTTTGTTTTTCCTCAGGAAAATAAGGATGTTAGACTGATCTGTCTGGAGTCCTCGGTACTTGGCAAAGGTTATTGTGACAATTCAGTTATAGAGGAAGAAACTCAAGATGTATAGAAGAACTAGAGACTTGTTAATTCGTGTGGAGGAGGAAGGGCTTGAGCTGGAGTGACATTTCAGGAAGAGGAAAGGAGAGATCAGGGGCGTATGGTAGTGGCAGAAATGGCAGAGTTTGCAGACAGGTTGACGGTTAAGGATGGAGAAGAGGAAAGAGACAAAAATAACGACATTTTGGAGCCTAGGTGATGTGGAGGTGAACACTGTTGACAGCTATGGGAAATTTGCGAACACTTGCTTGTTGTTGGGGGAAGACGATGAGCTCAGGTTTTCACATGTCAAATTTTAGTTGACGTCTGAGTAAGATGCCCTGCAGGCATTTGAATGTACCAGAGTGAAAGAAGAATGAGAGCTCTGAGGAATGGTGGCTCCTGGGTGTCAGCCATGGATCCTCAGAACTGAAAGTGAATGAGCTCATTGAGGAAGAAATGGGAAGGGCAAAAGAGCATGGACCTGAGGTTGGAGGGAGGGTGAGGGAAAATCCTTCATGCAATTTATAGCCAACCGTGAAAGTTAAGGCCAATAACAGATTAGAGAAATGAGAGAAAAGAGAAAGCCTAGGGCACTCCAGAGGCTAAAAAAGCCCTGAGTTTGGTTTTGAGATGGTTGGTGACCTCAGGTAGTCTCCTTGTACTATTTCCAGGCTATGGGGGAAGCAGAGGATGACATGTTCACATAGCATCATTGACTCAATGGGCATGAATAGTGGAGAACAGGGGAGCCAGGAGTGCTGCTGCCCATGGGGGTCGCAAAGAGTTGGACATGACTTAGCAACTGAACAGTGACAACCAAAATATAAGAAAGAATTTTATGGAAGCAGTAGAAATTATAAGAATAGATTTCCTATTTTAACCATAGGACAGAATATAGAAGTTCTAAGCAGGCAAATAAACAGTATGAAAGAAAATTCAAGACACTCAGTTTAGTGAGCCAAGAGAGAAGAAAAAATCCTCCCTCACTCTTAAATCTGTCTTCAGTTAACAATCCATTCTAATCATTCATGTTTCAAATCCTACCTAAGCTGCACCACCCTTTACCCAAACAGAGCATATCCCATACAGGAAGGCAGGGCAAGAAAACTTGTATGATATCTCCACTTCCTTAACTACTGAGATTAAAAAATACACCCCTTCCCTATTTGTTTGCTACAAAGAGGCTCTGAGCCAGCTTTGTTTGATCGTCTCTCATCTGTAAACACTATGTGTGAGTTCAGATGGATTTTGGTATAGAGGAATTTGGACAGTGAGATTGAGTAAATACAGAACTTTATAACAGCTTAGTTTATAAATAAGAATTTGAAGTAAAACTTATAGTAGGTAACATCTACCCGAAGATGGCAAAGGACTGTCTCGCTTCCTCTCCCCAGCTAATTTTCATTGTCATGATCATTTCAGAATAAAGTGCGGATTACCTGCCCCCTCCCCGCCACCTGTGACAACTAGTTAGTTTCAGTAACTTGGCACTGAAACTATACCTTTTATTGGGAGGTAAAGCACTGGAGAACATCTGGACTATTGAGTGCATCACTAACCTTCTGGCAGGAACAGAGGTCTCCTGGCTTGCAGATGGGCTAGCCCCTGCGCAGCTTTTTGTCAGCTAGAACAATACACATCTACTCTTGTAACAATACACTGACTAGTGTTTTCTGAGGCTGTACTCCAGCCTCAGAGCCTCCCCCTTCTACCTGTTGAGAACTTGTGGCTTTCTCTGTAGCTCTTTTGGGAGGAATGGGAATCCTTCTACCTTAGACAAGTAAGATTAAGCTGGGAGGATGCTGACAGCTGGGGCAGTGGGGAGCTGAATACTCTGCTTAGTTCAGGCAGAGGAATGACTGCCAACTTTTGTATCCTAGGAGTTTCATTCTGAACAGGATATCTTATTCAACAACCATATGCACTTCTTTTTCTAAAAAAATTTATTTATTCATTTATGGTTATTCTGGGTTTTCATTGCTGCTGCAGGTTCTTCTCTAGTTGCGGGGAGTGGGGGCTACTCTCTAGTTGAGGTGAGCAGGCTTCTTAATGCGGTGACTTGTTGTGGAACTCGGGCTCTAGGGCTCACGGGCTTCAGTAGTTGTGGCACGTGGGCGCCATAGTTGCAGTTTGGAGGCTGTAGAGCACAGGCTCAATAGTTGTGGCTTGTGGGCTTAGGTGCTCCGCAGCATGTGGGATCTTCACAGATCAGGAATCGAACCCGTGTCTCCTGCATTGGCAGGTGAACTCTTTACCACTGAGCCACCAGGGAAGCCCCTGTATGCACTTCTTAATTTGCTTGCGAATTAACAAAACTGTAAAAATATTATTTTACTAATTTTTTTCCCTAGCTATAATACTTCTTTTCTTTGATGTCGGCAGAACTATGGAAATGTTCTGCTAAGTTAACATAAACCCAAGGCATGACTGTCTTTCCTTTCGCTGAAAAACAAACAGGCAAAGCCCCACATGTATTTGAGGTCATCTTCTAAAAGCAGCAAAAGCATCATAAAATCACAAGATGACCTGTGTCCATGTTCTTGTTTTGCAGCATTATTCTGTTTGTCTTTGTCAGGATAAAGGTCATGTTAGGTTTCCCAGAAAACATGTGTTCCACTTTCCAGAGGAGATAGGTGACCAACGGCATATGAGAGCAGTTCCAGCATGAGTAAATAAAAGGGCCAAGCACGACTTCGGGTAGGGGGCAGTTCACAGGGAGAATAAACCACTTCAAGCATCTGCCTCTGACATGTGAATGAGTTTCATTGCATCCACCAAAGCCCAAGAATAATGGCTCCAGACTGGATCTAGTGAGGAGGGAGGAAATGAGGTTCTTGTGTATATGCTGATAACGCAATCAGAAGATAAAGGCATGGGGGCAGAGAGGTGGGCCAAGGGGGAAGGAATCCATGAAGCACAAACAGAATTGTGCCAGTTCTTAAACTCTTTGATCTTTGTTTTGCTCTTTTTTTTTTTTTTTCATGAAAGATGGATGTCAAAACAGTCTCTCCAGAGATTGCCTATATTCATTAATTCAAGTCAAGAAGAATGCCTTGCCTCTTCTTTCAGTTCCTTTTATTTAAATGGCATCAGCACATCCCTTTACATGTAGTGCCTCATTCTTTCTGTAATTTAATGGTAATGGCAAGGGCATATGGAGAAGGATGGCAGGGAGTGAAGCTGTTAGTGTCTCAGAGGTGAGCTTTGCCTCTTCTCGCAGATCTATGAAGTGAGGGTGATTTCGCATAGGAACTTTATTATCATCAACTTTGTTCTGTTCTTTTTTTATATATATATAATTTGTTTTGGCCTCTTTTTATTGTTTATTTATTTATTTATTTTCATCCATCTTTATTCTTTGGCCTATGTGGGCCTCCCACTTCAGTGGCCCCTCTCATTGCAAAGCTCTGGGTTCTAGAGCGCTGGCTAGTAATTGGTCCAGCTGCTCCATGGCACATGGGATCCTCCCGGGCCAGGGATTGAACCGATGTCCCCTGCACTGCAAGGCAGATCCTCCACCCACTCGACCACTAGGGAAGCCCTGTTCTGTTCTTAATGGGAAAAAAAAGGGCATTGTTTAACTGATATTTTTGAATATGTTCCATGTGCGCCAAGTTTACATCAGCTGCTTTTTTACACAAAAGAGTACTTCTTTTCTGAGTGTTTTAGAAAGCACTAGGTAAGTGTGTTCTTTTCTTTAGGGCTTTTAAATAATATTACTTGATTTATGATAGTTACTTCTCTTGAAGTTTAGCTTTTAGATTTTAATTTATAGGTTACAAAAAAGGGATTGCAGCTTTGTGGTAAATGTTGACTGTAACAATGAAAGTAATGGTCTGACCTTTTTTTCCCTCTCTCTCTGGTACAATATATCTGCAAGAGATTCCTAAGTCTAACTGTGTACATTTTTTTGTTTGTTTGTTTTAACAGAATTTGTTAGCTTCCTGATATAAAATTGATTTGCCAGTAAGTGTGGTACTTTTTTAAACATTTAATTCAAGATAATTTCGCACCAAAATGGGTAAATATTTTTATTTTATGTGGCATTCTGGACTGTTCAACTTCTTCTTAAAGTCACAGTTTACCTTTTTATTGCCTCTTTATTAAATATTTGGAAAATCAAGCACATGGACGCATTCTTATTTTACATAATGGTGGTAACTAGCAACTTAGTAAAATTTGATTGTTTTTTAAATTTCAAAATTGATTTTTTTTCTGAAAAACAGTTTAGGAAAAACCCACGTTTATTGGTATTTAGCATCTCCTAGACCTTAATATTTCATCATCTAAATTCCTCAGCAATTAATTATAGGTTCCCAAGATTTATGTAAGTAATAATACATAAACCTCAGAAGTACATAGTAATTTGTTGAATCACATCAAAATGAAATTGTTTTTCTAGCCAGGAGTGAAACAATTATTTTAAAAGTCTACCAAATCATAGTAAAGAGAGTGTTGAGATAAAACTAAATCTACACATTTTATACACTTGTTAAATCAAACCTGCAATATTAAAGTAGTTTTATGATTCTCTAGTGTATTATCTGTACGTTTTTCATGCAAAGATCAACACCTACCTGACAATACTGTTTACATACTTTTGGATGAGTTGACCTCAGACGGCATGTTGGACATATTCACAACCAAGAATGATGTAGATGTTTTAGACCACTAGGAAGCCCTGTTCTGTTCTTAATGGGAAAAAAAAGGGCATTGTTTAACTGATATTTTTGAATATGTTCCATGTGCGCCAAGTTTACATCAGCTGCTTTTTTACACAAAAGAGTACTTCTTTTCTGAGTGTTTTAGAAAGCACTAGGTAAGTGTGTTCTTTTCTTTAGGGCTTTTAAATAATATTACTTGATTTATGATAGTTACTTCTCTTGAAGTTTAGCTTTTAGATTTTAATTTATAGGTTACAAAAAAGGGATTGCAGCTTTGTGGTAAATGTTGACTGTAACAATGAAAGTAATGGTCTGACCTTTTTTTCCCTCTCTCTCTGGTACAATATATCTGCAAGAGATTCCTAAGTCTAACTGTGTACATTTTTTTGTTTGTTTGTTTTAACAGAATTTGTTAGCTTCCTGATATAAAATTGATTTGCCAGTAAGTGTGGTACTTTTTTAAACATTTAATTCAAGATAATTTCGCACCAAAATGGGTAAATATTTTTATTTTATGTGGCATTCTGGACTGTTCAACTTCTTCTTAAAGTCACAGTTTACCTTTTTATTGCCTCTTTATTAAATATTTGGAAAATCAAGCACATGGACGCATTCTTATTTTACATAATGGTGGTAACTAGCAACTTAGTAAAATTTGATTGTTTTTTAAATTTCAAAATTGATTTTTTTTCTGAAAAACAGTTTAGGAAAAACCCACGTTTATTGGTATTTAGCATCTCCTAGACCTTAATATTTCATCATCTAAATTCCTCAGCAATTAATTATAGGTTCCCAAGATTTATGTAAGTAATAATACATAAACCTCAGAAGTACATAGTAATTTGTTGAATCACATCAAAATGAAATTGTTTTTTTCTAGCCAGGAGTGAAACAATTATTTTAAAAGTCTACCAAATCATAGTAAAGAGAGTGTTGAGATAAAACTAAATCTACACATTTTATACACTTGTTAAATCAAACCTGCAATATTAAAGTAGTTTTATGATTCTCTAGTGTATTATCTGTACGTTTTTCATGCAAAGATCAACACCTACCTGACAATACTGTTTACATACTTTTGGATGAGTTGACCTCAGACGGCATGTTGGACATATTCACAACCAAGATATGATGTGAGATGTTTTTGAGAGTTTATTTACATGACCCCCAAACAAACAAAACTGCTCTTTGGTGTGAGAGGAAATGATGCTGATAAACACAGGATTGTCATGGGGGACGTTGACATGGGCAACGGAGTCAGATTTGCTCATTGCCCTCTTTGGGGAATTGCAGAATAAACTAGTGAGTGAAATGTAACAGAAAAACCTCTGTTGGGAAAACATCCTTTCTAATCTTTGGATCAGTCTGTCAAAACCAGTGCTAATTTTGCATAATTGATACAGTGTTGATGGAATGACTTTAGTGTAAATATAAAGTACCCTATAGAGATACTGAACATGGTACTAGGATGTGGCTGTAACGCCCTCCCTCTCTTATTAGGAAGTGCCATCTGTTTCCTCTAAAAGAAATTTTAGATGTTTTTCTCATCAGTGAAATATGGTTGACTCTTCACTAAAAATGGCATCCCAGCTCAGCCCTTACCTCTGTGCTTCAGATCTATTTAAGGCAATGACCCACAGGGATGCCCAGGACTGTATCTTAATCTCCACATTTTATAAGCAGCTGTGTTGTTTACTCTCAAGCATGCTTCATACCAATCAGTCCTTCAGAGTTCCATTTACCCAACTGATTCTGTACTTTCTGACACCCAAATCGCTACTGTCTCTTTAAAATTTCCCATACCTGTACCTCTTGGCTATTCCAGTCGCTTTCACTGAGATCCTCGGAATATCTTTTCTGGACTTTTTCAGTAGGCTCCTTATCTGCTCTTTTGCCTTGTCTGTATAAATGACCTCCTCTAACCAATCCATCTTTCACTGTGCTCTCAAAGTGATTTGTCTGACACAAAAATCTGATCATGTGGGTTCTTTCTTAAATGTTCACTGCTTCCTAGTGGCCAAAGGAATATAATAGCTTTAGATGTTAAATGGTTTCGATGTCTGAGGCCCTCTTTAAATATATTATCTTGTATAATCCTCACAGCAAGTAAATGAGGTGCTCACTAATGCTTCATATTTCCATTTTACAAATAAGGAAAAGCCTACCTGACAATACTGTTTACATACTTTTGGATGAGTTGACCTCAGACGGCATGTTGGACATATTCACAACCAAGATATGATGTGAGATGTTTTTGAGAGTTTATTTACATGACCCCCAAACAAACAAAACTGCTCTTTGGTGTGAGAGGAAATGATGCTGATAAACACAGGATTGTCATGGGGGACGTTGACATGGGCAACGGAGTCAGATTTGCTCATTGCCCTCTTTGGGGAATTGCAGAATAAACTAGTGAGTGAAATGTAACAGAAAAACCTCTGTTGGGAAAACATCCTTTCTAATCTTTGGATCAGTCTGTCAAAACCAGTGCTAATTTTGCATAATTGATACAGTGTTGATGGAATGACTTTAGTGTAAATATAAAGTACCCTATAGAGATACTGAACATGGTACTAGGATGTGGCTGTAACGCCCTCCCTCTCTTATTAGGAAGTGCCATCTGTTTCCTCTAAAAGAAATTTTAGATGTTTTTCTCATCAGTGAAATATGGTTGACTCTTCACTAAAAATGGCATCCCAGCTCAGCCCTTACCTCTGTGCTTCAGATCTATTTAAGGCAATGACCCACAGGGATGCCCAGGACTGTATCTTAATCTCCACATTTTTATAAGCAGCTGTGTTGTTTACTCTCAAGCATGCTTCATACCAATCAGTCCTTCAGAGTTCCATTTACCCAACTGATTCTGTACTTTCTGACACCCAAATCGCTACTGTCTCTTTAAAATTTCCCATACCTGTACCTCTTGGCTATTCCAGTCGCTTTCACTGAGATCCTCGGAATATCTTTTCTGGACTTTTTCAGTAGGCTCCTTATCTGCTCTTTTGCCTTGTCTGTATAAATGACCTCCTCTAACCAATCCATCTTTCACTGTGCTCTCAAAGTGATTTGTCTGACACAAAAATCTGATCATGTGGGTTCTTTCTTAAATGTTCACTGCTTCCTAGTGGCCAAAGGAATATAATAGCTTTAGATGTTAAATGGTTTCGATGTCTGAGGCCCTCTTTAAATATATTATCTTGTATAATCCTCACAGCAAGTAAATGAGGTGCTCACTAATGCTTCATATTTCCATTTTACAAATAAGGAAGCAGACACACAGTTTAAGTGCCTGGCCCAGGGTCACGTAGCTAATAATGACAGGACTTGAATCTGGTCTAGGGAGCCTGTCAGCAAAAACTATGCTGTGATGCTTCTAACTTCTTAGCTTCTCATAAAGGCAGGGTTTGAAACCCAAAGTGGATGGAGAGAGGCTGTACTCATTTTATATCTTCTGTTCCTGTGTGTGGCCTGCCTTGCCACTCACTTCCTGTAAAAGTGATCATTTAAAATCTTAGCATATAAAGTTAATGTAGAAAGGTAATGTTTCTTTGTCTGAGACCTTGTGTATCGTAAATCTTAAACTATGACCATTGTTCATTGTATGGCTTACATTTTAGTTATTAGCCATCTTTAAGTGTATTTGCAATAGTATTACATGCTCTTTTTTTTTGGAGATGTCTTTTTCTGTCTTTGTGTCGTTGACAGTTTGGGGCATACATTTTGCTCCATGACACTGACCCTTGGTATGAAGATTCTTCACTTCTTGCTCCAACCTGAGGCGATTATGTTTTCAGTTGTTGCAGAACTCTTAAAAACTGAAATTTTTATAGACAGTCATTAAAAGCTTTTTGTCTTAAAGTTTGATTTGAGAAGAGGACTATACAAATACAAGTATACAGCCTCATTTTACCAGCTCTTTCCCATTCTTTCCATGTGCAGTTTATTCTAAGCATTTATTCAGTCTTCTGACATCATTGGTTTCCTTCTCGTGGCACGTGAGTTAGAAAGATTATTTTTTCCATTGAAAACTGTATTATTTCTTGGTCATAGTTTAAACTTTTGAGAGTGACTCCAAACAAGTCAATGTCTAATGTACCTTCCATATGAGAACCCTTCATCTATTTGATGGCAGCTATCATGTCCTCCTGTGTCACCTCTCCTTTAAATATTCAGGTTCCTCCCACAATATGACTTTGGGGTTTTTTGCCATAGTGGTCCAAGTTTGAATTTGAAAACCCGCGTTTATAATAAGTAGCTATGGTTTAGTGTCACCTAGAACATCAGTGGCAAATCTCACAGCAAGTAAATGAGGTGCTCACTAATGCTTCATATTTCCATTTTACAAATAAGGAAGCAGACACACAGTTTAAGTGCCTGGCCCAGGGTCACGTAGCTAATAATGACAGGACTTGAATCTGGTCTAGGGAGCCTGTCAGCAAAAACTATGCTGTGATGCTTCTAACTTCTTAGCTTCTCATAAAGGCAGGGTTTGAAACCCAAAGTGGATGGAGAGAGGCTGTACTCATTTTATATCTTCTGTTCCTGTGTGTGGCCTGCCTTGCCACTCACTTCCTGTAAAAGTGATCATTTAAAATCTTAGCATATAAAGTTAATGTAGAAAGGTAATGTTTCTTTGTCTGAGACCTTGTGTATCGTAAATCTTAAACTATGACCATTGTTCATTGTATGGCTTACATTTTAGTTATTAGCCATCTTTAAGTGTATTTGCAATAGTATTACATGCTCTTTTTTTTTGGAGATGTCTTTTTCTGTCTTTGTGTCGTTGACAGTTTGGGGCATACATTTTGCTCCATGACACTGACCCTTGGTATGAAGATTCTTCACTTCTTGCTCCAACCTGAGGCGATTATGTTTTCAGTTGTTGCAGAACTCTTAAAAACTGAAATTTTTATAGACAGTCATTAAAAGCTTTTTGTCTTAAAGTTTGATTTGAGAAGAGGACTATACAAATACAAGTATACAGCCTCATTTTACCAGCTCTTTCCCATTCTTTCCATGTGCAGTTTATTCTAAGCATTTATTCAGTCTTCTGACATCATTGGTTTCCTTCTCGTGGCACGTGAGTTAGAAAGATTATTTTTTCCATTGAAAACTGTATTATTTCTTGGTCATAGTTTAAACTTTTGAGAGTGACTCCAAACAAGTCAATGTCTAATGTACCTTCCATATGAGAACCCTTCATCTATTTGATGGCAGCTATCATGTCCTCCTGTGTCACCTCTCCTTTAAATATTCAGGTTCCTCCCACAATATGACTTTGGGGTTTTTTGCCATAGTGGTCCAAGTTTGAATTTGAAAACCCGCGTTTATAATAAGTAGCTATGGTTTAGTGTCACCTAGAACATCAGTGGCAAATATCTTAAACAGAACCCTGTTATGACTGAAATGTGTTCCTTCAAAATTCTTGTTTAAATCCCCAGTTCTCAGCACTTCAGAATGTGAGTGTGTTTGGAGATTCTGCCTTTAAAGAGGTTCTAGGGTAAAATGAGAGTATGGGTCGACCTAATCCAGTGCAACTGGTGTTCTCATAAGAAGAGATTAGGAAAGGAATTAGTGAAGAAATTAGGGCACAGACAAGTACAGAGGGAAGACCATGTGAGAACACAGTGAGAAATTGGCTTTGTGTAAGCCAAGGGGGCAGCCCTTTTAAGAAACCAAATCTGCCAGCAATACCAGAATTGTAAGAAAATATATTTATGTTTTTTTTTTTTTTTTTTTCTGTTAGTGGTATTTGGTCAGGATGGCATTCATAAACTAGTATAGTTCCTAAAATTTGCATCCTAATTCCCTAAATCCAAAACAATAGTTCTTGACTCTTGTGGCTCTGGTAGGTTAAGTGAAAGGAATGATTTATGCACAGACTCACAATTGAGATTACACAGAATGTTAGGCTTTGTTTTTGTGTTATTTTGTCTTGCGTGTCTCTTTTCTACTTTGTACTACAGAATGGCTCAAATGGTAAAGAAACTGCCTGCCATGCAGGAGATGTGGATTTGACCCCTGGGTCAGGAATGGCATCCCACTCCAGTATTCTTGCCTGGAGAATTCCATGGACAGAGGAGCCTGGCAAGCCACAGTCTGTGGGGTTGCAAAGAGTCGGATATAACTGAGTGACTGAGACACACGCACTGCATAAATGAGTGTTCATGTTTGAGTGGAAATAGTGGAAGTTAAAAAGTACAGCTTTTAAACGTAACTGGTAACTTTACAGGGTAGGTTTTGTATAGACTTAAATGGAAGCTTCCCAAGATCGGTTTTGTGTGCCGATGAGCAAGGGATACTAATTATTTCAAGCTTGAAACATTTGCCTGAATTTGTATTCCGGGGCTTGAGACATTTTAGGGCCATCAAAGATTAAGAGTTTCAGAGGTTCTAAAATTCTCTAAGAGCTCCAGAAAATTAAATCGTTTAAATCGGGGTTTTTGCCATATCCAGTTGATTCTTATAATAAGTAGCTATGGTTTAGTGTCACCTAGAACATCAGTGGCAAATATCTTAAACAGAACCCTGTTATGACTGAAATGTGTTCCTTCAAAATTCTTGTTTAAATCCCCAGTTCTCAGCACTTCAGAATGTGAGTGTGTTTGGAGATTCTGCCTTTAAAGAGGTTCTAGGGTAAAATGAGAGTATGGGTCGACCTAATCCAGTGCAACTGGTGTTCTCATAAGAAGAGATTAGGAAAGGAATTAGTGAAGAAATTAGGGCACAGACAAGTACAGAGGGAAGACCATGTGAGAACACAGTGAGAAATTGGCTTTGTGTAAGCCAAGGGGGCAGCCCTTTTAAGAAACCAAATCTGCCAGCAATACCAGAATTGTAAGAAAATATATTTATGTTTTTTTTTTTTTTTTTTCTGTTAGTGGTATTTGGTCAGGATGGCATTCATAAACTAGTATAGTTCCTAAAATTTGCATCCTAATTCCCTAAATCCAAAACAATAGTTCTTGACTCTTGTGGCTCTGGTAGGTTAAGTGAAAGGAATGATTTATGCACAGACTCACAATTGAGATTACACAGAATGTTAGGCTTTGTTTTTGTGTTATTTTGTCTTGCGTGTCTCTTTTCTACTTTGTACTACAGAATGGCTCAAATGGTAAAGAAACTGCCTGCCATGCAGGAGATGTGGATTTGACCCCTGGGTCAGGAATGGCATCCCACTCCAGTATTCTTGCCTGGAGAATTCCATGGACAGAGGAGCCTGGCAAGCCACAGTCTGTGGGGTTGCAAAGAGTCGGATATAACTGAGTGACTGAGACACACGCACTGCATAAATGAGTGTTCATGTTTGAGTGGAAATAGTGGAAGTTAAAAAGTACAGCTTTTAAACGTAACTGGTAACTTTACAGGGTAGGTTTTGTATAGACTTAAATGGAAGCTTCCCAAGATCGGTTTTGTGTGCCGATGAGCAAGGGATACTAATTATTTCAAGCTTGAAACATTTGCCTGAATTTGTATTCCGGGGCTTGAGACATTTTAGGGCCATCAAAGATTAAGAGTTTCAGAGGTTCTAAAATTCTCTAAGAGCTCCTAGAAAATTAGCTAGCAACAGATGAGTCAGTTACTATTTCTAAACATCTGATTTCTGATGCTGAACTGATACCATCTTGAATTATGTGATATTACCAACAGATTAGGATATTACCATTTTGCATCCATCATAGTAACATTGACTTGGGAAAGAATCATTTGTGGATGTTAAATTGGAGGTAGAACTCATTCGATGGAGAGTAGAATATTTACCTGGAGATATTTTACTAATTGCAAGGACAAAAAAAGAGTACTTATATAGTGGGAAACCAGAAATAACATCGTTAAGGAGGGGCACACAGGTATCATGTGCATAGGTATGTTATCATAAGAAAAACACAACATTGTTTTTGATGTGTTCTGTTAGTAAGTACATTACCTGAATCTGATTGTGAGGAAACATCAGATAGACCCAAATAGAGGAGTAGGATAAAAAAACAAACAAAAAAATGCCTGATTTGACTTCTTCTAAATGAAAATGTCGTGAACAACAAAGAAAAGCTGAGACATTGCTTTGGATTAAAGAAGGCTGAACGATGTGAAAATTAAATGCATGATCCTGGATTGACTCCTAGACTGAGAAATATAGACAAAAAGATGTTACTGCGACAACTGACAGTGGAATGTGAACCATGAATTATATCCGGGATCAGCAGAACCTTTTCTTCCTTTAAGGGACCAAATAGAAAAATTTGGGGACTTTGGTGCTATGTTATCTCTCTTGAAACAACTATGTAATTCTGCTGTTGTTCATACTGTTGCCGTGGACAAAACAGAAAATGGGCATGGCTCAGTTCCAGTAGAATTTTATTTACAAAATCACTTGGTCAGGTTCAGCACAAGGGTTTGCAGAACTCTATATTATGTAATCATATTGTATCAATTGAAAAGTTTCTGAATGTGGTAACAGTGTTTTGGTTATGGAAGAGAGTATTTTTGTGGTTCGGAAATATACACCATGGAAATACTGAGCAATAAAGGGAATGCTGTGTACAGCCTACTGTCTGATTGTTCAGGAAACATAAATAAATTGTGTGGAGTTATACAGTATAAATATTATGAAAAGAGAAAGAAAACAGATGTGATAAAAGTGTTGAGAATCGGTGAATTTGATTAGTAAAGAATACACAGGAGTTCTTTGTATTATTCTTGCAACTTTTCTGTAAGTTTGAAATTATTTCAAAATGAAAATATAAAAGCAAATTAACAGAGTTCCAGATACTGAAAGGAGGCAGGGAAGCAAAAAACAGAAGTAACAATCAAATGTGTGCACACACACCCACACCCTGTGTTTGACTATGTTGTACCATCTGTGACATGCAAACTCATGTTAATAAACAGAGGCTACAAAACCAGGCTTCTAGGGAACTATTCAAATAAAAGGCCGAATTCATAAGGAAAAAAAAAGAATGTAATTAAGAACAAAGCCTCAGCAGAACTTCCTGATTTCATGGGCTTTTGTGCTCTTTGAGGGACAAAGCCTTGGGGGAAAGGGGAGATGTTGCCTCCACTTTTGTCTGCCTTCCTTATCCTCCTCCCAGTCTCTGTGACTCTTACCTGTTCTTGCTCCTCATCCCTCTTCATCCCTTGTGTTTTGGTCTGTTTTTAGTCTTCTTCCTCTTTTCCTTTACTTTTCACCTCCCTCTCATAAGGTAGCAATTTACTTCTGATATATTCTTATAATTAACTCTGTTGAAATCATTGTAGAGAAAACATTATCAACTCAACTATGTTCAAAGCATTTGAAACCCAGCCCCAAAACTGCAGTATGAAAATATCCAGTGTTAACCTCACACACTCACAGATACCTATTGAGCCTCCACCTTGTGATTAAAAATAGGAAGGAATGTGTTTCAACTGTGAGTCCGTTAGCCTGGTCCATTTCGCAGTCAGACCTATTGATTGGCCTGCTTTTGGTGTGTGTTTATGTATGTGTGTGTGTGTTTTGGAAGTTGTTTTGTATCGATTAAGTGGATTTCTAATATCTATTTTTCAGTTATTTGTGATTGTTCCCTTTCAGACCTCTCTTTTCCCCACTAATTCTGTCTCTATCACATCTCAATCCCCCATTTGCACCTTGCCTCAAACTATTGATAGCTTTCTTTTTTTGTTGTATGTAAAAAGAATTCATTTTTTTTTAAAGATGCATGATGTGTGATTTAATATATAAACACATTGTGATGTAAGTACTACAGTCAAGTTAATTAATACAACCTCACGTAAGTTATCATGTTTATTGTGTATGTGGTGATAACACCTAAGGTGCTAACATTCTCTTAGCAAATTTCAAGTGTGCAATGCAGTATTATTAACTATACATCATCACCATGTTGTACATTAAATTTATATAATTTATTCATCTTGTAACTGAAAGTATACATGCTTTGACCAGCACCTCCCCATTTCTGCACTCCTCACCACGCCATCAATCCCTGGAAACCACTGTTCTATTCTCTGGTTACATGAGGTTGACTTTTCTTTTCTAATCATCATTGTTTTTCTTCTGGAGCAAGATTATTTCATCCTTTTCTGCTTATGTTCCATAATATCTAGAATCCTCTGCCCAATTCTTTCTTTTCTGTTCATTTCCTTTCCCAATTTTTGCTTCCAAATGTATTGAAAATGAAATATTTTAATTTGCTCAGTAAAATTTTACACACACATAAAATCACATAGTTATCAAAAGATTGAATATTCTACAGATGCCTTTATCATTAGGCATATTTATGATAGTGGTTGGGCTTCCCAGGTGGCTCAGTGATAAAGAATCTGCCTGCTAATGCAGGAAGCATAAGGGACGTGGATTTGATCCTGGGTGGGGAAGATGCCCTGGAGAAAGAAATGGCAACCCACTTATGATATTAAATTGTTGAAATCATTGTAGAGAAAACAACACTATGTTCAAAGCATTTGAAACCCAGCCCCAAAACTGCAGTATGAAAATATCCAGTGTTAACCTCACACACTCACAGATACCTATTGAGCCTCCACCTTGTGATTAAAAATAGGAAGGAATGTGTTTCAACTGTGAGTCCGTTAGCCTGGTCCATTTCGCAGTCAGACCTATTGATTGGCCTGCTTTTGGTGTGTGTTTATGTATGTGTGTGTGTGTTTTGGAAGTTGTTTTGTATCGATTAAGTGGATTTCTAATATCTATTTTTCAGTTATTTGTGATTGTTCCCTTTCAGACCTCTCTTTTCCCCACTAATTCTGTCTCTATCACATCTCAATCCCCCATTTGCACCTTGCCTCAAACTATTGATAGCTTTCTTTTTTTGTTGTATGTAAAAAGAATTCATTTTTTTTTAAAGATGCATGATGTGTGATTTAATATATAAACACATTGTGATGTAAGTACTACAGTCAAGTTAATTAATACAACCTCACGTAAGTTATCATGTTTATTGTGTATGTGGTGATAACACCTAAGGTGCTAACATTCTCTTAGCAAATTTCAAGTGTGCAATGCAGTATTATTAACTATACATCATCACCATGTTGTACATTAAATTTATATAATTTATTCATCTTGTAACTGAAAGTATACATGCTTTGACCAGCACCTCCCCATTTCTGCACTCCTCACCACGCCATCAATCCCTGGAAACCACTGTTCTATTCTCTGGTTACATGAGGTTGACTTTTCTTTTCTAATCATCATTGTTTTTCTTCTGGAGCAAGATTATTTCATCCTTTTCTGCTTATGTTCCATAATATCTAGAATCCTCTGCCCAATTCTTTCTTTTCTGTTCATTTCCTTTCCCAATTTTTGCTTCCAAATGTATTGAAAATGAAATATTTTAATTTGCTCAGTAAAATTTTACACACACATAAAATCACATAGTTATCAAAAGATTGAATATTCTACAGATGCCTTTATCATTAGGCATATTTATGATAGTGGTTGGGCTTCCCAGGTGGCTCAGTGATAAAGAATCTGCCTGCTAATGCAGGAAGCATAAGGGACGTGGATTTGATCCTGGGTGGGGAAGATGCCCTGGAGAAAGAAATGGCAACCCACTTCAGTATTCTTGCCTGGAGAATCCCATGGACAGAGGAGCCTGGTGGGCTACAGTTCATGGCATTGAAAAAGAGTCAAATAAAACTTACCAACTAAACAGCAACAACAGCAGCAATATGGTAATGTTTGGGAAAATGTTGCATATATGTACTATGAATGTTTTTATCTACTGGTCTCAATTGTCCCATTACTCTCAGGCATATTAAATTCATTCAAAGCCTAGAGAACATTGTTGCATAAAATTTGTTTTTAAATGTTGTTCTTTGTTGGTATTTGTTGAAGACACTATCATGTATTCTAATAATATGATATTTTGACTCTCCACCTCTAAAGAGACCTAGGTTAGCCCTTAATATAATGTTAACTTTTGTTGGTTGCTTTTTACTTGGTGGCACACAGATTTTTTTTTAAATTTATTTTTATTTTTTTATTTTTGGAGGGGGTGGGTTGGGGAGGGAGGAGGGCGGGCTGGCCACTTCCATTGTTTTTTTTCATTTATTCAGTTTCATCCATCTTTGTTTTTCGGCCTGTGTGGGCCTCCCATCGCGGCGGCCTCTGTTGTCACAGAGCGCCAGCTCTGGGTGCATGCGCTCCAGAGCTCCGGCTCGGTAATTGGACACATCGGTCCAGCCACTCCGCGGCACGTGGGATTCTCCCAGGCCAGGGATCGAACCGGCGCCCCTTGCACCGCAAGGCGGTGTCCATACCCACTGGACCACCAGGGAAGCCCCACAGATTTTTTAAGAGAAAGAAATTCACTGAATGGTTAGATACAGTGAAAATGAGTTTTTTTTTTTTAACTGTGGGTATTAAACAATATAAGTAGGACTTGTAATAGTTTAGAGGATTGGTGTTTTAGCAAGTAAAAAGATACATTGTTTCTTTTTTTAGGTAATGCCTTATTGAACCTGTAAATATCTGTATGTTAAAAATTATTTAAAAACAAAATTCTTCAGGGATTCTTCATTGATTTTTTTTTTTTTCTTTGCCTTGCCTTTCCTAAGATAACACCAAGGAAGACAGGTGTTTGCATTTCCTAACTGAAGCATTCTTTTACTTGGACTTGGTCTTTTTGAAAGATGAGAGACGTGGCATAGTAAAGGAAAGAAATTCTTAGAGACCTGAAGTAAAAAACAGTAGGTTACAGTGAATGATTTTGTGACCTTATATCATAAAACACGAGTACTTTTGTTTAAAAGCTCTTTGTTGTTTAGTCACTAAGTTGGGTCTGACTCTTTGTGACCCCATGGACTACAGTCCACCAGGCTCCTCTATCTATAGGATTTCCCAGGCAAGAATACTGGAGGGGGTTACCATTTCCTTCTTCAGGAGATCTTCCTGACCCAGCGGTAGAACCCCCACCTCTCCTGCGTTGGCAGGTGGATTTTTAAAAAATGGTTGAGCCACCAGGCAAGCCCTAAAAAGCTCATGAGAGGTTAACAGAATGGTTTCATAGAAAAAACAAAGCTCAAACAACAATACGTAATTAGCATTTATGAAACAGAGAGACAAACAACTTTAGAGCTCAAAGGAGTCTTAGTCAGTTATTAATGTCCAACTCTTTGTGACCCCATGCACTGGACTCTCCAGGAAGGAATACTGGAGTTGGTTGCCATTTTCTTCTCCAGGGAAATCTTCCCAACCTGGTGACAGAACCCAGGTATCCTGCTTTTCAGACAGATTTTTTTTTTTTACTGTTTGAACCGCTAGGGAAACTCCAAAGGAATCTTAGAACATTCTAATAAACTTCATTATCCAACGCCCCAGGCCCAAGGAGAAATAACGTAACTGTTTAGTGAGATCTGAAATAGACCATGTATTTTACTTGTTTTCTTAACAGTATGGGATGGTCAGTTCACCTTGCTTAGGAATACTAGATTACAAAATATTTTGTTAGTTGCAGAGTTTTTAACTGTATTAGTTTTTTTTCTCTTTTTTTGGCTGTTGCCACAAATTGCAACAAAGTTAGTGGCCTAAAAATGGCAAAATTTATTAGTTTATGCTTCTGGAAGTTAGAGGGCAGATGGTCTCACTGGGCTAAAATCAAGGCAGGAGTGGATTTCTTCTAGGAACTTGAGAGAGGATCCATTTCCTTGCCTTTTCCAGCTTCTGGAGGGCACCTACCTTCCTTGGCTCCTGGTCACCTTTCTCAGTTTTTAAAGTCAGCGTGGTCACGCCACACCCTTGCCACAGTGTTGTGTCTCTCTCTGGTTCTTCTGCTTCCTCTTCCACTAATGATTACATTGGGTTTACCAGGTAATTCAGGATAAACTCTTTCACTTGAAGCTGGCTGATAGCAACCTTAATTCCATCTGTAACCTTAATTCCACTTTGTCACATAATCTCACATGTTCACAGTTTTCAGAGATCACATTGTCTGGTTTCTGTATTAGGATACAGATAATTTGGGGCTTGGCTGTGATTATTCCATCACAAGCACTAGTCTAAGTACTTGTGCTAAAATCAAAAGGAGACAGAAACACCTAAATGCTTATTTGTTTGGAGGCACAGATAAAGACTTATTTGATTGTTTAATGTTTCAATTTCTTCCATATCCTCAACTTTTATGTTAGGGTATTTCCTTAAAGGTTCTATAGGATGTTAATAAATAACATTAATATGAAAAATGGTCAGTGTTTTGTTTTGCTGGATTTGAAGTAGCTTTCTGGATGAGGATATAAATTGCTTTGGAAATATTTTCAGGTTATTGGAAATTGGGCAACTCAGGCATGCTCTCCTTGTACACATCCTTACCTTAATAATTTGTAACTTGAGCTTCCCTTAGCATGTATCTACAGCTAAGTACACAAGATAACCTTTCGTTTCTTGATAGATGACTTAATATATGTATTCTAACTAGATAAGATAAATGGAGGAAAGCATTCATTTATAGTGGTCATTTCTGTTTTTTCAAGGTTAGATACTGGTCTGTTTTTGTTAATCTTGCCATAGATATTGCGATCTTATTTTTCTTCAACTGTGAAAAGTACATTTATCATTGCTATCAACAAACTAGCTTGTTTCAAACTTGTGAGATTTACTTATCAAAGGGAGCTTCCCTGAGAAAGGAACTTACATTGTGTTGATGAAATCAGATTCATTAATACTTTTTTTTTTTTTTTTTGGTGGGGAAAAGGTATTTACTGTATATATTGAATTTCTCCAGCCTGGGGCAGTGTTTCTGTTTGATATATGGATTTTAGAAAATTGTTTCTGATCGATATGGAATAGTTACAACTTATAAAGGGTTGGAGAAATCTCTGATTAAAGGAAAATGACAAAACTCTCACGAGGTGGGAAATGGGAGAAAATAGTCCTAGTAACAGTGTATTTGCCTGTGGGGAGGGAGGGGTAGACATGACTATAAATGAATGGCCAATGAAGAGGTTTGGCTGCTGTCCATGGAAGTCATGGAATTACTGGTGTGTTTGTTAGGAAATCCTTTGCTTCAATTCTATTTTCGGATAGCTTTGTAGACATAAAATTTTATGTCAGAGAAAATAGATTGAAGAGTACTATAAAGTTGAGCACTGGAAAAAAATGAATCAGTCTAAATAGAGACAAATTACATTACTTGATAACAGACTTTATATAATACGAAATGTTCGTTGGTGTTCTTGGCAGGCAGTTACATGAGGGTTGTAATAAACTCCTGCTGAAGACTCTAGTTAACTAAAAGCTTAGAATTCAAGATTTGTATGATGCTGCCAGACTGAAATCTGTCCAAAATTGTGTGTCTTTTACATATATATATTTAGTCAGCAGAGGAATACAACTTTAATATTTATAGAAACGGTGAATTCCAAATTAGTTTGTCCTAATGACTCAGTCACCAATAAAAGAAGACCTACATTCCGTTTACCTTAATAATTTGTAACTTGAGCTTCCCTTAGCATGTATCTACAGCTAAGTACACAAGATAACCTTTCGTTTCTTGATAGATGACTTAATATATGTATTCTAACTAGATAAGATAAATGGAGGAAAGCATTCATTTATAGTGGTCATTTCTGTTTTTTCAAGGTTAGATACTGGTCTGTTTTTGTTAATCTTGCCATAGATATTGCGATCTTATTTTTCTTCAACTGTGAAAAGTACATTTATCATTGCTATCAACAAACTAGCTTGTTTCAAACTTGTGAGATTTACTTATCAAAGGGAGCTTCCCTGAGAAAGGAACTTACATTGTGTTGATGAAATCAGATTCATTAATACTTTTTTTTTTTTTTTTTGGTGGGGAAAAGGTATTTACTGTATATATTGAATTTCTCCAGCCTGGGGCAGTGTTTCTGTTTGATATATGGATTTTAGAAAATTGTTTCTGATCGATATGGAATAGTTACAACTTATAAAGGGTTGGAGAAATCTCTGATTAAAGGAAAATGACAAAACTCTCACGAGGTGGGAAATGGGAGAAAATAGTCCTAGTAACAGTGTATTTGCCTGTGGGGAGGGAGGGGTAGACATGACTATAAATGAATGGCCAATGAAGAGGTTTGGCTGCTGTCCATGGAAGTCATGGAATTACTGGTGTGTTTGTTAGGAAATCCTTTGCTTCAATTCTATTTTCGGATAGCTTTGTAGACATAAAATTTTATGTCAGAGAAAATAGATTGAAGAGTACTATAAAGTTGAGCACTGGAAAAAAATGAATCAGTCTAAATAGAGACAAATTACATTACTTGATAACAGACTTTATATAATACGAAATGTTCGTTGGTGTTCTTGGCAGGCAGTTACATGAGGGTTGTAATAAACTCCTGCTGAAGACTCTAGTTAACTAAAAGCTTAGAATTCAAGATTTGTATGATGCTGCCAGACTGAAATCTGTCCAAAATTGTGTGTCTTTTACATATATATATTTAGTCAGCAGAGGAATACAACTTCTTAATATTTATAGAAACGGTGAATTCCAAATTAGTTTGTCCTAATGACTCAGTCACCAATAAAAGAAGACTTTTCTTTGTTAACAAGTAAGATTTCTCAAATTAGAACAGTCTTTATTTGATGAGAAGTTGAGTGTCTACTAGATACCTGCTATGCTGGTGGTGGGGCTTCCCAGATGGCTCAGCAGTAAGGAATCACAGGTAACTTGGGTTTGATTCCTGGCTCAGGAAGATTGCCTGACAGAAGGCATGGCCAGCCACTCCGGTATTCTTCCTGGAGAATCCCATGGACAGAAGGACCCTGGCAGGCTACAGTCCACAAGGTCACAAAGAGTTGGACATGACTGAAGCTCCTGAGAATGCACACACACACACACACACGCATGCTGTATAATAGATAGAGGATACAGGATATAAGCAAATTTAGCCCTTTATCTCATGGAGTTTACAGTCTCACAAGGATGATAAACACTGAATACACGCTGCCATGAGTATCTTGAAAAGCTTCTCCCAAAACATGAGGTGTGATTTGAGGGAGAAATAGAAATAAAGTAAAGAGATGAATTAGAGGAGGGCAAAGAGCTCAATTTGAGGGAACTACATTTACAAAGACTGTGTGACTGAAGGTGCTGAAAACCACACAGTACAGAGTGGGAGAGTGTGCTGAGTAAGATAAAGATGGAGAGGAAGGTGATGCTTGGGTTAAAGACAGACAGTAGGACATCTTTTAAGGGTTGTAAGAAGGGGTGGTAATGGTGGTGAGAAAATTGCATTTCTCTTTCCGTTCTCTTTTGGATTTTTTGACTATGGTGTAGAAAGTGGAATGGGAACAGGTAAATGTGGCACAGATAGAAAAAGGAGCTGAGACTTACGTGGTTATATGGGTGAGAGGAGTTGATAACTTGTTTTTCTTGAAGGATATGGAAAGAAGGGGAAGGATTTGAGAGAAAATAAGAAGGTAGAAATCTCAAGATTTGGAAGGGATTGGATGGGGGATGAGAGAAAAGGTGGAGGTAAGATTGTATTCTGTTTTTTACTGAAGTCCATCTGAATGGTAGGAGGTATTATTCACTAAGAGTGGGAGCCCTGGCAGAGGACCACATTAAAGGGTGAGGGTGGGGATGTAGATCATAAGCTATCAGTATGGATATGTTAAAACTGCCTTTGTGACTAACAAGTTGAGAGATCAACTAGGCAGTTGGATATATAGGTCTAGAGTGCAAAGGAAATGTTTGGATTAGAGAGCTTTGTGAGACATCTGCTTTAACTTGTAATTGAAGCTGTTGATACTGATAAGAGATTCCAACATTTAATAGTCAGTGAGAGGACAGTGAATCTGAAAATGAAACCTAGGAGTGGCCAGAAAAGTTGGAAGAAATAGTTCTACACAGTATGGGAAGCAAGAATGTGAAGAGAATGGAGTGGTCATCAGTATTAAATTCTGCTGAAACATCAGGAATAGTGAAGGCTGAAAAATGCATTGCATGGGTGATGTGAAAGTTACTCTCAACTTTACACCAAGTGGAATCAGCGGCATAAACCTTCATGATTTCTTATGGTGGGTTGTAATTCTTCTGGAAATAGATACTTAAACTTTCTAGAAGTGGTCATTTGCTATTTTATGGGATTCTCATCTGTATGCAGGATTTACTTTCTTCTTCTTTCTCTTCCTTCTTCTTTTACCTTAACCTCTGAGAACCAAAATAGAATTTGTCATTGTTAGCAATGAACTGTTTGCCCCAAGAACACAACTTTTCTTTGTTCCTCTTATCCAAAATACATCAGTAGATGCTTCTTTTGCTATTTTTAACGTCTTGCAGAAGTCTTATTTCTTTCTCAATTTTAGTCTCCTAACATTATTTGAGAGTATATTTCATTTGTGTAAATTTATTCTCTTAGTTTTATTTAAATCTTGTGTATAGTAAATGCCTTAGCTTAAAGGAAGTACTGTCTGCATTGCTATACTCTGCCTTTTCTCAGATTCAATTGTTAGAACGATCCATATTTCCCTCCCTCTGGACTCACAAAATCATTATCAGTGTTTTCTCACCCCCATTTAAAAAATAATTTATTTAAAAATTATCTATATACATAACCATATAGCTGCTGTTCCTCTTCCTCATTATTAAGGAGTCTAATTCTCTCCCATGTTTTTGGTCACTTTGCATTTCAAAGATTTTCAAAAATTTAAAAATTTCTAGGCATTTAATGCATTTCAAAGGCTTGAAAAGCAGCTACTGCCAGTTGTTACCCTAGGGCCAAAAGGAGTCTTGTACATTATGCGTAGGAAACTTTTCTACTGTAATTGTTTTATTTTTTTGATTAAAAAAAATTCTGTTTGTTGGTATACTTGCCATTCTTTTTCATACTATTGTCTTCTTTAATGTCAGGACTAACTTGCATTGCAATTTGTATGAATTGTCTGACATGTGAATTAATAGGTAAGATATTGTATATGCAGTGTATTTTTCTTCTTGTGAGATTTCTCCTATTTGTAATTGTAGCATTGACAGAGATTGGAAGTAGATATTATGAAGACAGATGGAATCCAGTAAAGTGGCAGTAACTGCTACAAAGACAAGTTTAGTAATTTTTTTCACTTCTTCTGAGTCACAGTTGTCAGGACTTGCTTCACAGGCAGGAACTGGTGCAGTTAGACAGGGGCTCAGACTCACAAGAGGGCACAGACATGGGGTTTAACTAAAGCCCTGTTTGCAGCTTTGAAAGTCATATCAATTTTGTTTTCTATTTGAGTTTTGTAAATAGAACTCCATGGACAGTGGAGCAGAAAATTAAGGCTTGCGCCCTCAGCTCACATGAGGTCCACTTCCTGTTGCTTTTTCCACCTTTGAGATGGTTTCTTGGCCACCTGTTCCTCTGCCACCCAGTCCAGTGATTCTTCGCCTTCTACCCCTGGAAGGGAGCTTGGATGCTGTTGTGGGGAGGGTTAAAACTAATGTATGGTTCCTGCTTATTGAGTTGCGGTAATGGGGCCCCAACAGTTTCGAGGGATTGTAATCCCCCCATGGGGGCTTTTCAGGTGGTGATAGTGATGAACCCGCCTGCCAATGCAGGAGACAGAAGAGAAGTGGGTTCGATCCCTGGCTTGGGAAGATCCCTGGAGAAGGTGGCCCCCTGTCCATATTTCCTCCCTCTGGACTCACAAAATCATTATCAGTGTTTTCTCACCCCCATTTAAAAAATAATTTATTTAAAAATTATCTATATACATAACCATATAGCTGCTGTTCCTCTTCCTCATTATTAAGGAGTCTAATTCTCTCCCATGTTTTTGGTCACTTTGCATTTCAAAGATTTTCAAAAATTTAAAATTTCTAGGCATTTAATGCATTTCAAAGGCTTGAAAAGCAGCTACTGCCAGTTGTTACCCTAGGGCCAAAAGGAGTCTTGTACATTATGCGTAGGAAACTTTTCTACTGTAATTGTTTTATTTTTTTGATTAAAAAAAATTCTGTTTGTTGGTATACTTGCCATTCTTTTTCATACTATTGTCTTCTTTAATGTCAGGACTAACTTGCATTGCAATTTGTATGAATTGTCTGACATGTGAATTAATAGGTAAGATATTGTATATGCAGTGTATTTTTCTTCTTGTGAGATTTCTCCTATTTGTAATTGTAGCATTGACAGAGATTGGAAGTAGATATTATGAAGACAGATGGAATCCAGTAAAGTGGCAGTAACTGCTACAAAGACAAGTTTAGTAATTTTTTTCACTTCTTCTGAGTCACAGTTGTCAGGACTTGCTTCACAGGCAGGAACTGGTGCAGTTAGACAGGGGCTCAGACTCACAAGAGGGCACAGACATGGGGTTTAACTAAAGCCCTGTTTGCAGCTTTGAAAGTCATATCAATTTTGTTTTCTATTTGAGTTTTGTAACTAGAACTCCATCGACAGTGGAGCAGAAAATTTAGGCTTGCGCCCTCAGCTCCCATGAGGTCCACTTCCTGTTGCTTTTTCCACCTTTGAGATGGTTTCTTGGCCACCTGTTCCTCTGCCACCCAGTCCAGTGATTCTTCGCCTTCTACCCCTGGAAGGGAGCTTGGATGCTGTTGTGGGGAGGGTTAAAACTAATGTATGGTTCCTGCTTATTGAGTTGCGGTAATGGGGCCCCAACAGTTTCGAGGGATTGTAATCCCCCCATGGGGGCTTTTCAGGTGGTGATAGTGATGAACCCGCCTGCCAATGCAGGAGACAGAAGAGAAGTGGGTTCGATCCCTGGCTTGGGAAGATCCCCTGGAGAAGGGCATGGCACCCCACTGTAGTATTCTTACCTGGAGAATCCCATGGACAGAGGAGCCCCATGGGCAGGCTACAGTCCATAGGGTCGCAAAGAGTTGAACATTTCTGAAGAGACTTAAACACACACAGTCACCCCAAGAATAATTCCTGTGTCTAAGAGAGCTTGACATTAAATAGCAAATAAAAAATATTGTGACATGGAGACATTGTGGGGAAAAAAAGGTAAAAGCAACTTTTCCTGATTTTAGAACAAGGATCCTGCATTTTCATTTTGCTTTGTTCAAAATATATACTTGGCCCTGACAACTGTTAATAGTGAATAAATGCCCAGAAAGAAACTTCACCTTTGCAATTTATTGATGGTGTTACAGTATTAGAAGTAAGATGAAACATTTTCAAAATGTTTACAGTTTCTTTTGAAACATGGTATATGAATGCTTTTATTGTACTTAGAACTGAAATATTTTATAATAGTAGTTATAGACTTTCCACAGAGCTTGCTGCTAGTTTTTCAATTTATATTTCATTAAAGAAAAAACTTGAAATTGAGCTATTTGTACCCTCGCAATAGTAACAAAAGGAATTTGAATTTAAAATAATATGGATTTTCAGAAGTAATTCCAAATATGTTACAATTATGTTTATCCTTTTTTGAAAAATAAGCTGCTTGGTAGTAATTGTTTGATAGTAAATCTTCTTTAAGATCTTTCTTTAAATTATGATTGCATTTCATGACAGTGTTGGGTGATTTATTTTGAGCATGATCACTCATTACCTCTCTCTGGCCCCCACTGTGCATTTCAACCACTCATTTCTTTTACTCTCAGTTCACTTATGTTACCAAACTGCTTTTGTTGAACAGTATAAACTTTATTTATTTTACTGAGAGCCAGTTTGTTTTGTACAAGACCACCTGTTCCTCTGCCACCCAGTCCAGTGATTCTTCGCCTTCTACCCCTGGAAGGGAGCTTGGATGCTGTTGTGGGGAGGGTTAAAACTAATGTATGGTTCCTGCTTATTGAGTTGCGGTAATGGGGCCCCAACAGTTTCGAGGGATTGTAATCCCCCCATGGGGGCTTTTCAGGTGGTGATAGTGATAAAGAACCCGCCTGCCAATGCAGGAGACAGAAGAGAAGTGGGTTCGATCCCTGGCTTGGGAAGATCCCCTGGAGAAGGGCATGGCACCCCACTGTAGTATTCTTACCTGGAGAATCCCATGGACAGAGGAGCCCCATGGGCAGGCTACAGTCCATAGGGTCGCAAAGAGTTGAACATGACTGAAGAGACTTAACACACACACAGTCACCCCATGAATAATTCCTGTGTCTAAGAGAGCTTGACATTAAATAGCAAATAAAAAATATTGTGACATGGAGACATTGTGGGGAAAAAAAGGTAAAAGCAACTTTTCCTGATTTTAGAACAAGGATCCTGCATTTTCATTTTGCTTTGTTCAAAATATATACTTGGCCCTGACAACTGTTAATAGTGAATAAATGCCCAGAAAGAAACTTCACCTTTGCAATTTATTGATGGTGTTACAGTATTAGAAGTAAGATGAAACATTTTCAAAATGTTTACAGTTTCTTTTGAAACATGGTATATGAATGCTTTTATTGTACTTAGAACTGAAATATTTTATAATAGTAGTTATAGACTTTCCACAGAGCTTGCTGCTAGTTTTTCAATTTATATTTCATTAAAGAAAAAACTTGAAATTGAGCTATTTGTACCCTCGCAATAGTAACAAAAGGAATTTGAATTTAAAATAATATGGATTTTCAGAAGTAATTCCAAATATGTTACAATTATGTTTATCCTTTTTTGAAAAATAAGCTGCTTGGTAGTAATTGTTTGATAGTAAATCTTCTTTAAGATCTTTCTTTAAATTATGATTGCATTTCATGACAGTGTTGGGTGATTTATTTTGAGCATGATCACTCATTACCTCTCTCTGGCCCCCACTGTGCATTTCAACCACTCATTTCTTTTACTCTCAGTTCACTTATGTTACCAAACTGCTTTTGTTGAACAGTATAAACTTTATTTATTTTACTGAGAGTCAGTTTGTTTTGGACAAGACCTTCTGACACATAAGAGTAGTGAAGGGTTGCCCATGGCAGATTCTTACACAGACCACTTTTCAGCATAAAAATGAAACCCAAGAGAGAATAAATTGGATTAAATCTTTCCATCTATAGCTAGTCTGATCTCTGCTATTCACACTCCTGTAGACCAGCACTGTGTTTGTTGTGTTATTATTATCTTTTTTTTTTAAAAAAAAAACCAAAACTCAGTGAATTTAATTCTAAATGTAAAATAATTGGTGTTTTTGTGTGAATTTTCATTATAATTTTTTTTTTTTCCTTAAGGTTTCAGAGATCTGCTTTGTTGATTTTATACAAATTAGTTTTAGCATTCTTTAATGTCTGCTAAGGCAGATCACACAAGTGGACATTTTGGTCTATTAATGCATGCCTGTCTTTCTCAAAAGTTCTAGGGGTCTTGAGGAATTTACTTGGCCTTCTGTGCTAGTATTTGGGCTTCCCAGGTGGCGAAGACTTAGCAACCATTGGTTGAAGTGACTTGGCAACCATTTCCAATCACTCTGTCTGCATTTGTCATATACGGGCAATCACTTTGTAATTATGAGTTGTAAAAATGTTTCTTCCTCTTCCTTGGAGATTTTCTTATTGAGGACAGGCCTATATTGTACTTTCTTTCTAGTCTCCTGAGTAACCCAGTTAGACAGTTAATTCTCTCATGTGTCATACATGGTGTAAGCACTATAGATGTGCGACTCAAAAAATGTTTCATTTAGAATTGAAATATGCTTTTTTTTTTTCCCTTTTCTTTCCATTTTCACTTTGTGTTCCTCATTCTTCATCCTTTCTAACTATTCTCTTTTATGTCTAATGTCCCTCTCCTGTTAGTCTCTCAGTCTATCCTGTCCAAATGTAGCCGCTAGCCGGATGTTACTTTTGAACCTTTAAAATGTGGCTAGTCTAAATTGAGATCTGAGATAAAGGTAGGTTACATAATAGATATGTTATGAAGAAAACAATGTAAAAATATTCCCATTTTTATATTGGTCACATATCAAAGGTATAGTATTTTGGATATAGTGCATTGAATACAGTATTATTAAAATCAGTGTCATCTAATTTTTACTTTATAAAATGCTAGAAGATGTAGAGTTACATTTATGAGTCTATATTTGTTTTGGAATATGCTTCTGTACATCCTTTTACTGATTTTTTTACTAGTCCTCTTTGAACACTCTGTTTAATCCTTGTTGTTCCTTCTTAATATTTTTAGAGTTCAGAAATTAGAAAAAATGGCAAATCTCTTGAAACTGTCTTTAAATATTAGATTGGAAATTTAGCAACAATAAGCCATGGAATAGTAATACATGCTACCACATAGGTGGACCTCAAAAATATTATCCTAAGTGAAAGAAGCCCATCATAAGAGAACATAGACTGAATGAGTTCACTTATATTCAGTAAGTAAAATCTCTTTAGAGACAAAGTAGATCAGTAGTTACCTAAGGGAGGGGGGAAAGAGTTGTGAAGAATGACTACTGGTAGGTAGTAGGTTTGTAAGAGAGAAGAGATGCAAAATATTGTAACTTCTGAGCGACTCTGAATGTACCAAGAACCACTTCAGCAGAGTGCATTTTGTGTTATGTGAACTGTATCTCAATAAGGCTGTTAAAATAATACTAGATCCTGCTCATCACAGCAAAGCATCATGTGTTCATCTTTTTTGGTGCTCTGCTTTCCTTTTTCTGCCTCTTAGGGCAAATTTGCCTTATTCTTGATAAGTCAGGTTAGCCTTCCTAGAAATTAAGTGTATGTTCTTGTTAATGTTAGTATTAGTGGTAAGATATTTTTGTTTTAAAAAAAGGAAAGAAAAAGGTGAATATGTGTTGGAACTTCTGTAAACAGTTACAGTCCCTTTTTAAAACTGCTGTGTGTGCAGAACATATTTTAATGCTGTTTCCCCTAAGGGGACTTGCTAGGCAAATGTATTTAAGTGTCATGTTAATGCATTTTTATAGCTTTTTTTTATTCCTTTATACCTCCATGATGTTCTAACATCTGATGAATTGTGGCTTTTTGTTATGACATCTGGATTTCTTATATATAAAAACAACAACAAAATAGAGAAAATCTTTTCTTCCAAGATGGTTATACAAATCTATTTATACTACAAGTGCATATATATGTATTTTTTCCTAGTGGTTCTGGACAATACATGGGTCTATGTGTTGAAGAGAAACATTTTGATTAAATTGGTCCATTATAAAAAATGAAAAAAGATGAGCGTGAAAGTATATTTTTTAAACAATTTCTTTCAAGTTACATTTTTTTTTCTTTCACCATTTTCCTTTAAGGATTGCTGCAAATTGTATCTTAAGAAAATATTATTTTTATGTTGATGCCTATAAATATTTGCTATTTTACATCTGTCTTCCATTTTGAGATGCTTACTTTTTTAACTTTCAAAATAAATATGTAAGCAAAAAGTGATATAATTAATATAAATTTTGACAGATGCTACTTTGTGTCTCTGTGTTAATTTTTGTAATTCTTAACAAGATTTCAGACTTTTTCATTATTATTTATTTGTTATGGTGCTCCATGTTCATTAATCTCTGATGTTACTCTTATGAATTACTGGAGCCTTAGATATTGGTTAGGATGTTTTAGCAATAAAGTATTTTTAATTAAGACTTACATTTTTTAGACAAAATTTATATTGCATACTTAATAGGCTACAGTTTGGTATAACATAACGTTTATGTGCATAATATTTATGTCCACTGGGGAACCGAAAAAAAATTGCTGTATTGCAATATTTACTTTGCCACAGTGTTCTGGAACCAAGCTCATGGTGTCTCTGAATTATGCCTGTGCTAGCAGCTTCCTGTAGTCGAGAGAGGGTGGAGTCTGCTTTGGGGGCCTTTGGTTCAAATGAGTCTGTTGTTGCTGCTGTGAGTGTCAGGTAGTCTTTTCATAGCAACTCTGGGTATAAAGTCTTCAGCGTCATTTTTTTAGAGCACTCAGATGGTGGTGGGATGGCCTGTATCATTTACCTCTGAGGTGGAACTTACTGAGGTAGAAGAAGATGCCCTGAAGACTGTGGCTTTCTTTTCCTTTTTCCCATTATAACAGTGGACGGTGAGCTTTGTTACATTTTGGTACTATGTCCTGGCATTTGTAGAAACTGAGTATATTAATTAGTGTGATAATCTAGTGACAAGGAGGTTTTGAATTTTTGGATATTAAAATGTTAAGGAACATAGAAATACTGGTTTTCCAGATGAGGAGTCCACCAAATACCCTACTACACTTAGTGTCCCCTTTCTTCCCTTAGAATACACTCCTGATAAGTTCACCTCAGTGTACCATCTTTAAATGTTCCAGTTTTCAACTATGAGGATAGATCTTTACATGCGTATGCTTTTAAGACAGTTGCATGTATTTTCAAAATTCGGTGGGCTTTAGTGATCAAAGGAATATATGTATTATTTAATGACCATGAGAAAAGTTATTGATCAATTTGTGTTTGCTTTGTATTAGTGATAGAGATGGGTTTAGGGAACAGTAAGGATAAGATGAATATAATGGATTTCTTTCATATGTTTAACAAAGAATTACATTTAAAAATGATCTTGTTCTTTCAGGTGGTGTTTTTTATTGTGAACAGTTTAAGTGAGATAGCCATTTATTTCTAGTCAACATGGAGATATCTAGTGTATGATCTTTTTCTGAGGTTGTGTTTTAAATTTCTTAGAATAGACTTTATCTATCTGGCAAGTGTATGGCTACATACTCTAAATCTGTGAGGAGATTTGTAGCTTTTAATTATTATATAATAAAGATGGTAAACTGGTTGGCTTCATTTCAAGGATAAGCCATTGCCTGTCAGATGAGTTACTCTTCGTCTTCCGTTCCTGGTTTTGTTTTGCCAAAATATTTACATCTTTTCCAATTTTTAGTTTTGATAAGGGAAGGAGATTGATTTTGTTGTTGTTATTTATCTTTAAAACTCACACCATTAGATTCAGGTGAGATAGCTGGAAATCTGCCCATATGGAAAGTATAGTGTTGCCCCAGTACAGAAAGCTCAGAATAGGAATCAGGTTTTCTGGCCTTATCTACTGCTTGTACATTTGACAGTACAAGGTGTTGATAATGTATCTATTTACCTCTGAGGTGGAACTTACTGAGGTAGAAGAAGATGCCCTGAAGACTGTGGCTTTCTTTTCCTTTTTCCCATTATAACAGTGGACGGTGAGCTTTGTTACATTTTGGTACTATGTCCTGGCATTTGTAGAAACTGAGTATATTAATTAGTGTGATAATCTAGTGACAAGGAGGTTTTGAATTTTTGGATATTAAAATGTTAAGGAACATAGAAATACTGGTTTTCCAGATGAGGAGTCCACCAAATACCCTACTACACTTAGTGTCCCCTTTCTTCCCTTAGAATACACTCCTGATAAGTTCACCTCAGTGTACCATCTTTAAATGTTCCAGTTTTCAACTATGAGGATAGATCTTTACATGCGTATGCTTTTAAGACAGTTGCATGTATTTTCAAAATTCGGTGGGCTTTAGTGATCAAAGGAATATATGTATTATTTAATGACCATGAGAAAAGTTATTGATCAATTTGTGTTTGCTTTGTATTAGTGATAGAGATGGGTTTAGGGAACAGTAAGGATAAGATGAATATAATGGATTTCTTTCATATGTTTAACAAAGAATTACATTTAAAAATGATCTTGTTCTTTCAGGTGGTGTTTTTTATTGTGAACAGTTTAAGTGAGATAGCCATTTATTTCTAGTCAACATGGAGATATCTAGTGTATGATCTTTTTCTGAGGTTGTGTTTTAAATTTCTTAGAATAGACTTTATCTATCTGGCAAGTGTATGGCTACATACTCTAAATCTGTGAGGAGATTTGTAGCTTTTAATTATTATATAATAAAGATGGTAAACTGGTTGGCTTCATTTCAAGGATAAGCCATTGCCTGTCAGATGAGTTACTCTTCGTCTTCCGTTCCTGGTTTTGTTTTGCCAAAATATTTACATCTTTTCCAATTTTTAGTTTTGATAAGGGAAGGAGATTGATTTTGTTGTTGTTATTTATCTTTAAAACTCACACCATTAGATTCAGGTGAGATAGCTGGAAATCTGCCCATATGGAAAGTATAGTGTTGCCCCAGTACAGAAAGCTCAGAATAGGAATCAGGTTTTCTGGCCTTATCTACTGCTTGTACATTTGACAGTACAAGGTGTTTGAGGACAGTACATGTGGAAATGTTAAGGAGTTAACATTAATAGTCCTGTGGCTAAACAGATGGTGTAATTAGCCCACAATGGGAAGAACAACGTTTTCATGTTTGGATAAAAAGGGCTCACTGTGGGTGATAGAGTAAGAGATTCCAAATGACAATATCTTACAAAGATAAGGACAGTGGCTTTTTCATATTTGATGGTTTAGGCATATACATGTATATGTATACTGTTTTATTTAATTGTACTGACTCTGGTTACATGTAGGAACCATTCTCTGTAAATGAATTCAGCTTAGTCTTGTGTAGGATTCAGAGAGAAAAAGATTGGTCTTTGTACTTAAAGAGCCAGTTTTCTGGAATGTGTTCATAGGACAGTGGCAATTTGAGGCTCAACAAATATTTTCATTGCAAAAGTATATTGTAAATGATTAGTTGTATAACTCAATGTAACCAAGTTCAATATTCTTCAGAGGTAAAATATTTTCAGGTGGAAAGAAGGTCAAGGACTGAGTGTGTCTTTTCATCATCTAATTGCATCTCTGCTTCTCCATGTGAACTAGTTTGCTTTGATCAAATTTGATCTGTTCTGAACTTGGTTGTATATACTTTTATGAGTACAAAAATGGTGCAACAAGAAAGAAAATGCACTCAGATGGATAAAAGGACTATGGAAGCCCTTCTGTTTGTATAATTTGAACATGTTTTCCTCAGTAAAAAAATTAAAAGTTGAAATTGGTTGTTTTCTGTTTAAATTGATCTTACTCAAATTTTTATAATAATTTAAATTTAAAATAATATGCAACACATTGGTTAATTATTAGAGAGAGATTTGGAAAGATATTTTTCCCCCTTGTCAGCCCATCTGCTCCTATGGTACAGTCATAATGCAGAAACATTGACATCTCAATTATTTCCATGGCAACAAATTGATGTCAGGATCTCACATTTGACTTCACTGCAGGACCAAATAGAATTTGGATTACAGGGGTGGATTGGGAGTTCTTATTGAAGCCCAGATCTTTAAGAAAGAAAATTAAATATTGTTGGGAAATAATGTTAAGCTTTTAAAAAAAATGTAAGTGTACTCTTAAAGGAGGATGTATAAAATTATGTACAAAGTATATGAACACTCTTCTATCTTTCTCTGTATACAAAGCCATAATGAAAGGTGTTTACTCCCTGACATTTGCAAGTAAGAGTTTGCACCTGATTTAATGTTCACTCAAAAACTTAGAAAACTAGAAACTGAGGCAGTTGTCTGTCGTTCAGAATAGTAAAGGTCCAGAACCATCATTGCTTTTAATGTATATGAACTGTCTGTATATGATAGGTCAGCCTTAAATAAATACACTCTGTCTTTGGTTTAGGATAGCATAATTGTAGATGGTCCTCCACACTGTCTAGATTGCATAGCTTCAAAGATTGTGGTACTTTGCCTTCCTTCTTGTGTCATTTTATGCATCAGTGAAGAAGTAGTATTTTACTACTTACTCCAGATAAGAGTTCCACCCATTCTCTATTTCTAATTCTCAGGGGCAACAATTATATTTGATTCCTATGAACAAACTTCTCTGTTGAATCTGAAGTTATTTCTGACACTGCTCCATAGCCCTTTGTGTATAATTTTCAAGTTCATATTCAAGTTCACGTGGGTGTCTCCCTCTCTGACTACACAGTGAAGGCAGGGGCCATGTGTTTATACCCTCAGTGTCTGGCACACAGTGGCTACTTTGTCGAAAAATGTATGTGATCTTGTGGATTGTTAAAACTGGAAGCCCTTCTGTTTGTATAATTTGAACATGTTTTCCTCAGTAAAAAAATTAAAAGTTGAAATTGGTTGTTTTCTGTTTAAATTGATCTTACTCAAATTTTTATAATAATTTAAATTTAAAATAATATGCAACACATTGGTTAATTATTAGAGAGAGATTTGGAAAGATATTTTTCCCCCTTGTCAGCCCATCTGCTCCTATGGTACAGTCATAATGCAGAAACATTGACATCTCAATTATTTCCATGGCAACAAATTGATGTCAGGATCTCACATTTGACTTCACTGCAGGACCAAATAGAATTTGGATTACAGGGGTGGATTGGGAGTTCTTATTGAAGCCCAGATCTTTAAGAAAGAAAATTAAATATTGTTGGGAAATAATGTTAAGCTTTTAAAAAAAATGTAAGTGTACTCTTAAAGGAGGATGTATAAAATTATGTACAAAGTATATGAACACTCTTCTATCTTTCTCTGTATACAAAGCCATAATGAAAGGTGTTTACTCCCTGACATTTGCAAGTAAGAGTTTGCACCTGATTTAATGTTCACTCAAAAACTTAGAAAACTAGAAACTGAGGCAGTTGTCTGTCGTTCAGAATAGTAAAGGTCCAGAACCATCATTGCTTTTAATGTATATGAACTGTCTGTATATGATAGGTCAGCCTTAAATAAATACACTCTGTCTTTGGTTTAGGATAGCATAATTGTAGATGGTCCTCCACACTGTCTAGATTGCATAGCTTCAAAGATTGTGGTACTTTGCCTTCCTTCTTGTGTCATTTTATGCATCAGTGAAGAAGTAGTATTTTACTACTTACTCCAGATAAGAGTTCCACCCATTCTCTATTTCTAATTCTCAGGGGCAACAATTATATTTGATTCCTATGAACAAACTTCTCTGTTGAATCTGAAGTTATTTCTGACACTGCTCCATAGCCCTTTGTGTATAATTTTCAAGTTCATATTCAAGTTCACGTGGGTGTCTCCCTCTCTGACTACACAGTGAAGGCAGGGGCCATGTGTTTATACCCTCAGTGTCTGGCACACAGTGGCTACTTTGTCGAAAAATGTATGTGATCTTGTGGATTGGCAGGGTACTACAGATTCTCTGAACCTTGGTGGGGTCACTCTATTCCACTGCTGAATCTTGAGTTTTGCAGGCTTAAGATTTTGGTTTGATCCTTTTTATTTCTTTTTTTTTTAGGAGACTGATTCATCATAGGTAAACTGAAAAGACACTGACTTATAATATATAATTGGAGATAATTTCCTGAGGCCAAAATATAGGAGTTTGGAGCAGAGGTTTTATTTCAGGGCCGTGCAGGGAGATGGGTGGCTCACGCCTTAAAAAAATCCTCTCAACTCCCCGTAAACTTTCAGCGAACCTTTTTTATAAGACAGGTGAGGGAGGGGTGTGGTTAGTTGTTAGGAACTTCTTGGTGTCAGAGGCTTTGTTCTTGAGGTCAGGTCCTGGTCAGTTATGGTATTCTATAAATGTCCATCAAACAGATGTTATTCTCTGTTCTGACCAGAAAGGGCAAGGTCCCAGGGCTCAACTTTCACTCTCCTAGGTCTGGGTCCTGGCTAAAAGGAGGGGTTACCCTGCTCAGGAGCATCCATCCAGCACCCAGCCTGGGTCCTCCGCCAGTGTGCAGCCCCTCTGAGAAGGCAGATCTCAGTGGGTGGCGCCCTCAAGGCCAGAGTCCCAGACCCTTTCCACTGAAGGAGCCAGATGCCCAGGATACAGCTGGCTCTCAGGCTTTTCATTTATCCTGGAGAGAATCATTGTGTAGGATCAAAAGGAAAACATGTTGTCACAAGAACCAATCAAGTGAATTCCCAGTTGCCTCTCTTTGAGAATAACCCGACCACAGAGGTGGATCTGAAGTAAGGATATACATTGTCTTTGCTACTTATCCCTGACTTTTGGCCATCTCTTGGGGTAGATGACTGATCTCAACTGTATGAGTTTTGAGACTTGAACCAGGAGCCTGAAGCTGTTTCTTATACTTTAATGACAGTGTCCCTGTTCTCCAGTTGCTGAGGCCTCCGTGGACTGTGAACTGTGGAGACTACCACTGCCATGAGGTCTCTGCAGTGAGGATGCTGCTTTGAGGCCTGGACCCTACCAGCAGGTGCCATGGTGAGGGCTCTGGAGCTCTGGGGAACACAGCCCTCAGCTTGTCCCTGGGTGCCCGGCTCACCTTCTGGCCCCAGGCTGGAGAGCCTGGAGGGTCTTGGGGAGAAGGCTTAGATCTGCCTCTCATAGCTCTCTAGGGCTCTGAGGACCACCTCAAGACTCACTGTTGGTGGAGCAGGACCTCTGACCGCCCCACCCCATTACCTTCCCACCCAGCCCAGGATTTAGGCCCTTGGCTTCCTGATTCTCAGGCCTTCAAACTCAAACTGTGTTATACCACTGGCTTTCTCAGTTTTCCAACTTGCAGGCAGCAGATCATGGGACTTTTCGCCTCCATGATCTTGTGAGTCAATTCATATAATAAGTGTTTATATGAATGGATGTATATGCTATTAGTTACATATATATAATATATTACAGTATGCTTCCCCTCTTGGTTCTGTTTCTTTGGAGAGTCCTGACTCATACAACCGCCAGTAATTAAGTTCATTTCTGCTCCTAAAATGACTTGCACATCTTTGCCCTTCCTCTAATTATTACTTCAGACAATAGAGTGTGAGCAAACTTGTAATAGTTCACTTATGTATCATATTCTAACCTTCCTGAGAATACACTCTGGGACTTTGTGATGATGATGGTCATTGTATATCAAAGGTTTACTCTGTGCGTGATGTGCTAACTTCTTTATATGAATGGTCACATTCAAATTATTTTAATAATCCTAGGTGATTACTGCTCTTGTTTTCCTATATGACAGAGGTAGGGAAATGTTAGTAATTTGCCTCAAGTCACATCCTGGAATAAGTGGAGAATCTGGGATTTGAATCTGATTCTGGAGTCAGGGCACTTGGAATTGGGCTTCTATCCAGATGGATAGGTCTTTTTAAAAGTGGATATAGGGCTTCTCAAGTGACTCAAGTGGTAAAGAATCTCCCTGCCACCGCAGGAGCTGCAGGAGATGCGGATTTGATCCCTGGATCAGGAAGATCCCCTAAAGTAGGAAATGGCACCTCACTCCACAGAGGAGCCTGGTGGTCTACAGTCTGTGGTGTCATAAAGAGTCAGACACAACTGAGCCTGAGGTCTGCCTGTTTGGCATAGCTCTCTAGGGGAACACAGCCCTCAGCTTGTCCCTGGGTGCCCGGCTCACCTTCTGGCCCCAGGCTGGAGAGCCTGGAGGGTCTTGGGGAGAAGGCTTAGATCTGCCTCTCATAGCTCTCTAGGGCTCTGAGGACCACCTCAAGACTCACTGTTGGTGGAGCAGGACCTCTGACCGCCCCACCCCATTACCTTCCCACCCAGCCCAGGATTTAGGCCCTTGGCTTCCTGATTCTCAGGCCTTCAAACTCAAACTGTGTTATACCACTGGCTTTCTCAGTTTTCCAACTTGCAGGCAGCAGATCATGGGACTTTTCGGCCTCCATGATCTTGTGAGTCAATTCATATAATAAGTGTTTATATGAATGGATGTATATGCTATTAGTTACATATATATAATATATTACAGTATGCTTCCCCTCTTGGTTCTGTTTCTTTGGAGAGTCCTGACTCATACAACCGCCAGTAATTAAGTTCATTTCTGCTCCTAAAATGACTTGCACATCTTTGCCCTTCCTCTAATTATTACTTCAGACAATAGAGTGTGAGCAAACTTGTAATAGTTCACTTATGTATCATATTCTAACCTTCCTGAGAATACACTCTGGGACTTTGTGATGATGATGGTCATTGTATATCAAAGGTTTACTCTGTGCGTGATGTGCTAACTTCTTTATATGAATGGTCACATTCAAATTATTTTAATAATCCTAGGTGATTACTGCTCTTGTTTTCCTATATGACAGAGGTAGGGAAATGTTAGTAATTTGCCTCAAGTCACATCCTGGAATAAGTGGAGAATCTGGGATTTGAATCTGATTCTGGAGTCAGGGCACTTGGAATTGGGCTTCTATCCAGATGGATAGGTCTTTTTAAAAGTGGATATAGGGCTTCTCAAGTGACTCAAGTGGTAAAGAATCTCCCTGCCACCGCAGGAGCTGCAGGAGATGCGGATTTGATCCCTGGATCAGGAAGATCCCCTAAAGTAGGAAATGGCACCTCACTCCACAGAGGAGCCTGGTGGTCTACAGTCTGTGGTGTCATAAAGAGTCAGACACAACTGAGCCTGCAAGCAAAGCACAATGCTGCTTTCTTCTTACTGTTGTTGTTCTATTGTTGTTAATTTTTATTGTTTTCAATATTGGAAGGTGAGCTTGTTTCCACATTCTGAGAAAGTCTCACTGTAGTCACAGCCTCAGTGGGAATGGTAGTTTCCTATCTGCAGTATCCTTGCTTTCAAGGTCACAGAAGTAGAGAATAGGCATGAGGCTGAAAAGAAAATGAGTATACTTAATGATAAGAATTTTAATGAGATTTCAAATGAGCAAATATACCCATTTTGGAATCATTTAATTTTTTTCCATGCAGCTTAATAGCATTGCAGTAAAAATTTACTAATTTAAGAATTGTGGGCAACACCTGTCTGAATTAACAAAGTCTAAATTGTAAAATAATTTTGTAGAAATTAAGTTTTATTATTTTTCTGATACATATAATTAGCCTATCAATTAGGAGTTGAGAAAACTAAGCTTCTGAGTTATTGAAATAGTTCATTTTACATTAGTACTCTACCTTCAATCTTTATGCTATTAATTGCTTTTCAAATTGTTCTAATATTTTCTACATAGAGATCGGTTCTTTGTAAAAGTCTTTCATATATAGCTTTATATTTAATACTCACAAGAACCCTTATTTGTTGGACAAGTCATTTTGATGTGACAAAAGACCAGAAAAATGATTTTTTCAGGACATCATGGCTGGTTAGCCAGAGCCTGGTCTGGAACCTGTGTCATTTGAGGCGTTTTTTGAATGTTATCAATACACAAATATTTATTGTTCAGGCAATTCTTTTTCAAGTTATCACCGAAGTTTGTTTAGTAGCCTCTGAATATGTGTTTTCCCCTTCTTTCTTAACCTGCCCTTCTTTCTTCTCTCCCTTTTCTCCTTCTATTCAGATTTATATTTATGAAATATGCAAAGAGTGTTTGTCTTAAGCAGATTTTCTGCTTTTAATGTTTTGTTAAATTTTCATTAAATTCTTATTACAATTCAAACATATGTTTATTGGACTGATTATTTTAGAATGTGGCTAAGTTATTGATTGAATTTGTTTCCTAGTGTTTTGCTATTTGATCCCTGGATCAGGAAGATCCCCTAAAGTAGGAAATGGCACCTCACTCCACAGAGGAGCCTGGTGGTCTACAGTCTGTGGTGTCATAAAGAGTCAGACACAACTGAGCCTGCAAGCAAAGCACAATGCTGCTTTCTTCTTACTGTTGTTGTTCTATTGTTGTTAATTTTTATTGTTTTCAATATTGGAAGGTGAGCTTGTTTCCACATTCTGAGAAAGTCTCACTGTAGTCACAGCCTCAGTGGGAATGGTAGTTTCCTATCTGCAGTATCCTTGCTTTCAAGGTCACAGAAGTAGAGAATAGGCATGAGGCTGAAAAGAAAATGAGTATACTTAATGATAAGAATTTTAATGAGATTTCAAATGAGCAAATATACCCATTTTGGAATCATTTAATTTTTTCCATGCAGCTTAATAGCATTGCAGTAAAAATTTACTAATTTAAGAATTGTGGGCAACACCTGTCTGAATTAACAAAGTCTAAATTGTAAAATAATTTTGTAGAAATTAAGTTTTATTATTTTTCTGATACATATAATTAGCCTATCAATTAGGAGTTGAGAAAACTAAGCTTCTGAGTTATTGAAATAGTTCATTTTACATTAGTACTCTACCTTCAATCTTTATGCTATTAATTGCTTTTCAAATTGTTCTAATATTTTCTACATAGAGATCGGTTCTTTGTAAAAGTCTTTCATATATAGCTTTATATTTAATACTCACAAGAACCCTTATTTGTTGGACAAGTCATTTTGATGTGACAAAAGACCAGAAAAATGATTTTTTCAGGACATCATGGCTGGTTAGCCAGAGCCTGGTCTGGAACCTGTGTCATTTGAGGCGTTTTTTGAATGTTATCAATACACAAATATTTATTGTTCAGGCAATTCTTTTTCAAGTTATCACCGAAGTTTGTTTAGTAGCCTCTGAATATGTGTTTTTCCCCTTCTTTCTTAACCTGCCCTTCTTTCTTCTCTCCCTTTTCTCCTTCTATTCAGATTTATATTTATGAAATATGCAAAGAGTGTTTGTCTTAAGCAGATTTTCTGCTTTTTAATGTTTTTGGTTAAATTTTCATTAAATTCTTATTACAATTCAAACATATGTTTATTGGACTGATTATTTTAGAATGTGGCTAAGTTATTGATTGAATTTGTTTCCTAGTGTTTTGCTATTTGGAATATCTATCTAGAATTAATCTGAAATAGTCCCTGTAATTGATGACTCTAATGTTTTAGGGTAAGAATAGATTCCTCTTCTGTCCTCTAAATTCTCGTATTCAGAGCTCTGAAGATTTTAAGTAATAGAATTAATTGGCCTCAGCTATTCGGAACAAAGAAACCAAAATCACTGTGAGGACAGAGGTGTGCCTAGTCCCTAAGGGACAAAAGCATGGTGAATTTCAGGATGAACTGGAGTGAGGAGCTTTTGTCTGTCTTCATTCTAATGAAGTTAGACATAAAATGGAGACTTTTCTTACTATTTTGTTCCTTGTCAATGTATGATATAGAATTATTTCCTCTAGAAGAATTTTTTAAATAAGCTCAGGCTATCTGGTTTCCTTGAAATACAGTTCATAATGGGAAGGTGGGACTATGCTCTTGCTAATATATCAGTTTGCAGCATACGATGTTGGATTCTTGGTGTGCATTGGATTTAAAAAAATTCCTCCAGATGATTCTTAGATGCAGCCAGGGTCAGGAAGCACCAGTCTAGAGGTTGGATATAGCTCAAATACCAAAGTTTTATTGCTTATTGTAAAAGCATATTTACAAGGTAACAATTGTTTTTACTACATGATATAATCTTTTGCCAGACTTTATCACAGCACATGGATTTCATTCAAAGCAGTTTATGTAGGCGTGTTCTGGGAGGTGCTTGTTTATCTTTGTTAAATTAAAAGCTAAAGTCAATGTATCAAAGAGGAAGCACTCTAAAGGCAACTTGAACATTATATACTAATATTTTTTTAAGGCTTGTCCTGTGCTGTTTTGTGCTTAGCCCTTTTACATGAGCACATTTAACCATCATGACACCTTATAAAGTAGAGAACGTAATTCTTCATGCAGTGAATGAAAAACCAGAAGCTCAGATTTATCTACTTATCTAATATCACGGGATCACCAAAGGGGCTGTGGCTGCTGGGTGCAGAGAGTTGGGAGACCCAGAGCCTCTGTAGTAAGTCCCATTTCTCTGCTCCTCTCAGAGTGGGGTATGTTGAATCCTGTCCCATCCTTTGTGTGGATTTTTTCTACTTTTATTGTGAGGCAAAGAAATAGAATGACTCTGGGTTTTTAATCTTCAGATTCTGGCCTACAATCTATGCATAGAATGGTTATATGTAGAGTTGTTTGTGATGGTTGGAATTTTTATTAGATCATTATGTTAATAACTAGCATTTTTGAGTGGTTAAAATGTGGTTACTTATCTTTTTGATATCATCTGGTCATGAAATCTATTCTGTATGCCTGAGAAAATAGACTTAAAGAACTTAAATGCTCAGTATCACAGAGTGAACTTTGAACTGAGGTTTTTTTGCACAATGTTTATTCTTAACCGCCTTTTGCCTATGAGATAGTGGAAGAGTTAATAGGAATGAAAGAGTGGCTTGGAGAATAGCATATAACTTTCTCCAGAAGTCATTTCTCAGTCAATACAGGAGACATACCTAGCAACGAACAGCATGAATTTTAGACAACGTGGTCCAGTTAACTTTCTCATTGTCAGAACTTGGCTATACTTCTGTAATCTGTTTTAGGTTTTTTGCTTACTTCCTAGTGTTGAACAGTGAGGGAATAGGATGTTGACTAATCCTGGTCAATACAGAATTTTGCTTTGTTTTTTCAGTATGTTTTGCTCATTATTTGGAAGTGAGCCCTCAATAGAAATCTTGTTGTATCTTATCCTTCTGTGGGTTGCTTCATTATAGATGTAGAATTTAAACTTAAGAAAGTATGCTTATTGCATTCTCCAGTGATTAAAGCTTAGGTTTTAGAGGTACATAATTTTACGTTATATAAAGTTTTTAAAATCTGGAAACTCCAAGAGAATTCAGTGAGTCCCTGTAACAGTCTTTGGTAGTAAAGACACAATCAGTAAGCAGCAACAAATGAACTCCTTAGGGATTGCAGTGATTTTAAGGTTATACAGAAATACTTGCATATACTTTAAGTGATAAAATGGAAAACTCAGATGGATGGCCTTGCTTATTTAAGTAGTGAGCGACTTCTGTGTGAGAGTTGAAAACAAACAAACACAGAAAATATAATAAGCAGAAATCAATAGTGTCAACTTGGACTGGTAACAAGCATTGGGAACTGACAGAACACTGATGTTGACTTTGAGTGTGTGTTCAAGCCGCCACATTTCCTGTCCCCAAATGGTCCTGGAATGACCAAGACATTTCCTTGTGAGACTTCAAGGAACTTGAGGATAAGAACGAAGCACTTTCTTCATGTATCCTGAGGAATTAACCTAGTGCTTGGTGTTTAAGTGTGCATAGCACACATAATTAAGAATATATCTTAATTTTATGAAGGGCTTGGTAGAAATCCTGTGAGAATCATGTTGTACATTAGATGATGAGCCTTTAGTTTAGGTCAGTGGTTCTTAAACTTTTTGGACCCCTAAGCTTTCATTTATGATCTTAAAAGTTATTGAGAACATGAAAGAACTTTATGTGGGTTATGTTTACTGATCTATACCATATACCATGTAAGAAATTAAAACTGAGAAGTTTAAGAAATACTAAAAAGTTCATCACATGTAAACATAAAACATACTTTTGTGGGAAAAAACCCTACATTCGCAGAACAAAAAATTTAGAGAGAAGACTGGCATTTCTGTACATATTTTATGAGTGTTTTGATTTCTAGTTCATTAGATGACACCTAGCTAGGATGTAGACTAATCCTGGTCAATACAGAATTTTGCTTTGTTTTTTCAGTATGTTTTGCTCATTATTTGGAAGTGAGCCCTCAATAGAAATCTTGTTGTATCTTATCCTTCTGTGGGTTGCTTCATTATAGATGTAGAATTTAAACTTAAGAAAGTATGCTTATTGCATTCTCCAGTGATTAAAGCTTAGGTTTTAGAGGTACATAATTTTCGTTATATAAAGTTTTTAAAATCTGGAAACTCCAAGAGAATTCAGTGAGTCCCTGTAACAGTCTTTGGTAGTAAAGACACAATCAGTAAGCAGCAACAAATGAACTCCTTAGGGATTGCAGTGATTTTAAGGTTATACAGAAATACTTGCATATACTTTAAGTGATAAAATGGAAAACTCAGATGGATGGCCTTGCTTATTTAAGTAGTGAGCGACTTCTGTGTGAGAGTTGAAAACAAACAAACACAGAAAATATAATAAGCAGAAATCAATAGTGTCAACTTGGACTGGTAACAAGCATTGGGAACTGACAGAACACTGATGTTGACTTTGAGTGTGTGTTCAAGCCGCCACATTTCCTGTCCCCAAATGGTCCTGGAATGACCAAGACATTTCCTTGTGAGACTTCAAGGAACTTGAGGATAAGAACGAAGCACTTTCTTCATGTATCCTGAGGAATTAACCTAGTGCTTGGTGTTTAAGTGTGCATAGCACACATAATTAAGAATATATCTTAATTTTATGAAGGGCTTGGTAGAAATCCTGTGAGAATCATGTTGTACATTAGATGATGAGCCTTTAGTTTAGGTCAGTGGTTCTTAAACTTTTTGGACCCCTAAGCTTTCATTTATGATCTTAAAAGTTATTGAGAACATGAAAGAACTTTATGTGGGTTATGTTTACTGATCTATACCATATACCATGTAAGAAATTAAAACTGAGAAGTTTAAGAAATACTAAAAAGTTCATCACATGTAAACATAAAACATACTTTTGTGGGAAAAAACCCTACATTCGCAGAACAAAAAATTTAGAGAGAAGACTGGCATTTCTGTACATATTTTATGAGTGTTTTTGATTTCTAGTTCATTAGATGACACCTAGCTAGGGATTTTTTTTATCTACTTCTGCATACAGTCTTATAATATGTTCTTTTGGTGGAATATATGAGAGAGAAGGGAGGTGTATTTTAATAGGCTTGGAGGATGTTCTTTGATACTGTACTTAAACTCTACAGATTGTAATTTCTTAAAAGCTAGTTTCATCTACAGTGAACATTTTGTATCTTGTTACAGTAAAATATGTTGGTAGTTTTGTTCATATAGATTTTTACCATGAATGATTTTATAACACCATGTATTTGTCAGTTGGGAAATAAGAGTTCGCTAAGTTATGCAGATCTTTCAGATGTGGATGTGTTTCATTGTGTATATAATTAAACAACAACATTTCATAATATCAGAAGATGTTTTAAGTGTTATAACACTGTCAGGCTCGGGATGGTGGATAACATTTTCAAGATACTAATTTTCACTTAAACGTTCAGTTTTTATCATTGGCAACAGACGTTGTCAGTTATTTTCCTCGAAGTGACAAGCTTACTTGCTCTTTTTCCCAAAAGTGATAGTCATACCCACTTCTGCATAGGTTGTCTTCAGTCATGCTTGAAAAGAGTGCTAGTTCACCCCAAATCTCAGTCTCATAAGTGCTCTTTGTTGGAGACAGTTACCCCATCATATATGGAAATGTTTTATGCATTTTTCCTTTCTTTATTACATAGGGTATTTAGATAGCATGTACTCAAGGATTGTGATTTTAAGTTAACTATTTTTACTGGTTTATTAAAGACCTTTTTAAGCGAAACTGCACTTTATTTATTGTGATTGCATATCTCTGAATGTCTACTAGTAAAATTTGTGCCTCTGTTCTGATTCATGCTAATGGCTTTCACAGCTTGACTCAACATTGCTTTTGCACCATCAATGAGAAAGATAATAGTGTCTTAGTATTATTATGAAAACAGTTTTGACCTCACAATTCCTAAAAGGGTCCTGGGGAGCTTGTACTTTGAATATCACTGATTTAGGGGAGTGACTATCATGTAGATGTACAGTAATTGTTCTCTTATGTAAAAAAAATTGTCTTAGTATTTCTCACAAGTAGAATTTGTTCCATGCATTGGAATAAATGGTTTTGTTTAATTGGTTCATTAACAGCTTGAAAAAATTAAATTGCTATTACTGAGGAGAGGGTAATTTGTTTTTAATTTTCAAATAAATCAAGTACAATAATGCCTCACAGTGCATTTCTTAATAATGTTCTCACTTATCATTACTCTCACTTATCATTACAGCTGTATATGTATCTTGAGAATCCATATAGTTTGAGCAGGTGACATACTTCTCTTCTGTCAATATATTAATTACTTTTTTTGATTATGGAGCCTTTGGTTTGATTTTTACAAACGTTTAAACACAATTTGTAAAACTGGAATGTCATAAGAAAGGAACACACAAGAAATTGATGTGATGTTTGTTATTTACACGTGGGAAAATGTTTTGTTAGGAGACCACTTTTAAATGTCCTAGGTTAATATTTCTTGTGTGCTCAGTTGATGATTACAGTTTAAATTGAAATGATATTTGTAATTTCTTGCCCCTACTCCACTCCAGACATACAGAGTGCAGCATCTTTGATTCCTGATGGCAAGGAGCTAGCATCTTAAAGAGCTGCACACATAAATAATTTATTTCTGATAATTATTTAGTGCCTCATATATGCCATGCTCTGTGCTGGGTGCTAAAGATAAAAGAGAAACAAGATAAGGTGTTTATAGTTTAACAGAGGGAGACAGTGGGGAAGGAAAGTGAGGAGAAAGTGGTATGAGCTCTATAATTGTAATAAATACAGGGGACTCAGTAAAAGCTTTATTTTATGGAAAAGTTGTTGTTGCTTAGGCACTCAGTCATGTCTGACTTTTTGTGACCCCATGGACTGTAGCCCACCAAGTTCCTCTGTCTGTGGATCTCTCCAGGCAAGAATACTGGAGTGGGTTGCCCTTTCTTTCTCCAGGGGATGTTCCTGACCCAGGGATCATACCTGGGGCTTGTGCGTTGGGTAGCAGATTCTTTACTGCTGAACCACCAGGAAAGTCTTATGGAGAAGATAGTGTGTGAAATGAAAAGACTGGAAAAGTCTTTGTAGAACAGGTGACCAACTGGAATTAATATACTCAAATGATATAATCCTTCTAACAGCGATCATTAATTGATTCTCTAGGACTCTAGAACCACAGTTATGAAAAAGTTAATAGTTCTTAGTTTAGTCTACAAAAACTTACGAAGCATCCATAGTATCTATTATGTGACAGGCTCAGGTGACGCTGGCATGAACATGGCATGGCCTGGATCCTTGACTGGGCCACAGTCTAGTGGGAGAGGCACATAATTTCAGTATAATGTAGTTAAGTGCTGGTGAAGGTGAAACGCTTAGAAGGATGTCTAAAATGGCCAGGTGCAGCCAGATCAATGAGATAAATGCTAAAATGAGTGTTTGCTAAAATGTAAAGAAAAATGTTCCTTGAGTCATGGGATAGTTTCTTATGTGCATGGCACCAATATTTCTAAGTAAAAAGATAGGCTTTACTTTGGCACTGTGCATATTTCTTGTCCTGAAGGAACATGGTCTTGATTCTGTACACTGGAAAAGGGCCAAGGTTTTTCTTTAAGCACCCATAACAGGTTAAGCCTGGTTCAAATCTAATCTCATCATTAATTAGCTATTAGGTTCTTGAATCAGTTATGTAACTCTTCTAAATTGTACTTGCTTCAGTTGTAATTAGAGATAAACGTAGTAGTTAACTCTGGGTTTTGGTGAGCATTTAATGAGATAATATATGTATAGTGCTTAGCATAATGCCTGGCGTATGGTCGATGCTTGTTATATGTTAGCAATTATTAAGTAAGAGGAGACAGTGGGAGGGGGAAAAGGGCTCTATAATTGTAATAAATACAGGGGACTCAGTAAAAGCTTTATTTTATGGAAAAGTTGTTGTTGCTTAGGCACTCAGTCATGTCTGACTTTTTGTGACCCCATGGACTGTAGCCCACCAAGTTCCTCTGTCTGTGGATCTCTCCAGGCAAGAATACTGGAGTGGGTTGCCCTTTCTTTCTCCAGGGGATGTTCCTGACCCAGGGATCATACCTGGGGCTTGTGCGTTGGGTAGCAGATTCTTTACTGCTGAACCACCAGGAAAGTCTTATGGAGAAGATAGTGTGTGAAATGAAAAGACTGGAAAAGTCTTTGTAGAACAGGTGACCAACTGGAATTAATATACTCAAATGATATAATCCTTCTAACAGCGATCATTAATTGATTCTCTAGGACTCTAGAACCACAGTTATGAAAAAGTTAATAGTTCTTAGTTTAGTCTACAAAAACTTACGAAGCATCCATAGTATCTATTATGTGACAGGCTCAGGTGACGCTGGCATGAACATGGCATGGCCTGGATCCTTGACTGGGCCACAGTCTAGTGGAGAGGCACATAATTTCAGTATAATGTAGTTAAGTGCTGGTGAAGGTGAAACGCTTAGAAGGATGTCTAAAATGGCCAGGTGCAGCCAGATCAATGAGATAAATGCTAAAATGAGTGTTTGCTAAAATGTAAAGAAAAATGTTCCTTGAGTCATGGGATAGTTTCTTATGTGCATGGCACCAATATTTCTAAGTAAAAAGATAGGCTTTACTTTGGCACTGTGCATATTTCTTGTCCTGAAGGAACATGGTCTTGATTCTGTACACTGGAAAAGGGCCAAGGTTTTTCTTTAAGCACCCATAACAGGTTAAGCCTGGTTCAAATCTAATCTCATCATTAATTAGCTATTAGGTTCTTGAATCAGTTATGTAACTCTTCTAAATTGTACTTGCTTCAGTTGTAATTAGAGATAAACGTAGTAGTTAACTCTGGGTTTTGGTGAGCATTTAATGAGATAATATATGTATAGTGCTTAGCATAATGCCTGGCGTATGGTCGATGCTTGTTATATGTTAGCAATTATTATTTTGTCTTAAGCTACTTTAACAAATTGCATAGCCGTTAGACTTCAAAATAACTCAAAAGTAGACTTTCCAATTTCCCAAGTTAGGTGGAAACCTTGGCGCTCTTGCCTACTCTTGTGCTGCTAACCAAGAGGAGCTTGCCTGCTCAAGCTAGTGTTGGTACTGATTTCATAGAAAGTAATGCTATCCAACTCTTTTTTTTTTGTTAAAGTAGGATAATAAATATTTTCTAATCCCACCCGTGTACACAGTGCTGTGCTAAGTGTTCTAGAGGTAAGGAGCTTGAAACTGAAATTATCTGTCCTTAAGGAGCGTACACTTTATCGTAAGTAAGATAAATGTTTAAATAACTAGACATAGAACATACAGTATAAAAAAAGAATGAAAAGGAGGATTGATTATTACTTAGCTTTGTCTCATTTAAGCTTTAGATTTTCTCAGGGGTAAAAAGCCCTGAGATTGTAGTTGTTAGAAAAGGCCTTTGTTAAAAAGATGTTTTGAGCATTTCCCCCTACTGTTTTCCTTAGTTTTATTTGCAAGCTGGAGCAGGTATTAAAGATGAAGTGTTCTGGTGGGAGCGGTAGCCCAGAGCGCTTGAAGCATTGCTAATTTCTAACCTTGTAATTTAGTTAAATTGAAACATAACTGCATTTAGATGAATGGGCCACTAGTTTTCCTTCCCAAAGCAAACATACCAGCCTTTCATTACTTCTTGTCTGTGCTATGGCTTTGGTGAAATTCAGATCTGCTCATTTACACATAATTGACATGGTGCAGATTTTTTTATTGTGAAAAAAAAAATAGCTTCAAAGAATTAGGGATGTTTTCTGTAGCGTACTGCATCAATCCTTTTATGTTTTGAACTGAAAATAAGGGAATGATTCCAGGTAACTTGGTGTTCCTTTGGAAGGTGGTTTGGCTCAAGCGTTTGTAAACTGGGGAATGAATAAGTGACACAGTAGGTCTGATTACAAATACAGTTTATCTTCATTTGGAATCCATGACTTCTATTAAATTTAATTACTTCCCCTGTGGCTTCTATTAAATTTAATTAATTTCCCCTGCAGCTGGCATAGTGGAGGTGCTGCTGCTAAATGAAGGTGATTGCTAATTGAGGGAGTTTTCTGTAAGAGGTATTTTTTTTTTACCCTTTCTCTTGTTTATTTGGAAGTCTCTTATCCAGCCGGACATCTCAGGACATTTGTGAGAAGTTACAGATTGCAAAGTCATACATGAGTTCATCAACATTACTTAGAGAAATCTGTGGGTTTTTTTTTTTTTTCCTATTCTGATCCTTCCCTTAGCATGTCCTTTTGGTGAGAGGCCAGCCTAGAATTCTAAGCAAAGAAAACTTACCCAGTCTTAACCTAGACAAGGTGGGACATGTTAGGCCCATCTACATGTGGAGGTTTCTGGCAGTTATAACCAAGGTCAACTGCTGTTCAGTTTCAAAAACACAGAAAAAGAGAGGCAGACAATTCTACATTTGTGGAGAGTGTATTATTGTCTAGCACTTATATTTGGGGGACTCTCTCAAATTAAACAACCTTATTATTAACATGATTTTTCTCACTAGAGAATTGTAGTGATGATGTAAATATCAGTATGTATTCCTAAGTCAAAGCCCCAAATTTCAAAGCATTTTAAAAACTCAGGATATGTAAATGTTATATACCTGTTGCATTTGTTTGGTTTCTACAAGTTGGCTTCATGTAAATAGATCTGTATTCATTTAATGTATTTTTATTCTCAGCCTTTAAATTAATAGAAAAGAACTTTCATCTTTTGAGCATCAATGTGTGTCAGAAATTATTCATACATTGTATATATGCGCATATATATATATATATATATATATATATATGCACATACACATATATGATGGTGATGTCATGTCCAAATCTTGTGTATGTGTGTATGTATGTATATGTGTGTGTGTGGCTATTTATGTATATACCACTCCAGTGGCTCAGTGGTAAAGAATCTGCCTGTAATGCAGGAGATACAGGTTTGATACCTGAATTAGGAGGATACCCTGGAGGAGGGCATGGCAACCCACTCTAGTATTCTTACCTGGATAATCCCATGGACAGAGAAGTTTGGCAGGCTACAGTCCATAGGGTTGCAAAGAGTCAGACATGACTGAAGTGACTAAGTGCACACACACGTGCACGCACACACACACACACAGCAGTTTTCTTAGCAGTCCAGCAAAATATTCTTTGCACACGAAGAATTGAAGCTCAAGTTCTTGTTTTCTCTATCAGTGATTAAATGCCCATTTAAGTGCTATGTGAAAGTCCTGACTTTGGAGGAGATTCTGTTCTTTGAATGGATAATACTTGGATAATACTCTTTTGTCAACAAGCTCTTTTGAAAGCTATTTCCTGAGTTTTTCACTATCTCATTCTCTTTTTTTCCTCCTACTTTTCTGGCCACATCTGCTTAACTCAAACTGGGAAGCCCATTATCTCTTCAAATTTAAATTTTACTTTGATGTCCTTGGGGCTTCATAATGGCCATGTTTAACTCAACTGTGGTGCTTATCTATGACTTAGACTGAGCTTATTCAGATACAAAGGATAAATTATTCATTGTTGTTAATTTCTTTTAGAATGACCAAATGTTTTCATCTGCCACCATTTTAAAGAAAGTAACCTGTTTCTTTCTTTCTTTTTTTTTTTTTTTAAATATGTGTTTATTTGACTGCACAGGTTGTATTTGGGGAACCAGGGTTCTTTAGTTGTGACATGTGGGATCTTTAGTTGCAGCATGCAAACTCTTAGTTGTGGCATGTGGAAACTAGTTTCCCTAACCAGGGGTTGAATCTTAGCCACTGGAACTTCTTACTCAGCCTTTAAATTAATAGAAAAGAACTTTCATCTTTTGAGCATCAATGTGTGTCAGAAATTATTCATACATTGTATATATGCGCATATATATATATATATATATATATATATATGCACATACACATATATGATGGTGATGTCATGTCCAAATCTTGTGTATGTGTGTATGTATGTATATGTGTGTGTGTGGCTATTTATGTATATACCACTCCAGTGGCTCAGTGGTAAAGAATCTGCCTGTAATGCAGGAGATACAGGTTTGATACCTGAATTAGGAGGATACCCTGGAGGAGGGCATGGCAACCCACTCTAGTATTCTTACCTGGATAATCCCATGGACAGAGAAGTTTGGCAGGCTACAGTCCATAGGGTTGCAAAGAGTCAGACATGACTGAAGTGACTAAGTGCACACACACGTGCACGCACACACACACACACACAGCAGTTTTCTTAGCAGTCCAGCAAAATATTCTTTGCACACGAAGAATTGAAGCTCAAGTTCTTGTTTTCTCTATCAGTGATTAAATGCCCATTTAAGTGCTATGTGAAAGTCCTGACTTTGGAGGAGATTCTGTTCTTTGAATGGATAATACTTGGATAATACTCTTTTGTCAACAAGCTCTTTTGAAAGCTATTTCCTGAGTTTTTCACTATCTCATTCTCTTTTTTTCCTCCTACTTTTCTGGCCACATCTGCTTAACTCAAACTGGGAAGCCCATTATCTCTTCAAATTTAAATTTTACTTTGATGTCCTTGGGGCTTCATAATGGCCATGTTTAACTCAACTGTGGTGCTTATCTATGACTTAGACTGAGCTTATTCAGATACAAAGGATAAATTATTCATTGTTGTTAATTTCTTTTAGAATGACCAAATGTTTTCATCTGCCACCATTTTAAAGAAAGTAACCTGTTTCTTTCTTTCTTTTTTTTTTTTTTAAATATGTGTTTATTTGACTGCACAGGTTGTATTTGGGGAACCAGGGTTCTTTAGTTGTGACATGTGGGATCTTTAGTTGCAGCATGCAAACTCTTAGTTGTGGCATGTGGAAACTAGTTTCCCTAACCAGGGGTTGAATCTTAGCCACTGGACTCTCTATTTGTTTCTTATATTTTTCTTTGTGAAATGAAACCTTTCTTACTAGGTTATGCTGTTATTATTATATCTTGATTTCTTGGCTTTATTTTAAAATTGCAACCGACTTCTGAAGTTTTGAGGTTTTATAGTTCTGCTAAAAATATCCATTTGTGTGCTGTTTACCAATACCATCAGAATTTGAATCACTTTTATAATAAATCTTGAGTTTTCTTCTCAATTAGTCACTAAGATCTTAATCATTACTTCTTAGACACTATATTAATATACGGGTTATACCAATTAGAGCCATGGAAATGCAAAACTCAATCAGTGAATGAATTAGTGCTCTCTGATAACCCTCTATGTGTTTTTCACTGTCTTCAGTTATTTGACTCTGGACATAGTAGAGATTGCCCTACCATTTTGGAACAATTTTTGTTTGAATTCATTTTTTTTTTTGGGGGGTTTATTTGTTTGCTATGTATATTGTGGGCAGGAGGCCACAGGGCTTGTCATGAAGCTGCATTTGACAGCAAACAGATGTTTATTTACTTGGAATATTGTTTAACTGGGATGATTTGGTGGGCCTTAGAAAAGGAGGGGAGTAGGATGTTAGACATTTTTTTTTTTTTAAAGATTTATTTATTTATTTACTTTGGGCAGGGGTCGGGTTGGGGAGGGAGGGGAGTGGGCGGGCCACTTCTATTGGCTTTCATTTCTCTATTTTCATTCGTCTTCGTTCTTTGGCTCCTGTGGGCCTCCCATCGCGGTGGCCACTGTTGTCGCAGAGCACTGGCTCTGGGCGCATGCGCTCCAGAGCTCGGGCTCGGTGATTGGACACATCGGTCCAGCCGCTCAGCGGCACGTGGGATCTTCCCAGGACAGGGATCGAACCGGCGCCCCTTGCACTGCAAGGCGGTGTCTTTACCCACTGGACCACCAGGGGAAGCCCGGATGTTAGACTTTATATTCCTCGTCTGGTCCCACAATGTTGAAGGAATGAAAGAGATAAAGAACAGAGATAAAATAATGGAAGAGAGTTACAAAATGGATATAGCACCAAAAGGTGAAGTGACTATGGCAGTAAGGCTAGAAGGATTTTATGTGGCATGTGGAAACTAGTTTCCCTAACCAGGGGTTGAATCTTAGCCACTGGACTCTCTATTTGTTTCTTATATTTTTCTTTGTGAAATGAAACCTTTCTTACTAGGTTATGCTGTTATTATTATATCTTGATTTCTTGGCTTTATTTTAAAATTGCAACCGACTTCTGAAGTTTTGAGGTTTTATAGTTCTGCTAAAAATATCCATTTGTGTGCTGTTTACCAATACCATCAGAATTTGAATCACTTTTATAATAAATCTTGAGTTTTCTTCTCAATTAGTCACTAAGATCTTAATCATTACTTCTTAGACACTATATTAATATACGGGTTATACCAATTAGAGCCATGGAAATGCAAAACTCAATCAGTGAATGAATTAGTGCTCTCTGATAACCCTCTATGTGTTTTTCACTGTCTTCAGTTATTTGACTCTGGACATAGTAGAGATTGCCCTACCATTTTGGAACAATTTTTGTTTGAATTCATTTTTTTTTTGGGGGGGTTTATTTGTTTGCTATGTATATTGTGGGCAGGAGGCCACAGGGCTTGTCATGAAGCTGCATTTGACAGCAAACAGATGTTTATTTACTTGGAATATTGTTTAACTGGGATGATTTGGTGGGCCTTAGAAAAGGAGGGGAGTAGGATGTTAGACATTTTTTTTTTTTTAAAGATTTATTTATTTATTTACTTTGGGCAGGGGTCGGGTTGGGGAGGGAGGGGAGTGGGCGGGCCACTTCTATTGGCTTTCATTTCTCTATTTTCATTCGTCTTCGTTCTTTGGCTCCTGTGGGCCTCCCATCGCGGTGGCCACTGTTGTCGCAGAGCACTGGCTCTGGGCGCATGCGCTCCAGAGCTCGGGCTCGGTGATTGGACACATCGGTCCAGCCGCTCAGCGGCACGTGGGATCTTCCCAGGACAGGGATCGAACCGGCGCCCCTTGCACTGCAAGGCGGTGTCTTTACCCACTGGACCACCAGGGGAAGCCCGGATGTTAGACTTTATATTCCTCGTCTGGTCCCACAATGTTGAAGGAATGAAAGAGATAAAGAACAGAGATAAAATAATGGAAGAGAGAGTTACAAAATGGATATAGCACCAAAAGGTGAAGTGACTATGGCAGTAAGGCTAGAAGGATTTTATCTGGCAGGAAAGAGAATTTAGTGAGGAAAATCCACCTGCATAATTTACTTATGGTCCCAGAAGTAACTTTAGCATATTTAACCTCTTATAAATCTGCATCTGTATTCAGATTTGTAAATAACATAGTAGTATCATTAAGCATTTTAAGGACATGTCCATTAGGAGTCATCTTTGTCTGTTTTGCTGTTTATTCAAATATCTTTTCAGTACCTGAGATTTGACTTTTGATTATTCTTTGGTTGGTCTGGATTTGGGAGTCTGAGGCCTGAAGGATTAGTTAGGCTTGTTGTTTAGATGTGAGTAGCTACTGAGTGTTGGTGGTGGCTGTGGTCTTTCTGAACTGTATTACTAGATTTTCTTTTCTGCTGGCTTCTCTTTAGGATGCTGGTACAGACCATTTCTGCTTTCACACCCTTTTCTTATTACTGTAATAGTGAATAATGCTAGCTGCTTATTTTCATGTGTAACCACCCTACACATGTCTACTTAAATTGCTAATCTGTAATTACCTTTTTGGAGGTCAATATGAGTAAATCTGTCTTATTAACCTTCTTGCGGATGGGGAAACTGATTGTTATACATTAAATTATTTTGCCTTTTTTCATGGAGGATAGTTCTGACTCCTAAGCTAATGTGGATTAGTGCCTTCTGGGTTGTCTAGAGAAGATAGGTAAGGCCTTAATTTAGAAAGGCCAGGACTGGCCTTTGGAAGGAGCTTTGAATGTGAACTCTGGTTCTCCCTGGCATGAAACAAGTATTTTTTTTTTTTTTTTTTTTATCAGTTGGCTTGCTTTTATAATCTTTGATTTTCGTACTCATAATAGAGCACTTCAGAACACCTAGGCCATGCTGATCTAGCTCTTTGTTGATATTTCTGCGCAGTGATGTGTTCTCCCTGTGCTGTTGACATTTTCGTTTCACTTTTTCATGTTTTCTGAAATTCTTGGTTACTGAAAGTCTCCTTTAAAAAACATTAAACGCTTTCCAGAGGTTCATAAGTGGCTACCCCAAATTCCTACTCTATGCAGGATGTGAATAAACTATTACCTTAAAAATTTTTTTTTTGGGCCACTTCTGTTAATCTTTCATTTATTTATCTTTGTTCTTTGGCCTGTGTAGGCCTCCGATCGCAGTGGCCTCTGTAGCTGCAGAGCACCAGCTCTGGGTGCATGCACCCCAGAGCACTGGCTCGGTAGTTGGACACATCGGTCCAGCTGCTCCACGGCACGTGGGATCTTCCCAGGCCAGGGATGGAACCGGCGCCCCTTGCACTGCAAGGTGGTGTCCTTACCCACTGGACCACCAGGGAAGCCTTTGAATAAACTATTAATAGAAAAAGAAACACAAATTTTAAATAGGTGAAATTGTGCTCAATTACTCTTAAAATAACGAAATGCAGATTAAACGTATAGAGAAATGCTACTTTTTTTCACCCATTAGATTAGCAGATGTGGGCTTCCCTGGTGGTCCAGTGGGTAAAGACACCGCTTTGCAGTGCAAGGGGCGCCGGTTCGATCCCTGGCCTGGGAAGATCCCACGTGCCGCGTAACGGCTGGACCGATGTGTCCAATCACCGAGCCCGAGCTCTGGAGCGCATGCGCCCAGAGCCAGTGCTCTGCGACAACAGAGGCCACCGCGATGGAAGGCCCACACAGGCCAAAGAACAAAGACGGATGAAAAATAGAGAAATGAAAGACCAATAGAAATAGAAGTGGCCCGCCCACCCTACTCCCTCCCCACCGCACCCCCCGAAAAATAAATAAATAAATGTTGAAAAAAAAAATCTATGTAAAAGGTGTTCATTGCCGTATGTTTTTAATAATGAAAGGTTGAAAAGCAACTAAATGTCTAATAAGAAATTGCTTGAATCAGTTATAACCCATTTATACACTGGAAACACTCCCCAGCAGTTAAAAAATAAAATTGATTTTCGTACTCATAATAGAGCACTTCAGAACACCTAGGCCATGCTGATCTAGCTCTTTGTTGATATTTCTGCAGTGATGTGTTCTCCCTGTGCTGTTGACATTTTCGTTTCACTTTTTCATGTTTTCTGAAATTCTTGGTTACTGAAAGTCTCCTTTAAAAAACATTAAACGCTTTCCAGAGGTTCATAAGTGGCTACCCCAAATTCCTACTCTATGCAGGATGTGAATAAACTATTACCTTAAAAATTTTTTTTTTGGGCCACTTCTGTTAATCTTTCATTTATTTATCTTTGTTCTTTGGCCTGTGTAGGCCTCCGATCGCAGTGGCCTCTGTAGCTGCAGAGCACCAGCTCTGGGTGCATGCACCCCAGAGCACTGGCTCGGTAGTTGGACACATCGGTCCAGCTGCTCCACGGCACGTGGGATCTTCCCAGGCCAGGGATGGAACCGGCGCCCCTTGCACTGCAAGGTGGTGTCCTTACCCACTGGACCACCAGGGAAGCCTTTGAATAAACTATTAATAGAAAAAGAAACACAAATTTTAAATAGGTGAAATTGTGCTCAATTACTCTTAAAATAACGAAATGCAGATTAAACGTATAGAGAAATGCTACTTTTTTTCACCCATTAGATTAGCAGATGTGGGCTTCCCTGGTGGTCCAGTGGGTAAAGACACCGCTTTGCAGTGCAAGGGGCGCCGGTTCGATCCCTGGCCTGGGAAGATCCCACGTGCCGCGTAACGGCTGGACCGATGTGTCCAATCACCGAGCCCGAGCTCTGGAGCGCATGCGCCCAGAGCCAGTGCTCTGCGACAACAGAGGCCACCGCGATGGAAGGCCCACACAGGCCAAAGAACAAAGACGGATGAAAAATAGAGAAATGAAAGACCAATAGAAATAGAAGTGGCCCGCCCACCCTACTCCCTCCCCACCGCACCCCCCGAAAAATAAATAAATAAATGTTGAAAAAAAAAATCTATGTAAAAGGTGTTCATTGCCGTATGTTTTTAATAATGAAAGGTTGAAAAGCAACTAAATGTCTAATAAGAAATTGCTTGAATCAGTTATAACCCATTTATACACTGGAAACACTCCCCAGCAGTTAAAAAATAAAATAGGCAATCCTTTATATGCTGATATAGAAAGATATTCAAGACATTTTATTAAAGATAAGAAAAATAAAAAAAGATGCCTGACAGCATGTATAGTTTGTTGGCTTTTCTATTAAAGACAGAAAATAAACTATATTCCCATTTGCTTTTATATATGTATATGTACATAAAAAAAACTTTTTTAGGAAGAATGAATAAGATAAGTGGTTGGAGTTACCTGTGGAAGAGGAGATTTTCACTATATTCTAAAATAAAACATTTTAAAGCATGCAAACATATCTCTGTGTTTTCATTGCTGTTCAGTTGCTAAGTCATGTTTGACTCTGCACCCATGGACTGCAGCACGCTGGCCTTCCCTGTCCTTCACTATCTCCCGGAGTTTTCTCAAGTTCATGTCTATTGAGTTGGTGATGCCATTCAACCATCTCATCATCCTTTGCTGCCCTCTTTTCCTTTTGTTTTCAGTCTCTCCAAGCATCAGCAATTTTTCCAGTGAGTCGGCTCTTCCCATCAGGTGGCCAAAGTATTGGTAGTATCCTCTATTTCAAATGAGTCGACTGCAGGGAGATCAAACCTGTCAATTCTAAAACAAATCAACTCTGAATGTTCCCTGGAAGGACTGATGCTGAAGGTCCAATACTTTAGAACGAAATACTTTAATTACATTGACTTACCTGAAATGAGTTGCCCTGAGGTGAGGGAAGGAAGAAGCAATGTGGCAGTTGCCTACCATTCAGTTACCAGGTAAGACAGGACATCACCTATTCCCTCCTGTGGGGGTGTCTTGGTGCCCTTGGGAGATCTGAAAATAAGGTAGTAGCAAGGAAATAGAAGTAAAAGGATGCCAAAGGCTAGTTTACATTACTTTGAAATTTTGCCTATAGCTAACCATCTCCATGCAAAGCAAAGGATAGGATGGAGACATTCCTCTTCCTTATTCCTTCACCTGCTTCTCTTGTGAATCAGAATTTAAATCACATTCAGAAACACAGTTTAAAGCAAAGCTTTGAATTAGCACGTGGTTGAGGTATATTACAGGCCAAATATATTTAATTATCTACTCTGGGAACCTTAATGTTTAGAGTCTGGTTACAATGAGTTTTTACTTTCAACGGACTAATTCTCAAACATTTGTAAGACTAATTAGTAACAGCATGTAGTTATTTGCAGGCTCCTAGACTCTGTTATTCTTTGTGGATTTTATTCTTTGGCATTTGGTCTGCTTTTTTCTATATTTTCTCTTTACCCTAAAGCATAGATTTTAGAATCCTGAAATCATACTAGCAATCATAAAGATAACATGTTAAAGGAGAATTTATTATTGTAAACCTACTATCATTCTTTCACAGTTGAGTTAGCCCTATGTACCCAGGATGATTGTTTTAAATTCTATCATTGTAAACAGTTTTTCATTTTTCCTAATTTTTTATTAAAAAATATATATGGACCACTTGGGCAGAATCCCACTTGGGCTCTGGGAACTCACTGGTGAATCAGAGTTTGGTGCTGTTTACTGTGTAGTTTTGCAGAAAAAGATGTTATCTATTTTCTTCTTTCATAACTGCCTCCCCATGCCCTTTGATAATTTAAGTGTAAAATATTGTGACGTAGGAGGATAGGGGAAAGTTGCATAGTTGCTCAACTGTTGTTTCTCTCCTATCCAGTTCATGCTTAGTAAAGAACTTTACCACCATTTATTGAAATGCTTCTTATTTTTAAAATGAGAAAGTTAAACGTAAAAACTTTGATTGCTGATAAGAACTTGCTTGCTGATAAGAACTTGATTGCTGGTAAGAACTTTGTAAGCAGATCTTGGTATGCCATGTAGTATAAATATGTCATTGTGTTGCCAAAAGCTCAGCTTCTCTCTATCCCAGTGCCAGTTGAATCTTGAAGACAGACTTTTGGGTGAAATAGAAAAGGATAGCTTTTATTGCTTTGACAGGCAAAGGGGAGCGGGCTACTGTCCTCAAAGCCATTTTGGAGTGACAAGTTAGTGAAAGAGGTTACTTTGAAATTTTGCCTATAGCTAACCATCTCCATGCAAAGCAAAGGATAGGATGGAGACATTCCTCTTCCTTATTCCTTCACCTGCTTCTCTTGTGAATCAGAATTTAAATCACATTCAGAAACACAGTTTAAAGCAAAGCTTTGAATTAGCACGTGGTTGAGGTATATTACAGGCCAAATATATTTAATTATCTACTCTGGGAACCTTAATGTTTAGAGTCTGGTTACAATGAGTTTTTACTTTCAACGGACTAATTCTCAAACATTTGTAAGACTAATTAGTAACAGCATGTAGTTATTTGCAGGCTCCTAGACTCTGTTATTCTTTGTGGATTTTATTCTTTGGCATTTGGTCTGCTTTTTTCTATATTTTCTCTTTACCCTAAAGCATAGATTTTAGAATCCTGAAATCATACTAGCAATCATAAAGATAACATGTTAAAGGAGAATTTATTATTGTAAACCTACTATCATTCTTTCACAGTTGAGTTAGCCCTATGTACCCAGGATGATTGTTTTAAATTCTATCATTGTAAACAGTTTTTCATTTTTCCTAATTTTTTATTAAAAAATATATATGGACCACTTGGGCAGAATCCCACTTGGGCTCTGGGAACTCACTGGTGAATCAGAGTTTGGTGCTGTTTACTGTGTAGTTTTGCAGAAAAAGATGTTATCTATTTTCTTCTTTCATAACTGCCTCCCCATGCCCTTTGATAATTTAAGTGTAAAATATTGTGACGTAGGAGGATAGGGGAAAGTTGCATAGTTGCTCAACTGTTGTTTCTCTCCTATCCAGTTCATGCTTAGTAAAGAACTTTACCACCATTTATTGAAATGCTTCTTATTTTTAAAATGAGAAAGTTAAACGTAAAAACTTTGATTGCTGATAAGAACTTGCTTGCTGATAAGAACTTGATTGCTGGTAAGAACTTTGTAAGCAGATCTTGGTATGCCATGTAGTATAAATATGTCATTGTGTTGCCAAAAGCTCAGCTTCTCTCTATCCCAGTGCCAGTTGAATCTTGAAGACAGACTTTTGGGTGAAATAGAAAAGGATAGCTTTTATTGCTTTGACAGGCAAAGGGGGACGCAGCGGGCTACTGTCCTCAAAGCCAGGTGTCCCAAAGTAATGAAGACAGTGACAAGTTAGTGAAAGAGGGTGTGATCCGCTCGTGGTCATTCCTCTGATGGGTTGGTGGTGAGGTAAGTGAAGAGTCAACAACCTCAACCGTCAGGTTTAACTGGTCTGGGGTCTGCTTGCTTGTTGGCCGCATACCATAGCTTCTTCTACCTGGAGAGGGTTTCGTATTTGCAAAATAGCTCAAAGATACTGTTGTGTATATCCATTGATGGGGAAATAGAATCTTGCCCCAAGGCTGTTCTTGACTGTTTCTTCCTGATCTCACCTCCCCTCCCTTCCCTAATTAACAACTGCTTGAATCCGCTCATTGGAGCTCAGGAAAGGTCATGGAGCATGAATGAAGGCAGTTTTCTATATTCAAAGAAATGGAGAACACAGGAACGCCCTGTGCCTAGGAGCCCCACGGGGCCCTGCAAGGTATCAGTTGTGTACTGGAAAGAATCTAGGATTTGAAGATTTGATTGGAATACTGACCCACAACTTCCTAATTATATGATCAGATTTAAGTTATTTTTTTTCTTTTGGAGATGTTTATTGTATCCCTGCCATACTGTAGGTGTTCTGTAAATGCTAGCCATTTTTTGATAATTCAGAAGTGGCTGATCAGTAAGAGCTTAAGAGGTGGTACTTGTATTTGGTAATGAGTTCTAGTTTCAGTTTTAGAGTTATATTGCAGGAAAGAGAGGAGGGCGTGAGAGAAGGTTCACGTCCTAGGCCTCAGGTGAGTCACTGGGATGGCCACCAAATGTGAGTTCTTGGCTTTTCACAGGAAAGGGTTCAAGCGTGAGCCGCAGTAAAGCAAAAGGTTTATTCAGGGAGATACATACTCCATAGACAGAGTCTGGTCCATCTTGGTAGGTGTATGGGGTATGGAGTTGTCAATTTTTATCTTAGTTGCTTAGTTGTGTCCGACTCTTTCCAACTCTGTAGACTGTGGCCTGGTAGGCTCCTTTCTTGGTGGAATTCTTCAAGCAAGAATGCTGGAGTGGGTTGCCATTCCTTTCTGCAGGGCGTCTTTCCAACTCAGGGATTGACCCAGGTCTAACAGGCAGATTCTTTACCATCTGAGCCACCAGGGAAGGGTGGGTAATTTCATAGGATAATGAGTGGGGGAGGTTCTTCCAGGTATTTTGAGAAAGGGGCTGGGATTTTTAGCAGCTGGACCACTGCCTACCTTTTGATCTTTCTGTTCAGCTTTGGAACTGTCATTGTGCCTGAGGATGTGTTATTTATCTTGCTGATGTGTCACAGTGAGCTTATGCTTAGGCTCAAGGTCTAGTAGAAGACCACTGGTCTGCTGTCTTGGATCTGTTGGGTTTTGATCAGTTCATATTGTGTCCTCAGGCTATGTCAATCTTTTTAAAGATCCTGCTCCCTTCTTGTCTTAATGTCTCCTTTTCCTTTAGGCTTTTCTCAGTCTAACTTGGTACTTGGGCCAGCCCTCATTCCCTATTTATATCTCTTTGTAAGTTGGCCTCTGAGTTGGGACAGCAGCTCTTTGACTTGATCCCCAAATCAAAGAAGGTAAGATAAAGGCAGATGGAGAGAGCTAGTAGTTGTTAGTTGGACAGAGGTAGAGAGATAAATGCTAACTGGTTCTGTGTTCTTTATTCCCTGCCTGTGGCAGGCAGCCAGCCATTTCCTTAATTCCAGCTTTGCTGTGCCCTGACAGTGATACAACATATTCTTCGCAGAGAAATCCCTGTTGGCAATTGCCGTTTCAGAGAAGAAACTTAAGAGTAGAAGAATCATTTTGATTCAGACTGTTAATGTGTGTGTAAGAGTAGGTGGAGTGAAGAGCTAGGGATTGGCAGGCAATTAAAAGTGGCATGCCAAATCTTCATTTATTCCTTCATTCCTCGGCAGAGGTGGACATTAGTGGGGGTTACCCAGAGACATGCCTCTCTTTCAAATCTTGTGTGGTGACATGGTTTATACAGTGAATCAGCCCCAATATATTAATACATACCATTGAACCCAGCACGTCTAGGAATAGTGACACCTCCTGGCCAATTGCGGGATTTTTAAAATCTCCACTCACATCCCCTCAAGGCTGTTCTATAACATGTGTTGCACTACCCTGTGGGGAACTGTACCTCCTGGAGCTGCTGTATCGCTTTCAGTATGTCTTCAGTATTTCTCCATTTGCCTCTCATTTAATTTCACCTCATTCAGTTTCTTTCTAGCAAGGGCTTCTGTATTTCCATTCTTTTCTCTTCCCACATTTGGCCAGCTAAACTTTAGAAAAGCCTTTCACTGAAGCAATATAGCTTAATGGTTGAGTCTGTGGAGTGTGACTGCCTGTGTTTTTAATTCGCCTTCCTATCTGGTGGTCTTGGGCAAGTTAACTTGTATTCTGTGCCCTTGCTTTCTATAAAATGGGGAAAATAATACCTACCTTACAGGCTTGTTCTGAGGATATTAAAAAAAAATGATGTATGGAGGTTCTCAGCATATCATTTTATGCCAAAAAAGTTACTGATTGTTCCCATCTATTATTTAGCTGCCACTATGCCCTTTCTTTTATGTGCCATAAATAATTTCAGTTGATGAAATGAGTGTCAGTATATATTCAAAGCATAGAAAAGTAAAGGTATTTGGGAGAAAGTAGCTTTAAACAGTTTCTAAACTGAACAAAACTGTCAAAAGTTGTATTTAGAAACTTCATCTATCTCCAAATACTCTTCCTCCATGAATTTTCAGGTTTCCTTTTCTTTAAGCTGCAGCAAGTGAGATAGATATATTTTGAAAGATTCCTTCAGTTAGATTTTTTTGCCATTTTAATTGCTAGTATTGCTCTTAAATTTACAATCTGTACTTAACATTGGATTTAAACTGTCTTCCAATCATTAGGGGCCAATCCTGGGAAAGTAAGCAAGCATTGTTTTAAATAACATTTTGGGAAAAATCTTGGCTGAGATCTTAAAGAGTAACTTACAAATTATCTTTTCATATATAGTCTAGGGGGTTATTCTTTGTTACTCTACCTGTGACTCTCCAAAGCTTCTAAGAAGTCTAATTCTTTTCTTTTTTATTGCTTTTTTTCCTCTCATTTTGGGAAGCCAGTTAGTTAGCTTCTTTCTTTAACTTCATTCAGTCCTAATGCCAAAGTATTTATTTCTGGTTCAGTTTATGTGAGAGCTCAGGTTGTTTCCACTCTAATTTCTCAGTGCTGACTCTTCTGACAATTTTTAGTTGTGACCGAGCTTCAGTTCAGTTTCTTTCTAGCAAGGGCTTCTGTATTTCCATTCTTTTCTCTTCCCACATTTGGCCAGCTAAACTTTAGAAAAGCCTTTCACTGAAGCAATATAGCTTAATGGTTGAGTCTGTGGAGTGTGACTGCCTGTGTTTTTAATTCGCCTTCCTATCTGGTGGTCTTGGGCAAGTTAACTTGTATTCTGTGCCCTTGCTTTCTATAAAATGGGGAAAATAATACCTACCTTACAGGCTTGTTCTGAGGATATTAAAAAAATGATGTATGGAGGTTCTCAGCATATCATTTTATGCCAAAAAAGTTACTGATTGTTCCCATCTATTATTTAGCTGCCACTATGCCCTTTCTTTTATGTGCCATAAATAATTTCAGTTGATGAAATGAGTGTCAGTATATATTCAAAGCATAGAAAAGTAAAGGTATTTGGGAGAAAGTAGCTTTAAACAGTTTCTAAACTGAACAAAACTGTCAAAAGTTGTATTTAGAAACTTCATCTATCTCCAAATACTCTTCCTCCATGAATTTTCAGGTTTCCTTTTCTTTAAGCTGCAGCAAGTGAGATAGATATATTTTGAAAGATTCCTTCAGTTAGATTTTTTTGCCATTTTAATTGCTAGTATTGCTCTTAAATTTACAATCTGTACTTAACATTGGATTTAAACTGTCTTCCAATCATTAGGGGCCAATCCTGGGAAAGTAAGCAAGCATTGTTTTAAATAACATTTTGGGAAAAATCTTGGCTGAGATCTTAAAGAGTAACTTACAAATTATCTTTTCATATATAGTCTAGGGGGTTATTCTTTGTTACTCTACCTGTGACTCTCCAAAGCTTCTAAGAAGTCTAATTCTTTTCTTTTATATTGTTTTTTTTTTTCCTCTCATTTTGGGAAGCCAGTTAGTTAGCTTCTTTCTTTAACTTCATTCAGTCCTAATGCCAAAGTATTTATTTCTGGTTCAGTTTATGTGAGAGCTCAGGTTGTTTCCACTCTAATTTCTCAGTGCTGACTCTTCTGACAATTTGTGTCCAGCGTCATATAGTGACCGAGCTGTTACAGTATGAAAGGGGTTTACTTTTTCACAAGCAGGCATGATCGCTCTCCTGCCCTTGATCCATCAACTCTTTGTGATTTGTACCTTGAGAATGATCTCTAATCATTGTTTGGGTTAGCATTTCTCTTTCAAGTTACAGATAAGGAACTGCTTTTAAATCACCTACTAGCGAGATAGAAAACTATCATTTTCTTCTACTCTCATCAGCTGACCCAGCCTGTTCTATATGATTCTTGGTCTTTGCCCAGACTCTTCATTGGTGCTGTAATAAAATCAGACCTAACCCATTGTCTAGTTATGTTGAGATAACTTCCACATCAAGAAAGTTAATTAGTCATTATTGATGATAGATATATGTTATACCTTCAGTCAGACTAGTTCACCCTCAAAAGTCCAGTTGGTTTTTTTGTTTCTTCTTTTTTTTTTAAATTTTGGCCCCTTTTGTTGGTTTTTTAGTTATTTATTTTCATCCATCTTTATTCTTTGGCCTGTGTGGGCCTTCCATTGCAGTGACCTCTCTTGTTGCAGAGCACCGGCCCTGGGAGCACGCGCTCCAGAACGCTGCCTGGTAATTTTACACACCGGTCCAGCCACTTGGTGGCACATGGGATATTCCTAGGCCGAGGATTGAACCGGTACCGCTTGCACTGCAAGGTGGACTCTATCCACTGGACCATCAGGGAAGCCCCCAGTTGGTTTTTAAGAGAAACTAAACATTTGTGGGACTCAAAGTATTAGACCCTATGATGATGGTTATTACAAGGCCAGTCTTTGGAAGTTTTAAGCTTTGGATTTGTGAAACGTATTTGGAAGAATTTCAACCTGGGCATTAACAATTTTTTTTTTTATAATAAAGGCACATGAGGGGGATTCCTTGGTGGTTCAGTGGCTAGGATGCCAAGCTCCCTATGCAGGGGGCCTGGGTTCGATCCTGGTCAGGGATGTGTTTTTTTTCCTCTCATTTTGGGAAGCCAGTTAGTTAGCTTCTTTCTTTAACTTCATTCAGTCCTAATGCCAAAGTATTTATTTCTGGTTCAGTTTATGTGAGAGCTCAGGTTGTTTCCACTCTAATTTCTCAGTGCTGACTCTTCTGACAATTTGTGTCCAGCGTCATATAGTGACCGAGCTGTTACAGTATGAAAGGGGTTTACTTTTTCACAAGCAGGCATGATCGCTCTCCTGCCCTTGATCCATCAACTCTTTGTGATTTGTACCTTGAGAATGATCTCTAATCATTGTTTGGGTTAGCATTTCTCTTTCAAGTTACAGATAAGGAACTGCTTTTAAATCACCTACTAGCGAGATAGAAAACTATCATTTTCTTCTACTCTCATCAGCTGACCCAGCCTGTTCTATATGATTCTTGGTCTTTGCCCAGACTCTTCATTGGTGCTGTAATAAAATCAGACCTAACCCATTGTCTAGTTATGTTGAGATAACTTCCACATCAAGAAAGTTAATTAGTCATTATTGATGATAGATATATGTTATACCTTCAGTCAGACTAGTTCACCCTCAAAAGTCCAGTTGGTTTTTTTGTTTCTTCTTTTTTTTTTAAATTTTGGCCCCTTTTGTTGGTTTTTTAGTTATTTATTTTCATCCATCTTTATTCTTTGGCCTGTGTGGGCCTTCCATTGCAGTGACCTCTCTTGTTGCAGAGCACCGGCCCTGGGAGCACGCGCTCCAGAACGCTGCCTGGTAATTTTACACACCGGTCCAGCCACTTGGTGGCACATGGGATATTCCTAGGCCGAGGATTGAACCGGTACCGCTTGCACTGCAAGGTGGACTCTATCCACTGGACCATCAGGGAAGCCCCCAGTTGGTTTTTAAGAGAAACTAAACATTTGTGGGACTCAAAGTATTAGACCCCTATGATGATGGTTATTACAAGGCCAGTCTTTGGAAGTTTTAAGCTTTGGATTTGTGAAACGTATTTGGAAGAATTTCAACCTGGGCATTAACAATTTTTTTTTTTATAATAAAGGCACATGAGGGGGATTCCTTGGTGGTTCAGTGGCTAGGATGCCAAGCTCCCTATGCAGGGGGCCTGGGTTCGATCCCTGGTCAGGGAACTAGATCCCACATGCTACTAAGACCTGGTACAGCCAAATAAATAGACATATTAAAAGAAAAAAAAAATTAAAAAAAAAAAAGACACATGAGATTTAAACATGAGGAATATTTAAATTCCTTTCCTGAAGTAAATAATTCTAATTTATTCAAATTTATTTTGGAATGACTAGCATAAACAAGATTCTAGTAGTTTGATTTAAAAAAAAAAAAAAACCTAGATAACATTTACTGAGTTTTTGAAGTGTCAATCATACTGCATGTGCAGTCTCATTTAATATAATATTTCCATATATACGTACATATATATTTGTATATATGGCACGTTTTATACCTGACTCATATAACAAGTAAATAAATTACGATTTCAAGAGGTGAAGCAGTCTGCTCAAGGTCGCATAGATATTGAGTAGGAAATTTACCCTATTGTTGTTCACAAGTTAGCTTTATTATATTATACATATCTCCAAAAAATTTAGGTGGGAGGTTCAAAAATATCTCCTTACTCATTAGTATGAGTAGTTTTGAAGCTAAGTAAAACAACTTCTTGCTAGTAAATCTCTGTATGCTCTGTTGTCTGTTCTTGGGAGAAAAAGCCACATCTTGCAATTGTGCTCAGAGATTGTGGATTTTAGTGCATCTACCTGCCTTCTGAGAGATGTTGCGGATTGTTCCAAAGATAAAATAATATTGTTGCTTTAATTCACCTGTGCTGTTTTGTAGGCTAGATTGTCATCCTCCTGAAGGACTGATTTTTTACTTATGTGATTCCTCAACTGTTGTCTAAGTGGATTAAAAGCTACCTGTGTCAGATACTACTGGCTAATGATGGTTGGGGTCAAATTCTCCAGGACTGTTTGGAAGACCTCTGCTTTGGAATGTAGGTGGTTATTACAAGTCCAGTCTTTGGAAGTTTTAAGCTTTGGATTTGTGAAACGTATTTGGAAGAATTTCAACCTGGGCATTAACAATTTTTTTTTTTATAATAAAGGCACATGAGGGGGATTCCTTGGTGGTTCAGTGGCTAGGATGCCAAGCTCCCTATGCAGGGGGCCTGGGTTCGATCCCTGGTCAGGGAACTAGATCCCACATGCTACTAAGACCTGGTACAGCCAAATAAATAGACATATTAAAAGAAAAAAAAAATTAAAAAAAAAAAAGACACATGAGATTTAAACATGAGGAATATTTAAATTCCTTTCCTGAAGTAAATAATTCTAATTTATTCAAATTTATTTTGGAATGACTAGCATAAACAAGATTCTAGTAGTTTGATTTAAAAAAAAAAAAAACCTAGATAACATTTACTGAGTTTTTGAAGTGTCAATCATACTGCATGTGCAGTCTCATTTAATATAATATTTCCATATATACGTACATATATATTTGTATATATGGCACGTTTTATACCTGACTCATATAACAAGTAAATAAATTACGATTTCAAGAGGTGAAGCAGTCTGCTCAAGGTCGCATAGATATTGAGTAGGAAATTTACCCTATTGTTGTTCACAAGTTAGCTTTATTATATTATACATATCTCCAAAAAATTTAGGTGGGAGGTTCAAAAATATCTCCTTACTCATTAGTATGAGTAGTTTTGAAGCTAAGTAAAACAACTTCTTGCTAGTAAATCTCTGTATGCTCTGTTGTCTGTTCTTGGGAGAAAAAGCCACATCTTGCAATTGTGCTCAGAGATTGTGGATTTTAGTGCATCTACCTGCCTTCTGAGAGATGTTGCGGATTGTTCCAAAGATAAAATAATATTGTTGCTTTAATTCACCTGTGCTGTTTTGTAGGCTAGATTGTCATCCTCCTGAAGGACTGATTTTTTACTTATGTGATTCCTCAACTGTTGTCTAAGTGGATTAAAAGCTACCTGTGTCAGATACTACTGGCTAATGATGGTTGGGGTCAAATTCTCCAGGACTGTTTGGAAGACCTCTGCTTTGGAATGTAGGTGGTTCTATATAGAACTTTTCAAAAGAAAGCTGTCCTGTCTTCTCATTTATGACTTTCTGAATTGTGTTCCTGTGACTTTATGAGCTCTCCTCTAGTGCCTTTCTCCTACTTTTCAAAAGTGGGTAGAAGCTTCTTAGAAATTTCAAAAAAAAAAAAAAAAAGAAATATTAGAAAATGCTATGAAAATGGAACAAAGAACAAAAGATAAAATACTTCAAATAGTAAGCTCAGAATAAAATAAAACTACAAAACCAGTTAAATGACTATTGTTAAGGAAAGAAAATTAAAAATAATAAGTGGTAAATAAAAGTTTATAGTAAAAATATAAAAGTTGAGTAAATTTCCTTGAGTTAAATGTGTATGTGTGCATGCGTGTGTGTGTATGTGAATGTGTCTGTGAACACAATATATCTGTATGCTAGAATTAGCATTGGTTTAAACTAAGCTCATGTTTCATGCTTTCGGTCATATGACTCAACTAAGCCCTTTGTGAGAATATTAGACTTTGGAAATCTTTACTTGATGGTCCACCTTAAATAGTTTTGCTATCAGGGGGACCAATAGGGACATAGATGTGTTTTTGTATGGTTCAGATGAGAGCAATAATCTTGTGGTTTGTAATGGGTCTAAATGGTTCTGCGTTTTTATATTAAGCATGTTAAATTGTCATGGCCTTTTGCTATATAACTATAGTTCCACAATAATAATAGCTTACATTAGTTTAGCCCCTTGTCTCTGAGAACTGCTCTCAATTACATTATTATCTCTGCAAATGCTCTTTGATTTTATATATTACTCTAGTAATTCCTAAAATGTTTAGTTGATGTCAACAGCTTTTAGTTTCTTCTCCTTTAAGATTGAATCCTATTTAAAATATACCAGGGTATGCATACAATAGTAAGTTATCACAGTTTACCTGCTTTGTGAGAGAGTAGTAGTATTTATTTTTCAGTGGGATTTTTGAATCTCTGAGCTTTTAAAAACAAAATCTTTTGAAAATAGTAGTTATAAAAGTGGTGATCTGTGATGGTTTGTGGCAATTCTAAGAAATTAGATAAAAACTATAAGGAGCTATCTTTTTAACATGTTTCCTTTCTCTTCTCCCTCCCTCCTTCTCTTCTTTCCTTTCTGTATCAAAGGTAAGAAATATATAGCATGTTTTCCTACTGTTTCTACAAAGATCGAGGGTGTGAAACAATACATATTTTTTCATGAAAATGTCAGGGTGCCATGATAGCTCTGTCCTTAGGCCAAGTCTTATTCATTTGGATATTTGCCTTGGATTTGCAAGGGAACAGTTTTACTGTTGAGTATCTGTTGTTTGAAAGGAGATCTCACGTTAAGTTTTACTATGCACTTAAATCACGTTTTAGACGAGATTCTTGCTTCATTAAAGGATGCTAGACTGTCTGATGGTTTAACATGAACATGTCTTGAACTTCTGTAGCTGATAATGAGGACTGCCTTTTAGTTGCTATGCTCTTGACATTATTTGTAACATCTGATAAATTTCAAAGCATACTTTAAAAAATGGTTTTATTCTGATATCATCAACCTTGACCACTAGTTGAGTTGGAGAGATTACAGTCTGTTGTCTTAGTTACTTATGAAATGAAACATTTTTCAGATTGCTTAGCTCGTAAGGTACTGATAGTTTGTTTTTTAAAATATGTTTAAGATATAGTAGATATTTATGTTTTAAGACTGTATATTTATTAACATTTTTAAAGAACCTCTCGAAAGAACATTCTTAACACAATACAAAATTTGAAGATTTGTCTGATAGTGAGGAGTATTTTTTTTTTTTTATATTTATTATTTATTTATTTGAGGGGGGCGGATTGGGGAGGGAGGGGGCGGGTGGGCCACTCCATTGGTCTTTCATCTATCAATTTCCATCCATCTTGTTCTTTGGCCCGTGTGGGCCTCCCATCGCGGTGACCTCTGTTGTCGCAGAGCACCGGCTCTGGGTGCATGCGCTCCAGAGCTCCGGCTCGATAACTGGACACATTGGTCCAGCCGCTCCGTGGCACGTGGGATCTTCCCAGGCCAGGGATGGAACTGGCGCCCCTCGCACTGCAAGGCGGTGTCCTTACCCACTGGACCACCAGGGAAGCTCATGAGGAGTATTTTTTAAAAAATCACTATTTTGATTAATATTTATCTTCATATGGGCGTGTGTGATAGACATTGGAGAGGGCGGGCCCATATGTACTTGTTCTTTCTGGAGGATGCCATGGTTGTTCACATATCCAGACCTCTGCTTAGGCCTCCTTGGTGCTAGTCCAGGGCCTGGCACACTCTAGGTAGCGTAATCAATATTTGCTGAATTAATGTCTCCTTTTCCCCACTGGGACCTTTCTTATCTTTTTTATATGACAAATTCCTGATTATTTTTCAAGGTCAGGTCTAAAAGTCACCTCTTTTGGTTTCTCTTCTTTTTTTTCAGCAGAATTAAATATTTTGTGCATGTTTTGTGACACTCTCATAATAGTATCTAATATGCCCCATTGGCTATTGTGTTCTTTCTGTCTTTTTTGCTGTCATTAATAGCATGTAACATATTTTAGTTATCATTACATCACCAGCTCTTAAAACACTCCATGGTATAATAGGCACTTAATAAATGCTTGTTGATTCAGTGAAATCTAACATTAGCATTTGAAATAGGGTGACTTGGAAAGGGAACGAACATATTGATTGCCTATGAACATATTGATTGCCTACGTTAAGATCTTCATTAGTTCCTTGAGAATTCAACGCCATATAGTATTTCAAATAATTTTGGAAAAGAGGAGGTACTATTTTTATTTTACCTCTTTTACCTTCAGAAGGGAAACGACATGGCTGACAAGTACAGAACTAGACTTTCTTTTGTTTCATCTCATATCAAAGCTGTATTAAGTGGTCTCCTATCTAAGTTTCTTCACTTAAGTTGCTCATATTATAAAAACATATCCAATTTCACCTTCATTTATCAAGGTGATTGCATTCTTCCTACATGTAACATTTTCATCATCACAATCACATGTAAAATCTCTTACCAACTACTGAAGTTTGAATTCTGATCCTTTATGGCTAAAATACCTTGGAAGTCAATTTAAAAATGAAAACAACTCCCATAATTTAAAATGGACTTTATATAGCATTGAAAGTTATGTGAACATATCTCATGATAGTGGATTTTCTCACTTGTATTCTGTCTCTATTACTTAAAAAAGTCTCCCAAGACAGAATTCATTCATGATAATGCATACTGCATTGTGTAGAGTGGATTAGGTTATATTCTCAGTCACTAAGGCAAGCCTGTAGGGCTTCTACTATATATAAACATTTATATATTTGTACTTATATTTATTTTAAGTCATGCCTATTTCTTTTAAACACTTCTCTGTCCCTGTCTCACCGCTAGATTGCATTGAAATGCATTGTAAGGGATATATTTTATAAATGAGTTGGATGGGGATTTGATTTTAGTTGTCAAATTTTAGTTTGCTGTCACTTTGGAAGTGGCACTGTTACCTTTGTTTCTGTGTAGTCCAGCCCTTGCTGTTAAAAAGGTAGGTTTTAGTGCCCTGTTTCCAGATTATTATTTTTTAATTAATAGGACAGCATCAGGGAATACAAATATTTTTATCAGGAATCCATGGAGGTTTTGATATTGGTAATTAGCTTAGTTGCTTAGAATAATGTAGTAGTCAGTTGGAAGTCCTTGGTTTGATACCTCCTGGACCACCTAGTGGTTCCTGAAAGGTTGCTTTGACCTCAGGCATTTTGAGCTTGCCATTTGCATTTGCTCTGGAATGACTCTTCTCTGAAGATCTTCACACTGGAATCTTTCACCCAGTCATTCCAGCTCCTCTGATGTGAGTCATGCACCCCCACTACTCTGAGTTACATTCTCAGATTTATCTGCCATTGCTTGTGGAATGTTGTGTCGTTACTTTCAGAATGCTCAGAACAGTACCTGACATTCAATAAATATTTACAGAACAAACTAAAAGTCTGTATAGGTAATTAGGCATATGATTTTTTTAGTAGTCTACTAACACTATATTTTTAGAGTGTTAGGATGGCTTTTCCTTAGCCTCAGGGTATGATGCTCAGTGATAGGGTAATCCTACCCTACAGTTCCAAGCAGCTTTAGTTGATGAGTAGACTCAGTATTAGTCCTGAGCAAGTGAATTCTTAGAAAGAAGATTTCATCAGTCCGCTGTGTCTATAGATTCTTACATGATTCCTTATTTCACTGTATATGGATAGAGCAGTGCTAAGTGATTTATTGTCTTTTGTCTTGCTGACTGATGGTAGTGGTTGGTACTGGAAGTGGGGAAGCTGGTGGAGGGAGAGATTAAGGAGAAAGGACTGGTTCTGGTGTGGCAGTCATCTAGGAACTGATAGAAGCTTTAAATTTTTAGTTTGAGGAACACAGAGGTAATCGATACATTAATTAAATCTATTTAGTCTTTAAGTAAATTACTTAAATCATGAAAATTTTGAAAATCATGTTCATATTTTACACTGTCTTCTTCCTAGAGAACACATTTCATTAGTCTAGGAAAGAGTACAGAAATTATTTTCCAGTATCTTGATGTGCCTTCAGACTGTCAGCAATGACAGGAAGTGTGCTGATTGAGAGGAGTGGCTTTGCAACCATAAATGTAATTGCAGAATATTTCTTGTGTGCTTCATAGAAACCAGGTAAGAGAGGATGGTGGCTTAGAGTTTGGGTTCTGGAGTCAGATTCTTGAATCAAAGTTGCAGAACTATCCTTAGTATCCAAGCTGTGTGGACTTGGATGAATTATGTACCATCTTCCTAGGTTTTCTTACTTGTGCAGCTAATGATAGTACTTTCTTCATAGAGCCCTTGTCCAATTTGCCAGGCATTTTGAGCTTGCCATTTGCATTTGCTCTGGAATGACTCTTCTCTGAAGATCTTCACACTGGAATCTTTCACCCAGTCATTCCAGCTCCTCTGATGTGAGTCATGCACCCCCACTACTCTGAGTTACATTCTCAGATTTATCTGCCATTGCTTGTGGAATGTTGTGTCGTTACTTTCAGAATGCTCAGAACAGTACCTGACATTCAATAAATATTTACAGAACAAACTAAAAGTCTGTATAGGTAATTAGGCATATGATTTTTTTAGTAGTCTACTAACACTATATTTTTAGAGTGTTAGGATGGCTTTTCCTTAGCCTCAGGGTATGATGCTCAGTGATAGGGTAATCCTACCCTACAGTTCCAAGCAGCTTTAGTTGATGAGTAGACTCAGTATTAGTCCTGAGCAAGTGAATTCTTAGAAAGAAGATTTCATCAGTCCGCTGTGTCTATAGATTCTTACATGATTCCTTATTTCACTGTATATGGATAGAGCAGTGCTAAGTGATTTATTGTCTTTTGTCTTGCTGACTGATGGTAGTGGTTGGTACTGGAAGTGGGGAAGCTGGTGGAGGGAGAGATTAAGGAGAAAGGACTGGTTCTGGTGTGGCAGTCATCTAGGAACTGATAGAAGCTTTAAATTTTTAGTTTGAGGAACACAGAGGTAATCGATACATTAATTAAATCTATTTAGTCTTTAAGTAAATTACTTAAATCATGAAAATTTTGAAAATCATGTTCATATTTTACACTGTCTTCTTCCTAGAGAACACATTTCATTAGTCTAGGAAAGAGTACAGAAATTATTTTCCAGTATCTTGATGTGCCTTCAGACTGTCAGCAATGACAGGAAGTGTGCTGATTGAGAGGAGTGGCTTTGCAACCATAAATGTAATTGCAGAATATTTCTTGTGTGCTTCATAGAAACCAGGTAAGAGAGGATGGTGGCTTAGAGTTTGGGTTCTGGAGTCAGATTCTTGAATCAAAGTTGCAGAACTATCCTTAGTATCCAAGCTGTGTGGACTTGGATGAATTATGTACCATCTTCCTAGGTTTTCTTACTTGTGCAGCTAATGATAGTACTTTCTTCATAGAGCTATGGGAAGGGTTAAATGAGATCTTGCATGTAAAACACAGAAGCATTCTCTGGCACATCATGTGAGGGGCAATAACTGCTATTATTAATACAATCAGTGCTAGTTCTATACCCTTTACATGTGACTCTTCAGTACTAATGCACATTAAAACACATCATGGGAAAATACATTAAAGGATGGTCATAATTTTTTCAGCTTATTGATGTTTATGTTTGGAAAGGAGAACTTGGGCTTCAACAGGTACAGTGGAGGACTCCACTCCCTATGAAAGGTTGAAATTAATGAATACCTAAAAAACCCAAAGCTCTGAAATCTTCAGAGTGTTATAAGTTTGTATTAAAAATAAAAATGTTTCCTTGACAGTTCTAATTTGAAATAGGAACACTGTATATTTAATTTCAGGTAAATCAAGGAAAAATGACTTTAGAAGGTTATCTTATGCAGGAGAAAAGCTTTTCTTTTGTTTTCATCTCCTCCCCCCAAACATGAGCGGAGGCTTTTTCAGTTACAAATGGTAAGATGTAGTGACAAAATGTTCAGTGAAACTTTAAAAGTATAGCTGTTTCTTTAGAAAATGTTAGATTTCATTCCATATAATTTTAAAGATAAAGTGAGTATTGAAAGTGCTGACTCTTTATTCATTTTCTCAAAGCAGAAAGCCTTTGAAGGAGCATGGTATGTGATAGGGGTCACAGGGAGTTATAAGAAGTTATCAGGATTAGGCTACACTTGAATTTTTCACTTAAGAAATAATTAAAACCCACTGTTGGGCGCTGAGAAGAATAAAAAGGTGAAAAAGGCCCAGATGCAGCTTTCCGAGGGATTATAAAGATTGAATAAAATACTAGAAAAATAGTTTTAATAGAAAGTAGAAGGTGGTAGATGATGAAAGAAAAGTAGAATCAGTGTGCTGGGAGGTGTTTTTTCCAGTTATAGACCTCAAGAAGAGCTTGAAAAGGGGTGGTAATTGCAGAATATTTCTTGTGTGCTTCATAGAAACCAGGTAAGAGAGGATGGTGGCTTAGAGTTTGGGTTCTGGAGTCAGATTCTTGAATCAAAGTTGCAGAACTATCCTTAGTATCCACGCTGTGTGGACTTGGATGAATTATGTACCATCTTCCTAGGTTTTCTTACTTGTGCAGCTAATGATAGTACTTTCTTCATAGAGCTATGGGAAGGGTTAAATGAGATCTTGCATGTAAAACACAGAAGCATTCTCTGGCACATCATGTGAGGGGCAATAACTGCTATTATTAATACAATCAGTGCTAGTTCTATACCCTTTACATGTGACTCTTCAGTACTAATGCACATTAAAACACATCATGGGAAAATACATTAAAGGATGGTCATAATTTTTTCAGCTTATTGATGTTTATGTTTGGAAAGGAGAACTTGGGCTTCAACAGGTACAGTGGAGGACTCCACTCCCTATGAAAGGTTGAAATTAATGAATACCTAAAAAACCCAAAGCTCTGAAATCTTCAGAGTGTTATAAGTTTGTATTAAAAATAAAAATGTTTCCTTGACAGTTCTAATTTGAAATAGGAACACTGTATATTTAATTTCAGGTAAATCAAGGAAAAATGACTTTAGAAGGTTATCTTATGCAGGAGAAAAGCTTTTCTTTTGTTTTCATCTCCTCCCCCCAAACATGAGCGGAGGCTTTTTCAGTTACAAATGGTAAGATGTAGTGACAAAATGTTCAGTGAAACTTTAAAAGTATAGCTGTTTCTTTAGAAAATGTTAGATTTCATTCCATATAATTTTAAAGATAAAGTGAGTATTGAAAGTGCTGACTCTTTATTCATTTTCTCAAAGCAGAAAGCCTTTGAAGGAGCATGGTATGTGATAGGGGTCACAGGGAGTTATAAGAAGTTATCAGGATTAGGCTACACTTGAATTTTTCACTTAAGAAATAATTAAAACCCACTGTTGGGCGCTGAGAAGAATAAAAAGGTGAAAAAGGCCCAGATGCAGCTTTCCGAGGGATTATAAAGATTGAATAAAATACTAGAAAAATAGTTTTAATAGAAAGTAGAAGGTGGTAGATGATGAAAGAAAAGTAGAATCAGTGTGCTGGGAGGTGTTTTTTCCAGTTATAGACCTCAAGAAGAGCTTGAAAATGAGGTGGTGTTTGAACTGGGCCTAGAATTGATAAATACCAATACACATCAGAAGCCATGAAGGAGAAATGCATCCTGGATAAAGGGATTGGAATGTGCAAGGACTAGGGACAGAAATCTGAGAATTATTTATGGGGAGCAGTAAGTTATAGTTTATTTCTCCAAGAATACTTGTCAGAAGAGATACCATGCACAAAGAAGTTTCTATGGTGAAATTGTTATTGAACTAAGTTCATGTACTGGATGCACAGTGAAACCAAATAAAGCAAAATGTCAGAGTGTGGAGCAGAGAAAGGTTTATTGTAGGGCCAAGCATGGAGAACAGGTGGCTCATGCTTAAAAACCCTAAACTTCCTGTTGTTTGAAGAAAAAAAATAGGCAAAGTTTGGGGTGAAGGCTGAACAATGTGTGGCTTTCTTCTAGCTGGTTGGTGGTGAGGTAGCAAGGGGTACTCCAGGAATCTTGCTCTCAACCTGCAGTTGCCATCCTCCAAAGACCCTGATGTTGGGAAAGATTGAGGGCAAGAGTGTTGAGGTCTGTTTGCGGGTTGGGAAAGAATTTCCAGACATGAGGTACAGTGAGGGGAAAGTACAGTTTATTAGAGTGCGGAAAGGGAGACTTGCTGCCAGTACTGCGGGTCGGCTTAAGGGAGAAGGTGGGAGATACTGCTAGGACAGTGGGCCGGCTCAAAGGAGAGCCTACGTGGTTAGCGTGGGAGACACTGTGAGAACAGCAGGCCTCACAGCGGGTCGGCTCAAGGGAGAGCCAACCCCAAGCAGGGGTCTTTGATCCATTTTATAGCCAGAGTCTAAGGAGTGGCCTAGGAGTCTTAAGGATCCTTGCTGATTGGCAGTCTACTGGGTTAGGGTAGAGTGATGACTACTGTATTAGGGAAAGACAGCAGGGTCCACAGAGCGGCATAGGGTTCTTAAGGATTGGGCAGTGTACTACAGCCTGGGGGATGAGAGGAAAATAAGTGTCTGGTTTATCTCTTCTTGCATTCCAAGACCTTCTCCGTTTGCCTTGTTCTTTCATCCTTGGGCACCACAAAAAGGAGAAGGGGGCAACAGAGGATGAGATGGTTGGATGGCATCACCAACTCAGTGGATATGTGTATGTCCATCACAGTTATAGACCTCAAGAAGAGCTTGAAAATGAGGTGGTGTTTGAACTGGGCCTAGAATTGATAAATACCAATACACATCAGAAGCCATGAAGGAGAAATGCATCCTGGATAAAGGGATTGGAATGTGCAAGGACTAGGGACAGAAATCTGAGAATTATTTATGGGGAGCAGTAAGTTATAGTTTATTTCTCCAAGAATACTTGTCAGAAGAGATACCATGCACAAAGAAGTTTCTATGGTGAAATTGTTATTGAACTAAGTTCATGTACTGGATGCACAGTGAAACCAAATAAAGCAAAATGTCAGAGTGTGGAGCAGAGAAAGGTTTATTGTAGGGCCAAGCATGGAGAACAGGTGGCTCATGCTTAAAAACCCTAAACTTCCTGTTGTTTGAAGAAAGAACAGAGGCAAAGTTTGGGGTGAAGGCTGAACAATGTGTGGCTTTCTTCTAGCTGGTTGGTGGTGAGGTAGCAAGGGGTACTCCAGGAATCTTGCTCTCAACCTGCAGTTGCCATCCTCCAAAGACCCTGATGTTGGGAAAGATTGAGGGCAAGAGTGTTGAGGTCTGTTTGCGGGTTGGGAAAGAATTTCCAGACATGAGGTACAGTGAGGGGAAAGTACAGTTTATTAGAGTGCGGAAAGGAGACTTGCTGCCAGTACTGCGGGTCGGCTTAAGGGAGAAGGTGGGAGATACTGCTAGGACAGTGGGCCGGCTCAAAGGAGAGCCTACGTGGTTAGCGTGGGAGACACTGTGAGAACAGCAGGCCTCACAGCGGGTCGGCTCAAGGGAGAGCCAACCCCAAGCAGGGGTCTTTGATCCATTTTATAGCCAGAGTCTAAGGAGTGGCCTAGGAGTCTTAAGGATCCTTGCTGATTGGCAGTCTACTGGGTTAGGGTAGAGTGATGACTACTGTATTAGGGAAAGACAGCAGGGTCCACAGAGCGGCATAGGGTTCTTAAGGATTGGGCAGTGTACTACAGCCTGGGGGATGAGAGGAAAATAAGTGTCTGGTTTATCTCTTCTTGCATTCCAAGACCTTCTCCGTTTGCCTTGTTCTTTCATCCTTGGGCACCACAAAAAGGAGAAGGGGGCAACAGAGGATGAGATGGTTGGATGGCATCACCAACTCAGTGGATATGTGTATGTCCATCACAGTTATGTCCAACTCTTTGTGATTCCGTGGACAGAAGTCTTCTGGGCTCCTCTGTTCATGAAATTCTCCAGGCAGCAGTACTGGAGTGGGTTGCCATTTCCTTCTCCAGGGGATCTTCCCAACCCAGCGATAGAACCTGGATTTCCCATGTTGTAGGCAGATTCTTTACCATCTAAACCACAGTGGGCATGAGTTTGAACAAACTCCGGGTGATAGTGAAGGCCAGGAAAACCTGCTGTGCTGCAGTTTATGGGGTTGCAGACAGTTGGACATGACTTAGCAACTGAACCATAGTGAACAACCTGGGTGGGAGCTTTGACTCTGCAGAAGAGCTCTAAGATACTGGTATGTATATTCCTTCAGCGACTTCCTAGATAGCGCTAGTGGTAAAGAACCGACTTGCCAGTGCAGGAGACATAAGAGACATAAGGGTTTGATCCTTGGGTTGGGAAGATACCTTGGAGAGGGAAATAGTATCTAACCCACTCTAGTATTCCTGCTTGAAGAATCCGATCGACAGAGGAGCCTGGTCCATGGGGTCACAAAGAGTTGGACATCACTGAAGTGACTTAGCATGCATGCATATTCCTTCAGGATGAACCAAGACCTTGCCCCAAGCTGCCTTATTATTTCTTGATTACTCCTCATTTTTTGTGGCAGCTATTTGAATCTGCCCTTTGAAACTCAGGGAATGTCAGGGCAGCTGAAAGAAGCCTATTTCCTACGAACAAGAAATAGAAAACACAGAAAGGATTTGTACTCAGGAACCCCACAGGATCTTGCCCAGTTTCAGTGTTCTCTGCTCCTTTTTGGAAGAGAGGGGACACCAGAAGGGTCGACTGCATTGGTTTAAGCCTAAAGAAATACAGACTGATTGAGAGAAAAGAAGTGACTGGGCATCATAACCAGGTTTCTCTGAGGACTTGTGAAAGGAAGGGAATACTTTTGAACTTCCACAGATATTACTTATTTATTTACTTTACTGAAAAAGACCCTAATGCTGGGAAAGATAGAAGACAGAAGGAGAAGGGGACGACAGAGGACAAGATGGTTGAATGGTATCGCCAACTCGATGGCCTTGACTTTGAGCAAACTCTAGGAGATAGTGAAGGACAGGGAAGCCTGACATCTTGCAGTCCTTGGGGTCATAAAGAGTGGGACCCGACTTAGGGACTGAACAACAAAGTCCTATTTTATGTAGCCAAGAAGTGTGCCTTGAAGTTGAATCCTGGATTTTTGAGAGCTGTGGATCTTACCGTCAGTCTTATGAATATTAACTTGACAAGATTAGCAGACTTGAACTTCTTGTCTCAAAATAATTTTTCAGTGGTGGTGATTCTTTCCCTTCAGAAGATCATTGCTCTCTTGTTATAAAAATAAAACTTTTGAACCACATTTTATTTGCTGTAGTTCTCTTGAGAGTGATTTAATCTATTATTTTTCCTTTAGATTTAAATAAATTAAAGTATATATTTACTGCTCCACATTCTAGTCTGAAGAACTCAAGAAATGTTTATTAAAAACAGTGCTACCTTCCCACCCCAAACAGAAATATTGATCGAGCAAATTATTATGAAAAGACAGAGTGTATTCACTATGTAATTCTTTTTTTTTTTTTTTAAAGATTTATTATTTATTTATTTATTTTGGGCGGGGGTCAGGTTGGGGAGGGAGGGGAGTGGGCGGGCCACTTCTATTGGTCTTTCATTTCTCTGTTTTCATCCGTCTTTGTTCTTTGGCTCTTGCGGGCCTCCCATCACGGTGGCCTCTGTTGTCGCAGAGCGCCGGCTCTGGGCGCATGCGCTCCAGAGCTCCGGCTCGGTGATTGGACACATCGGTCCAGCCGCTCCGCGGCACGTGGGATGTTCCCAGGCCAGGGATCGAACCGGCGTCCCTTGCACTGCAAGGCGGTGTCCTTATCCACTGGACCACCAGGGGAAGCCCCTCACTATGTAATTCTTAAATTGCTCTGAAATATATATGCTAGTTTGACTCTATCTACTGCCATAAATGTTAATATCATGAAACTCATGATTATATTTTTTCTTCTCTTTCTCCCCATCACTGCCATCTCAATGAAACAATAACAAAAACTATTGAAGTCCCAGAACTTGCCCCTAATAACGGTTTGATGGAGTTTAGGCACTTTATAAAATGTTAAGCTTCTCTTTTCCCTTTTTTAATTTTTAGGTTGATGATATTCCTAGGTCATGATAAGAATCTGAAAGTAGTTTTTATTTATTTTTAACCACACAGATGTTATTACTAACCAATGGTCACATCCTCATTAAAGAAAGAAAGGAAAAGAAAAAAAAAAAAATGAGAACAAATTCAGTTTTCTCTTTTTAGGTCAGAAGAGCTGAACTTCCCAAGGTTTTTGAACCAGTCAGTTTAATTTGACCTTAGATGCTCAGAAAAGAACACACCTGCCTTTAGTCACCAAAGGGTTTTTAATTGCCAGAGAGAGCTGGACATGCTTTAAGATGACTGCATGTTAGTCATGAGTTTGAAACACAAAGATTAGAAACACATAAGAGTGATTTTGAGGATTTTTATTTTAGCACAGTGTGCATACCACTGTGTGAAGGACAGGGAATCCTGTTGTGCTGCAGTCCATGGGGTAGCAAAGAATTGGACATGACTGAGTGACTGAACAACAGCAAGTTTATCATATTAGTCACTTAAAGCTTTTAACCTCCATTTTCTAACATTTCTAAAGATCAGAAATGCTCAAGTTTATTTTTTAAAGCATCTAAGATACATTATAAACTATTTTGAGATCTTTGGGAAAAAAGCATGCTCCAATGCTATAATGAATGGGACCAGTAATTCGTTAGTTAAGAATTTTTTGGTTTTAGGCAGAAGTCTGACTGAGGAGGAAAAGGAATGTATTAGGAATAAAAAATGCTCTGGATGCGCTCCAGAGCTCCGGCTCGGTGATTGGACACATCGGTCCAGCCGCTCCGCGGCACGTGGGATGTTCCCAGGCCAGGGATCGAACCGGCGTCCCTTGCACTGCAAGGCGGTGTCCTTATCCACTGGACCACCAGGGGAAGCCCCTCACTATGTAATTCTTAAATTGCTCTGAAATATATATGCTAGTTTGACTCTATCTACTGCCATAAATGTTAATATCATGAAACTCATGATTATATTTTTTCTTCTCTTTCTCCCCATCACTGCCATCTCAATGAAACAATAACAAAAACTATTGAAGTCCCAGAACTTGCCCCTAATAACGGTTTGATGGAGTTTAGGCACTTTATAAAATGTTAAGCTTCTCTTTTCCCTTTTTTAATTTTTAGGTTGATGATATTCCTAGGTCATGATAAGAATCTGAAAGTAGTTTTTATTTATTTTTAACCACACAGATGTTATTACTAACCAATGGTCACATCCTCATTAAAGAAAGAAAGGAAAAGAAAAAAAAAAAAATGAGAACAAATTCAGTTTTCTCTTTTTAGGTCAGAAGAGCTGAACTTCCCAAGGTTTTTGAACCAGTCAGTTTAATTTGACCTTAGATGCTCAGAAAAGAACACACCTGCCTTTAGTCACCAAAGGGTTTTTAATTGCCAGAGAGAGCTGGACATGCTTTAAGATGACTGCATGTTAGTCATGAGTTTGAAACACAAAGATTAGAAACACATAAGAGTGATTTTGAGGATTTTTATTTTAGCACAGTGTGCATACCACTGTGTGAAGGACAGGGAATCCTGTTGTGCTGCAGTCCATGGGGTAGCAAAGAATTGGACATGACTGAGTGACTGAACAACAGCAAGTTTATTATATTAGTCACTTAAAGCTTTTAACCTCCATTTTCTAACATTTCTAAAGATCAGAAATGCTCAAGTTTATTTTTTAAAGCATCTAAGATACATTATAAACTATTTTGAGATCTTTGGGAAAAAAGCATGCTCCAATGCTATAATGAATGGGACCAGTAATTCGTTAGTTAAGAATTTTTTGGTTTTAGGCAGAAGTCTGACTGAGGAGGAAAAGGAATGTATTAGAAATTACATGGGAATCTAATGCCGTCCAAGGATAAATTGAGTAATAAACAACAATCAAGAATGTACTCTAACCTCTGGAACAAGTAGAACCAGGACACAGAAACCCTTAGGGTGAATCTTCATTTCACTTCTCCATTTCTTTATTTTGGCTTTTTTTTTTCTGTTTTGAGGAATGCTTTTTCTCTCCCCACCCCCCCATGCAGTAGTATGACCATTGAGAGTTCTCAAATTGTATATCTTAATTTCTGTCTGTGGAGTGAGTCCTGGTGGTTTTAGTTGCTCAGTTTTATCTGACTCTTGTGACCCTGTGATGGACTGTAGCCCACAAGGCTCCTCTGTCCATGGGATTTCCCAGGCAAGAATACTGGAGTGAAAAGAATTCCTTTTCCAGGGCATCTTCCCAACCCAGGGATGGAACCTGCATCTCAAGCATTGTTGTGTGCTGCATAGTCACTTCAGTTGATTCTGACTCTGTGTGACCCCATGGACTTCAACCTGTCAGGCTCCTCTGTCCATGGGGATTCTCCAGGCAAGAATACTTGAGTAGGTTGCCATGCCCTCCTCCAGGGGTATCTTCCCAACCCAGGGATGGAACCCAGGTCTCCTGAATTGCAGGCAGATTCCTCACCACTGAGCCATCAGGGAAGTACCATATGTCTATATTTATACCTATGTCTATATCTATACCTATGTCTCAATATATTTGAGACCCCATCGACTGTAGCTCGCCAGGCTTCTCCTTCCATGAAATTTTCCAGGCAAGAATACTGGAGTGGGTTGCCATTTCCTTCTCCATCGCATGCATTGCAGTCTCCTGCATTTCAGGTGAATTCTTTACTGACTGAGCCACCAGGAAACCCAGTCCAAAATTCCAGGCAGGGAATTCTGTGTGGGTTTGGTTCTAGCCTTGTGTAAATTCATTATGGTAAGAGAATGGTCAGAGGAACTGTTATTGCAGTTCCCTGAATAACCACATTGATTAGGAGTAAGGCTGCTGTAGGATGTACAGATAGATGCTGTGCAAAAATCCCATGTGTGTTGGTGGCAAAAATAATGACTTGCAATGGTTACTGGATTTGAAGTATTCTGAAAAAATTACCAGTAATTATATCTGTATGAATTACCTTAGTGATACAGTTTTGTTTTTCAGAGTATAAGACAATTTTGTGGTATCTCAGATGTTTTACAGAAAGAGAGTTATATTGTTGGGAGAAAATGGAGAGGAGTGGATGTTTATTTTAGAATGAGTATAAGGTATCAACATCAATTTGTGTATACAGGGGCTTCCCTGGTTGTCCAGTGGCTAAAAAGTCCACCTTGCAATGCAAGGGGTGCCAGTTGCATCCCTGGCCCTGGCAGATCCCACATGCCATGGAGTGACTGGACCGGTGTGTCCAGTTATGAGCCAATGCTCTGGAGCACATGCGCCCAGAGCAGTGCTCTGCAAAGAGAGAGGCCACTGCAATGGGAGGCCTATATGTGCCAAAGAATAAAAAGATGGATGAAAATAAATATAAATAAAAGAGGCATGATGGGAAAAAGAAATAAAGTCTATAAAAAATTACATACACACACACCCATGCATGTGCACACACAAGAATGACAACATCAAAGTTATACCTTAAATAACATTAAAAATTATGCATGGTAAAAAATAATGTGTTATGAAAAATTGAACCTAATCTTTTATCAACACACTTAGAAAATCTACAAAATGAAAAAAGGGTTGCAGGAAGAGGGATCTTGGAATAGAGTTACAAAGCAGCTCTCTTGGCTCCTAGTTGCTGGCCTGGGCTCTAAGATTGGTGAGCCTTTGTATGTTGCTTAGCAATGTGTGTTTTTTGTTTAAATGGATCTCGCCTCATGAATCATGAATTGTTAGTTTACAAGAGTAAGGTGTTCTTGCAAGCCTGCCAAAATGGTAACCAAATCCAGGGTCATTTTATACCTTCCTCCATCGCATGCATTGCAGTCTCCTGCATTTCAGGTGAATTCTTTACTGACTGAGCCACCAGGAAACCCAGTCCAAAATTCCAGGCAGGGAATTCTGTGTGGGTTTGGTTCTAGCCTTGTGTAAATTCATTATGGTAAGAGAATGGTCAGAGGAACTGTTATTGCAGTTCCCTGAATAACCACATTGATTAGGAGTAAGGCTGCTGTAGGATGTACAGATAGATGCTGTGCAAAAATCCCATGTGTGTTGGTGGCAAAAATAATGACTTGCAATGGTTACTGGATTTGAAGTATTCTGAAAAAATTACCAGTAATTATATCTGTATGAATTACCTTAGTGATACAGTTTTGTTTTTCAGAGTATAAGACAATTTTGTGGTATCTCAGATGTTTTACAGAAAGAGAGTTATATTGTTGGGAGAAAATGGAGAGGAGTGGATTTTTATTTTAGAATGAGTATAAGGTATCAACATCAATTTGTGTATACAGGGGCTTCCCTGGTTGTCCAGTGGCTAAAAAGTCCACCTTGCAATGCAAGGGGTGCCAGTTGCATCCCTGGCCCTGGCAGATCCCACATGCCATGGAGTGACTGGACCGGTGTGTCCAGTTATGAGCCAATGCTCTGGAGCACATGCGCCCAGAGCAGTGCTCTGCAAAGAGAGAGGCCACTGCAATGGGAGGCCTATATGTGCCAAAGAATAAAAAGATGGATGAAAATAAATATAAATAAAAGAGGCATGATGGGAAAAAGAAATAAAGTCTATAAAAAATTACATACACACACACCCATGCATGTGCACACACAAGAATGACAACATCAAAGTTATACCTTAAATAACATTAAAAATTATGCATGGTAAAAAATAATGTGTTATGAAAAATTGAACCTAATCTTTTATCAACACACTTAGAAAATCTACAAAATGAAAAAAGGGTTGCAGGAAGAGGGATCTTGGAATAGAGTTACAAAGCAGCTCTCTTGGCTCCTAGTTGCTGGCCTGGGCTCTAAGATTGGTGAGCCTTTGTATGTTGCTTAGCAATGTGTGTTTTTTGTTTAAATGGATCTCGCCTCATGAATCATGAATTGTTAGTTTACAAGAGTAAGGTGTTCTTGCAAGCCTGCCAAAATGGTAACCAAATCCAGGGTCATTTTATACCAGAAGGGTTTTAAGAACAGAATTTTAGCTTCTCAGTTTTATTGTGTAACTAGAAGAAAATATTATTTGATGATAATTCTGTTATTATAATCAACCCCTCACTCTGCAGTTTTTTTTACGAAGATCTTTGTGATTTCAGCTGAAAGCAAACACCAAGACTGACCAATTCTACTATTTAGCAACTCATTTTGGATGTATTTTGTGGGGTGGGAAGCAAAGAGGTGCCCGCTGGTTTAGTTACTGAATCTTTCCTTCCTGAAATGGATTGTAATTCTGGAAGGGTGAGTATACAAAAAGATAGTCTTAAATGCTTTGTAAAAAATCTCGTTCTTGCTATTCAGCAAGTTTTGAATCTTTCAGAAGTGTTCTCTTTGATTGAAGAAAAACTTTGATTAAAAGAACTCCCGGGCAAACAATAAGCGGTTATTTCCACTAAAAACGTGAGAATCTTACTTTTTAAAATTCTTTCATCCAAAAGGGATAAAAGACTAATATCTTCTGCCACAAACACCAGTGTTCTTTTTAAATACTAGTGGGCCAGTTTCTGACAACCAGTCCCCCTCTTCTGTTTCTACACCCTATTTGCTCCCATCTTTGCAAACTAATAAATTCAAAAGTTGTCATTTCCAATTTTATGTGGTGAGAGCCCCTCCAGATATCTCTTTGTTACTTTAATTATTTTTAAGAAAAATACTTTATTTATCAGTTAATGAGCTAAAAATTAAGAAAATTTTATTTGTTTAAAAATGACAAGTGTGGGCTTCCCTGGTGGTCCAGTGGGTAAGGACACCGCCTCGCAGTGCAAGGGGCGCCGGTTTGATCGCTGGCCTGGGAAGATCCCACGTGCCGTGGAGCAGCTGGACCAATGTGTCCAACTACTGAGCCCGAGCTCTGGAGCGCATGCGCTGAGAGCCAGTGCTCTGCAGCTAGAGAGGCCACTGTGATGGGAGGCCCACACAGGCCAAAGAACAAAGATGGATGGAAATAAATAAATGAAAGGTCAATAGAAGTGACCAGGAAAAAAATTAAAATGATAAGTGGGAAAAATAAGCTTTCTGGATTTCATGAACATTGGTTTAAAGCTGGGGAAGAATGAATGTGTGTAAATGAGCAACTGGAAGTTGATGTGGAAAGGGCAGTGTGGACGTTGGAGGGGTAGAGGAGCCATTGAATCAGGAAGGTAGGGTTTCTCACCTGGGCACTCTGTTTGAAAACAGTCTCTTCACAATGCCGCACTAGATTTTATCATTTTCCCTAGAGTTGAAGATGATTTGTACTAAGAACAGACTTATAATTTCTGTCTTCATCTGGTTCAGAGACACACACACTGTGTGTGCTCCTAGAGTGCTAGTTGGCTGATCTTTTAAGGCTTAGGCTTGCCTCACTGACTCAACAGACATGAGTTTGAGCAAGCTCTGGGAGGTGATGAAGTACATCTCGTTCTTGCTATTCAGCAAGTTTTGAATCTTTCAGAAGTGTTCTCTTTGATTGAAGAAAACTTTGATTAAAAGAACTCCCGGGCAAACAATAAGCGGTTATTTCCACTAAAAACGTGAGAATCTTACTTTTTAAAATTCTTTCATCCAAAAGGGATAAAAGACTAATATCTTCTGCCACAAACACCAGTGTTCTTTTTAAATACTAGTGGGCCAGTTTCTGACAACCAGTCCCCCTCTTCTGTTTCTACACCCTATTTGCTCCCATCTTTGCAAACTAATAAATTCAAAAGTTGTCATTTCCAATTTTATGTGGTGAGAGCCCCTCCAGATATCTCTTTGTTACTTTAATTATTTTTAAGAAAAATACTTTATTTATCAGTTAATGAGCTAAAAATTAAGAAAATTTTATTTGTTTAAAAATGACAAGTGTGGGCTTCCCTGGTGGTCCAGTGGGTAAGGACACCGCCTCGCAGTGCAAGGGGCGCCGGTTTGATCGCTGGCCTGGGAAGATCCCACGTGCCGTGGAGCAGCTGGACCAATGTGTCCAACTACTGAGCCCGAGCTCTGGAGCGCATGCGCTGAGAGCCAGTGCTCTGCAGCTAGAGAGGCCACTGTGATGGGAGGCCCACACAGGCCAAAGAACAAAGATGGATGGAAATAAATAAATGAAAGGTCAATAGAAGTGACCAGGAAAAAAATTAAAATGATAAGTGGGAAAAATAAGCTTTCTGGATTTCATGAACATTGGTTTAAAGCTGGGGAAGAATGAATGTGTGTAAATGAGCAACTGGAAGTTGATGTGGAAAGGGCAGTGTGGACGTTGGAGGGGTAGAGGAGCCATTGAATCAGGAAGGTAGGGTTTCTCACCTGGGCACTCTGTTTGAAAACAGTCTCTTCACAATGCCGCACTAGATTTTATCATTTTCCCTAGAGTTGAAGATGATTTGTACTAAGAACAGACTTATAATTTCTGTCTTCATCTGGTTCAGAGACACACACACTGTGTGTGCTCCTAGAGTGCTAGTTGGCTGATCTTTTAAGGCTTAGGCTTGCCTCACTGACTCAACAGACATGAGTTTGAGCAAGCTCTGGGAGGTGATGAAGTACAGGGAAGCCTGTAGTCCATGGGCTCACCAAGAGTCAGACATGACTGAACAATGGAACTGAACTGATGCTGCCATTTCCATAAAATCCTGACCAATGTGGCAAATGTGAAAGTGTCTCTGCTTTCTTGTAGTACTTACATAATTTTGTTTGTATTTTCTGTTGCAATAACCACAGATCACTCTGTGCCATTGTTCTGTATCCTTGCCCAGCCGTCTCCATGCAACTCTAAGCTCTCTGAGGGTATCTGTAAGGTCTCATTTATCAAAGCAAGATTCACGTACATAGTATAGGGTCTTGGGTTTGTGTGTGAGTTTAGTCGTTCAGTTGTGTCTGCCTCTGTGACCCTATAGACTGTAGCTCCCCAGGTTCCTCTGTCCATAGGATTCTCCAGGCAGGAATACTGGAGTGGGTTGCCATTTCCTTCTCCAATGGATCTTCTCAACCCAGGATCGAACCCAAGTCTCCTGCATCTCTTGGATTGGCAGGTGGATTCTTTACTGCTGAGCCCACCTGAGAAGCCCCAGACTCTTGGATTTAGTAAATGGTAATTAAACAGTCATTGATTTAAAACAACAGTTGATTCATAGGTCAAAGAAGGAAAAAGAAATAATGCATTTTAGCTAGGAAGGCTTTCAGGCAAATTTGGACAGACTTGTAACTTTGTATTTATGTTAATGATTACTGTCACTCTATGTAGTAAAGAAGACCATTCTCAGAACTCCAGCTTCATTGAGGCAACTTGTATTTTTTATTGGGAGGAAAGGGGAGTTCCCTGGTGGTCTAGTGGTTAGGATTTGGGGTTTCATTGTTGTTTAGTTCCTTGTCGGGGAATTGAGATCCCACAAGCCACGTGGCACAGCCGAAAGAAAATAATGTGAAAAATAATGTATATGTATAAGTGAAGCACTTTGCTGTGCACCAGAAACTTAACACAACATCTGTTCATCTTTAAAGAGACACAAAAAAACACTTTTTTTAGTGGGGGCTCCTAGAGTGCTAGTTGGCTGATCTTTTAAGGCTTAGGCTTGCCTCACTGACTCAACAGACATGAGTTTGAGCAAGCTCTGGGAGGTGATGAAGTACAGGGAAGCCTGTAGTCCATGGGCTCACCAAGAGTCAGACATGACTGAACAATGGAACTGAACTGATGCTGCCATTTCCATAAAATCCTGACCAATGTGGCAAATGTGAAAGTGTCTCTGCTTTCTTGTAGTACTTACATAATTTTGTTTGTATTTTCTGTTGCAATAACCACAGATCACTCTGTGCCATTGTTCTGTATCCTTGCCCAGCCGTCTCCATGCAACTCTAAGCTCTCTGAGGGTATCTGTAAGGTCTCATTTATCAAAGCAAGATTCACTTTACATAGTATAGGGTCTTGGGTTTGTGTGTGAGTTTAGTCGTTCAGTTGTGTCTGCCTCTGTGACCCTATAGACTGTAGCTCCCCAGGTTCCTCTGTCCATAGGATTCTCCAGGCAGGAATACTGGAGTGGGTTGCCATTTCCTTCTCCAATGGATCTTCTCAACCCAGGATCGAACCCAAGTCTCCTGCATCTCTTGGATTGGCAGGTGGATTCTTTACTGCTGAGCCCACCTGAGAAGCCCCAGACTCTTGGATTTAGTAAATGGTAATTAAACAGTCATTGATTTAAAACAACAGTTGATTCATAGGTCAAAGAAGGAAAAAGAAATAATGCATTTTAGCTAGGAAGGCTTTCAGGCAAATTTGGACAGACTTGTAACTTTGTATTTATGTTAATGATTACTGTCACTCTATGTAGTAAAGAAGACCATTCTCAGAACTCCAGCTTCATTGAGGCAACTTGTATTTTTTATTGGGAGGAAAGGGGAGTTCCCTGGTGGTCTAGTGGTTAGGATTTGGGGTTTCATTGTTGTTTAGTTCCTTGTCGGGGAATTGAGATCCCACAAGCCACGTGGCACAGCCGAAAGAAAAATAATGTGAAAAATAATGTATATGTATAAGTGAAGCACTTTGCTGTGCACCAGAAACTTAACACAACATTGCGAATCATCTAGGCTGTACCAGCCTGCAGCCTTTTGGACTGTAGCCCGATAGACTCCTCTGTCCAGAGGATTTTCCAGGCAGGGATGCTGGAGTGGGTTGCCATTTCCTTCTCTAGGAGTCTTCCCCACCCAGGGATCAAATCTGCATCTCCTGTGTCTTCTGCATTGCAGGTGGATTCTATAAGTACATGAAAAGAGAATGGTGTAGGCAAAAATATGGTTTGATGAAAAGATCACAGACACGCTGTGCAATGTTTAAAATTTGTCATGGGCTGTGATGTGTCAAATCAATTACCTGCTGCTGCTCTGTAGTAGAGTTCTGACACTTGGGAGGACACAGGCTGGTTCCCAGGGGACCAAGGCGTGGGTGCCCCAGACGTGTGCTTGTGGTGTATCCTTGAGGACATGCAGAAAAATGTCTAATGTGGACTGTGGTCTCTGGTTCAAACAATATTTTTTCTTAAAAGGAAAAACTTTATCTGGAATATTTGGAATGCTGAGGAGGGAGAGTTAGGAGAAAGTATAACTATGTTAAGAAAATGGCACCCAGGAATTTTAAATGGTCGTAACTTTATAATAAATAGAATTCATGAAATGTAGTATTGGCAAAACGCATTTTCATTATTTTTTGTGACAAAATAGTGTCTCTTGGAACGTTAGCATCTATCTTGTGTCTGTGTTTTCCAATAAAAACCTTAATTGAAAAACAGATCCACTTGTATGGGCTTCCCTGGTAGCTCAGTGGTAAAGAGTTCACCTGCCAATGCAGGAGACACTGGTTTGATCCCTGATTGGCAAGATCCCACATGCTGCGGAGCAACTAAGCCCATGAGCCGCAACTGTTGAGCCCGTGCTCTAGAACCTTGGAGCTGCAACTGTTGAGCCCATGTGCCGCAGCTATTGAAGACCCTGTGCCCTAGAGCCTGAGTTCCACAACAAGAGAAGTCACCCCTACAGGAACCTGCTCACTTCAACTAGAGACTAGCCCCTACTCCTTGCAACTAGAGAAGCGCCTGTGGCAGCAGTGAGAACCCAGAATAAATAAATAAGTAATAATAATAATAGAAAAGCAGGTCCACTTGCACCTGACCTCTTTTTGCTTCCCTTTTCATCTGTTGGATATGGGTAGGAAATAATATAGTGCATTACCCCAAACTGTGAAGAGTCAGGATGTCTCTGGGAGTTAGAGATGAAAAGGCCATGTTCTTTTTTCTTTGTCACACCTCAGGTGAATAAGATTTATTGTGGAATGCAGTTCTTCAGGGAGGAAAGGTGAACTCTGAATTCATGACAATATGATTACAAATGAGAAAATTAAGGAAGAGAGACTGGGTGAAAAATAGAAACTGATGTGATCAAAGAAATGTTTAGTGTTGTTGCCTGATTATTAAATATTTGTTTGTTAGTGAAGTTGAAGTGATTTATAATAGTGATAGGTCCAGAAAGAACATCAAATGGTATGCTCTCAAATTAGTTTTCTTGTATTGCAGTGATCTGTGTTCATTAGCATTATTAAATAACTCCCATGCTTTCCATTATACTATCATTGTTTGTTGAATTTTCATCATTAACCATTATGTGTTTTCTATGTATAAACAATATATAAACGTCTCTTTGGAGGTGCTAATATTTAATAGTCGATCTTTGTGTAAGGTTCAGGGAGAACTGTTATCCATAGAGCAATTTAGAAATTAGATAGAGTTAACCCTCTATTGTCCTCCCATGCACCACCTTCAAAATGACTCATCACATCTTAGAATTTTAACTCCTAGGCTCTCTTACCTCTCACACATGCCATATCTTTAATCCTGGACCATTTGTTAAACCTAGTTTGTTTTCTAAAAAGGTAAATGTTAACCTAAGAGACAAAAAAGAAATTATTTTTTTCATTGTATTTCAGAGCATATACAAAAATAAGAGGGTAATACGAATTTTAAATAAAATTTTCTGCTTCACAGGATTTGCATATATATATATATATATGATATATGTAAATATGTGATTTGTCCTTACTTAGTAAATATCTACTGAGCAATGAGACTATTCACATTTTTTAAAAAATTAATTATTTTATTTATTTCATCCATCTTTATTCTTTGGTCCGTGTGGGCCTCCCATTGCAGTGGCCTTTCTCACTGCAGAGGGCCAGCTCTGGGCCCATGCGCTCCAGAGCGCTGGCTAGTAACTGGACACACCGGTCCAGCCGTTCCATGGCATGTGGGATCTTCGTGGGCCAGGGGTCAAACTGGTGCCCCCTGCACTGCAAGGTAGACTCTTTACCCACTGGACTACCAGAGGAGCCGACCATTCACATTTGTTTTAAATTTTTAAAAATTAGCTTAGAGAGTGAAAAGAGTAAATAATAAAATCTTCAAGAAAAAGTAATTCATACTAAGGAATCTGAATAATAGAAAGCTTGGAATCACACTAGTCTGAAAGAAATATTGCAAGTTTTTGGGACTTATCCTTTTGATCTTTTTTTGCATAGAGGTTCTTATGGGTGCATAGGGTATGTTTTTGTGTATCCAGACATCCTCCTCACCTTTTCATTCTAAAGGAAAGCCAAGTTATATTGAATCTGTGAAGTTTTTAATTAAAAAATAATGCCTATCAATTTATAGTTTTACTTTGTCCAGTCACTTGCAAAAAAGAAAACATCTGTATTCATTCACACTGTAGTAACAGTCAATCTGATTTTAAACCTCATTTGGCTCGGACCTTTACCAGCTCTCCCCCAGGCTATCTTGTCTTTCTCTTTTGTCGATGGCCCTCAACAATGTGCCCCTTGCACCACTGTGAGCCTGGTCTTTTTCTTTCTTTTTTTTAATTTATTTTTTTAATTGAAGGATAAGAGTGTTACAGAACTTTGTTGTTTACTGCTAAACATCAACGTGAATCAGCCAGAGGTAGTGCAAGAGACTGATCTTTTTAAAACAAAAGTTCCACTGGTGTCTCTCACCTGTACAGCAGGTCTGGGATGGTTGACCTGAGATACAGTGCCAGTTGTTACTGAGCATTGTTTACCTCTCCAACCCTTCTCTTAGGATCCCTTCCTAAACTTCACACTCCCTGAAAACAAAGTTAACCCGATTTTAGTCATCCTTGTTTTTGTACCTGCTGTTTTTATTGGATAGCAGTCTTCATTCTGTCTTCGAAAAACTTGGTTCATATGTCAGATTTTCTGGGAGGTCTTTGTTAGCTTCCTCCCTGAGTATGGTGTTTATTAATCACTCCTCCAGTTGCCATGCACACTGTGTATTTCTCATACTGTAATCTCTTACTATATTTCTCCAGCTCCCTTTATGGCAGCCACTTTTTTGCCTCTGTATGTCCTTTATCTAGTGCAGTACTGGTACTACTGCTACTGTAATCAATGTTTACTGATTTTAATTATTGACTGGTGACTAGACTCTGAGCTCTGGTATCACCTAAAGTGTTATCAACTGCAAACATTTAATCTCAGCCATTAGAAACTTAAAACAGCCAAGCTTTGTAAAAATCATGCATATAATAAAGTTTTTTATCTTATATTTTCAATTATTTTTAACAATTTTTATTAAAGCCTTCTAGCTATATTCACAGAGTCTACTGTGATTGAGGCAACAAAAATCAAGTCTCTTCTAGGTGGGGATTTAATGTTATTGTAACTGTAACAATTGTTGGATTTTGCTTCATTTATTTTTTCATGACATTATTTTCTACAAAGCTCTCTTGCTGCCTCTTGGGTTCAGGTGCAACTCCTTAGCTCAAGTCTGTTCTCTCAGAAGAGAAGGGGACTTGACAACTGGAAATTATCCTCAAGAGTCATCTCTGCCAAAGTGGTTTGTGAGAGTGATTTGTGAAAAGAATGTTTTGGGGTTTTGCCCTTCACTACTATACATCTCAAATGGAGCCTTTTTTTTTAACTACTGAAATATGAATATATTTTTTGTGTTTATTAAAATAAGAAGCCATTGTTTATTAAAAGCTTTTTTTTTAAACTGGTCTTTCATTTATTTGTTTTCATTCATCTTTGTTCTTTGTCCTGTGTGGGCCTCCCATTGCAGTGGCCTCTCTTGCTGCAGAGCACTGGCTCTGGGCACATGTGCTTGAGAGCTCTGGCTTGGTAGTTGGACCCACTGGTCCAGCTGCTCCACGGCACGTGGGATCTTCCCAGGCCAGCGATCAAACCGGCGCCCCTTGCACTGCAAGGCGGTGTGCTTACCCCCTGGACCGCCAGGGAAGCCCAAAAGCTTTTTTAAAAACGTGACAATTGTCTTGTGGCCTTGGGTACTAAGCACAAATTAAGTTTTTATATGATGCGCCATCCAGGTTTTTCTCAAGATTGAAAAGCAGAATTCAAAGAGAAAAATCTCCTTTCCTTTTATTTTTGGCAGAGCATCCTTGGCTTTGGCGAACTATAAGGTTGTTGAGGAGGAGATTTGGCAGATGACACGTAGGAAATAGCTCTTCCAGGTGGTGCTCACCCTTTAATCATGTGAGCACGTGGGCAGGAATTACAGAAATTTAATCGAAGGTAAAGCAATCGTCTTACTGATTTTAATTATTGACTATACTTGTTTACAAAGAAGTCTCAGCCATTAGAAATTTCAAACAGCCAAGCTTTGTAAAAATCATGCATATAATAAAGTTTTTTATCTTATATTTTCAATTATTTTTAACAATTTTTATTAAAGCCTTCTAGCTATATTCACAGAGTCTACTGTGATTGAGGCAACAAAAATCAAGTCTCTTCTAGGTGGGGATTTAATGTTATTGTAACTGTAACAATTGTTGGATTTTGCTTCATTTATTTTTTCATGACATTATTTTCTACAAAGCTCTCTTGCTGCCTCTTGGGTTCAGGTGCAACTCCTTAGCTCAAGTCTGTTCTCTCAGAAGAGAAGGGGACTTGACAACTGGAAATTATCCTCAAGAGTCATCTCTGCCAAAGTGGTTTGTGAGAGTGATTTGTGAAAAGAATGTTTTGGGGTTTTTTTTGCCCTTCACTACTATACATCTCAAATGGAGCCTTTTTTTTTAACTACTGAAATATGAATATATTTTTTGTGTTTATTAAAATAAGAAGCCATTGTTTATTAAAAGCTTTTTTTTTAAACTGGTCTTTCATTTATTTGTTTTCATTCATCTTTGTTCTTTGTCCTGTGTGGGCCTCCCATTGCAGTGGCCTCTCTTGCTGCAGAGCACTGGCTCTGGGCACATGTGCTTGAGAGCTCTGGCTTGGTAGTTGGACCCACTGGTCCAGCTGCTCCACGGCACGTGGGATCTTCCCAGGCCAGCGATCAAACCGGCGCCCCTTGCACTGCAAGGCGGTGTGCTTACCCACTGGACTGCCAGGGAAGCCCAAAAAGCTTTTTAAAATCGTGACAATTGTCTTGTGGCCTTGGGTACTAAGCACAAATTAAGTTTTTATATGATGCGCCATCCAGGTTTTTCTCAAGATTGAAAAGCAGAATTCAAAGAGAAAAATCTCCTTTCCTTTTATTTTTGGCAGAGCATCCTTGGCTTTGGCGAACTATAAGGTTGTTGAGGAGGAGATTTGGCAGATGACACGTAGGAAATAGCTCTTCCAGGTGGTGCTCACCCTTTAATCATGTGAGCACGTGGGCAGGAATTACAGAAATTTAATCGAAGGTAAAGCAAGATTACCTGCTTTACTAGCACCTAATCTAGACTGTGTGCTTCTATGCAGTTTCTTCTATTTTATTATTCTGCTATATGTCATCAAGACTTCAGTTGCTTTTGTTTCTTACATAGGCTGAAGAATATGCAGTCTTCTGAATGAAGATGATACAGTTTCAATTTACCAATTAATAGTTATATGATCTTGACCAAATTGAACTGTTTTGCACGTCAGTTTTCTAAACTAAGAAAACTGGTAAAAAATAAAAAAGACTAAATGCTAATAGGCCCCTAAAGGAAGCAGAAACTATAGTAACTGAAATTCCAGTTCACAACTTGGAGAAAGAAAAAAACTGGATCCATTCAGTTTTATTTCCCGAAAAAGAGAACATTTTCATTGATTCTTTTTAAATATTAAATGACATTAAATATTCATATTAAATGAAACTATATGGAAGTCAACATTTGTAAATATTAGATAATATAAAATTAAAAAATGTAAATTTTAAAGGACACATGTGATTTACCAAACATAGTCAGGTTTCTTTCTTTTTTCAAAATTTGATCCTTTTTAGAGCAGTTTTCTTTCTCATACTCTAAACCACATTTAGAAAACCTTGCATATAGCTTTATTATATTAGATCAGCTGGACAAAGCAATGAAGTAATCTCCTCCAAAAGAGGAAGTTTTGAAAGTAAGTAGTAACAAAGCAATCCAACGTCTCTTTTATCTGATTCCTTTTTAGAAAATCAGGTGAATGATATACACAATATCTACTCTCAAAAAAAGTCTTCCATTGTGAGGAAATTTTATTTGTGCACACTAGTGAAAAAAAAATTGTTTTTTAAATTTTTACATTAAATTGGCTGATGAAGGCAAGCTGAACAATAAACATTTCAGGATGGTATATAATAGATAGGAAAGAATTGTTGGATAAGGAGAATGGGACCGTAGGATACAGGCTGTCTTTCATCGTTTACTCAGTCTGGGAAAGTCAATTAACCTTAGAGAGTCCCCAGTATAAAAGGAAGCTGGGAAACCTTTCCTACCTGGAGATAGGGGGCTGATTCAGGTAAAATCTTGATACCTCTTTTCTTTCCGATACTTACATACTAGGAGTTGGAGAAAATGTACTGTTTTTCTAGGACCATTCATTAAGCATAATATTGCAAATATACTTAGTACATAATACTATAAATATACTTAGTACAGATAGGCTTGTTCCTTAGAGTTTGGGAAGTATCACATAGAATGTTTTTTTCCACTTGCAGTTTTTCTTAAAGGCTGAATGGATCCAGTTTCTTTTTTGCCCCAAGTTATGACCCATGGGCCACCAGAGTCTCAGTACTGTAATTTCTACTTCCTTTAGGGACCTATTAGCTTTCATTTTGTCTTTTTTTTTCTTTTTTCTTTTTGGTCAGGGTTTTAAGGTCAGTTCAATCGGATGGAAAGAGAAAAATTAAGAGATAGACATCAGTTTGAATATGAAAAAGTCAACAGAAATGAAGTTTTGTTTTGAAAAGTTGGTTCGGTGGGGGAGGGCAGTCCTCAAACAGTGATCATTATAGGCTGTGTCCATCTGTAGAGTCTTACTTAACTAAACCTAAATTGTAGTCTAGGTTAAAAATAACTGACCTATGCTTCAATGATCCTTAAAGTCTTTTCCAATTGTGATGTCTGATGGTTCTATTACACACAATAGGTTGTAGTCTTTGGGAAGATGAAATTTCTCAAAAGTGTCATGTTCTATCTGAAATGTCCAGTGAGTTCAAAGCCATTTTACTGCAATACCATTGATACCACAGAGGGCCTGCCTTAAGACGAAGGGTGTGAAAATATCTAAGCAGATGCCGAGACCAACTGCCCTGAGACTCTAGAGGACATGCCTATACTGTGGATGGGGAATTGTGCTCAATGGGTTTGAGGGTTTTTTGCAACTTCTTAGATGCTCAGATTTTTTCAGTTTAAATAAATGAGCATTTAAGGTAGAGCGATCCCTGCATTTTCCTTGAAAAGTAGGGTGAACTTTATTGAGGTAAGGGACGAATTAATGTTCTTTTAATACACTGGTCTGAACAGCACTCCATGCCAATGGACACTTGGCAGATAACCCTGATATTTAGTTTCTCTGTCTTCATGGGATTGCTTTGAGTTCTGTCAGGAGTCACGTTAGAATGTCACTGCCTTGTGCTGCTTTGGTGGTATGTAGGCGGGCTTGAATACGGTCACCATCCTCAAATAGTTCTAGGAAATTAAAGATCCTACTGAGGGAAATACATGGTTGTAGATGCTGAAATAAACTGGGTTAAAAATATTTATTACACAGAAGAGATGCTGACTGAAAGATGTGCGTATCCTTGCTCTCCCAACAATTTCTCACTTGTAAATGGCATGTCTGAAGGGATGTCCAAATTCCTGGAACGGGCATGGAGCATAGACAGCGGATTCACAGCTGCTAAAATGAGATGATACCTCCATCCTCCTCTCCAAGAGGAGAAATGGAGAAAGAGATTGAAAGAGAACTTGTGCCAGTACTCACTTAAAATTCACTGGTTTGAGAAGTCTGTGTGATAATTAGGCCAAGAGACAGCCATTACTTGACTACACAGGAGTGTTTGGAGCATGGAATCTGCTTTTCCTTGGGGATCTCTTGTAATTGGTCATAGTTTGTGCAAAAACATATCTTATTCCTCCAGAGATCTTTTCTGCCTTGATAGGAATGCCTGTGGTATCTGGCACTTGGTTTAGTTTTGTTTGCATTTTTTTGTTTCATTTGCATTTTGACTTGGTAATACCTGGCTTAATTGTTGGCTTTTCTCCTCAAGTTTGATGCTGTGCTTCCCTTTGAAAAGCTTATTCCCATCCCTTTGAAGAAAGCTCAGAAATGCCAGCTTGCTTTGGTTTGGATCCTGGATTGGTGCCTTACTAGCAAAGTGACCTTAAATCACTTAAGCTCAGGTAAATTAAGTTTACCTTAATATCTTCGTCTATAAAATGGAAGTAATGTTAGTATCCACTTTTTAATTTTTTCTGGCCACTTCTACTGATTCTTCATTTATTTATCTTTGTTTTTTGGCTCCTGTGAACCTCCCATCGCAGTGTCCTCTCTGCTGCAGAGCACTGGCTCAGGGCGCATGTGCTCCAGAGCTCCGGCTCAGTAGTTGGACACATCGGTCCAGTGGCTCTGCGGTGTGTGGGATCCTCCCAGGCCATGGATCGGACCGGTGCCCCTTGCACTGCAAGGCGGTGTCCTTACCCACTGGACCACCAGGGAAGTCCTGGTACCCACTTTTTAAGGTTATGGTGAGGATTAAATGAACTACCTCACATAAAATGTCTAGAACATGAGTGTCTTGTAATTTTCTGTGTACAATTCTTTTGTTTCTTTGGGTAGGTTTATTCCTAGATATTTGATTCTTTTGGTTGCGATGGTGAAAGATGCGTATCCTTGCTCTCCCAACAATTTCTCACTTGTAAATGGCATGGAAATGCAAGAGGCATGGAGCATAGACAGCTGATTCACAGCTGCTAAAATGAGATGATACCTCCATCCTCCTCTCCAAGAGGAGAAATGGAGAAAGAGATTGAAAGAGAACTTGTGCCAGTACTCACTTAAAATTCACTGGTTTGAGAAGTCTGTGTGATAATTAGGCCAAGAGACAGCCATTACTTGACTACACAGGAGTGTTTGGAGCATGGAATCTGCTTTTCCTTGGGGATCTCTTGTAATTGGTCATAGTTTGTGCAAAAACATATCTTATTCCTCCAGAGATCTTTTCTGCCTTGATAGGAATGCCTGTGGTATCTGGCACTTGGTTTAGTTTTGTTTGCATTTTTTTGTTTCATTTGCATTTTGACTTGGTAATACCTGGCTTAATTGTTGGCTTTTCTCCTCAAGTTTGATGCTGTGCTTCCCTTTGAAAAGCTTATTCCCATCCCTTTGAAGAAAGCTCAGAAATGCCAGCTTGCTTTGGTTTGGATCCTGGATTGGTGCCTTACTAGCAAAGTGACCTTAAATCACTTAAGCTCAGGTAAATTAAGTTTACCTTAATATCTTCGTCTATAAAATGGAAGTAATGTTAGTATCCACTTTTTAATTTTTTCTGGCCACTTCTACTGATTCTTCATTTATTTATCTTTGTTTTTTGGCTCCTGTGAACCTCCCATCGCAGTGTCCTCTCTCGCTGCAGAGCACCGACTCTGGGCGCATGTGCTCCAGAGCTCCGGCTCAGTAGTTGGACACATCGGTCCAGTGGCTCTGCGGTGTGTGGGATCCTCCCAGGCCATGGATCGGACCGGTGCCCCTTGCACTGCAAGGCGGTGTCCTTACCCACTGGACCACCAGGGAAGTCCTGGTACCCACTTTTTAAGGTTATGGTGAGGATTAAATGAACTACCTCACATAAAATGTCTAGAACATGAGTGTCTTGTAATTTTCTGTGTACAATTCTTTTGTTTCTTTGGGTAGGTTTATTCCTAGATATTTGATTCTTTTGGTTGCGATGGTGAAGGGGATTGCCTCTTTGATTTTGTTTTCTGATTTTTCATTGTTTGTGTATAGGAATGCCAGTGATTTCTGTATATTGATTTTGTATCCTGCGACTTTGCTGAATTCGCTGATTAACTCTAGTAGTTTTGTAATAGTGTCTCTGGGATTTTCTATGTATAATATCATGTCATCTGCAAATAGAGAGAGTTTGACTTCTTCTTTTCCAATCTGGATTCCTTTGATTTCTTTCTCTTCTCTTATTGCTGTTGCTAGAACTTCCAGGACTATGTTGAATAAGAGTGGTGAAAGTGGACACCCTTGTCTTGTTCCTGATCTTAGAGGGAATGCTTTGAGTTTTTCACCATTGAGGATAATGTTCGCTGTGGGCTTCTCATATATGGCTTTCACTATGTTAAGATAAGTTCCTTCTATGCCCATTTTTTGAAGAGTTTTTATCATAAATGGATGCTGTACTTTGTCAAAGGCTTTTCTGCATCTATTGAGATGATCATGTGATTTTTGTCTCTCAATTTGTTGATACGGTGTATCACATTGATTGATTTGCGGATGTTGAAGAATCCTTGCATGCCTGGGATGAACCCAACTTGATCGTGATGAATGAGCTTTTTGATGTGTTGCTGAATTCTGTTTGCTAGGATTTTGTTGAGGATTTTGGCGTCTAGATTCATCAGTGAAATTGGCCTATAATTTTCTTTTTTTGTGATGTCTTTGCCTGGCTTTGGTATCAGGGTGATGGTGGCCTCGTAGAATGTGTTCGGAAGTGTTCCTTCCTGGGCAATTTTTTGGAAGAGTTTTAGAAGGACAGGCATTAGCTCTTCTTTAAATGTTTGGTAGAATTCACTTGTGAAACCATCTGGCCCTGGGCTTTTATTTTTGGGTAGATTTTTGATCACAAGGTCGATTTCTGAGCTTGTGATTGGCTTGTTCATAGTTTCTATTTCTTCCTGGTTGAGTCTTGGGAGATTTATCTTCTCTAAGAAACTGTCCATTTCTTCCAGGTTGTCCAGTTTGTTGCCATAGAGTTGTTCATAATAGTCTCTTATAATCCTTTGGATTTCTGCATTATCTGTTGTAATCTCTCCTTTTTCATTTTTGATTTTGGTGATCTGGTTCTTCTCTCTCTTTTCCTTGATGAGTCTGGCCAGTGGTGTGTCGAAAAGACACTCATGAGAGACATTAAAGAAGACTTAAACAGATGGAGAAAAATTCCATGTTCCTGGGTCGGGAGAATCAATATTGTGAAAATGACCATACTACCAAATGTCATCTATAGATTCAATGCGATCCCTATCAAACTTCCAATAACATTCTTCACAGAACTAGACCAACGAATAACACAGTTCATATGGAAACACAAAAGACCTCGAATAGCCAAAGCAATCCTCAGGAAGAAGAATGGAGCTGGGGGGATCAGCCTCCCCAACTTCAGACTCTACTACAAAGCAAAGACAGGGGCTTTTTCCTTGAATGTTCGCTGTGGGCTTCTCTATATGGCTTTCACTATGTTAAGATAAGTTCCTTCTATCCATTTTTGAAGAGTTTTTATCATAAATGGATGCTGTACTTTGTCAAAGGCTTTTTCTGCATCTATTGAGATGATCATGTGATTTTTGTCTTTCAATTTGTTGATACGGTGTATCACATTGATTGATTTGCGGATGTTGAAGAATCCTTGCATGCCTGGGATGAACCCAACTTGATCGTGATGAATGAGCTTTTTGATGTGTTGCTGAATTCTGTTTGCTAGGATTTTGTTGAGGATTTTGGCGTCTAGATTCATCAGTGAAATTGGCCTATAATTTTCTTTTTTTGTGATGTCTTTGCCTGGCTTTGGTATCAGGGTGATGGTGGCCTCGTAGAATGTGTTCGGAAGTGTTCCTTCCTGGGCAATTTTTTGGAAGAGTTTTAGAAGGACAGGCATTAGCTCTTCTTTAAATGTTTGGTAGAATTCACTTGTGAAACCATCTGGCCCTGGGCTTTTATTTTTGGGTAGATTTTTGATCACAAGGTCGATTTCTGAGCTTGTGATTGGCTTGTTCATAGTTTCTATTTCTTCCTGGTTGAGTCTTGGGAGATTTATCTTCTCTAAGAAACTGTCCATTTCTTCCAGGTTGTCCAGTTTGTTGCCATAGAGTTGTTCATAATAGTCTCTTATAATCCTTTGGATTTCTGCATTATCTGTTGTAATCTCTCCTTTTTCATTTTTGATTTTGGTGATCTGGTTCTTCTCTCTCTTTTCCTTGATGAGTCTGGCCAGTGGTGTGTCGAAAAGACACTCATGAGAGACATTAAAGAAGACTTAAACAGATGGAGAAAAATTCCATGTTCCTGGGTCGGGAGAATCAATATTGTGAAAATGACCATACTACCAAATGTCATCTATAGATTCAATGCGATCCCTATCAAACTTCCAATAACATTCTTCACAGAACTAGACCAACGAATAACACAGTTCATATGGAAACACAAAAGACCTCGAATAGCCAAAGCAATCCTCAGGAAGAAGAATGGAGCTGGGGGGATCAGCCTCCCCAACTTCAGACTCTACTACAAAGCAACAGTCATCAAGACAGTATGGTACTGGCACAAAAACAGAAATATCGACCAATGGAACAAGATCTAGAACCCAGAGATAAAGCCACGCACCTATGGGTACCTTATTTTTGACAAAGGAGGCGAAACTATAAAATGGGACAAAGACTGCCTCTTCAACAAATGGTGCTGGGAAAATTGGACAGCTACATGAAAGAAAATGAAGTTGGAACATACCCTGACACCATACACAAAGATCAACTCAAAATGGATTAAAGACTTAAATGTAAGGCCAGAAACCATCAAACTCTTAGAGGAGAATATAGGCAAAACCCTCAAGGACATCAATCAAAGCAAGATCTTCTCTGACCCACCTACTAAAATAGTGGAACTAAAAAGACAAATGAACATGTGGGACCTAATGAAACTTAAAAGCTTTTGTACAGCTAAAGAAATTACAAAAAAGCTGAACAGACAGCCCACAGAGTGGAAGAAAATCATAGCAAATGAAACAACAGACAAAGAATTAATCTCCAAAATCTACAAGCAACTCAGACCACTCAGCACTGGAAAAACGAACAACCCAATCAAAAAATGGGAAAAGGACCTAAACAGACACCTCTCCAATGATGACATACAGATGGCCCAAAAACACATGAAACGATGCTCAACTTCACTAATAATTAGAGAAATGCAAATCAAAACTACAATGAGATATCACCTCACACCCGTCAGAATGGCCATCATCCACAAATTGACAGACAATAAATGCTGGAGAGGCTGCGGAGAAAAGGGAACACTCCTGCAATTGAACAATGGACGGGTTCTTAAAAATAAAAATGCATCAAACAGATGGAGAAAACCAGTGGTGTGTCGAAAAGACACTCATGAGAGACATTAAAGAAGACTTAAACAGATGGAGAAATATTCCATGTTCCTGGGTCGGGAGAATCAATATTGTGAAAATGACCATACTACCAAATGTCATCTATAGATTCAATGCGATCCCTATCAAACTTCCAATAACATTCTTCACAGAACTAGACCAACGAATAACACAGTTCATATGGAAACACAAAAGACCTCGAATAGCCAAAGCAATCCTCAGGAAGAAGAATGGAGCTGGGGGGATCAGCCTCCCCAACTTCAGACTCTACTACAAAGCAACAGTCATCAAGACAGTATGGTACTGGCACAAGAACAGAAATATCGACCAATGGAACAAGATCTAGAACCCAGAGATAAAGCCACGCACCTATGGGTACCTTATTTTTGACAAAGGAGGCGAAACTATAAAATGGGACAAAGACTGCCTCTTCAACAAATGGTGCTGGGAAAATTGGACAGCTACATGAAAGAAAATGAAGTTGGAACATACCCTGACACCATACACAAAGATCAACTCAAAATGGATTAAAGACTTAAATGTAAGGCCAGAAACCATCAAACTCTTAGAGGAGAATATAGGCAAAACCCTCAAGGACATCAATCAAAGCAAGATCTTCTCTGACCCACCTACTAAAATAGTGGAACTAAAAAGACAAATGAACATGTGGGACCTAATGAAACTTAAAAGCTTTTGTACAGCTAAAGAAATTACAAAAAAGCTGAACAGACAGCCCACAGAGTGGAAGAAAATCATAGCAAATGAAACAACAGACAAAGAATTAATCTCCAAAATCTACAAGCAACTCAGACCACTCAGCACTGGAAAAACGAACAACCCAATCAAAAAATGGGAAAAGGACCTAAACAGACACCTCTCCAATGATGACATACAGATGGCCCAAAAACACATGAAACGATGCTCAACTTCACTAATAATTAGAGAAATGCAAATCAAAACTACAATGAGATATCACCTCACACCCGTCAGAATGGCCATCATCCACAAATTGACAGACAATAAATGCTGGAGAGGCTGCGGAGAAAAGGGAACACTCCTGCATTGCTGGTGGGAGTGTAAATTGATACAGCCTCTATGGAAGACAGTCTGGAGATTTCTTAAAAAACTAAAAATAGAAGCACCATATGACCCAGCAATCCCACTCTTAGGCTTATACCCTGACGAAATCAAAACTGAAAGAAGCACCTGTACCCCAATGTTCATTGTAGCTCTCTATACAATAGCTAGAACATGGAAGGAACCTAGATGCCCATCGACGAACGAATGGATCCAAAAGCCCTGGTACATATATACAATGGAATACTACACAGCTGTAAAGAGAAATGCAGAAGAATCAACCCTAATGAGGTGGCTGGATCTAGAACGTATCATAGAAAGTGAAGTCAGTCAGAAAGAGAAGGACAAATACAGTATATTAACACATATATATGGAATCTAGTAGGATGGTGATGATGGCACATGCAGTGAAGCGACAGAAAGACAGACATGGACAGTGGACATATGGACATTGTGGGGAAGGAACAGTGAGTGAGAGGCGTAAAGGAAGTAGCATGAAGGCCTGTACTATCATAAGTGAAGAAAATAGCTCTAGTCATTGCTCTGTGAGAAAAGGGGATCCTTCAGGGGTGCTGTATGATGGTCGGGAGGGGAGGGAAGGGGGGGATATACATATGACTAATCTGAGAACATACATATCTGTAAACAACACAACTCTGTAAAAGTTAAAAGTAAAATAAAGGTTTAAAAAAAAAAAATGTCTAGAACAGTACTTCACCCATAGTAACCACTCAGCTGCTGTTAGCTGCAGTTACTTTATTGCTTTTGCTGTAGGTGCACATTTTCATCTTTACTATAGTGACATTTGTTTCTTTTTCTACTTCTGACACGTTTATACTTATGTTGTTACTCTTACCCTATGCCTAAAGAGTATCCCCTTTTGAAAGCAGCATTGAAGATGAGTGCAGAGAGATAATAATCTATCAAAAAAAGCTAACACTCCAACTATAGAGGAAGAGCACTAAGAAATCAACATCTGTTCAACATCACCATTATAAATATTGTTTTAGAAATTCCTGTGGATTTAAATTATTATACATGCATGTATACACAAAGAAGAACAAATGTAGCATTATATAAACATTATGAATACTTTGGCTTCCCTGGTGGCTCAGTCAGTAAAGAATCAGCCTGCAATTCAAGAGACCCTAGTTCAAGCCCTGGGCTGGGAAGATCCCCTGGAGAAGGAAATGGTAACCTACTCCAATATTCTTGCCTGGGAAATCTTATGAACAGGAGGCTGGCTGGCTACAGTCGGTAGTTCATGGGATCGAAGAGTTGGAGACAACTGTAGATAGACCCTGGACAATGAGCAAACTCCAGGATATCGTTAAGGACAGGGAAGCCTGGCATGCTGCAGACATATATACAATGGAATACTACACAGCTGTAAAGAGAAATGCAGAAGAATCAACCCTAATGAGGTGGCTGGATCTAGAACGTATCATAGAAAGTGAAGTCAGTCAGAAAGAGAAGGACAAATACAGTATATTAACACATATATATGGAATCTAGTAGGATGGTGATGATGGCACATGCAGTGAAGCGACAGAAAGACAGACATGGACAGTGGACATATGGACATTGTGGGGAAGGAACAGTGAGTGAGAGGCGTAAAGGAAGTAGCATGAAGGCCTGTACTATCATAAGTGAAGAAAATAGCTCTAGTCATTGCTCTGTGAGAAAAGGGGATCCTTCAGGGGTGCTGTATGATGGTCGGGAGGGGAGGGAAGGGGGGGATATACATATGACTAATCTGAGAACATACATATCTGTAAACAACACAACTCTGTAAAAGTTAAAAGTAAAATAAAGGTTTAAAAAAAAAAAAATGTCTAGAACAGTACTTCACCCATAGTAACCACTCAGCTGCTGTTAGCTGCAGTTACTTTATTGCTTTTGCTGTAGGTGCACATTTTCATCTTTACTATAGTGACATTTGTTTCTTTTTCTACTTCTGACACGTTTATACTTATGTTGTTACTCTTACCCTATGCCTAAAGAGTATCCCCTTTTGAAAGCAGCATTGAAGATGAGTGCAGAGAGATAATAATCTATCAAAAAAAGCTAACACTCCAACTATAGAGGAAGAGCACTAAGAAATCAACATCTGTTCAACATCACCATTATAAATATTGTTTTAGAAATTCCTGTGGATTTAAATTATTATACATGCATGTATACACAAAGAAGAACAAATGTAGCATTATATAAACATTATGAATACTTTGGCTTCCCTGGTGGCTCAGTCAGTAAAGAATCAGCCTGCAATTCAAGAGACCCTAGTTCAAGCCCTGGGCTGGGAAGATCCCCTGGAGAAGGAAATGGTAACCTACTCCAATATTCTTGCCTGGGAAATCTTATGAACAGAGGAGGCTGGCTGGCTACAGTCGGTAGTTCATGGGATCGAAAGAGTTGGAGACAACTTAGATAGCATCACAGACTCAATGGACATGAATTGGAGCAAACTCCAGGATATCGTTAAGGACAGGGAAGCCTGGCATGCTGCAGTCCATGGGGTCGAAAAGAATCAGGCATGACTTAGTGATTGAACAATACTTTGAAGTCCAGTAGTATGAATTTGTAACATTATTATATGTATAGCATTAGCGAAATGCCTGGGAACCACACATTTCAGGAAACTGGTCACTATCCTAAATCTTGGCAAGATGTAGTAAGAAAATATAATGAATGTGGGAAAGCCTAGAAAGAAATACACACCAAAATGTTTGTACTGATTATTTCTGGTTGGTAGGAATTTTTAATTAAAAAAACCCTGATGTATATTCAGTGCTTACTGTGTGCTGTGAACTGTGTTACAATTATTTTCATGACTGTTGGCTTTACACTTTGTATTCTTATCAAATATTTTCATTAATCCCTTCTGAGATCCATAAAGCCTTTCTGAATTTTGTGACTTACGATGCATCTAAAGATTGTAATTGCAAAAATGCATACCAAATTGTACACATAGTAATTTCCTGTTTCTTATATCTGCTTGAAACCCTCAGTATGCAGAGAATAGTTTTGATGATAGGATTGATATAAAGCTGCTCTCAATTTTGTAGTGGAAACTTGAAAAGTCTCCTCCTTTCTCTGTAAGAAAATACATGTTTATATGTTCTGGTGGATAATGTATACAATCATGTTGACTGGTTTAGATCTGACTTTTCTCCACAGTAACATTGAGCTTTGGGAAAAGTCATCTCGTTACTCTGTTTAAAACATCTGTTCAACATCACCATTATAAATATTGTTTTAGAAATTCCTGTGGATTTAAATTATTATACATGCATGTATACTTTTTGGCTTCCTGGTGGTCCAGTCAGTAAAGAATCAGCCTGCAATTCAAGAGACCCTAGTTCAAGCCCTGGGCTGGGAAGATCCCCTGGAGAAGGAAATGGTAACCTACTCCAATATTCTTGCCTGGGAAATCTTATGAACAGAGGAGGCTGGCTGGCTACAGTCGGTAGTTCATGGGATCGAAAGAGTTGGAGACAACTTAGATAGCATCACAGACTCAATGGACATGAATTGGAGCAAACTCCAGGATATCGTTAAGGACAGGGAAGCCTGGCATGCTGCAGTCCATGGGGTCGAAAAGAATCAGGCATGACTTAGTGATTGAACAATACTTTGAAGTCCAGTAGTATGAATTTGTAACATTATTATATGTATAGCATTAGCGAAATGCCTGGGAACCACACATTTCAGGAAACTGGTCACTATCCTAAATCTTGGCAAGATGTAGTAAGAAAATATAATGAATGTGGGAAAGCCTAGAAAGAAATACACACCAAAATGTTTGTACTGATTATTTCTGGTTGGTAGGAATTTTTAATTAAAAAAACCCTGATGTATATTCAGTGCTTACTGTGTGCTGTGAACTGTGTTACAATTATTTTCATGACTGTTGGCTTTACACTTTGTATTCTTATCAAATATTTTCATTAATCCCTTCTGAGATCCATAAAGCCTTTCTGAATTTTGTGACTTACGATGCATCTAAAGATTGTAATTGCAAAAATGCATACCAAATTGTACACATAGTAATTTCCTGTTTCTTATATCTGCTTGAAACCCTCAGTATGCAGAGAATAGTTTTGATGATAGGATTGATATAAAGCTGCTCTCAATTTTGTAGTGGAAACTTGAAAAGTCTCCTCCTTTCTCTGTAAGAAAATACATGTTTATATGTTCTGGTGGATAATGTATACAATCATGTTGACTGGTTTAGATCTGACTTTTCTCCACAGTAACATTGAGCTTTGAGGGAAGAAAAAGATATGCCTGACATCCCAGGTCCTTAGAGAGATTTACTTTATGTCTTAAATGTTTAAGAAGAGGAGTGTGTTCATTGGTTTTCTTTGGAGGCTGTGGTTGTTACTGTGATTATAAATTTAAGTCTGGGAAGAAAGTTTTACCACAGAAGTCTCAGCCAAGTTAGTGATTGGGCAGGAAGTCAGCTCTCCTTCCTTCAGTTACTTACTCTGCAGTTCCCTTCCCATGCGACTTCTACATCAGTGTTTTATAGTGCTATAAAATTTTATTCTTTGACTCACACAATTCTCACTTCACTCTTGGAAGTGTAATTAATGCCACTAGGTCAGATTCAATAGTCTTCCACTCATTGAGCTTTTGTGGTCTTTAAAGAAATCAAAGATAACCCAGTTCAAGACTGCATTTTGTAGACATTGCTGCAGCCTGGGGCAAGGCCACATGACAAGTCACTAGCTTTTTCATGACTTTTAATGTTTCAGTAGAAATAATTTTTCTTGAAAATATGGCTGTGTTATAGCCAGTATCTCCACAGCAAAAATAAGTGTTTTGTTGTGTGTTACAAGATGCTGCAAATACATAAAGAACACATCCTAATATGCAACCCGGCCAATCCCTTTCATGGACTACTTAGGGGAGGGATTCAGAATACTGTAAATGGATTATGCTAATCTTGTCGGGGGATATTTGCTTGTAGATAAGATCATAGCAAGGGGAAGTTTCCTAGTCTTGCACATTTCCCTTTAGATGTGGCAATTACCAGGTTAGAGATTGAAACCTGTTGAGCAAGAATCTGAATGCTTCTTACTTCCCTTACCTGTGTGTATCTGTTGGCAATTCTTAAAGCGATGCAACCTCATATGATCCATGGTATCATGAGTGGTTGGCCACTTGATATGACGTTGCCACAAAATACATGTTTATATGTTCTGGTGGATAATGTAAAACTGCTCTCAATTTTGTAGTGGAAACTTGAAAAGTCTCCTCCTTTCTCTGTAAGAAAATACATGTTTATATGTTCTGGTGGATAATGTATACAATCATGTTGACTGGTTTAGATCTGACTTTTCTCCACAGTAACATTGAGCTTTGAGGGAAGAAAAAGATATGCCTGACATCCCAGGTCCTTAGAGAGATTTACTTTATGTCTTAAATGTTTAAGAAGAGGAGTGTGTTCATTGGTTTTCTTTGGAGGCTGTGGTTGTTACTGTGATTATAAATTTAAGTCTGGGAAGAAAGTTTTACCACAGAAGTCTCAGCCAAGTTAGTGATTGGGCAGGAAGTCAGCTCTCCTTCCTTCAGTTACTTACTCTGCAGTTCCCTTCCCATGCGACTTCTACATCAGTGTTTTATAGTGCTATAAAATTTTATTCTTTGACTCACACAATTCTCACTTCACTCTTGGAAGTGTAATTAATGCCACTAGGTCAGATTCAATAGTCTTCCACTCATTGAGCTTTTGTGGTCTTTAAAGAAATCAAAGATAACCCAGTTCAAGACTGCATTTTGTAGACATTGCTGCAGCCTGGGGCAAGGCCACATGACAAGTCACTAGCTTTTTCATGACTTTTAATGTTTCAGTAGAAATAATTTTTCTTGAAAATATGGCTGTGTTATAGCCAGTATCTCCACAGCAAAAATAAGTGTTTTGTTGTGTGTTACAAGATGCTGCAAATACATAAAGAACACATCCTAATATGCAACCCGGCCAATCCCTTTCATGGACTACTTAGGGGAGGGATTCAGAATACTGTAAATGGATTATGCTAATCTTGTCGGGGGATATTTGCTTGTAGATAAGATCATAGCAAGGGGAAGTTTCCTAGTCTTGCACATTTCCCTTTAGATGTGGCAATTACCAGGTTAGAGATTGAAACCTGTTGAGCAAGAATCTGAATGCTTCTTACTTCCCTTACCTGTGTGTATCTGTTGGCAATTCTTAAAGCGATGCAACCTCATATGATCCATGGTATCATGAGTGGTTGGCCACTTGATATGACGTTGCCACTTAGATTGAATAAGGTACACACTCCACTTTTATATTCATCTAGACCTGTACCTTAGTGGTCTCTTTCCCCCACCTACCACCCCATTGGACTTATCAAGCTCTTAGTCTATAATACAGCTTCCCCCCCCACCGCCCACATCTCTTCTGTTTCTTTCCCACAAGATGTTTTCATCCTTTGAGTCTCTGTCACCCTGTTTCTGTAGTCCAACAGTGCTTCTCCCTGTTGCAACCCACCACATGGAGCATTTACTGAAAGAACTGTAGTCAGATATACCTACTTGGAATATCACCTGACTGCTTGTTCTAAACCATGATTGTCGTGCCTCAGTTCCTCCAGCTCTATTTCCTTCATGCATCATCTTGAACCAGCTAAAATCTGTGTTAACATCCAGTTTGTAGACTAAAATTAAACACAAAATTGAGAGATCCTTGAAAGGTACTTGAAGTTGGAAGATATTTTCCTATTTCTTCTAATAAGGTTATCATGTAATTTCACTAGTTGACTGAATGATGTTCCGCTAATTGAAAATGCTGTTTCTAGAAATAGATTTTATTTTATGAATATCAGATTATTAGAAAAATATAATCGTATAAGTAGTAGCCAGATAGTTGTAATCATAATCCAGACCTTTTATATGCAAATACATAGATGCATGCATTCTCTGACAAAGTTACCAGCCCATCCTTTGCAAACAAAGTAGCAGAAATGCTTTTGACATGTTTAGCTTTCTATTATGCTGTAATCTATTTTGCATTCTGGTTGTACCTTCAGATGAAGCTTGAACTTACTGAAGTGATAAGTGGAAAGGAACTATGTTATATTATTCGATTTCAGAGAATACTAAGAAGTTATACTCAAAACTCTTAGATAATTTTATTTTGGACTGACTTACAATGCTATTGCTGCAATCAATCTTATCTTGAATGGTTTATTATAAATTGTTAATTCTCATAAGCAGTTTTTCTTTTTTTCCCAACTGGCTAAATAGCCAGTTGAAAGAATTGGTGGCTATGGTGGGATACTTTTATTTCCTTGATCTACTGTGACACAGTTCTTTCCATTTGTGCACTTGATTCAATATTTTTTACCTCTATCTTTGCGTCTTTTTATTGTCTTAACATTTGCCAAATAATTGCTAGATTCTATATTGCCTCTTAAAATATACTTTGTCTTTATCTTCATGAATTAGTAGTGTTGAACATTTATAGTTTTTGTGTGAATTTACTATTCAGATATCTTACTAATGCTCATTAGTATAAAATTTCTGGTTTTAGTTGTGAATAATTTTGCTGTAAGTGCCCTTCGAGTTTGAAGGTAATCCTTGTTGTCTTCAGATGTTATTAGAAAGACCCATACCTAATTTGTTTTTCCTTTTTTGGGAAGTTGGTTGCCCTAGCCTGTTTTGGTATTTATAGAACTCAGGAGACTGCACAAATGTGAGCATTTTTGTAGGGCAGATTTCAATAAATATTATTGTTGACTTGAAGGGCGAATGATTAAAAACCAAATTCACCCTCTCCCCACAACATGCCATTTGCTTTCCAATTTTTAACCCATCTTTTGTCAACACTATGTATTATTAATCCTTTACAGTTTTGCAAATGATATGGAGAGAAAATTTTCTCTTTAGTTGCAGTTTGCATTTACTTGAATAGTGAGGATGACAAACTTCTCTTAAGTTTACTGAGACATTAATTAGGAGCAATTATTTTTACTAATTATTTGCTAGGATGGCCTTGTCCTTGTCAGCTTTACATTGTGATAATGTCTTTTATTTTATCTATTTTTAGAGCTTTGACAGTTTCAAAATACAAGCTAGGCTTGAGGTGAGAAGTGAGGCTGGAACGCTGGCCTCCTGCTCAGCAGATACCACACTTCGAATGCTATCCCCATACTGTTACTGCTTTTCATCTATTATCCAAATCTGTGTGCCAATTATTTGCCCTGTCATATTTGAAAATAAAAATTTCCAAATTTTTTATGTCTCATTCTGAAGAAATATTTTATTCTGTAAACTGTATAGTTCAATGGATTTAAATTCTTTATGTTTTAGAGCAAAACTGGCTAAATAGCCAGTTGAAAGAATTGTGCTATGGTGGGATACTTTTATTTCCTTGATCTACTGTGACACAGTTCTTTCCATTTGTGCACTTGATTCAATATTTTTTACCTCTATCTTTGCGTCTTTTTATTGTCTTAACATTTGCCAAATAATTGCTAGATTCTATATTGCCTCTTAAAATATACTTTGTCTTTATCTTCATGAATTAGTAGTGTTGAACATTTATAGTTTTTGTGTGAATTTACTATTCAGATATCTTACTAATGCTCATTAGTATAAAATTTCTGGTTTTAGTTGTGAATAATTTTGCTGTAAGTGCCCTTCGAGTTTGAAGGTAATCCTTGTTGTCTTCAGATGTTATTAGAAAGACCCATACCTAATTTGTTTTTCCTTTTTTGGGAAGTTGGTTGCCCTAGCCTGTTTTGGTATTTATAGAACTCAGGAGACTGCACAAATGTGAGCATTTTTGTAGGGCAGATTTCAATAAATATTATTGTTGACTTGAAGGGCGAATGATTAAAAACCAAATTCACCCTCTCCCCACAACATGCCATTTGCTTTCCAATTTTTAACCCATCTTTTGTCAACACTATGTATTATTAATCCTTTACAGTTTTGCAAATGATATGGAGAGAAAATTTTCTCTTTAGTTGCAGTTTGCATTTACTTGAATAGTGAGGATGACAAACTTCTCTTAAGTTTACTGAGACATTAATTAGGAGCAATTATTTTTACTAATTATTTGCTAGGATGGCCTTGTCCTTGTCAGCTTTACATTGTGATAATGTCTTTTATTTTATCTATTTTTAGAGCTTTGACAGTTTCAAAATACAAGCTAGGCTTGAGGTGAGAAGTGAGGCTGGAACGCTGGCCTCCTGCTCAGCAGATACCACACTTCGAATGCTATCCCCATACTGTTACTGCTTTTCATCTATTATCCAAATCTGTGTGCCAATTATTTGCCCTGTCATATTTGAAAATAAAAATTTCCAAATTTTTTATGTCTCATTCTGAAGAAATATATTTGCCTTATTCTGTAAACTGTATAGTTCAATGGATTTAAAGTCTGTCATTTATGTTTTAGAGCAAAAACTGGAGGGAAAATTAATGTAAATATGTTAAGTAAATGAGATGTAATGCTTCAGTCACTCATGTGAATTTGATGAGACAAGGATATTTCAAGTCTGCAAGTATTTTTATACCTATTCTTAGGAGCCAAGAGCCCCTGATATGCATGGAGTTTGCAACAAAAGTTAACTTATCTGTATGAAATTATTCTTCCACGTCCAGATCTCCTTTCTGCACTGAAGCATTTTTTAAAGAATATTTTTGAATTTCATATGAAATTCTAATACAGGCAGAGTCAACATCTTTAAAATATTTTTATTATGTAAGAATAGTTGAATTGTGGTAGTTTACATTTTAGGAGTTCAGCTAGGGAGTAGAGTCAGTGGTGGCATGCATTTCTAACATGTAACTGAATTTTGTTACTTTTTAATCATAGAAGCGGCTTTATCTTTTCCCATTGCCCAAGAATGATAGGTTATTGTTGCAAGCCCGTCGTCTCTTTTCTAATCCTTCAAATTTATGTCATGTTACTTTAAAAATGTCATATAAATATAAAACAGTAATGGGGATCTCACCTAGATAAAGGATCTCACCTAGGGTTTTTCCTTACTAAAATCCTAACTTAATGATGGCTTAAATGCGCATAGCATGTGGATTTACTGGTCATAGACTATTGTGGAGAGATTTTCAGAGTTAATTGGCCCACCATTCCTATGTAGTAGGTGGAAAGAGAGTTGGGAAAGTGAAGCCAAGTTGGCTTTTTGTTTTTTTATTGGAATGAAAGAATAAGGCTGCAGACAGACCTGAATCACACTTGGTGAGACCCTGTGTAAAATCTTAATCCTCTTCTCCCAGTTATGACTCTCTTCATTAGGGCAGAGTGACTGTTCGTTTATAGCACTTAAATGTCTGTGTTGAGCACTGATTTTTGCTGGTTGAGAGATCTTTATTTTACGTGATGATTCCTCTAATGGTAACCATATGTATGCAGTACCCTGACTAGGAAATTTTGAGCAGAGAAATTCATTGTAATTCAAGCCTCAACACTAACATAGTCAGAAGTTGATTTATTTAAAGGCTAGTGAAAATCTCACCACAATGTTGGTTAAAACCCAGACTGCTTCTTTACGAGGAAAAGGGTAGAGACCTCTGACAATAAGGTCAGTTAACATCCCTCAATATTAATATAATTGTTGCTTCTGTTTGGGTGAGTGGCTTCTTTGCTGGGGACCCTGGTAAAAGGCCAGACTGTTTATATGATGCTTAGAATGAGAGAACTGGTTAATACACCTGAAATCAGTAATTAACATATTGATTGAAATGATGATATCCATCTTTTTTTTTTTTTCTAAATAAATGACAGAAAGAACTGTCAAGTCTGTACTCCTTAAAAATATCTTTTAAGAACTGTGGAAACCCCAAACATTAACTTGTACAACTTTTATATTACTCCAAGTCTAGAAGTGTTTCAATAGCAAAAGGACTTCATATTAATGCAAAAGAGAGGGGTTTTTTTTTGTACTTCCAAGATGCATTTTAATTACTATGTTAGTGGGTTATCTTTTCTTCAAAGTGTATTTCAGCCTTACAAAACTGAATTGTTAAACTTCTTAAAATGTAGCTGAGAATAATTAAGATTCTTTTGCCAATATGATAAAAAAAATTTCAATTCAAAGTCATAAGGCAGATCTTTGCCCTTTCTCTAGGAGATTGGGTTATGGAATTCTGTTTTACATGACTTCAGCATTTTGCAGAATTCCTTTCGTAAATGAAAAATGATCCATCATCCACTGTGCTTGAACTGAGTCAGGAGCAACTGCTGAAATAAGCCAGAATGTGTCTGATATGGGTGAAGTGGAGCCCACCAGGAATCCCTCCATGAGAAACAAAACAAAGGGATGTTTAAATGTGAGCTTGGATGGTTTCCAGTTTTACCAAAGTGTGACTATGGCTTCAGTTGTGAATTGTATTTTTCAGTACATTTACTCTCTATTACTTTGTTCACTGAGTTTCTCTAGATTGTGTATCTAACACTAAACAAAAATGATGATATTTTAGTGGAATAGAAAAGATGATAAAAAATAGGAAAAGAAGCTTGGCTAAATCCATTAATAAGCTTTGGAAAAACACCTGGTTTCTTATCCTAGGATTTGTGTAAAGGCCACTGCAAAAATTGCCAGAAAAAATTGCTTTTGATTTATTTTCATTTTTTTAAGGGTAGAAAAGTCACTTGTTTATACATATTTTAGGGGAGATTAAGTGAAAGTGAAGGTTGCTAAGCAAGAGTGATGGGAGAATGCTATGAATATATAGATTCTCAACCTTAAGTCACTGTATCGAAGTAAAATTCTTTGCTGAAGTTACTAGTTGACTAGTTCAGTTTTTATGGCTTTGTCCAATACTCTGTTTGAACCCTGGGCTGGGAAGATCCCCTGGAGAGAAAAATGGCTACCCACTCCAGTATTCTTGCCTGGAGAATTCCATAGACAGAGGAGCCTGGCAGGCAATGGTCCATGGTGTCGCAAAGAGTCAGATGTGACTGAGCACACACAGCTCTCTCATATTCTCACTTTCTGATTTAGACTTTTGTCCAGCCAGACAGTCTGATTTGCTGTTATTCAGACCCCATTTCCAGCTTCAATTTCCTGGCTTCTGCCTCCTTGGTATAAGGGAAAGAAAAATCAGGTCATATGGAGGTGAGGAGGTCTTTGGAAGAGAAATCAAAGGCCCTTAGAAAGCTTTTAACGAGACTGTATACTACCTATAATTTTCCAGAATCCTTAAGATCAGAGTCATCTAAACCAGGTGTTGATGAACTATGGCCTATAGGCAAAATCCGGCTTGCTACCTTTTTTTCTTTTAATTAAAAAAAAGTGGCAAAATTATTTTTTGCTTCTCCCTGTGGCATGTGAGATCTTAATTTTCCTACCAGGGGTCGAACCTCTGTCCCTTGCAGTGGAAGCTTGTAGTCTTTACTGGACCACCAGAGAAGTCCTGACACCTTTTTTTTTTTTTTTTTTTTTAATTTTGGCCTTTTTTATTTATTTATTTTTTTTTAAATTTATTTCCATCCATCTTTATTCCTTGGCTTGTGTGGGCCTCCCATTGCAGTGGCCTCCCTTGTTGCAGAGCACTGACTCTGGGTGCATGCACTCCAGAGCACTGGCTCGTAATTGGACACATATGTCCAGCTGTTCAGCAGCATGCGGGATCTTCCCAGACCAGGTATTGAACTGGTGCCCCTTGCACTGCAAGGCAGACTCTTTATCCACTGGACCACCAGGGAAGTCCCTGAGACCTATTTTTGTAATAAAAGTTTTATTTGAATACAACCATACACATTTGTTAGGTACTCTCTGTGGCTACTTTTTTGCTGCTGACAACAGTTGTGGCAGAAATGATACGGCCTGCACAACCTAAAATATTCATTGCCTGGCTTTTTATAGATCAAGTTTTCTGCCTTGATCTAAAAAGAAGGTTATTTCCTTAATGAAGTTACTACACTTTGGGCTTGGGGGAAGATCCCTGGAGAAAAATGGCTACCCACTCCAGTATTCTTGCCTGGAGAATTCCATAGACAGAGGAGCCTGGCAGGCAATGGTCCATGGTGTCGCAAAGAGTCAGATGTGACTGAGCACACACAGCTCTCTCATATTCTCACTTTCTGATTTAGACTTTTGTCCAGCCAGACAGTCTGATTTGCTGTTATTCAGACCCCATTTCCAGCTTCAATTTCCTGGCTTCTGCCTCCTTGGTATAAGGGAAAGAAAAATCAGGTCATATGGAGGTGAGGAGGTCTTTGGAAGAGAAATCAAAGGCCCTTAGAAAGCTTTTAACGAGACTGTATACTACCTATAATTTTCCAGAATCCTTAAGATCAGAGTCATCTAAACCAGGTGTTGATGAACTATGGCCTATAGGCAAAATCCGGCTTGCTACCTTTTTTTCTTTTAATTAAAAAAAAGTGGCAAAATTATTTTTTGCTTCTCCCTGTGGCATGTGAGATCTTAATTTTCCTACCAGGGGTCGAACCTCTGTCCCTTGCAGTGGAAGCTTGTAGTCTTTACTGGACCACCAGAGAAGTCCTGACACCTTTTTTTTTTTTTTTTTTTAATTTTGGCCTTTTTTATTTATTTATTTTTTTTTAAATTTATTTCCATCCATCTTTATTCCTTGGCTTGTGTGGGCCTCCCATTGCAGTGGCCTCCCTTGTTGCAGAGCACTGACTCTGGGTGCATGCACTCCAGAGCACTGGCTCGTAATTGGACACATATGTCCAGCTGTTCAGCAGCATGCGGGATCTTCCCAGACCAGGTATTGAACTGGTGCCCCTTGCACTGCAAGGCAGACTCTTTATCCACTGGACCACCAGGGAAGTCCCTGAGACCTATTTTTGTAATAAAAGTTTTATTTGAATACAACCATACACATTTGTTAGGTACTCTCTGTGGCTACTTTTTTGCTGCTGACAACAGTTGTGGCAGAAATGATACGGCCTGCACAACCTAAAATATTCATTGCCTGGCTTTTTATAGATCAAGTTTTCTGCCTTGATCTAAAAGAAGGTTATTTCCTTAATGAAAGCATGTCTGATGAATTTTCAGCGAAAACTGGTTATGGTAACATGGTAATATTATTCTTACTGGGACTCTTTTTAGCCTTTCTGGGTGAACTATATAGAAACCATAAGGTTCTTTCTTCTGCTGTTTGATATGTGCATGAATTTGCCTCTGTTTAGCATATATACAGAGTACATTGTTATGAATGGAACATGAGAAAAATAAGGGTGCTATTAAAAAAAACTTGTTGAGTGTTAGGGGCTTTACAAGTATTATCACTAATCCTCATACAACTGTACTGTAGCTATTATTATCTTGATTTTATTGGGAAGGAAATTGAAACGCAAAAGAAGTAAAATGGCAAAGCTGTGTTTGTCCTCACCCGTCTCTCCAAGCTTCAACTGGAAGCGCTGTCTTTTTCTTCTACCACATAAGTGGCAGTATATACAAGTTAGTTAAAATTCCTTGTATGTGTGTGTTCAGTTGTGCAGTCGTGTCCAACTCTTCGTGATGCAATGGGCTGTAGCCTGCCTTTGTCCTTTGTCCATGGAATTTTCCAGGCAAGAATATTGGAGTAGGTCACCATTTCCTTCTCCAGGGCATCTTCCTGACCCAGCGATTCAACCCATGTCTTCTGCATCTCCTGCACTGGCAGGCAGATTCTTTATCACTGCACCACCTGGGAAGCCGTGAAGTTAATGAGGTTTTAATATTGCTCCTCTGCAAAGATGGAGGGAAGTAAAACTGGATTTGCTTTTCTAATCTAGTTAATTTATTCTTAAAGATTCTTTGATCAATTGAGTATAACATTTGCTTCAAATCATAGACAATTTGAATAGAAGTCTTACTAGCTAAATAATCTTAGATTATATATATTACACGTAATACTCTTGGCTTGAAGTGGCATCTATACTAGTAGCCTTGCACTGCAAGGCAGACTCTTTATCCACTGGACCCCCTGTAGTTTTTATTTGAATACAACCATACACATTTGTTAGGTACTCTCTGTGGCTACTTTTTTGCTGCTGACAACAGTTGTGGCAGAAATGATACGGCCTGCACAACCTAAAATATTCATTGCCTGGCTTTTTATAGATCAAGTTTTCTGCCTTGATCTAAAAGAAGGTTATTTCCTTAATGAAAGCATGTCTGATGAATTTTCAGCGAAAACTGGTTATGGTAACATGGTAATATTATTCTTACTGGGACTCTTTTTAGCCTTTCTGGGTGAACTATATAGAAACCATAAGGTTCTTTCTTCTGCTGTTTGATATGTGCATGAATTTGCCTCTGTTTAGCATATATACAGAGTACATTGTTATGAATGGAACATGAGAAAAATAAGGGTGCTATTAAAAAAAACTTGTTGAGTGTTAGGGGCTTTACAAGTATTATCACTAATCCTCATACAACTGTACTGTAGCTATTATTATCTTGATTTTATTGGGAAGGAAATTGAAACGCAAAAGAAGTAAAATGGCAAAGCTGTGTTTGTCCTCACCCGTCTCTCCAAGCTTCAACTGGAAGCGCTGTCTTTTTCTTCTACCACATAAGTGGCAGTATATACAAGTTAGTTAAAATTCCTTGTATGTGTGTGTTCAGTTGTGCAGTCGTGTCCAACTCTTCGTGATGCAATGGGCTGTAGCCTGCCTTTGTCCTTTGTCCATGGAATTTTCCAGGCAAGAATATTGGAGTAGGTCACCATTTCCTTCTCCAGGGCATCTTCCTGACCCAGCGATTCAACCCATGTCTTCTGCATCTCCTGCACTGGCAGGCAGATTCTTTATCACTGCACCACCTGGGAAGCCGTGAAGTTAATGAGGTTTTAATATTGCTCCTCTGCAAAGATGGAGGGAAGTAAAACTGGATTTGCTTTTCTAATCTAGTTAATTTATTCTTAAAGATTCTTTGATCAATTGGAGTATAACATTTGCTTCAAATCATAGACAATTTGAATAGAAGTCTTACTAGCTAAATAATCTTAGATTATATATATTACACGTAATACTCTTGGCTTGAAGTGGCATTCTAGAGATGAACAATTAGATAATTTATGGGTGTGTTTGAAATGAGCTCTTCTATCATCATTAAGAGTCATTTATGTCTATCAATAAATGATGGGTTTGAATTTCCATAAATGTATTTCAAGTTCCTTTTCCTTTATGCAGGAGTTAGGCTGAAATAATATTTTCTTATACTAATTAACTACTAGAAGGGCAAAAGATACTTTTTTTCTGCATCTGAAATTATTATCTTTTAACTTTTTTTCATAAATTTCCTTATTTTTCTTCATTAGATGCTCTTTGGTATTGAACCAGAGCAATGTGTTAAGAAAAAGTGACTCATACTTATGAGCTCAAAGACATTCATCCTTTGCATCAACTTGGATTTTTTTTTTCTATTCAATTTCAGTACTTAAATTGAAAATAAGAATTGCTTAGCCTTAGATTATACTTCCTAGACATTGATTATGATGTGACAATTCTCATTTTGTACCTTCAGTAGTCCAAGAAGTTGAAAGGAAAAAAAATCAGTTAAGATATCTCAGTAGATTTCAGAGAACTATGAAGTTTATTTAAAAGCATCAGCTTTTACACTTTTCCAATAATCTGTTTTTCTGGAAATAGACAGTATTGCCTCAGATTGTAAATGGAATTACATTTGAAATAGTCAGTAGTAAGTTACTTTTCTGTTCTTTTGGAATTTTTTTGTGTGAAATGTATTGGCTTCTTTGTAATGAATTTTGGGACTTACACCAGCAAGAGTATATTATTCTGAATAGTGTAGATAAAGATGATCTATTCAAAGTTAGTTTAATTCAATATTGCGTGTGAACTCATGTGACACATTTTAACCTTCCTTTGTGTTCTTAATGGAAGATAGATTATTTCAAAGTTGGTGGTCTCTTACATGAGCAGATTTCTGTAGCACAGTTAAATTCACAATTGGAAAGTATTAATTTGTCCATTTTGAGGATCATAAGCAACAGAATTTAGAATTTTGTTCTTTGCCAACACATTTAATCTAGAATGTTTCTTTTACTTTTTAAAAACATTTGCTTCAAATCATAGACAATTTGAATAGAAGTCTTACTAGCTAAATAATCTTAGATTATATATATTACACGTAATACTCTTGGCTTGAAGTGGCATTCTAGAGATGAACAATTAGATAATTTATGGGTGTGTTTGAAATGAGCTCTTCTATCATCATTAAGAGTCATTTATGTCTATCAATAAATGATGGGTTTGAATTTCCATAAATGTATTTCAAGTTCCTTTTCCTTTATGCAGGAGTTAGGCTGAAATAATATTTTCTTATACTAATTAACTACTAGAAGGGCAAAAGATACTTTTTTTCTGCACCTGAAATTATTATCTTTTAACTTTTTCATAAATTTCCTTATTTTTCTTCATTAGATGCTCTTTGGTATTGAACCAGAGCAATGTGTTAAGAAAAAGTGACTCATACTTATGAGCTCAAAGACATTCATCCTTTGCATCAACTTGGATTTTTTTTTTCTATTCAATTTCAGTACTTAAATTGAAAATAAGAATTGCTTAGCCTTAGATTATACTTCCTAGACATTGATTATGATGTGACAATTCTCATTTTGTACCTTCAGTAGTCCAAGAAGTTGAAAGGAAAAAAAATCAGTTAAGATATCTCAGTAGATTTCAGAGAACTATGAAGTTTATTTAAAAGCATCAGCTTTTACACTTTTCCAATAATCTGTTTTTCTGGAAATAGACAGTATTGCCTCAGATTGTAAATGGAATTACATTTGAAATAGTCAGTAGTAAGTTACTTTTCTGTTCTTTTGGAATTTTTTTGTGTGAAATGTATTGGCTTCTTTGTAATGAATTTTGGGACTTACACCAGCAAGAGTATATTATTCTGAATAGTGTAGATAAAGATGATCTATTCAAAGTTAGTTTAATTCAATATTGCGTGTGAACTCATGTGACACATTTTAACCTTCCTTTGTGTTCTTAATGGAAGATAGATTATTTCAAAGTTGGTGGTCTCTTACATGAGCAGATTTCTGTAGCACAGTTAAATTCACAATTGGAAAGTATTAATTTGTCCATTTTGAGGATCATAAGCAACAGAATTTAGAATTTTGTTCTTTGCCAACACATTTAATCTAGAATGTTTCTTTTACTTTTTAAAAACATGTGTATTCCAGTTGATTTAAGAAAATGAAAACTAAAATGGCCTCTATCTTTAGTTAAATGAAGCTTGTTCTTTGCAAATAGTAAAGCACCATGAAAAATAATCCTGTATGTTTTTTGCTATTTGCCTTAGTCAGAAAATTAAACTGCAGAGATGCCTTGGAAGTGAGAATGTGGAAGGTTATAGTACAGTTAACTTTTGAAGAAAGTCCTCTATCAAATGTTCAGGGTTGCCCAGGGACCTAGTTACTTTTTATTTTTCTCCAAATCAACTTGTTTCTAAATTAATCTGAGTTTTATGGAAAAGTTTGACATCAGAAAGTATTAGACTTTAGTATTCATTCTTTTGGGTTTCCCAGTAGGCGTTAGTGGTAAAGAACCTTCCTGCCAATGGAAGAGACATAAGAGACACAGGTTCAACCCTTTGGTTGGGTAGATCCCTGGAGGAAGGCATGGCAACCCAATACAGTGTTCTTGCTTGGAGAATCCCATGGACAGAGGAGCCTGGTGGACTACAGTCCATAGGGTTGCATAGAGATGGACGTGACCGAGGCAACTCAGCACACACACATTCATTCTTTTATGATTTCACGAAAAGGATCTCTGTTTCCATATTGCCTCCTACAGCCATCAACATCTGTTTAAAGAATCTCTCTAAATGCTAGATGTTTAGACAATATAATTTTCAGGATGAGTATTTTACTTTTATGTTTTATTGTCTTAATGAAAAGAAATAGCTAATTTTTGTGTGAAATGTATTGGCTTCTTTGTAATGAATTTTGGGACTTACACCAGCAAGAGTATATTATTCTGAATAGTGTAGATAAAGATGATCTATTCAAAGTTAGTTTAATTCAATATTGCGTGTGAACTCATGTGACACATTTTAACCTTCCTTTGTGTTCTTAATGGAAGATAGATTATTTCAAAGTTGGTGGTCTCTTACATGAGCAGATTTCTGTAGCACAGTTAAATTCACAATTGGAAAGTATTAATTTGTCCATTTTGAGGATCATAAGCAACAGAATTTAGAATTTTGTTCTTTGCCAACACATTTAATCTAGAATGTTTCTTTTACTTTTTAAAAACATGTGTATTCCAGTTGATTTAAGAAAATGAAAACTAAAATGGCCTCTATCTTTAGTTAAATGAAGCTTGTTCTTTGCAAATAGTAAAGCACCATGAAAAATAATCCTGTATGTTTTTTGCTATTTGCCTTAGTCAGAAAATTAAACTGCAGAGATGCCTTGGAAGTGAGAATGTGGAAGGTTATAGTACAGTTAACTTTTGAAGAAAGTCCTCTATCAAATGTTCAGGGTTGCCCAGGGACCTAGTTGCTTTTTATTTTTCTCCAAATCAACTTGTTTCTAAATTAATCTGAGTTTTATGGAAAAGTTTGACATCAGAAAGTATTAGACTTTAGTATTCATTCTTTTGGGTTTCCCAGTAGGCGTTAGTGGTAAAGAACCTTCCTGCCAATGGAAGAGACATAAGAGACACAGGTTCAACCCTTTGGTTGGGTAGATCCCCTGGAGGAAGGCATGGCAACCCAATACAGTGTTCTTGCTTGGAGAATCCCATGGACAGAGGAGCCTGGTGGACTACAGTCCATAGGGTTGCATAGAGATGGACGTGACCGAGGCAACTCAGCACACACACATTCATTCTTTTATGATTTCACGAAAAGGATCTCTGTTTCCATATTGCCTCCTACAGCCATCAACATCTGTTTAAAGAATCTCTCTAAATGCTAGATGTTTAGACAATATAATTTTCAGGATAGGAGTATTTTACTTTTTTGTATTTTTATAGCTAATGTTTCTTCGTATGCATCTTTTCATTGGACTACTTAGGAATGAAAAGAAATTCAGGCAAGTCCAGATTAGTTTGACTTTTATTTTCAGATGAGCAGCTTGCCAGGCCACCCAAATGGGTTGTCATAGTGGAAGCAGGCCATTGCAATGATAGATCTGTACCTTAGCTGACTGACTGGCATAGAGGAATTAGCAATCTGTCAAATGGCTTTTCAGAAGTCATCTTCCTCTAAGGGTCAAGGAACTTGTGGTTGCCATTTCACTGAAATGATTTTGCTTCTACTTACAATCGTATCACCAGTAGCAAATATAAAAACTAAAAAATGTAAGGTGTTTCCTTGTTCATTTTTCATCCCCTCTGCCTAAGTAAATTACTTAGGTGAAACTTTGAATTCATGTTATGTTTTCATTTATGAATTAGAACCTTGGTAAGATATTTCTGTTTTAAATAGGTCATGATACTATATATATATAAATGTCTTGAACAAAGGAACACGTGTATAGAAGACTATATATTAAAGAAGAGTTTGTTTTTAGGGTTTTCTAGTAAGCCTTAAATGGTAAACTGAGGTTATGCAAAATGGAATTAGCTCAAGTTGTGTGCTGTCTGTTGTAAGGTTGAACCAACTTATCTACCTCAATTTTCCCCCATTACTCTTTAAACTCTATATAGCTGCTGCTAGAGTGTTGTTACTATTGTTGTTACCATTATTATTAATGTGGCTTACGTTGTCTTATTCTCCTAGATAAAATCCTTTAATGACTTTATATGATTATAGACTAAAACCTAATTGTTTTATGGTATCTAAGAATCTTTTCATATTTAGTTCTGATTCTCTTTTGTCCCCTGAGAATCAAAAGAGATTCATTTGATTCTCGTTCTTTTCATTCTCATTACACAGAATTATTTGAGATTCTCCAGCATTTCATGTTTCTTTAGATTTATTATGTCCTTGCTTTTGCTTTTCTCTAATTTCAGTCTGACTTTTCTTATTCATCTTTGGCCTGACACATCCTGACTCATCTTTATAGGCTTGGCTCCATGAAACTTTCCAAAACCAGATCAGGCATAGGTATCTGATTTATTTGTCATTTGTGTTCTTTGTGGCTTTGGCCATGCTATTATGAACACTTTTTATTGTTTAGTGTCATGTTTCATTGTGACTCCATGAACTGTAGTCTGCCAGGCTCCTCTATCCATGGAGTTTCCTGTGCAAGAATGTTGCAGTGAGTTGCTATTCCTTTCTTCAGAGGCTTTTCTTGACTCAGGGATTGAACCTGCATCTCCTGAACTAGCAGGTGGATTCTTTGCCACTGAGCCACCAGGGAAGCCCATGATTCCTTTTAACTCACTGTATTTTATGCACATACTCTCCCACTCATGTTCCATTCAGGCCAAGAATAGTAATTTTTATATTTCTTATCATCTAGTCCAGTACCAATATGTTAATCCTTAACCTTGAAATACAAAATTCTTTACAAAAAGATTCATAAAAATTTTTTAACAAAGATTAATTGCTATGCTACATATGTGGTACATAGATATATTGTACCTCTTATAAATTACTTAGGTGAAACTTTGAATTCATGTTATGTTTTCATTTATGAATTAGAACCTTGGTAAGATATTTCTGTTTTAAATAGGTCATGATACTATATATATATAAATGTCTTGAACAAAGGAACACGTGTATAGAAGACTATATATTAAAGAAGAGTTTGTTTTTAGGGTTTTCTAGTAAGCCTTAAATGGTAAACTGAGGTTATGCAAAATGGAATTAGCTCAAGTTGTGTGCTGTCTGTTGTAAGGTTGAACCAACTTATCTACCTCAATTTTCCCCCATTACTCTTTAAACTCTATATAGCTGCTGCTAGAGTGTTGTTACTATTGTTGTTACCATTATTATTAATGTGGCTTACGTTGTCTTATTCTCCTAGATAAAATCCTTTAATGACTTTATATGATTATAGACTAAAACCTAATTGTTTTATGGTATCTAAGAATCTTTTCATATTTAGTTCTGATTCTCTTTTGTCCCCTGAGAATCAAAAGAGATTCATTTGATTCTCGTTCTTTTCATTCTCATTACACAGAATTATTTGAGATTCTCCAGCATTTCATGTTTCTTTAGATTTATTATGTCCTTGCTTTTGCTTTTCTCTAATTTCAGTCTGACTTTTCTTATTCATCTTTGGCCTGACACATCCTGACTCATCTTTATAGGCTTGGCTCCATGAAACTTTCCAAAACCAGATCAGGCATAGGTATCTGATTTATTTGTCATTTGTGTTCTTTGTGGCTTTGGCCATGCTATTATGAACACTTTTTATTGTTTAGTGTCATGTTTCATTGTGACTCCATGAACTGTAGTCTGCCAGGCTCCTCTATCCATGGAGTTTCCTGTGCAAGAATGTTGCAGTGAGTTGCTATTCCTTTCTTCAGAGGCTTTTCTTGACTCAGGGATTGAACCTGCATCTCCTGAACTAGCAGGTGGATTCTTTGCCACTGAGCCACCAGGGAAGCCCATGATTCCTTTTAACTCACTGTATTTTATGCACATACTCTCCCACTCATGTTCCATTCAGGCCAAGAATAGTAATTTTTATATTTCTTATCATCTAGTCCAGTACCAATATGTTAATCCTTAACCTTGAAATACAAAATTCTTTACAAAAAGATTCATAAAAATTTTTTAACAAAGATTAATTGCTATGCTACATATGTGGTACATAGATATATTGTACCTCTTATATTAGAACTTACTATAAATTACAAAATGAAAAATTAAAAAATTTCTTCTATCACTCAAGTCTGATAGACCATGAACTTTCCCCAGGACTCTTGACTGATATGGCATGATGTGCAACAAATAACAGGGGTTGACCCACTTATTTTGTATGGCTACTCTTCATTGTTATTGCTAATAAGAATCTTGAAGTCTAAAATTAACAGTGGCCATGAAGGACAGCAATTAAGGCCATTTGTCTTCTAAATGAGCCAATGTAGGTTCCACGGGTAGTTTAAATTTATATATGGAGGTCACTCATACTATTATAATGGGCAGTGGAAGCCCTGAAGCTTTGTGTTGCACACCAATAAGTCATTTTAGGGTTGTGAGAGCAAATTATATTTTGAGACAAATTTTCCCACTGCTATGCGAAGATTCATTTCCTAACAATCTCCTCTCATTGATTAATTTTAAATTAAAAAGTACATCATTTTCCATGAGAGCATTCATATAAATGCTATTTTAGGCATATTTAAATGACAGTATTAAGCCTTCAAGCTGCTGAAGTTTGGTTATTTTAAAGGATTGATGTGGTCCTAAGAGTGATTTAAAGATACCCAAATACATGTTCTACTTTTGATAAAGGTTGTTAAACTGTGGTGTGATCTGGACATCTTTGCCTATAATGCTGGCTTGTCTCTGTCATTGGTGAGAAATATAATTTTATTGTACCCAAACTGATAAACTTTTGATGAGGAAAATGAATTCCTTGTTTACTGGGAAGAATTTATAGGCCTGAAGTTTAACACCCTCTCGCCTGCTGTTTGGTCAGAGAATTCCTTTCTTCAGAGGCTTTTCTTGACTCAGGGATTGAACCTGCATCTCCTGAACTAGCAGGTGGATTCTTTGCCACTGAGCCACCAGGGAAGCCCATGATTCCTTTTAACTCACTGTATTTTATGCACATACTCTCCCACTCATGTTCCATTCAGGCCAAGAATAGTAATTTTTATATTTCTTATCATCTAGTCCAGTACCAATATGTTAATCCTTAACCTTGAAATACAAAATTCTTTACAAAAAGATTCATAAAAATTTTTTAACAAAGATTAATTGCTATGCTACATATGTGGTACATAGATATATTGTACCTCTTATATTAGAACTTACTATAAATTACAAAATGAAAAATTAAAAAATTTCTTCTATCACTCAAGTCTGATAGACCATGAACTTTCCCCAGGACTCTTGACTGATATGGCATGATGTGCAACAAATAACAGGGGTTGACCCACTTATTTTGTATGGCTACTCTTCATTGTTATTGCTAATAAGAATCTTGAAGTCTAAAATTAACAGTGGCCATGAAGGACAGCAATTAAGGCCATTTGTCTTCTAAATGAGCCAATGTAGGTTCCACGGGTAGTTTAAATTTATATATGGAGGTCACTCATACTATTATAATGGGCAGTGGAAGCCCTGAAGCTTTGTGTTGCACACCAATAAGTCATTTTAGGGTTGTGAGAGCAAATTATATTTTGAGACAAATTTTCCCACTGCTATGCGAAGATTCATTTCCTAACAATCTCCTCTCATTGATTAATTTTAAATTAAAAAGTACATCATTTTCCATGAGAGCATTCATATAAATGCTATTTTAGGCATATTTAAATGACAGTATTAAGCCTTCAAGCTGCTGAAGTTTGGTTATTTTAAAGGATTGATGTGGTCCTAAGAGTGATTTAAAGATACCCAAATACATGTTCTACTTTTGATAAAGGTTGTTAAACTGTGGTGTGATCTGGACATCTTTGCCTATAATGCTGGCTTGTCTCTGTCATTGGTGAGAAATATAATTTTATTGTACCCAAACTGATAAACTTTTGATGAGGAAAATGAATTCCTTGTTTACTGGGAAGAATTTATAGGCCTGAAGTTTAACACCCTCTCGCCTGCTGTTTGGTCAGAGAATTCACTAGATTTCTTCACAGGGATCCCAATGGAAGCTAAACAAATAAGCTACTTGAAAGGAGACAGGTTATTGTTTTTTCTCATTAAATCCACTGCTGGATTTTCATTAGTTCTCATCCATTTTCCTTCAAGATTAGATACATAGGCCAGTTCTGATTTTCATGAATTGAATAAACGAAATATGTTGAGTTGTGTGTGCCTGTGTATGTAAGCTGAGAAGCAAAAGTAATTATTCTATTTCTGCCTTAAAATTACCCCAGAAAATAAAGCCAGGAAAAATGACTGATGTAAAAGGGAAAGGCCACCTCCATTTTTTAAAAAAGAGGTTATTAAATAAAGTGGAAGTAGTGAGAACGATGATAGGCTGATCTGATTGGTTTTATGCTTCATTCAGTTTTTTCGCACCTTTAAGTCATAACTGTGTATGAAAGTAATTTAAGTAAGGAATAGAAGCGTGTCTTACTCACCTCAAGCACGTCAGATCTTGTAAAAGTTTTTCATTTGCTATCATGGCTAGATTTCAATGTGTTATTTATTTATATTTTTAAACACCTCCCTTTTTTTTAACAATCTTTTTTTTTCTTTTGACCATTTCTATTAGTCTTTCATTTATTTATTTTCATCCATCTTAGTTTTTTGGCCTGTGCAGGCCTCCCATCGCAGTGGCCTTTCTTGCTGCAGAGCACTGGCTCTGGGCACATGAGCTCCAGAGCTCTCGCTTGGTAGTTAGACACATCGGTCCAGCCATTCTGTGGCACCTGGGATACATGTGTCTCAGTTTTTTTTTTTAAGTTACCCTATGATATGTATTTTGAAAAAGAAGCCCATAATTTGCACCATATCCAAATATTAGCTCAAAATGAATCATAAACCTAAACATAAAACCTTCATTCAAAAACTTCTAGAAGAAAACAGAGAAAATTGTTGTGGCCTTGGATTTAAGACAGAAGGAAAGTCCAGTGCACACAAACCTACAGATCCCCTGGAGAAGGAAATGGTAACTCATTCCAGTGTTCTTGCCTTGAAAGAAAACAGAGATAAATCTGGACATCTTTGCCTATAATGCTGGCTTGTCTCTGTCATTGGTGAGAAATATAATTTTATTGTACCCAAACTGATAAACTTTTGATGAGGAAAATGAATTCCTTGTTTACTGGGAAGAATTTATAGGCCTGAAGTTTAACACCCTCTCGCCTGCTGTTTGGTCAGAGAATTCACTAGATTTCTTCACAGGGATCCCAATGGAAGCTAAACAAATAAGCTACTTGAAAGGAGACAGGTTATTGTTTTTTCTCATTAAATCCACTGCTGGATTTTCATTAGTTCTCATCCATTTTCCTTCAAGATTAGATACATAGGCCAGTTCTGATTTTCATGAATTGAATAAACGAAATATGTTGAGTTGTGTGTGCCTGTGTATGTAAGCTGAGAAGCAAAAGTAATTATTCTATTTCTGCCTTAAAATTACCCCAGAAAATAAAGCCAGGAAAAATGACTGATGTAAAAGGGAAAGGCCACCTCCATTTTTTAAAAAAGAGGTTATTAAATAAAGTGGAAGTAGTGAGAACGATGATAGGCTGATCTGATTGGTTTTATGCTTCATTCAGTTTTTTCGCACCTTTAAGTCATAACTGTGTATGAAAGTAATTTAAGTAAGGAATAGAAGCGTGTCTTACTCACCTCAAGCACGTCAGATCTTGTAAAAGTTTTTCATTTGCTATCATGGCTAGATTTCAATGTGTTATTTATTTATATTTTTAAACACCTCCCTTTTTTTTAACAATCTTTTTTTTTCTTTTGACCATTTCTATTAGTCTTTCATTTATTTATTTTCATCCATCTTAGTTTTTTGGCCTGTGCAGGCCTCCCATCGCAGTGGCCTTTCTTGCTGCAGAGCACTGGCTCTGGGCACATGAGCTCCAGAGCTCTCGCTTGGTAGTTAGACACATCGGTCCAGCCATTCTGTGGCACCTGGGATACATGTGTCTCAGTTTTTTTTTTTAAGTTACCCTATGATATGTATTTTGAAAAAGAAGCCCATAATTTGCACCATATCCAAATATTAGCTCAAAATGAATCATAAACCTAAACATAAAACCTTCATTCAAAAACTTCTAGAAGAAAACAGAGAAAATTGTTGTGGCCTTGGATTTAAGACAGAAGGAAAGTCCAGTGCACACAAACCTACAGATCCCCTGGAGAAGGAAATGGTAACTCATTCCAGTGTTCTTGCCTTGAAAATTCCATGAATAGATGAGCCTGGAATGCTACTGTCCATAGGGAACTTGCCTTATAAAGACAATTTCACTCTTTTCCTTCTTTACCTTCCCCCTGATAAAGTTATTAAAAACTATTTAGATTCCAGGTGGTATATATACAGTTAAATATGTCTTCCATTATTACTCATATTTAAAAATCTGTGCCTCGGCCTTACTTCTCAGGCTTAAATCAATCTCTAGTAAATCAATCACTAGTCAAAATCAATCACTAGTCAAATCAATCACTAGTAAAAATTTCAGTTTATGTTAATATTTAATGAAAGTAGTGATAGAAATAATGTTTATTATTAAATTTATGAGGGCCACAATGGGCACTTCAGTCTCATGTGTTCTCCAGGACATCTGCAGTTTAGAATGTAACAGTGGTTCTTCTTTTCGCCTTCCAGGTGGCTGTACATTTGACGATGGTCCTGGAGCCTGTGATTACCACCAGGATCTATATGATGACTTTGAATGGGTACATGTTAGTGCTCAAGAACCTCATTATCTGCCACCAGAGATGCCTCAAGGTAAGAGTCATAGCTGGAAAAGTCCCTTTGGAATATGTAACATTTTCATATGTTGGATATAATAATTTGTTATAAGAAGCTACTGTGGTCAAACTACTTGACCCCATTAAAGACCTTTAGTGGATTCTTTGCCATTCCTTAAATAACTTTATCTAATCGTATGTTCCTCAAGAATGTTCACTCTATGTTCATTATATCTGAGTCTGGAAAAATGTAAGTATGAGTGCTTGTTTTTCCCTGTTTAATAAAAAAGCAAAATGGAAATGAAACCAAAACACAAAAAATAAAATGAACAACAAACAAAATCCTTTCAAAAGCATTTAAAATTTGACAACAGCTCACTGACTACCTGTACTATTAAATTTTGATTTGATATAATCAGAAGGTAGAGAAGCTTTTTTATTTCACAGTAGGGAGAGGGCTTTTCTCATTCCCTGGGCCATGAGCATGCCAGTGGCTCTCAGGTGAGGCAGGCTGGAGACAGGCTGTCAGATGGAGAGGACTTTTGAGAGTCGATTTTAGAAAAATAAGGCTGAATTCTGCTTTCTTTACCTGGACTTTGTTATGTCTTTTGCATTTTGGTTTTATGAAATAGTATATTTTCTTATTGTTTAAGCAAGTTCAAATTGTGTTTTCTCTTAACTATTAATACCATAGGATATTAACATATACACACTGTTTTAAGTGCTGGCATCCTAATGTTTGTGCCTTCATTTGTGCATATTAATTTGGAATTAACTCCAAGCTCTGTGCATATACGTTTACCAGTAACTTACTAAGTTGAGAAAATGAAACTGCAAGTAGGAATTTTAAAATTCTTTACTAAAGAGAATGAATTATTTTTATAATGCTTAGAAATAAAATTTGGAATATAATTATGTTTGATCACATATATAATATATACTGTATACTGGTATTTGATAATGTAATATATCAATATACTATGCCCAATAGATAATATAGATTGATGCATATATAATTGACCGATTGGTTTTTCTTCTTTCGCCTTCCAGGTGGCTGTACATTTGACGATGGTCCTGGAGCCTGTGATTACCACCAGGATCTATATGATGACTTTGAATGGGTACATGTTAGTGCTCAAGAACCTCATTATCTGCCACCAGAGATGCCTCAAGGTAAGAGTCATAGCTGGAAAAGTCCCTTTGGAATATGTAACATTTTCATATGTTGGATATAATAATTTGTTATAAGAAGCTACTGTGGTCAAACTACTTGACCCCATTAAAGACCTTTAGTGGATTCTTTGCCATTCCTTAAATAACTTTATCTAATCGTATGTTCCTCAAGAATGTTCACTCTATGTTCATTATATCTGAGTCTGGAAAAATGTAAGTATGAGTGCTTGTTTTTCCCTGTTTAATAAAAAAGCAAAATGGAAATGAAACCAAAACACAAAAAATAAAATGAACAACAAACAAAATCCTTTCAAAAGCATTTAAAATTTGACAACAGCTCACTGACTACCTGTACTATTAAATTTTGATTTGATATAATCAGAAGGTAGAGAAGCTTTTTTATTTCACAGTAGGGAGAGGGCTTTTCTCATTCCCTGGGCCATGAGCATGCCAGTGGCTCTCAGGTGAGGCAGGCTGGAGACAGGCTGTCAGATGGAGAGGACTTTTGAGAGTCGATTTTAGAAAAATAAGGCTGAATTCTGCTTTCTTTACCTGGACTTTGTTATGTCTTTTGCATTTTGGTTTTATGAAATAGTATATTTTCTTATTGTTTAAGCAAGTTCAAATTGTGTTTTCTCTTAACTATTAATACCATAGGATATTAACATATACACACTGTTTTAAGTGCTGGCATCCTAATGTTTGTGCCTTCATTTGTGCATATTAATTTGGAATTAACTCCAAGCTCTGTGCATATACGTTTACCAGTAACTTACTAAGTTGAGAAAATGAAACTGCAAGTAGGAATTTTAAAATTCTTTACTAAAGAGAATGAATTATTTTTATAATGCTTAGAAATAAAATTTGGAATATAATTATGTTTGATCACATATATAATATATACTGTATACTGGTATTTGATAATGTAATATATCAATATACTATGCAACAATACATAATCATTTTATTATAGTATATTATCATATGTAATTGGTGGGATGATGATTGCCTATTACTAGTAACTCAAGTTTTAAAATATATGTTCAGTATTTTTTTTTTTTTTATTTTCAGTATTTTAATCATAATTTTAAAGACTATCACTAATTTCTCTAACTGTTCCACCCTGTGATGTGCTGTTTGAGAGCAAGGTGAATTAAATCTGCTTTCTACTCTAAATTGTCCCTTTCCATGGGTTAGTAGGCAAATGGATACTTAGCTGAGCCATAACATCCAGAGAAGTGAATTGGTATTTTGCTTCTTATGTTTGACCCTTATATTGTCAGCAGACTTCTTTATTTATTTATGCATTCTTCATTTAAAGATTAAAAACCAGGTAAAACTGATAAAACGGACGTCAGGATAATTTTGCATTTGGTGAAGTTAATGACTATTAGGCAGTTTAAGAATCTTCTTAGGATACCACTAATATTCTATGTATGGACTGGGTAGTATTTTCCCAGGCATATTTACTTGATGAAAATTCATCCAAGCTATGCTTAAAATTTACTTTCTCCTTAAAAATTTTTTATTTTATATCAAAATAGAGTTGATTTACAATATTGAGTTAGTATCAGGTGTACAACACAGTGATTTAGGCATACATACACATAAATCTCAGAGAAGGAAATGAGAACCCATTCTTGCGTGGCGAATACATGCATAGAGGAGTCTGTCAAAATATAGTCCATGGAATTGCAAAGATCACATCAGATACAACTGAAATGACTTAGCACACTCACATATATATCTATTCTTTTTCAGATTCTTTTCCCATGTAAGTTATCACAGAATATTGAGTTCCCTATGCCAAAGAGTAGGTCTTTGTTGATTATATATTTTATATAAAGTCATATATACATGTTAATCCCAAACTCCTAATTTATTCTCTGCCCCTTTTCCCCTTGTTAACCACAAGTTTGTTTTCTAAGCCTGTGAGGCTGATTCTGCTTTGTAAATAAGCTCATTTGTATCATTATTTTTTGATTCCACATATAAGTGATATTATATGTTATTTGTCTTTCTTTGTTTGACTTACTTTACTTGGTATGATAATCTCTAGATCCATCTGTGTTGCTGCAAATGTCATTATTTCATTCTTTTTTTATGGTTGAGTATTGTTCCATTGTACATATGTACCACATCTTTACCTGGTCATCTCTTGATGAAAATTTAGCTTGGTTGTTGTAAATACTACCACAGTGAACATTGCGGTGCAAGTGTCTTTTCAAATTATGGTCCTCTAGCTGTATGCCTAGGAGTGGGATTGCTGGATTAAATGGGAGCTCTATCTTTAAGAAACCTGTATACTGTTCTCCATAGTGGCTGTACCAATTTGGATTCCCATGAGCAATGTACAAGGGTTCCTTTTCTCTGCACCCTCTTCAGCATTTATTGTTTGTGTACTTTTTGATGATGGCGATTCTGACTAGTGTGAAGTGATACCTCGCTGTAGTTTTTAATTAATTTTTTTTTTTTTGGCGGGGGGGAGTGTTGGGGAGGGAGGGGGGCGGGCGGGCCACTTCTGTTTGGTCTTTCATTTATCTATTTTCATCCATCTTTGTTCTGTGTGGGCCTCCCATTGCAGTGACCTCTGTTGCAGAGCACCGGCTATGGGCGCACGCGCTCCAGAGCTCCGGCTCGGTAATTGGACACACTGGTCCAGCAGCTCCGCGGCACGTGGGATCTTCCCAGGCCAGGGATCGAACCGGCACTCCTTGCCCCCTGCCCAAAGGGGCTTAGCATACACATAAATCTCAGAGAAGGAAATGAGAACCCATTCTTGCGTGGCGAATACATGCATAGAGGAGTCTGTCAAAATATAGTCCATGGAATTGCAAAGATCACATCAGATACAACTGAAATGACTTAGCACACTCACATATATATCTATTCTTTTTCAGATTCTTTTCCCATGTAAGTTATCACAGAATATTGAGTTCCCTATGCCAAAGAGTAGGTCTTTGTTGATTATATATTTTATATAAAGTCATATATACATGTTAATCCCAAACTCCTAATTTATTCTCTGCCCCTTTTCCCCTTGTTAACCACAAGTTTGTTTTCTAAGCCTGTGAGGCTGATTCTGCTTTGTAAATAAGCTCATTTGTATCATTATTTTTTGATTCCACATATAAGTGATATTATATGTTATTTGTCTTTCTTTGTTTGACTTACTTTACTTGGTATGATAATCTCTAGATCCATCTGTGTTGCTGCAAATGTCATTATTTCATTCTTTTTTTATGGTTGAGTATTGTTCCATCGTACATATGTACCACATCTTTACCTGGTCATCTCTTGATGAAAATTTAGCTTGGTTGTTGTAAATACTACCACAGTGAACATTGCGGTGCAAGTGTCTTTTCAAATTATGGTCCTCTAGCTGTATGCCTAGGAGTGGGATTGCTGGATTAAATGGGAGCTCTATCTTTAAGAAACCTGTATACTGTTCTCCATAGTGGCTGTACCAATTTGGATTCCCATGAGCAATGTACAAGGGTTCCTTTTCTCTGCACCCTCTTCAGCATTTATTGTTTGTGTACTTTTTGATGATGGCGATTCTGACTAGTGTGAAGTGATACCTCGCTGTAGTTTTTAATTAATTTTTTTTTTTTTGGCGGGGGGGAGTGTTGGGGAGGGAGGGGGGCGGGCGGGCCACTTCTGTTTGGTCTTTCATTTATCTATTTTCATCCATCTTTGTTCTGTGTGGGCCTCCCATTGCAGTGACCTCTGTTGCAGAGCACCGGCTATGGGCGCACGCGCTCCAGAGCTCCGGCTCGGTAATTGGACACACTGGTCCAGCAGCTCCGCGGCACGTGGGATCTTCCCAGGCCAGGGATCGAACCGGCACCCCTTGCACTGCAAGGCGGTGTCCTTACCCACTGGACCACCAGGGAAGGCTCCTCATTGTAGTTTTGATTTGCATTTCTCTAATTGGTGATGTTGAATACTTTTTCACATGTTTTTTGACTGTCAGTGTGTCTTCATTGGAAAAATGTCTATTTAGATTTTCTGCCCATTTTTTTGATTGGGTTGTTTGTTTTAGATTCATTTAGTTGATTGTAGGTTTTTGTGTGTGTGTTTTTTTAAATTTTGCCCTCTTTTATTGGTTATTTATTTATTTATTTATTTTCATCCATCTTTATTCTTTGGCCTGTATTGGGCCTCCCATTGCAGTGGCCTCTCTCCTTGCAGAGCACTGGCTCTGGGTGCATGTGCTCCAGAGCACTGGATCCTAACTGGACACTCTGGTCCAGCCGTGCCGTTGGATCTTCCCAGGCCGGGATCAAACTGGAGCCTTGCACTGCAAGGCGGTGTCCTTACCCACTGGACCACCAGGGAAGGCTCCTCATTGTAGTTTTGATTTGCATTTCTCTAATTGGTGATGTTGAATACTTTTTCACATGTTTTTTGACTGTCAGTGTGTCTTCATTGGAAAAATGTCTATTTAGATTTTCTGCCCATTTTTTTGATTGGGTTGTTTGTTTTAGATTCATTTAGTTGATTGTAGGTTTTTGTGTGTGTGTTTTTTTAAATTTTGCCCTCTTTTATTGGTTATTTATTTATTTATTTATTTTCATCCATCTTTATTCTTTGGCCTGTATTGGGCCTCCCATTGCAGTGGCCTCTCTCCTTGCAGAGCACTGGCTCTGGGTGCATGTGCTCCAGAGCACTGGATCCTAACTGGACACTCTGGTCCAGCCGTGCCGTTGGATCTTCCCAGGCCGGGGATCAAACTGGAGCCCCTTGCAGTGCAGGGCGGACTCTTTGCCCACTGGACCACCAGGGAAGTCCGGATTGTGTTTTTGTCTCAAAGCTACATAACCTTATTTTCCTGTTAAATTTTAATTAAAGAAATTTTTGTAGTATTTAATCTAAGCTGTCTCTGTGGTATATTTAGACTGAATTTTTTATATAAAAGTATAAGGGATGGGCTGGGATGCACATATTTTGACTGTTTATCATCAGAGAACAATCAGAAAGATGTTGATTTATGGAAATGTTACCATTGTTAATTACCACTGAAGATGGATAATGAATTGCTGAAGAGATATGGCTCAGATGACCTTGTTGGTTCACCTTTGATGAACAGCTTAATCGGTGGTTACAGTGCAGGATGATACGCAAGAAAATGAAAGTGTTTGAAATTCAGCCACATCTTCAAATTAATAGGACATTAGATAATTAATCATGCAAAGGAGGTAAAAATGTCACGGCCACTTTATTTTTCCTAATGCATTTTATATTTGGTTTTTGGAGATGGTGAGACAAAGCATCTATGTATCTATTCTTCTTTCGCTGTTCTCTTTTTTATAATCCATACTTTTTAAAATTTCACTTTGTTTCCTTTTGGTATTCCTTTAAAATGCTCACTGAACATATTCATAATTCAGAATAAAGGATACATTTAGATTTATCCTATTAAATTTTTATGAATGGTCCATTTATTTTAAAATGAATGGTCAGACATGTTTACTTTTTTCAGTTATTGAAAAAAGAAAACTCAAACATTTAACAGCTCAAAATTAAGCTTATGCAAACTTATTTTTTTTTCCTTTGAAATTACTATTTAAAGCATTGTTTTTTAATTGGTGTACAGTTGATTTTGGGCTTCCTGGGTTGCCTAAAATCTGCCTATTAGTAAAGGAAATGCAGTTTGATATCTGGGTTGGGAAGATCCTCAGAAGGAGAAACTGGCAAACCAGTCCAGTATTCTTGCCTGGAAAATTCCATGGACAGAGGAGTCTAGCAGGCTACAGACAAAGGAGTTTGCAAAGAATGACATAACACAATAGATTTACAATGTTGTGTTAGTTTCAGTTATATAAAAGTGAATCAGTTATATGTATGTTGGGTTGGCCAAAAAGTCCATTTGATTTTTCTGTAGCACGCACGCTTAGTCACTAAGTCATGTCCAACTCTCCAACCTCATGGATTGCAGCCCTCCAGGCTTTCCTGTTCATGAGACTTTCCAGGTAAGAATATTGGAGTGGGTTCCCATTTCCTCCTCCAGGGAATCTTCCTGACCCAAGGATGAATAACATATATGTATGCATGCGGCTTCCCAGGTGGCACTAGTGATAAAAGAGTCCAAGTGCCAATGCAGGAAATGTAAGATACAAGGGTTCAATCCCTAGGTCAGGAAGTTCCCCTGGAGGAGGGCATGGCAACCCACTCCAGTATTCTTGCTAGGAGAATCCCATGAACAGAAGGAGCCTGGCAGCCTACAGTTCATAGGGTTGCAAAGTTGGACATGACTGAAGCGACTTAGCACTCATGCATGCATATATATACATATATGCACTCTTTTTAGATTCTTTCTCCATGCAGACCATTAGAGAGTATTGCCTAGAGTTCCCTATGCTACACAATAGGCGCTTATATGTTAAACACAATCTTCTAATTTATCCCTCCCTATTTTATCTCTAGTTTTTTTTTATAATCCCAAGTTTTGTTTTTATTTGGCTTTTTAAATTTTACAGAGTTTTATTGTTTACAGGTATGTATAATTCCAGATTAGACATATGTATATCCTATTCCCCCCATTCCACCCCTCCAGGCCATCACATAGCACCCGTGTATGATCCCTTAGCTCCACAGCACATTGATAATAGTTACCTGTTTTGCATAAGATAGTATATGGTTCCATGTTGCTCTTTCCATATCTCTCAACCACTTTTTCCTCTCCCCAGTGTCCGTAAGTCTGTTCTCTATGACTGTTTTTCCATCGATGCTCTGCATGTATATTTATCAGTGTGAACTGACTACCATTATGTTTGTTTTCTAGTTCTGTAGCTCTGTTTTCATTTTTATAGATAGATTTATTTGTACCCTTTCTTAAGATTGTGGATATTAATAATATTATATTTGTATTTCTCTGTCTGAATTACTTCACTCTGTATGATAATCTCTATCTAGGTCCATGCATGGTATTGCAAATGATACTGTTGTGTTATTTTTAGTCAGTGAGTGATATTCCTTTGAATATATGTACCACATCTTTACTCATTCTTCTGTTGATGGGTATTTAGGTTGTTCTCATGTTCTTGGTATCATAAATAGTACTTCAGTGAACATTATGGTGCATGTATCTTTTCAAATTAGTGTTTTTTTCCAGATATGTGCCAAGGAGTGGGATTGCTGGATCATATAGTAGCTTTATTTTCTGTTTCCTAAAGAACTCAATACTGTTCTCTATAGTGGCTATACCAATTTATATTTCCACTGACAGTGTAGGAGGGTTGCCTTTTCTTCACACCCTCTTGAGCATTTATTGCTTGTAGATTTGCTGATGATGGCCATTTGCTGATGACTGGTGTAAGGTAATACCTCATTGTATTTTTGATTGGAATTTCTCCAATAATTATTGATTTTGAGAATCTATTCATGTGCTTTTTAGCCATCTGACATAAATATACATATATAAACTCTTTAGATTCTTTCTCCATGCAGACCATTAGAGTATTGCCTAGAGTTCCCTATGCTACACAATAGGCGCTTATATGTTAAACACAATCTTCTAATTTATCCCTCCCTATTTTATCTCTAGTTTTTTTTTATAATCCCAAGTTTTGTTTTTATTTGGCTTTTTAAATTTTACAGAGTTTTATTGTTTACAGGTATGTATAATTCCAGATTAGACATATGTATATCCTATTCCCCCCATTCCACCCCTCCAGGCCATCACATAGCACCCGTGTATGATCCCTTAGCTCCACAGCACATTGATAATAGTTACCTGTTTTGCATAAGATAGTATATGGTTCCATGTTGCTCTTTCCATATCTCTCAACCACTTTTTCCTCTCCCCAGTGTCCATAAGTCTGTTCTCTATGACTGTTTTTCCATCGATGCTCTGCATGTATATTTATCAGTGTGAACTGACTACCATTATGTTTGTTTTCTAGTTCTGTAGCTCTGTTTTCATTTTTATAGATAGATTTATTTGTACCCTTTCTTAAGATTGTGGATATTAATAATATTATATTTGTATTTCTCTGTCTGAATTACTTCACTCTGTATGATAATCTCTATCTAGGTCCATGCATGGTATTGCAAATGATACTGTTGTGTTATTTTTAGTCAGTGAGTGATATTCCTTTGAATATATGTACCACATCTTTACTCATTCTTCTGTTGATGGGTATTTAGGTTGTTCTCATGTTCTTGGTATCATAAATAGTACTTCAGTGAACATTATGGTGCATGTATCTTTTCAAATTAGTGTTTTTTTCCAGATATGTGCCAAGGAGTGGGATTGCTGGATCATATAGTAGCTTTATTTTCTGTTTCCTAAAGAACTCAATACTGTTCTCTATAGTGGCTATACCAATTTATATTTCCACTGACAGTGTAGGAGGGTTGCCTTTTCTTCACACCCTCTTGAGCATTTATTGCTTGTAGATTTGCTGATGATGGCCATTTGCTGATGACTGGTGTAAGGTAATACCTCATTGTATTTTTGATTGGAATTTCTCCAATAATTATTGATTTTGAGAATCTATTCATGTGCTTTTTAGCCATCTATCTGTATATTTTCTTTGGAGACATGTCTATTTAGATCTTCTGCCCAGGCCTTTTTTTTTTTTTTTAGTTCTTCTTTTTTTTAAACGTTGAAGTGCATGAGTTGTTTGTGTATTTTGGAAATTAATCCCTTGTCAACAATCTTGTTATTTAACTCTCTTCACAACACTTGGACACTTTTAAGTAGCATCTGTTTATTGATCTTTTTGTCCTGAAAAGACAAAGGGAAGAGGAGAGAGTGAGTAAATAGATTAGATACTGAAAAAATGAAGATGAGTAGGGAAGAAAATTATTTATTTTCATTTAAATACATAATCTATTAATAATTGCTCAAAGTTTCCTTCAGCAAAAAGGAAGATGAGTAGAGAAGAAAACTATTTTTATTTGAAGACATAATCTGTTAATAATTGCTTAAAGTGTTCTTCAGCAAACCTGACTTTGTCAGGTAGCAATGATGGTGGCTGAAAGGTTTACTAAGTACATTTAAAATAGCATGCAAAAGAATAAGTATACCTTCATGGCCTAAAATCATGTGAAAATATGAGTACCTGCTTAACTCAGGTATTGAAGGAATACAAATTAAAACTACAATGAGAAACTACTATACACAGAGCAGAAAGATGAAATTAAAATTTCGAGTGTTGTTGAGAGTACAAAGTAGGTAAAAATCTTTATATTCTGTTCTATGGTTGGATATCAATCTGTACAACCATTTTGTACACACTGGTGCTTGTGCTTAGTCACTAAATTATATCTGACTCTTTGTGACCCCATGGCTGGTAGCTCGCCAGGCTCCCCTGTCCATGGGACTTTCCAGCAAGAATACTGGAGAGGGTTGATGTTCCAGAAGACCCATTTTGGGGTATAAGCTCAGCACACTAAGTACACGTGTTTTCTAAATGGCACGTATAAGAGTATTTACAACATCAGTATCCAAAATAGTCTAAAACTGATAACAACTCAAATGTCTGTCAGCAGTGCAATGAATAAAGTGGTGGTATATTCATATTACATTGCAATGTAAATGAACAAGGTATTGCTATATATGATATGAATGAATTTTATATAGATAATCTGGGGAAAGAAACAAAATACAAAAGGGTATTACTGTATTTCATTTATGTAAATTTCAAAAACAGGTCAAACAAATTTTCGATGTTAGAAGTCAGGATATTATTTACGTACAGGAAGGGCTAGAAGGGTGGGGAATGGTTAGTGCTTGGAAGGTGGCAGAAAGGAGGTTTCTTGACGCTGTTAATACAGTCTTTCTTGATCTGGATTTTTTTCACAGACATGCATAAACTGAAAAATCATCGAACTAAATGATGAGTTGTATTCTTTTTCCTATGTATCTTATATGTTAATAGAAAATGGCAAGAAATAGAATACATAATACCAGTGCTCACAAGGATTCTTGAGGGAAATGTTATAGATTAGAATGAAAGATGTATAAAAGATACCTCAGCTGTGTTCAAACTCCATTTTTTCCTCATCAGCCTTTATCCCTTCCCCCACATTCAGAGACAATATGCTCTTTGACATTTCTGAGCCTTTGTATTAATATGTTTCCTTCCCTATGTTTAAACAATTCTCTGTTCCATTATCCTCTCATTAAACTCATACCCATTCTTAAATGTTCCATCTGCTTTGGGAAGGTTCTTCTGGGTGGCACGAAATTTTTATATAATATTTCTTCTTCTCCTAAAATCATAAAATGAAAAAAAGGGCTTACTATAAAAAAAACAAAAAAAAAAAATGAAATTAAAATTTCGAGTGTTGTTGAGAGTACAAAGTAGGTAAAAATCTTTATATTCTGTTCTATGGTTGGATATCAATCTGTACAACCATTTTGTACACACTGGTGCTTGTGCTTAGTCACTAAATTATATCTGACTCTTTGTGACCCCATGGCTGGTAGCTCGCCAGGCTCCCCTGTCCATGGGACTTTCCAGCAAGAATACTGGAGAGGGTTGATGTTCCAGAAGACCCATTTTGGGGTATAAGCTCAGCACACTAAGTACACGTGTTTTCTAAATGGCACGTATAAGAGTATTTACAACATCAGTATCCAAAATAGTCTAAAACTGATAACAACTCAAATGTCTGTCAGCAGTGCAATGAATAAAGTGGTGGTATATTCATATTACATTGCAATGTAAATGAACAAGGTATTGCTATATATGATATGAATGAATTTTATATAGATAATCTGGGGAAAGAAACAAAATACAAAAGGGTATTACTGTATTTCATTTATGTAAATTTCAAAAACAGGTCAAACAAATTTTCGATGTTAGAAGTCAGGATATTATTTACGTACAGGAAGGGCTAGAAGGGTGGGGAATGGTTAGTGCTTGGAAGGTGGCAGAAAGGAGGTTTCTTGACGCTGTTAATACAGTCTTTCTTGATCTGGATTTTTTTCACAGACATGCATAAACTGAAAAATCATCGAACTAAATGATGAGTTGTATTCTTTTTCCTATGTATCTTATATGTTAATAGAAAATGGCAAGAAATAGAATACATAATACCAGTGCTCACAAGGATTCTTGAGGGAAATGTTATAGATTAGAATGAAAGATGTATAAAAGATACCTCAGCTGTGTTCAAACTCCATTTTTTCCTCATCAGCCTTTATCCCTTCCCCCACATTCAGAGACAATATGCTCTTTGACATTTCTGAGCCTTTGTATTAATATGTTTCCTTCCCTATGTTTAAACAATTCTCTGTTCCATTATCCTCTCATTAAACTCATACCCATTCTTAAATGTTCCATCTGCTTTGGGAAGGTTCTTCTGGGTGGCACGAAATTTTTATATAATATTTCTTCTGTCCTCACACTCAGGTAACTGCACTCGGCACATATTAAATTGCAGGCTATAATTTTTTTTTTTTAAAGAATCTTTTCACGGATGAAAATAGAGAAATGGAAGACCAATAGAAGTGGCCCGCCCGTCCCCCTCCCTCCCCACCCCACTCCCCAGAAAGATAAATAAATTAAATGTTTAAAAAAAAAAAAGAATCTTTTCTCTGCTAAGCTATATGTACTTATGAACATAAATCATGTTTTTCGTCTTTGATTTCCCAAGACACTATTTCATTTCATTTAGAAAAAATGGCAACTTACATGATGTGGTTTAGAATATTTTGGTCATGGGTTAAACAAAAATGATCTTTCTCTTACTTGAAAATTAATTGAATTAAAAATACCTTATTTCTTAAGCATTACATTCAGTTCAGACTTCAGTGTAATAAGAATATCTTCATATACTTACTGGTATTTAGCTTATGCCTTTATAAATGATTTCACTTGTTTATTTTGGTTATAATTTAAAATGTTATTAATACTCCCAAGAAGGAGCTTCCTTTAAAGATCTATCTCTTTTGTCTTTTGCTCATCATATTAATCCCAATCTTCTACTCCTTAAAAATCTACCCTGTAAAAATCAAATCCATAGAGAATGAGAGGTGGTACAGGGAAGTAGAAATTGTTCTTTGATTTCAAATACATCTGTATTCATGACCTTGTTATCAGATGTTCCTTTCTACTTATGAAATCATGAAACAGATTCATTGACCATTTCCCTACATGTTCTGACTTAGATCTGAGGATAGAGATCATGATTGACATCTCAATACATTTATCTTCAACTGTAATTATAACTGCTTTTTACTTTAGCAGGTTTTTGTAAAATGACTAATTGCATTTTAGTTGAGAGTCTCTAGAGTACCCATTTCAGTTTAAAATTATGCTGCATTTAATGCCACCTTCAGTCGGGTACTTTTCATTGGTTATAATGTAAATCACTAATGCAGAGTTCCTTTCTGTAAAATGTACACATTTTATCTATTTATGTCTGTTTTTCTATTGTAAAAACAAAAGCCCTACCTTATGAAATTAATCTGAAATTAAAATAAAAAACATTCCTCTTTGGTTATAAGGGTTAGCGAGGTGTGATTCAGTAGTTTAAGGCTCAACTAGATATCAATTCTGCTCCCTCAAACTGAAATTTAGAGAACAAATGACATTACACAGAAAAGAATGAGTAATGGAAAATGCTAAGAAGTGTGCCTGTAAGTTAATGTATTATTTTTAGAACCATGTATCCTATTTTTAATTTATTTTATCTGAGTTAATAAACATAAAATACTTATCCTGGTTGTTAAAATAAGGTTTGCCTTTTTCGAGTACTTATTTGAAGACACTGAATGTTTTTTGTATTCAATAGTAAGCATGCATTGGCCTTATGGTTGTGTGCCTGGCTTTCTTCTGATAGTGGATCAGATAGTGAAAATCAAATAAAAAATATTTTCAGGATAACGTTTGATAAGTAACACAATTTCAGCCAAGTTTTTCTATGTAATAATAGTCCTTTAGTTTTCTAAGTGAAGACTTACAATTTACTAAATAGTATCAGTATCTAGTATACCACATTTTAGTATAGCTAAGAAATTTCAAGGGAGTTTTTGTGTTATCTTACCATTCTAGTCTGTAGTCTATCTCATTGGGAACCTTAATCACTCATTAAAATGAGTGGATTCTATAAGGTCATAATTGCTAAATTCTCACACTCCCGAGTTAACAGAATTATTTGACAGCTAATCTATCAGAATCAAAATATGGCAGAGTGGTAGAATTGTTATGTGCATATAGTATTGTTTAAGAAATGTTGAGGAAAAAAAAGAAGAGTTGCCTTGTTATAGCTAGTTTTGTTTATGTTCTAGGATGGGACAAATCAGGCCAAAATGTTGATTTTTTTCCTGCCATCTTGTTGCCTGTTAATCCTAACAAAAATAGCATGTGTTGTGAACCTGTGCAGTTGATTTAAGCAGAACTTGAGAGATGGGTTGTGATGGGGAGAAGAAGGGAAGGATGGCAAGAAGGAGAGCGAAAGGGTAAGAGAATAACTTAATAGTTGATTAGAACAGATGGGAATGTTGTAGGTATTGAAATCAAGCATTTGATTCTAAGAAGGTGACAGAGCCTGAAAATTTCAAAAGTTTAGAACTGGATGCTTATGTATCAAAATCATTTGATTTTTAGACCAAAAAAAAAAAAAAAAAAAAAAGTAGAGTTCTCTTAAGCATTACTTCTCAACACTCAAATATGTAAAACTGATAACGAAGAGTCACCAGTCCCAGAACCTGCTTGCTTTGTCCTGCATCCTCCCTGACCCCTTTCTTCTCAGCCACCTAGCTCTGTCTAAAATGTCTTCTCTGGAAAATAACAGAAGTAATGCTCCAAGGGGCAATTTGAAAACAGTGGTTAGATGCACATCCAACACTTCAGACAGGCATCTTTGAAATGAAGCTACTTGCTCCCGTTAGATTTACTGGAAGTTTCCTGGTTTTCTGCTGTACCAGGGACATGATATTTATTTTTAGTAATCACATGAACCCTACAGAATTAGTGACATTTTAGAGATAAATGGAGTGAATGACTTGCTTAAAGTTGCTTAGGGACTGAATTTGAAGTTAGGTCTATTTGCTTAATATCACAGTTACTCTTGCCATGGTGTGATCCTTCTTGATAATTGTACTGTTGCTGATAACATTTCCTTGACTTGGTTTTGCATTTAAACAAATTTTTGTTTTTAATTTTTGGCCTCTTTTATTTATTTTTTTTTCCTTTATTTATTTTCATCCATCTTTATTCTTTGGCCTGTGTGGGCCTCCCACTGCAGTGGTTTCTCCCATTGCAGAGCACCGGCTCTGGGCACATATACTCCAGAACCCTGGCTCATAATTGGACACAGTGGCTCAGCCACTTCCCGGCATGTGGGATCTTCTTGGGCCAGGGATCGAACCGTGCCCTTGCACTGCAAGGCGGACTCTTTACCCACTGGACCACCAGGGATGCCCTTGTTTTGCATTTTAAATATCCTATAAAAGGAGCTTTTGGCATACAGTGATATCCTACTACTCGCTGTGTTTTTGCCTTTGTTGGAAAAATAGCATGTGTTGTGAACCTGTGCAGTTGATTTAAGCAGAACTTGAGAGATGGGTTGTGATGGGGAGAAGAAGGGAAGGATGGCAAGAAGGAGAGCGAAAGGGTAAGAGAATAACTTAATAGTTGATTAGAACAGATGGGAATGTTGTAGGTATTGAAATCAAGCATTTGATTCTAAGAAGGTGACAGAGCCTGAAAATTTCAAAAGTTTAGAACTGGATGCTTATGTATCAAAATCATTTGATTTTTAGACCAAAAAAAAAAAAAAAAAAAAAGTAGAGTTCTCTTAAGCATTACTTCTCAACACTCAAATATGTAAAACTGATAACGAAGAGTCACCAGTCCCAGAACCTGCTTGCTTTGTCCTGCATCCTCCCTGACCCCTTTCTTCTCAGCCACCTAGCTCTGTCTAAAATGTCTTCTCTGGAAAATAACAGAAGTAATGCTCCAAGGGGCAATTTGAAAACAGTGGTTAGATGCACATCCAACACTTCAGACAGGCATCTTTGAAATGAAGCTACTTGCTCCCGTTAGATTTACTGGAAGTTTCCTGGTTTTCTGCTGTACCAGGGACATGATATTTATTTTTAGTAATCACATGAACCCTACAGAATTAGTGACATTTTAGAGATAAATGGAGTGAATGACTTGCTTAAAGTTGCTTAGGGACTGAATTTGAAGTTAGGTCTGTTTGCTTAATATCACAGTTACTCTTGCCATGGTGTGATCCTTCTTGATAATTGTACTGTTGCTGATAACATTTCCTTGACTTGGTTTTGCATTTAAACAAATTTTTGTTTTTAATTTTTGGCCTCTTTTATTTATTTTTTTTTCCTTTATTTATTTTCATCCATCTTTATTCTTTGGCCTGTGTGGGCCTCCCACTGCAGTGGTTTCTCCCATTGCAGAGCACCGGCTCTGGGCACATATACTCCAGAACCCTGGCTCATAATTGGACACAGTGGCTCAGCCACTTCCCGGCATGTGGGATCTTCTTGGGCCAGGGATCGAACCCGTGCCCCTTGCACTGCAAGGCGGACTCTTTACCCACTGGACCACCAGGGATGCCCTTGTTTTTGCATTTTTAAATATCCTATAAAAGGAGCTAAATATTAGGTTCATTCCACAGTGATATCCTACTACTTCATCTAAACAATGTTTCTTTCCAAAATTTAAAACCTTGAAAAGGATAGAGTCTGAGATTCACTGTTGCTTGGAATTGTGACTGAGCTTTGGGGTTTCCTCCATGGTAATCTCACCCTCTAGTAAGATGCACTGTCCTTTCTTTGACTTACCTGTGTGTTATTTTTAGTTATTTGATGAACACTTGCTGCATGGCTGTCTAAGCAAACCTTTGGAAACACATATTTTTTCTGCTGTCTCATTAGGGCATTTATGGTAGAAGAAAAAATTTTGGACTGAAGAACTCAGACTAAAGGTTAGGGGTTGAAAATAGTTTTAAGACTTTGTTTGCAATAGGGTATTTTAGGACCAGAATTATGGGCTTAGTTCAACATGCTCCTCCAACCATGTTATCATGTGTCTGTTGTTGCTTTTGCCCTCAGCACAGAGAAGATAGTTTACCACATTTGAGTGGCTTATTAGAAACAGTGGGAGTTGAGGCAGTGCAGGATCAGAGAGCAAAAGGCTGTAATGGACCCTGTGAAGGGTGTGCTACTTCATGAGGGCTGGTTTTTAATGTAAGTACTATTACCCTTGTGGACATAAATGCAGCATGAAGAATGTCTAAATTACAGTGGACAGAAATGCCATGCTGAGCCAGGGATATTTTCCTGTTATTTCAGGTACATAATGTATCTAAGTTAGATATGTCTCGATATATCTCAAGAGGATAAAACAGGCCAGTATTAAAAAGAAAGAAAAGAAAAAAATTACTATTGGTGTCAGTGTTAGAGAACTTCCAATCTCCTAAATGAATTAGGGGTAAGAATACAGAGTAATTTCAAAGACTATGCAGTCACCTTTAACATGTGCCTTAAAATAAATACATGGTCCAAGGAGACAAAATTACTTTTCCTTGGAGGGGAGAATGACTGAAAGCACAGTTCCAACCTTATAGTTCCCTCTCCAAAAATAAACTGCCTCACAATGGCTAAAGAATGCTCTTAGACACTCTCAGCTAAGAAGCTTTGTCTTCAAACGTAAGAATGCCAGGGGAGAAAATTATACAAAAAAAGCAATGAAATCTAAATGATTATATGAGAGATAATTTAGTAACATGTGATGTTACTTTTCTCATCTGGTTAAATGTTGTGAAAAATATAGGGCTATGTATATATATATATATATATATATATTTATCATTACATAGAAAGATGCTTTGAAAATCTTGAAAGATTGTCAGTTTTCCAGCTTTATATCTGCTGAGAGTTCCATGGTATATTGACAGACCTCTTCCCTGTCCTTGAAAGAGGAAATTATTGATTGAGAAATATTTCTCAACAGAAGTGAATGTTTCATATATATTTAGAGCACCTGACAACTTATAAATGCTAGCAACATCATGAAATCTTCACCTGGGGACATAGATTAAAAAAAATATATACTGATTTCCTTCTTGTAGTTTATGGAATAAAATTGAATAGCACAATTCTACAGATTTCATCAAGTCAGTTATATTTCTGTGCTTCTCTTCCTCCCCCAGTTCTGAAATAGTTGGTGAATTGAATAGCAAATATGGCCATTTAAAAATTATGTTTTGAGAGCATGGTTTTTATTCAAGTTAGGGTAGACTTAATGGATAATTTTTAAAACATGCTCTTCTGACCGCTTTGGCATTTTTACATGTCATTTCACTTAAATCTCATAACAACCCTTCTTGATATGTATTAACACTTGCTTTAGATCAGGGAACTGAGCTTCAGAGAGGTCAGATGAATTTTCAGAGGTTTAATGTTTTGGGAAACTCAAAATTGAGAATTCAACTATGTAGAGATACAAGATAAAGATCTTACTTTTGAACACTCTGTAAACAAACTGGGGTACAGATTCTTCTTTAGAGACCACAGGAAAAAAAAAGGTTTCAGGGCTGACTTGAAAGTATGACAACAACTTCTCTTGTGTTTTCTTCAGTTCTAGGTGATGGAAAGCCCAATTCAAAATGTCTTTAAATCGTAAATAAGGAATGGTGCGTATACATAACAAGAAGTCCAGGATTGGCTAATTGAGTGAGGTCCTCAAGGTCCCAGGTTCCTTTTGTCTCTCTGCTCCTTCTACTCTTTTTTTTTTTTCAATTTATAAGATAAATTTATTATTTTTTCTGTCCAAAGTGCAGTGATTTTTAAATTTTCTTAAACAACTATTAAAAAACGTATTCAAGAAAATAAAATACAAATGGAAAATTTACCCATTAGAGTTCCTCTGCTTTGGACTAACCTTATACTTAATCTAGAAAACAAACAAAATTTATTTTGGAGTATTACTGAAACACTAGCTGAATCACTTTCATAGATCTGAGTACATGCAAATTTCCATGGTAATTGAGACCTCTTCCCTGTCCTTGAAAGAGCAAATTATTGATTGAGAAATATTTCTCAACAGAAGTGAATGTTTCATATATATTTAGAGCACCTGACAACTTATAAATGCTAGCAACATCATGAAATCTTCACCTGGGGACATAGATTAAAAAAAATATATACTGATTTCCTTCTTGTAGTTTATGGAATAAAATTGAATAGCACAATTCTACAGATTTCATCAAGTCAGTTATATTTCTGTGCTTCTCTTCCTCCCCCAGTTCTGAAATAGTTGGTGAATTGAATAGCAAATATGGCCATTTAAAAATTATGTTTTGAGAGCATGGTTTTTATTCAAGTTAGGGTAGACTTAATGGATAATTTTTAAAACATGCTCTTCTGACCGCTTTGGCATTTTTACATGTCATTTCACTTAAATCTCATAACAACCCTTCTTGATATGTATTAACACTTGCTTTAGATCAGGGAACTGAGCTTCAGAGAGGTCAGATGAATTTTCAGAGGTTTAATGTTTTGGGAAACTCAAAATTGAGAATTCAACTATGTAGAGATACAAGATAAAGATCTTACTTTTGAACACTCTGTAAACAAACTGGGGTACAGATTCTTCTTTAGAGACCACAGGAAAAAAAAAGGTTTCAGGGCTGACTTGAAAGTATGACAACAACTTCTCTTGTGTTTTCTTCAGTTCTAGGTGATGGAAAGCCCAATTCAAAATGTCTTTAAATCGTAAATAAGGAATGGTGCGTATACATAACAAGAAGTCCAGGATTGGCTAATTGAGTGAGGTCCTCAAGGTCCCAGGTTCCTTTTGTCTCTCTGCTCCTTCTACTCTTTTTTTTTTTTCAATTTATAAGATAAATTTATTATTTTTTCTGTCCAAAGTGCAGTGATTTTTAAATTTTCTTAAACAACTATTAAAAAACGTATTCAAGAAAATAAAATACAAATGGAAAATTTACCCATTAGAGTTCCTCTGCTTTGGACTAACCTTATACTTAATCTAGAAAACAAACAAAATTTATTTTGGAGTATTACTGAAACACTAGCTGAATCACTTTCATAGATCTGAGTACATGCATTTCAAGATTTCACTGCTAGGAATTTTGTTATGATCCATTTAATCATTAATAACATTATATAACAGAGCAAATGAACACATGTCATTAGATGTGATTCCTCACCAATACCCTGAAATTTTTCTCAGAATAAATCTGACAATTCCACCCGGCTTTGAAACCCCAGACGCCCCCATCCCAACCCTGGAAGCAAAGACGATGCCTTGTCACACAACATCATACAAATTGCGGTAAAACAACGCCTACATTTTCTTAACTTTTTATAGGAAATGGTCATTGATTTGATAAATACTAAAACATTTCTAGGAATTGATTATGTGAGTTTGTTTACCAAACGCATTGTGCAAGTCCTGACTACACAAAAAGTTCCTTTGGAATTTGGTTCACAAATTCACTTAACAGGTTCGAAATTTAAAACCTGCAAGGGGGCCTTCCCTGGTGGCCCAGTGAGTAGTGTGGGGTGGAGGGAGCGGGTGGGTGGGACCGGTTTGTTCCTTGGCCCGGGAAGATCCCACATGCTGAGGAGAGGCAGGGAAGGTGTGTCCAATTACTCGGTAGAGTCTGCCTTGCAGTGCAGGGGTCACCGGTTCGATCCTTGGCCTGGAAAGATCCCACATGCCGAGGAGAGGCTGGGCCGGTGTGTCCACTTATGAGCCAGCGCTCTGGAGTGCATGCGCCCAGAGCCGGTGCTCAGCAACAAGAGAGGCCACTGCAGTGGGAGGTTCACACAGGCCAAAGAATAAAGATGGATGAAAAATAAATGATGACTTTGAGGCAAACAAACAAACAAAAAACCTGCAAGGAAAAGAAGACATAGGGAATCCCTAATCCAAACATGTTGTGATTTCTAGAGGGATATTCACACATCCCTAAAAAGTTTTATTTACAGAAGGCACAAACTATAAAAGACATGCTCTTTCTGAATAAAAAAGAACTAGCCTATACCTTGCTGTTTTGTGAGTACTATGGCTAAGGTCAACTTAGACTCAAATTCACTGTCTACTTCTGTGACCAAAAAATAAATAAGTAGATAAAAATTGAAGATTAGAAATTTAATTTGTCTTACTACATATTTTCCTCATGGGTGTAAGAGCTGCAGCTATACTAGGCATACAGACACTAAGAAAAAGAGGTTGTCTCTTCATCGTGTCTATTTTCATATTTTAATCAAAATAAAGAACTTTTCTGAGTTGTCCATCAACAGATTTATCTTCTTGTCTAATTGGCCAAAATTTCATTCCATACCTATGCCTAAAGTAATGAGCAGAGTGACACATGGTTGGCTGATACTCTCAAGCCTGTCCTTCTACCCTAGTTGGAGCTGAGATTGAAGTTAGTGCCAGCTTCCCCTGATGCATGTGGCTAGACAGGTTGTAATGGAATAAAGATGGGGAGGATACTGGGTAGATAAACAACAGTGCCCATTACAGAACTATTTGGTCCAGTTATAGAAGGAGAAATAGGTAGTAGAACTCAGAAGCTAGAGGAGTGGACAAATAAAGCAATTATTATAGCAACATGATATTCTCCAGTGCACTGTCAGTCTAGTGTTAGTTTCTCCTTGATTTCAAAGCATTTACTGTATCTGTAACTTGAGAAGTGGGAAATCTTCCTGCCCTTATTTCAGTTGTGTAACCTGCAGTTATTACTATTGAGGGTTTTTATATTGTCTTTTGTTTTCTTATGACAGAAGAAACAAGTTAACGTACTTTAAAATAACTTAAAACCTAAAAGTAAGTCTAAGCATTATACAGTGTAGATGAACACATGCTAAAGATATACTTAATTCATTATTGCAGGAGCCAGGGGGATGGTAAGGCTTTTCCAGAAGAATATAGGAACAAGGGAAGCATTGATAGTCACTGAAAGAATGCTGTAGTAGGATTACTAATTTTATATTAAATAAATTCATTTCTAACAGAAACTTTTTTTTTTAAATGTTTATTTTACTTCTTTTACAGAGTTTTGTTGTTTACAAATATGTATGTTCCCAGATTAGTCATATGTATTTCCCCCCAATCCCACCCTCACCAGGCCACTGCACAGTGCTCCTGCAGGATCCCCTTTTCTCCAGTGCAATGACAATAGCTATTTTTTTCACATATGATAGTAGAATGGTAATGATAACACACACAGTGAAGTGATGGAAAAACAGACATGGAGAATAGACATATGGACACTGTGGGGAATGCACAGTGGGTGGGAGGCATAAAGGAAGTAGCATGGAAACCTATACTATCATTTGAAACCTTTGAGGTTATCTTTACTACCAAACAAACTCTTTGCAACTCTGCTAGACAAAATCAATTTCCATTGTTCTCATTTAAGTAGCATTTCTATTGCCATGAGCTTTCTGCAAATTAACCTCTTTTCTCACAGATTTATAAAATGTCTTAATCAATATTGAACAGTGAATCAGACAAAGGTACATACAATTAAAAATCAGCTAATCCTTGAGTGAAGGGTATGTAGTCATTCTTTTAGATTTTTTTTTAAACTTTTTTTTTGTAATAATTCTCCCTTATGAGCGTAAGTACTCTCAAAAGGTAATTCTTGTTAAAAAAACAACAGGAAAAACCAGCTATAATTGTTTGGAGCATGCCAAACAATTAAGAGAAGAAACTGTCAGTCTAGTGTTAGTTTCTCCTTGATTTCAAAGCATTTACTGTATCTGTAACTTGAGAAGTGGGAAATCTTCCTGCCCTTATTTCAGTTGTGTAACCTGCAGTTATTACTATTGAGGGTTTTTATATTGTCTTTTGTTTTCTTATGACAGAAGAAACAAGTTAACGTACTTTAAAATAACTTAAAACCTAAAAGTAAGTCTAAGCATTATACAGTGTAGATGAACACATGCTAAAGATATACTTAATTCATTATTGCAGGAGCCAGGGGGATGGTAAGGCTTTTCCAGAAGAATATAGGAACAAGGGAAGCATTGATAGTCACTGAAAGAATGCTGTAGTAGGATTACTAATTTTATATTAAATAAATTCATTTCTAACAGAAACTTTTTTTTTTAAATGTTTATTTTACTTCTTTTACAGAGTTTTGTTGTTTACAAATATGTAGGATCCCAGATTAGTCATATGTATATCCTCCCCCACCAATCCCACCCCTCCAGGCCACTGCACAGTGCTCCTGCAGGATCCCCTTTTCTCCAGTGCAATGACAATAGCTATTTTTTTCACATATGATAGTAGAATGGTAATGATAACACACACAGTGAAGTGATGGAAAAACAGACATGGAGAATAGACATATGGACACTGTGGGGAATGCACAGTGGGTGGGAGGCATAAAGGAAGTAGCATGGAAACCTATACTATCATTTGAAACCTTTGAGGTTATCTTTACTACCAAACAAACTCTTTGCAACTCTGCTAGACAAAATCAATTTCCATTGTTCTCATTTAAGTAGCATTTCTATTGCCATGAGCTTTCTGCAAATTAACCTCTTTTCTCACAGATTTATAAAATGTCTTAATCAATATTGAACAGTGAATCAGACAAAGGTACATACAATTAAAAATCAGCTAATCCTTGAGTGAAGGGTATGTAGTCATTCTTTTAGATTTTTTTTTAAACTTTTTTTTTGTAATAATTCTCCCTTATGAGCGTAAGTACTCTCAAAAGGTAATTCTTGTTAAAAAAACAACAGGAAAAACCAGCTATAATTGTTTGGAGCATGCCAAACAATTAAGAGAAGAAATATTTGTGGTTGTCAAGAGCCCTTAAGGAAACTTCACAGTTTATTAGGAAAGGCTTTTTGAAATTTTTATTTTTCTAAATTTAGAGTTTTAGCAGGGAGGTAGAATCTAAAGAATTATTACAAAAGATTAGTCACTGGACTAAGTAGCATAGGTGCTTGAGAATGAGGGATGTTATGAATATTTTAATATTACTCATAATAATATTTATCACCATCATAATTGTATTAATTTCTATTACTATTTAGTATTTAAAAATAAAATAGCATGTAATATAATTATAAGAATACTCTTTGAGCAGTAATGAAGTTATATTTGTTTTTAATATCAAAACCATAATAAAATCAGCTTGATGTGGAAAAAAATTATCTGTAGAGATATAAAAATCTCTGCTCAAATAACACAGAAAGATAGGAATAATTTTACAACCTGTTGTTACTAGGGGATTGAAATTGCTAGGATAAATTTTTTATTTTAACAGAAGGAAAACACAATTCCATTCTGGCATTCATGTGATATTTGGAAGTAAAGGCTAAGAAAAAATTACAAAAAAGTCTATCAAAATTGAGCCAAAGTTTTCAACACAGTTCTTTAGTTCTTTTCAGAACTTAATATTTGCAGGTTTTATACTTTAAAACTACTCTAAAATAAATTTGTCTCTGCAAACTCGTTACACTTTCTTATGTCCACTGAAGTGTTACCTGGACTAATTTCTACCAAAGTTCTGTTTTTTTTAAAAATGACCTGGACTATTTATTTCTCTTATGTCACAAACTCTGCTTAGACAAAATCAATTTCCATTGTTCTCATTTAAGTAGCATTTCTATTGCCATGAGCTTTCTGCAAATTAACCTCTTTTCTCACAGATTTATAAAATGTCTTAATCAATATTGAACAGTGAATCAGACAAAGGTACATACAATTAAAAATCAGCTAATCCTTGAGTGAAGGGTATGTAGTCATTCTTTTAGATTTTTTTTTAAACTTTTTTGTAATAATTCTCCCTTATGAGCGTAAGTACTCTCAAAAGGTAATTCTTGTTAAAAAAACAACAGGAAAAACCAGCTATAATTGTTTGGAGCATGCCAAACAATTAAGAGAAGAAATATTTGTGGTTGTCAAGAGCCCTTAAGGAAACTTCACAGTTTATTAGGAAAGGCTTTTTGAAATTTTTATTTTTCTAAATTTAGAGTTTTAGCAGGGAGGTAGAATCTAAAGAATTATTACAAAAGATTAGTCACTGGACTAAGTAGCATAGGTGCTTGAGAATGAGGGATGTTATGAATATTTTAATATTACTCATAATAATATTTATCACCATCATAATTGTATTAATTTCTATTACTATTTAGTATTTAAAAATAAAATAGCATGTAATATAATTATAAGAATACTCTTTGAGCAGTAATGAAGTTATATTTGTTTTTAATATCAAAACCATAATAAAATCAGCTTGATGTGGAAAAAAATTATCTGTAGAGATATAAAAATCTCTGCTCAAATAACACAGAAAGATAGGAATAATTTTACAACCTGTTGTTACTAGGGGATTGAAATTGCTAGGAAAAATTTTTTTATTTTAACAGAAGGAAAACACAATTCCATTCTGGCATTCATGTGATATTTGGAAGTAAAGGCTAAGAAAAAATTACAAAAAAGTCTATCAAAATTGAGCCAAAGTTTTCAACACAGTTCTTTAGTTCTTTTCAGAACTTAATATTTGCAGGTTTTATACTTTAAAACTACTCTAAAATAAATTTGTCTCTGCAAACTCGTTACACTTTCTTATGTCCACTGAAGTGTTACCTGGACTAATTTCTACCAAAGTTCTGAAAAAAATCATACTTATTTTTTCCCTTAAGACAAAGTGATTGTCGTTTCCCTGGTACATTATAGGTTATCCCTTGGTTCATGGGTAACTCTACTTAATGTCACAAGTCTGTTTCTGAAAAGTAGATATTCTGTGTGAGACTGCTAAAGAGCAAGAAGTCAATTTTCTATTATTTTAAATGGGAAAATTTGTAATATGTTAGATTGCTAACAAAAATGCCTGATTATTTAATTAAAATGTAGCTAAAAGACAGCAAACATAATAGGTTATCAAAGTAGGTGGTATAATGGTTGAAAATTTTTTCCTGATCCGAACAATTAATATGATCTGAACAATTAAATTTTCTAGAGTTTCTTTGTATGGAATAGATTACTTTGTATTCACTATATCTGCACACATACCACCTGGGATGTAATCTATAAGAATAGTCTTATAATTCTGAACTTTTCAGAATAGTTATACAATTCCGATGTTATGCTGTATTTGAAGGTAGCTCACAACTGTTGCCGTGCACAGTTTTGTTTACATGCTATACTGATTTTTTGAGTCATAAGTAAAAATATTTTTTAAGAAAAAATTATTGGCCAAAAATCTTAGTATTGAGAGGTATCTTTATTGAGTGGGATATTGTATTAAAAATTATGCTACTGATAAAAATGTTAGCAAGGGAACACCTGTGTATGAAATGTGTCAGAAGTTCACCTGAAACTGGTTGTCAAGACAAATGATTTTTTAATTTCTTTTTTTATTGAGGTAAAATTGATTTATGGCATTATATGTTTATGTATACAGCATTATATTTCTACTTCCATATACGCTACTGTGTACTCACCACCAAAAAATTTAGTTTTTTAATTGAAGGGTAATTCCCTTACAGAATTTTGTTGGTTTCTGCCAAACATCAACAGAAACATTTAATTTCTATCTGCCTCCATGCAATTGATGCCCTATCCATTTCACCACCCCTAGACCTCCAGTCCCTTCCCATCTGGTAACCACTACTGTTTTCTCTACTGTATCTGCTTGTTTCTTAAAACAATGTTTTTCTTGGAGGGGGCCAAGAAGGCGGAGGAATGAGGGGAGGATTTCACCAGCTCCCCAATAGAATCAGCAGAACTCATCAAGAAATGAAACACCAGCAACAAACCAGCTGCTAGACGACAAAAGAACTCCTTAGGTCTCTGAGGGTTGAGGAGCGAACGCCAGAACTTTCCCGGAGCTCCTATTCTGAGATCCCTAACCCCCAGACAGACCCGCAGAGAGAACACTGCTCCTATTCTGAGAACCCTGCTCCCTAACCCCTACACGAGATGGCAGAGAGAGCATTGGGGAGTGTGCCAGGAGGACTGAAGGCAGTGCTCAGCATGCCAGGTTGCTGGGCACCTTGGACCTGACTCTAGCCGGACAGCGGGGTGCGCTGCGAGAGAGCGCTGAAAAGTGCACCTGAGATCAGAAGGAAGCACTTGGCGTGAAAACCCAGCCAGGTCGCCGGGCGCTGCGCCTGGTAAGTTGAGTCACTGCTAGCGGGGCGGGGGCGGGGGGGGGGTGTAGAATTTAACACAGAAATCCCCCGCTGGTTGCTGCCCAGAGACCTAGCTCCAGCCAAACGGGGAAGCCCACCCCCGCATCTTAGCCCCGTAACACGCAGTGAAGTCCCTGCAGCCCCAGAGCTGCAGCAGGGAAGCCACCATGGAAGAGGAAATCGGGAGAAGAGCTGGGATTGGAGGCTACTGGCAGGTGCGCTTTGGAGCCCGGGCCCTCTCCAGCATGGGACTGCCTGCGCACAGCCCCGCCCAATGGGCTGGGAAGCCGTGGCCCTGCGCAGCACCTGAGCTCTAGAGATCAGCTACAGGAAAAAAAAAAACTGCTAAAAACACAAACACATGGAGATTAAACAACACGTACCTAAAAAACCAACTGATTACTGAGAAAATCAAAGGAGAAATTAAAAAATTCCTAGAAGAAAATGACAATGAACACATGACAGTGCAAAACCTATGGGATACTGCAAAAGCAGTTCTAAGAGAGAAGTTTATAGCAATTCAATCCCACCTCAAGAAACTAGGAAAATCTCAAACAGACGACCTTACCTTACGCTTAAAACAACTGGAGAAAGAAGAACAAAAACACCCCAAAGCCAATAGAAGAAGAGAAATCATAAAGATCAGAGCACAAATAAATGAAAAAGAAATGAAAGAAACAATAGCAAAGATAAACAAAACAAGAAGCTGCTTAAATTGACAAGCCACTGGCCAGACTCATCAAGAAAAAGAGAGAAGAACCAGATCAATAAAATCAAAAATGAAAAAGGAGAGATCACAACAGATAATGCAGAAATCCAAAGGATTATAAGAGACTATTATGAACAACTCCATGGCAACAAACTGGACAGCCTGGAAGAAATGGACAGTTTCTTGGAGAAGATTAATCTCCCAAGACTGAACCAGGAAGAAATAGAAACTATGAACAAACCAATCACAAGCTCAGAAATTGACTTTGTGTTCAAAAATCTACCCAAAAATAAAAGCCCAGGGCCAGATGGCTTCACAGATGAATTCTACCAAACATTTAAAGAGGAGCTAATGCCTGTCCTTCTAAAACTCTTCCAAAAAATTGCCCAGGAAGGAACACTTCCAAACACATTCTACGAGGCCACCATCACCCTGATACCAAAGCCAGGCAAAGACAACACAAAAAAAGAAAATTATAGGCCAATTTCACTGATGAACTTAGATGCCAAGATCCTCAACAGAATTCTAGCAAACAGAATTCAACGACACATCAAAAAGCTCATACATCATGATCAAGTCGGATTCATCCCAGGCATGCAAGGATTCTTCAATATCCACAAATCAATCAATGTGATATGCCATATCAACAAATTGATAGACAAAAATCACATGATCATCTCAATAGATGCAGAAAAAGCCTTCGACAAAGTACAGCATCTATTTATGATAAAAATTCTTCAAAAAAATGGGCATAGAAGGAACCTATCTCAACATAGTGAAAGTCATCTGTGAGAAGCCCACAGCAAATATTATCCTCAGTGGTGAAAAACTCAAAGCATTCCCTCTAAGATCAGGAACAAGACAGGGTTGTCCACTTCACCACTCTTATTCAACATAGTCCTGGAAGTTCTAGCAACAGCAACAAGAGAAGAGAATGAAATCAAAAGAATCCAGATTGGAAAGGAAGAAGTCAAACTCTCTCTTTTTGCAGATGACATGATATTATACATAGAAAACCCCAAAGAAACTATTACAAAGCTACTAGAGCTAATCAACAAATTCAGCAAAGTCGCGGGATACAAAATCAATATATAGTAATCACTGTCATTCCTATACACAAACAATGAAAAATCAGAAAACGAAATCAAAGAGGCAATCCCCTTCACCATCTCAACCAAAAGAATCAAATATCTAGGGATTAATCTCCCAAGACTGAACCAGGAAGAAATAGAAACTATGAACAAACCAATCACAAGCTCAGAAATTGACTTTGTGTTCAAAAATCTACCCAAAAATAAAAGCCCAGGGCCAGATGGCTTCACAGATGAATTCTACCAAACATTTAAAGAGGAGCTAATGCCTGTCCTTCTAAAACTCTTCCAAAAAATTGCCCAGGAAGGAACACTTCCAAACACATTCTACGAGGCCACCATCACCCTGATACCAAAGCCAGGCAAAGACAACACAAAAAAAGAAAATTATAGGCCAATTTCACTGATGAACTTAGATGCCAAGATCCTCAACAGAATTCTAGCAAACAGAATTCAACGACACATCAAAAAGCTCATACATCATGATCAAGTCGGATTCATCCCAGGCATGCAAGGATTCTTCAATATCCACAAATCAATCAATGTGATATGCCATATCAACAAATTGATAGACAAAAATCACATGATCATCTCAATAGATGCAGAAAAAGCCTTCGACAAAGTACAGCATCTATTTATGATAAAAATTCTTCAAAAAAATGGGCATAGAAGGAACCTATCTCAACATAGTGAAAGTCATCTGTGAGAAGCCCACAGCAAATATTATCCTCAGTGGTGAAAAACTCAAAGCATTCCCTCTAAGATCAGGAACAAGACAGGGTTGTCCACTTCACCACTCTTATTCAACATAGTCCTGGAAGTTCTAGCAACAGCAACAAGAGAAGAGAATGAAATCAAAAGAATCCAGATTGGAAAGGAAGAAGTCAAACTCTCTCTTTTTGCAGATGACATGATATTATACATAGAAAACCCCAAAGAAACTATTACAAAGCTACTAGAGCTAATCAACAAATTCAGCAAAGTCGCGGGATACAAAATCAGTATATAGTAATCACTGTCATTCCTATACACAAACAATGAAAAATCAGAAAACGAAATCAAAGAGGCAATCCCCTTCACCATCTCAACCAAAAGAATCAAATATCTAGGAATAAACCTACCCAAAAAAACAAAAGAACTGTATACAGAAAATTACAAGACACTCATGAAAGAAATTACATAAGACTTAAGAGATATTCCATGTTCCTGGGTCAGAAGAATTAATATTGTGAAAATGACCATACTACCAAATGTCATCTATAGATTCAAGGTGATCCCTATCAAACTACCAATGACATTCTTCACAGAAGTAGACCAAAGAATAACACAGTTCATATGGAAATACAAAAGACCCCAAATAGCCAAAGCAATCCTTAGAAAGGAAAATGGAACTGGTGGAATCAGCCTCCCTAACTTCAGACTCTACTACAAAGCAACAGTCATCAAGACAGTATGGTACTGGCACAAAAACAGAACTATAGACCAATGGAACAAGATAGAGAACCCAGAGATAAACCCACACACCTATGGATACCTTATTTTTGACAAAGGTGAAAATCTAAAATGGGACAAAGACAGCCTCTTCAACAAATGGTGCTGGGAAAATTGGACAGCTACATGAAAGAAAATGAAGTTGGAACATTCCCTGACACCATACGCTAAGATCGACTCAAAATGGATTAAAGACCTAAATGTAATACCAGAAACCATCAAACTCTTAGAGGAGAATATAGGCAAAACCCTCAAGGACATAAATCAAAGCAAGATCTTCTCTGACCCACCTACTAGAATAGAGGAACTAAAAAGAAAAATGAACATGTGGGACCTAATGAAACTGCTTTTGTACAGTAAAAGAAATTACAAAAAAGCTGAACAGACAGCCCACAGAATGGGAGAAAATCATAGCAAATGAAATAACAGACAAAGAATTAATCTCCAAAATCTACAAGCAGCTCAGACAACTCAGCACCGGAAAAATGAACAACCCAATCAGAAAATGGGAAAAAGATCTAAATAGACATCTAACCAAAGAGGACATACAGATGGCCCAAAAGCACATGAAACGTTGCTCAACTTCACTTATAATTAGAGAAATGCAAATCAAAACTACAATGAGATATCACCACACACCTGTCAGAATGGCCATCAGCCACAAATTGACAGACAATAAATGCTGGAGAGAGTGCGGAGAAAAGGGAACACTCCTGCATTGCTGGTGGGAATGTAAATTGATATAGCCTCTATGGAAGACAGTCTGGAGATTCCTTAAAAAAGTAAAAATAGAAGCACCCTATGACCCAGCCATCCCACTCTTAGGCTTATACCCTGATGAAATCAAATCCGAAAGAAGCACCTGTACCCAATGTTCATTTTAGCTCTCTATACAATAGCTAGAACATGGAAGGAACCTAGATGCCCATCGACGAACGAATGGATCCAAAAGCGCTGGTACATATATACGATGGAATACTACTCAGCTGTTAAAAGAAACACAGAAGAATCAGTCTTAATGAGGTGGTTGGATCTAGAACCTATCATAAAAAGTGAAGTCAGTCAAAAAGAGAAGGACAAGTACAGTATACTAACATATATATATGTGGAATCTAGTAAAAGGGTAATGATAACACATGCAAGTGAACCCGTGGAAAAACAGTCAGAGAATAGACATATGGACATTGTGGGGAATGAACAGTGGGTGGGAGGCATAGCGGGAGTAACATGGAAACCTATACTATCATGTGTGAAAAAGATAATTACTGTCGTTGTGCTAAGGATAGGAGTACTTACAATGGCCTGGTGTGACTACCTGGATGGGTGGGATGGGGCAGCCTGGGAGGGAGGAGGGGACCTGGGATATGCATATGACTGATCTGGGAATGTGCATGTCTGTGAACAACAAAACTCTGTAAAAACTTTAAAATAAAGAAATAAACATTTTTAAAAAACCCATTATTCTTTAATGATAAAGGAGTAATATTTTAAAAAGGAAAAAGTTAATATGACATTCTTGATTTAGTTGTTGGTAAAGAGTAAACCTGTTAGGGTATGAATATACACCCTAAATTAGTAGCTACATCAACAAATTCCTGTGACATGTTTAAGAAATATATTCCATATTAACTGCAGATAGCATTTGGTATTCAATTTGTCTCACAGTTCTAGTGTTTTACTCTATTCCATACAGGGCTAAGAAGTAACTTAGAATTTTGTAGAAAATAAAAATCTGTGTAAACTCTAAAAGACTTGTGAATGTAACCCTTTTGCTGATTTTGACTTTCAGTGTTTGTGGCTTAAAACATATATATCTAAAATGTCGCTAAAGGATATGCTAGTGATCTTAAATCGATGTAGTTCTTGAAAATAAGGTTAAGAGGCTGACGCTTAAAGTTAAGAATAAGGTGAAACTCTACCACTATTCACTTTTGTGCACTGTGGTACATAGACCTACAATACCTAACTGTTGACTGAATGATTCAAAGTCTTTTCAGACATGAATGAGCTTTTCTCAATATTATTTTCTGGAGAGCATGTATTAATTGTTTTGAAATTAAAATTGTTTCTGCACAGATAAGTAGAAGGATTGATAATATTGATAAAAGAGAGGAAAGGGGATGCTTTAATATATTCTGTTGCTAAAATGGCCTTTTAAAATATTACTTTTTAAAATTTTGGCCTCTTTTATTGATTTTTTTATCCATTTATTTTCATCCATCTTTATTGTTTGGCCAGTGTGGGCCTCCCATTGCAGTGGCCTTTCTTGTTGCAGAGCTCTGGCAGCTTTGGCTGGTAATTGGACACACTGGTGGATCCTTCCCGGCCAGGGATCAAACCAGTGCCAGGGATCAAACCAGTGCCCCTTGTGCTGTAAGGTAGACTCTTTATCCACTGGACCACCAGAGAAGCCCCTTTTAAAATATTTCTGCATAGATGAACGTGTCCTGGGTCCAGTACTTACTAGGATAGTCTAAATGATATTCCAACCTGTTGTATTTTCTCCTTTTTCTATATGGAGAAATGATGTCTGGTACTTCTCTTATCATTTTTATAATAGCTTCTGATGGTTCACATAATAATAATAATATTTTATTGTGTTATATGCATGCTGTGTGAAAGTTCTGACATTGTCAATCCTTGCAGCTGTTTTGGAAAATGCTATTTCATGTTTTATTGTTTAACTTGGCTGCAGTGTTAGGGTATGAATATACACCCTAAATTAGTAGCTACATCAACAAATTCCTGTGACATGTTTAAGAAATATATTCCATATTAACTGCAGATAGCATTTGGTATTCAATTTGTCTCACAGTTCTAGTGTTTTACTCTATTCCATACAGGGCTAAGAAGTAACTTAGAATTTTGTAGAAAATAAAAATCTGTGTAAACTCTAAAAGACTTGTGAATGTAACCCTTTTGCTGATTTTGACTTTCAGTGTTTGTGGCTTAAAACATATATATCTAAAATGTCGCTAAAGGATATGCTAGTGATCTTAAATCGATGTAGTTCTTGAAAATAAGGTTAAGAGGCTGACGCTTAAAGTTAAGAATAAGGTGAAACTCTACCACTATTCACTTTTGTGCACTGTGGTACATAGACCTACAATACCTAACTGTTGACTGAATGATTCAAAGTCTTTTCAGACATGAATGAGCTTTTCTCAATATTATTTTCTGGAGAGCATGTATTAATTGTTTTGAAATTAAAATTGTTTCTGCACAGATAAGTAGAAGGATTGATAATATTGATAAAAGAGAGGAAAGGGGATGCTTTAATATATTCTGTTGCTAAAATGGCCTTTTAAAATATTACTTTTTAAAATTTTGGCCTCTTTTATTGATTTTTTTATCCATTTATTTTCATCCATCTTTATTGTTTGGCCAGTGTGGGCCTCCCATTGCAGTGGCCTTTCTTGTTGCAGAGCTCTGGCAGCTTTGGCTGGTAATTGGACACACTGGTGGATCCTTCCCGGGCCAGGGATCAAACCAGTGCCAGGGATCAAACCAGTGCCCCTTGTGCTGTAAGGTAGACTCTTTATCCACTGGACCACCAGAGAAGCCCCTTTTAAAATATTTCTGCATAGATGAACGTGTCCTGGGTCCAGTACTTACTAGGATAGTCTAAATGATATTCCAACCTGTTGTATTTTCTCCTTTTTCTATATGGAGAAATGATGTCTGGTACTTCTCTTATCATTTTTATAATAGCTTCTGATGGTTCACATAATAATAATAATATTTTATTGTGTTATATGCATGCTGTGTGAAAGTTCTGACATTGTCAATCCTTGCAGCTGTTTTGGAAAATGCTATTTCATGTTTTATTGTTTAACTTGGCTGCAGAGAGTATAATTGTGACAACAACATGTCATAGTGACTGATTTTTAATTCATTTTTTTTTAACTGAATTACTCAGGTAGATTCATTGCCAGTGAAAGGGAGACAGGGACACCTTTGCTTGGTAGAGGGGACTGTTTCTTCTGGTCTCTTTTCCTCAAAGCTAAAATCAATGAAGACACTAAGCCAGTGGGAAGAGCTGTCTATTGCTGCTGTATGTCACATTCCTCATCATAAAGTCCAGGTTTCTCTCTAGTCACAGTGTTTACATAAATCATTTGTACTGAAATCCAGTAACAAAACAGGACAGCTTTCATGCTGTTCTCTTACTTGTGCAGGCTAAGCAGTTTTTTTTTACTGGACCAATGACAGTGATCCAGACACTGTTTGAAATTTCAAATGCTCAGTATCTGCGTTTAGAAAGTGGATAGCTTTCAGACCCCAGGAAATTGTTTGAGTGGAATGAATAAAGAGAAATGAGTGGTCAACAAAAATGATTTATTTTCATATAGGTTTCTTTCTTGCTGCTTTTAAATATTCACTGTCCCCTTTTAATGGACACTTGACTATGCATGTTTTTACAATAATACTATACTGTAATAATATAGTAATAATAGTATACCATAAAAGAAGACATTTTCCTTTGTATTCAATTTTTCTTGTATTTTGACTTTTAAAAATTCAAAGTATTGTAAAAAAACTGTTACAGTAGTAACACCAGCCTCGTACCCTTAGATCATCAAAATGAATTGCCTTTTAATCCAAAAGAGACTTTAGAGATTATTCTAGACCAGCTTTTCATTTCGCAAATAGATTAATGTAGGAATAGGCAAATTGACACAGGAATCAGAGTAACATGAGTTCAAATACAGCTTCTGTTCCTTGCTATTTGGTCATGACACAGAGCCTTTTTGAGCTTCCATTTTCTCATCATTAAATTTAGAATAATAAAATTCTCTCCCTCCCCTCCGCTCCTCTCTTCCTGCCTGTATGTCTCCCTCAGTTTTGCAGTTTTAGTGAAAGGAAATGTTTGTGCAGCATTTGATAATATCTAGTGTGTAGTTGGTACTTATTAAATAATATTTCTTCTCTTTCCTCTGGCCCACGGTGACATGGCTGGTTAGTAATCACATTAATCTGTGAGAAATTGATTTGAATTTCTCTCACTTACCTTTTTTCAGCAAGAAGTAAATTGCCTTTTCCCATTATACTTTTTCAGCAGCTCATTAGGAATTATTTATGTCCAATTCAGAAAATAACCTTTCCTACATAATTGTTCACTGAATGCAAGTGCTTTGCACTGTGACACATGATGATATCTGAAAATGATTTCCATATTACAGTATTGTGGGTCAACTTGAACTTCTCAAATATTATTCGTAGCAAGGATAGGATATTTAAAATATGTAAGTAATTTCGGAAAGGGTTTATTCTTTCTCAACTTTTTGAGACTTTCTACGTAATTATTTCTCTGTTTGGCTTACTAAAGTGCTCTTTGTGATTATTCTTATTTTAACATTTGAAAAATGAAATACATCATTTTATTTAATGTGTAAAGTAGCTGTCGCGTCTAACATCATTAAAGTGTAGAAGAAGATATGTAACAGCATTTGAAACATTGAGGAACCAGAAAGTTTTTAAAAAAGGTTTTATACCACCCAAACTGAGTATCTGTTAACTATACAGATACCATTAAGCAAGTACTAGTAAATATCTAGATTTGAAAAATTACACCTGAATCTTTTTTATATGGTTTGTTATTATTTTTGAAATCTTCTGAATTTTCAGTCATGCAAACGATTTTGGTTTTATAGATTAAAATAAAACTTATATATGTGCTTATTTAGCGTCTACATATTTAGGAAAAAGTTTTAACCTTTTATCAGAGACTAGAGATAAGCCCAGATTGATAGATGTAAGTTCCTGTTCTAATGAGTAAATAGATTTTGTTGTCTCTTTTGATACCTTGCTTTCCTGTCTTGAAAAATGAGAGAAAGATAAGTTCAATTCCCTCTGCTCATTATTGTGTTAATAATGAATTTTGGGGGGGCTTATGAACCTTTAATAATGGTCATATAATATATATAAAGTTTGCGGCTGTATGTAGGTATGTACATATTTTCCAAGGAAGTATCAGATGCTGGATATCAGAAAAAATCACTCACAGAAGAGCAGAGAATTCTTTACAGTCCAAAACTGGGCTGTTTTCTAAGGGAAACTTTGAGTTCTTAATGGTGAACAGAACTTGCGTTTTGCTCCTCTCCTGGTCTGTTATTTTGTACTGACTCAATCAAAGATGATGTCTTTCTACTAAGTCTCCCCTATGCCCCTTTAATTTTATCTCAGCAACTTCAAAAGGAGTCATACCTAGAGTTTAAAGGCTTTAAAAATTCTTTATTTTCAAAGGATTTTTCTCTGAAAATTTTTTCCTACCAATAATGTAATGTTAATTCTGTTACTAGATGAACCCATTTTTTGATGTTCTTCTTGTCACACAGTGTTGGGATTGAAGCCTTATTTTCAGGACTTTATACCCAGGAGTTACAAAGTCCCTTCCTTACTTTGTCTTCCATGTACTTGTCCATGGGAAAGGTTAGATAAATTGCTTCAGTGGGTTCTCCATTTTTACAACCTAGTGTTGATTATTCCAGGTAAAAGCATAAGTAAAAACAAGCAGAATAAATAAGAACAAAACATTTAACAGAAAAAAAAGAAAAAGACTGAGGGGATTTTCTATCTACTTTATGAAGTGAATACTTTGGATTCAGTACCTTAGACTCAAAGCTTTTTCTCCTACATTTAGCCAATTAGTGTTCGAGAGGACCATGTAACCTCAAGTGTCTGTGAATATCTTCAACCAGTAAAAGATTTAATATTTTGAGGACATATAACTAATATCTTATGAGAGAGAGAAAGTGATCAAAGCATTTTTTTTTTTTACTATTTTTTTTTTAATTATTCTGAAAGATGGAGCCTTTAGATTCCAACACTAATGACTTGGAAATAAGTCCGCATGATTTAGACAAATGGTCCTGTCTTTTAAAGATAAAAAACAGGGTGTTCATAGTCTCCCTTTATTTCCCAAATGGTAATTGTAAGGACCAAAATAATACATTATTGTGAACATACTTTGAAAACAGTGAAAGTAGATTTTAATATACCCAATGTCTACCAAGGGTATTATGTTGGTAATGTACTTGGATTGGCCTTTTGTCTTTAGTTATTCCAGGTCATTTTTAGTAGCCAGTACTTCTAAGGAGAGAGTGAATTACGTGTATAGTTCACAGACATCATGTAATTGATTTATGGTATTTTATCCTGTGACTCAAGTAGCAATGGCAGAGTATAGAGAGAGAATGGGAAGCAAGAACTGGGTTCACTGGAGTGTGTGGAAATATAGTGGCTGAAGTAGGAGTTGAAGTTTATAAAAGAACATATACTAGAACTTTTACTCAGAAACTAGAGAATCTAGTAGAAGAATTTCAGGGGACTGAGGCAACTAGCCAGTAGTTAAAACTATATTTAATTTTTCCTACTAATAGTGCCTATAGTTATACTTGACTGTGATATTCAGTAATTAAAAGTTTCTTACAGCTTAGATTCTGGGGTCTTTTAGTCATAACAAATAACTCATCTTATTATTTTTATACTTAACTTAAACTTCACATAGTATAACAACTGTACTGAAATGGTGGTGAAGGTAGAAGATAGTTATACATAGGCAACACAAGCATTTTAAAAAAGAAAATAGAAGACACCACAGAGTGACAATCATCTGTCCTATAAAATTTCCCCCAGAGTGAAATGTACATAATTTTCTGTTGCATAGCACATTTCATGAAATTATTTGGGCTTCTTTAAAAAATGAGAGGTTCTGTGTATGTATTAACAGCAATTATTTTAATTTGCAAAGAATTGATGAATTATTTTGATTAATAAAAGCAATAAATCAATTACTTAATTAGTGGTTGAGACTCCATATTCCAATGCTGGGGCATGGGTTCCACCCCAAGATGGGGAACTAAGTTTCCATATGCTATGGTATGTGGCCAAAATGTGAAATTAAACATAAACTAGTAATTATTTTGAAGAATATTCTTTGTTTTCAGGTTCCTGAAAGGTGTTTTTTTCAACATTTCTTTTAAAGATAAAAACAGGGTCACTTTTCCCAAATGGTAATTGTAAGGACCAAAATAATACATTATTGTGAACATACTTTGAAAACAGTGAAAGTAGATTTTAATATACCCAATGTCTACCAAGGGTATTATGTTGGTAATGTACTTGGATTGGCCTTTTGTCTTTAGTTATTCCAGGTCATTTTTAGTAGCCAGTACTTCTAAGGAGAGAGTGAATTACGTGTATAGTTCACAGACATCATGTAATTGATTTATGGTATTTTATCCTGTGACTCAAGTAGCAATGGCAGAGTATAGAGAGAGAATGGGAAGCAAGAACTGGGTTCACTGGAGTGTGTGGAAATATAGTGGCTGAAGTAGGAGTTGAAGTTTATAAAAGAACATATACTAGAACTTTTACTCAGAAACTAGAGAATCTAGTAGAAGAATTTCAGGGGACTGAGGCAACTAGCCAGTAGTTAAAACTATATTTAATTTTTCCTACTAATAGTGCCTATAGTTATACTTGACTGTGATATTCAGTAATTAAAAGTTTCTTACAGCTTAGATTCTGGGGTCTTTTAGTCATAACAAATAACTCATCTTATTATTTTTATACTTAACTTAAACTTCACATAGTATAACAACTGTACTGAAATGGTGGTGAAGGTAGAAGATAGTTATACATAGGCAACACAAGCATTTTAAAAAAGAAAATAGAAGACACCACAGAGTGACAATCATCTGTCCTATAAAATTTCCCCCAGAGTGAAATGTACATAATTTTCTGTTGCATAGCACATTTCATGAAATTATTTGGGCTTCTTTAAAAAATGAGAGGTTCTGTGTATGTATTAACAGCAATTATTTTAATTTGCAAAGAATTGATGAATTATTTTGATTAATAAAAGCAATAAATCAATTACTTAATTAGTGGTTGAGACTCCATATTCCAATGCTGGGGCATGGGTTCCACCCCAAGATGGGGAACTAAGTTTCCATATGCTATGGTATGTGGCCAAAATGTGAAATTAAACATAAACTAGTAATTATTTTGAAGAATATTCTTTGTTTTCAGGTTCCTGAAAGGTGTTTTTCTCAACATTTCTTCTTCATTTGTAGTTTTAGTGGAGATTTGTCATGCTTATTTTTGTTCTCTGATTTTGTAACTAGTGTATACATAGGTATATAAAGTTAAATAACTCAGAAGACGGTTAAAAATCACAAAAATGTCCCTTAACCAAGAGAAAATCACTATCAATATTTGATGTTAAAAGTAAACAACAACAACAAAATATTTGATGTTATTTTTATTCTTCTCCCAGTGGGAGTCATTATATTGTATTAGTACTGGAGAAGGAAGTGACAACCGACTCTAGTATTCCTGCCTGGGAAATCCCATGGACTGAGGAGCCTGGAGGTCTACAGTCTGTTCTCTGTTAAGTCGCTTCAGTTATGTCTGACTTTACGACTCCATGGGCTGTAGCCGACCAGGCTCCTCTGTGGGATTTTCCAGGCAAGAATACTGGAGTCAGTTGCCACATCCTTCTCCAGGGAATCTCCCCACACAGGGACTGAAACCTGTATTTCTTACATCTCTTGCTTTGGCAGGTAGGTTCTTTACCACTAGTGCCACCTGGATGGGATTACAAAGAATTGGACGTGACTTAGAGACTAAAAAACATCGTGTTAGTATAGTGTTTATGTGTTCATCTCTGTCTGTGTATTTGTCTGTTTATGTGATGAACTAATGATTTTATAGGATATAAGAGTCTTCCTTTTTTTTCTTGCCTAATATATTGTCTGTATGCCCTCATCTTGCAAAATATTTTTGGGATGGATAACATACAAAGATTCTTTATCATGTGAAAGTGCCATACATTTTAAAATATTTCTACAATATTAGGCATATATATCTTTCCTTTATTTTCTTATTATAATTAACACCACAGTGGATACCCCAAACTTTTATGGTTTATTATTGTTATCTTTGAGAAGGGTGATTCAATGAGATTACTCAGTCTTCTCCAGAGGCAGAGCATAACTTATGCTTTATTTACCTTACTTTACTGTATTTACTCTCTACTACATAATGTAATACTTTATATATATATATATATATATATATATATATACATATATATATACACACACACATATATATAAGTGAAAGTAGCTTATACTTCACATCTGTTGAAATATAACTTTCACTTTAATATGTGTGGTTAATATGTTGTATTTCTGTAAATATTTATGGAGCCCCTCACAAAGATCCTGAAAAGGATCTTTGAAGATCCTCAAAACATACTATATCCACAAATGACATCTAAAACTTATTTCTTGACTATATTGGAGTTACACAGAGCAAGAACAAGTCTTCTTTTCTGCATTAAGAAAAGAAGAGTTTAAATGTGTTTAAAATGCACCCTAATTTATATGCTTATAACAGTTGTGAAGTTGATTAAAGTCTGAAGAGTGAATAAAAATTGCATGTAGTTCTCATTTTAGTTGACCTTCCATGTTAATTAGGACATTTTTTTTCATTTATTTTAGAGTTAAGTATATTTTCTTTGTCTAGTAAGCTTTGATTCTTTTTTTTTTTTTTTTTTTTTTTGTCTTTCTCTTGTTTTAATGAAACTGATCACTTCCAGATCCCCTTTGGATCCCCTTTGACTTTTCTCAAGATTTTAGGTAACATTAAAGCACTGTGATGAAGGTAATTCAACTAGTTCTGGTGACCACCTATTACTTACTAACTCATTCATTCATTCCTTTTAGAAATATTCATTTAATATATATAGGTCAGGGATACTTCCAGGCTATTGGGATAAATTCATGAATGAAACTGATGAAATTCTTTACTCTCATGGAGATTTTATTTTGATGAGAAGAAAGATAGTAAAAAGTTAGAGGTAAAATACATATTGCTTCTGAGTGCCGTGAAGAGTCATGACTTAAGAGATTGTGACGGAGCAAGCCATGCAGATATCCAGGGGGGAAGCATTCCAGGCAGATGGACCCGCCACTGGGAATTCTCTGAAGGAGGAACATGTTCAGATTTGGGCTTAAGAAGAATGAGTATGAGAGGTCGTAGCAGAAGATGAAGTCACAGCAGTTATGGTGATTGTACAGGCCATCCACAGAACTTTGCAAGGTTTTCAGTGAAGTGACATGATTTAATTTGTATCCTGAGAGGGTCAAACTGACTGCATGGTGTGAAAAATAGACACTGGGATGGAGAAGAATAGAAACGGAAAGACCAGTTAGGAGTCTGTTGAGATAATCTAAGTGAGAGGAGATGGTTACTTGGGAACAGAGTATAGTCAAGTGTTAGTTGCTTATTCATTCCCAACTCTCTGAGACCCTGTGGACTGTAGCCTGCCAGGCTCCTCCATCCTTGGGATTTTCCTGGCAAGAATGCTGGGTTGCTCTTTCTTTCTCCAAGAATATAGTCAAAGGAGGTGTTTAAACATTAGAGTTAGTGGGACTGGATTTGTGGTGTCAATTGTGAATAAAAACTATTTTGGCCTGAGCACTTGGAAGGATGGAATAGACATGAACTGAGATAATGATGAATGTGGGCAGGGCAGATCCTTGGAGAAGAACACAAGTTAGGTTTTATAGATGTTGAATTTGTAATACCTGCTGTTTTCCAAGTCTGCTATTTAGGGGAGAGGACTCTTTGGAGTCTTCAGTCTGTAGGTGATATTTGAAACCCTGAAAACTAGATGACCTCACAATATGATTAGGTATGAATAGGTATGATTAGGGAACAGAAGGGTTCCAAGGACTAAGGACTGTACCAAGGATTACTCCAGTGAATAGATATCAAACCGGAGAAGAAATAGGCAAACGGAACTAAGCACTAGGGGCCTGTGTCATCAGTGGAACATTGCCCCATATTGACAAATGCAGCAACAAATACTGAGAACAATGCAAGGGAACTTGGAGTAGAAAACAGTTACAAAAATCTGTCTAATTTTCTATTATTAGCAGTTAAAGAAGGAAAATAATATGAAGCAAGATGTGAAATTAATATTAAAAGTACACTGTAGAGGTCTTGGAAAATTGGAAGATAGGGACTATATGTTTGTTTCTGTGTCTGTCTTCTGTCTTTTTTTATGCAGAAGGTAAAAAAATGAAATATAGTTAATTACAACATGTCATGAAAGAAAATCATACTTGTGGTAGAAGCATTTTTGCTACTCAAGGGATAGTTTTTGTACTGAGACCAAGGGCTACCCATAGATCTGCAAAAGCTTTGTCTCATAAAAAATTTGGAGTGACCACTAACACAGGACGGTTGAATGATGGAAAACCCCACGTTCTTGGTAACAGTACTTGAACATGTATAATGATAATTGTACTCAGTCATGTCCAACACTTTGTAACCCCATGAACCGTAGCCTGCCAGGCTCCTCTGTCCATGGGATTTCCCAGGCAAAAATGCTGAAATGGATTGCCATTTCTTCTTCCAGGGTATTTTCCCAGTCTGGGGGTCGAAACCATGTCTTTTGCATTGGTAGCCAGTTTCTTTACCACTGAGCCACCTGGGAAGCTCCAGTGTTGTGTTATCATTAGCATGACGGATCATTAGGATACCAGGTCTAGAAGAGAAGATGATTTCAAGTAACACTTAAGAAATGCTTTAAAACATTTATTAAATTCTTATTCTTAGAGTTGTTTACATTTTAGAATAACTGGGGATTCTTTGTAAAGGACCATTGCCACATCTGCAGAATGTGGAATAAACAAATTATTGTTTAATCAGTTTGAATTAGGTCCAGGGCATAGATATTTATTTAGAGTCCCCCAGGAGATTCTAATGTACAACATCAAAGCAGTAAACTTCAAGTAATGGAAGAAAGGGATATGTTTTTCTGTGTATGCTTTATGTAAACCATTCTAGCATTTTGTGTTACAGTGCTTTATCCTCACAATATGATTAGGTATGAATAGGTATGATTAGGGAACAGAAGGGTTCCAAGGACTAAGGACTGTACCAAGGATTACTCCAGTGAATAGATATCAACCCGGGAGAAGAAATAGGCAAACGGAACTAAGCACTAGGGGCCTGTGTCATCAGTGGAACATTGCCCCATATTGACAAATGCAGCAACAAATACTGAGAACAATGCAAGGGAACTTGGAGTAGAAAACAGTTACAAAAATCTGTCTAATTTTCTATTATTAGCAGTTAAAGAAGGAAAATAATATGAAGCAAGATGTGAAATTAATATTAAAAGTACACTGTAGAGGTCTTGGAAAATTGGAAGATAGGGACTATATGTTTGTTTCTGTGTCTGTCTTCTGTCTTTTTATGCAGAAGGTAAAAATGAAATATAGTTAATTACAACATGTCATGAAAGAAAATCATACTTGTGGTAGAAGCATTTTTGCTACTCAAGGGATAGTTTTGTACTGAGACCAAGGGCTACCCATAGATCTGCAAAAGCTTTGTCTCATAAAAAATTTGGAGTGACCACTAACACAGGACGGTTGAATGATGGAAAACCCCACGTTCTTGGTAACAGTACTTGAACATGTATAATGATAATTGTACTCAGTCATGTCCAACACTTTGTAACCCCATGAACCGTAGCCTGCCAGGCTCCTCTGTCCATGGGATTTCCCAGGCAAAAATGCTGAAATGGATTGCCATTTCTTCTTCCAGGGTATTTTCCCAGTCTGGGGGTCGAAACCATGTCTTTTGCATTGGTAGCCAGTTTCTTTACCACTGAGCCACCTGGGAAGCTCCAGTGTTGTGTTATCATTAGCATGACGGATCATTAGGATACCAGGTCTAGAAGAGAAGATGATTTCAAGTAACACTTAAGAAATGCTTTAAAACATTTATTAAATTCTTATTCTTAGAGTTGTTTACATTTTAGAATAACTGGGGATTCTTTGTAAAGGACCATTGCCACATCTGCAGAATGTGGAATAAACAAATTATTGTTTAATCAGTTTGAATTAGGTCCAGGGCATAGATATTTATTTAGAGTCCCCCAGGAGATTCTAATGTACAACATCAAAGCAGTAAACTTCAAGTAATGGAAGAAAAGGATATGTTTTTCTGTGTATGCTTTGCGTAAACCATTCTAGCATTTTGTGTTACAGTGCTTTATCCTGTTTTGTTTATAAATGTATTGAATATGCGTGTACTGCACATCAAACTGTGAATCTACATAGATGTGTAAGGCATAAAGTCAGGGAATGATGTTTAAGGCCTAAGCCTTGAAATTGTATTTAAGCATATCATCATTGGGTGAAATATTATAAAAATAGCATGTGAACACGGAATAAATTTAGCTGGTTGACTAGCAGTCTTAATACAGAATTTTTACTGGGAATTTGTGATGTGTTATTGTGTACTTTTCTTTTACTTAGAAATACTAACTAAAAATATATTTGAGGGCTTCCCTGGTGACTCAGTGGTAAAGAATCTGCCTGACAGTGCAGGAGACATGGGTTCGACCCCTGATTTAGGAAGATTTCACATGTCATGGATCAACTAAGCCTATGTGCCGCAACTACTGAGCTTGTGTTCTAGAGCCTGGGAGCCATAACTACTGCTATGTGCCATAGAGCCTGTGCTCCATGACAAGAGAAGCCACTGCATTGAGAAGCCTGTGCACCGCAACTAGGGAGTAACCTCTGCTCTCCACAACTAGAGCAAAGCCTGCGCAGCAATAAAGACTTAGCACAGACAAAAATAAATACATAAAATTAGAAAGACAACAACTCCCCCAAAACAAAACAGTTAAAAAAAAAAATATATATATATATTGGGAAGTTTCCAATCTTAGATTGCCATTTCCTGTCTTGAAATTGCTTCTTTTACTTTCCAACACAGTGTATGGTGCATTCACATGGGAGTATATTACATAATCAAGTATACATATGTACATTTTCTATTCATTTTCTCATCCTATGTTATATTCAGAATTTGGCAAGGGGAACTGAAATAGTTAATAACACTGACTCATTAGAAATGTCTTTGTGAAAGACGTTAGATATCTCACTTTGTGAAAGAAGTTAGATGCATTCTTGAGAGCAGGGTAGGGGTCTGTTCCATGTCCCATGGAGCAGTTATTTGTACCCATCATGTGTAAGGACTTAAAATACAGCCTTACTAAAATTGTCTGTCCTAATTATCAATATCTGTCCTCAGTAACTTAAAGCCAGGTAAAAAGGACCAACTCCAGATAGCCTTTATTTGTACTTAGGTTTCTAGTTTACTCTTTGTTTGGAAATCCATTTCAAGGATTAAATGAGCAATGGAAACAATGTATCTACTGCACATCTGTCACTTTTCCTTTGGCTTTTCTGGGTATATTGAATGTGGAAATGAAACCTAACATTTGGCTTAATTGTCCTGTTCTTTTGCATGATTTTGTTGGTGTGTGTATGAACCACCACATCCAAACATCAGAAAATCTTCTCTGCAGACTCTCCCTTCATTATACTTCTTTATATCTAATTTGTGTTTATGACCATTCATTGCCTAATATCCTTGTGCCTTGCCTTGGAAGTCCAGGTGCTTAAGCACCTGGAAACAGAGCTATTCCTAGACAACCTCATTTGTCACTTTGAAAGTTCTATAGTCATAACTTGTACATAGAATAAGAGAAGTTGGATTTAGAACTATGTAGGCTAGTTCATTTGTGGTAAAAAGTGTGCTAACTGGATAGGCGAAAATAAGAGGGACAAACCTAAAGGAGAAAGTGTGTAATGGGTCGACTTTTTTTGGGGGAAGTTTCAATCTTAGATTGCCATATTCCTGTCATTGAAATTCCCCTAGGAGTAACCTCTGCTCTCCACAACTAGAGCAAAGCCTGCAGCAATAAAGACTTAGCACAGACAAAAATAAATACATAAAATTAGAAAGACAACAACTCCCCAAAACAAAACAGTTAAAAAAAAATATATATATTGGGAAGTTTCAATCTTAGATTGCCATTTCCTGTCTTGAAATTGCTTCTTTACTTTCCAACACAGTGTATGGTGCATTCACATGGGAGTATATTACATAATCAAGTATACATATGTACATTTTCTATTCATTTTCTCATCCTATGTTATATTCAGAATTTGGCAAGGGGAACTGAAATAGTTAATAACACTGACTCATTAGAAATGTCTTTGTGAAAGACGTTAGATATCTCACTTTGTGAAAGAAGTTAGATGCATTCTTGAGAGCAGGGTAGGGGTCTGTTCCATGTCCCATGGAGCAGTTATTTGTACCCATCATGTGTAAGGACTTAAAATACAGCCTTACTAAAATTGTCTGTCCTAATTATCAATATCTGTCCTCAGTAACTTAAAGCCAGGTAAAAAGGACCAACTCCAGATAGCCTTTATTTGTACTTAGGTTTCTAGTTTACTCTTTGTTTGGAAATCCATTTCAAGGATTAAATGAGCAATGGAAACAATGTATCTACTGCACATCTGTCACTTTTCCTTTGGCTTTTCTGGGTATATTGAATGTGGAAATGAAACCTAACATTTGGCTTAATTGTCCTGTTCTTTTGCATGATTTTGTTGGTGTGTGTATGAACCACCACATCCAAACATCAGAAAATCTTCTCTGCAGACTCTCCCTTCATTATACTTCTTTATATCTAATTTGTGTTTATGACCATTCATTGCCTAATATCCTTGTGCCTTGCCTTGGAAGTCCAGGTGCTTAAGCACCTGGAAACAGAGCTATTCCTAGACAACCTCATTTGTCACTTTGAAAGTTCTATAGTCATAACTTGTACATAGAATAAGAGAAGTTGGATTTAGAACTATGTAGGCTAGTTAATTTGTGGTAGAGAAATGTGTGCTAACTGGATAGGCGAAAATAAGAGGGACAAACCTAAGACAGCTGGGCCAGTGTTCATTGTGTGTAGTAGGTGTGTGTAATCCGTAAGCATCTTTCCTTGCAATAAAATGCCATTGAATTCATAGCTTCATCAGTTTCATCAAAGAGCTAAGAATTTGGGATGAAGAATGAAATCTGAAACGGCCTGTTTTTCCTGGGCTTAAGTACACATTTACTTGTTATTCAGAGAAATGAGAGTTTGTGTTTGCTTGGGTGAGTTGGTGGTTATAGTGTTCCTGGTATCTCATTTTGACCTGTTTGAAGGGAGAAGATTGGGGAGCAAAGAAATGAGCTCAGGTAGATTGGGTAGCAAAGAAATGAGTCCATAAATGGGGTGTGAGAAGGACAGTGGCAGGTTGTGGTGGATTTTGAAATGTTACAAGTCATACGGTAACTACCATTCAGATCTGTAAGAGTAATGACACTATTACAGCAGTAGTCAAAATTTGAATAGATTGCATTAAAATATTTTTATAAGAATATATAAAATTAGTAAATGCTAAGAAGTTGCACAATTTGGGTTAGAAATACTTTGCAATAAGAGCATTATTTCGTGTGATTGATACAGAAGTAGGCATTTATTTTTATGAATTCATATAGTACAGAGAGAGTTCAAACTGATTAAACAGAGATAACTAATACAATGAATTGGCAAGATAATAATGGAAAGGGGGAAGAATCAAAGAGAAAGCAAGTGTTTTTTGAGTCTCTTCTTGGGGGCCCTGTGGCAGTGGCAGAGCATGAAAGAACATGGTGTAATTCATAGACAAATCCCAGTATTTCTGTTTATTCAGTTTCAATTCACTGAGTTGTCTGATTATAATTGAGTTGTTCATATTGTGCTCTTGAAATGTTTTGAGGCAAATGAAATCTTCTAAGAATTCAATTATACTGAAACAATAGCCATGAGACATCATAAAGTTATTGCCCATGCTAACAAAGGGTAAAATGGAAAAACATGATGTGTATTTAGTAGTGTTGTTGTAATTGCCTTGAACCAAATACTTGAAATAATTTTCAAGGCAAACAGACTTTAACAGTGAATTTTTGATAATAAATCATGAAGATAATCTTTTTATCCTTAAAGTAGTAGTTAAAAGTTATCTTTAATGAGGTTGATGGATTCTTTTATTTTTTAAACAGCAACAAAAGCCTAAAACTGGTTTACACAGTGATGATTTTCTTTTCTTTTTGTGTGGTAGTTTTATATGGAAATTTGAAATGTTTAGGTGATAATTTTTTTCATCAGATTAATTTTTTAAAAAGTTTTCTATTTTTTTCTTTTTAATTTTGACATTTATTTATTTATTTTTCATCCATCTTTATTCTTTGGCCTTTGTGGACCTCCCATTGCAGTGGCCTCCCTCATTGCAGAGCCCTGTCTCTGGGCACAAGCGCTCCAGTGCACTGGCTCATTATTATAGACACCAGTCCAGCCGCTCCAGTTCCTCCTGGGCCAGGGATCTAACCGGTGCCCCCTGCACTGCAAGGTGGACTCTCTACCCACTGGGCCACCAGGGAAGCACCACCAAATTAATTTTTAATGCTTAATGCAGATCTTTATTTATACTTTGGAAATGTGATAGGCAAATTAATAAACCATCTGCTGATTGCATCTTTTATTTATTTTTTTAATTGTGTGCTAAGTTGCTTCAGTCCTATTTAACTCTTTGCAGCCAGGTACTTCTGTCAATGGAATTCTCCAGGCAAGAATATTGGAGTGGGTTGCCATCTCCAGAGGATATTCCCAAGAGATAGAACCCTTGTCTCCTTTGTCTCCTGCATTGGCAGGCAGGATCTTTACCACTAGTACCACCTGGGAAGGCATGTACCCACCCCCTTTTTTCCATTGCACGTTTTAGTTTTATTTTCAAAATGGAGATAACATTAATTAGTAAGATTATATAAGTTTCATATACTAGTTACATAGATAGTATTTTTATTTCAATGCACCCTATATTGTGCTCACTACCAATAATTTAGTTTCCATTTATCACCAAGCAGTTGATCCCCTTTGACCATTTTACACCCTTTCCCTCTTTACCCCTCCCTCTCTGGTAACCACTACTCTGTTCTTTGTGTTTGGTTTGTTCATGTATTTTGTTTTGTTGTTTATTAAAATGTATTACATGAGTAAAGCTGTACTGTATTTGTCTTTTTTCATCTGATTTATTTCCAGGTGATAATTTTGAATTTAAACCTTGAATTTTCTTGAGTGGGAAATATTCATCAGAAAAAAATAATGCCCATTTACATTGGTTTTAAAATAGAAAAATGCAAACTTGATATGATGAATTATCTTGACGTTAAAAAGGCACTACCTCATGAATAATATTACTATGAAAAACTACTTAAGACCCCTAAAGACCTATAAAGGAGAAATATTTTATTTAGGAAATGAAAAAAATATCTGGAGCAATAGCTGAGGGAACTCTGACTTCTATTCCCCACTTAACTGTTAATTCTGTAGCTGTGAGCAACTAATTTAACTTTCCAAAACCGTTTCCTCATTTGGGTAAAGAATGAATAATACTTTCCAGCTACATCAATAACAGGGGTGCCCTGGTGGATGATGATGTTTATTTAGTACATTAAGCTCTGTAGGTGGGAAGGCAAGTACTGCAATATGAACATAAGCTATTATCATTGAACTGCTTTTTTTTTTTTCAATGTTTATTTAAAAATATATTTTCTTTGGATCTGCTATGGGCAAAAGGCCAAACACTGTGTCTTCCCCGGAAGATTTTAAGCCCCTGAAATGTTGTTTCTATTTTTAACTTATTATAAGTGTCTAATATCTTGCTTTGCATCTTCTACGTAGAAATAATCAACAAATGTTTATTTAGGCCATAAATATGAATGATGTAGTTTTATAAATATACCTTCAGATGTAAAACATGTGTATGTGTGTTTATAGGAGGGAGACAAACTGGGTTAGTAGGGACTTTTGATTTGAACAAGGTGTCTAAGCTTTGTTTGCCTTCACTGTTATTTCCTTCATGATTAAAGGGTGCTTTACCTTCAATTTTTCAATGTCTTATGTACTTTTGTTTTATTCTCAGGTTTTTTTTTTTTTCCCTCTCTCATTTTGAATGGTTTGTCCACCTGTAAAACTGTTGACTTTAGAAGAAAGAGACTCATGTTCCCTAATTTGTATTTTGTACTTATCTTCCCTCAGAGGAACAAAGTACTCAATTCCAGAGTATGTTTCAGAAACATGACACCCTTTTCCCTATGGCATAGTCCACACTACGTATGCACTGAAATACAAGAGAAGAGACATAACTTAAATACATTCTTAAGAATTTCTAACAAATTTTTAAAAATTTAATAAACATTCATAAACTATATAGTTCTCAAAGAATGTATGTTGAGTTTGGAAGAAAGTAATTTCTATAAAATTTAATCTACTAACTGTAATTATTAAGGACATGCAATACAACTAAATATTTTTTTGCTATCTGTATTTCAAGAGTTTAAGCATGAATGGTCAGTTTTTACCTATAGTATTTTATTTCATCAGGTGAAAGACAAAATTAAATCTCGATTTATCAAATCAGGGTCGGATGTAGTTTGAATGTCTTATAAATGTCTATCCATACTGTGCTCATCTACTGAGATTTTACTTAAAACGCTTAGTCTTTGAACCTTATTTACATACTGAACCTTTTCATTTTCTCTTTGGAGCTCTTTGATGTTAAACCGTACTTTGGGAAGATCCTATTTTCTAAAATGATTATTATTGCACTTCTAAAATCTGCCTATCTCTTTCAGTAATGTATAAGTAGGAAATGATTCAGTGAAACTTCAGTTAGGAGTAGTGGGACAGTGAGGAGACAAAAATCAGTGCATAAATGTACATAAATGTAGTTTTGGTTGGTTCTCCTTTCAGCCAGCCCGCTGTTCTAACAGCATCTCCCACTCTAATAAACTTTTCATTCTCCTCTCAAAGGAAAAAAAAAAATGTTTTGTGATAACTTTTTTTCTCTTGGTTAAATGCCTGCTCTATCTTAAAGGCAGAAAAGCTTGACTTGTGAAGTGGTTGTGGAGTTTAAATTGTATGCAAAGTCAAGGCTCTTTAAAAGGAAGTGAATTAAGCCAACTGTGTAGTTTAGCTCTTTGGCGATTTTTGTTCTTTTGGAAAGAAGTGAAGAGTTTTATTCTTATATGTTCTCTAAATAATAGAAAGATTTTCTGGTATCTGAATTTTAAAAACCATTATTGTAGTCCGTAATCTTACAGTGCTTTGGAACTAAGGAGTGCTTTAGAAACCTAACTCAACTTCCTTACTTTATAGATACGAAAATTTTAGTCCCAGAGAATTAGCCATACTTGCTTGGTGAAGAGCATAGAGCTACTTAAAATTGGGTTATAATAGGGTGACTGGCCCCTCACTTTGTTCTGTGACCCTAAAGAGTTAAAAAAGGACTTCTGACTCAGATACTGCCCTTTGGAATTTAACATGTAGTTCTCAAAGAATGTATGTTGAGTTTGGAAGAAAGTAATTTCTATAAAATTTAATCTACTAACTGTAATTATTAAGGACATGCAATACAACTAAATATTTTTTTGCTATCTGTATTTCAAGAGTTTAAGCATGAATGGTCAGTTTTTACCTATAGTATTTTATTTCATCAGGTGAAAGACAAAATTAAATCTCGATTTATCAAATCAGGGTCGGATGTAGTTTGAATGTCTTATAAATGTCTATCCATACTGTGCTCATCTACTGAGATTTTACTTAAAACGCTTAGTCTTTGAACCTTATTTACATACTGAACCTTTTCATTTTCTCTTTGGAGCTCTTTGATGTTAAACCGTACTTTGGGAAGATCCTATTTTCTAAAATGATTATTATTGCACTTCTAAAATCTGCCTATCTCTTTCAGTAATGTATAAGTAGGAAATGATTCAGTGAAACTTCAGTTAGGAGTAGTGGGACAGTGAGGAGACAAAAATCAGTGCATAAATGTACATAAATGTAGTTTTGGTTGGTTCTCCTTTCAGCCAGCCCGCTGTTCTAACAGCATCTCCCACTCTAATAAACTTTTCATTCTCCTCTCAAAGGAAAAAAAATGTTTTGTGATAACTTTTTTTCTCTTGGTTAAATGCCTGCTCTATCTTAAAGGCAGAAAAGCTTGACTTGTGAAGTGGTGGTGGAGTTTAAATTGTATGCAAAGTCAAGGCTCTTTAAAAGGAAGTGAATTAAGCCAACTGTGTAGTTTAGCTCTTTGGCGATTTTTGTTCTTTTGGAAAGAAGTGAAGAGTTTTATTCTTATATGTTCTCTAAATAATAGAAAGATTTTCTGGTATCTGAATTTTAAAAACCATTATTGTAGTCCGTAATCTTACAGTGCTTTGGAACTAAGGAGTGCTTTAGAAACCTAACTCAACTTCCTTACTTTATAGATACGAAAATTTTAGTCCCAGAGAATTAGCCATACTTGCTTGGTGAAGAGCATAGAGCTACTTAAAATTGGGTTATAATAGGGGTGACTGGCCCCTCACTTTGTTCTGTGACCCTAAAGAGTTAAAAAAAAAAAGGACTTCTGACTCAGATACTGCTCATTCCAGTTACTAGGAATCTGGGGTCGGTAACATGTGTTAAAAATACATTGGAAGTAACTTGAAAATAAAGGTAACGCTGCATGGGGGAAAATTAGAAATACTCAAAGGAAGTTGCAACTAGTCAGAGGAAGCAACTGGTACAGACAGGATCTTGCTCATTGGCCTTGTCACAGATTTTCCTACATCTTTATTTTATTTTATTTTTTAGCAGAAGTTCATTTTTAGAAAAACTTTCTCCCTCTGTTGGAATTGTTCTAACACTAATTGATTTTGTTTTGTTTGCTTAATTACAGTAAGCGTGGATCATGACCCTGTCTCTTTCTTTTCATCCCAGATCCCACTTGAGTTTACTTTTTTCTGAACTCTGTCACTCTAAATTCAGTATTTCTTTCCTTCAGCCTCTGCTTCCTGTTTCCCTACATATCCTCAACACCCTTCCTTTTCCATGTCTGAATTAGAGTGAAGTTGATTTTACGATTTCCTGACATTTGTAGATGTAATTCCAATGACTTAGAAAATAAGCTCGACAATTCCAGAATCAGATGACATCTATGCATTTTGCATTATTTTTGATTGTGGAAGTGGGGAAGGCAGTGGATGCACTTTAGGGTCAAATTTAAAAATTAGGTGCTGGATTCACTTCATTTTAATTGCTTTATAAAATTGAACTCACATTGTAACTCTTGAAAGTGAGAGTATTTTTCCCGAAGGTTCTCTCAAACTCTCAAGTAGGGCATTACTTTGTATTTTTTATAGTAGTTAATGGTTTCCATTTTAGCATGGCTATTATATGCGAAGAGACCTATGTTTGATGTAGAGCTCTAATATTAATGAGTCCCAAGTTAGGGGTCTGATTTATATATGAAACAACCTAGGAGGAGATATGCTCTTTATTGCCATACTTACTGTTATTTGTTTTAATATGGGCCTCTGTCAATATGACTCAGAGATTCAGGAAAGGGCAGTGGTAATCAAACTTGCCCGCTTAGACTCTAAGAGAGGATAGAAAAATACCTCTGTTTGTTCCACCTGTGACCAATTAAAATGTAACTTCAGGGATATGGCGAGAGTGTTGGTGTTTTTAAAAGTATTGCAAGATTTATCAGGATGAAAGGTATTGGATACACTAAGAGCATGTCTGAATTTACCAAGATTTTGCTTTGAACAATTTACTGCTTTGGGCCCAAGTCGGTATTCTCATGAGTGTGTTACAGATCTCTAAAATTCTAGAATCCTGTGATATATTGGTAATCTTTCTTTAAGCAGATGTTGTCAAACTGGACAGAATCAATGATAGAAGGATTGTGGGAGGCTTTGGATAATTCAGTATTGCTTATTGCCAATGCTGGAAAAACAGCAAGAAGACTACCACACACAGTAGAATTGGATTTAATTTAACCATACATTATATCAACAAATATTTATTTAGGGCCTGCTGTGTATCAGACATGGAATTAAAGAAGTGAATAAGAGAGTAAACTATTTTGCCCTATGGAGTTTAGATCCTTGAGGAAGACCCACATAACAATAACAAAGGTACTCTCTCTTTCTCTTTTTATTTTTGGCGTAGTGAATTTTTCCTGACATTTGTAGATGTAATTCCAATGACTTAGAAAATAAGCTCGACAATTCCAGAATCAGATGACATCTATGCATTTTGCATTATTTTTGATTGTGGAAGTGGGGAAGGCAGTGGATGCACTTTAGGGTCAAATTTAAAAATTAGGTGCTGGATTCACTTCATTTTAATTGCTTTATAAAATTGAACTCACATTGTAACTCTTGAAAGTGAGAGTATTTTTCCCGAAGGTTCTCTCAAACTCTCAAGTAGGGCATTACTTTGTATTTTTTATAGTAGTTAATGGTTTCCATTTTAGCATGGCTATTATATGCGAAGAGACCTATGTTTGATGTAGAGCTCTAATATTAATGAGTCCCAAGTTAGGGGTCTGATTTATATATGAAACAACCTAGGAGGAGATATGCTCTTTATTGCCATACTTACTGTTATTTGTTTTAATATGGGCCTCTGTCAATATGACTCAGAGATTCAGGAAAGGGCAGTGGTAATCAAACTTGCCCGCTTAGACTCTAAGAGAGGATAGAAAAATACCTCTGTTTGTTCCACCTGTGACCAATTAAAATGTAACTTCAGGGATATGGCGAGAGTGTTGGTGTTTTTAAAAGTATTGCAAGATTTATCAGGATGAAAGGTATTGGATACACTAAGAGCATGTCTGAATTTACCAAGATTTTGCTTTGAACAATTTACTGCTTTGGGCCCAAGTCGGTATTCTCATGAGTGTGTTACAGATCTCTAAAATTCTAGAATCCTGTGATATATTGGTAATCTTTCTTTAAGCAGATGTTGTCAAACTGGACAGAATCAATGATAGAAGGATTGTGGGAGGCTTTGGATAATTCAGTATTGCTTATTGCCAATGCTGGAAAAACAGCAAGAAGACTACCACACACAGTAGAATTGGATTTAATTTAACCATACATTATATCAACAAATATTTATTTAGGGCCTGCTGTGTATCAGACATGGAATTAAAGAAGTGAATAAGAGAGTAAACTATTTTGCCCTATGGAGTTTAGATCCTTGAGGAAGACCCCACATAACAATAACAAAGGTACTCTCTCTCTTTCTCTTTTTTATTTTTTGGCTACAGTAGGGCATGCAGGATTTTAGTTCACTGACCAGGGATTGCACCCTTACTCCCTGAAGTGGAATGTGGGGTCTTAACTTCTGGACCTCCAGGGAAGTCTCTGTACCCTAATTTAGTAATTCCAACAGAGCTCCTGTCCTTCATGTCCCCATCCCTGACATCTCTAGTATTGAACATGAGAAGAGTAGCTGGGTTGGAGTTAGAAGTCTGCTTCTGAAAGGGTTTTACCTCGATTTGAGACTTAAACTCAGGGCCCAGACCTGATCGAACCCTGTTTGGGACTCGAAACCACGCGGCTGGGACTTGAACCCAGCCAAAACCCTGTTTGGGACTGAAACCCACGTGACTGGGGCTTATCCCCAGCCAAAAACCCTGTTTGGAACTTGAACCCATGTGGCTGTGGCTTGAACCCAGCCAAAACCCGGGTTGGGACTCGAACCCACGTGGGTAAGGCTTAACCCTAGCCAAAACCCTGCTTGAGACTTGAACCCACGTAGTCAGAACTCAATCCCGGCCAAAACCCTGTCTGGGACTCGAACCCACGCAGCCAGGACTTAATCTAGCACTCACCAACGTCTGGACCCAGCTCTCCCGAGTTATCGTCAACTCACTGGCCTCCCAACCTTAGGTTTCTCCCTTCTGCCTACTGTCCCCTACTAGAACTCTACAACCACCTACCTATTCTACTCTGTCCCTATCACTTCTAGGGAAACAGGTATTGTCTGACAGTGAAGTCGTCTTTTGCACTTAGAGAAGCTGTTTCTATGATCCAGAGGGGAGGAGGTGACAAGATGAAGGGAATAGCTGATCCATGGTTGTTGTCTTACATGCAAGTTCATTACATCTAAAAGCAGATGAACTGCCTGTAGATTCTGATGATTCTAATTCACTGTCTTTTCCGGTTCTTGAACCCACAAAATTAATCTGATTTAATTTAAGTATGTACATGAGGTGCCTCTACGTCCTAATGATGTATTTATATTGCTGCAATGCTGCAAGACATTGTGGACGCAAAGGCTCTGAGGTTGGAAAGACCTGCTTTATTTCTCAGCTCTGTTTCCTTTTGTGATTAAGTTACCTTAAGTTTCTTTATGCCTTTATTTACTCAGTTGTAAAGTTTTTTTTTTTTTTTAAAGATTTATTTATTTAGGTGGGGGTGGGGGTGGTGTGGGGAGGGAGGGGAGCAGGCGGGCCACTTCTATTGTCTTTCATTTGTCTATTTTCATCTATCTTTTTTCTTTGGCCCCTGTGGGCCTCCCACCGCGGTGGCCTCTGTTGTCGCAAAGCACCGGCTCTGGGTGCATGTGCTCCAGAGCTCCGACTCGGTAGTTGGACACATCAGTCCAGCTGCTCCGCGGCACGTGGGATCTTCCCAGGCCAGGGATTGAACCAGCGCCCCTTGCACTGCAAGGCGGTGTCCTTACCCACTGGACCACCAGGGAAGCCCACTCAGTTGTAAAGCTGGTAAGATGATATCCACTTTGTAGCAATCTTGTGTAGGTCTGACATACATAAAGCCCTTCACCTTGTACTTGGTGTCTCTCTCTCTCCAAGGACATGTGTCTCCTGCATTGACAGGTGGATTCTTTGCTACTGAGCCACCAGAGAAGACTATATGGATGCTTAATGAACAGAAATATTTACATTATTATGAAAAGGAGCAGCAAGTTTAATTTAATACTTCAAATCGAGAAATAGGGCCATTATGAGAACTTTAATATTCCATATCAGAAGAAATGTGAGACATAATTTGTGTAAATCCTTTGGTTTAAGATTTGAGTGTTTTAACTAAATCTGTTGGATTAGTTGAAACTGCTTCGGAGAGCTACAGTGTTTTTTCCCAAGTGATTTAAGCTTTCTTTTTTTGCAGAATTTTCCAAAAGAGTGCCATAACATCTATAATTTACCAGCTAAAGAGCTGGTCAGAGTGATAAGCTACACAGAAGCATCTAGAGTTCTGTACTTGCCTTAGGCTTCTTTGTTTGACCTCTGTACCTACAAGTTTTTCTAATGGTAGTGAGCTAGTTTATCAATGATTGTCTGCTTTTTTGGTTTCTTGATTAATGTTATTGTACATGAGGTGCCTCGTCCTAATGATGTATTTATATTGCTGCAATGCTGCAAGACATTGTGGACAAAGGCTCTGAGGTTGGAAAGACCTGCTTTATTTCTCAGCTCTGTTTCCTTTTGTGATTAAGTTACCTTAAGTTTCTTTATGCCTTTATTTACTCAGTTGTAAAGTTTTTTTTTTTTTTTTAAGATTTTTTTTTTTGGGTGGGGTGGGGGTGGGGTGGGAGGGAGGGAGCGGGCGGGCCACTTCTATTGGTCTTTCATTTCTCTTTTTTCATCTATCTTTTTTCTTTGGCCCCTGTGGGCCTCCCACCGCGGTGGCCTCTGTTGTCGCAAAGCACCGGCTCTGGGTGCATGTGCTCCAGAGCTCCGACTCGGTAGTTGGACACATCAGTCCAGCTGCTCCGCGGCACGTGGGATCTTCCCAGGCCAGGGATTGAACCAGCGCCCCTTGCACTGCAAGGCGGTGTCCTTACCCACTGGACCACCAGGGAAGCCCACTCAGTTGTAAAGCTGGTAAGATGATATCCACTTTGTAGCAATCTTGTGTAGGTCTGACATACATAAAGCCCTTCACCTTGTACTTGGTGTCTCTCTCTCTCCAAGGACATGTGTCTCCTGCATTGACAGGTGGATTCTTTGCTACTGAGCCACCAGAGAAGACTATATGGATGCTTAATGAACAGAAATATTTACATTATTATGAAAAGGAGCAGCAAGTTTAATTTAATACTTCAAATCGAGAAATAGGGCCATTATGAGAACTTTAATATTCCATATCAGAAGAAATGTGAGACATAATTTGTGTAAATCCTTTGGTTTAAGATTTGAGTGTTTTAACTAAATCTGTTGGATTAGTTGAAACTGCTTCGGAGAGCTACAGTGTTTTTTCCCAAGTGATTTAAGCTTTCTTTTTTTGCAGAATTTTCCAAAAGAGTGCCATAACATCTATAATTTACCAGCTAAAGAGCTGGTCAGAGTGATAAGCTACACAGAAGCATCTAGAGTTCTGTACTTGCCTTAGGCTTCTTTGTTTGACCTCTGTACCTACAAGTTTTTCTAATGGTAGTGAGCTAGTTTATCAGACATACTCTTTGGAAGGCCTTATCTGTCTGCTACTCAAATAACTCGTATCTTGTGACTAATTTTAACACAGAGGAGATCTCCTAGCTTAGTTCTACCACAGTGTTTGGCGGACATACTTGAAAACTAGGAAAACACTACTTTCTGTGGCTTGAGATACGGTGACAGGTGTCATAGTAATAACACTACTGATAGTTAATTTGAGAGAACTCAAGAAGAGCTTGGAATTTGGATGTCAAACCCGATTAAGGTTTAAACCTATCATACCAGGTTTTCCCATTCTTGATTTGACTAAAGCATTATATAGAACCATTGTCCTGGGGAACACCCAAACTGGAGCTAGGAAAGGACCCTGTTCTCTCTGTTCTAAAAGACTGATATTGACAGGTTATGTAACAAACACAAAATCACAGTCCCAAAGTGCCAAAATGCTGTCAGTAGTTGAAGTAGGCACACCATGCTGTTGGGTATGCACCACTGAGGAGATTGTACACATGAGTTTAAGTGGCCACTGACTAGAATAAAATCCATTTCCAGTTGAGGTCAATTTCACTTTGGAAGAACTTTTGTCATCTAAATTTTAATCCTCTGAAAGTATTTTTATTTTGCTGATTAATTTGTTCTTTGATAAATAACGCCGCAATTTTTCTTTCACCTCTACTTCTATTTAAATGAAATAAAATCTCAAATAACGCAGTAGACCCCTAAACTTTAAACTCAGAAATGACTTTTAAACTAAATATCTTTGATTGTTACGGGCTGTGATGATTCAGATAAGGTTGTTAGGAAAAAGAAAATTGAGCATATGGGTTATACTTCAGAATAGAACTTTTGAAGAAATGTGAGACATAATTTGTGTAAATCCTTTGGTTTAAGATTTGAGTGTTTTAACTAAATCTGTTGGATTAGTTGAAACTGCTTCGGAGAGCTACAGTGTTTTTTCCCAAGTGATTTAAGCTTTCTTTTTTTGCAGAATTTTCCAAAAGAGTGCCATAACATCTATAATTTACCAGCTAAAGAGCTGGTCAGAGTGATAAGCTACACAGAAGCATCTAGAGTTCTGTACTTGCCTTAGGCTTCTTTGTTTGACCTCTGTACCTACAAGTTTTTCTAATGGTAGTGAGCTAGTTTATCAGACATACTCTTTGGAAGGCCTTATCTGTCTGCTACTCAAATAACTCGTATCTTGTGACTAATTTTAACACAGAGGAGATCTCCTAGCTTAGTTCTACCACAGTGTTTGGCGGACATACTTGAAAACTAGGAAAACACTACTTTCTGTGGCTTGAGATACGGTGACAGGTGTCATAGTAATAACACTACTGATAGTTAATTTGAGAGAACTCAAGAAGAGCTTGGAATTTGGATGTCAAACCCGATTAAGGTTTAAACCTATCATACCAGGTTTTCCCATTCTTGATTTGACTAAAGCATTATATAGAACCATTGTCCTGGGGAACACCCAAACTGGAGCTAGGAAAGGACCCTGTTCTCTCTGTTCTAAAAGACTGATATTGACAGGTTATGTAACAAACACAAAATCACAGTCCCAAAGTGCCAAAATGCTGTCAGTAGTTGAAGTAGGCACACCATGCTGTTGGGTATGCACCACTGAGGAGATTGTACACATGAGTTTAAGTGGCCACTGACTAGAATAAAATCCATTTCCAGTTGAGGTCAATTTCACTTTGGAAGAACTTTTGTCATCTAAATTTTAATCCTCTGAAAGTATTTTTATTTTGCTGATTAATTTGTTCTTTGATAAATAACGCCGCAATTTTTCTTTCACCTCTACTTCTATTTAAATGAAATAAAATCTCAAATAACGCAGTAGACCCCTAAACTTTAAACTCAGAAATGACTTTTAAACTAAATATCTTTGATTGTTACGGGCTGTGATGATTCAGATAAGGTTGTTAGGAAAAAGAAAATTGAGCATATGGGTTATACTTCAGAATAGAACTTGAATTATGCTTATGATGCCTACAAGATTTTATTCATGCCTATGCTTACTTCCTCTGGCCTATTATGCTAGGATCTATAAGACATTTCCAAGAAATTGAAGGTAGGTTTGAATCACATTATTTGACATTCTTTGCCATTTTTGAAATGTATCAATGCAGATATATGGAGATACAGTGTATTTATAGTAACCTGTTCTCAAATTGGCTAGTAATAATATAGACATATACCTCATCATGATAATACCATGATTAGGAAAAGATGCAGTCATTGATTCCATCACAGCAGTATCACATAATAAACTCTGACTTGGATATAGGAGATGACAAGAAAGTGAAGGTTTTTTTTTTTTTTTTTTTTAATTGGTTCAGAATATTAAAGACATTATAGACCTATGGGTCACCCTATAAGGAAAGCCAGTGGTAGAAATGATGTGACTATTCATTACTACATCTAAATTAAAATGGGCATGTGTAAACTGTATTTACATTGGTGAAGTGAACAAGTGAGATCACTAATTATTATGCATATAGTTTAAAGTAAATGCTCTAGGCACTGTTGCTCAGGAACTGTTGTTGTTTAATTTGTTTTGGAGAAAGTCAATGAACATTAAGGACTCTATTGAAAGCCTAATAATGCTTCCACTTTCCTTTATGAATGTTTTCAACAGCTTATCAAGATGTGTGAGATATTCAGGAGGATAAATTGAATCTGTTTTCATGCAGGTGCCAAATCAGTTATGGGTTTCTAATGATATGGTTTTAGAGTCATTCTGTATTTTATGGCACAATATGTGTTGAATTCAGTAAAAGAAATGCAGACTTCTATAACTATCTGGCAAGATTATGTATCGTTTTCCCCCCATAATCAGACAAGAAATAAAATACAGTTGTTTGAATGCCATTTGCTTCTAAGAAATATATCAAAATCTGAAACTTAACATTGAGCATGTTTAAAAAAATTAAGCCTTGAATAAATCCATGTGACTACGTATCACAGTTTACTAGACTTTTACTATGTAACACAGTATAAAATTAGTTTCCACATTTGAGTTACTTTAACTATATAATAATGAGATGATAAAATTTTAATATGATCTGTTTGTTGCATAAATTGCCTGATATCTAATTTGGAGGTTATAGTAACAACCAAAATGTTCAGGTTTTTGCTCCGTTAATTACTAACTCAGGGATTTGGTGTCCTTATCTAAATAATGGAAAGGGAAATGGCTAAATAACTTCCTTCTATTTCTGAAATGCTGCAAATTTGATAAGGTAATGAACCACAAATGTGAGTGGGGGAAATTGCTAGAAGGGTATTGGTCTATGAAAAGCAGCTTGTTACAAACTTAAACTGTGGGCCTGAAGGGAACAACATAGGAAATTCTCCAGATTTACAAAAGGGGTACATCCTTTTGTTTTCTGGGGACTGTTTGAATTGTATTTTGAATATTTTTATTTCATCATGATTGACCAAACATTAGTGGTAAAAGTAATAGAAGTGAGTGGTCAGGAAACTGATCCCTATATTGAAAAGGTGAACTGTTTATGCCTATTTCTAGTGAGCCTGTAACTTATGAACCCTAGGATAGGGAGGGACCTGAAGGAGGCTTCCAGATGTGCAGATAGGAATGGAAGCAGATACTATTATATCAAGTAGTTTAGAGCAGTCCGTTGTCATGACTATCTCTTTGAATTGGGAGGGTCTTTTGTGAAGCTAGATTTTGAATGATGTTACAGGTCCTATTAGCCTTGGCATTCAGAGACAATACCAGCTATTTCTTACAAGTTACATGTCCATAGCAGTTTGTTGGGAACCTTGTATTGATACCCGAGAGACCCATGCTGCCTGAGGCTCTGCATTTTTGTAGTTGTACCATTTGGATCACTGGACTTTCTCTATCTAAGTTATAAGAGAAGAAAGTGACTAGAAAGCCTCCATTATGCTACTTTTTTCCTTGATCAAAGAAAATCCCATGACATCATCTAACTGCAAGTAGGGTGGGAAAATGTGGACAGCAGCTGGAATGCTTGATGCTTCTCACTGCCCGTGATGCAGAGATGCTACAAAAGAGGGTTGTGGACCTCTTCCTGTCTTTTTAAGGTTAGACTGTTGTATTAACTTAAACAAATTTGACTTTTATTATTGGATTTGCAGTGATTCTTCTATCTTGGCTTCTTTTTTTGGTACCATTTCTCTTCGGTTTATGATGCCTATGTCATGATAGTTCAGTTTCTGATTTATGCTATGTCATTAGCACACTGACCTCTCTGAGTCAAAAGTATGTGTACACTTAATATGTACATTTAAACTTATTGTGTTTAGCTGTATGTGGTAGTCTTTGAATAAAAAATTTACACACACACAGATGTGTACATATGTATTTATATACACACATATGTTTGTTTGTATATATATTTATACTGTGTAATTTTTCTCTTTGCAATTCTGGTATTAAATATGGTTTTTTTTGGGGGGGGAGGAGGGGCGGGTGGGCCACTTTTATTGGTTTTTCATTTATCTATTTTCATCCATCTTTGTTCTTTAGCCCATGTGAGCCTCCCATCGCAGTGGCCTCTGTTGTCGCAGAGCACCGGCTCTGGGCGCATGCGCTTCAGAGCTCTGGCTCAGTAATTGGACACATCGGTCCAGCCGCTCCGTGGCAATGGGATCTTCCCAGGCCAGGGATCGAACTGGTGCCCCTTGCACTGCAAGGCGGTGTCCTTATCCACTGGACCACCAGTGAAGCCCCTAAATATGGTTTTTAACTCCATTTATAAATGCAGTTTTGTTTGATACTGGCTCTTCTTAATTTTTAAAAATTCGTTTCAGTAAGATTGGCAATTCAGGGGGTCTTTAATCTGTCTTTTGTATGTAGAAACCAAGGCTTCTGTTATTCTTCAGCAAAAATTGCACATTCTTTTTCTTAATACTTCTCAGAGGTTAATGAGGAATCAGAGTTGCCTTTATAAGTGACTTTAAGAGTGTAATTTTGATGTTGTTTATAAATCCTCTACAGATTAGTACACATTTAAAATGACCTGATTATATCTGCATCCTCAAATATACAAATTATGCGCATATAAGGTTCTGTTCTGTGCTCTAAGATATAAAAGATGGATTTATTTTAATAAAATCTGGTTTATATCTTACTGTGTTAAAATGCTGAAATAGTGTAAAAGTGGATGAGAATGATCTGAAAACTGTAAAATGTATTATAGTCTGGACATTTATTTGGCAAAACTATATTTCGATAAATTAAACAACTTAATGTTATTTAAGTACATAAAATGTTCCATATTTATTGAAAATTATACATAAGTTAAAGGATAATTCACTATGCCTCAGAGCCCTACAAAAGGAAAAATAATTGCTATGTCATTAGCACACTGACCTCTCTGAGTCAAAAGTATGTGTACACTTAATATGTACATTTAAACTTATTGTGTTTAGCTGTATGTGGTAGTCTTTGAATAAAAAATTTACACACACACAGATGTGTACATATGTATTTATATACACACATATGTTTGTTTGTATATATATTTATACTGTGTAATTTTTCTCTTTGCAATTCTGGTATTAAATATGGTTTTTTTTGGGGGGGGAGGAGGGGCGGGTGGGCCACTTTTATTGGTTTTTCATTTATCTATTTTCATCCATCTTTGTTCTTTAGCCCATGTGAGCCTCCCATCGCAGTGGCCTCTGTTGTCGCAGAGCACCGGCTCTGGGCGCATGCGCTTCAGAGCTCTGGCTCAGTAATTGGACACATCGGTCCAGCCGCTCCGTGGCAATGGGATCTTCCCAGGCCAGGGATCGAACTGGTGCCCCTTGCACTGCAAGGCGGTGTCCTTATCCACTGGACCACCAGTGAAGCCCCTAAATATGGTTTTTAACTCCATTTATAAATGCAGTTTTGTTTGATACTGGCTCTTCTTAATTTTTAAAAATTCGTTTCAGTAAGATTGGCAATTCAGGGGGTCTTTAATCTGTCTTTTGTATGTAGAAACCAAGGCTTCTGTTATTCTTCAGCAAAAATTGCACATTCTTTTTCTTAATACTTCTCAGAGGTTAATGAGGAATCAGAGTTGCCTTTATAAGTGACTTTAAGAGTGTAATTTTGATGCTGTTTATAAATCCTCTACAGATTAGTACACATTTAAAATGACCTGATTATATCTGCATCCTCAAATATACAAATTATGCGCATATAAGGTTCTGTTCTGTGCTCTAAGATATAAAAGATGGATTTATTTTAATAAAATCTGGTTTATATCTTACTGTGTTAAAATGCTGAAATAGTGTAAAAGTGGATGAGAATGATCTGAAAACTGTAAAATGTATTATAGTCTGGACATTTATTTGGCAAAACTATATTTCGATAAATTAAACAACTTAATGTTATTTAAGTACATAAAATGTTCCATATTTATTGAAAATTATACATAAGTTAAAGGATAATTCACTATGCCTCAGAGCCCTCATAGAGTCAAATCTACACTATGAAAAATGAAAGGAAAACAAGGTAATTGATAGTAGCTAGACCTTGTTTGTTTTTTTTTAAACAGAAATAAATTCGTAAGTATAGGAAAGAAATAATGGGGTTAGTAAGTATCCTATGTCCCATTTTCAATATTTCAAAAAATTTTTAATGGCTGTTGTATATTTATCTTGTAAATTTGTTCATTCTAGCAAAATATCAAAAGCCTTTGACATTTGTTAAAATTGTATTATTTCAGCATTATTTCAGCATTTCATATTACTCAGAGCTCTAGATCAAGTGTGTTCAGGGTGCTATCATCATCGATACATGTTAATCTCAACTTTGGATTGGTAGTATTTATAAATCTGAGGTTTAAAAAAATTAGTACAGAAATGTTATGTTGAAAACAAGCTCAAGCTAATTTTTGTAGTATGGGATGTGGAATAACATTGCTATCCAACCCAGCTTGGTTTCTTAGCTGTTAGTTTCAACAGCGTTGATCTAAAACCCTAGAAAAACACATTGAAGTATTTATTGATGCTCAAATCAACATCAAGAGCATCACATGGGGTCTGAGAGATTTGCATATTTGGAGAAGTAGTGTAGGAGTTTTGCTAAGGGAAGTAGAAGACAATAGCTTTGGAGGTGAGTAACTGGCTTCATACGTACTATCCATTTTAGGTTAACACTCACTGTGTCAGATACAAATTAGTGATTCACCTTGGCATTGTGTAATAGGAACTGACATAACGTCTTACTGTTTTCTGGTTGATGTAATTTCAAGAAGATAGGGTTTAATACGAAAGTGTCTGTACCACTTACTGGCTCTCGATTTTAAGGCCATTGCTTCCTCATCTGAAATACAAAGAGTAAGTGAGGATTAAATGAAATAATATATAGCAATGTTTAATAATCTGACCTTACACATATTATGAGGTTATAACTGTTGCTTGTTTTTCTGATAATAAAATGAAAATAATTACTAATGCCTCAAAAAAAAAAATTTGCTTCCATATTTATTGAAAATTATACATAAGTTAAAGGATAATTCACTATGCCTCAGAGCCCTCATAGAGTCAAATCTACACTATGAAAAATGAAAGGAAAACAAGGTAATTGATAGTAGCTAGACCTTGTTTGTTTTTTTTTAAACAGAAATAAATTCGTAAGTATAGGAAAGAAATAATGGGGTTAGTAAGTATCCTATGTCCCATTTTCAATATTTCAAAAAATTTTTAATGGCTGTTGTATATTTATCTTGTAAATTTGTTCATTCTAGCAAAATATCAAAAGCCTTTGACATTTGTTAAAATTGTATTATTTCAGCATTATTTCAGCATTTCATATTACTCAGAGCTCTAGATCAAGTGTGTTCAGGGTGCTATCATCATCGATACATGTTAATCTCAACTTTGGATTGGTAGTATTTATAAATCTGAGGTTTAAAAAAATTAGTACAGAAATGTTATGTTGAAAACAAGCTCAAGCTAATTTTTGTAGTATGGGATGTGGAATAACATTGCTATCCAACCCAGCTTGGTTTCTTAGCTGTTAGTTTCAACAGCGTTGATCTAAAACCCTAGAAAAACACATTGAAGTATTTATTGATGCTCAAATCAACATCAAGAGCATCGCATGGGGTCTGAGAGATTTGCATATTTGGAGAAGTAGTGTAGGAGTTTTGCTAAGGGAAGTAGAAGACAATAGCTTTGGAGGTGAGTAACTGGCTTCATACGTACTATCCATTTTAGGTTAACACTCACTGTGTCAGATACAAATTAGTGATTCACCTTGGCATTGTGTAATAGGAACTGACATAACGTCTTACTGTTTTCTGGTTGATGTAATTTCAAGAAGATAGGGTTTAATACGAAAGTGTCTGTACCACTTACTGGCTCTCGATTTTAAGGCCATTGCTTCCTCATCTGAAATACAAAGAGTAAGTGAGGATTAAATGAAATAATATATAGCAATGTTTAATAATCTGACCTTACACATATTATGAGGTTATAACTGTTGCTTGTTTTTCTGATAATAAAATGAACAAGCCCTGGGAAGTAAGAGGAGTTTAAGTTTATAAACTTCCTTAGATGTATGTTAAAATCATGGGCATTTTAAGAGAAAGTCTCTTCAACTTTTTTTATTCTTGAAAGATCATGTGTATCTCAAACAGCTTTTTGTAGTGTAAAAATTTTATAGATCTAACCTTGAGCAACAAGGTTGATAAGAATGTTTAAAAGCTGGAATCTAAGCATAAATACAAAGATGCTTATATTTGAAGGGAAAGAAGAAAGTTTCTGTTTATTTTGGATAAATGCATGTTAGTAAAGAAAGCTTTCTCCTAATTTGCATCACTCAGGAAGCAGTGAATTGAACCACAGCAATAGAAAATGTCTGTGAAAGAGACCAACCTTCTCTTGATTCTAAAGGATGATTCCAGTTGAGCAATCTAATGAAATATTCTGTGTTGCCTATTGTTAATTCCTCATTCATCTGTTGAGCTAGGAGGGAAACACAGATCTGCTTCAGACTTTTTGTTGACCAGCAAACATACACACAAAATTTTTCCTTTTGGATGGCTAGTAAATGTTATAAAAATTTTATTCTTTAGGGAAAAGTGTATTATACCAATAGACAGAGAATACCATTAGATTTACTCAAAGATAGAAAATACTCTTTTTTAAATTTAATAAAATGAAAATGTTAGTAAATTTAGAGTATAAGTACTATTGCAAATTTTAAACAAGAATTTTTACAGGTGATTGAAATGCATGATTCTTAAATATTTAATCATAGGGGATATGAGAACTCTGTACTGTCCTTACAATCTGTCTGTAAATCTAAAATAGTTTAAAAATAAAAAAAAATATTTAATCATATACAAAATACAGTGTAATATAGTAAACCACGAGGCACAAAATGCAAGCATAAAATAAATGAAATAATATCATGTGCCTATCAAACTGGAAAATGGAAACCATTTCTTAAAATTAACTGTTTCCTACTTGATAAAGCTCCCTGAGATTCAGCAAAACAGTAATTTTTCTAGTGTTACATAAAACTTCCTTTAAATTATCCAGCAGTTGTTTTCTTGGACTGCCAGGGATGAAGTGGGTACAGAGTACTAGGAAATCATGTTGCTTTTTCAGTGACCCCATGCATCAAAATATCTTTGGGTGCTTGTTTTAAAAGGGAGACTCCTGGATCCAAACTTCAGAATGTGGTAGCTAGAAAGTTTGCTTATCGATGAGCACAACCATTGTGTTGTGTGGTTGCCCTTCAGTTGGAATCCTGTGCCGCAATGGAGTGCCAATACCATGAGGAATCTGTGTCTTAGTGAGTCAAGACTGGATAGGCTGTCTGTACCACACATCCTTCCTAACTAGCTCACACGATGGAAACCATGGTGGCTCAGATGGTAAAGAATCTGCCTGCAATGCAGGAGACCCAGCTTCAATCTCTGGGTCAGGAAGGTCCCCTGAAGAAGGGAATGGCCAATCCAATATTCTTGCCTGGAGAATTCAGTGGACTGAAGTGCCTGGTAGGCAAGAGTCCATGGGGTTGCAAAGAGTCAGCAAGACTGTGTGACTGACACACACAGACTTTGATCCATACATGCATCACTCTTCCCACTTTTCTCCTCCTTCGAGTCCAAGGAGCCTATAATCTTTTTGGAAACTACACTTCCTATCAGAAATATATTACTGCTTTCTAGCTTCTGCCTGCAGATATTTAAAAATTGAAACTAGCAACTCATTTCACATTATCTTTTCTGCCTACCCATGTGCTGAGATAATGCACTGGATAGTTTTGTCATTCTGATAAACAAGAGTTCTATTTGCATTTTTTATCAGTTTAATTATTGACTTTGAAGCAGCAGACTGAGAAAGACATCTCTTTTCCAGGTAATCTTGCTACGAAGGACAGTCTAGTATCATTGAGTTATTCCACTGTCTGGTGAGAATTTCTGATGGGCTAAACCCCTCAGTCTTGGAAAATGCCCCACAGCTGTGCTCGAGGTTACTTCTTTCATCTTTTTCTTATTCTTCTACTATGGCTGAAACTCAGGGATGGACAACCCCTTCTACTAGCATTTCTCTGTGGTTGAAGCAGTGTTTTCATTGAGCTGCTCACTTTTTTATAATATCATGTGCCTATCAAACTGGAAAATGGAAACCATTTCTTAAAATTAACTGTTTCCTACTTGATAAAGCTCCCTGAGATTCAGCAAAACAGTAATTTTTCTAGTGTTACATAAAACTTCCTTTAAATTATCCAGCAGTTGTTTTCTTGGACTGCCAGGGATGAAGTGGGTACAGAGTACTAGGAAATCATGTTGCTTTTTCAGTGACCCCATGCATCAAAATATCTTTGGGTGCTTGTTTTAAAAGGGAGACTCCTGGATCCAAACTTCAGAATGTGGTAGCTAGAAAGTTTGCTTATCGATGAGCACAACCATTGTGTTGTGTGGTTGCCCTTCAGTTGGAATCCTGTGCCGCAATGGAGTGCCAATACCATGAGGAATCTGTGTCTTAGTGAGTCAAGACTGGATAGGCTGTCTGTACCACACATCCTTCCTAACTAGCTCACACGATGGAAACCATGGTGGCTCAGATGGTAAAGAATCTGCCTGCAATGCAGGAGACCCAGCTTCAATCTCTGGGTCAGGAAGGTCCCCTGAAGAAGGGAATGGCCAATCCAATATTCTTGCCTGGAGAATTCAGTGGACTGAAGTGCCTGGTAGGCAAGAGTCCATGGGGTTGCAAAGAGTCAGCAAGACTGTGTGACTGACACACACAGACTTTGATCCATACATGCATCACTCTTCCCACTTTTCTCCTCCTTCGAGTCCAAGGAGCCTATAATCTTTTTGGAAACTACACTTCCTATCAGAAATATATTACTGCTTTCTAGCTTCTGCCTGCAGATATTTAAAAATTGAAACTAGCAACTCATTTCACATTATCTTTTCTGCCTACCCATGTGCTGAGATAATGCACTGGATAGTTTTGTCATTCTGATAAACAAGAGTTCTATTTGCATTTTTTATCAGTTTAATTATTGACTTTGAAGCAGCAGACTGAGAAAGACATCTCTTTTCCAGGTAATCTTGCTACGAAGGACAGTCTAGTATCATTGAGTTATTCCACTGTCTGGTGAGAATTTCTGATGGGCTAAACCCCTCAGTCTTGGAAAATGCCCCACAGCTGTGCTCGAGGTTACTTCTTTCATCTTTTTCTTATTCTTCTACTATGGCTGAAACTCAGGGATGGACAACCCCTTCTACTAGCATTTCTCTGTGGTTGAAGCAGTGTTTTCATTGAGCTGCTCACTGTGGGTTGTTCTGAATAGGTAGAAGACAGTGAACTCTCCAGGTGCCACAGAAGCCTCTAACTGCAGTGCAAGAAGAGGAAGGGCGCACTTGTACAGAAAGCTATGAGAAAAGCCTTCACTGGTGGTGTCTGAGTGGGTTTGTTGGCTCTGGCCTTAGTCCTGTTCTTCAGAGCTAAGGGCCGTTATAATAAACAGTGCTTATTGTGCATCAAGTGAGATTCAGTCTCTGCTTTATTGCAACTGCTTAGATTATCATTGGGTGCTCGTACCACTCAAAGCTTCTAAATAAGTAAATCTGTTTTGATAGATTTAAATATTTCACGTTATTAAAATACACTGAATTTGACTTTGAGAAAAGTCGAGAAGTCTAAATAAATTTGTAACTGAAGCGGGCTCTTTGGGTGGGCCTCTTCTCTATGAGGGGCTTCCCAGGTGGCAGTAGTGGTAAAGAATCCACCTGCCAAACGAGGAGATGCAAGAGATGTGGGTTCTTTCCCTTGATCAGGAAGATACCCTGGGAAATGGCAATCCACTCCAGTATTCTTGCCTGGAAAATTCCATGGACAGAGGAGCCTGGCAAGCAATTGTCCATGGTGTCACAAAGAGTCAGATGTGACTGAGCACACACTCATAAGTGACATTTTCTGTGATCATTTGTGTATTTCACAGTAATTTCATGAGTGTAGGCATGGCAAAGAAAGGTGATCAAATAGCTATATAACATCACTACTAGTTTTTGTTAAAACCTACAACTACTTCATGTATTTTTAAATGTGATGCTGCATCTTAAATTTCTAGAAAAGAATGCACTAATAAAAGAGATGTTTATAATCAAGTTAGGCAGGCAGACATAATAATTTCAGTATAAAAAGGTGTATTACCAGTGTAATATGATCAATAATAAGTTAATTATAGTAAAGTACTCAGATGGAAATATTGTGCCATTTTTCTATTTTCAGTGGTTGATGGGCTAAACCCTCAGTCTTGAAAATGCCCACAGCTGTGCTCGAGGTTACTTCTTTCATCTTTTTCTTATTCTTCTACTATGGCTGAAACTCAGGGATGGACAACCCCTTCTACTAGCATTTCTCTGTGGTTGAAGCAGTGTTTTCATTGAGCTGCTCACTGTGGGTTGTTCTGAATAGGTAGAAGACAGTGAACTCTCCAGGTGCCACAGAAGCCTCTAACTGCAGTGCAAGAAGGGGAAAGGGGCGCACTTGTACAGAAAGCTATGAGAAAAGCCTTCACTGGTGGTGTCTGAGTGGGTTTGTTGGCTCTGGCCTTAGTCCTGTTCTTCAGAGCTAAGGGCCGTTATAATAAACAGTGCTTATTGTGCATCAAGTGAGATTCAGTCTCTGCTTTATTGCAACTGCTTAGATTATCATTGGGTGCTCGTACCACTCAAAGCTTCTAAATAAGTAAATCTGTTTTGATAGATTTAAATATTTCACGTTATTAAAATACACTGAATTTGACTTTGAGAAAAGTCGAGAAGTCTAAATAAATTTGTAACTGAAGCGGGCTCTTTGGGTGGGCCTCTTCTCTATGAGGGGCTTCCCAGGTGGCAGTAGTGGTAAAGAATCCACCTGCCAAAGCGAGGAGATGCAAGAGATGTGGGTTCTTTCCCTTGATCAGGAAGATACCCTGGGAAATGGCAATCCACTCCAGTATTCTTGCCTGGAAAATTCCATGGACAGAGGAGCCTGGCAAGCAATTGTCCATGGTGTCACAAAGAGTCAGATGTGACTGAGCACACACTCATAAGTGACATTTTCTGTGATCATTTGTGTATTTCACAGTAATTTCATGAGTGTAGGCATGGCAAAGAAAGGTGATCAAATAGCTATATAACATCACTACTAGTTTTTGTTAAAACCTACAACTACTTCATGTATTTTTAAATGTGATGCTGCATCTTAAATTTCTAGAAAAGAATGCACTAATAAAAGAGATGTTTATAATCAAGTTAGGCAGGCAGACATAATAATTTCAGTATAAAAAGGTGTATTACCAGTGTAATATGATCAATAATAAGTTAATTATAGTAAAGTACTCAGATGGAAATATTGTGCCATTTTTCTATCATTTTGAAAAATAAAGACAGTTGCTCTTGAATATTTATAATTTTAAATTATAATTATGAATATAATTATGAATATTTATAATTATCTAAGGATGCATATTTATAATTATTTGGATAGCGTTGCTCTCTTTTTCTGGCTACAGAGAGCCATTCTTTAAATGTAAATACAACCGGGCCGAAGACAGTGTGTACTGTGACAGTGGCCAGAGATCCTGAATTCTCATCACACGTGGTGGGACTAGGTATCTGGGTGCTGAGGCTCCCCACGTAGGCAATGAGAGACCTTCTCTCCATACTTCTTTCCTACTCCTGCTTTCTTTGCCCCATAAAGGAAGTGACTCTTTCTTAGATCATGTTGTACACTTTGTAAAAGGCAGCTAGTGATCAGAGGTTCATGTTCTTTATTTTGCCCTTTTCCTGCTGCTTAATATTATGATATCAAATGAGAATATTAAAATATGAACTCTGATTCATAGCTGGTTAAATAGTTTCTAAGTTACAACTAAAGAATGAACACATTTAAAGCTCAGATTTAATAGCATGATAGATGTCATCTTGCATTACTTTACTGTATAATTGCAGATGCAGCAGAAGAAAATATGGATAAGAAATGTCTCGATTTCTTGGTTTATGAAGGATGGATCCTAGTACCCTGTCTCATCTCTCAACACTTCTGGCCTCCATCTCATTCATAAATTGTGTCTATAAATTTTAAACATTTTTAATTTCCAAGTCCCAGCTTCACCATGAAGTACTACTTTTTATTTGTTTGTTTTTTGCGGGTTGGGGGTGGGTTGGGAAGGGAAGGGAGGGGGGGATGTTTGGTTAAAACCTAAAACAAATAGCTATATAACATCACTACTAGTTTTGTTAAAACCTACAACTACTTCATGTATTTTTAAATGTGATGCTGCATCTTAAATTTCTAGAAAAGAATGCACTAATAAAAGAGATGTTTATAATCAAGTTAGGCAGGCAGACATAATAATTTCAGTATAAAAAGGTGTATTACCAGTGTAATATGATCAATAATAAGTTAATTATAGTAAAGTACTCAGATGGAAATATTGTGCCATTTTTCTATCATTTTGAAAAATAAAGACAGTTGCTCTTGAATATTTATAATTTTAAATTATAATTATGAATATAATTATGAATATTTATAATTATCTAAGGATGCATATTTATAATTATTTGGATAGCGTTGCTCTCTTTTTCTGGCTACAGAGAGCCATTCTTTAAATGTAAATACAACCGGGCCGAAGACAGTGTGTACTGTGACAGTGGCCAGAGATCCTGAATTCTCATCACACGTGGTGGGACTAGGTATCTGGGTGCTGAGGCTCCCCACGTAGGCAATGAGAGACCTTCTCTCCATACTTCTTTCCTACTCCTGCTTTCTTTGCCCCATAAAGGAAGTGACTCTTTCTTAGATCATGTTGTACACTTTGTAAAAGGCAGCTAGTGATCAGAGGTTCATGTTCTTTATTTTGCCCTTTTCCTGCTGCTTAATATTATGATATCAAATGAGAATATTAAAATATGAACTCTGATTCATAGCTGGTTAAATAGTTTCTAAGTTACAACTAAAGAATGAACACATTTAAAGCTCAGATTTAATAGCATGATAGATGTCATCTTGCATTACTTTACTGTATAATTGCAGATGCAGCAGAAGAAAATATGGATAAGAAATGTCTCGATTTCTTGGTTTATGAAGGATGGATCCTAGTACCCTGTCTCATCTCTCAACACTTCTGGCCTCCATCTCATTCATAAATTGTGTCTATAAATTTTAAACATTTTTAATTTCCAAGTCCCAGCTTCACCATGAAGTACTACTTTTTATTTGTTTGTTTTTTGCGGGTTGGGGGTGGGTTGGGAAGGGAAGGGGAGGGTGGGTGGGCCACTTGTATTGGTCTTTCATTTATCTATTTTTCATCCATCTTTGTTCTTTGGCCCGTGTGGGCCTCCCATTGCAGCGGCCTCTTGTCGCAGAGCACCAGCTCTGGGCACATGCACCCCAGAGCTCTGGCTCGGCAATTGGACACATCAGTCCAGCCGCTCGGTGGCACGTGGGATCCTTCCAGGCCAGGGATCGAACCAGCACCCCTTGCACTGCAAGGCAGTGTCCTTACCCACTGGACCACCAGGGAAGCCCTGAAGTACTACTTTTTATGTGAAATACTAAAATGCACATTTCTTCTTCTCTTTCTTCTCATTCCCCCTGGTAGAATGAGAAAAACTCATGTTACAAAACACATACGTCCAAAGGCAGAAGTCATGGTTTATAATTTCAACTCTGATTCTGGTTATTATCTTTGTGACATAGAACCATCTGAAATATGTCCAGACTTATATTGTGCATACTAGTTTGGAAAATAATCTGAAGTAGAAACATGGATTCATGCATCATCAGCACAAATTGATGACTAAAGTCATGTTTGTGTGGTAGACTGCCCATAAAACATTGCAGTTTCTGTTGTGAATAAAGACACTCAGATGAAAATCCTTAATTGAGGGATTGGCAGAGAAAAAAGAAGCCATTAGAAAATTGATGAGGGTCATTAGAGAGCTAGGAGGAAAAATAGCAATAGTTGTGTCAGAAAGTACAAGAATTTCAAGAAGTCAAACGAATGGTAAGTTCCTTTTGTTCCTATGGAAAGATATACTAAAATGAGAATGCGTAATAGATTCATCATTAAAGACTCATCCTTGACCGTGGTGGAACTAGTTTCACCCACAGAAGCGGACAAAAGCAAGGTTGCCGTGAAGCGAGCTCCTGTTCAAGTGAGTGTGTGCCTTCAATAAGCTTAGATGGAAGCCAGGAGAAAAACAGGAGATAGAGAGAAATCTGGATTGAAACGAAGAGCTTGTTGTAAAGGTGCAGGAGGTTATATGCAGGGACTAATCAATTGAGAAGTATCAACTAAAGGACAGGAGAGAATGGGTAGAATTGTTGGAGGAGAAGACCGGACACGGAGGGAGGTCCTGCACCTGGAGCGAAGGCTTAGCCTTGAGCAGTAGCAACACCTGTGGCTTAGATGTTTCTCCATTCCGCTCAGTTAAACACATCCTGTGGACTGATTTTCTTTTATTTACTTTGCCTTAAGCTATTTGCCTTTTAGTTGGCTCACTGATTTTTTATCAACTTCAGAATTGGACACATCAGTCCAGCCGCTCGGTGGCACGTGGGATCCTTCCAGGCCAGGGATCGAACCAGCACCCCTTGCACTGCAAGGCAGTGTCCTTACCCACTGGACCACCAGGGAAGCCCTGAAGTACTACTTTTTATGTGAAATACTAAAATGCACATTTCTTCTTCTCTTTCTTCTCATTCCCCCTGGTAGAATGAGAAAAACTCATGTTACAAAACACATACGTCCAAAGGCAGAAGTCATGGTTTATAATTTCAACTCTGATTCTGGTTATTATCTTTGTGACATAGAACCATCTGAAATATGTCCAGACTTATATTGTGCATACTAGTTTGGAAAATAATCTGAAGTAGAAACATGGATTCATGCATCATCAGCACAAATTGATGACTAAAGTCATGTTTGTGTGGTAGACTGCCCATAAAACATTGCAGTTTCTGTTGTGAATAAAGACACTCAGATGAAAATCCTTAATTGAGGGATTGGCAGAGAAAAAAGAAGCCATTAGAAAATTGATGAGGGTCATTAGAGAGCTAGGAGGAAAAATAGCAATAGTTGTGTCAGAAAGTACAAGAATTTCAAGAAGTCAAACGAATGGTAAGTTCCTTTTGTTCCTATGGAAAGATATACTAAAATGAGAATGCGTAATAGATTCATCATTAAAGACTCATCCTTGACCGTGGTGGAACTAGTTTCACCCACAGAAGCGGACAAAAGCAAGGTTGCCATGAAGCGAGCTCCTGTTCAAGTGAGTGTGTGCCTTCAATAAGCTTAGATGGAAGCCAGGAGAAAAACAGGAGATAGAGAGAAATCTGGATTGAAACGAAGAGCTTGTTGTAAAGGTGCAGGAGGTTATATGCAGGGACTAATCAATTGAGAAGTATCAACTAAAGGACAGGAGAGAATGGGTAGAATTGTTGGAGGAGAAGACCGGACACGGAGGGAGGTCCTGCACCTGGAGCGAAGGCTTAGCCTTGAGCAGTAGCAACACCTGTGGCTTAGATGTTTCTCCATTCCGCTCAGTTAAACACATCCTGTGGACTGATTTTCTTTTATTTACTTTGCCTTAAGCTATTTGCCTTTTAGTTGGCTCACTGATTTTTTATCAACTTCAGAATGGATGCTTTGAGAATGAGTAGGGAAAAGCCCCACTCAGCAATGATCTCACGTAATGAAATTCCAGCAGAAAGATATGTTTATATGCAGAAAACTTGGGGACTTTAGAGAAAACACACTTTAAAAATATACTTAAATTCTTCTTTCCTCTCCAATTGCTGAAATTTTACAGTATGAATAGTACACAGACATGCTCACACTCACACATTATTATTGTTAGAGAGAGACTGATTTATAAACACTATAAATATGTGTGGATTGTGCCTTATGAAAGGCATTAAAAAACCTTTCTTGGGTAAAAATGAAAAGAAAAAGTACAAGACTGACTTTCAAATGTCAAATTTTAAAGTGTCAAATTTTACATATTTCCATTCTGCTATTTTAAATTTCAAATGATTTTGGACATCATGGACAGACATGTACTTTTCTATAATCTTTGGTAAAATGGTTTGCTTACCAGCTTCAGCCTATACTATTTCACTTTTGGACATAGCATAATTTACTGAACTCAATTGTTCTGAGTATAGGTGTAGGAAAACTCTTTGATCATCACAAAATAAGATTCAGAGGGCAAACACTGCTGAAGAGAGAATGTTTAAGCAGGGTACAATAATAATGTCAGTATACCTTTAAGAATTTCAGAGAGTTAGCTGTTACCATAATGAAAAAATAATTTTGTTCCTATAAAAGTAGTCATATCCCTCCAGTAAAGTGTTAAATTCTTTAAACTGTCTACTGTGCTTAATTTCTGTTAAATATTTGGCAATGAAATAACTATATTTATTTTAAAACACTCTATAATTTGGATTTAATTAATTCAGACTGACCTCAAATGGGTAAGGTCTCACCATTAGAGACTGAAAGCGTGTGATTAAAGGGCAGTTCAGATGAAAATGGTCTGGGCTTGAATCTGAGTGCCATCGTATACATCAGCTGTGTAATCTTTAGTTCCTTTAGACTGTCTAGGATTCATATTTCATATGAAATAAGAGCAATAGTAGTACTTTCAGACGATCGTACGAATTGAATGAGTTAAAATTTATGAAATTCTTAGCACATTACCCTACTCTAATGACGTTAGCCATTCTTGTTGCTGTTTATATTGATTCCTGTGTTCGGTAGTAAAAGAAAATTGAATAAAAACCATAACACATCCAGAATATATTATGTAAAGAAGCACAGTTTATAAGAATGAATATCCTAGGAATCTCATTTTGTTTGGAGGAAAACTGCTTCCATATTTAGAAAAAGCAAATAGTTAAAATTGTAAATAAACAGTGACTATCTCTGGGTGGTGTGGTTATGAGTGTTTTTAATTTTAACTTTTTTGCATTTTTCGTATTTTCTATACATAATGTGTATTACTTTTATAAGGTATATGTACCAAATGGTTACAATACAGATCATTCTAAATACAAAATATTTGGAGATTAAATGCACAGCTTGTAAGAGTACATGATGAGTCTTTTTATATTTGGGATGCAGTTCCTTTCTAAAAATTTGAAGTGCTTTCTGGATTTAATCAATGAACATGGTAATTAAGTAGATGTTTTTAGCAGATTTTACATTCTGGGATAAGATTCTTTTGCCACCCTTTTGAGTTGGCTCATCCTAATGTCAGTGGGTGTTAGCTCAAGACATGAAAACCAGCATTTTAGCATGGAAATTGCTGGGTAAAGAAGAGTAAAATTAAAATAAGACAAAAACCAAACCAAAACCCCAACAAACCATGTATAAATTATTTCTGAAAGCTTTTTTGTTTCACACTTTATTAACAGCAGATCATCATGAGATGACTTTAAACTCCAGAGAATGGGGTAGTGTTCTTTCAGTAGAGTTCAGTATTAACATGGTTATTAGTATTGTTATGACTGTGTTTTATGGTTTCTTTTCAGGCTTATGTTTTTATGAGAATTCACATTTATTGGGAATGTGTCATAATCTGTCTCAACATCTAGTTAAAGAGGCAAAAAAAATTAGGATAAACAAGTTTTTGGCAAGAATGCCTCGGGAAATAGAGATCACATACTAGTTGGTAAATGAAACACGTCTGGGCAGTCTTTGCTTGTACTACTGTTTATCAGTCCACTGGCGACATGGTCACATTTGTTATTCCAGTGTATTAACTGTGAGTGATTGTATAAAACACACATTTTACTTAGATGGTCAGCCCACAAATCACCACATAAATAGCACATGTGCATCATAATCAGTGACAGTCACATCTCTTCTTTCAAAATCTGTTGGTGAGCAGATGCTCATTTGTTTTCAATTCAAGCAGGCAGCAGATGGGTAGTTGTGTTGCCTCCTTGTTTCCCTATGCTCAACCTACATGACATTTTATAAAAATGGGTAATTTAAAAAGTAAATTGTCTGGCAAAGATGAAAGTTCAACGAAGAAACAAAAAGTGGTACTGCTGAAAGTAAACATTGAATTGAAGCTAAATGGAGTTAATAGAAGAAATTGCTAACTATGGAACTGTTGACCCTTAGCTCTTTTGGAGACCATAGATTAAATGCACAGTTTTTGTAAGAGTAACATGATGAGTCTTTTATTTTTGGGATGCAGTTCCTTTCTAAAAATTTGAAGTGCTTTCTGGATTTAATCAATGAACATGGTAATTAAGTAGATGTTTTTAGCAGATTTTACATTCTGGGATAAGATTCTTTTGCCACCCTTTTGAGTTGGCTCATCCTAATGTCAGTGGGTGTTAGCTCAAGACATGAAAACCAGCATTTTAGCATGGAAATTGCTGGGTAAAGAAGAGTAAAATTAAAATAAGACAAAAACCAAACCAAAACCCCAACAAACCATGTATAAATTATTTCTGAAAGCTTTTTTGTTTCACACTTTATTAACAGCAGATCATCATGAGATGACTTTAAACCCCAGAGAATGGGGTAGTGTTCTTTCAGTAGAGTTCAGTATTAACATGGTTATTAGTATTGTTATGACTGTGTTTTATGGTTTCTTTTCAGGCTTATGTTTTTATGAGAATTCACATTTATTGGGAATGTGTCATAATCTGTCTCAACATCTAGTTAAAGAGGCAAAAAAAATTAGGATAAACAAGTTTTTGGCAAGAATGCCTCGGGAAATAGAGATCACATACTAGTTGGTAAATGAAACACGTCTGGGCAGTCTTTGCTTGTACTACTGTTTATCAGTCCACTGGCGACATGGTCACATTTGTTATTCCAGTGTATTAACTGTGAGTGATTGTATAAAACACACATTTTACTTAGATGGTCAGCCCACAAATCACCACATAAATAGCACATGTGCATCATAATCAGTGACAGTCACATCTCTTCTTTCAAAATCTGTTGGTGAGCAGATGCTCATTTGTTTTCAATTCAAGCAGGCAGCAGATGGGTAGTTGTGTTGCCTCCTTGTTTCCCTATGCTCAACCTACATGACATTTTATAAAAATGGGTAATTTAAAAAGTAAATTGTCTGGCAAAGATGAAAGTTCAACGAAGAAACAAAAAGTGGTACTGCTGAAAGTAAACATTGAATTGAAGCTAAATGGAGTTAATAGAAGAAATTGCTAACTATGGAACTGTTGACCCTTAGCTCTTTTGGAGACCAGATACGTGGCCAGATAAATATTCTTAAGGAGAATAGTTTGTTGTAAATGAGGAAAGGTGTTGTGATGATAAAGGAAAATATTTCCCAAATGTGATACCAGTAAAATACTCAGATTAAAGGAATTCTTATTTCACATTGTTAAATGCAAAGGATAACATGTTGGAAGCTAATCAGATTTGGAAACAAATATGACACTTTATGGAGGCATAAAATACATGCTAGGTCCGCATATAAGATTTATGAAGAAAAGATGACAAGTACTGTTAAAACTACCTTTAATAGTTTTACAGTACAGGTTTTAATTTTGAGATAATTGTAGATTCACATGAATTTCAACAAATAATAGAACTCTTCATGTCTTTCATTCATTTCACCTTGATGATACTGTCTTTGTGCATGTCTATGGCATAACCTGGAAAATTACATCGACACAATCTGACCTTATTTGCATTTCACCAGTTTCATATCAACTTGTGTGTGTGTGTGTGTGTGTGTGTGTGTGTGCCTGTATGAAGTTCTGTGCAATTTTACCACATGTGTATATTCATATAGCCACCACCATGATCAGTATATTGAAGAGTATTGACATAAAAAGGATCCCTCAGGCCACGGGTTTAGCTTGCATGCTCATTTTTTATAGCCCTACATTGCTGAGCAAAGTGATGAGGACTTTGTAGAATTTTGACTGTGATATATGCTTTGTTGGGGGGTTGGGGTATAGAGGTTGCTATAGAAGCCCACAGCCTTTGAGAATGTGATGGCTCATTTGAGATCTGTATATGAATAAGAGCTAGCCAGGCAGAAAGAGGTGGAAAAGCTACCTTCCAGGCAGAGAGAACTTGGAGGCATGAGACATGGCACTTTAATTGCTGGTCAATTTACAAAATCTGTTGGTGAGCAGATGCTCATTTGTTTTCAATTCAAGCAGGCAGCAGAGGGATTGTTTCTTTTATGCTCAACCTACATGACATTTTATAAAAATGGGTAATTTAAAAAGTAAATTGTCTGGCAAAGATGAAAGTTCAACGAAGAAACAAAAAGTGGTACTGCTGAAAGTAAACATTGAATTGAAGCTAAATGGAGTTAATAGAAGAAATTGCTAACTATGGAACTGTTGACCCTTAGCTCTTTTGGAGACCAGATACGTGGCCAGATAAATATTCTTAAGGAGAATAGTTTGTTGTAAATGAGGAAAGGTGTTGTGATGATAAAGGAAAATATTTCCCAGATGTGATACCAGTAAAATACTCAGATTAAAGGAATTCTTATTTCACATTGTTAAATGCAAAGGATAACATGTTGGAAGCTAATCAGATTTGGAAACAAATATGACACTTTATGGAGGCATAAAATACATGCTAGGTCCGCATATAAGATTTATGAAGAAAAGATGACAAGTACTGTTAAAACTACCTTTAATAGTTTTACAGTACAGGTTTTAATTTTGAGATAATTGTAGATTCACATGAATTTCAACAAATAATAGAACTCTTCATGTCTTTCATTCATTTCACCTTGATGATACTGTCTTTGTGCATGTCTATGGCATAACCTGGAAAATTACATCGACACAATCTGACCTTATTTGCATTTCACCAGTTTCATATCAACTTGTGTGTGTGTGTGTGTGTGTGTGTGTGTGTGCCTGTATGAAGTTCTGTGCAATTTTACCACATGTGTATATTCATATAGCCACCACCATGATCAGTATATTGAAGAGTATTGACATAAAAAGGATCCCTCAGGCCACGGGTTTAGCTTGCATGCTCATTTTTTATAGCCCTACATTGCTGAGCAAAGTGATGAGGACTTTGTAGAATTTTGACTGTGATATATGCTTTGTTGGGGGGTTGGGGTATAGAGGTTGCTATAGAAGCCCACAGCCTTTGAGAATGTGATGGCTCATTTGAGATCTGTATATGAATAAGAGCTAGCCAGGCAGAAAGAGGTGGAAAAGCTACCTTCCAGGCAGAGAGAACTTGGAGGCATGAGACATGGCACTTTAGAGGAAATAAAAGAAGTTCAGTATGGCTGAAGCATGATGCAAGAAGGGATGTACAGAAGCTGCAAAGATAGAAAACAGGGTCAGAAAAATATCGTAATCTGTGTTACAACACATGGTCTTTATACTGAGATCATGAGAGAGACCCGGCTAAAACTGAGATTCATAGAAATCCCTTTGACCACAGTATGGAAAATGAATTGTAGGATAATACAACTAAAATATTTAATACTTTACAGATGTGTGCATTCAAATATGTTTTAGCGTTTATGTTTGTTTTGGGGTGTGTGTCTGTCGTGGATTATTTTTATTTGCAGAATAATTCAGCTAATTATGTAGTAAACTAATGGTTCAATACCAAAATATATAAATGCATGTAAGTTGAGCTACTCTGTTTAAAATTGAGATGGATGATCCAGGCTCTAGAGCACAACCTGATTCGCCTTTCCTACCTCATCAGATCTTGACGACACCTCTTCAGATCTTGAGTGGTGTCCCTTGTAGCCTGGAGTGCACAACAGAGAGGCTCCTTGCCATTTTAACCATGATATTTTAGATTTTACTGTTTTGTGTAAATGTCATTGCATGATTTCATTTTTATAAAAAAATCTCCCCGAGAAAATACTAAAAAAATCTTTACTCTAAGGGTTTTAGAAATTCAGGTCGGTTAATTCTGATTTAGAGAAGGGAAATTTTAAACACTGGGATATGTTTTTTTTGTGTGTGTAAGAATTAGGTGAGAAAACAAACTATTGGGAACTGCCATTTAATACATTTGATGTGAAAATTATGTGAGAAGCTGATGATCTGTCCTCAGAGATTTTTTTTACTTTTGAAGTTTGTTTCCCACAACTTTCAAATCTTCTTTCAAATCTTTAAGGGATCATAATTATGAGTTTTCTCTGTCCTACCTGTCTGAACACGTTGTGTTTAAATGTGCACTTCATTTTCTGTGGTACGGGCTTCCCAGGTGATGCTAATGGTTAAGAACCCACCTGCCAATGCAGGAGACAGAGACATGGGTTCCGTCCCTGGCTTGGGAAGATCCCCTGGAGAAGGAAAATGCAATCCATTGCAGTATTCTTGCCTGGAAAATTCCATGGACAGAGGAGTCCAGTCGGCTATAGTCCCTGGGGTTGCAAAGATTTGGACATGTCTGAAGCAACTGAATACAGTGCCTGTGGTATGAAACAGACCAATCCCCTTACACAAACTAGGAGGACCATTGTTTTTGGATTTGCAGATGTTTTTGTTTTATATTCAGTCACCACACCTTTTGACACAGTGGTTTTATCTTTTATTTCCTTAACATTCTGAGATTCCTTCTCTTGATCACATTCCTCACTCTTCAGTCCCTTGGACTTAAACTAGTAGGATGTGATAGAAGTTCCATCTTTGAAACTGAATGAGTCGTTTTTCAGCCATTTTTGAATCCTTGCTGAATTTACATTTGCTCAGCAGTGTGATCCTATACGTAGCAAAGCATCGCACATTCTTGTATTTATACAAGCATCCCTAGAATTGAAAAAGTAGAGCTGAAACTATCTTTTCTTTTAAACTTTTAGGTTAGATAATAAGTCCAAAAGAATACTGCATTAAACTGGAGGTAAGAATAGCTTTCTAGTTCCTAAGGAGTTAATGTGGTTTGTACATTCAAAGATCTGCTAGGCTAGTAAGTAATAAGAGCTTAGTGATGATTTTTCTTTTTAAAGTTTAAACATTCTTGTCCCACAGGATTTTGTTGTTGTTGTTGCCATGCTGAAATACAGGCCCAGTGTTTGTATTTCTTTCAGTTATTCCAGAGAAGGTAGAAATCTAAGTTTTTATATCAGTTTCTTCTTTTAAAAGAATTGGCTTAAATGTTCATAAAACACTCTGCAGACCACAGAAAACATTTTTGTGGACAGTGTGTGCCATTTATCTATCAGTTTGAAAACGTTGATCCAGAATGCACATTACTGGATTTTATCAGTGTTAGCTTAATCAATGAATACTTCTCTGTGTACTCATCCTTACCCTCTGTCCTCTTTTTCTTTAAGGGCATTTTGATAACTGTTGATAAGTCTGCTTGTCCCTAAGTTGTATCTAAGTTTGTTTCCTGTACACCCTCCACCTTTGCACTTCAAACACCTGTAATGTCTGCTGACTCTTTTTTTGTTTGTTTTTTTACAATAGACTGAAGCTTTTGAAGTTTAAGATCATTTTGATATCTGAACCTGATGGATACTTTCAGTACCTACCTTCCTCCTTGACTGTGACCTAGTCCATAAGAATCCTCTAAAGAGTTAGTGCCTTTGATTGTCTAGCTACTCATTTCTGGCTCTTCTCCTGCTGCCCGGAGTACTTAGTTCTTACTTTCTGCCACCCCCATCAATTGTATGCATGACTAGGTCCACTTACATGGACTTGGTACATGGTTTTCTTTCAGTTCTGGCCACAAAGAAATGTTGCTTTCTGTTCTGAGACTAGTGGGTAGATTTCTCACCTGTCCTGATTTTCCTGGGACAGTCCTGGTTTACACTAGTTACCTGGACACAATTATTTGCATTGCCCATTTCACCCTGTGTTTTTCTTTGGAGAAAGACTTAAATGGTTACCTTGTGTCAATCAATACTGGAGCTTCCAGTGTTGGAAACCTAGCCCAAGCCCCAAAACTCAAGTAGATTTCAAATGCAGAAAGTTTTCTTATTGCTCAAATAAAACAAAGCAGATAGTCTATAACATCTGAGTCCTTTCAACAAATGGTTTTTGATCAAACTTCTGCATCTATTTTACAGTTAAAACCTATGATGTGCACTGATTTTTGTTGAGTAGTGTGACTTTAGTGCTGTTAGCTTTCCCTTTTAGCAGAATCAGTTCCTGAAGATATGTTCATTTGTTGTTTACTAAGGCAGTAAAATAGCAGAAGCTCTTTACCTAAATTGTCTCAGTGGGCCTCTCCCCGCATGTTTCATTTATTCATTTATTTATGTTTCATACAATAAAAAGAAGATAAGAAGGCAGAGATCATGAAAGCCTAAAGCTAGAATGAATTTCTGTTTTTTCTTGTTGATAAAATCTCTGATTCATCTGTAATTGTTCATTCAGTTATAAACCACTATTCCGGGGACTTAATTCTTGAAAAAAGAAAATCCATTGGGGCATTCTCATGAGCAAATTGATTTCTAATTTTGTTGCCTCTTTACATTTGACTACGTGAAAGAGCCTAAGAGGTAGGAAGAATATTAACATCATATGTTTCTAGGTTTGCTGAAGTACTTCCCATTGCCCTTGGTTAACTGTGATTTTTTTTTTTTTCCTTTCTCTAGATTTCACTTTTGAGTTCTTTGGACGTCTCATAAGAATATTCTGTTATGCCTTATTCATATTTCTTTTCATGATTTTTCATTTACCTTCATTTCTTTCTCTACCTGTAATTGCCTTCTTGTGTGGTTTAAGGGAGGTTTGGATATGGTATGGAAATCTCTGTTTGCAAAGGCCCACAGCAATTAACTAGCATTCTTAGATAGTTGGGTTTTCATTTACTCTCTTATTTAATAAGGACAGTCATTCCTATGCTGTGGTGCCACGTACTTTTATTCATTGGTAGCCAAATTAGTGATTATTTTTCTTATCAGTGTTCAACAGGATGTTTGATTTGCTCCACCTCCAATTTAGAAGTTAAACAAATTACAGACTTTCCAAGTTTTCATACATGACTTATTAAAGGCATAGCCAAAAACACTTAATATCTAACTGAAAAGTAATTCTCTTCAATTTAACTGCTATGATTTATGTTTCTTGTAAAACTTCTCAAGTAATGCAAGAAGGACAAAATAAAAATTCATTGTATATTTTGTTAAAATAAATTGAAGTATTTTAATTTAAGCAAAATAGTCAAAAAATAACATCTGAGTCCTTTCAACAAATGGTTTGATCAAACTTCTGCATCTATTTTACAGTTAAAACCTATGATGTGCACTGATTTTTGTTGAGTAGTGTGACTTTAGTGCTGTTAGCTTTCCTTTTAGCAGAATCAGTTCCTGAAGATATGTTCATTTGTTGTTTACTAAGGCAGTAAAATAGCAGAAGCTCTTTACCTAAATTGTCTCAGTGGGCCTCTCCCCGCATGTTTCATTTATTCATTTATTTATGTTTCATACAATAAAAAGAAGATAAGAAGGCAGAGATCATGAAAGCCTAAAGCTAGAATGAATTTCTGTTTTTTCTTGTTGATAAAATCTCTGATTCATCTGTAATTGTTCATTCAGTTATAAACCACTATTCCGGGGACTTAATTCTTGAAAAAAGAAAATCCATTGGGGCATTCTCATGAGCAAATTGATTTCTAATTTTGTTGCCTCTTTACATTTGACTACGTGAAAGAGCCTAAGAGGTAGGAAGAATATTAACATCATATGTTTCTAGGTTTGCTGAAGTACTTCCCATTGCCCTTGGTTAACTGTGATTTTTTTTTTTTTCCTTTCTCTAGATTTCACTTTTGAGTTCTTTGGACGTCTCATAAGAATATTCTGTTATGCCTTATTCATATTTCTTTTCATGATTTTTCATTTACCTTCATTTCTTTCTCTACCTGTAATTGCCTTCTTGTGTGGTTTAAGGGAGGTTTGGATATGGTATGGAAATCTCTGTTTGCAAAGGCCCACAGCAATTAACTAGCATTCTTAGATAGTTGGGTTTTCATTTACTCTCTTATTTAATAAGGACAGTCATTCCTATGCTGTGGTGCCACGTACTTTTATTCATTGGTAGCCAAATTAGTGATTATTTTTCTTATCAGTGTTCAACAGGATGTTTGATTTGCTCCACCTCCAATTTAGAAGTTAAACAAATTACAGACTTTCCAAGTTTTCATACATGACTTATTAAAGGCATAGCCAAAAACACTTAATATCTAACTGAAAAGTAATTCTCTTCAATTTAACTGCTATGATTTATGTTTCTTGTAAAACTTCTCAAGTAATGCAAGAAGGACAAAATAAAAATTCATTGTATATTTTGTTAAAATAAATTGAAGTATTTTAATTTAAACATGGATATTTGGACTGTAATTCTGATAGAAAATTTTTATAAAGTATTATGGCTATAATACTATGAATAAAACATAGTAAACATAAGTCTTAATTGCAATCATATTTTAAAGATTTAGAGAGGGGTTTTGATATGCTAATATAACTAAGAGACATTTCAACATATTGAACCATTTTATTTGAAAATGTAGGGTGCTTTTTACTGGCCTACAGATGGTAGAATTGGAATTGAAAGCTCTAGAAATCTTCATCAGCATTTGATTAAAATAACTCACTTTTGGCATACTTTGCTACTTAAGGCTTTCTTTAATTAGATATGTTAATGAATATTGCATTCTTTTTAATATAATGAGTTAACTAGTTGTTTTATTTTAAAATTATGTAAATAAATACATATTTGGAAATAATATAGCTGAATTTGATGTTTTCATACTATTACTGCTATGGTAACTTTTGAATATTACTATTCATCACAGCTTTTTTATTTTTTATCAAAGCATCTGTGTTTGTGTGAAATCTATAATAGGTAGCCTGTGTTGAGAGCTCTGCCTTAATATGGCTTGGGCAAAAAGTTCATTCAGATTTTTCCATACCATCTTACAAAAAAATCCTAATGAACTTTTTTTTTGGTCAGTCTCATAGTTTTTGTCATGTTTGGGTTATTGACAGAATCAAACTTCTATGGGTACTGTATTTCTGACAAAGGAAGATTTCAAGAATGTCAAATCAACTCTTTGAGCATAAATGAAAACAGCTAATTCATGTTGCTAAGTCATAGAATATTATGTTTTGAGGCTGAGCTGCACTTTTAAATTTCAATTGCAATGTACAAATTGAAATGTTGTTAGTATATATATGTAGGGAACTTTTAGATTTCTTAAAGAGTTGTTTTTCTTAGATAATAGAATTCAGTAGCTGAATTTGTCATGGTTAAATATTAGTGCACATGTATTAACCATATTTTGTGTAAGAGCAGTAATTAAACTTAAAAAATGTATGAATTGTGAGATTTCTTTATCTTTACATACGCCTGCTGCCCCCTCTACCTCACATACATACCCATCTAGAGACTAATGGATTAAATGAAAAGCCTAAAGTTCTCTGGTACAGGGTGGACTGCTTGGGTGTGGCACCATGGTAGAGAATCTGCCTGCCAGATTCAGTGGTTTGATCCCTGCGTACAGAAGATCTCATGGAAGAGGAAATGGTAACCTACTGCAGTATTCTTGCCAGGAAAATTCCATGGACATGGGGGCCTGGCAGGCTACAGTCCATGGGGTTGCAAAAAGTTGACATGGCTGACTGTGGACATCCGTTAGGCTTGTGCTTCCTAAAAACACATAAACAAACAAATTAAAAATAATCTCATTATTTTACATCGACTTTTCTTCACTGTCTATTTAATTCCAGTTCAGTAAGTTTAGGGCTTCCCTGGTGGGTCAGCTGGTAAAGAATCCACCTACAATGTAGGAGACTTGGGTTCAATCCATGGAGTGAGAAGATCCCGCAGAGAAGGGAACCACTACACACGCCATTATTCTTGCCTGGAGAATTCTGTGGCTCGTCCATTGTGTCACAAAGAGTACGGCATGACTGAGAGATTTGCTTTCTGTCAGTTTAGAGATACATAAGAATGGTGGATATTGGTTGTGCAATGAGTTGACTCCATCTTCCAGCTGCCTGGATTAGCAACGTTTTTACACTACCGTTTTGACAAGGCAGAAGGTATAAACAGTCTATAGATGATATTCTCATTATATGAAGGAATCAAAGTCAGGCTTTCTGTGAGTCACCAGACAAGACCACTGTGATATAAATGATCCCTCTTCTCACCTCTCCTTCCCATTATTCCCACTGTCTCACCAAGCTTGCTTATAAATGACTAAGTTTTTTTTTCACAGCCATAGATCAAAGTTTAAAAGAGTAATTTATATTGTTTCTAGTGAGATTGTAATAGTAACATTGTAATTGTTACTGGTTAGAAAGCCTCATTTACTGTTTAATGTGTTTGAGAGTCAAAGTATTATCACTTAAGGTCAGACTTTTGATGCACATAAATTAATATTTTTTCATTTCTTTCCTATTATTAATAGGATAGGAAGCATGGGATTCTCATTTGTTAGAGACTTGCTATGTGCCAAACCTCATACTGATTGCTTTGCTGACTCTTTCCCATATATTCCGCATACCAGTCCTGTGAGGACTGTGTTATCCCTCTTTAATAGGTAAAGGACCTGTGTTTTAGAAAAGAGAAATAATGTGCTTAGGATCACATATTAACATGTATTGAAGTTAGTCTGACCCTCTCTCTGAATTGTTGGGAGTCATTTTAAGCTTTATAAGTGTTTTATCTTTCCCTAAAGTCTGTCTGCTTATTGAAAACTAGAATCTGCACTGGATTAATTTTTATTAAAAAATAAAATATAATTTGATTTTATATAATTTATGAAATGTTTTGGATTGAGACTTTATAGCAGACTATTAATAAGACCATTATACTCAGGAAATTGGTTAAGTTTTATTATACTATAATATGTATCAGAAAATTGGCTAAAACCTCCAATTTTTTTAATGACAGGATTGCTCACTGTCAAGCAAAAATAAAAAAAAAACTGCTTCTCAGTGTAAATCTTTCAGTTTCCTTTGCTTGCTTGACTATTTAAAGTATTTTTCATTTAAGTATGTCTCTCAAATTCAGTGTTTTTTGGATTTTAAATATATAAAACACATGGCAAAATGAAATGATTTCTAAAGTCCGTAAAACCTCAGAACTTTGTGAGACTGTGTCCACTCAACAGCCTAACAGGGAAACATCAACAGTATAATACCCTTCTATCTCCCCCTTTTTATTTTTCTGCTTCTGATTGTTATTCATCCAGATATTTTTGAGATAGCAAGTGTATACTGAGGTGAAAGCACCTTCATTTCTGCTTTTTACTAAAAAGTTAGATACATAGGACATTTATTGCATATATATATCATTTTAAAATGTAACTTTAAACCTAGGTAAGGTAAGATTAAAAAAGAACACCAACCACTTTTCCGTTGTAATTTAAATTGAATGCTTCATTTTGAGGATTATATATATAAGATATATATAATTCTAATGGAAAACTTATGCATTGAGATTCATTATCTCAGACTATTTGGTATAGCAGGCAAGGTTGTATTAAACACTATGGTAGCAAGATGTACCAGGGAGAAGGGATATAAATGCAGATAGTGTGTTCTTCCCTTGTGTGGTGATTAGCACATATATTATCTCTCCAGCCTGAGTTATCTACTGAAGAGAAATCCTAGATAGTGTTGGAGGAGAAATAAATTGGAAAACATTCTTGTTTCTCCTGAAGCTGAGCTTCACATCATAACTTAATTATCTGTGTCTCAGATGTTGGGATTTTCTCAAATGTCAGTGATTCAATTAGCCGATACTTATTGATTCCTGACCCCTTCTTTAGTACAGTGCTGGATGCTGTGGCTTAAAGCAGTATAGAGTATTGTCATCAGCTAGATGGCTTGTCTTCTTGAGGGGATGGCAAACACACACAGAATAATTAAAGAATAGGCAACAGGATGAAAACAGCTACCGTTCACTCCGTACTTCCTTTGTGCCTGTCTCCAGGTTCAGTGTTTCATGTATATAATGGGAACTAAAATGCATCTTCTTATCCATACCTGAAGGCTCAATTCCCTTTGGTTTCACATCAAAGAGAAACATATATTCAACATGAGAAAGCATTTAAAATAGTTTATGCATTTATCGATGTTCCTGCAGATTTGTGTGTGTGTATATGTATATTTCTATGCGTCAATGCTTTTGGTTTGTATATATTATATACATCTTGATAAGTGGAAAATTTGCTTAAGAAACCATCTTTATTTGGCTCCTCTTAGGTTCACATCACTAATTTTGGCTCTAATTCTGTACATGTCTGCAAAATAAATTCTTTTTTTTTTTTAATATCAGAAACATTTTTATTGGGGATATAGCCAATTAACAATTTTGTGATAGTTTCAGGTGAGCAGTGAAGGGGCTTAGCCATACACATGCGTGTATCCATTCTCCCCCAACCTCCCTCCCGTCCAGACTAGTACATAACCTTAAGCAGAGTTCCATGAGCTAAACAAGAGACCTTTGTTGGTTATCCGTTTCAGACCTGGCAGTGTATACATGACTTTCCTAGAATCCCCAGCCATCCCCTCACCCCTGCAACCACAAGCTTGTTTTCTAAGTCTGGGACTGTCTTTCTGTTTTGTAAATAAGTTCATTTTGTATCATTTCTTTGTATTTGCTTTTTAGTTAGAGACCTGCCTTTCACTCCCCCACTCCCCTGCATTCCAGGTATTGTTTTTGTTCTCCAGATAACTTTCTGCCTTTTTTGAATAAAAAGAAAATATAGCTTCTCTAGATTCATTCAAAAATTTCCCTCTTTATTCTCCTTGTTCACAGGGGTATGACAAAAACTGAGGAATGTTAAACAGAAGTCCTTGGAAGTGAGGGTTGGGTGGAGAGAGTGGAAGAAAGACTGACAGTTTTATTTTGTTTATAGCCTGACTGCGTATGTCCTATATTGTGGTATATCACCTTGTCTTTTACAATATTTTGGTAAACATAGAACCCCATTTGTTAGAAAATTCAGGATAAGGAACCTGATATAACTTGTGTTTATTTTTTGAAAGATGAATGTGATTTGGCTGAATGATGATGCAAGGATTTCTGAGAGAGAGCAGCACCAGTGGATGTAGAGAGGGTGACATAAGAGAAATATTCCTCCTGGTATCCATACCTGAAGGCTCAATTCCTTTGGTTTCACATCAAAGAGAAACATATATTCAACATGAGAAAGCATTTAAAATAGTTTATGCATTTATCGATGTTCCTGCAGATTTGTGTGTGTGTATATGTATATTTCTATGCGTCAATGCTTTTGGTTTGTATATATTATATACATCTTGATAAGTGGAAAATTTGCTTAAGAAACCATCTTTATTTGGCTCCTCTTAGGTTCACATCACTAATTTTGGCTCTAATTCTGTACATGTCTGCAAAATAAATTCTTGGTTTTTTTTAATATCAGAAACATTTTTATTGGGGATATAGCCAATTAACAATTTTGTGATAGTTTCAGGTGAGCAGTGAAGGGGCTTAGCCATACACATGCGTGTATCCATTCTCCCCCAACCTCCCTCCCGTCCAGACTAGTACATAACCTTAAGCAGAGTTCCATGAGCTAAACAAGAGACCTTTGTTGGTTATCCGTTTCAGACCTGGCAGTGTATACATGACTTTCCTAGAATCCCCAGCCATCCCCTCACCCCTGCAACCACAAGCTTGTTTTCTAAGTCTGGGACTGTCTTTCTGTTTTGTAAATAAGTTCATTTTGTATCATTTCTTTGTATTTGCTTTTTAGTTAGAGACCTGCCTTTCACTCCCCCACTCCCCTGCATTCCAGGTATTGTTTTTGTTCTCCAGATAACTTTCTGCCTTTTTTGAATAAAAAGAAAATATAGCTTCTCTAGATTCATTCAAAAATTTCCCTCTTTATTCTCCTTGTTCACAGGGGTATGACAAAAACTGAGGAATGTTAAACAGAAGTCCTTGGAAGTGAGGGTTGGGTGGAGAGAGTGGAAGAAAGACTGACAGTTTTATTTTGTTTATAGCCTGACTGCGTATGTCCTATATTGTGGTATATCACCTTGTCTTTTACAATATTTTGGTAAACATAGAACCCCATTTGTTAGAAAATTCAGGATAAGGAACCTGATATAACTTGTGTTTATTTTTTGAAAGATGAATGTGATTTGGCTGAATGATGATGCAAGGATTTCTGAGAGAGAGCAGCACCAGTGGATGTAGAGAGGGTGACATAAGAGAAATATTCCTCCTGGTACTGTCGATTAGAATATAATTGTTGACTTGTTTACAACAAAGAATCAGTGTGAGGGATGTGGGCTTCTGAGGGGGAGTGTTGAGAAGGGTGATGAAGTACTTTTGATATAAGAAACCAAAGCAGGGAAATTTGTCAGTGTTTTTTCTATGTGCTATCTGAAACATTTAAAGGGATCTATTCCATGTACGGAGCGCATAATTTCTGTATAGCAGGTGGTGGTAGCCCAGTTTTGCTGATAAGGAGCCCAGTTCTCTAGAAGGAGAAGCAAGTTGTGAAAATCACTTAACTTTTAAGCAGTCGAGTCAGGATTTGAACCAAGTTTGATCGTACTTCAGAGTTCATTCTTTTAACTATATGCTTAGAAAAATAGACATTTCAGATGTTTCTGAGTTTAAAATCTGTCCTGTTGATCTCAACTGGACTAGGGAGAAAGAAATACTTTGCCCTTGTGTATTTTGTTAAGCAGCTAAAAATGCAAACAATTCTGTCTCACATAATTTATGAAATGTTTTTGGATAAAGCATTTAACAGCTGAATTTCTATCTAAAAGTTTTTATTGTAAAGGATTTTTTAATAGATGTTTACCATACTATCTAGATAGCCTATATGAAATAACATTTTATGTAAATTAGGTCATCCTCTAGTCTCTATTGTACTTTTATTATTTAAATGTTAGAAAACCTTGTATTGTTTTCATTAATGATAATAGTATATATTTTATATAAAAAATGTTTTATATAGACATATGTCATCTGTATTACTGTCTTGTTTAAATATCCAAAACAATGTTCTTTTAGGAATATTGGGGACATCTTTCATTTCTGATTTTAAAAGAAATATTTGTGAATTTTTAGCAATCAAAAAATGATGATTGATGTAAATTTTATTAACTCTGCCTTTGAAGATAGGAAAGATTTCTTCTAATCAAGAGATTTCTTCTTTGAAAATTTGCTAGAATGAACTTGTTAAAAAGATGATTTTTAAAAGTCTTCTTTGAAGTTATAACAACCTTTTCCTATGGTTTTACCATTTAAATTTTGTTCTCAATTTGGATTTTGTGCATTAAGTGGGAATCCATTTACAATTTATAATACATTTTAATAAAAGTTATAATACTCTTTTCTACAGTCAGCATGCTGCTACTCAAGGATATAGAGGTGGTGTTGAGACAGGGGTGTAGTTGTATGCTGGGCATTTTTTTCTTGATGTGACTTATGCTCAGTTTTAATACTGAGATAAATAGTCAGTCAGTAGTTTTAGGTCTTCTTAGATTTAGGTTAGCAGGCAGTCACAGCTGACTGTCTTCTCCATGCACAATTTTATGTAAGAATTGGTTTTGGGCCTTTTGTCCAGGTGGTATAGGCATACATGGAAAACGTGACCTTGGTAACAAGTCAGAACTGCCTTCACTTATTAATCATTCATTATTTAATTTATATACTTTGCATACATTAGCCCAATCCTAGGTGGGTTAGTTGTAAAGAATTCTCCTGCCAGTGTAGGAGATGAGGATTCAATCCCTGGGTCAGGAAGATCCCCTGGAGAAGAGCATGGCAACCCACTCCAGTATTCATGCCTGGAGAATCTCAGGGACAGAGGAGCCCTGGGGGCTATGGCCCCTAGTATTGCAAAAACTGACACAAGTGAAGTGATGTAGTCTGCACATACATTATTTAATTTATATACACAGATAGTTAGAAGTGGCTTACCTCTAAGATAGGGCTTCTCTGGTGGCTCAGATGGTAAAGAATTTACCTGCCAATGCAGAAGACCTGGGTTTGATCGCTGGGGCAGGAGGATCCCCTGGAGAAGGGAATGGCTATCTACTCCAGTATTTTTGCCTGGAGAATTCCATGTACAGAAGGGCTTGATGGGCTACAGTCTGTGAGGTCACAAATACAGGACACGACTGAGTGGCTAACACTTTAAATTTTTTCACCCCTAAGATTGTTACCAAGTGGTGAAGATAGCTAAGGAGAAAAGCCTCCTGTTACCTAGGAATGCATGTATTATAAAATCAAGTTCACAGTCAATAAATCTAGATTTCCTACTCACTGAGGGCTACATTGCTGAATCTTGTTAAAAGATGATTTTAAAAGTCTTCTTTGAAGTTATAACAACCTTTCCCTATGGTTTTACCATTTAAATTTTGTTCTCAATTTGGATTTTGTGCATTAAGTGGGAATCCATTTACAATTTATAATACATTTTAATAAAAGTTATAATACTCTTTTCTACAGTCAGCATGCTGCTACTCAAGGATATAGAGGTGGTGTTGAGACAGGGGTGTAGTTGTATGCTGGGCATTTTTTTCTTGATGTGACTTATGCTCAGTTTTAATACTGAGATAAATAGTCAGTCAGTAGTTTTAGGTCTTCTTAGATTTAGGTTAGCAGGCAGTCACAGCTGACTGTCTTCTCCATGCACAATTTTATGTAAGAATTGGTTTTGGGCCTTTTGTCCAGGTGGTATAGGCATACATGGAAAACGTGACCTTGGTAACAAGTCAGAACTGCCTTCACTTATTAATCATTCATTATTTAATTTATATACTTTGCATACATTAGCCCAATCCTAGGTGGGTTAGTTGTAAAGAATTCTCCTGCCAGTGTAGGAGATGAGGATTCAATCCCTGGGTCAGGAAGATCCCCTGGAGAAGAGCATGGCAACCCACTCCAGTATTCATGCCTGGAGAATCTCAGGGACAGAGGAGCCCTGGGGGCTATGGCCCCTAGTATTGCAAAAACTGACACAAGTGAAGTGATGTAGTCTGCACATACATTATTTAATTTATATACACAGATAGTTAGAAGTGGCTTACCTCTAAGATAGGGCTTCTCTGGTGGCTCAGATGGTAAAGAATTTACCTGCCAATGCAGAAGACCTGGGTTTGATCGCTGGGGCAGGAGGATCCCCTGGAGAAGGGAATGGCTATCTACTCCAGTATTTTTGCCTGGAGAATTCCATGTACAGAAGGGCTTGATGGGCTACAGTCTGTGAGGTCACAAATACAGGACACGACTGAGTGGCTAACACTTTAAATTTTTTCACCCCTAAGATTGTTACCAAGTGGTGAAGATAGCTAAGGAGAAAAGCCTCCTGTTACCTAGGAATGCATGTATTATAAAATCAAGTTCACAGTCAATAAATCTAGATTTCCTACTCACTGAGGGCTACATTGCTGAACCTCAAGTTAGATGCAAGCTTCCTGCTGTAAACTGGAAAAGGAAATACGTAATTAGTTTTTACTCCTTTCAGGGAAAGCAAAGTCTTTCCTAGTATTATATTCTAAATCTGAGGGCAAAGAGAAAGCCATAGAGCATAAAGTGATGGCTCTTATTTTATGGGGACGAATCCCTCTGAGTACCTTATTAAAAATGTTTTTCTTTGGAAAAGTTAAAGAAAGCATGCATTTTCCTCAAAGAAAATGAATTGAGACTTGTATACAGTTTTGTTCCAGTGTTCTACTTTGTTCTCACTCTACAGCTGTCTGTATTATAAATGATAAATCTTCTTTGAATGTGAATTCATTGTTATATGAGCTGAGGCAGTTCTTCTCAATCTACAGTCTATAGAACAGTGTCTGAGTTCTATGAATGTTTCAAAGATTCTGTGGTTTTTTTGGAGTCTAAATTTAATATTATACGTATTTTAGATGCAGATGATTAAGAAATAATTCAAAGGCATTATTTGCATTTGTGTCAGTATTATAGCTTTGCTAAGGGATAGTACAAATTGCATCATTGTTTAGGGCACAAATGAAGGCTTATCAGCGTTTCACAATGAGAGAAGTGATGGGAACCTTTAGCTAGTGTGTGACAGATAGTAAGTGCATAAGAGTGAGACGCTTACCCTAAACTGTGACATTTATATATAAGCTAATATCATGTCTTTGTTTTGTTTTGTTTTGTTTTTTGCTATTCTGGGTTTTCACTGCTGCCATAGACTCTTCCCTAGTTGTAGATAGTTGGGTCTACTCTGTAGTTGAGGTGAACAGGCTTTTTGTTGTGGTGACCTTTTCTTGTTGTGGAACTCAGGCTCTAGGGCACACGGGCTTCAATAGTTACATCACATGGGCTCAGTAGCTGTGGCTCTGAGGCTCTAGAGCACAGGCTCAGTAGTCGTGGCTCACGGGCTTAGTTGCTCCATGGCATGTGCGATCTTCCTGGATCAGGGATTGAACTCGTGTCTCCCACATTGGCAGGCAAACCACTGAGCTACCAGGGAAGCCCCATGCTATTTTTTAACCATATATATTATGCAGCTCCTGGGCTTGTATATATTAACTTGAAAAAGTCCGTTAACAGTAATATAGTAAATAGAAAAGAAATGTTTTTAAAAGACTTTAGTTTTTCCTATTACTTTGTTTTGGGATGCACTATTAAACTTTTGGTCCAAGAAAAGCATGAACCAGTGGTTAAAAATCACTATCAAAGAAAAATAGCAAAGATGACTCAAGTGATGTTTCATTGTGATCAAAATCAAAAGAAGGATCAAATCCAAAAATGAAATGTAATTATATGACAGTCTATATGTTTTTCACTATTAAAGGTAATATTTCTGGTATTGATTCTGCAAAGCCGAGTTTATTACATTAAATTAGTGTTAATTTAAATTTCATTGATTTTTACATTTGTTTGTATGGATAAGAATATGATAAACTCTTGTTATAATAAGTTAATGCTCAGAGATTATCTGTGAAAAGTGTTAATTAACACGGAGGTCTGTGAGAAAGGTTTCCTTTTTTTTTTTTTTTTAATTTAGGCCTCTTTTATTGGTTTTATATTTATTTATTTTCATCCATCTTCATTCTTTGACCTGTGTGGGCCTCCCATTGCAGTGACATCTCTCCTTGCAGAGTACCGGCTCAGCGCATCTGCGCTCCGGAGCACTGACTGGTAATTGGATATACTAGTCCAGCCGCTCCGCGGCACGTGGGATCCTCTGGGTCAGGGATTGAACCGGTGCGCCTCGCACTGCAAAGCGGACTCTTTACCCACTGGACCACCAGGGAATCCCCCTGGAAGTTTTCCTTTTTGAAGATTAGTATTTTACTCAGGGTTGAGAAACACTGAGTCAGGTGTTTATTCTTAAACTGTTTGCTGCCCAAAGGGATTTAATAGCCCATGCTTTCTTGCGCATTTAAGTTTGTTAAAGTAAAAGTGAAATGCTTCCTCAGTTGCTGGGTCAGCTAGAATGACGGGATTCCTTATGTGATTGGCATCCTGAGACTGGTGCTTGAAAGTAATGTTTATCAACTGAGAAAGTCTTGAAACCCTATCTGATTGCCATGTTTATGTTATGAGCCATATGGGTTTACTCTGGCAGTTCAGACCAGTGAACTCCTAGCTATTTTTACTGGTTTGACAGAGAACCAAGAAATAGTTTATGCTTAGACAAAATGACTTATTTTAGGAGGAAATTCTAGCCACTGGAGAATTCTTACCCTACTCGTAGGTCATCCAAACAGATCTATTTAGTTGGTCTGAGAATTAGATTACTCAGGCATCTGCATCTCTCCTTTGCTCACCTCCTTAAAAGTTGACATTTTTCTTACCATCACTGTTTTTGTCTCATTTTGAATTGGATCACAGTTGGGATAATAATTTTGATCTTAGGATTTCATCTCACATATGATACTAGGCAACTAGAAAGGTGGATGCGCCACTCTTTCCATTACTACCATAAGGAACTTTGATTCCCTTAACTGATAGGTCCATTTAAATTTCATTGATTTTTACATTTGTTTGTATGGATAAGAATATGATAAACTCTTGTTATAATAAGTTAATGCTCAGAGATTATCTGTGAAAAGTGTTAATTAACACGGAGGTCTGTGAGAAAGGTTTCCTTTTTTTTTTTTTTAATTTAGGCCTCTTTTATTGGTTTTATATTTATTTATTTTCATCCATCTTCATTCTTTGACCTGTGTGGGCCTCCCATTGCAGTGACATCTCTCCTTGCAGAGTACCGGCTCAGCGCATCTGCGCTCCGGAGCACTGACTGGTAATTGGATATACTAGTCCAGCCGCTCCGCGGCACGTGGGATCCTCTGGGTCAGGGATTGAACCGGTGCGCCTCGCACTGCAAAGCGGACTCTTTACCCACTGGACCACCAGGGAATCCCCCTGGAAGTTTTCCTTTTTGAAGATTAGTATTTTACTCAGGGTTGAGAAACACTGAGTCAGGTGTTTATTCTTAAACTGTTTGCTGCCCAAAGGGATTTAATAGCCCATGCTTTCTTGCGCATTTAAGTTTGTTAAAGTAAAAGTGAAATGCTTCCTCAGTTGCTGGGTCAGCTAGAATGACGGGATTCCTTATGTGATTGGCATCCTGAGACTGGTGCTTGAAAGTAATGTTTATCAACTGAGAAAGTCTTGAAACCCTATCTGATTGCCATGTTTATGTTATGAGCCATATGGGTTTACTCTGGCAGTTCAGACCAGTGAACTCCTAGCTATTTTTACTGGTTTGACAGAGAACCAAGAAATAGTTTATGCTTAGACAAAATGACTTATTTTAGGAGGAAATTCTAGCCACTGGAGAATTCTTACCCTACTCGTAGGTCATCCAAACAGATCTATTTAGTTGGTCTGAGAATTAGATTACTCAGGCATCTGCATCTCTCCTTTGCTCACCTCCTTAAAAGTTGACATTTTTCTTACCATCACTGTTTTTGTCTCATTTTGAATTGGATCACAGTTGGGATAATAATTTTGATCTTAGGATTTCATCTCACATATGATACTAGGCAACTAGAAAGGTGGATGCGGCCACTCTTTCCATTACTACCATAAGGAACTTGATTATGAAGCCATTTCTTCCCGTACAAGGAAAATCAGAGACCCTGTGTAGAACTAGGGTCTACCATCCCCCGCTTGGGGGGGAGCACCCTTTCTAAATCTGAGGAGAGTCCTGAGCATCCTGTGTCCTTTCTGGAAACCCAAGCCTGATATCAGTGTGAATTTCCTCATTTAGCAGATGTCACTGTAGCTAGTTTATCCATGAACTTGTTTGAGTTTCATTTATTTGTTTATTTTCATGTTTTCAGGCATTGAAGGACATTTATGTGCTTCTCTGTGTTCTAGGAAGCAATTTTAGGCCAAAACCACTGTGGAGAGGATAATCATAATGGTGTTTCAATCACAATTAGTTCCAACTTTTCCTCTCTGATACGTTTGTCTGTTTCCAGCATCTTGTCAATTTTTTCTCCCCCAGAACACAGTGTCTTTTAAATTGAAAGCTGCTCAGGATAAATATACAACGCACTCTGCAGGAATTCTGATTCTGTATTTGAAAAAAATAAATCAGGAGGCAACTGCTCAGATTCAAAGATGTGCTTGGTGAAGGTCAAGAGGTGAATATGCTCGAGATACCCAAACTGTGTGCTTGTGAGTGCAAGATTAAGTGGCTTTCCTCCAGCTGTAGACAGACTGTTGTGATGTCTTGGAAATCAACAAAATTCTCAACTTCTATTCAAATAACATTGCAGTAAAACATTGTAAGAACATTTGGAATTATCAGAGATAGCCATGTAAGTTAAAGGTTTAGAATGAAGTGAATTATTTCTATCAATATTAGGGATAGAAGCATTTGCAGTTCGGTTGTTGTGTTCCATGTTCCATAATAATATATGGTGTGACATTAGTTGACTAAATTTACTCTGTAGTATCATGTTTATACAATATATAAGATTTCACTGAAAAGTTTATAAAAAGCAGAAACACAGTAGGATTATGGAACTTGTTTACAAGTGTAAATGTATGTGGAGATGATTCACAAATGTGTTTATAGCTAAGATCTTCCCTCTAAGATACAGAATCATATGTCTAGTTGCCTACTTGACATCTTCTTTGATATCTTTCAACAAAATTAATGCCCCTTCTTCCTTAGGTGATATTTATAGTTCTTTTTTGGCAGCCTTTCCTATATTTGGTGAATTTCTTACCTCACGACTTCTCATGCTTTCAGAAAGAAGCCCCAACACCTTTAAGCCATCTTTGTAGCCAGGATATTGATAGGTTAACAAATCTCTACCATTTAGACCACCCAAAGTTTTGATTAGGAAACTGTTGGCTGTGTAATAAAGACATCATGAGGATTTCCTTCTGCAGAAAGTGGAAACATAGACATCCATCATCAGCAAAGGATAGAACTCAGCCTGGGTGATGGAAGGAGTGTTTGTGCTCAGCAATGGGTCTCCACTAATGGGGTCCTCATGTATATTATGGTTATTATTTGAGCTTTCTATTTGTTTTAATGTTTCTTGTTTTGCTGAAAATGATATAGTAGCTTCTGTTGTTCACAATAAAAGCTCAGACTGAACTTTCCTCCCAAGTTGATTTCTGCCCAGTGTGCCAAAACTCACTGATACGTTCCTCTTAGCCTCCACCATCATTTCCATTAATGGGCTGTCTCCTCTGTGTAGGTCACTACACATAATCATTGCAGTAGCCTTTAAGAAGTTTAATATTGAGCTTAGGAAATTCTATACATTACAAATCCCATGGTAGGAAGTGTAAAATTTGTAAATTACCTAAAATGTTATATGATTAATAATTAAGAATTCCTTGAGAAGGTAGAAATTAGGCTCCACAGGGAAGAAAGAGAGACCACAAATCTTTCAAGGAAAAAAGAGGGGGTAAAACAAGGCCAAAAATGCATGTCTATTTTTATGAATTCTGAACTGAGTTCATGCTGATGATTCATTGCAAATATGCTTCACAAGACTTATATGGACTATACCTATGAGGATTCTGAGCACCAGATAAAGTGTATAGTATTATCTGTGTCTGTGCATGCATTTGGTTGCATTTAGTGGGTGTGTATCACCATAATTGATCGGCTCCAGCTCATGATACTTGTAGACTTTAGTCACTACTTGTAGGACCATTTAAAAGCAATCACTTTTTTTTAAAGTTATGTAAACAGTTCATAGGGAGATATTTGATAATATAATAGTTAGAAGAAAAAAATTGTTGGAGACATATCCCTGCTTCTGGTTATCCTCAAGGGAGAAAAACTTGATTCTATTCTGTGTGCTCAGGTCTTTCCATTTCTCTTATGAATATTACTGAAATCCTAAAAGTACATCTCAGTAGTAGATTGAGTCAAAACTTTGAAGTTATTGAAAATTCCCTCTTCCCTTCTCCACGTTCTCCCTTTTGGTGTGTGTAGGGAAGGAGGTTTGGTTCGGGAAACACCTGTGCTTGATTATTGGTCAGAGTTCCCAGTGCTACTTGTTTTGACTGAAACTCTTTTCTATTTTAGCTTCTGCAGTACATCCCAGAGGGAAGCTTTAAAAAGTTAGTGTGGGAACAGAAACTCAACAATTTCTCAGTGTTTATGTTCACTCATTGAGCCTTAAGTTAGCATTTATGAAAACAAAGTACAGTCCTTAGCTGCTCTTAGGACAAGAGCACTGTTGGAATGGAGGCATTTGCACACTCACATCATGCCATTTTTCTGGTTATGTTTAAAAGCAGTGTTTTCTTGGAAGAATATCCTTGAGTGAATGTTTTTGCTAAAAGAAAGCTGAATTAATTGTGTCAGCAGAAAAGGATTTGCAGGCTCTTCCTTTCCTCACTAGTGGCCAATATGGCAGTTCAGAATGGACCAGGTATATGTTAGTAATTTGTTTTCTTTGTTTGTTTGATGCTTTTTAAATAATAGCTGGATTGGCAGCATTGGAAAGATGGATTAGTTTATCCTAGAAAAGTATGATGCTTTATTCTAGTATTGGAAAACACTAATTCTACTAGAGGTATCAAAATTAATGTGGGTTCAGAAGACTTCCAAGGTGTCTTGGATTTTTAAAAACATTTATATCACATCTTTGAATTAAAGATTAATCACCTTGTCACCAAAATCAGCAACCTCAGCATTTGAGGTAATGATATCATTTTCTTTTGCTTTTTTGTTTCCTGGGACTTTAGTTTCTTTTGTTGCATTTGGGTGGTTTATGAACTACCTAGGGAAACAGAGAGTAAACATAACCCCATTTTATATTCCACCATGTTCTTCCTTCTTTTCTTTTGTCTTTCCAAATTTTACATTTAAAATGTAGGCACTTATTTTTTCTCTTTTTTTCATCTCACTTGGACTCTTGATTTCTCTACACTCAACTTTTCCTTTTCTCTATGTTTTGTGTTCTTATTCCCTTTGCTCCTCCTTCACCCTCACCACTTTGTTTGCATTCTAAGGTAAGCAGTATTTTCAAAACCAGACATATTTTTGGTTTAAATAATATTTTGTAAGTAAAGAAAATTTTTTTTTTACAGATCATAGATAGTTCCCATATCTGTAATCCCTGTAACAATCCTCTCAAATGGCATTTTATTGTATATGTGACACTTATCTTTTCTGGGACTGATTTTTTTCAGTAAAGAGGTAGAGGAGAGACAGTTGGATTGGGGTAGATAGTGTCAGCACCAGGCTGCAGAATCAGGTCTCTGACTTCAGACTGTAAATTTTATTTATGGATAGGAACAGAAACTCAACAATTTCTCAGTGTTTATGTTCCTTGAGCCAAGTTAGCATTTATGAAAACAAAGTACAGTCCTTAGCTGCTCTTAGGACAAGAGCACTGTTGGAATGGAGGCATTTGCACACTCACATCATGCCATTTTCTGGTTATGTTTAAAAGCAGTGTTTTCTTGGAAGAATATCCTTGAGTGAATGTTTTTGCTAAAAGAAAGCTGAATTAATTGTGTCAGCAGAAAAGGATTTGCAGGCTCTTCCTTTCCTCACTAGTGGCCAATATGGCAGTTCAGAATGGACCAGGTATATGTTAGTAATTTGTTTTCTTTGTTTGTTTGATGCTTTTTAAATAATAGCTGGATTGGCAGCATTGGAAAGATGGATTAGTTTATCCTAGAAAAGTATGATGCTTTATTCTAGTATTGGAAAACACTAATTCTACTAGAGGTATCAAAATTAATGTGGGTTCAGAAGACTTCCAAGGTGTCTTGGATTTTTAAAAACATTTATATCACATCTTTGAATTAAAGATTAATCACCTTGTCACCAAAATCAGCAACCTCAGCATTTGAGGTAATGATATCATTTTCTTTTGCTTTTTTGTTTCCTGGGACTTTAGTTTCTTTTGTTGCATTTGGGTGGTTTATGAACTACCTAGGGAAACAGAGAGTAAACATAACCCCATTTTATATTCCACCATGTTCTTCCTTCTTTTCTTTTGTCTTTCCAAATTTTACATTTAAAATGTAGGCACTTATTTTTTCTCTTTTTATCATCTCACTTGGACTCTTGATTTCTCTACACTCAACTTTTCCTTTTTCTCTATGTTTTGTGTTCTTATTCCCTTTTGCTCCTCCTTCACCCTCACCACTTTGTTTGCATTCTAAGGTAAGCAGTATTTTCAAAACCAGACATATTTTTGGTTTAAATAATATTTTGTAAGTAAAGAAAATTTTTTTTTTACAGATCATAGATAGTTCCCATATCTGTAATCCCTGTAACAATCCTCTCAAATGGCATTTTATTGTATATGTGACACTTATCTTTTCTGGGACTGATTTTTTTCAGTAAAGAGGTAGAGGAGAGACAGTTGGATTGGGGTAGATAGTGTCAGCACCAGGCTGCAGAATCAGGTCTCTGACTTCAGACTGTAAATTTTTACCATTTCATGGATAGGAACATGATTTCCTTTGTGTGAGAGTGGAATGTTATTCTTTCTTTGCAGATCTATTATAAACTGTCTTCTACTGTAATTTAGAACTTTAGTATTTAATAAAGGAAGCAACTTACTTGGTTGCTAGTTGAACTCTTGTAGCCTGATTATCCCTCAACCTGAGAATTCAGTTGAGAAATCTTGTTCAACCTGAGTTCTTTACTTGATCATTGCTTGCCATTTGCTTATTCCGGAATAGTTGTTGACTCTTGTTGCTAATGTTGAGTCGAAATAAAACCTCATTTTTATGGTATATGACGTATTAAAATTTTAAAATAAATTTTTGGTACCCTTAGACATACAATGGGCTTCCCTAGTGGCTCAGATGGTGAAGAATCTGTTTGCAGTGCAGGAGACCTGGGTTTTATCCCTGGGTGGGGAAGATCTGCTAGAAAAGGGAAAGGCTATCCACTTCAGTATTATTGCCTAGAGAATTCCATGACTTGTCCGTGGGTTGCAAAGAGTCAGACACAACTGAGTGACCTTTTTTTTTTTTTTTCGTTTATTTTTAGACATACAGTGACTACTGAGTACTTTTTCTTTGGGACTCTCCATTTATATGGAAATAATACTACATATTCACTCTGCACTGACCTTAAGTTCTGGTCTTTCATTATTAAAAGAATTAAGGTATATCCAGGTAACAAGCTAGAATTGCTTATACGATATTTACTCTTTGGACAGTTTCCAGAGATTCCTACCTTCTCATACCTTTCCATGTTCTTTCCAGTCTTTGCTCCTTTGAGTAGGGAAGTGGTCATTTCAAAATGGGCTACTGAATAAAGACTCTGTTGCCTTTTGCCGTAATGCAGCTCTGATTATTCTCTCTGAAGTTGCTTTTTGGTTTAAATAATATTTTGTAAGTAATGAAAATTTTTTTTTTACAGATCATAGATAGTTCCCATATCTGTAATCCCTGTAACAATCCTCTCAAATGGCATTTTATTGTATATGTGACACTTATCTTTTCTGGGACTGATTTTTTTCAGTAAAGAGGTAGAGGAGAGACAGTTGGATTGGGGTAGATAGTGTCAGCACCAGGCTGCAGAATCAGGTCTCTGACTTCAGACTGTAAATTTTTACCATTTCATGGATAGGAACATGATTTCCTTTGTGTGAGAGTGGAATGTTATTCTTTCTTTGCAGATCTATTATAAACTGTCTTCTACTGTAATTTAGAACTTTAGTATTTAATAAAGGAAGCAACTTACTTGGTTGCTAGTTGAACTCTTGTAGCCTGATTATCCCTCAACCTGAGAATTCAGTTGAGAAATCTTGTTCAACCTGAGTTCTTTACTTGATCATTGCTTGCCATTTGCTTATTCCGGAATAGTTGTTGACTCTTGTTGCTAATGTTGAGTCGAAATAAAACCTCATTTTTATGGTATATGACGTATTAAAATTTTAAAATAAATTTTTGGTACCCTTAGACATACAATGGGCTTCCCTAGTGGCTCAGATGGTGAAGAATCTGTTTGCAGTGCAGGAGACCTGGGTTTTATCCCTGGGTGGGGAAGATCTGCTAGAAAAGGGAAAGGCTATCCACTTCAGTATTATTGCCTAGAGAATTCCATGACTTGTCCGTGGGTTGCAAAGAGTCAGACACAACTGAGTGACCTTTTTTTTTTTTTCGTTTATTTTTAGACATACAGTGACTACTGAGTACTTTTTCTTTGGGACTCTCCATTTATATGGAAATAATACTACATATTCACTCTGCACTGACCTTAAGTTCTGGTCTTTCATTATTAAAAGAATTAAGGTATATCCAGGTAACAAGCTAGAATTGCTTATACGATATTTACTCTTTGGACAGTTTCCAGAGATTCCTACCTTCTCATACCTTTCCATGTTCTTTCCAGTCTTTGCTCCTTTGAGTAGGGAAGTGGTCATTTCAAAATGGGCTACTGAATAAAGACTCTGTTGCCTTTTGCCGTAATGCAGCTCTGATTATTCTCTCTGAAGTTGCTTTTCATTTTAGCAGCTACTTCTCAAAACATTTCACTACCTCATAATACAGAAGCTCCACAGCTTGGAGAACCATGGGGGTATTGCCAGAATTTCAGAAACTCAAGAAATCTCAGTGCATGTGTACGTGCTCAGTTGTGTTGGACTCTTTGCAGCTCCATGGACTGCAGCCTACCAAGCTCCTCTGGTATTCTCTAGGCAATTGGGTTGCCATTTCCTTCTCCAGAGGAATCTTCCTAGTCCAAGAATCAAACAAAAGTCTCTTGTGTCTCCTGAACTGGCAGACAGATTCTTTACCACTGTGTCACTCGGGAAGCACAATCTCAGTACAAGAGATTTTAAACTTACTTATGAATCTTTTAAAATTGTTGGTAAGGTTATCTGTGTATGTATGTTTCCAGTGTGTATTTACATCAGATTTTAAAGATAAAAAGAGTGAAAAGGGGACGATTAGAAAGAAACAGAAAGACTGCTGGAAAGGAGGGTTGATTCACAGGGGATGAAAGGCATTAGGCAGTTGTGAGGAGAAGAGTTGGATAAGGTTTAGGTGCCTTTGTATTGAATGTTTTTAAGTTTGTTACTTTTTAATGTTAAATCATTTTTTGCTATTGAAAATGTTCTTTTCGTACATTTCCAGTATGATTCTCTGTACTATTTAACAGAGAAAGGAATGACTATGACCAAAGGGACACATATTAAGGACCTGCCCAGTCAGTGTCTTTTAGCACATCATCCAGACAGTCTCATTTGGTCCTGACAGCATACCTAAGGGCTTTAGGCATTTCAGGAGAAAGCAGCCAAGAGAAAGAAAGGTTTAGTTATTTGTTTAAACTGGAGAGTTGAATAGATGAGTTCGGGTGTAGGGAAAACTGGAGTCCTGTAAGATCCTGGTAAGAAACATGCAACAGATTATGAAATTTGCCTCTCTTTAAGAGAGGGTGGATAATTATTAATTAATACATTTTAGTAGTGGGTTACACAGTTTTTCTGCATCATACAAGTGAATGTGAAAATTCAGGCGGTCAAAGTAAGGGCCAAATAGCTTCATGCTTTTGCCTTTTAAGATGCTATAAGGGAATGAGATTAAACTATAGCACAATGTTTGGTACAGTCTCTAGATCTTAATGTGTAGCAGGTAAACTTCCTGAGGTGACCGGTCTCCCCAGAATGAAAAATGTGCTCATTTCATCTGAAACCTTCTTCTTAGAGTTTTGTGTTTTCTGGATATGTTAGATGCTGTTCTTGAAAACAAAGTCCATTTTACTTTCAAATGTAAGTTGGCTACCTAGAACAAATACAAATACTTACTCAGGCATTAAGACATTTTATTCCTGAAGAATATGGATGAAAGAGTTTGTTTTGTCAAAGCAAAGGAAGGGAAATTTTCGAGAGAGTAAAGTTGTTGGAATAGAATCCTTTGAAGTTGCAAGTTCAGGCCTTTTGTGCTGAAGTTTGGGAGACAAATTTACTTTTGGGGGGGTTGGGCGGGGCGTGGGTTGAGGAGGGAGAGGGGCGGGCGGGCCACTTCTATTGGTCTTTCATTTATCTATTTTCATCTGTCTTTGTACTTTGGCCCGTGTGGGCCTCCCATCACAGTGGCCTCTGTTGTCGCAGAGCACCGGCTCTGGGTGCATGCGCTCCAGAGCTCTGACTCGGTAGTTGGACACATCGGTCCAGCTGCTCTGCAGCACATGGGATCTTCCCAGGCCAGGGATTGAACCGGTGCGCCTGGCACTGCAAGGTGGTGTCCTTACCCACTGGACCACCAGGGAAGTCTGACAAATTTGCTTTTTAAAAAATGTGTGCCTCTGTCTTTTAGAAACAAACTTAATAGAAGGCATTATCTTAAATAATAGAATGCGAGGAAGAGATAGTTAAGGAGTTTGGGATCAACATGTGCTATATTTAAAATGGATAATAACCAACAAGGTTCTACTGTATAGCACATGGAAGTCAATGTTATATGGTAGCCTGGATGAGAGGGGAGTTTGAGGGAGAATGGATACATGGGTATGTATGGCTGAGTCCCTTCACTGTTGACTGAAACTATCACAACATTGTTAATTGACTATATCTAATACAAAATAAAGTTGTTTTTTTTAAGAAATAATAGAATTTAAATGTTTTAAGAAAATAATAAACCGTACAAAAAAGTGAGGGCACCTCTGTAGCCTTACCAAAATAATGGGATCTCTGGAGGATCTGTCAGCATTGAGAACATTGTTTTGTTTTTGAGAGCATTATTTAGTTATTTCAGATTCATTTTTTCCCCATTTTTGTTCTATTTTTGAAAAAAACATCATTGCTATAATATTTGAAATTTTTCATTTTTTGCTTAAGTTTAGTTTACAAAATTCCTCTAATAGGTGCTAGGAGAAAAAAGAGGTTTCTGATCTTGCAAAGACTGCACTAGGGTTGCAGACATGCACTGACTGATATGGTCCATTTGGTATATCGAGAGCATTGCAGAAGTGCTACAGACATGCACAGCAGAAAAAGCAGATGACTGCCAATGTCATAAAAGCCTTCTACTCCATGCTGAAGGCTCCAAAAGCAAATGACTGATATGGTTTTCCTATTTGGTTTGGGAGACAAATTTACTTTTGGGGGTTGGCGGGCGGGGTTGAGGAGGGAGAGGGGCGGGCGGGCCACTTCTATTGGTCTTTCATTTATCTATTTTCATCTGTCTTTGTACTTTGGCCCGTGTGGGCCTCCCATCACAGTGGCCTCTGTTGTCGCAGAGCACCGGCTCTGGGTGCATGCGCTCCAGAGCTCTGACTCGGTAGTTGGACACATCGGTCCAGCTGCTCTGCAGCACATGGGATCTTCCCAGGCCAGGGATTGAACCGGTGCGCCTGGCACTGCAAGGTGGTATCCTTACCCACTGGACCACCAGGGAAGTCTGACAAATTTGCTTTTTAAAAAATGTGTGCCTCTGTCTTTTAGAAACAAACTTAATAGAAGGCATTATCTTAAATAATAGAATGCGAGGAAGAGATAGTTAAGGAGTTTGGGATCAACATGTGCTATATTTAAAATGGATAATAACCAACAAGGTTCTACTGTATAGCACATGGAAGTCAATGTTATATGGTAGCCTGGATGAGAGGGGAGTTTGAGGGAGAATGGATACATGGGTATGTATGGCTGAGTCCCTTCACTGTTGACTGAAACTATCACAACATTGTTAATTGACTATATCTAATACAAAATAAAGTTGTTTTTTTTAAGAAATAATAGAATTTAAATGTTTTAAGAAAATAATAAACCGTACAAAAAAGTGAGGGCACCTCTGTAGCCTTACCAAAATAATGGGATCTCTGGAGGATCTGTCAGCATTGAGAACATTGTTTTGTTTTTGAGAGCATTATTTAGTTATTTCAGATTCATTTTTTCCCCATTTTTGTTCTATTTTTGAAAAAAACATCATTGCTATAATATTTGAAATTTTTCATTTTTTGCTTAAGTTTAGTTTACAAAATTCCTCTAATAGGTGCTAGGAGAAAAAAGAGGTTTCTGATCTTGCAAAGACTGCACTAGGGTTGCAGACATGCACTGACTGATATGGTCCATTTGGTATATACGAGAGCATTGCAGAAGTGCTACAGACATGCACAGCAGAAAAAAGCAGATGACTGCCAATGTCATAAAAGCCTTCTACTCCATGCTGAAGGCTCCCAATAATGCTTCTAGAGTTTTGACTGAACAAGATGAAGTATAATTTTTTTGTGGAGTTTTTCAATCAGGTAAATAAATAAATTAGATTTGATAATAGTAACACAGACATAAACATGGATTTTTAAAAGGCAAAAGGAAGTACTGTATCTGGAGCATGCTGAATGCCAGAAGGGATAGGAGATAATGTAAGAGAGGAAGGTGGGGGACAGTTAGAACTGAAGCTGACAGGTTAGAGTCAAGAGTTTGGGCTTAATTCTCACTACAGTGTGGAGATGACAAAAGACTGTTTTGAAAAAATTTGGCTGCCTGTAGCAAGCTACTGTAGGGCTGTTGGTGTAGAATTCATGAAATTCTGTTAAGAGCCTATTGTAGTTGTCCTGAGAGATGAGAGGAGCTGGATGAACTAGCTAAGAGGGGGAAAAGTTGGACGGATTGAGACGAGAGTTTAGAGGCAATATGAACTGCTAGTGGATTATAAGAGGAAAGTGAGGGAAATAGCAAACTGATTTCTAGGTTCTTAGTTTTAGTAACTTGGTATATTATGCTTGCACTTAATAAGAGGGAACAAAATGGGTTGGGGAGAAAAAGCTTGATAAAAGGAAATAAGAAGCTGAAAAATACTGTGATAATAAACAAGACATTGTCTTCAGTTTAGTAATGGCAACATAAATGCTAAAAGGTATTAATTTTACAGAGAAGAAAAACAGTCATCCCCGATGGATTGGGACCCAAATTGTGATTTCAGTTATCTTTGTTCTCTTTCTTATGTTCTTCATTATGGCTTCTTAAGCTGACTGGGCATTAAACTGTATTACTGTTCAGTGTTTTTAGTTTTTTCACATCAACAGTTTCTGGCGTGTTTTTTGCTTCTAATATTTGAAATTTTTCATTTTTGCTTAAGTTTAGTTTACAAAATTCCTCTAATAGGTGCTAGGAGAAAAAAGAGGTTTCTGATCTTGCAAAGACTGCACTAGGGTTGCAGACATGCACTGACTGATATGGTCCATTTGGTATATACGAGAGCATTGCAGAAGTGCTACAGACATGCACAGCAGAAAAAAGCAGATGACTGCCAATGTCATAAAAGCCTTCTACTCCATGCTGAAGGCTCCCAATAATGCTTCTAGAGTTTTGACTGAACAAGATGAGGTATAATTTTTTTGTGGAGTTTTTCAATCAGGTAAATAAATAAATTAGATTTGATAATAGTAACACAGACATAAACATGGATTTTTAAAAGGCAAAAGGAAGTACTGTATCTGGAGCATGCTGAATGCCAGAAGGGATAGGAGATAATGTAAGAGAGGAAGGTGGGGGACAGTTAGAACTGAAGCTGACAGGTTAGAGTCAAGAGTTTGGGCTTAATTCTCACTACAGTGTGGAGATGACAAAAGACTGTTTTGAAAAAATTTGGCTGCCTGTAGCAAGCTACTGTAGGGCTGTTGGTGTAGAATTCATGAAATTCTGTTAAGAGCCTATTGTAGTTGTCCTGAGAGATGAGAGGAGCTGGATGAACTAGCTAAGAGGGGGAAAAGTTGGACGGATTGAGACGAGAGTTTAGAGGCAATATGAACTGCTAGTGGATTATAAGAGGAAAGTGAGGGAAATAGCAAACTGATTTCTAGGTTCTTAGTTTTAGTAACTTGGTATATTATGCTTGCACTTAATAAGAGGGAACAAAATGGGTTGGGGAGAAAAAGCTTGATAAAAGGAAATAAGAAGCTGAAAAATACTGTGATAATAAACAAGACATTGTCTTCAGTTTAGTAATGGCAACATAAATGCTAAAAGGTATTAATTTTACAGAGAAGAAAAACAGTCATCCCCGATGGATTGGGACCCAAATTGTGATTTCAGTTATCTTTGTTCTCTTTCTTATGTTCTTCATTATGGCTTCTTAAGCTGACTGGGCATTAAACTGTATTACTGTTCAGTGTTTTTAGTTTTTTCACATCAACAGTTTCTGGCGTGTTTTTTGCTTCTCCTGGGAAAGCCTTGCTCAATGCCAGGAACTAATTGTTTTGCACAGTGTGTTGATGCTTTGGTAGCTTTTTCTAACTATACAAAATCATCTCCAGAACACACAAAAATGCTTTTCTTATTAAATAGAATATTATGTAGCCTTTGCACTTGGACTAGAACTATATAGTTTTGGCTCTTCCTGGTCCATTCTCAGTCTCTGTAATCACATGAACCAGTTCTTTCCAATAACTCTCTTTGTGCGTGTGCGTGTGTGTGTGTGTGTGTGTGTGTGTATGCATATCTGTTTCTCTCATTAACCTTGATTAATATATCCTTTATATTTATACTGGTGGAAGAATATTCTGCTTTTATTCTACAGACATCCAACATCTCAGTAAAAACTTCTGTTTCATACAGGGCACCTATATACCATGCAGCAACTGAACGAGTAAAGTAGATTCAGGATAAATAAGTGCACTGATAAGGTTCTCATTATAGCATGGAGTTGTCCTTATGACACTGTGATGCTGGTTTTTCTTTTTTTCTTTCTTTTCATTTTCTCATGAGGATATGGTAGAGTTTCACAGAGACTACAAGATGTTTGATATTACAACAGGTTGAATAATGTAAAAATGAGAATCAAGTTATCTTCTGTTGTCATGCATTAAAGAGATTTGCAAAAGTGTGCTTCCTTTTACACTATATTTTTTAGAAAAATGTAATTTTTCATAAAAATGTTTTCTTTGGGACATCCCTGGTGGTCCAGTGGATAAAGAATTTGCCTTTCAGTGCACAGGGCACCAGTTCAATCCCTGGCCTGGAAAGATCCCATGTGCCACAGAGCAACTGGGCTGGTGTGTCCAGTTACGAGCCAGTGCTCTGGAATGCATGCGCCCAGAGCTGGTGCTCTGCAAAGAGAGAGGCCACTGCAATGGGAAGCCCACATGAGCCAAAGAATAAAGATTGATGAAAAATAAAGGATGACTAAGAGGCAAAAACAAAAAAAATATTTTCTTTGGGTTAACATATAATAGATTTATTCTTATTAATATTAACTAAATTAACAAATGTTTTCGAGATTTTTTAGTCTGAATGCCTAGTGTGGTATTGATAGAACTCACAGGAACAAAGCTGTTTGATACTCTCAATGTATTTAAAGAGTGGAAAAGGCATCCTAAGACTAAAATGTTTGAGAACCATTGCTCTAACAGAAGGTTTTGTATATATACACAAGAGCTAGTCAGATAAAAATGTTAAGTGTGTACTTGTAAAGATTATACTCTTTTATCAAATGATTCTATTTGGAAGCAGCATAAGTCAGTTCCAGTTGTTTGCTTTATTTTTGTTGTTGTTTTGTGGTTTTTCTGATAATTCATCTCACATATAAAGAGAGTTAATACTGCCTCAACAGTTATATGCTGTTATAGTCTAAGAAATAGTCTCTCTTTGGGGGGTGGGGCACACTTCTATTGGTCTTTCATTTTTCTATTTTCATCCATCTTTGTTCTTTGGCCTGTGTGGGCCTCCCATCACAGTGGCCTCTCTTGTTGCAGAGCGCCAGCTCTGGGTGCACGCGCTCCAGAGCTCCTGCTTGGTAGTTGGACACATCGGTCCAGCTGCTCCGCGGCACGTGGGATCTTCCCAGGCCAGGGATCAAACTGGTGCCCCTTGCACTCAAGGCAGTGTCCTTTCCCACTGGACCACCAGGGAAGCCCAGAAGTAGTCTCTTTATCTCCTCATTCATTCAGCATTCAGCTAACCAACTAACTGGTATTCATAGAGTTTCTATGTGGAAGGTCCTTGCTAGATGCAGTGTCAGCTCATTGCTGATCTGTTCTAAATAAACCCTTCATTAGCTGCTCTGTGAGAGTGAGGGTTGACTCTTCAAGCATTCAGATCTCCTTTTTAACTATCACAGTGTTAAGCTTTCTCAGTAGAGGGCCCTGAGGGGACATTTTAGTGGGAAGGAGCTTTAACTATTGATTGAACTCTATTTCTGTTTTAGTTTCTTCTTGCTGGTCCCACACAGCTGAAAGTTTCCCAGTGCTTACAGTGCCTCAGTGAGCTTGCAGCGCTAGTGCTGGCCTGGTGAATACCTTGCTATGGCCCTCTGAGCCTTCACACAGCTCCCTCCAAACCTGCTGTGTGCAAGAGTGTTTCCTCTTTGCCTGCAAATGTGGACCACCTTTGTCAGTCTTCCCCACTCAGTGAGCTGCAACCACATTGTCTAAGGGGATCTGATTCTCAGCAGCCTCCCTCCCTGTTCCGTGTTTTTTTCCTTCCTTGCATATTGTAGTTATCCTTTAGGGTTCTCTTTATAACTTTAAAGTTTCTACCCTTTTATAAAGTTAATAATTCTGTATATTATGCTTTTACTGTTACATATATTGTGTGACTTTTCTCTTTTGATTGAACTCTAAATGAGTCACATGCTTTCTAAAACAGTATTATTACTCTTCTGCAGGAGATAAATGTTCCTATGTAAATTATTTAAAATTTGTGTAAAAGCAGTGTATAGTTAAGGGAAAGAACCAGGAAGCAGAAACTGTATATCAAAGGCAGGGAAAGGTCAAGGTAGGCTGGGGCTGAAGAAGAATAGAGCAAGAATTGGCTAGAGGCTAAGATGAAGGAAGGCTTTCTTATAAAAGCCTATTGAGCACATGCTGGAGGAGAAAACTGGCATGCTATGTGGAGAAAACAGTGAGTGCTCTGTCAGGATGATGAAGCTGGTTTGTGAAGAGAAGTAATGGAGGGTCATGTAGAAAAACTACTTTGGGCTAGATAGTGGAAAGTGGTCAGTACTAAGCAGAGAAGTGGAAATGTTCTCTGCTTACTTTACAGGGAAAATACAATGGATTTTGAATAAGAACTGACTTAATAAAAGTATTGTTAGTATCTAGAAGGAGATACACACATACACACACTCATGAGAAAAGTTTAGGATAAAATATAAAAACCTATTTATCATTCATTATTTTTCTTAGCAGTTAATCCTATTTTCTGTGCTACTATGTTTTTCCCAGAAGTATAGCTTAAAGATAAAATTTTCATTAAAACTGAAAATTCATAGAACATTGTTTCTTTATCTAGATTTTAGAGTATAGTATTTGTGAATATGGAGTTTGTTTTCTTTGGCTTTCTTTTAAAGTAAAAACCGCTAAATACTTTCAGCCTCTCTTTTTGAAGGAATTGAAATAAATAAGAAGGTCCTAATTTTTGTATTGTGTTTTTATTGATGCTGTTGATCTGTAGGATACAAAGAAATTTATTTTTAAAAAGTTCCCACTCAGTGAGCTGCAACCACATTGTCTAAGGGGATCTGATTCTCAGCAGCCTCCCTCCCTGTTCCGTGTTTTTTTCCTTCCTTGCATATTGTAGTTATCCTTTAGGGTTCTCTTTATAACTTTAAAGTTTCTACCCTTTTATAAAGTTAATAATTCTGTATATTATGCTTTTACTGTTACATATATTGTGTGACTTTTCTCTTTTGATTGAACTCTAAATGAGTCACATGCTTTCTAAAACAGTATTATTACTCTTCTGCAGGAGATAAATGTTCCTATGTAAATTATTTAAAATTTGTGTAAAAGCAGTGTATAGTTAAGGGAAAGAACCAGGAAGCAGAAACTGTATATCAAAGGCAGGGAAAGGTCAAGGTAGGCTGGGGCTGAAGAAGAATAGAGCAAGAATTGGCTAGAGGCTAAGATGAAGGAAGGCTTTCTTATAAAAGCCTATTGAGCACATGCTGGAGGAGAAAACTGGCATGCTATGTGGAGAAAACAGTGAGTGCTCTGTCAGGATGATGAAGCTGGTTTGTGAAGAGAAGTAATGGAGGGTCATGTAGAAAAACTACTTTGGGCTAGATAGTGGAAAGTGGTCAGTACTAAGCAGAGAAGTGGAAATGTTCTCCGCTTACTTTACAGGGAAAATACAATGGATTTTGAATAAGAACTGACTTAATAAAAGTATTGTTAGTATCTAGAAGGAGATACACACATACACACACTCATGAGAAAAGTTTAGGATAAAATATAAAAACCTATTTATCATTCATTATTTTTCTTAGCAGTTAATCCTATTTTCTGTGCTACTATGTTTTTCCCAGAAGTATAGCTTAAAGATAAAATTTTCATTAAAACTGAAAATTCATAGAACATTGTTTCTTTATCTAGATTTTAGAGTATAGTATTTGTGAATATGGAGTTTGTTTTCTTTGGCTTTCTTTTAAAGTAAAAACCGCTAAATACTTTCAGCCTCTCTTTTTGAAGGAATTGAAATAAATAAGAAGGTCCTAATTTTTGTATTGTGTTTTTATTGATGCTGTTGATCTGTAGGATACAAAGAAATTTATTTTTAAAAAGCAAAAAAAACCCTGTGTTTATTTCCTAAGTATTTACCATTATTCATTTGATGTTCCTCATGTAAGATAGCATTCACATAGTCTTTCTTTTTTTAAAGTACAAATCTAATGCATGCCTGTTATAGAACATTCAGTGAATATATGTGAAAAAAAGTAAAACAGAAGACAAAGTATAACTCCCCACCGATAATACAGTTTACATTTTGCTCTGTATTTTTTGTTTTATGCAATCACATCTACATGTTTATGTGTATGCATATGAATATACCTACACACTTGCATCAGTGCATTTAATATATAGATTTTCATAAGTGAGTGTAATATTTTATAACTATTTTATCTACCATGTTGTATTTTCCATTAAATGGCTTTAATCATATAATTTTTAATGACTGCATAATTGTCTGTCATACTTGTCATAATTTTACAAACTACTGTAAAATTTTACAAACTACTGTACTGTTTATTGGACTTTTAAATATTTTTGCTTTTCCTTATCTTAAACAGTGTAATGAGATTTTTTTTAAGGCTTTTTCTTTGTACATACATGTGATTATTTAGTGTACATTCCTAGATTTGAACTTGCCAGAGCAAAAGACAAGTATCTTTTGAAAGATTTTTGATTCTCTTTGGCAAATTACTTTGTAGAAAGGTTATGCTTTTTAAAATTGTAATTATAAGCATTTATGTTTTTCTTCTCTATCTTAATGATGTGTTTGAGAGCTCTGTTGCTCAAAAGACTGTAAGGAATATTTGTAAGACCACACTAAGTCACGTTTATTAAAAATTAGTACATTATATGTATGTGCACACAGATGTTTCATTCTAAGCCTTGAGATAGCTAAATTACAGCTGAATAGAACTAAACTCATTAGAAATCTGAAAGATTAGTTAGCTGATAACAAAACAATAGTAAATAAGCTTAAGTTATAATGTGAAGAATGAGGAGGTGCATATTACAGACTTTTCTCGATTCTGCGGCTTGGTAACCGGTTCTTCTGGGAGACTGTAGAAGTAGTTTTTAAAAGCTGATAAGAATAGCATAGTGTTTGCTTTGTTTGGGATGATGGAAGGGAATCTTGTCTCAAACAGGGAGCTATGTCCATGATGTCCACAGAGTAAATTGCCACTATATGAAGTCAGATGGCAGAAGTATTTAGATGGCTTTTTGATGCTAAGTGTTGTTTCTCCCTTTCTGGATCTATGCAATAAATGCATGTTATTCCATTGCACTCAGAAAATGTGGCAATAGTTAGGCTACATTGAAAGAAACCCATTTAGCAGAAGCATTCTATAGAAAAGAAATGTCAGCACTTCTAAAAATTTATTAACTTGCCTTGAATGCCCTTGAAACACTGAAATAATTTGACAAGGTTTTATTTTGTGTTTTCTTTCTAATGATCAAATTGGTAATTCCTGCAGATTAATACACTTTGCTTATCCCATTTTCTTCTTTTTTAAAACATTTTTATTTTATTTATTTATTTATTTTCATCCGTCTTTATTCTTTTGTCGTATGTGGGCCTCCCATTGCAGTGGCCTCTCTCCTTGCGGAGCACCGGCTCTGGGCTAATGCACTACAGAGTGCTGGCTCCTAATTGGACACACAGGTTCAGCCGCTCCGCAGCACATGGGATCTTCCGGAGCCAGGGATCGAACCAGTGCCCCTTGTACTACAAGGCTGACTCTTTACCCACTGGCCCACCAGGGAAGCCCTTATCCCATTTTTTTTAATAAGAAAATTTTTGTAGCCTAAAAGTGTAACTGGCTGGAAATGGCTAAATAGTCTTAACAATATATACCATACTGTGTAAATAAAATGTGAGACAGAACATTTTATTTCAAAGTTTATTTTATAATGGAAGAAAATAGCTATTTGAAGGCCTGTAAGAGCCTTCTAAATGAGGAGTCTCTCTCATTTAGAGAGCACTACTTGAAAATTTACAGTCAGAAGCCATAATTGATGCAGACTTGTAAAAATAATTTAAATCCACTAATGCCATAGTGTGTCACTGAAAAAAATGCGATGACCATGGAGAAATAGGTCACTAAGTTTGTGAAGAAGCTAAGGCCCAATAACACTAAGTAACTTATCTAAGATCTCAGACCTGGTCCTACTTAAAAGCCATAATAGATGTGTTCTGCTCAAAGATGGATGAAAACAGATAAATGAAAGACCAATAGAAGTGGCCTGCCTACCCCTCTCCCTGCCCCCCGCCCCAAAAAAGATGTGTTCTACTGTGGTGAATTTGAAAGACATTTTTGCAGTTCAGCCGTGGGTTTGAGCATGTGAGTATAACTAAGAATAGAAACATCCTGCTTCTATAAGTTGGATTGGCATCCAGGATATCTTATTTAAAAGAAAACAACAGAATTTATCCAAAATATACAAGGATAGTTTATTTTCTGAATGTCCTATCTGTGAAAATTGGGGTGGGAGGGAGAAGAGAAAAGGAAACAGTTTCAGATTACAGGAGAAGATGAGAACTGGGAAAAGGAAAAGTAATGTCAATGACGATCTCTACAGTAAGCTTATTCTGTCCCTGGCTTGATAACTGACAGTGTTATCATATAAAATCTTCACGGAAGTTCTGACCACATGGTACCCGTTGACCGGGAATTGGTCCGATTTGAAGTTTTTGTTTCTTAAGTAGTTGAGACCCTCTTATGTGCTGTGATTTGAAGTTGTTGTTGAGGGTTAATTGAACTAGTGAGACAGGTAGTCAGTGAGTGTTTAGTGTGTCATGGCAACAGTTGCTGTGTTTTAAGGAGGGGACACAAAGGGTGGATTAATTCCTGAAGTTCGCCTGGAATAGAGGTCCAAGTGTAACCCTTGTAATGCTGGATTCTGTAACATTACATCTAATTCATACATTTTGGTTAAAATTAAACCCTAAGGAAAAGTATTTTACAGTAAAATTTGTGTTCTACATTGAGAGTGATAAGTGGATAATAGCCACTTAAAAGGTAAATATTCACATTTTTGTGATATATGTTTTTAAGTCCATAGGGTCATGAGAAAACTGGTTGTTTTTTGAAGAGGTCCTTGGACTAAGATCAACAGTTAATGTTCAAGTCCCATTTTTACAGTCAGAAGCCATAAATGCACTGTAATGCCATAGTGTGTCACTGAAAAAAATGCGATGACCATGGAGAAATAGGTCACTAAGTTTGTGAAGAAGCTAAGGCCCAATAACACTAAGTAACTTATCTAAGATCTCAGACCTGGTCCTACTTAAAAGCCATAATAGATGTGTTCTGCTCAAAGATGGATGAAAACAGATAAATGAAAGACCAATAGAAGTGGCCTGCCTACCCCTCTCCCTGCCCCGCCCCAAAAGATGTGTTCTACTGTGGTGAATTTGAAAGACATTTTTGCAGTTCAGCCGTGGGTTTGAGCATGTGAGTATAACTAAGAATAGAAACATCCTGCTTCTATAAGTTGGATTGGCATCCAGGATATCTTATTTAAAAGAAAACAACAGAATTTATCCAAAATATACAAGGATAGTTTATTTTCTGAATGTCCTATCTGTGAAAATTGGGGTGGGAGGGAGAAGAGAAAAGGAAACAGTTTCAGATTACAGGAGAAGATGAGAACTGGGAAAAGGAAAAGTAATGTCAATGACGATCTCTACAGTAAGCTTATTCTGTCCCTGGCTTGATAACTGACAGTGTTATCATATAAAATCTTCACGGAAGTTCTGACCACATGGTACCCGTTGACCGGGAATTGGTCCGATTTGAAGTTTTTGTTTCTTAACTAGTTGAGACCCTCTTATGTGCTGTGATTTGAAGTTGTTGTTGAGGGTTAATTGAACTAGTGAGACAGGTAGTCAGTGAGTGTTTAGTGTGTCATGGCAACAGTTGCTGTGTTTTAAGGAGGGGACACAAAGGGTGGATTAATTCCTGAAGTTCGCCTGGAATAGAGGTCCAAGTGTAACCCTTGTAATGCTGGATTCTGTAACATTACATCTAATTCATACATTTTGGTTAAAATTAAACCCTAAGGAAAAGTATTTTACAGTAAAATTTGTGTTCTACATTGAGAGTGATAAGTGGATAATAGCCACTTAAAAGGTAAATATTCACATTTTTGTGATATATGTTTTTAAGTCCATAGGGTCATGAGAAAAACTGGTTGTTTTTTTGAAGAGGTCCTTGGACTAAGATCAGCAGTTAATGTTCAAGTCCCATTTTTACACTTAGCTCTATGTGTCCTTGCTTGCCATCCAGAGAATGTGTTTGAGGGTGAAACTATGAGGAACTAGGAAGTTGAGATTCTCTGAACTAGGGGGTTGAGATTCTTTATGTTCTTTTCCTCCTCACAACAGATTTCCAGTGAATATTTATTAAACCAAAGGTAGTGGACTAGGTCAGTGATCGCAAATCAGTTTTCTTGTAGCTCTGTAAGAACACAAGAGCTATTGCTGACTCAAGGACGATAACCATGAGTGATTAGTTGTCAGCTTAGTGGAAGAGGCTCCAAGTAGGTGAATCTACTTTGTGTCAGATTCTCAGCTCTAGAAATTTTGGCATTTTACACTTCAGTCCTCACACTTACATTACAACGTATCCTTATTTCCTGAGCAAACCAGGTTGTCAGTACATTGCAAAAGGTCACGCAGTTTATATACGTGATGATCTTGAGATCTGAGATCAGAAATGATTCCACTGTCCGTACTCACAGCCCCTCTCCACATTAGTATTACGAATGGGGAAAGGAGTAATACACTCCCTAAGTAAACCAGGACAATAATATGTTTCTTTTATTTGTTTGATAAAAGACCTTTGTTTAGTGAGACTAGAGATTATTTAGGATGGGAGCTAGACTTGAACCAGGTTCTGCATGATGTTTGACTTTTAAGTTACTAACTGTATCTTAGTTTCCTAATTTGTAAAATAGGAATAATAACAGTTTGTAGGTACTAAATTAATTTGTATGTGTTATGTACTTTGAACAGTGTCTGTTACCCACTATGAATTCATCTATGTACTTGTTTGATCTCTTTCTGCATCTCTGTTCTGGAAGACATAGTCTTTTTAAATTAAATTTAATATTCAGAATAGGTTTGTATCATTTTTTAGTTTTCCTTCTGTTATTATATTTTGCCTTTGGCTTATATATCTATTTAGTTTTATTTTATGTAATATCATAGTCTATTAGTGATAAGTGGATAATAGCCACTTAAAAGGTAAATATTCACATTTTTGTGATATATGTTTTAAGTCCATAGGGTCATGAGAAAACTGGTTGTTTTTGAAGAGGTCCTTGGACTAAGATCACAGTTAATGTTCAAGTCCCATTTTTACACTTAGCTCTATGTGTCCTTGCTTGCCATCCAGAGAATGTGTTTGAGGGTGAAACTATGAGGAACTAGGAAGTTGAGATTCTCTGAACTAGGGGGTTGAGATTCTTTATGTTCTTTTCCTCCTCACAACAGATTTCCAGTGAATATTTATTAAACCAAAGGTAGTAGACTAGGTCAGTGATCGCAAATCAGTTTTCTTGTAGCTCTGTAAGAACACAAGAGCTATTGCTGACTCAAGGACGATAACCATGAGTGATTAGTTGTCAGCTTAGTGGAAGAGGCTCCAAGTAGGTGAATCTACTTTGTGTCAGATTCTCAGCTCTAGAAATTTTGGCATTTTACACTTCAGTCCTCACACTTACATTACAACGTATCCTTATTTCCTGAGCAAACCAGGTTGTCAGTACATTGCAAAAGGTCACGCAGTTTATATACGTGATGATCTTGAGATCTGAGATCAGAAATGATTCCACTGTCCGTACTCACAGCCCCTCTCCACATTAGTATTACGAATGGGGAAAGGAGTAATACACTCCCTAAGTAAACCAGGACAATAATATGTTTCTTTTATTTGTTTGATAAAAGACCTTTGTTTAGTGAGACTAGAGATTATTTAGGATGGGAGCTAGACTTGAACCAGGTTCTGCATGATGTTTGACTTTTAAGTTACTAACTGTATCTTAGTTTCCTAATTTGTAAAATAGGAATAATAACAGTTTGTAGGTACTAAATTAATTTGTATGTGTTATGTACTTTGAACAGTGTCTGTTACCCACTATGAATTCATCTATGTACTTGTTTGATCTCTTTCTGCATCTCTGTTCTGGAAGACATAGTCTTTTTAAATTAAATTTAATATTCAGAATAGGTTTGTATCATTTTTTAGTTTTCCTTCTGTTATTATATTTTGCCTTTGGCTTATATATCTATTTAGTTTTATTTTATGTAATATCATTTCAGGTTCCTACATGATCGTGGACTCTTCAGATCATGACCCTGGAGAAAAAGCCAGACTTCAGCTACCTACGATGAAGGAGAACGACACTCACTGTATTGACTTCAGTTACTTGTTATACAGCCAGAAAGGGTTGAATCCTGGCACTTTGAACATATTGGTTAGGGTGAATAAAGGACCTCTTGCCAATCCAATTTGGAATGTGACTGGATTCACGGGTCGAGACTGGCTTCGGGCTGAACTAGCAGTGAGCACCTTTTGGCCCAATGAATATCAGGTAATCATCTTTTCTTTTCTGGTCCATGATTTGATGTCATTGGATCTCACCATGTATGTACTACTTAGAGGTAAATACTAGCTGCATAGGGATGAGGGATTATTCTTTATCTCTCTTCCACCACTGTTCTTGAGGAAATGTTTGAATACATTGGCACAAAATCCTCAAAGTACAGAAAAGGTTTTAACATACGAAAAATGTAATTTGGGTATAAAATTTGTTGGTTGGTTGGTTGGCAAAGAGCTACTTGTGGACAGACATTTCTGTATCTCTGTTCAGGAAGAAGTAGTCCTTTTGAGCTGAGCACAGTATTTAGACTGGATTGTTTACTAACTTCTTGAAAATAACATTCAAAAAGTAAACATGAAATGATGCTTCATGAAATATATTATCTAAGGGGAGACAGTTTCAATAATTTTAAAATATTTTGGTCAGTTACATGGAATTAAAAACAAAACCTCACCATGAACGGAGTGGAGGACACTTTTGACTTTAAGATAAAACTAAAGAATTTCAGTAAAAGTTTAGAGTCTTCATTCTAGTGACTAAGTGACTGCTTCACTCCATGACTGACTCTAATTTTCCATTATTACTCAGAAGTCTCCCTATACACGGCCTATCAGGGTATTTCTAACCCAACCATTACATACGTGTATAGACAGACAGATAGATAGATATAGATATAGATATAGATATATAAATCAACGAACAAAAACTGTTGTCCACGTGTCTTTGGATTCCCTCTCCTCCCCAAAAATGATTGATTTAATTATGAGTAAACTAGACAATAAATAGTGTCAGTACCTACACTGTGAATTGTGTGACTGAGTTTAGATGATTTAACAGAAAAAGTCCACTTTCCAGTTTAGAATGTTGTTCAGAAATCTTTACTGTGAGGTTCAGTACCTGGTAACAGAAATTTACATCTCCTAAAAGTTCACTTTTGTGCTTGATCTTGGGATTTGAACTTTTAAAAGTTTTGCCTATTTGTAGCTTATTATAGAACCTAGTGGAGATGTTATGTAAAAGTAAATTTTAATTATCATCAGTGAGTAATTTATAAGCTAATAACAGTTTTATTTCTGCTTTTTTTAAAAAGCATGTTAAGCTTATCTTTATTCCTGGGAAGAGGGGAGAGGGGATCAATACACTCTTCTAATTGCTTTGTTTTGAGTTGATGTTTTATTTTATTAAAAGTCTCTTGCTTCATAGGTATGGTTCTACAGGTAAGGTTCTCTGTGCAGGGTTATGTGTCTATGAAGATTTCAGTGGATTGTTATTAGGTGCTAGTTGATTCCATTATTCCCGAACAGAAGGCTGTTTCCCGGCAGGCCCAGAGAGCCATCTGCTTCTTCAGGACGCACGGCTCTGGGAGGGCTGCTTCTGTGGTAGGTGAGTGGGTGCAGGAGTGTAAACTAACGCTGAAGCACTGAAGCAGGATTAATGGGCTCATCTCTGACAGCAGTGGGCTGATGGCTGTCATTGCTGGGTCAGCCTCACAGCACATTGTCATTATACTGATTTCTTTATAATCTGTTATTGGAGCTTAACACAACACTAAAAAGAAAAAGCTCTGATTCAGCAAAATAAAGCTGTCCACGAACTCAGCCTTCTTAAAATAAATTAAAGCTCAGATAACAAATCTAGCAGAAATATTAAAAATTTGGGTTCTAGGGTCTAGTTGCTTATGTTCAACCCTGTTTGTTGTTTGCAGTCTGCATAGATAATTCATTAAATGGTCAAGTTATTAGTTGCATCTTTCAAAATAAAACCCACAGACATAGATTTTGGTGAATTTAGCAAATAATGTATCTGTGGTATCATACTGCTGATCCTTCATAACTTAGAAATGGCATACATTATTCTTTTTTCCTATTTTTTGGTAAGATCTATCTTTGAATCACTGATATAGTGTTGTGTTCTTTTTTTACTAAATTGTAATTGTAATTTTTTTTTTTTGTTTGGCCACTTCTATTAGTCTTTCATTTATTCATTTTCATCCATCTTTGTTCTTTGGCCTGTGGGGGCCTCCCATCACAGTGACCTCTCTCCTTGCAGAGCACCAGCTCTAGGCGCATGTGCTACATAGGTCCGGCTCGGTAGTTGGACACATTGGTCCAGCCGCTCCACAGGACGTGGAATCTTCCCAGGCCAGGGATCAAACCGGCACCCCTTGCACTGCAAGGCGGTGTCCTTACCCATTGGACCACCAGGGAAACCCTTTTTTTAAACTTTATTTTCATCCATCTTTATTCTTTGGTCTGTGTGGGCCTCTCATCGCTGTGGCCTTTTGTTGCAGAGCACTGGCTCTGGGAGCATGCACTTGAGAGCACTGGCTCATAATTGGACACACCGGTCCAGCCGCTCTGCAGCACATGGGATCTTCCCAGGCCAGGGATCGAACCGGTGCCCCTTGCACTGCAAGGTGATGTCCTTGCCCACTGGCCCACGAGGGAAGCCCTCGTGCATTCTTTTTAATATTCTTTTCCATTATGTTTATCACAGGATATTGAATATAGTTCCCTGTGCTATACAGTAGGACCATGTTGTCTATCCATTCCATACATAATAGTTTTTATCTGCTAACTCCAAACACGTAATCTGTTTCTTCTTTGGCCACCATCCCCCCGCCGCCCATAACATTTCCTTATGGCACAGATTTCTGTAATGTTCATTTTAGTGTTGAGTTATAGAACCAAGAACTGGATGAATGCTTCTTTGTTCAGTTTCATTTTGCATAACACAGCTGCCTAGGTTACTTGTACCTCCGGTACTCTTAAGCAAACAGTGCAAAAGGAACCTGTGCAAGTTTCAGCCTGACCATTGAGATCTTTTTAGAGATCTCTTGTCAGAGAAAATGGTTGCTAAATGCATACAACCCATGGGTAAATTTCTGTTTGTTGCAGAGTGAAATTTGAGCAATATATAATTTCTTATGTGATTACTTTTCTTCCACATCCTTTTCCTTAACCTGCAAAACTTAACGATCAATGAGAACAAATAACAGAGTAGAATAATTTCTTTATTCAGGTCTTAGTGCTCAGTAAATTACTTGACTGATGTTTTCATTAATCTTTGTCATTTAAATACCTAGTGGTATCTGTATTTCAGTTATTAAAGACAACTATGTTTATATAGCATTTTTGCTATTAGAAAACACACGAAAAGCTTTAGACTATTGCTTAATACAAAATCTTTATGGATTCAAAAAAAATTAAGCTATAGCCATTGAAGTGTGCAATGTTGCAAGCCTATTCTTGCATTCTAAAACAGCACTGCATATTTTTAATTTTCCCAGACTCTAGATTAAAGAGAGTTATGATAGTCATGGCTATTGTTTTCCTTGCTTCCACACTTTACCCAGTTTTTCTTCTCCATAGATTGAACGCTTTCTAGACTTTTCCTTTAACCTGGTCTTTTTCCTTCTCATTTGAAGCTCCCTTTTCTTTTATATGTCTAGTGAAGACTCCTATCTTTTCTTTGCTTGAGCCATTCCACATCTGACAATCGCTCAGGTAGAAGCCCTTTTCACCTAACTTTAATATTAACAAAGAAGCAATCAGAGAATAGGCTGAGAGTGCTACAACTTTTAGTTATTAATAGGAGAGCTTTTGCATAAAAATTTTGATCCTGGAAGTGAAAACAAATCATCCTTAAAGCTAGCCTTTCTCTTTTCCACTTTTTTCTGTTGAACTAAATATCTGGAAAAGATACAGCACATCTTTGGTATGATCTTCCCAGATTCCATCTTATCAGATGCCTAAAGAGAAGACTGATGTGGTAATTTAATTACTTAAGCTGTGGACTGTTCAGTAATGATGAGATACCAGTTTTCAACCCCAAGAAACCTCAGATTTGAAAAAATCCATACAATTGTGAAATAAAGGCAAAATGATCCTCTGAATAATGAATTTTGGTTACTGGAAGATCAGGATAAGCGCTCAGGATCTCTTGTCAGAGAAAATGGTTGCTAAATGCATACAACCCATGGGTAAATTTCTGTTTGTTGCAGAGTGAAATTTGAGCAATATATAATTTCTTATGTGATTACTTTTCTTCCACATCCTTTTCCTTAACCTGCAAAACTTAACGATCAATGAGAACAAATAACAGAGTAGAATAATTTCTTTATTCAGGTCTTAGTGCTCAGTAAATTACTTGACTGATGTTTTCATTAATCTTTGTCATTTAAATACCTAGTGGTATCTGTATTTCAGTTATTAAAGACAACTATGTTTATATAGCATTTTTGCTATTAGAAAACACACGAAAAGCTTTAGACTATTGCTTAATACAAAATCTTTATGGATTCAAAAAAAATTAAGCTATAGCCATTGAAGTGTGCAATGTTGCAAGCCTATTCTTGCATTCTAAAACAGCACTGCATATTTTTAATTTTCCCAGACTCTAGATTAAAGAGAGTTATGATAGTCATGGCTATTGTTTTCCTTGCTTCCACACTTTACCCAGTTTTTCTTCTCCATAGATTGAACGCTTTCTAGACTTTTCCTTTAACCTGGTCTTTTTCCTTCTCATTTGAAGCTCCCTTTTCTTTTATATGTCTAGTGAAGACTCCTATCTTTTCTTTGCTTGAGCCATTCCACATCTGACAATCGCTCAGGTAGAAGCCCTTTTCACCTAACTTTAATATTAACAAAGAAGCAATCAGAGAATAGGCTGAGAGTGCTACAACTTTTAGTTATTAATAGGAGAGCTTTTGCATAAAAATTTTGATCCTGGAAGTGAAAACAAATCATCCTTAAAGCTAGCCTTTCTCTTTTCCACTTTTTTCTGTTGAACTAAATATCTGGAAAAGATACAGCACATCTTTGGTATGATCTTCCCAGATTCCATCTTATCAGATGCCTAAAGAGAAGACTGATGTGGTAATTTAATTACTTAAGCTGTGGACTGTTCAGTAATGATGAGATACCAGTTTTCAACCCCAAGAAACCTCAGATTTGAAAAAAAAAATCCATACAATTGTGAAATAAAGGCAAAAATGATCCTCTGAATAATGAATTTTGGTTACCTGGAAGATCAGGATAAGCGCTCAGGAGCCAGCCCTTCCTGTGGGTGAATCTTGACCCTTCTATTTAGCAAATGTGCAGGCTCAGGGATGTTGACTAAAGTTTTCTTATCTGAAAAATGAGGATCACAGCAATACTGCTTCATTGGGTTTTTCTAAGTATTAGGTGAGTTAATACATACAGTGTTTAGAAAAATATCTGACACACTGTAGGTGCTTACTATAGATTAGGTTAGTATAATTAGGAGTAAATAAAAATATTGTGAACTTTATTGGATTTAATAAATGCTTAGTATTTTTATTCTGTTGTAAAGCATTCTGTTCTCTTTTTTTTTAGAAGGCAGTTTTTTAAGAGCATGCATGCTTTATCACTCAGTTGTGTCCAAATCTTTTGACTCCATGAGCTGCAACCCGTCAGAAGGATCCATGGGGATCCTCCAGGCAAGAATATGGGAATGGGTCACCATGCCCTTCTCCAGGGGAGCTTCCCAGCTCAGGAATCGAATCAGATCTTTTGCACTGCAGGTGGATTCTTTACCAGCTGAGCTACTAGGGAAGCCCCTTTTAAGAGCCATTTTGAGGGGAAGGTACAGAGACATCTTTAAGTATCCCGGATCTCCACACAAGCATAGCTTTCCCCATTATTGACTTTTCTGCCAGAGAGGTATGATAGGTGCACCTGTATTTGTTACCGTAGATGAACCTATATTGACACCCAAAAAACTTTTGTTCACTGGAAGTGAAAACAAATCATCCTTAAAGCTAGCCTTTCTCTTTTCCACTTTTTCTGTTGAACTAAATATCTGGAAAAGATACAGCACATCTTTGGTATGATCTTCCCAGATTCCATCTTATCAGATGCCTAAAGAGAAGACTGATGTGGTAATTTAATTACTTAAGCTGTGGACTGTTCAGTAATGATGAGATACCAGTTTTCAACCCCAAGAAACCTCAGATTTGAAAAAAATCCATACAATTGTGAAATAAAGGCAAAATGATCCTCTGAATAATGAATTTTGGTTACCTGGAAGATCAGGATAAGCGCTCAGGAGCCAGCCCTTCCTGTGGGTGAATCTTGACCCTTCTATTTAGCAAATGTGCAGGCTCAGGGATGTTGACTAAAGTTTTCTTATCTGAAAAATGAGGATCACAGCAATACTGCTTCGTTGGGCTTTTCTAAGTATTAGGTGAGTTAATACATACAGTGTTTAGAAAATATCTGACACACTGTAGGTGCTTACTATAGATTAGGTTAGGATAATTAGGAGGAAAGAAAAATATTGTGAACTTTTTTGGATTTAATAAATGCTTAGTATTTTTATTCTGTTGTAAAGCATTCTGTTCTCTTTTTTTTTAGAAGGCAGTTTTTTAAGAGCATGCATGCTTTATCACTCAGTTGTGTCCAAATCTTTTGACTCCATGAGCTGCAACCCGTCAGAAGGATCCATGGGGATCCTCCAGGCAAGAATATGGGAATGGGTCACCATGCCCTTCTCCAGGGGAGCTTCCCAGCTCAGGAATCGAATCAGATCTTTTGCACTGCAGGTGGATTCTTTACCAGCTGAGCTACTAGGGAAGCCCCTTTTAAGAGCCATTTTGAGGGGAAGGTACAGAGACATCTTTAAGTATCCCGGATCTCCACACAAGCATAGCTTTCCCCATTATTGACTTTTCTGCCAGAGAGGTATGATAGGTGCACCTGTATTTGTTACCGTAGATGAACCTATATTGACACATCATAATCACTCAAAGTCCATAGTTAATTTTAGGGTTCACTGCTAGTGTTATACATTCTAAGAGTTTAGACAAATGTGTAATGACATGTTTTCATCATTATAGAATCGAAGTATTTTCACTGCCCCAAAAGTCCTTTGTGTTATACCTATTCGTTTTTTCCCATCCCTACTCTATTCTTTTCAGATTTTAAATTTATTGCAATGTCTGATTTTTGACACAGTACTGGCATGAATAATATCATGCTAACTTCAGGAGATAAACAGTTAAAGTCCTTCTTCTCCTAAAGTTTACAGTCTAGCTTGACCCTATACAAATATAAAGATAAATGTAAAGACAAAAATATAAATCAAAAGTGGGGTCTGCCTTTAAGGAGCCTTGTCCAGATGAAAATGTGAGATATAGATAGATAAAACATTGAAACACTGTATTAATTGTCATAATTAAATGTCTTAAGAGGGATAGATATGAAATATATTGGGGAAAATGTAAATGTAAGAATTGTTTCCAAAGTAAGCTGAGGCAGAAATGGAACTATAATTCTTGCCTGTTGATTTCTCTATTCCTAGATTAGTTTGCTTTCTAGCATACCTCTGTTTTTGTTAACCAACACTGGGAAATAGGACAAGCAAATGTAAATTTTATGATATAAGCATTGCAGTGATATAGTAGTATATAAGGAATTATTTGTCACCTATATCTTCAGAACAATAGATGTCTTTTTAGCTTAGGATACATAATTATAGAACGTATCATATTACATGCAGATCATTTGCCATGGTTACGAGTTGCTAATTCTTTCTATTTTTATAGGCCTTAAGTAAGTACTGCACATTTTTAAATTGTTCACTAAACAGAAGCAAAAAGAAAGAAAACAAAAAACAACCTGAACATTATGAGGGATTATCTCAGTGTTAAATTTCAACTGAAGATCAGCACACCTCTAAGAGTGTAATTTGCTCCACTCTGGAAATCTGACCTGTCTTGTATGTGTAAAACTAAATTCTGCTTTGGGATTAAATCCATTAGTTTCTTACTGAACAGTGAGGTTGTTACCAAATGAGGCAGGCAGACATAACTTCTAAAACTATTAGTGGAAACCTAATCTGCTGTTTTCCATTAACTGGGTGCACATCATTAATCACAAAAATGATGCGTGATGAAAACTACAGGGGTTTGGCCAGAAATTGGAAAGTGATAATATAGCAGAATGTGCCTTTTTTCTCCTCATCCCCAAATTCACAGAGAAATAAACGCTGAACTTTTGCAACCCATTTTTTTCTTAACATTTTCCACTGGTTTAAAAAACCCAAGGAACTGGACAAGCATGGGGTTGTTTGTTTTTGTTTCCTTTAAAGGTTTATGTAACATGTAGTGCACAGCTAAGTTTACCCTATACAAATATAAAGATAAATGTAAAGACAAAAATATAAATCAAAAGTGGGTCTGCCTTTAAGGAGCCTTGTCCAGATGGAAATGTGAGATATAGATAGATAAAACATTGAAACACTGTATTAATTGTCATAATTAAATGTCTTAAGAGGGATAGATATGAAATATATTGGGGAAAATGTAAATGTAAGAATTGTTTCCAAAGTAAGCTGAGGCAGAAATGGAACTATAATTCTTGCCTGTTGATTTCTCTATTCCTAGATTAGTTTGCTTTCTAGCATACCTCTGTTTTTGTTAACCAACACTGGGAAATAGGACAAGCAAATGTAAATTTTATGATATAAGCATTGCAGTGATATAGTAATATATAAGGAATTATTTGTCACCTATATCTTCAGAACAATAGATGTCTTTTTAGCTTAGGATACATAATTATAGAACGTATCATATTACATGCAGATCATTTGCCATGGTTACGAGTTGCTAATTCTTTCTATTTTTATAGGCCTTAAGTAAGTACTGCACATTTTTAAATTGTTCACTAAACAGAAGCAAAAAGAAAGAAAACAAAAAACAACCTGAACATTATGAGGGATTATCTCAGTGTTAAATTTCAACTGAAGATCAGCACACCTCTAAGAGTGTAATTTGCTCCACTCTGGAAATCTGACCTGTCTTGTATGTGTAAAACTAAATTCTGCTTTGGGATTAAATCCATTAGTTTCTTACTGAACAGTGAGGTTGTTACCAAATGAGGCAGGCAGACATAACTTCTAAAACTATTAGTGGAAACCTAATCTGCTGTTTTCCATTAACTGGGTGCACATCATTAATCACAAAAATGATGCGTGATGAAAACTACAGGGGTTTGGCCAGAAATTGGAAAGTGATAATATAGCAGAATGTGCCTTTTTTCTCCTCATCCCCAAATTCACAGAGAAATAAACGCTGAACTTTTGCAACCCATTTTTTTCTTAACATTTTCCACTGGTTTAAAAAACCCAAGGAACTGGACAAGCATGGGGTTGTTTGTTTTTGTTTCCTTTTTAAAGGTTTATGTTAACATGTAGTGCACTGATATTTTGGCAGTGGAATGTTTGTTACACTCCAGAGATACTGCTGCTTTGGATCCAAGAAAATTGGGACTTAAACCAAATGACTGTTTACTTTAAAAATCTCTTAAAAGCTTGCTCTTGAAGGAGAGGGGCTGAAGTAAGAGCATGTTGGTGAACCATCCATGCAAAATGTGAGGAAAAGAGGATTGCACCCCTGTGCCCTAGCTCTCAGATGCTCCCAGTTTTACTGGTCCTCATCCAACCTGGTAGAGCTCCACTGAAGAGAAGAGAGTGGCAAGATTTTTCTTTACTAGATGGATTTTCTTTCCTAGTTTGCTTGAGCTGCCGTAACAAAACACTGCAGGCCAAATGACTTAAACACCAGAAATGTATTTCTCCTATGGTGTGAAGGCCAGAGGTCAAGGTGCTGGTCTCTGTTTTCCAGTGAGTGCTCTCTTCCTGGCTTGCAGATGACTGCCTTCTCCCTGTGTCCTCACCTCATGGAGAGAGCGAGCGAGAGAGCTCTGGTATCTCATCCTCTTCTTCTAAGGGCACCAGGCCTTTTGGATGAGGGTCCCACCCTTTTGACCTCATTTAACCTTAATTAAGGCTTCCCTGGTGGCTCAGAGGATGAAGAGTCTGCCCACAATGCAGAAGACCTGGGTTCAGTCCCTGGTTCAGGAAGATACCCTAGAGAAGGAGATGGCAACCCATTCCAGTATTCTTGCCTGGAAAATCCTATGGACAGAGGAGCCTGGCAGGCTATAGTCTGTGGGGCTGTGACGAGTCTGACACAACTGAGCAATTAACACTTCACTTTACAACCTTAATTACACCCTAAAGGCCCAGTCTCGGAATACAGTCACATTGGAGATTAGGCCTTAAACATATGAATTTGGTTGGGTGTGTCAGGGAGGACACAATTCAGTCCATAACACTAGGTATATCTTATAGCTGTAGCAGCTTCATTTACAACCATTATAAATAACACTGCATCATTATCTTTTATGACAGTATTGGAGATATTATGAATTCTCTTTTCAGTAGTCATTTTAGTCACTTTTCCAGCACTGACCAGATAACTCTCCCACCTCACTTACGTTCCCAACTTACTTTGTAGATAGGAGTGGACATGTGACACAGCTATGGCCAATGAGTTACATTGGCAGGTCAGCTGGGAGACTTCTGGGGAAGATGTTATTCCCTGATTAAAAAGAGATCCACATTGTTGCATAGAAACATGATGCTTGGTGCTACTGCAATTATTTTGTAACTTGGAGAAAGAAGAAAACAGACTGAGGGTAACAGAAACAAAATTATGGCAGGGTGTTACTCTCAGCAAAAATGACAACAACAATAAGAACTTTTAAACAAATTTTAGCTGAGTCTTCTCTTATGTAGTTGAAAGCATCCTATTATATCAGGTCACATCTTTGTTGAGCTTTCAGGCAATCTCGCCTCTCAGCACATTGTGCATAGCACAAGTGAGACATATAGAAGAATTAAAAGTATACATACCTATCTGTGAATGAAACAATATTTTTCAGTCTAGCTGTAAAGAGAAGAAAAGCTATTTACCTGAAAATGTAAATAGGGCTATAATAGAATGAGTCAGTGACTGATGGGAGTAGAAAGAAAGGAAGGAAGGAAGGATAATTTTTTGAGTGTCTATTATGTATAAAACCCTGAGTTGAATACTTCCACATATATCATCTTTACCTTGTTTAATATTTGGTCAAGTGTTAAGTAAATGTTTCTTATATTCATGGATAGACTAAGTTGCTGATTATTACGTGGTCAAAATTTTTTCCCTTTTCCTCTTTACTAGTTTAATTTCGCTTTAAAAATTTTGGACTTCAGCCATATCAGTGACATCTATAGTCGTAACTTAATAGGCTTATTTTAATTGCGGTAGCAATGATTGCCTAACATGGGTATTCCGGCTCATTTTTACAGTAGCATCACACCTTCTGTTTGATGGGCTCTTAACAAAACCGCCTTTTGCTGTTCATTTTTGCTCTTAGTGATTCCCTGTTTGTTTCATTGAAAGTACTCCAGTAAATAACACTGCATCATTATCTTTTATGACAGTATTGGAGATATTATGAATTCTCTTTTCAGTAGTCATTTTAGTCACTTTTCCAGCACTGACCAGATAACTCTCCCACCTCACTTACGTTCCCAACTTACTTTGTAGATAGGAGTGGACATGTGACACAGCTATGGCCAATGAGTTACATTGGCAGGTCAGCTGAGAGACTTCTGGGGAAGATGTTATTCCCTGATTAAAAAGAGATCCACATTGTTGCATAGAAACATGATGCTTGGTGCTACTGCAATTATTTTGTAACTTGGAGAAAGAAGAAAACAGACTGAGGGTAACAGAAACAAAATTATGGCAGGGTGTTACTCTCAGCAAAAATGACAACAACAATAAGAACTTTTAAACAAATTTTAGCTGAGTCTTCTCTTATGTAGTTGAAAGCATCCTATTATATCAGGTCACATCTTTGTTGAGCTTTCAGGCAATCTCGCCTCTCAGCACATTGTGCATAGCACAAGTGAGACATATAGAAGAATTAAAAGTATACATACCTATCTGTGAATGAAACAATATTTTTCAGTCTAGCTGTAAAGAGAAGAAAAAGCTATTTACCTGAAAATGTAAATAGGGCTATAATAGAATGAGTCAGTGACTGATGGGAGTAGAAAGAAAGGAAGGAAGGAAGGATAATTTTTTGAGTGTCTATTATGTATAAAACCCTGAGTTGAATACTTCCACATATATCATCTTTACCTTGTTTAATATTTGGTCAAGTGTTAAGTAAATGTTTCTTATATTCATGGATAGACTAAGTTGCTGATTATTACGTGGTCAAAATTTTTTCCCTTTTCCTCTTTACTAGTTTAATTTCGCTTTAAAAATTTTGGACTTCAGCCATATCAGTGACATCTATAGTCGTAACTTAATAGGCTTATTTTAATTGCGGTAGCAATGATTGCCTAACATGGGTATTCCGGCTCATTTTTACAGTAGCATCACACCTTCTGTTTGATGGGCTCTTAACAAAACCGCCTTTTGCTGTTCATTTTTGCTCTTAGTGATTCCCTGTTTGTTTCATTGAAAGTACTCCAGTAAGATTTGACAAAACTTCCACGTTATCATAGGCACTGTTTTCTTATAAAGTATTATCCTGTGAGGGTGACTTCTTTCTGATTCCTGGCAGTGATTTATTTTTACTATAAAACACCTGCTTTACTTTTCCTTCAGGCTCTGTTTGCATTGATTCATTGATGAAACTTACAGTGTGTAAACAAATGAAGAGTCCTGTTAGCACAGTTATTATTGCATGTATATGACAGAAGTCTCTTGTTATTCTGCTATATTATACCTGTTTTCATTTAGTATAGCAGGAGCTGTCAAGAATCCCTTCAGTAATTATTTTGAGAAACATTTTCATGAAATTAATGTACTTCTTTTTTTAACAGCACATTGAAAATAATGATCAGTAAGCAGAATTAGGCAGTGTTTGTTCAATTTATGACTTTTTCTTAGGAATCTATCTCATCCAAGGTGGTTGGGGAAGACAGATGCTCCAATAATTGGAAAAGATGCCCATACTTCTCTTGGTCACTAACTATGTTCGGCTTGGCTTGTTGATTCCAAGTTAATGCAGTTCTGATTCCTTGTTTGCCGTGCTTCTGTGTTTTAAGCCACTCCAGTAGTCTTATCTGGAACATCCGATGGACAGAAGAGCCTGGCTTGCTACCATCCATAGCACTGTAACCAGTTGGTAACTAAGCACCCACAATGGGTGATCTTCATTTACCAAGTTGAAAAAAAAAAAACCAAAAACATATACTACTTGGACAGTATTCCTGGCCAAACACAGAAATACAAGATACAAGAACCATTTTCTTCTTATCCATTTAATAATTCATTTAATCTGACAATGACCCACCATTTATAAATGCAGTACCATATCAATAAGATTATAGATAACAGTTTAGAATCAGTTCCTTCACTTATTTTGTCTGCTGACTTTGATGATTAGATAGAATTGGCTTTTTTTTTCCCCAAGGACTTTTGAGTTTCTGTACAACTTGAATTTCTGTGGCTCCTCTTTGTCCATTTTCATGTCAAAGACTAATTTTTCTTTATTTTAGATTGAATGTGGTGTGTAACAAAATATTGCCTCTTCAAGGGGTAAACAAAACTAAATTTGGTTACATTATGTTTTTGTCTAAAATTTAACTTTTTTGCTGTGGTGATTTCAGTTTCCATTCTTAGAATATAATGGAAAAAGGAAAGGTTGTAATTATCTCTTTTAGTATAAGCTTTTCAATTGAAGGAGTGTGGTAGGTAGCAAATAAAAAGGAAATGTCAGACATATTTATAGTTCCTATCTATTTTACTATTTCTTTTGACAATAGAATATAATTATTCTGTTGTTAGTAAGACAAATGGGGATTTAAAGGAAAATAAGTTTTGGACACTGTAAATTAGAACATCCACTTACATAATCGAGTGGACAATTTATGGTTAATTTTAGCTGTCTTGGTTTTCAAATGTGTTTTTAAAGCTGTCATTATAAAACTAGCTACTACATGCTATTTCTGCATTTAGTTATATAAATAACCATTGCACACATCACTGGAATTCCCTGATGAGAATTAGATCCCTAATATTCTTTGAATGATCTTTTAAAAAACTACTTTGCTTAACTTTCTCAAAGGAGTAAATCAATTCTCATTTTATGTTTAAAAATAAGGTGCATAGTCATAAATTTATACCAAGTAATGATTCAATAAAGAATGGGAAATTTCTAGTACCTGGAAATCAAAGATTGGTTCAGACTTAAACATCTTCAGATCCTGGAGTTTTGTAACCACAGCACAAATATATTTGGAAACAGATATGGCGATTCTCTGGGTTAATATTTATTAGGACACTTTTGGATTGGTTGTGAACTTCAGTGCGTTAAACTTACAAAGAGGTGAAGTCAGTTTAGCCCCATAAATATTGGAGTGAATTTCTACCTTCTTGCTTTAGTTGCTGTTCATTTTTCATTTCTCCCTTATTATCTATCCCCTTCTTTTGTGGAGGGGAGAACTTGTAAGCAAAACATTAAACACATAACCAAATAACTATATTTTGAGTATGTCAGTTATGTTAAGTATTGTTATGATGCGTGAGAATTAGAAGGATATGCTGTCTTTTTTTAATGTTGATAGAGAAAAAAGGTGAGGCCAATTTATATCTTGAATAAAGGTTTAAGCTAGAAGTGTTTTAGTCTATGTTCAGTTTCAAGTCCATTGATCATGTCCTTGTTCATTGAGTGACTATTTTGTGTGATCTTTTTTTGTTGTTTGTGTGTGTGTGTGTGATCTTTTGTTGGTTAGTTTTAGTCCCTACAATATCTGACAATAGCTAGTCTACTAATGATACATTTGTTTTATGAGGTAATGCAAGCCTCAAAGTATTTTGTTTAAAACTCTTATTTACAAATGAAAGACACCAACTAAAACTGGTGTCAGAGTCAAAAAGTGATAGAATGGAAAGGATTAGAGATTCTCTCACAGTGTATTAGGAAAGTGGAATATCTAATCCTGAAGACAGTAAGTGTCCTAGAATAGCAACAACAACATTGACTTTTTCTCTGTAAGTCACTAAGAGTGACTCATTAATGTATCCCTTCCACAAGTATTTATCAAGCAATCTAATCTTTGCAAAGCACTATTCTGGCTGCTGGGGATATACAGTTTTGAATAAGTCTCAAGGTTCCCATTCTCCCAGGAATTCTACTCAAGGTGTGGGAGGGAGGAAAACATATGAATAAGTAAATGAGCAAAATGTCAAACGCAGTAAGTGCTAGGAAGATAATTACAATAGAATAATGTGAGAGTTGGAGTTCTGGACACCAGCTTGGAGCAGGTAGTTTAGGAAGAACTGATGGAGGAAGTTTCACCTGGAGATCTGAATGGCAGAAGGGACCCAGGCATGCAAAGATCAGGGAAATTCTGCAGAAACAGAGCAGCTAATTAAAGTCCCTAAAATTTGGGCAGATCGGCATCGTCTTTGGACAAAGGAAAGGTGGAGCAGTGGTCAAAGGGGACCTTTTCTAGGATGAGGAGATGCACAGCTGCTAGTTCTATGGAGCTTTGCCATCCAAGGAAGGAGTTTGAACACTTTTAGATTTGTTTCAAGGGATTTTGTTTATTTTATTTTATTTTTTTGTCTCATCTTGTACATGTTCCAAATTTATATTATTTTTTGGTCTTTTTCACTGCTTGCTCTCTAAGCACATCCTTGCTTGTATATCCCATCTTGATAATGGTCATAGTTCTCTAACTATTTTTCCTGCCTTAAATTCTTTTATAAGTCTGTTAATTTGGAGGGATGCTATTTTGCTCAGATTGACCTCCAGATTTGCTTGTGTTTCTCTTAAAATCAAATTGTTTAGGCTTCATTTGAGGTTCTTCATAATTTAGTCTCGGCCAACTGCTCCAATCTATTAATTCTTTTTTTTTTTATGCACACCCTCTGCTTCAGTCTGAAACCTGCTTTAGTTGCTCTTTGGGCAATATGGGTACCTTGTGTGAATGTAAACATTTTATATAGATTATATAACATTATATATATATATATATATGTATATATATGTATGTATATATACACACACACACATATATATACATACACATACATACACACATACATACATATATCTTAATATATATATTAGTATATATAAACATATTTATAGATAATATGTATCCCTCATATATATAAGGATTATATATATTATATATTATCTGTACCTTCTAACATGCATTTATTTCTTCTTTTCTCTTGGCCAAGTTCTGTTTATCCTTTTTAAGAGCCAGCTAGCTTACTTCCTCCATGAAGCCTTTGTGTTGCCACTTCAATTCTCCTCATTATCAATATTGCTTCCATTGTGCTTTAAACAGTTAGCCTGTAATGTTTCAGAAAGGTTTTTTTTTTGACCTCTTTTTGTTGTTTTTTAATTTATTTATCTTCATCCATCTTTATTCTTTCACCTGTGTGGGCCTCCCACCACAGCAGCCTCTCTCCTTGCAGAGCACTGGCTCCGGGTGCATGCACCCCAGAGAGCTGGCCCCCAGTTGGACACACCGGTCCAGCCACTCCGCGACACACGAGATCCTCCCGGGCCAGGGATCAAACCGGTGCCCCCAGCACTGCAAGGCAGACTCTTCACCCACTGGACCACCAGGAAGTCCTGTTTCAGAGAGTTTTATGTCTTGTTCCCCTTGTGAATTATAGAACCTCTTTGAAAAGGGACTAGGCATGCCATAAAGGCAGCATAACATTTACGTTGTGCTTTGTTATTTTGAAAGCAGTTCAACAAGTTAAAAAAACTATCTTCACAGTAGCATTGTGTGGTCATTCAGAAAAGAACTACTTTTCATTTAGAGATGAGGGTTGAGAAAGGATAAGTAACTTGCTTAAGGTCATGTTGCTAGCTAGAATTGAGTTAGATTTTCTAAAGCTAAACACAATATGCCAGGCTGTTTGTTCATTGATTATGTATTTTCAGTCTTGGTCTGAAAATTTTTTTGGATTTGCTGATTAAATACTAAGTGATGAGGTAAGAGTAGGGTTATTATATTTATTTCACTTCCATACACAATCTTAGGAAGTTTTTCCTTAATGTTATTTGCTCATCACTTACTCACTGGGCATGAGTTTGAAGAGACTCAAGGAGATAGTGAAGGACAGGGAAGCCCGTCATGCTACAGTTCATGGCATCGCAAAGCGTCAGACACGACAGTGACTGAACAACAAGTAGTTCTTTTAAACCATTGAATAATTTTACGGTTTGTCTATCAAAGTTGTTTGGCTGAAGTATGCTGAACATTTAAGGGCCAGCACAGAACTTTGGTGGACTGGATTTCATTTCCACAAGTATTTAGTATTACATGCTTAGCACTACTCTAGGCTCTGAGAAAAACAAGTATGAAAACAATTTCATACATTTCTTCAGGGAATATAAAATCCACTCTGGAAACTGACTATGTGTAGACAAATATTGGTGGTTGGTGATGATTAAATAGGGTTCTCTTATACATTTATCTCTGGTTTTACATATATTTGAAAAATGCCATGATAAAACAATGGGAAGAAACAAAAGTCTTCTGAGGAACAAAAAACATCCATATTAGGCTGTCTTACATTGTTATTTAATTAAATTGCCAAAGGAGTAAAGAAAGAATGCGGTTAAAGGAGCTCCAAGAAGGGAGCAACACACAGACAATGTGGTCGGACAAATGAATGTGGTAAACGGGGGGCCATAAAGGCAGCTCTTCACCGTCATGCTGGACCACCAGGAAGTCCTGTTTCAGAGAGTTTTATGTCTTGTTCCCCTTGTGAATTATAGAACCTCTTTGAAAAGGGACTAGGCATGCCATAAAGGCAGCATAACATTTACGTTGTGCTTTGTTATTTTGAAAGCAGTTCAACAAGTTAAAAAAACTATCTTCACAGTAGCATTGTGTGGTCATTCAGAAAAGAACTACTTTTCATTTAGAGATGAGGGTTGAGAAAGGATAAGTAACTTGCTTAAGGTCATGTTGCTAGCTAGAATTGAGTTAGATTTTCTAAAGCTAAACACAATATGCCAGGCTGTTTGTTCATTGATTATGTATTTTCAGTCTTGGTCTGAAAATTTTTTTGGATTTGCTGATTAAATACTAAGTGATGAGGTAAGAGTAGGGTTATTATATTTATTTCACTTCCATACACAATCTTAGGAAGTTTTTCCTTAATGTTATTTGCTCATCACTTACTCACTGGGCATGAGTTTGAAGAGACTCAAGGAGATAGTGAAGGACAGGGAAGCCCGTCATGCTACAGTTCATGGCATCGCAAAGCGTCAGACACGACAGTGACTGAACAACAAGTAGTTCTTTTAAACCATTGAATAATTTTACGGTTTGTCTATCAAAGTTGTTTGGCTGAAGTATGCTGAACATTTAAGGGCCAGCACAGAACTTTGGTGGACTGGATTTCATTTCCACAAGTCAAGTATTTAGTATTACATGCTTAGCACTACTCTAGGCTCTGAGAAAAACAAGTATGAAAACAATTTCATACATTTCTTCAGGGAATATAAAATCCACTCTGGAAACTGACTATGTGTAGACAAATATTGGTGGTTGGTGATGATTAAATAGGGTTCTCTTATACATTTATCTCTGGTTTTACATATATTTGAAAAATGCCATGATAAAACAATGGGAAGAAACAAAAGTCTTCTGAGGAACAAAAAACATCCATATTAGGCTGTCTTACATTGTTATTTAATTAAATTGCCAAAGGAGTAAAGAAAGAATGCGGTTAAAGGAGCTCCAAGAAGGGAGCAACACACAGACAATGTGGTCGGACAAAAATGAAGTGGAATCTGGGTAGGCAAAAGCAGGAGTGAAAGGGAGTTTGGGTTTCTCCATTACAAGATGGTGGCCCCAACTGTCAGAAATGAGAATAATCATGTTGTGTGAGGGGACAGCCACACTGGTCTGGCTGAAGTGGAGGGTTTTGACCTGGAGAGGAATGAAAGATGGCGTTGAATTGGTTGGACACTGTTATTCACAAGTTCCCAAACCAGATTTTGAGATTTGTTAATTAGATTCCTAAATGTTTGTGGACCACTCAGAAGAGTCTGATCATTGAAGCGATGATTTTTTAAAGTCTTTCTTTTCAAGGCTGAACTCAGCAAATCAAAGGTAGACCTCAACTCAGTCGTTCCCATACCGCTATTCTTCAAACTCCATCTGTTCAAACAAGACTCTTGAAGTTGTGACATTCAACGTTCTTGGATGAAGACCTATGGGGGACAAGGGATATTTTTGTTATTTAGTTCCCTTTCTGTTAGGTAGAGATTTATTTATTATGAAATGTAGTCTATTGAAGGATTCTGCCTTTGTCAACAGAATTGCTAAATTTTGTTCATTTAAGCTTATTCTTTCCACTGTGATCACAGGGGAACTTTGCTTTATTATAAAGGATGAAGGCAATCCAGGTGATGCTCTTCTTCTCCATATGCCCATTAAATCCTTAATCTCCTACACCTGGGTGACTTCTAATCCTTTATTTGCTTTATGTACCAGTGGTTCCAGGTTGGACAAGTTCTGTGTCAAATATGCTAACAAAGTACGTTTCCTTGTGCCATAATGCTTGCCCTATCCTGGTCAAATTTTACTTAACTACATTCTATCTTCTTCAGGAATATAAAATCCACTCTGGAAACTGACTATGTGTAGACAAATATTGGTGGTTGGTGATGATTAAATAGGGTTCTCTTATACATTTATCTCTGGTTTTACATATATTTGAAAAATGCCATGATAAAACAATGGGAAGAAACAAAAGTCTTCTGAGGAACAAAAAACATCCATATTAGGCTGTCTTACATTGTTATTTAATTAAATTGCCAAAGGAGTAAAGAAAGAATGCGGTTAAAGGAGCTCCAAGAAGGGAGCAACACACAGACAATGTGGTCGGACAAAAATGAAGTGGAATCTGGGTAGGCAAAAGCAGGAGTGAAAGGGAGTTTGGGTTTCTCCATTACAAGATGGTGGCCCCAACTGTCAGAAATGAGAATAATCATGTTGTGTGAGGGGACAGCCACACTGGTCTGGCTGAAGTGGAGGGTTTTGACCTGGAGAGGAATGAAAGATGGCGTTGAATTGGTTGGACACTGTTATTCACAAGTTCCCAAACCAGATTTTGAGATTTGTTAATTAGATTCCTAAATGTTTGTGGACCACTCAGAAGAGTCTGATCATTGAAGCGATGATTTTTTAAAGTCTTTCTTTTCAAGGCTGAACTCAGCAAATCAAAGGTAGACCTCAACTCAGCCGTTCCCATACCGCTATTCTTCAAACTCCATCTGTTCAAACAAGACTCTTGAAGTTGTGACATTCAACGTTCTTGGATGAAGACCTATGGGGGACAAGGGATATTTTTGTTATTTAGTTCCCTTTCTGTTAGGTAGAGATTTATTTATTATGAAATGTAGTCTATTGAAGGATTCTGCCTTTGTCAACAGAATTGCTAAATTTTGTTCATTTAAGCTTATTCTTTCCACTGTGATCACAGGGGAACTTTGCTTTATTATAAAGGATGAAGGCAATCCAGGTGATGCTCTTCTTCTCCATATGCCCATTAAATCCTTAATCTCCTACACCTGGGTGACTTCTAATCCTTTATTTGCTTTATGTACCAGTGGTTCCAGGTTGGACAAGTTCTGTGTCAAATATGCTAACAAAGTAAGTTTCCTTGTGCCATAAAAGGGCCTGCTATGCCCCAAGATATCCTGGAAAATAAAGTGGATTGCTGTTCACAAATGGGTCTGCCGGTTTTAATGCAGCCCAGTTAGTAAATGGCATTCACTCACTATACAACCAGGAGTGCCCTATTGATTGGCGGCAGGAAGCTCCTTGTTCATGTTGAGAGTTCCATTGCTGACTTGCTTGCCTCTGAGAATTGTCAGTGTGCTGCCTTTGTGATGCAGTAAAAGGTTCTTTCTGCCTTTTTTTTCTCTTTTTTTCATTGCTGTTTTCTTCTCTGTTTGGAGCCAGCTGAGTTATTTAGTCATGGACTTGAGTTATAAACCCCAGGAGTTTTACATGAGTTTGTTTTTTCGATCTTCCTTGGTTAGGGTTCTTTTTGGAAGAAAGTCAAGCAAATAGTACAGGAGGCAAAGTTATCTACTGCGTCTTAGTTACCACTGTACTATCTTAAATTCAGTGGGCCACTTTGTCAAGAGGTCGTGCCCTGAATTGAATTTCAGTCTTGAACCCCACTCTAGTTCACAGAGCTCACATTGCAGAAATAGTCTCTTCACTTCAGTCACATAAACCTTCCTAACAAATTGTCTCCACATCAGTGAGAGCTTCTGTTAGCTACCTGGTGGGATAACTGGGAATCAGGAGGACAGGCACAATCCATTCCCTCTGTTCTTCAAGTAAAAGTGTATACAGAATATAACTAACTTTAGTAAATGATAGTGCTTGTTAAGACAGGGTATAGCTCACTTAACTTTAAAAAAAGAAAGGGAAAAACATTGTTCCTGGTACAGTAACTTTTGCATCTCTGTTTAGTTGTCATGTAGTCTATTGAAGGATTCTGCCTTTGTCAACAGAATTGCTAAATTTTGTTCATTTAAGCTTATTCTTTCCACTGTGATCACAGGGAACTTTGCTTTATTATAAAGGATGAAGGCAATCCAGGTGATGCTCTTCTTCTCCATATGCCCATTAAATCCTTAATCTCCTACACCTGGGTGACTTCTAATCCTTTATTTGCTTTATGTACCAGTGGTTCCAGGTTGGACAAGTTCTGTGTCAAATATGCTAACAAAGTAAGTTTCCTTGTGCCATAAAAGGGCCTGCTATGCCCCAAGATATCCTGGAAAATAAAGTGGATTGCTGTTCACAAATGGGTCTGCCGGTTTTAATGCAGCCCAGTTAGTAAATGGCATTCACTCACTATACAACCAGGAGTGCCCTATTGATTGGCGGCAGGAAGCTCCTTGTTCATGTTGAGAGTTCCATTGCTGACTTGCTTGCCTCTGAGAATTGTCAGTGTGCTGCCTTTGTGATGCAGTAAAAGGTTCTTTCTGCCTTTTTTTTCTCTTTTTTTCATTGCTGTTTTCTTCTCTGTTTGGAGCCAACTGAGTTATTTAGTCATGGACTTGAGTTATAAACCCCAGGAGTTTTACATGAGTTTGTTTTTTGGATCTTCCTTGGTTAGGGTTCTTTTTGGAAGAAAGTCAAGCAAATAGTACAGGAGGCAAAGTTATCTACTGCGTCTTAGTTACCACTGTACTATCTTAAATTCAGTGGGCCACTTTGTCAAGAGGTCGTGCCCTGAATTGAATTTCAGTCTTGAACCCCACTCTAGTTCACAGAGCTCACATTGCAGAAATAGTCTCTTCACTTCAGTCACATAAACCTTCCTAACAAATTGTCTCCACATCAGTGAGAGCTTCTGTTAGCTACCTGGTGGGATAACTGGGAATCAGGAGGACAGGCACAATCCATTCCCTCTGTTCTTCAAGTAAAAGTGTATACAGAATATAACTAACTTTAGTAAATGATAGTGCTTGTTAAGACAGGGTATAGCTCACTTAACTTTAAAAAAAGAAAGGGAAAAAAAAAAACATTGTTCCTGGTACAGTAACTTTTGCATCTCTGTTTAGTTGTCATGTAAATGGATAGTAGTGGTGTAGAAGCAAACTAGAATTTTTTATTTTAGTTTTTCATTGTCACTATTAAAAAGATGGTAGAGAGGGAGAGTACTTAAACCATACTTTGTGATCCCATTGCCTGAAGGGGGTGAATTGGTATCAGCCAGAAAATGGGAAAATTTCCATAAAAATGGTGTTAGTTAACTTTGAGAAGAAGAAATTCTTTAGAATTATGAATATTTTCATTTGGAGGGAATTGAAAGTGTTCTACCTCAATTTGGGACTAAACCCAGGGCCCAGACCTAATCAAACCCTGCTTGGGACTTGAACCCACATGGCAGGGACTTGAACCCAGTCAAAGCCCTGTTTGGGACTTGAACCCACGTGGCTGGGACTCGGATCCAGCCAAAACCGTTGTAATTAAAATCACTCAGCCAATGTCTGGACCCACTGAGGCGCAGATTTTTCATGTCTCTTTGCAGAGAAGAATTCAGCGAGAAACAAAGTGATAGGTAAGAAATGGATTTATTCAGATTCAGAAAAAGGACACTCCACAGAGTGTGGGCCATCGTAGAGCGAATCCAGCGGCCCTGAAAACATGGCGTTCTTAGCTTTTATGGGCTGGGTAATTCCATATGCTAATGAGTGGGAGGATTATTCCAGCTCTTTTAGGGAAGGGGTGGAACTGTTGTGGTGCCTCTGGGTGTGTCATTTAGATTGTTGACTGAGGATCAAGGTCTGGTCTATCTTAAATTCAGTGGGCCACTTTGTCAGAGGTCGTGCCCTGAATTGAATTTCAGTCTTGAACCCCACTCTAGTTCACAGAGCTCACATTGCAGAAATAGTCTCTTCACTTCAGTCACATAAACCTTCCTAACAAATTGTCTCCACATCAGTGAGAGCTTCTGTTAGCTACCTGGTGGGATAACTGGGAATCAGGAGGACAGGCACAATCCATTCCCTCTGTTCTTCAAGTAAAAGTGTATACAGAATATAACTAACTTTAGTAAATGATAGTGCTTGTTAAGACAGGGTATAGCTCACTTAACTTTAAAAAAAGAAAGGGAAAAACATTGTTCCTGGTACAGTAACTTTTGCATCTCTGTTTAGTTGTCATGTAAATGGATAGTAGTGGTGTAGAAGCAAACTAGAATTTTTTATTTTAGTTTTTCATTGTCACTATTAAAAAGATGGTAGAGAGGGAGAGTACTTAAACCATACTTTGTGATCCCATTGCCTGAAGGGGGTGAATTGGTATCAGCCAGAAAATGGGAAAATTTCCATAAAAATGGTGTTAGTTAACTTTGAGAAGAAGAAATTCTTTAGAATTATGAATATTTTCATTTGGAGGGAATTGAAAGTGTTCTACCTCAATTTGGGACTAAACCCAGGGCCCAGACCTAATCAAACCCTGCTTGGGACTTGAACCCACATGGCAGGGACTTGAACCCAGTCAAAGCCCTGTTTGGGACTTGAACCCACGTGGCTGGGACTCGGATCCAGCCAAAACCGTTGTAATTAAAATCACTCAGCCAATGTCTGGACCCACTGAGGCGCAGATTTTTCATGTCTCTTTGCAGAGAAGAATTCAGCGAGAAACAAAGTGATAGGTAAGAAATGGATTTATTCAGATTCAGAAAAAGGACACTCCACAGAGTGTGGGCCATCGAGAGCGAATCCAGCGGCCCTGAAAACATGGCGTTCTTAGCTTTTATGGGCTGGGTAATTCCATATGCTAATGAGTGGGAGGATTATTCCAGCTCTTTTAGGGAAGGGGTGGAACTGTTGTGGTGCCTCTGGGTGTGTCATTTAGATTGTTGACTGAGGATCAAGGTCTGGTCTGCCATCTTGGACCCATTTGATTATAATAGGTTTCTGGTGTGTCCTTGGGCTATATCATTCTTTTCAAAAATTGTGCCCTGCCCCTTTCCCTCCTAGCCCTTACAAAATCATATGCATTAAGAGAGATATTTAGGATTTTTTAAATTAAAAAAAATTTTTTCTTTAAATTTGTCCTCTTTTATTGTTTTTTTAATTTAATTTTATTTATTTTCATCCATCTTTATTCTTTGGCCTGTGTGGGCCTCCCATCGCAGTGGCCTCTCTTGGTGCAGAGCTCCTGCTTTGGACCCATGTGTTCCAGAGCGCTGGCTCATAATTGGACACACCGGTCCAGTCATTCTGTGGCATGTGGAATCTTCCCAGGCCAGGAATCAAACAGGTGCCCCTTGCACTGCAAGGCAGACTTTTCACCCACTGGACTGCCAGGGAAGGCCGCTTGGGCCTTTTAATCACAACCTGACCACAAAGAATTGCTTTAAAAGGTCTTTCTTTCAGCAATACAAAGTGGTTGGGGCTATGAGAAGTTAATTACAGCTTCTGATGTAAAGGACTCTGGAGTCCGTACTTGTCATGAGAGAAGGTTAGGGCTGTTTTACTGAGGAGCGCCCACATCTCCAAATGGTTGTTGCTTTGTGTAGGGTCCAAGAGCCTCGCTTATGCAGCAGTGCTTCAGCTTCTGGTCTCTGACACTTGCCTACTGTTTGGCTCTTTCCAAAAGACACCTAACTCTCCCTAGATTCTGGATTTCCACACCCCTCTCTGCCTTCAGCCTTGCTTCAGAGGCCTAGTAACACCAACCACCCCAGTCCCAACAGGAACAGTGTTCGTATTAGGAGAGAATCTTGCCTTTGTCTGGACCCCTGAGGCGCAGATTTTTCATGTCTCTTTGCAGAGAAGAATTCAGCGAGAAACAAAGTGATAGGTAAGAAATGGATTTATTCAGATTCAGAAAAAGGACACTCCACAGAGTGTGGGCCATCGTAGAGCGAATCCAGCGGCCCTGAAAACATGGCGTTCTTAGCTTTTATGGGCTGGGTAATTCCATATGCTAATGAGTGGGAGGATTATTCCAGCTCTTTTAGGGAAGGGGTGGAACTGTTGTGGTGCCTCTGGGTGTGTCATTTAGATTGTTGACTGAGGATCAAGGTCTGGTCTGCCATCTTGGACCCATTTGATTATAATAGGTTTCTGGTGTGTCCTTGGGCTATATCATTCTTTTCAAAAATTGTGCCCTGCCCCTTTCCCTCCTAGCCCTTACAAAATCATATGCATTAAGAGAGATATTTAGGATTTTTTAAATTAAAAAAAATTTTTTCTTTAAATTTGTCCTCTTTTATTGTTTTTTTAATTTAATTTTATTTATTTTCATCCATCTTTATTCTTTGGCCTGTGTGGGCCTCCCATCGCAGTGGCCTCTCTTGGTGCAGAGCTCCTGCTTTGGACCCATGTGTTCCAGAGCGCTGGCTCATAATTGGACACACCGGTCCAGTCATTCTGTGGCATGTGGAATCTTCCCAGGCCAGGAATCAAACAGGTGCCCCTTGCACTGCAAGGCAGACTTTTCACCCACTGGACTGCCAGGGAAGGCCGCTTGGGCCTTTTAATCACAACCTGACCACAAAGAATTGCTTTAAAAGGTCTTTCTTTCAGCAATACAAAGTGGTTGGGGCTATGAGAAGTTAATTACAGCTTCTGATGTAAAGGACTCTGGAGTCCGTACTTGTCATGAGAGAAGGTTAGGGCTGTTTTACTGAGGAGCGCCCACATCTCCAAATGGTTGTTGCTTTGTGTAGGGTCCAAGAGCCTCGCTTATGCAGCAGTGCTTCAGCTTCTGGTCTCTGACACTTGCCTACTGTTTGGCTCTTTCCGAAAGACACCTAACTCTCCCTAGATTCTGGATTTCCACACCCCTCTCTGCCTTCAGCCTTGCTTCAGAGGCCTAGTAACACCAACCACCCCAGTCCCAACAGGAACAGTGTTCGTATTAGGAGAGAATCTTGCCTTTGCACCAGGGGCTAGGAATTAGGGAGTGGGAGAAGTGATGCCTGGACTACACCCTCTAATAAGACCTGTTTAAAAAGTCTATGGAATGCTCAGTGGGATTTGACTTAAAAGAAAAGAGAAAGTTACACTCTTTGAACTAAGAAGCCATTCTGTGGCAGAGATGTAATTTATAACCTACTGACTACTTACTGTTGAGTGAGACATTTAATATAGGGAATAGTACCCTTATCATTTTTCAGTGCCCAAGGTTATAATATTATTTATTTAAAAGTGATATAAAATCTCAACAGTTACCTCCTTTCTCCTGTGTCTTCGGGTTTCCAGACCCACAACATATGTCCCAGGTGCCAACTGATGCCTGCCCCCACTCTCTGCAAAATGCAGAGTTTCATCCTGCTGAAAAAGATATGTGCTGTACTTCCATGCACATCTATTCTTCCAAGACCTGCTTTTCTGGAAGGTGGTTTTGATTTACTGTCTCCAATACCTCTCAAAGTATTCTCATACCTTATAGCTTGGTTGTTCTCTCTTTCATGCATCTGAAAATTACTGTCCTGAGAAGATATCTCTAACATTTTTCTCCAGTTCCAATTCCCCTTGACTTTGGTGTAACATTTGACATTATGGAACTTTCTTTTTTCCCCCTTAAATTTAAAAGCCTATATTATCTTTTTTTTTTTTTAAACTCCCATCTCTGAACATTTATTCATCTTTATCCTTTTTATCCTTTTCTGGTCTTTCTTCTTGAGAATTTTTCTAAATGTAAGCAGTTTGAGTTAGCTTTCTTCTATAAATATTTATTTTTAATGAAATATTTTATAAAAATATGACTATACACAAGATACAAAAACATTAAAACAAGCATGTGCATATGTGCCTATAAACCAACTGAAAAAATATCACCAAAGTCTTCTGAGAGTCTCTTTCCATTAAGATTTTCTTTTTCTTTTCTTGATTTATTTAAAACAAATGCCTACTGTTTGGCTCTTTCCAAAAGACACCTAACTCTCCCTAGATTCTGGATTTCCACACCCCTCTCTGCCTTCAGCCTTGCTTCAGAGGCCTAGTAACACCAACCACCCCAGTCCCAACAGGAACAGTGTTCGTATTAGGAGAGAATCTTGCCTTTGCACCAGGGGCTAGGAATTAGGGAGTGGGAGAAGTGATGCCTGGACTACACCCTCTAATAAGACCTGTTTAAAAAGTCTATGGAATGCTCAGTGGGATTTGACTTAAAAGAAAAGAGAAAGTTACACTCTTTGAACTAAGAAGCCATTCTGTGGCAGAGATGTAATTTATAACCTACTGACTACTTACTGTTGAGTGAGACATTTAATATAGGGAATAGTACCCTTATCATTTTTCAGTGCCCAAGGTTATAATATTATTTATTTAAAAGTGATATAAAATCTCAACAGTTACCTCCTTTCTCCTGTGTCTTCGGGTTTCCAGACCCACAACATATGTCCCAGGTGCCAACTGATGCCTGCCCCCACTCTCTGCAAAAATGCAGAGTTTCATCCTGCTGAAAAAGATATGTGCTGTACTTCCATGCACATCTATTCTTCCAAGACCTGCTTTTCTGGAAGGTGGTTTTGATTTACTGTCTCCAATACCTCTCAAAGTATTCTCATACCTTATAGCTTGGTTGTTCTCTCTTTCATGCATCTGAAAATTACTGTCCTGAGAAGATATCTGTAACATTTTTCTCCAGTTCCAATTCCCCTTGACTTTGGTGTAACATTTGACATTATGGAACTTTCTTTTTTCCCCCTTAAATTTAAAAGCCTATATTATCTTTTTTTTTTTTTAAACTCCCATCTCTGAACATTTATTCATCTTTATCCTTTTTATCCTTTTCTGGTCTTTCTTCTTGAGAATTTTTCTAAATGTAAGCAGTTTGAGTTAGCTTTCTTCTATAAATATTTATTTTTAATGAAATATTTTATAAAAATATGACTATACACAAGATACAAAAACATTAAAACAAGCATGTGCATATGTGCCTATAAACCAACTGAAAAAATATCACCAAAGTCTTCTGAGAGTCTCTTTCCATTAAGATTTTCTTTTTCTTTTCTTGATTTATTTAAAACAAATATTTAAGTAAATTTTTTTGTTTTTGAGATAACAGTATATTAATGGCATCATGTTTTGTGTATTTTGGGGACACTCAATTGCTGTTCCCTCCCCTGCCACACTCAATATCCACAGCTTCTATTTTTTCGTATAGCTGTAAGTCTTCACCGCTGTATTGTATTCTTTTTAGAACATGCTAAAATTACTTATCTAGTCTTCTGCTTATGCACATTTGAATAGTTCTTGGGTTCCCTGGTTGCTGTATTACAAAGAAATGTTGTTCATGGGAATACATTCTTGTGCATGTGTCTTTGTGCACATGTACATGATCCTCTCTAGGAGTGAAATGGCAGAGTCATAGTATACATTTTTGACTTGATAATGTGACACTAAGTTCTTTGCCAAAATGGTTGAATAACTGGCATTCTAACCATCATGGTGTAAGTGCTATTACTATATATTCTCACCAAACATAACTATACTTGATATTGTTTGATTTCTCAGGTAGGTATTTTTAGATTTTTCTTTACCATTGGATGGGTTTAAAATTGTATTCAACATTCATATTTATTTTTCTGAATTTCTCTGAGTATTGTTAAGATTAAGAGGATTTTTGAATGTTTATATGTCTTTTGATTTTTAAGTGCCTATTTATGTCTTTAGCTAATCTTTTCTATTGATTTTTTATCAATTGGTAGACATTTTTTAGTCCAATATTATTTGACAATAAAGTCAGATAAGTTTGTGTGCTTAAGTTTTCACTATTGTTATAGTTCTTTAGACAGAATTTTTATTTTAATGTTGATGGTTTTATTGAAATTTCATTTACAGATGAAAAAATGTTTTAAAAAACATTTCCCAATCCTGAGGTTAATTTACTCTTTGTTTCTTTTAAAAGCTTTATGATTTCCCTTTCAAATTTAAGTATTCAGTGATCTTTCAAGTGATTTTGTATATGGTGTAAAGTAAGACTTTTTATTATTATCCTTCTTAGTCCTGAACGCACAAATGTGCAGTCTCCTCTCTCTCTCTCTCTCTCTGGATCTGTATGTGTGTGTATGCATTTAATTCATTTGCATTTTATCTTGATATATTTTCTTGATCTCTGATTCCTCTTTTCAGCTGCCTGCTAGAAACTTTCATGTTGATGAACATCACCTTAAATTCACTTTAAACTAACATATAAAATACAGTTGCTTTTCTCACCCTTTCCCTGACCTCATCCCCACATCTAACAAATTCCTGAATCCTCTGAATGTCTCCTTTAATATGAATGTTTATCGGATTATTTTTATTTCTGCTACTACCCATTTCGTACAAGATGACATGTTTGAAAACCTCAGACCCCTGTAATGTTTCAGGTGGATTTTCTGCATCTCTGTTTTTCCTAACCTAATCAGAGGTGCCACCTCTGTACTGGCAATATTTCAAAAGCAGGACTTTCATTCTCTCCAATTACAATACCTTTATTAAATCCTCATTGTTCTCATGCTTAAGAGTCTAGCTCTGAAACTCTCCAGTTTTTCTTGTGTCTAACCCAACTCTGCTTTATCTTCCTTTACAAAATCTCTCTTCTAAATTGTTTTCTCTTTAAACGGTTTGATGCTTTTTATTTTCATTCATTGTTCATTCCATTGTTCCCATTGTTCTGTTGCCTAGAAAACCTAAATCAAACCCTTTCTATCATTCTTTTGGCATTCAAGATTTGCTAGAAATACCAGTTTTAAGTGTTACTGTATTCACTTTAGCACATCATAGTACTTTGCATGTATAGGTAATTAGTAAATATTGGTGGATTAATTAGTAGAGGGATACTAATTTTATGTAATGTAACTGCATTGAAATTATCTTGGATGAACTTTTAAAATTAGATTTTAAAAATTTCTACATAAAAATAAATTTAGTAAAATGATAGATTCTGTGTTTTTCTGAGAGATCCATTTTCTTCTTTTTTTTCATTTTCTATGAAGAGTCTTTCTAAATTTCAGGCAGTTTTTAATGCTAACTCTAAAGGATTAGTTTTGTTTTGTTTTTTTTTTTCCTGTATTTTTCTTGAGTTTCTTCATATTCCTGTGAAAGGAACACTTCCACTTTCTAATAGACTTATTTCCTGTCTATTTTCTATACACAGTCTTAAGTACTAGTGAAAAATGATAGACTAACTATTCAAGCCAGATAAAGAACAGGAAACTTTAAATTCTCTAAGCTACTAATACTGTAGACAGTGATCCTGATATTTTTGATGATTCATGCAAGATAGGGAAAAAAGAAAAGAAAAGGGAATGTCTGTTCAAAGTTCTTCATTAGTCAGTTTTATTTCAGCTGTTAATTTTCAGCTGTTAATTGTTCTCAACTAAAGCAACAGTGCTAAACCAATGGAATGGTGGCTTTGGGGTTCTTAAAAATCTACTGAAAGGCACATCAACCTTTCTTTTTTTCTCTTTTCAAACTTGCAAATAGTTAAGACTCCTCTAAAGCAATCAGAAATAAAATACTTAGAAGTCAAGTAGACTAAAGAACTATTTTTATATTCAGAAACATTTTCGTTTAAGAGAAGAAATACAGAAATAGCAGGATGCCTAGAACTGTGCTGTCCAGTCAATCCTTAAACTGCTAGGATTAGAATAATTCATTTCTTGTAAGTTTTGTTTTATAAAACATGTTTCTTATCTTTTTCTGTTTTCAGTTATCAGCCTGTTACTGTCATCCTGGAAGGAATAGGGAACACATACTGACTGTGTGTTGAAATGAGTTCTCTGGGAATTGAATTCTTCTTAATTTTCTTTAACAAATGATTCTTGAAATGCTTTTTTAAAATGCGCAGTCACATTTCTTAATAGGCATAAAGATAGATTTTAAACTTAGTAATTGGTAGATTTGTACATGTTTTCAACTGTGAAAGGCATTAATGATTTATTCAACCCCCTGATTTTGGAGATTCGTTGAGGATACTTGATCTGTGTGTGTCATACAGAGAAAAGTGTCTGAGTGGGCCAGGACTTCCTTTCTGTTCAAGTCCTTTCAAGATCATTAGCTATTTTAAGCAGTTTACAGTAAACATAACTTCTTCCTCTTAACGTCAAAGATTGTTTCGTATATTTTTATCATTTCTGGTTCTATACATGGATAGTTAAATCAAGCTAAAACATATTTGGTAATATTTTACATTCTTGGTGTTGAATGCTGCTACCTTCAATCTTGATGTAAATTAAATACTGTGTTACTCTGAATGCTATCCTAAATATTTTTTTCTATAAAGAAGTTGTGTTTTTCTCATATTAAACTTTGGTTGTGCTTGTAAGATTATTTGGAAAGAACTCTTATATCACTCCCTGATTGCTACTGAAGAACAGAAATCACTGATGTGGCTCTCTTTATCTTCTTTTAAGTGAGTCACAGGTAAAATATGGAACACGCTTCGTAGTAGTTTTAATACTCCAGAATTGCGTAAGTCATGGGCTGTGATAGGATCTTCCAACACTGTGTTTTATTCTGACCACGCTGCAGCTTTTGTTTTCTGACTGTAAATGCCTCTGTTATTTCAACAGGTTATCAAGACTACAAATAATTGTTAAGTGAGTGTTGTAATTGAGATAATCTACTCTTGGAACTGCAGTAACAGTGGAAATCTTTTGCTCTTTAAATTCTGTGTAAAAATAGTTCCATCCATTTTAAAGAAAAGCCCTCCATTTGGGAAAGAGAAGTTTGTGTCAATGATTTATTTTAATGGAGTAAATTTAAGTAATGAGTCTTCATGCCAAAACTTAAGTCTTCCAGCTTAAAAACAAAAAAAATCACTTTAGGGCTTCCTTGGTGGTCCAGTGGGTAAAGAGTCCGCCTTGTAGTGCAAGGGGCACTAGTTCGATCCCTGGCCTGGGAAGATCCCATATGCCTCAGAGCAGCTGGACCAGTGTGCCCAATTAAGAGCCAGTGCTCTGGAGGGCATGCATCCAGAGCTGGTGCTCTGCAGCAAGAGAGGTCACTGCACTGGGAGGCCCACACAGGCCAAAGAATAAAGATGGAGGAAAATAAAAAACTAGTAAAAGGGGTTAAAGTTAAAAAAAAAAAATCACTTTATAGGAGAAATTAGATTAACCTCTTGAAATAGTGCAGAGTTACTTTTCTTAGAGACTGCATGATTTATAACAGAGTACTGTGAGTAAATACCGAATGATATTCCACCCATATTTAAACACTTAGACAGTGGCATGGAAGAGAATTAATGAAAAATATAATAGGACAAATACACTAGTGAATATAATCTCCAGCTATTTATTCCTGTCTCCCTCTTCAACCATAGGCACAATTTCACCCATATTCCCTTCCACCATCAGAGGACAGCTTTCTACAGAGTGCCAGCTACCTTAGCTCCTTAAAGGGAGATCAGTAATAGGCATTCATAGTGAAAAAATCTCATGTATATACAGTTCAGTGGACGACAAAGGGGACTAACCTTGAAAGATCTAGTTGGAATGCAGAACTGATAAGGATCCTTATCCATTTGTCAACCTTTAAGCAGCCTGTTCCAAGGAGTAGACCTGATCCATCCAAACATACTGAATCTTAGAAATTTGTGCATACTGTGTATTTTATTATAATATCCATTCCTTCATTCCTACTCTGTCCCACATCAAATCTATATCCTCTTTGTTTATCCTGGCACATGCCTTACAGAAACCTAATTGTCTTATATAAATGACTGTTAAACTGAATGGTTAATCACATTAATGTCATTTTACCTTTTATTGTTATGAAGTATCTCATCCTTCTTGCACTGGTCAATGTTTCTTTTATCTTTTAAACAGTGAAAGCAAATCAGTGCCATGAGGTTTCTATCAAATTATTTTAAATTTGAAGAAGAGTAGTTCAGAATACTCATATGGTGACATACATAATTTATTTTGTATATTCTATTTCTCAAATGCAAGATAATCATATGGTTAATTTGTGGAAGGAAATTCAATATTCATAGCCTAAAGATTTCCATATAGTATAATAAATCTACATATGCAATTATATACCTGCTTATGTAGGCTATTATATACTTCCTGTTGCATGCCGTAAGTCTGCCCAAATGTAATTTTTTAATGACTAGCTTTGCTCCCAGAAGTATATGGTTTCTTTTTGAAGCCATACCCTCTGTCATTTGACCATCTGTAATTTGTTCATATTTGCGGAATGGTAATCATTTCTATATTCATAAATTATTGAATAAGGCTTAATTGAATATATGATAAAGCAGAGGCAGGATATATATATTATGCAAATACTATGTAAGCTCTACTTTAGTATATCTTAAGCCATCACAGTGGATGAGCAAAAATTAGGCTTCTAATCAATGTGATTAAAATTGAAAAGTTTTGTTGGTTACTGCAGGTATCCTCCAGGTTCAAATATGTTGTCTGTTTACTAAAATTAGAGAGATGAAGTGCACTTAATGTTATCACTTGTCCTAAAACTTTAATAAATTGACTTAATAAAATTCAGTGTGTCTAATGCAGACAGAGAACTGAGTCTGTCTTCTGTTATGTGCTTTTGGCACAAAAATTACCTGTGATACTCCGTCACAGATGGTTTAATTATTATTGTTATTTAATATTAGTTGTTACAGCAACGTGTAACTCAGGTACTTTTTGAAAAAAGGTTTTGATCTGTTATATTGCTTTGGAAGAGGTCTGAGTTTTACTTTCCCTAAATTTTATTCTGATATCTTTATTTCCGTCATCTACTTTGACTTTCAGAACTGGTTGAATTGAAATATCATGTTCAATTTATAAAGGAAGAAAATGAAGACTTGGTGAATTTTACTTAACCAGGGTCACAATGCTAGTAAATTTTACTTGTGCATTGAACCCCAAACTGTCTCACTCCAATTGCTATTCTTTGACCACCAAGGCGTGTTTGTTTCTTTAATAAAGATTTCTAGAATTTCTTCTGCCACATAGGCATTCTTTTAAATGTTGAAATAAAAATATGAATTACTCAGTGCTGTTACTGTTCCTGTCTTGTTGGGGATACCAAGGAAGTAAATGTCATATAAAAGATTTATTTTTAAAATATATGGCGTAATTCTTATGAGAAATATATGAATTACAATCATGAAGTTAAGACACATGGATATAAAAACTTAAATATGTGTGACTAGTATTTATTTTTCTTGTGATTGTTTATTTTACCCACAAGAAAAGTAAAATAAATATTATAGTGTATATTAATGTATTTCTTTGTATATTCTCAACTACTTTTTGAAAATAAAATATACAGTAGTCATTCTTAGGGACATCTGACCAACTTTTTAACTCAAAATTATTCTGTAGTATCTTATTGGTAGCCAGTGATGTCTTCTGTAAAGAATGCCATATAGATCTTTCCCTCTGTAACAGTGGTGTATTTTATTTATCTCTCATGCTATATAGTATAGGCATGAACTTCTAAATCCTCTAATGGTCAAAGGAGTTCAAAGTTCTGTTGAGAGGACCTTTCTCTTTATAACAAGAGAAATAAATACAAATGCCTATCAGGGCTAACCTGGTAACATAGATGTGTAAGCTGGACCAATACGAAGAAAATTGCAAGAACCAGAGAACTGGCTTCAAGAGGCTACCCATGTGCATTCTTAGCCCTTGATCCTTTCTGTCTTTACAACCTACAACAGCAGGTTGAACCCTTCAACATCGCATCTCTCTGGTTTCTTCTGTGGTTATATGCCTCTGACTTTTATCTCGCTCTTCCACTTTTGAGAGCTCTTTATGATTGCATTGAACCTACCTGAGTAATCCAGGGTACTCTCCCCATCTCAAGGCCCGCTGATTAGCAACCTAAAGCCCCTTTGCAAGCTTAATTCCATCTGCAACTTTAATTCCCCTTTGTCACATAACCTCCTATTCACAGCTTCTGGGAATTAGTATGTAGATATATTCTGGAGCCATTATTTGTCTACAGTACTTAATCTTTTATTTTTGGTTCCTTTATTTGTAAAATGAGATTGTTGTGAAGATTGTTAATCATTGTTGTTAACAAAAACAATAATTTATAGTAAGTGCCTTTCTAATGACTGGTGTATAGTAGTTGGCATTCAATTGGTGGTATTTGCTGTTACTTCTTATTTCCTGCATTGCCTTTCCTATTATGCTCCTGCTTCTTATTCTGTATTTCAGAAATCAGTCTTCACAGGTCTTCTTTGGTGATTAGAAGTTTCAGATGCGTTGCTTTCAATACTAATAAGCATGTGAAAGTGAAAGTGTTAGCTGCTCAGTCCTGTCTCTTTGCGATCCCACTGACTGTAGCCCACCAGGCTTCTCTGTCCATGGAATTCTCCAGGCAAGAATACTGGAGTGGGTAGCTATTTCCTTCCCCAGGGGATTTTCTGACCCAGGGATCAAACTCTAATCTCCCACATTGTGAGCAGACGCTATTATTTTAGCCACCAGGGAAGCCCAACCAGTAAGCATACCAAAAGGCTTAAATATATTGGAAATTTTGAGACCTTAAAAAATTAAGTTGCTTATATGTACAATCCTCTAATTCTCTATCCTATATCCTAGTGTTTCTGTTCCATGAAACTATACCCGTGTTTTCAAACAGGTGTCAGAACACCTGGAGGGTTTGGTAAACTTAGATTCTTGGGCTTTATCCACAGAATAGGCTCGTTAGGACTAGGGAAGAACCTGAGAGATAGCATTTCCAGTGTCCCAAGGGATATTGAATGCTGTTGGTCTGGAACCACTGTCCTTCAAGAACCACTGCTTTAGACATAACCATGAAGAAAGTAGGGTTTATTTGACTTCCTTCCTGTGTTCAGTTAAGTGTATCTCTGTATTTTCTTTTGTTTTGGTTGTTAGCTCCTTAAATACTGATAAGACCTGGGTGGTGGTAGAAAGTGTTAATTTTTCATGGAAATGCATAAGTATTTTTTAAAATCCCAGAATGCAAGTATGGTCTCTAAAACATTGTAATTTGAAGTGAGGCAAGCTATAATCATTGAGTAGATACAAAAAAACTTAAGGTTAGATATAACGAAGTCTATCTGACCAGAATCCATTTGGATTTTTTTGCTTATTTCCTATCTTTTTTTCAGTCAGTTAAGCAGGCAGTTTTCACTTGTGAAAATCATAAAACTAAATGGGTCTCCATCTAATTGTGTTACTGCTTCACAAATCAAGTGCCTTTTTAATAACATTGTCTGAAAGTTACTAAACATAGTGCTTTTATTTTTCAACATGATGTTTATGCATGAAAAATAAAATGTTAAATTAATAATGCTGTTTGACACATCCTTGAAATTGTCCTTTTGTTATAGTACTATAAAATACCTAACAAGTTGTGTCATTTTTTAAGCTCAGATTTACTTTGTTGTAGAACCCTATAAGTTTCTTTCTTTCTTTTTTCTTTTTTTTTAAATTCATGTGACCCTCTTTTTTTTAAAAAAAAAAAAAAAACTTTTATTTATTTATTTTCGGCTGTGCTGGGACTTTGTTGATGTGTGGGTTTAGCTGCTCTGCGGTACGTGGGATCTTCCTGGATCAGGGATTGAACCTGGGTCTCCTGCATTGGCAGACGGGTTCTTATCCACTGAGCCACAAAGGAAGCCCCCCTCATAAGTTTCTTAAACTTATTTCATCTCTATAAAGTATATTAGGATGGCACAGGTCAAATTTTCTGTATTTATCTAGTGGTAGAGACTGATATCTTAAAGAGAGGAAAAAAGATGTCAGAAAAGTCTCCTTAAAACCTTGAGACATGTTGTTAACAAGTTCAGCTGCACAGAATCAAATGTCTTTTTCTTTTTCTTTTGTGAATATGCTTTTTAAAGAAATTTAAGGCCATTGCATTGTTTGGACTATAGCACAGAATCAAATGCACTGTTGAAATACTTTGAACTTTTCAGTGATTTAAACTCTGTAAGTCAAGCATTCTTTCTCAAGACTTTTAAACTCAGTCTGGAGTTGGATTTTATAAATCCAATTTGTGTCTCATTTCCTAGAAGACTGTCCCTTATATTAGAATTAATTCATTGCTAGTGAATTGTATTTGTTGTAGTATTAATGTTGATTGATAGATCTTGGTGAGACACAGCTCCCAGAAGTCTGATATGCACAAGAATCTCTAGATTTTAGGGTATACACCAGTGATTTGTAAATGTCAGTGAACCTAGGAATCATTTGGTTAACTTCTTAAAAATCTAGGTCCAAAGATCTCACTACTCAGAGATGATGACTCTCTAAATCTTAAGTAGAATCTAGAAATTCTGATTTATAGCATTTATTTTGCATGATTCAAATGCAGATTATTTAGGGACCCCACTCTGAGAAGCACTGATCTAGGTTATAGCAATGGTGGGCATAGATTTCATGAGAGAAAGAGTGAATCATTGAAGATGGAAAATGGACAAAGGCCAACATATTATGAAAAGGAAGAAGAAAGGTCAAGAGCCTGACCTACAAGGGGTGTGTGTGTGTGTGTGTGTGTGTGTGTGTGTGTGTGTGTGTGTGTGAGCATATATAAGGAAATGGATTGGGGAAGACCAAGAAATGAGTCTTGAGTAAGACTGATAATTATGAAATAAATCGAATAAAATGAGCCTCAAAATGAGAATGGCCAATGAGTATACAGTGAACTAGAAACTTCCATTGTTGTTGTACCAAGGCAGTTCAGTGTCAAAAAACAAACCAGTCACCTGTTTTGTGATTTTGTTAATAAAAAAACCCCAAGTTTCTTAAACTTATTTCATCTCTATAAAGTATATTAGGATGGCACAGGTCAAATTTTCTGTATTTATCTAGTGGTAGAGACTGATATCTTAAAGAGAGGAAAAAAGATGTCAGAAAAGTCTCCTTAAAACCTTGAGACATGTTGTTAACAAGTTCAGCTGCACAGAATCAAATGTCTTTTTCTTTTTCTTTTGTGAATATGCTTTTTAAAGAAATTTAAGGCCATTGCATTGTTTGGACTATAGCACAGAATCAAATGCACTGTTGAAATACTTTGAACTTTTCAGTGATTTAAACTCTGTAAGTCAAGCATTCTTTCTCAAGACTTTTAAACTCAGTCTGGAGTTGGATTTTATAAATCCAATTTGTGTCTCATTTCCTAGAAGACTGTCCCTTATATTAGAATTAATTCATTGCTAGTGAATTGTATTTGTTGTAGTATTAATGTTGATTGATAGATCTTGGTGAGACACAGCTCCCAGAAGTCTGATATGCACAAGAATCTCTAGAATTTAGGGTATACACCAGTGATTTGTAAATGTCAGTGAACCTAGGAATCATTTGGTTAACTTCTTAAAAATCTAGGTCCAAAGATCTCACTACTCAGAGATGATGACTCTCTAAATCTTAAGTAGAATCTAGAAATTCTGATTTATAGCATTTATTTTGCATGATTCAAATGCAGATTATTTAGGGACCCCACTCTGAGAAGCACTGATCTAGGTTATAGCAATGGTGGGCATAGATTTCATGAGAGAAAGAGTGAATCATTGAAGATGGAAAATGGACAAAGGCCAACATATTGATGAAAAGGAAGAAGAAAGGTCAAGAGCCTGACCTACAAGGGGTGTGTGTGTGTGTGTGTGTGTGTGTGTGTGTGTGTGAGCATATATAAGGAAATGGATTGGGGAAGACCAAGAAATGAGTCTTGAGTAAGACTGATAATTATGAAATAAATCGAATAAAATGAGCCTCAAAATGAGAATGGCCAATGAGTATACAGTGAACTAGAAACTTCCATTGTTGTTGTACCAAGGCAGTTCAGTGTCAAAAAACAAACCAGTCACCTGAAGAATAACATCTGTGTCTGATACTTAGTCTGTTTCAATAAACAAAGCTCGGGTAGAGTTTTTATTGAAGAAGCTATGTCTAAGTGGGTTGATACATTACTTTGAGATTATATAATACAGAAAGTAAGTAGAGAGTAGAAATTTGGATGAGAAAAGTAGATTTGGACAGTAGCCACAGCATAATCATGATTCAATGAAGGACTTTAAAAATTAAAGGAACTACTTGAGTATATTTATAAAAAGCTGAGAAAAGAGCAAAGAGAAATGAAATACTAAAGATACAGAACACATTGATGACAGATGAAATGAGGAAAGCAGGTAGTAAAGCAAGTAGCACTGAGTTGGCCATGAAAAGGTGAGGTGAACTCATCATTCAAGAAATAATGAAAAGCCATAGCAGTATAGGTGTGCACATAAATTTATAGCTTGGCAACATGTTAAAGGAAGTGGTATCTGATTTCTTTTCTCTTTTTTTGATAAAGTTTGAGCAAAGAGGCTTACTGTGTATGTGAGTTTGAAGAAGAGCCAGTGTAAAGAAATCAAAGTTACAAGCAAGAGGGCAATCTAGGTTCCTTCCAGCAGCTGTGAGGTTTAAAGTAAATAAAGAGTTGGTTCAGTGGAGCTTTCTGTGAAGTGCAAAAGCAGCAGGCGAGGGGGAATTTTAAGTTATCATCCTTGGAAGAAGTCACACTTTTGTCCACAAAGAATTAACTCTCATAGGAATTGTCTTCTTGGGCAAGTTTTTAGACATTGGACCTCAGGCAATAAAGTCGTATAATCCTTGAAAGACAAGAAACAAGTGAGATCATTGTCTGATTGTCCCAGTTTACAGCTTGGAAGTAGTATACAAGCCTGGCACAGAATGGGGAACCCTAACCAGAATCCAGCACTTTCACTGAGATGTCTTATGTCAGGAGACTGAGATCAAAGTTGAGGGGCTGAAGTGGTGAGAATTTGTGGGGAAGAAAGTGTAGAGAAAAACACACAAAGACAGCTCCAGAGATTTGCAGAAAGAGCCTTGCAGATTGGCATATACACCTGTGAAACTCCAAGAGGCAGGATAAAGAATCACTAGAAAGCAGCAGGACAAATAATTCTCAGAATTTACCCAGTGCTCAGACTTATTTGCGTTTCCATCAGCCAATATAGAGAGCCTTCATTATACACAGAGTATTAGGTAGAGTTCTCAGAATGACATTGTCTTACTGAATGAGTACACTGGCCTTATTTTAAAGCCCAAAGCTTAAAACCAACACTTCAGGGGATCATATTGAATCACATATAATAGTGCGCCCTCCCACCTCAAGCTTAAGACTCTTTAAAGAGATACAACAAAATCCAGCACCGAAAAACATAAAACCCACTCTGTTTAGCATTCAATAAAAAATTATATTGCATGCAGAGGCAGGAAACTATGAACTATAACTAGTAGTTGGAAAAAATAATCAAAGAAACATACCCCGGAAAGACAGAGATGATGAAGTTTGCAAGCAAAGTTGTTTAACAGCTATTATATGCTTATGTGCCATATGCTCAAGAGAAAAATAAAATTGTGAGCATGATAAGGAAAGACATGGAAGACAAATATGAACCAGATGGGAACTTGTAGGGATATTTCTATTGCTATGAAGTCGTAGCCATAGAAAGTATGAAAACGGAAACAAAAAGAGGGAGAAAAAAAAAAAAACCATGAAAGACAATGAACAGAGTCTCAGTGAGCTATGGTTCAGTATCAAAGAGCCTAACATGTAATCAGGGTCCCAAAGGACAAGAGAAGGAAAACAGAAAAAAAAAGTTTAGAAAAAAAAAAAATGGCTAGGCTTCCCTGGTGGTCCGGTGGGTAAAGAGTCTGCCATGCACTGCAAGGGGCGCCGGTCCGGAAAGATCCCACATGCCGCAGAAAGGCTGGACTGGTGTGTCCAATTAGGAGCTAGCGCTCAGGAGCATATGCGCCCAGAGCCCATGCTCTGCTACAGGAGAGGCCACTGCAATGGGAGTCCCACACAGGCCAAAGAACAAAGATGGATGAAAATAAATAAATGAAAGACCAATTAAAGTGGCCAAAAATTTACACGAAAAAATGGCTCAATATTTTCCAAATTTGTTGAAAACCAGAAAGCCACAAATCCAAAGGACAGTGAATTCCAAATGAAACAAATGGAAATTAAACCTCACCAAGATACAATCATAGGGGCTTTCCTGGTGGATATGATAGGAAAGAATCTGCCTGCAGTGCAGGAGACCCATGTTTAATTCCTAGGTTGGGAAGATCCCCTGGAGGAGGAAATGGCAATCCGTACCAGTATTATTGCCTGGAGAATCCCATGGATAGAGGAGCCTGGTGGAGTACAGTTCATGGGGTCACAAAGAGTTAAGCATGACTAAGTGACTAAACAGGAAAAGTTACAATCATAATAAAGTAACTGAATATCAATGATAAAAGAAAGTGTTCAAAGCAGTGAAAGGAAAAAGGCATAGCCCATTTTCTGCTCTTAGGAGAGAATGTTCACAATAGAGACTTGACTTCTGTTTTACCATTTGGTGTGCAGAGACAGTCAGCAACATTCAGAGCTTGTTGAATGGGAGTTTAGCAATGGCAGGAATCTTCCAGAGGTTATGCAGAACAGCATTTGGGGAAATTAGGGAGAGGGAAGGGAGTCATTGAGTAGAATGTGAAGCTAAGAGGGACCCTCTGGTGTCTGAGGATTATCAGAATTGTAAGGAATAGCCTCAATGTCCTTGCTTTGGTTTATGACATTTTGATGTTAGAAGTGGGTGAGAATTTCATCCAGTCCTAGTGTGTCCTCAGGACAATGATGTGCTTTACTGCAACATTTGCACAGGGATGGCAGAAATCAAGTTTTAGCTGTTCTTGTAAAGTTTTAGTAGAAAGAAGGTTCTCTTTGTCTTGATATTCTGTGTATGAGTACAGAATATTAGTATGTACATTTAGAAAAACATAAGGATATTCAAGTTTATGTTCTCATGGCAAAGCACAGTGCTGGCCCATAGCTTGGGTTTTAGTAAGACATTTAATAGACTTTTTCATGCTCTCTTAATTGGTGGCATTTCTTTAATACCAGAAACAAACTGAGATTTTAAAAAACCCATGACAAACCCCACATATTATTTAACATTCAAGCACAACCGAAGTGGCCTGAAGTTAAATAATTGTATAGCAGAGCCTCATGAAAATATTATTTGTAGTCTATGGGAGATGATGCGTCTGACCTACTTTGTATGTATTATGAACAGTAATTAAAAAAATGTCCTGCACTTTATAAAATGTTCTGTAAATGCATCTCTTCTATAAATACCATGTTGATTTTTAAAAGTAGGTCATTGTGTTTTGGTTCTTCCAAACTTGAATAAAATCGAGAAAAACCTACAAGAGCCTTGTTGAAAAAAAGAAGTGTTCATTGTTACATTCTTGCTATTCATTGTGTGAACTTTATAAGCAGGGGCTGCATGAGGCCCAGAGTTCTAGAAGACAGAGTTTCTGTCCTTTCAGAACAAACACATGGGTCAGTATTAATGGTCACATCCGTATTTGAAAAGTACATGTGATTATGCAAATTATATTCCCTTAACTGTGAATATGAGAGGCAGATATGGCAGTGGGCATCTTATCAACATGATGTAGAAAACATTTCCCTGGTGGCTCAGATGGTAAAGAATCTTCCCGCAATGCAGGAGACATTGGTTTGATCCCTGGGTCGGGAAGATCCCCTGGAGGGGGAAATGGCAACCCACTCCAGTATCTTGCCTGGAAAATCCCATGCATAGTGAAGCCTGGCAGGCCCTGGTCCGTGGGGTCGTAAAGACATGCGTGAGCAACTAGCATACTTAGTGACTAAACAACAACAAATACAAAAGATTTTAAGCCTTTGGATAGTTAGGATTTACTTCTGGAAACAGGGAGTGGCATTTAAACAGTGTTTGGAAGTTGAGAGACGGGCAAATGTTTCAGTGAGTTGCGAAAGCCCGAACTAATAGAATTTAGGGTTAGTTTTGGAACAGAGAGCAAGAGCACAACAGGATGAACGGAGCCAGATTGTGAAGACCTGAGAATGCCAGACTAACAAGTTTGAGCTACATCTGGGAAAAAAAAAAAAATAGAAAACCACTCTGAAGTGATGAATTTACCTGTGACGAATAGTTTTAGAGCCTTGCTTTAGGAGAACATAAGTTTTTGTTATTGGTGGATCACTGGAAACTTACGACGTCAGGTGGGCCTATTTGTGCTGTTGTGGTACTCTAGGTATAGTGTGCTAATGGCCTGAGGAGTGGAACACAGTGTGAAAGAGAATGGAAGGGTGGGTGTGAGCACATTGCTGTAAACTGTTTATCCTATACAACAAAATGAGTGAATCCTTAGATTGATGAGTTGCTGCTTCATTGCTTCCTTCAAGAGTAGTTTAATTATTTCTGTAACTAGTTATTTTCCTAATAAATGCTATTAATTTTAATTTTAGTGTAAATGTGCATATTGTTTCTATTTATATTGTTTTTAATATTGCGTTTTGTATTCCTGTATTGGAAAATGATCATTTAGGAATGATTAATTTATGGAGCAGAACATGGAAAATTATTTAACCTATTAGGCAGTGTTTATGAATTTATAATAATAATGATTTGCATATAAAACTGTCTTTTACATGGTCACACAGCTGTGAAACTCATCTCATAAATCAAAAAGGGTACTAATTGTATTTTTACCTCTCCTAAACAAGGTTTACTCTTCAGTTACTATCTATGTCTGACTCCTGTTTGCTGACTAGATTGGGCTCTCTACTCTAGCCCTTCTCCTTTTCGGTCCCCTGTCAACCATGTCCATTTTCTAAATTGATGGGGCTCCCCTGGAGGAAATGGTCTGTGAAGGACATTTGGGCACTCAGGACCCTGTAACCAGGGCAGGCAAGAAGGGAGCAGGACTCTGTAACCAGGGCCGGTAGAGGTGAACAGAAAATTGGATTCTGGCTGTCCTTGCCTTCCAGGAAGAATGGGGCACTTTGTCCACTGACTGTTTGGTTTGTTTTAACTCCTTACAGTAGGCTAGTTTATTGCAATTCCCATATAAGTAGTACCAGCCTTTATTGTACTTTCTTGTAGGAGTAATATATCCATATTTATTATATTAATTTCTACTCTAATCTCGTTCATCAGTTATCTCATTTATTTTGATCCCAACTGCCATTTCTTTTTACTCTCATAGCTGCATTACTGCTTCCTTTTCCTTTTGTGGTATAATGAATATGGCTTCCCTTATGGCTCAGGGGTAAAAAATCCACTTGCCAATGCATAAGATACGGGTTTGATCCCTGGGTCAGGAAGATCCCCCTGGAGAGGGTAATGGCAACCCACTCCAGTACTCTTTCCTGGAAAATCCCATGGACAGAAAAGCGGGGCCAGCTACAGTCCACGGGGTTGCAAAGAGTTGGATACAACTGAGCAACTAAACAATAATAGCAGTATAGTAAATGCATAATGTTGTACACTATTTTTAGAGAAGAACTCATAGTGTTTTCTGGAGGTATCTACTAATTAACCTTTACAGAATACCTGTGAGGTAGATAGGGCTGGATAAGAGTATTTAGCACACTATATACACTAGACCATGTTGTCTCTCTGTTATGACAGAGAGTTCTTATGTTAAAATGTTTATACACTAAGGACAGAAATTTGTAGAGGTTGATGTAAATCAAACCTCTTTACAAAATATGGACTTGCTTGTGGCATAAAATAACAATTGTAAAGCATGGTTTATCAGCTCATGTTGTTTAAAGAAATATTTCAGATCCACACACTGAATCTCTTTTAGATAGGTTTGTCCTCTTCATCTTGTCTTTTAGGGAGCCATGTTAGGTGGGAGCAGTGAGCTACAGAACTGGGATTGCAACAAAGGACAAGCTCTGGCTCTTGACAGCATGATTAAAATATTACAGGCAAGTTCCTCTGGCATGGGTATAACTCATATATATTCATATACATGTATATAATAGCTTAGTTTACATATGTAATTAGTATTTCTCAGTTGATACCCTGCTAATATTTAGTGAAACCAAGGCAAGAATTTATGCTCTCGTGGAACTTGACGTGATTGTCCCCTTGCGCCTTTTTTTTGAACAAAATCATGCTGACTTTCTGACTTAAGGGAGGAAGCTTCACTATGTTTCTTAGTTGAAAGAAGGGCTAATCCTAAGAAGCCTTAATATTTCCCCTACGGTATCATATGTGTCCTCTGAGAAATAGCAAATAAGTGACATAGAATGGGAAAGCTGGCAAGGAAGGTCTTCCTGTCCCTTTCCTTTTCTTTTGACTCAATTTATGCATGCTACCTTTCTCTTCCTACTCCCCTTTCTACTTCTTATAGCTGTTGAGCAAAGAGGAAAGTACTTTTCTTGGATTCCCATTCTGTCTATATATATAAAGACAGATTAATTTTTGAGTGTATCAGAGAAGCTTGGGAGCTGAAAGAAAATTGAGTCTGTGTGTAAGTACATGGCTGCTACTCTGAAACACTTCCATCAGGATTACAGTAGAGAGAGAGATATGGTAGTCCTGGAATCCATATGATAATGGGTGCATGTGTAGGGATATGGGCTCTAGGCTGGCGCTAGGGGACGCTAGTGGTAAAGAAGCTGCCTCACAATGCAGGAGACATAAAAGACACAGGTTCTATCCCTGGGTCAGGACCATCCCCTAGAGGAGGGCATCCAGTATTCTTGCCTGGAGAATCCCAGGGACAGAGGAGCTTTGTGGGCTATAGTTCATAGAGTTGCAAAGAACTGGACTCAACTGAAGCAATTTAGCATACAATATGGATGCACGCATTTGGGCTCTGGGTTGATGGGAGGTGTTCTCTTATCACTGTGATTGAAGAAAAGTGCTTCTTTTTTGGTAAGGACTTATGAGAAGTAGGATTCTAATATTAGTATTATATAAGGAAGGCCCTGATTCTTGACTTCAAGTGCCGAGCATAAGGGAGTTCTTTGAAGTCAGTAAGAGGGAGAGTGATGTAGTAAAATGAAATTAAAGGAAAGCTAACTTGTCAGCCATTTAACCTCAGACAACCTTCCTTTTGGGCTCCAGAACTCCATTTCACATGCATTTAGAGGCAATGTTTATTGAGAGGTAGTGGAGATTATGTTCTTTATATGCCTAAGGTACAGATTATTACTGAATAGGCAAAAGACTAAAGATTGTTTTCTTTGCCATTAGACCCTAAAGCTCAGTCCTAACACCCTGTCTGTGCCTTGACTTTCTGACTTAAGGGAGGAAGCTTCACTATGTTTCTTAGTTGAAAGAAGGGCTAATCCTAAGAAGCCTTAATATTTCCCCTACGGTATCATATGTGTCCTCTGAGAAATAGCAAATAAGTGACATAGAATGGGAAAGCTGGCAAGGAAGGTCTTCCTGTCCCTTTCCTTTTCTTTTGACTCAATTTATGCATGCTACCTTTCTCTTCCTACTCCCCTTTCTACTTCTTATAGCTGTTGAGCAAAGAGGAAAGTACTTTTCTTGGATTCCCATTCTGTCTATATATATAAAGACAGATTAATTTTTGAGTGTATCAGAGAAGCTTGGGAGCTGAAAGAAAATTGAGTCTGTGTGTAAGTACATGGCTGCTACTCTGAAACACTTCCATCAGGATTACAGTAGAGAGAGAGATATGGTAGTCCTGGAATCCATATGATAATGGGTGCATGTGTAGGGATATGGGCTCTAGGCTGGCGCTAGGGGACGCTAGTGGTAAAGAAGCTGCCTCACAATGCAGGAGACATAAAAGACACAGGTTCTATCCCTGGGTCAGGACCATCCCCTAGAGGAGGGCATCCAGTATTCTTGCCTGGAGAATCCCAGGGACAGAGGAGCTTTGTGGGCTATAGTTCATAGAGTTGCAAAGAACTGGACTCAACTGAAGCAATTTAGCATACAATATGGATGCACGCATTTGGGCTCTGGGTTGATGGGAGGTGTTCTCTTATCACTGTGATTGAAGAAAAGTGCTTCTTTTTTGGTAAGGACTTACGAGAAGTAGGATTCTAATATTAGTATTATATAAGGAAGGCCCTGATTCTTGACTTCAAGTGCCGAGCATAAGGGAGTTCTTTGAAGTCAGTAAGAGGGAGAGTGATGTAGTAAAAATGAAATTAAAGGAAAGCTAACTTGTCAGCCATTTAACCTCAGACAACCTTCCTTTTGGGCTCCAGAACTCCATTTCACATGCATTTAGAGGCAATGTTTATTGAGAGGTAGTGGAGATTATGTTCTTTATATGCCTAAGGTACAGATTATTACTGAATAGGCAAAAGACTAAAGATTGTTTTCTTTGCCATTAGACCCTAAAGCTCAGTCCTAACACCCTGTCTGTGCCTTGTTTGGAGAACCTTGGCCTGGGTAGGTCCTGTTCTCAGTTCATCTGCTCCCTCCCTGTTACCCCCCAGCCGCCTTGGCTTTGGATGGCAATTTGATTCCTAACCAGCTCTGCAGGATTCTGCAGAGTGGATCCAGTTAGTGGGGTCAGCACCATGTCAAACTGTCATTTTGTGTTGGTACAGAGAAATAATTGCTGCTTTGTGCCTTAAAATGTGGTTGAACATTTGCAAACGTGGATTTCTCTTGCCTACTCTAATTCTCTTAAAGTTTCAAAATATGAAACCACTGTTATATAAATTTTTTTCTTGAAAGTTTGATTTCCTTAAGTAGCAGAGTATTTTTTTTTTGAAAAGATTTGCTCAAATAATTTGCTGCAAAAAGTATGGAAAGTAGATTTTGAAATTACTGTTAAGTCCTAAACATCTAACATAACTATGATGGCTATATTAGCATTTTCTAGATTTTCAAAGTATGTTTCATAGTTGTAATCATAGTATAAGTAAGCTATCATACCCAGTTTAAAAATCTAGGTGTTTTACGATAATAAAGTTTTCCCACTTCATTTTGACATTTTTTGTGTGATTATAATTTTAAGACTGGAAATCATACTTGAGTTATAGTTAACTTAGTAACTCACTTGATTTTAGACTTTTTTCTCTTCAGTTATGCATAAGTGAAGTGTTAGTCACTCAGTTGTATCCGACTCTTTGCAACCCCATAAACTGTAGCCCTCCAGGCTTTTCTGTCCATGGGATTCTCCAGGCAAAAGAACAGACAACCCACAGAATGAGAGAAAATTATAGCAAATGAAACAACAGACAAAGAATTAATCTCCAAAATCTACAAGCAACTCAGACAACTCAGCACCGGAAAAATGAACAACCCAATCAAAAAATGGGAAAAGGACCTAAACAGACACCTCTCCAAAGCGGACATACAGATGGCCCAAAAGCACATGAAACGATGCTCAACTTCACTAATAATTAGAGAAATGCAAATCAAAACTACAATGAGATATAACCTCACACCCGTCGATGCCTAAACAGACACTTTCATCTAGGCAAAAGACTAAAGATTGTTTTCTTTGCCATTAGACCCTAAAGCTCAGTCCTAACACCCTGTCTGTGCCTTGTTTGGAGAACCTTGGCCTGGGTAGGTCCCGTTCTCAGTTCATCTGCTCCCTCCCTGTTACCCCCCAGCCGCCTTGGCTTTGGATGGCAATTTGATTCTAACCAGCTCTGCAGGATTCTGCAGAGTGGATCCAGTTAGTGGGGTCAGCACCATGTCAAACTGTCATTTTGTGTTGGTACAGAGAAATAATTGCTGCTTTGTGCCTTAAAATGTGGTTGAACATTTGCAAACGTGGATTTCTCTTGCCTACTCTAATTCTCTTAAAGTTTCAAAATATGAAACCACTGTTATATAAATTTTTTTCTTGAAAGTTTGATTTCCTTAAGTAGCAGAGTATTTTTTTTTTGAAAAGATTTGCTCAAATAATTTGCTGCAAAAAGTATGGAAAGTAGATTTTGAAATTACTGTTAAGTCCTAAACATCTAACATAACTATGATGGCTATATTAGCATTTTCTAGATTTTCAAAGTATGTTTCATAGTTGTAATCATAGTATAAGTAAGCTATCATACCCAGTTTAAAAATCTAGGTGTTTTACGATAATAAAGTTTTCCCACTTCATTTTGACATTTTTTGTGTGATTATAATTTTAAGACTGGAAATCATACTTGAGTTATAGTTAACTTAGTAACTCACTTGATTTTAGACTTTTTTCTCTTCAGTTATGCATAAGTGAAGTGTTAGTCACTCAGTTGTATCCGACTCTTTGCAACCCCATAAACTGTAGCCCTCCAGGCTTTTCTGTCCATGGGATTCTCCAGGCAAAAGAACAGACAACCCACAGAATGAGAGAAAATTATAGCAAATGAAACAACAGACAAAGAATTAATCTCCAAAATCTACAAGCAACTCAGACAACTCAGCACCGGAAAAATGAACAACCCAATCAAAAAATGGGAAAAGGACCTAAACAGACACCTCTCCAAAGACGACATACAGATGGCCCAAAAACATGTGAAACGATGCTCAACTTCACTAATAATTAGAGAAATGCAAATCAAAACTACAATGAGATATAACCTCACACCCGTCAGAATGGCCATCATCCACAAATCGACAGACAACAAATGCTGGAGAGGATGTGGAGAAAAGGGAACCCTCCTGCATTGCTGGTGGGAGTGTAAATTGATACAGCCTCTGCGGAAGACAGTCTGGAGAGTTCTTAAAAAACTAAAAATAGAAGCACCCTACGACCCAGCAATCCCCCTCTTAGCCTTATACCCTGATGAAATCAAATCTGAAAGAAGCACCTGTACCCCAATGTTCATTGTAGCTCTCTATACAATAGCTAGAACATGGAAGGAACCTAGATGCCCATCGACGAACGAATGGATCCAAAAGCTCTGGTACATATATACAATGGAATACCACGCAGCTGTAAAGAGAAATGCAGAAGAATCAGCCCTAATGAGGTGGCTGGATCTAGAACGTATCCTAAAAAGTGAAGACAGTCAGAAAGAGAAGGACAAATACAGTATATTAACACATATATATGGAATCTAGTAGGATGGTGATGATGGCACATGCAGTGAAGTGACAGAAAGACAGACATGGACAGTGGACATATGGACATTGTGGAGAATGAACAGTGGGTGAGAGGCATAAAGGAAGTAGCATGAAGGCCTGTATTATCATAGGTGAAGAAAATAGCTATAGTCATTGCTCTGTGAGAAAAGGAGATCCTTCAGGGATGCGGTGTGATGGTCGGAAGGGGTGGGAAGGGGGGGATATACATATGACTAATCTGGGAGCATACATATCTGTAAACACCAAAACTCTGTAAACGTTAAAAGTAAAATAAAAGTAAAAAATAAATAAATAAATAGATACTGGAGTGGGTTGCCATTTCCTTCTCCAGGAGATCTTCCCAGCCCAGGGATCAAAGCCAGGTCTCCTGCATTGCAAGCAGATTCTTTATTATCTGAGCCACCGGAGAAGTCCTAAATTTTGCATATATTTTTTTTTATTTTACCATATCTTATTTCCTTATGCCTTAATTCCCCCTGAATGGCATTAGACCTCAAAAAAGTTGACTCATGAGCTGTTTATTACTGTTAAGTTTGTTTTCTAAAAATATTGGGTCACCAGAAGACATTTTATGCACAAAGAGGAGAAGCACCGTGATGACCACTAAGGTCATATATGAAAGTGTTTTCAAATGTGTTCCCTGACCCTGAGAAGCTACTATTGCCCTATTGCTATGATGGGTTCTCAAGCTCTAGGGATGGATCCTCAGAGTCCTGCCCTAATCCTGTAGAGCAGGAGTGACTCTGGCCAGAGGAGACTGATTTAAGAGATGCAGATGAGGTTTTTTTTAAAGTTACTGTTACTAATGAAGGTATTCAACAAAAGTTTCTCTTTCTTTTTCTTTGTTTTTCTGTTTCTGTGTGTGTTTCTCTGTCTCTTTCTGACTGTGTCCATGTCTGTGTCTCCTTGTCTGTTATGTCTCTGACTCTCTCTCTCTCTCAGTCTCTTCTTGTAAGTCAGTAATTAACAAATTCTTTACGGCCTCATCATTGGCTTTTCTAGTCTGCTGGTAACTATTATTTACAAGTTTCCTGTTAGTGAGATGCTTAGAGATGATGAGAGATGGAATTTGAGAAGTGGTTAATAATAAAAGCATTAGCATTTACCATGCATTCATTCCTCTACCCACTGAGTAACATTTGGGAGGAAAATGTGTAGCAGCAATCATGTATAACTATTCTTCTTAAGATACAATAAGTAACATTTTAAAATGTTATTTTAAAAGTCACTTTGGGGTTGTACTTTTGGATTTCTTTTCATGCACAACTATCTGAAATGTTTCAAAAGAAACTTGGTGAGAGTACTTTCTTCCATTGCTTTCAATTAAAACCAGGGAAAAAACCCAAATAGCTTTTTGGTTTACTGCTATATCTACTTGGCTTCCAACTACATTGATCCCTATCGAAGTGGCTGTTGCTGTAACAGATTTACCTGATAAGCAATTCTGTCGTCTGCTAAGGAAAACCATTCTTTGGGGAATGAGTCCATTTACTTTGTGTTTTTAATTAAAGGTGTCTAGTGCTAGAGTGACTGCTGCTTTTCCATTTTTCAAACATCACAGATCAATTCTTTTTTTATTTTTCTTAATGTAGGGTCTAATTTACATTAATTTTTTGGTCGTTGTTGATTAGAATCAGGCTGTAACACATTCAGAGGAGAGTCTTGAGCACTAAGCAGTTTTTTTCCAGGCAGCTTTTATAAATCTGTTCTCAGTAGAAATTTGGGAGAATTGTTCCTCCAGGGACTGGTGTGATTTCCAGCTCTGCGTTCTCTTACATTCAACGTATAATGGCTCACAGTGTGAGCTACTTCTAGTCTAAATAAGTGCTTAGGCCATATCTCAGGGTGATGAATGACCGAGTGGGATAGGTAAACACAGCACTTTGTAGACTGAAGACCAGGACAAACCAGTCTGATTCTGTTCCCTTCCCTGGCCTCCTGGCCCAAGTCCCCTTCCTGGATTTGCTGCTGATTAGAAGTCTCCACTTTTTTTCTGTAAGAGTATGTTGGAGCATAACAGGAGCAATTGACCTGAGAAATCAGGACATTACTGTTTGAATTAAGGATGGTGCATAGTCTCATACATTTTGTCTTGTTAGATGTATCTCATTATCACAGCCTGCAAAGAATTTTTTCCCCATAATTTTCCCAGCAAGTGTATTATGTATTCTCTATGATCTTGTGTATGTTTGCTAAATATTAGCTGGTTATATTCTCTTTTAAGTGTTTGATAATAATAATACATAGACTAAAGCTCAAGACTGAGCCCTGTGGCTTTGAGCAGGATGGCTTGTTTCAGCTTGATAACAATGTATTAATCACCTCTTTTTCCAGTCTAGAGATTAGACTGGTCAGAAAGTGACAGTATTATGTTATTATCTATCCCTCATTTCTGCATATTGCCCATGAGGAGAGTACAAGAGACTTTACCAAAAATGCTTTAGCGAAATGTAGACAAATTATGAACTGTATCATTTTCTTTATTATTCTGGCACTTTTAGCTTTTCTTTGGAATTACTCAGAAAATATTCATTTAGCTATTAATACAATTTCATTGAGGACTAGAAATTTTTTTTAAGTCAGTTTGTTCAGTTTGTAAAGTAGTGAGACTGTATTTGTCCTTGTGTTCATATATTATGCTCATTTATACTATTCTCAGTATCAGCAAATAGCACATAGGATCATTCAGCCATCCAGTCAACAGTTTTAAGTACTAGAGAAGAAATATATTCTTCTCCAAGTTTTTCTCCATAACTTACGGGTATAATTTATTTGGACTAGGAGGCTGGAATTAATTCAAGATGGCTATTAATTTAAGCCTAAGCTATTGATTGAGGTCATTTCATAAATCATGGTAGTATGTTATTCCAACCACACAGAAACTAATGTCTGTTCTTCCCTCAACCTTGGTTTAGCCCATATTCTCAGTGTGAGCTACTTCTAGTCTAAATAAGTGCTTAGGCCATATCTCAGGGTGATGAATGACCGAGTGGGATAGGTAAACACAGCACTTTGTAGACTGAAGACCAGGACAAACCAGTCTGATTCTGTTCCCTTCCCTGGCCTCCTGGCCCAAGTCCCCTTCCTGGATTTGCTGCTGATTAGAAGTCTCCACTTTTTTTCTGTAAGAGTATGTTGGAGCATAACAGGAGCAATTGACCTGAGAAATCAGGACATTACTGTTTGAATTAAGGATGGTGCATAGTCTCATACATTTTGTCTTGTTAGATGTATCTCATTATCACAGCCTGCAAAGAATTTTTTCCCCATAATTTTCCCAGCAAGTGTATTATGTATTCTCTATGATCTTGTGTATGTTTGCTAAATATTAGCTGGTTATATTCTCTTTTAAGTGTTTGATAATAATAATACATAGACTAAAGCTCAAGACTGAGCCCTGTGGCTTTGAGCAGGATGGCTTGTTTCAGCTTGATAACAATGTATTAATCACCTCTTTTTCCAGTCTAGAGATTAGACTGGTCAGAAAGTGACAGTATTATGTTATTATCTATCCCTCATTTCTGCATATTGCCCATGAGGAGAGTACAAGAGACTTTACCAAAAATGCTTTAGCGAAATGTAGACAAATTATGAACTGTATCATTTTCTTTATTATTCTGGCACTTTTAGCTTTTCTTTGGAATTACTCAGAAAATATTCATTTAGCTATTAATAGAATTTCACTGAGGACTAGAAATTTTTTAAGTCAGTTTGTTCAGTTTGTAAAGTAGTGAGACTGTATTTGTCCTTGTGTTCATATATTATGCTCATTTATACTATTCTCAGTATCAGCAAATAGCACATAGGATCATTCAGCCATCCAGTCAACAGTTTTAAGTACTAGAGAAGAAATATATTCTTCTCCAAGTTTTTCTCCATAACTTACGGGTATAATTTATTTGGACTAGGAGGCTGGAATTAATTCAAGATGGCTATTAATTTAAGCCTAAGCTATTGATTGAGGTCATTTCATAAATCATGGTAGTATGTTATTCCAACCACACAGAAACTAATGTCTGTTCTTCCCTCAACCTTTCCTCCTTTGGCCAGGAGTCTGTTATGAGCTATCTGCAGCTCCACATCAACTCTCCACTCTAGTTATTTATTTATTTTTTAACTTTTATTTATTTATTTTTGGCTGTGCTGGGTCTTTGTTGATGTGTGGGTCTATCTGCTCTGCCATATGTGGTGTCTCCCCGGATCAGGGATCGAACCTGTGTCTCCTGCATTGGCAGACGGGTTCTTATCCACTGAGCCACAAGGGAAGCCCCACCCTAGTTATTGATCTCATTTCAGAATCAGTCTCTGTATTACTGTTTCTAGAGTCAGGATCAGCACGAATATTGTTTTAAGAGAGCAGGTCACACATTTCATCAGGGTAAAATATGATTGTGCTCTGACCTCTCTTCTCTTTAAATTGATTCACGGTATTTTGACCGAGTTCTTGCAAGCCTGCCCTCTAATAGAGGACAAAAGATAACCATTTTCTTATAGATAGTTTTTCATCATTTTGTTATCTCAATCTGAAAGTGGTATACATTGACAGCTGCTCCTGCTGTTAATATGTTATTTCTTTTGTCAATGTACTGTGACTGACTTTTACTTGAAGGGCTCATACGAGTTACCTTGGATTATACTTCACAGGTAGTGTTTCTTAAACTTAGCTCCAAGTTAAACTTCCTATATGTGCTTTATTGAATTACTTTTTTTCTCCTCAATCAGCTGAAGCAGACAGTTGTTTTCACCTTAGTGAAACTTTTTCCAGGTCCACACTGTTGTGCCATGCTCTAAGGAATAGACTTTTGCACAAAATAAAGTGAACCTGTATAGGCTACAATTTAAAATTAAAAAATTTTTGGACTAGAAATTTTTTAAGTCAGTTTGTTCAGTTTGTAAAGTAGTGAGACTGTATTTGTCCTTGTGTTCATATATTATGCTCATTTATACTATTCTCAGTATCAGCAAATAGCACATAGGATCATTCAGCCATCCAGTCAACAGTTTTAAGTACTAGAGAAGAAATATATTCTTCTCCAAGTTTTTCTCCATAACTTACGGGTATAATTTATTTGGACTAGGAGGCTGGAATTAATTCAAGATGGCTATTAATTTAAGCCTAAGCTATTGATTGAGGTCATTTCATAAATCATGGTAGTATGTTATTCCAACCACACAGAAACTAATGTCTGTTCTTCCCTCAACCTTTCCTCCTTTGGCCAGGAGTCTGTTATGAGCTATCTGCGAAAGCTCCACATCAACTCTCCACTCTAGTTATTTATTTATTTTTTAACTTTTATTTATTTATTTTTGGCTGTGCTGGGTCTTTGTTGATGTGTGGGTCTATCTGCTCTGCCATATGTGGTGTCTCCCCGGATCAGGGATCGAACCTGTGTCTCCTGCATTGGCAGACGGGTTCTTATCCACTGAGCCACAAGGGAAGCCCCACCCTAGTTATTGATCTCATTTCAGAATCAGTCTCTGTATTACTGTTTCTAGAGTCAGGATCAGCACGAATATTGTTTTAAGAGAGCAGGTCACACATTTCATCAGGGTAAAATATGATTGTGCTCTGACCTCTCTTCTCTTTAAATTGATTCACGGTATTTTGACCGAGTTCTTGCAAGCCTGCCCTCTAATAGAGGACAAAAGATAACCATTTTCTTATAGATAGTTTTTCATCATTTTGTTATCTCAATCTGAAAGTGGTATACATTGACAGCTGCTCCTGCTGTTAATATGTTATTTCTTTTGTCAATGTACTGTGACTGACTTTTACTTGAAGGGCTCATACGAGTTACCTTGGATTATACTTCACAGGTAGTGTTTCTTAAACTTAGCTCCAAGTTAAACTTCCTATATGTGCTTTATTGAATTACTTTTTTTCTCCTCAATCAGCTGAAGCAGACAGTTGTTTTCACATTAGTGAAACTTTTTTTCCAGGTCCACACTGTTGTGCCATGCTCTAAGGAATAGACTTTCCAGGCAGCAGATTATGCACTGTCTTCAGGTAGAGAAGATTTAGAAAAGTGTTTCAAAGAAATCTGTCTTCTGTGGTATAGGCCTCAGCAGTGAAAGTGTACCCATGTGGACATGGTCAAATCTTGATTTGTTAAGGCAGATGTCCTTAATTTTCATTAAAGTATATGAACTCCTACATAATTTCTTAAAATTTAGAGTTGAAACATGTGAGTCTGCATTTAAATGGCATTGTTGAATAGTTTTATGCCATAACCCTGTTCAAGGAGGGAGCATTCTTGAGCTCCTTGGAGCCCATGATTTGGAGAAACAATATTTGAGGAAGATTGCTTAAAAGATAAGCGATTCTTTATTCCTCTAGGTTGCCCATATTATCTAAAATCTATTTCAAAATCAAACCAGATCTACAGAGACTAGCAGAAGGAACACATCAGGTTTTCTTCCAAAGAAATTGTTTTACTGAATCAGATTGCACTGGGAACTGCATGGTGCATTTATTGCTAGAAAGCTTAGAACCAATTTATGACTCTCTAATATGAAGTATATAAATGTTTATGGTAAAAATGTTTGAGCTTTATTTCTGGCTTTAACTGATGTCTTTATTCTCACTTTTCTCCTTCTTTCGCGCTGATTTTTTCACTGGTTAAATTTTCTTGTGGCTAACGTATCCTTTCAGTTGCTTTTAGTCTTCTCTAGAAAAGAGGCATATCTACATAAATAAATATAAAACACCTGCAAGTAGAAAAGAATATTTAGGAAAGAAATAATTCTGTTTTCTTTTCGAACTTCTTTTGAATTTCTGTTCTATGTTTAAAGATAATGTTTTTGCTGTCTTAAGTAAGATGTACTCGTAAATGCTGTTAATTGACATTAAGAAATTTGTGTTTAAATTACTTACAGATATCATGAAACCTTACATATGTTGCCTTGAGCAGAATCTTATGCTCTTATTTGTTCAATAATTTAGTACATTGGTATTTGTAATTAAGACATACTATCTCATAACACATTTTAATATTTAATTGTTTAATATTTAATTGATACTAATTGAATATTTTAATACATTTTTAAAGGTTTGCATGTATCATTATGCTGGTTGAATTCTGCAAAGTAAGCATGGCTTATATATAATACCCCCATTTTGGAGGCTTAGTTGGCTTTGGTTTGTCCAAAAAAACAAAGAAAAATATTTTACATGGAAAAGAAAAATAAGATACTTAATCTTGAAAGAGCTTATATATAATACCCCTGGAAAATTAATCCTCATTGGGACCTCAGAAAGCATTTTGTCCAGCCAGCTTTCTTATTTTAAGGCAGATGTCCTTAATTTTCATTAAAGTATATGAACTCCTACATAATTTCTTAAAATTTAGAGTTGAAACATGTGAGTCTGCATTTAAATGGCATTGTTGAATAGTTTTATGCCATAACCCTGTTCAAGGAGGGAGCATTCTTGAGCTCCTTGGAGCCCATGATTTGGAGAAACAATATTTGAGGAAGATTGCTTAAAAGATAAGCGATTCTTTATTCCTCTAGGTTGCCCATATTATCTAAAATCTATTTCAAAATCAAACCAGATCTACAGAGACTAGCAGAAGGAACACATCAGGTTTTCTTCCAAAGAAATTGTTTTACTGAATCAGATTGCACTGGGAACTGCATGGTGCATTTATTGCTAGAAAGCTTAGAACCAATTTATGACTCTCTAATATGAAGTATATAAATGTTTATGGTAAAAATGTTTGAGCTTTATTTCTGGCTTTAACTGATGTCTTTATTCTCACTTTTCTCCTTCTTTCCCTCTGATTTTTACACTTGTGAAATTTTCTTGTGGCTAACGTATCCTTTCAGTTGCTTTTAGTCTTCTCTAGAAAAGAGGCATATCTACATAAATAAATATAAAACACCTGCAAGTAGAAAAGAATATTTAGGAAAGAAATAATTCTGTTTTCTTTTCGAACTTCTTTTGAATTTCTGTTCTATGTTTAAAGATAATGTTTTTGCTGTCTTAAGTAAGATGTACTCGTAAATGCTGTTAATTGACATTAAGAAATTTGTGTTTAAATTACTTACAGATATCATGAAACCTTACATATGTTGCCTTGAGCAGAATCTTATGCTCTTATTTGTTCAATAATTTAGTACATTGGTATTTGTAATTAAGACATACTATCTCATAACACATTTTAATATTTAATTGTTTAATATTTAATTGATACTAATTGAATATTTTAATACATTTTTAAAGGTTTGCATGTATCATTATGCTGGTTGAATTCTGCAAAGTAAGCATGGCTTATATATAATACCCCCATTTTGGAGGCTTAGTTGGCTTTGGTTTGTCCAAAAAAACAAAGAAAAATATTTTACATGGAAAAGAAAAATAAGATACTTAATCTTGAAAGAGCCTGAAGAGTTAGTTATATCAAATGTAACAAGTTATCTTTTTAACCCTGTGAAAAATTAATCCTCATTGGGACCTCAGAAAGCATTTTGTCCAGCCAGCTTTCTTATTTTATGGGGGAAACCAATTGGAGTCCTAAATTTGCTGCTTATGTGTCACTGTACAATGAGTTATTGATAATGGGATTTAAAGCCTTATCTTTCAGTTGGCAGTGTTCTTTGTGTTGTGCCATAACTCCCGTTGCTGTGGTTTATTCTCATTCCAGAACATTCAACTATTGAATCCCCATGTAACATCTACTCAATGAGACCATGCTTACCCCTTACCGTACAGTTGAGTACTCTAACCTTATTCCAATGATTGCCATTAGAAACTTCAACTCCTGGTGTAGTGTTTTTCTCCTTTTGGTCCTTCACTGTTGTAACCATTCCTAAAATTCATGCCCTGCCCTCACCAGGTCTTTTCTGTCTATAGACAAATTGACCCAGTGTGGGCTATAGGTACTTAAGCCCTTCTTTACCCTTTTCAGGCAACATTATGGAACTTCCCTGTTGGTTATGAACAAACAAAAACTCTACAGTAAATAAATATATAGACTAAACCATCTCAGGGGTCTGAGCATTTAGCTTCACATTGAAGAAAGTAAACAAAAATATACAGAAGTACTTCTTGCAGTGTTGCATACAAAGTAGGTGCACAGGCTTTGGAATCATTGAGTATATTTATTGAGCGCTGTGATATTAGTCAATATTTGTGAAGCTTAGTATTATCATCTCCAAAATAGATTTAATATCTACATCATAAGTATGCTGTTAGGGATGAAATGAAGCAGTGCCATGTACTACACATGCTGTTGAAACATGAGGCAGTGCACATGATAAGTGTTCATCCTAGTTTCTGAAGTATCACTGTCACACAAATTTACTTATTCTTCACTGGGGAAAAACGGGGCATAAAGTAGCCTATGGTGGAATTGAATTGATAGTATTCCAAGGTTCTTTCAGATATGATTCTACTGAACAATTTTAGTTATCAGCCCTCAGCAGCAACAAAAAGGCCAAATTCATTCCTTTTTGCTTAGCTTAAACCAGAACTTCGCCTTTTGACTTTTTCCAAGATAGTCAAAATGGTATAGATAGGTGCTCATAATATCCAAATCAAGCTATTTCACTTAATACTCTTCCATGAGCTAGCCTATGAGTTTAATGGTGAGACAACCATAATTTGTGACTTTTAGAAGGTATTTCTGAATCATCAGTCTGGACCCAGAATAAAATGCTTTCAAGTCTTATTTCTTTGGTGACCAGTGGAAGAACCTGGGCTTTTTATCTGAGTGTGAATGCCAGTGATTTTCCCTGTAGACACATCTGCCCGTGGGACTGTGACATAATTTTAAATTTATTTAGGGGAATTGTAAGCCCCAGGAAGCAGTTCACTATGGCTGGATAGTAAATTTTAAAATGATCTCAAAAGTACTTTCAAGTAACGTTTTTAATCATTACTCAAGTGTCTTTGTAGGCTCATAGTAATAATTTACTTAGCCAAGTATTTGATTATATCAAATCGGTTATAGTTTTCTGATTTTTGGAGAATGGCAGTTTCTTTAAGAGAGGAAAAATGTGCTTTCATTTATCAGAGACAAAGTTTGGGCAGGGAGAATGTACCTGTGTCCTGTGTCCTAGGAATGCATTTTTCCAGGAAAATTAAAAAAAAAAAACGTAATAACAGGGCTTCCCTGGTAATCCAGTGGGTAAGGACACCGCCTTGCAGTGCAAGGGGCACCAGTTCGATCTCTGGCCTGGGAAGATCCCATGTGCCACGGAGCGGCTGGACCAATGTGTCCAGTTACCAAGCTGGAACTCTGGAGCACATGTGCCCAGAGCCGGTGCTCTGTGACGACAGAGGCCACTGTGATGGGAGGCCCATACGGGCCAAAGAACAAAGATGGAAGAAAAATAGATAAATGAAAGACCAATAGAAGTGGCTCGCCCCCACTCCCTCCCCAACCACCCCCCAAACTCCCCCCCACCAAAAAAAAAAAGTAATAACAAAAACAACAATAACTTGGTGTTGCAATTTTAAAAATCTTGTTGAGATTGTACATCATTATTATTTGAAATATTGTGTCTATTCTACTGGCCAACAGTTTTAAAATTATAACTATACTATAAAGGTAGAATTTAAACATTTGCCTTTTACTAAACAGGACCTTGATTTTTTAAGTGATGTTAATCCAGTGGTTTATGTTGTTTTCATTTTACTATATTTGATAAATTGTCAACTTATAATTGAGACAGGAATGCTGGCTTATCTATTTTTGTATGTATTTGGTAAAGAGATGGAATATAACTTTATAATAATAATTTTATTTTTATTCACTGAATACTTATTTGATTACTATTATGGGACTCTTGAGGCATTACAGTAATAAATCACTTCTTTTGCTTTGATTAATATTCCACATATCCTTACTAGCATTTTTCTTAACTGAGTATTCCATGAATGTATTCAAGGGAGATGATTCTAGATATTCCTATATCCAAAATACAGGACTGTTGCTGTATTTCACACAGACTTCTTTTGTCTAGAGTTCTAACTTGAAGTGATTACAGATAAAGACATTGTTTGTTAAATTGTAAATTTGAAGGGATTTTGAATACTCAGGTTTAAAATCTAGGGTCTGTGGATAATTAGGTTGTTCAGGTTTTTTATTTTTTTTTAAGATTAATTAATTAATTTATTTATTGGGCGGGGGTTGGGTTGGGGTGGGAGGGGAGCGGGTGGGCCACTTCTATTGGTCTTTCATTTCTCTAGTTTCATCCATCTTTGTTCTTTGGCTCCTGTGGGCCTCCCATCGCGGTGGCCTCTGTTGTCGCAGAGCGCCGGCTCTGGGCGCATGCGCTCCAGAGCTCCGGCTCGGTAATTGGACACATCGGTCCAGCCGCTCCGCTGCGTGTGGGATCTTCCCAGGCCAGGGATCGAACTGGCGCCCCTTGCACTGCAAGGCGGTGTCCTTACCCACTGGACCACCAGGGGAAGCCCCAGTTTGTTCAGTTTTGATCTTCAACTGCTTGTAAACTTAATTTTACATACTCCATTAGGGTAGAGAATTTATGATTTTGAAAGAGTGGGTTTTGAGACTTTACAAAGATTGAGTACTTCTACTTTCTGAAAGTACTTGATATATATTTTTTAATGTTATACTGATAATCTTTTGTTTATTATTTTTAACTTGTGTTTTCATGGTTAATCCATGTGTGGTTAAATCCATCATAATCAACACAGGCAAAACTGTGCAGTTGAAATTAGGGTTCTTGTTATAGAAGATTGAATTGTCAGCATACTTAAGGGTGCTATTAATACTCCAATACTTATTTTCTTGATAAAGTTTCAATTAAACCTCTCAGTTTGATATTAATTTTAGGTACATTTGTTCCATCCCTCTCAAATAGAGTGAACAAACCTGTCAATTTGCTAACAGCACAAAGCACTGGCCAGAGATTATATAACAATAGTCTTGGGAAACAAAAATATTTTAATACTCCAATTACTTTTAAGCATTTTTCTTAACTGAGTATTCCATGAATGTATTCAAGGGAGATGATTCTAGATATTCCTATATCCAAAATACAGGACTGTTGCTGTATTTCACACAGACTTCTTTTGTCTAGAGTTCTAACTTGAAGTGATTACAGATAAAGACATTGTTTCTTAAATTGTAAATTTGAAGGGATTTTGAATACTCAGGTTTAAAATCTAGGGTCTGTGGATAATTAGGTTGTTCAGGCTTTTTATTTTTTTTTAAGATTAATTAATTAATTTATTTATTGGGCGGGGGTTGGGTTGGGGTGGGAGGGGAGCGGGTGGGCCACTTCTATTGGTCTTTCATTTCTCTAGTTTCATCCATCTTTGTTCTTTGGCTCCTGTGGGCCTCCCATCGCGGTGGCCTCTGTTGTCGCAGAGCGCCGGCTCTGGGCGCATGCGCTCCAGAGCTCCGGCTCGGTAATTGGACACATCGGTCCAGCCGCTCCGCGGCGTGTGGGATCTTCCCAGGCCAGGGATCGAACCGGCGCCCCTTGCACTGCAAGGCGGTGTCCTTACCCACTGGACCACCAGGGGAAGCCCCAGTTTGTTCAGTTTTGATCTTCAACTGCTTGTAAACTTAATTTTACATACTCCATTAGGGTAGAGAATTTATGATTTTGAAAGAGTGGGTTTTGAGACTTTACAAAGATTGAGTACTTCTACTTTCTGAAAGTACTTGATATATATTTTTTAATGTTATACTGATAATCTTTTGTTTATTATTTTTAACTTGTGTTTTCATGGTTAATCCATGTGTGGTTAAATCCATCATAATCAACACAGGCAAAACTGTGCAGTTGAAATTAGGGTTCTTGTTATAGAAGATTGAATTGTCAGCATACTTAAGGGTGCTATTAATACTCCAATACTTATTTTCTTGATAAAGTTTCAATTAAACCTCTCAGTTTGATATTAATTTTAGGTACATTTGTTCCATCCCTCTCAAATAGAGTGAACAAACCTGTCAATTTGCTAACAGCACAAAGCACTGGCCAGAGATTATATAACAATAGTCTTGGAAGAGAACCAGAGATATTATAATCATAATTCCCCAACTTTTGAGTAATGCTTCAAAGTTGAGAACATGGTGTGCTAGTTTTTTTTGAATCCTTTAGACTTCGATTTGAGGAAGGGACCTTCAAAACTGAGGCCAAGGTGCCAGTAGAGATTTGCACCTGATCAGACCTTTCTTTTTTTGAGTAGATAATAGCTGCTTCTGCCAGAAAACCAGATCAAAGCATAGCAGGGGAGATTACTACATTGGTTTTATTAGCCACTTTTCAGCTACAGCTCTTATAAAGCTGATAACAGGGTGGGGTGAATCAAATCATCTGCTTTCAACCTCCCTGTGGTGCTTTCATCATGATTTAAGAACTAGGGAGGACCACGTCTACCTTGTGGACACCTGGTCAGTCCCCTCTCCATCGCTGTCAAAGTTTAAAGCCCTTACCTAGTAATCACTGCTCTGACTCCAGGGCAGCAGGCTACCATGCTTCCTTTGCTTTTAACTTGGGAACTGCTGTGATTTCTTTGGCACCTGGTCTTCTGCCAGCCATCTTAGTTACCTTGGATTTACTACAGATGACTTTCTTTCTCTTTTTTTTTTTTGGAGGTTTGTGTTTCTCTCAGTGTTAAGGCAAAAGGTGGCAGTTTCTATTCTCTGTGTGTGTGTGTGTGCTCTTTTTAAATTTTTTCAAGACTGTCCTTGATGTTAAGGATTTGAATAAAGAATGTCTTACTTGCCACAAGTTGACAACAGAAGTCAAAATCTTGGCTCTTAAAAAAAAAAAAAAAAAAGCAACAACTAAATAACAAAGCTGAGTCTCCAGTATTTAGGCCACATGATGGGAAGAGCCAACTCATTGGAAAAGACCCTGATGTTGGGAAAGATTCAGTGGATGTGAATTTGAGCAAACTCCAGGAGATAGTGAAGGACAGGGAAGCCTGACTTGCTGCAGTCTTTGGGGTGGCAAAGAGTTGGACATGACTTAGGGACTGAGCCACAACAAAAAACAAAGAGTTGGCTTCCTGATGCCTGACTGGGTCTATGATTCCTGTATGACAAGATACTACACTGGCTAGATTTAAACAGAATGCTTCTTGAGATGGTTTTACTTCTATTTTTTTGGTCAAGGAATAAATTAACATTTTTCTGGGCAGCATTTTAAAGAAATGTGAACTGTCTAAATACTCTTCAAAAGTACATTCTAAAAGTTAAGAATCCTAGGTGTTTGTATTATACTGTCTATAAAGACAGGTGTATATATGATATTTCTGAAATTTCTGGCATCTGTACCATATGTGAAAAATGCTCAGAATTGAATATGGTGGAATTGCCTCTTGTATGTGGAATATGTTTATTTTGTGGCACATTGGCTTTTCTCTTATATCAGTGTGCACTAATTGCTTTTACTCATCATATATGGTTTTGTAAAGTTGGGGAGTGAATGTTAGTAATATTGATCTTTGAGCCAGTAGAACTCAAAGTCATGTTTGGGTCTCTAATACACTGAAATCTTTTTGAATCCAATTTAAGCTGCATGTATCTCTTTTTTTTATCTGAACATGTTACATTTTAGACATTTTTTGTTTGTTTGTTTTGTTTGTTTGTTTTCTTTTTTTTTAAGATTTATTTATTTATTTTGGGCGGGGGTCGGGCTGGGGAGGGAGGGGAGCGGGCGGGCCACTTCTGTTCATCTTTTCATTTCTCTATTTTCATCTTTGTTCTTTGGCTCCTGTGGGCCTCCCATTGTGGTGGCATCTGTCGTTGCTGAGCACCGGCTCTGGGCACACGCGCTCCAGAGCTCCGGCTCGGTAATTGGACACGTCGGTCCAGCCACTCCATGGCACATGGGATCTTCCCAGGCCAGGGATCGAACCGGCGCCCCTTGCACTGCAAGGCGGTGTCCTTACCCACTGGACCACCAGGGGAAACCCCATTTTAAGACATTTTTTAAGGTTTCTTCAGTACTGAAATTCTAGGAAATGACTTGGAATATATTTTTACTGTTTAATATGGTTATATTTGTATATTAATAAGCTTGCATTTTTCTTTTGATTTCATAATGTATGATTGACATCATCATAATTTGTTGATATCAGAAACTATACCCAACTTACAGTATAATTCCTGTAGGAATGCATAGTCCTCTTTAATGCTATCTCTTACATGTGGTTTCTTGGAAACCCGTCATGGTTCTAAAGTAAGGACTGTCTGCTATGGGTTAAAGATAATTCACTAGAAAGTAGATTCAGCTGAAGGGAAAGTTAATTGGTTTAAAGACTTTCTTGTAGCCACAGAGAATGTTAAATTGATTTTGCCTTATTACATAAAAACCAGCACATTCATTGTACTGGAGGAGTTACTTTTGGAGAATATATTGCCTTGTACTCACTACACCAGTGATTTTAAAATACTTAAAAACAATGATCCCAAATTTTACATCTGCCAGTTGTTATCCCTAGGACTTATGCAACTGGTAAAAGCAATGCATGTAAATAAAGATTTTGCAGTATAGCTGGTTACTTTATGCTTTCAGTTATCAGTAGTTTAGACATGAACTGTTTATATTTACTCTTTATACTCCAACTGCCTTTTCATACTGTTCATGGGGAAAACCATAGAATGAGAAAGACTAGAAATCTCTACAAGAAAATTAGAGATACCAAGGGAACATTTCATGCAAAGATAGTAACAATAAAGGATGGAAACGGTATTGATATTACAGAAGCAGAAGATATTAAGAAGAAGCGGAATGTATACACAGAAGAACTATATGAAAAGATGTTAATGACTGGATGACCACGATGGTGTGATCACTGACCTAGAGCAAGACATCTTAGAGTGCAAAGCTAGAGGAGGTGATTGAACTATCTGACTTTAGTATACACCAGGCTCGGGATCTTCGGTAATTGGACACGTCGGTCCAGCCACTCCACGGCACATGGGATCTTCCCAGGCCAGGGATCGAACCGGCGCCCCTTGCACTGCAAGGCGGTGTCCTTACCCACTGGACCACCAGGGGAAACCCCATTTTAAGACATTTTTTAAGGTTTCTTCAGTACTGAAATTCTAGGAAATGACTTGGAATATATTTTTACTGTTTAATATGGTTATATTTGTATATTAATAAGCTCGCATTTTTCTTTTGATTTCATAATGTATGATTGACATCATCATAATTTGTTGATATCAGAAACTATACCCAACTTACAGTATCATTCCTGTAGGAATGCATAGTCCTCTTTAATGCTATCTCTTACATGTGGTTTCTTGGAAACCCATCATGGTTCTAAAGTAAGGACTGTCTGCTATGGGTTAAAGATAATTCACTAGAAAGTAGATTCAGCTGAAGGGAAAGTTAATTGGTTTAAAGACTTTCTTGTAGCCACAGAGAATGTTAAATTGATTTTGCCTTATTACATAAAAAAACCGCAGCACATTCATTGTACTGGAGGAGTTACTTTTGGAGAATATATTGCCTTGTACTCACTACACCAGTGATTTTAAAATACTTAAAAACAATGATCCCAAATTTTACATCTGCCAGTTGTTATCCCTAGGACTTATGCAACTGGTAAAAGCAATGCATGTAAATAAAGATTTTGCAGTATAGCTGGTTACTTTATGCTTTCAGTTATCAGTAGTTTAGACATGAACTGTTTATATTTACTCTTTATACTCCAACTGCCTTTTCATACTGTTCATGGGGAAAACCATAGAATGAGAAAGACTAGAGATCTCTACAAGAAAATTAGAGATACCAAGGGAACATTTCATGCAAAGATAGTAACAATAAAGGACGGAAACGGTATTGATATTACAGAAGCAGAAGATATTAAGAAGAAGCGGAATGTATACACAGAAGAACTATATGAAAAAGATGTTAATGAGCTGGATGACCACGATGGTGTGATCACTGACCTAGAGCAAGACATCTTAGAGTGCAAAGCTAGAGGAGGTGATTGAATTCTAGCTGAGCTAGTTATATGCCAGCAAGTTTGGAAGACTCAGCAGTGGCCTCAGGACTGGAAAAGGTGAGCTTTCATTCCAATTCCAAAGAAGGGCAGTGTCAAAGAATGTTAAAACTACCACACTATTGCACTGATTTCGCACACTAGCAAAGTAATGCTTAAAATCATCCAAGCTAAGCTTCAACAGGACATGAACTGAGAATTTCCAGATGTACAAGCTGGATTTAGAAAAGGCAGAGGAATCAGAGATCAATTTGCCAACATATATCAGATCATACAAAGAGCAATGGAATTCAAGAAAGACATCTACTTACGCTTCACTGACTATGCCAAAGCCTTTGACTGTCGATCACAACAAACTATGGAAATTTCTGAAAGAGATGAGAATACCAGACAACCTTGCCTGCAAAACCTGTATGCAGGTCAAGAAGTAACAGTTAGAACTGGACATGGAACAATGGACTGGTTCCAAATTGGGAAAGGAGTACATCAGGCTGTACTTTGTCACCCTGCTTATTTAATTTATATGCAGAATACATCATGTGAAATATTGGTCTGGATGAAGCACAAGCTCGAATCAAGATTGCGGGGAGAAATATCAATAACCTCAGATATGCAGATGACACCACCTTTAGGCAGAAAGCGAAGAGGAACTAAAGAGCCTTTTGAGATAGGTGAAAGAGGTGAGTGAAAAAACTGACCCAAGGCTAAACAATCAAAAAATAAAGATCATGGTATCCAGTCCCGTCATTTCTTGACGAATAGATGGGCAAACAATGGAAACAGTGACGGACTGTTTTCTCAGGCTCCAAAATCACTGTGGATGGTGACTGCAGCTGTGAAATTAAAAGACGCTTGCTCCTTGGAAGGAAATCTATGACAAAGCTAGACAGTGTATTGAAAAGCAAAGACATCACTTGGCTGACAAAAGTCTATGTAGTCAAAGCTATGGTTTCTCCATTAGTCATGTATGGATGTGAGTGTTGAAGGAAGGCTGAATGACAAAGAATTGATGTCTTTGCACTGTGGTACTGGAGAGGCTTTTAAGAGTCCCTTGGACTGTAAGGAGATGTCTATCCTAAAGGAAATCAACCCTGAATGTTCATTGGAAGGGCTGAAGCTGAAGCTGAAGCTCCATACTTTGGCCACCTGATGTGAAGAGATGACTCATTGGAAAAGACCGTGATGTTGGGAAAAATAGAAGGCAAAATGAGAAAAGGACGAAAGAGGATGAGATGGTTGGATGACATCACAATGGACATGAGTTTGATCAAGCTCCAGGAGATGATGAAGGACAGGAAAGCCTGATATGCTGCAGTCCATGGGGTTGCAAAGAGTTGGATATGACTGCGAGACTGAACTGAAGTGAACTGAAACTCTATATTTCGATATCTGTGTTTCTCTCAGTGCCACAACAGGCTCAGAATATTTCTAGTTGGAAACTATGCAGTTGAAACTGACTCCCAAGTCTTAATCTTTATGCATTGTCTTTGCCCACATGAAGTAACAGTTAAGAACTCGGACATGGAACAATGGACTGGTTCCAAATTGGGAAAGGAGTACATCAGGCTGTACTTTGTCACCCTGCTTATTTAATTTATATGCAGAATACATCATGTGAAATATTGGTCTGGATGAAGCACAAGCTCGAATCAAGATTGCGGGGAGAAATATCAATAACCTCAGATATGCAGATGACACCACCTTTAGGCAGAAAGCGAAGAGGAACTAAAGAGCCTCTTGAGATAGGTGAAAGAGGTGAGTGAAAAAACTGACCCAAGGCTAAACAATCAAAAAATAAAGATCATGGTATCCAGTCCCGTCATTTCTTGACGAATAGATGGGCAAACAATGGAAACAGTGACGGACTGTTTTCTCAGGCTCCAAAATCACTGTGGATGGTGACTGCAGCTGTGAAATTAAAAGACGCTTGCTCCTTGGAAGGAAATCTGTGACAAAGCTAGACAGTGTATTGAAAAGCAAAGACGTCACTTGGCTGACAAAAGTCTATGTAGTCAAAGCTATGGTTTCTCCATTAGTCATGTATGGATGTGAGTGTTGAAGGAAGGCTGAATGACAAAGAATTGATGTCTTTGCACTGTGGTACTGGAGAGGCTTTTAAGAGTCCCTTGGACTGTAAGGAGATGTCTATCCTAAAGGAAATCAACCCTGAATGTTCATTGGAAGGGCTGAAGCTGAAGCTGAAGCTCCATACTTTGGCCACCTGATGTGAAGAGATGACTCATTGGAAAAGACCGTGATGTTGGGAAAAATAGAAGGCAAAATGAGAAAAGGACGAAAGAGGATGAGATGGTTGGATGACATCACAATGGACATGAGTTTGATCAAGCTCCAGGAGATGATGAAGGACAGGAAAGCCTGATATGCTGCAGTCCATGGGGTTGCAAAGAGTTGGATATGACTGCGAGACTGAACTGAAGTGAACTGAAACTCTATATTTCGATATCTGTGTTTCTCTCAGTGCCACAACAGGCTCAGAATATTTCTAGTTGGAAACTATGCAGTTGAAACTGACTCAAGTCTATCATCACCCAAACCACTCTTGATTTTTTCATAATTAAATCAGTTTTGAATTGCATTGTCTTTGCCATGTGTTTCATATCTGGGTTACATTCTTTATTCACAGCATTGCCTAGATTTCTGTATGTCATTCTCCTGATTAACCGATCTTTCTTGCATCAGTGTCCATGTTAGGGCATCCTGCAAACTGACTTTGGGTCATTCAAACCCGGTGCCTGTTTTGCAGGCCACTCCAGTCATACCCTTTTCTGCTTTCATGTTAGTTTAAATGTCACTTTCTTTTGAGCCTCTCCAGCCTCACCTGACATTTAGGCTCTCCTCTGTATTTCAGCAAATCTGTGTATCTACATCTACATAGCCCATATAATGTTGTGTCTTAACTTGCTTTAGTTTACCTGGTCTCTGGCTTCCTGATTATAGGGATTGTCTTTATTTTAGCTTTATAGCCAAATAGTGCTGCTGAATTGCCTGAAATTATAGATAGGTATTTTTTAAATTTATTTTTTTGTGCTGCTGCTGAGCACAGGATTCATGCATTCTACTGTAACCTCTCTTCCCCATATTGTCTTGCTCAGTGCTTGGCACAGAATTAGATGCTAAAATTAAGAATTGCCACTTGAACCATTATGTCAATTTAAGTATTTTTTTTTTTTGATTTATGTTATCTGATGATTTTTGTTTCTCAGATATTTACTTATTCAGAACATTGTCAGTTTTAATACTTGGAGTATCATATTACTTTTTATACATACAATTTGGAGATTTAGCTTTTCTTGATGTATTTTTAGTGACAGGTTTACAGCATTTACTTGTAGCTGTAGGCTTACAATGAGGCAGTTTTATTCTTATTCTAATAATAGGGAAGTTAATGAATTGAATGAATGGGCTAGTTACAAATTTTTGCAGGATTGTTAGATTCCAGTTTTCTATTTTCATAAGATTGGTAAACTCTGGGATTTTAGAGCTGAATTTTAGAGGCCATTTTATTAAACTTCTTTTGCTTCATCAAAGGAAATAAATCCCTGCCCTCTGGGACTTTTCTGGAACTAATTGATCCTGAGCTTGTGAGCTTGAGACACTTTTTACCACATCATTCTCCTGTCTGATTTTAACTTGACAAAGAAATTCCTGATTGATCTCTTTTTTTTCTGTCTGTAAGATCAGAGAGATAGCCTGTCTTTGCCATGTGTTTCATATCTGGGTTACATTCTTTATTCACAGCATTGCCTAGATTTCTATATGTCATTCTCCTGATTAACCGATCTTTCTTGCATCAGTGTCCATGTTAGGGCATCCTGCAAACTGACTTTGGGTCATTCAAACCCGGTGCCTGTTTTGCAGGCCACTCCAGTCATACCCTTTTCTGCTTTCATGTTAGTTTAAATGTCACTTTCTTTTGAGCCTCTCCAGCCTCACCTGACATTTAGGCTCTCCTCTGTATTTCAGCAGATCTGTGTATCTACATCTACATAGCCCATATAATGTTGTGTCTTAACTTGCTTTAGTTTACCTGGTCTCTGGCTTCCTGATTATAGGGATTGTCTTTATTTTAGCTTTATAGCCAAATAGTGCTGCTGAATTGCCTGAAATTATAGATAGGTATTTTTTAAATTTATTTTTTTGTGCTGCTGCTGAGCACAGGATTCATGCATTCTACTGTAACCTCTCTTCCCCATATTGTCTTGCTCAGTGCTTGGCACAGAATTAGATGCTAAAATTAAGAATTGCCACTTGAACCATTATGTCAATTTAAGTATTTTTTTTTTTTGATTTATGTTATCTGATGATTTTTGTTTCTCAGATATTTACTTATTCAGAACATTGTCAGTTTTAATACTTGGAGTATCATATTACTTCTTATACATACAATTTGGAGATTTAGCTTTTCTTGATGTATTTTTAGTGACAGGTTTACAGCATTTACTTGTAGCTGTAGGCTTACAATGAGGCAGTTTTATTCTTATTCTAATAATAGGGAAGTTAATGAATTGAATGAATGGGCTAGTTACAAATTTTTGCAGGATTGTTAGATTCCAGTTTTCTATTTTCATAAGATTGGTAAACTCTGGGATTTTAGAGCTGAATTTTAGAGGCCATTTTATTAAACTTCTTTTGCTTCATCAAAGGAAATAAATCCCTGCCCTCTGGGACTTTTCTGGAACTAATTGGTCCTGAGCTTGTGAGCTTGAGACACTTTTTACCACATCATTCTCCTGTCTGATTTTAACTTGACAAAGAAATTCCTGATTGATCTCTTTTTTTTTTCTGTCTGTAAGATCAGAGAGATAGCCTGTTGCATCGGATTTCACCTGAATTGTTTCTTTTCATGAGTGGAAAAGCACAAGAAATGACTGAAGAAGATCACATAATAGATGAACAGTCACAAATCATCTTCAGCGAGTTCATATTTATATTTTTATTGGTGGAAAACAAAGGAAAATACTAATGATTGTTTTCTTCAGAAATGTTAACATACAGTTCTCTCCTATTAAGGTAAAAAAAGAAAATTGAAGGGTATCTCTCAAAGCAATGTATTAAATCTTTTACTTCTGTTTATAGACTCATTAATAAACACTTGAATTATCTTCTTTTGTGTTCAGAAGATACATAGGTAGCAAAAAATCAAATAGTAAGGATGAATTCAATATATTGAAAATATTTTAGTTGGCATATTTAAAGAGGACTTAGGACTCCAGATAAAGGACTGATTTAGAGGTGGATGATCATATCATTGTTCTACAGTGATTTACCTAGAGCCATTGTGCCTTAGAGATTGTAAAACAAATGAATTGTTAAAAATAATTTTACTGTTCACTGGGGCACAGTGATTATTACAGAATAACGATAGTTTCTGTTGGTAATGCAGTTGGCAAACACAAACTAAACCACTTTATTCTTTGTATGTCTTGGATGCTTTGCCTTTCTGCATATGGACCCTGATTCCCAGGAAGACTGAAGTCAAGTACTTCTGATAGTTTTCTGTCTTGTATAAACTTAAATTAATGATTCTCTCACTTTCTTTGCATTTTATATTTCCCCTCATGTAAGAAATACGTCTTTTTGTGTTCAATAATGGATGACCCTTGAAATTTAGTGGCAAATGTAGGTTAATTTAAGTCATTATCATCAATTTAACAAGCACCACTAGCAATACCTTTTTCATTTTTGAACAGTTGTATCATGAAGCAAAATGTGTTCCTCTGGGGAAGAGCAAATGATTGTAAGATAGTCACACACCTCTGGGCGTAAGACTGGAAGGGTGCCAACAAGTGTATCTATTCCTTTAACACAGTGGTTACTGTGTAACTGAGAACTTCATTCCAGACTTCCCTGCCACTACTGTTGTGTTTTTCCCTTACTCTATCAGACCGGAAGAGGAATAGTTAAAATTTTCTGATGTGCTAAAATATGATGCTGGTAGTTTTATGATGGTTCAGTATGAATTTCAGCTGAACTGTGCATTTCATGAGGAATACTGTACATTTCATAACTGTACAATCATAGGGAAATCAGATTGGTCCATTAACCCAAGTAGTTAACATAGTAGAGAGAATAGATCTCTTTAATCTTTTATTCAAATTTTTCCTAATAAGACTTATAAAGTCTTCTTTTTTCATAAATTTCAAATGTTAACTTATATTCCATTGTTACTGACATCTTTGATATATACTCTAGTGTATATTTGCACTGTTCTTAGGATATTTAAGCTAGGAATGAATATTTTATTCAATGTTTCAGGGGCTGTCTGTACATAGACTTGGTTCCAAGACCACAGACAAGGGAGTTTTATATGTTGTTGCTACTAACTGTGGAGTCTTCTGAGTCATTTGGTCAATTATTTAATATAAACTTTTTAGGGGGAGATGTTTTGTGATTGTTGGTAGTAACTAAATATTGGAGGAAGAGTTACACAGTTTAAAAGAGCATGGATTTTAGGATTAAATCCAGTTAGAGTAAAATCCCAACTGAATCACTTGCTTTCTTTTTCCTCATAGGACGTATTTGTTGCGTCTAGACCTCAAATTTGTTCAAAAGTGCCCAAGGCACTGTCTGGCAAATAAGTGTTCAAGGAATAGTATTTCTTTGATGTTCAGTCTTATGTTTGCCATCATGTCCATAACTTTGGTGGAACTACGTGTGTTGGACTGGATGGATCTGACATAGTGGTTACTCGCTTTGTATAGAGACGGAATAAACCCGGGGAGTGTCAATAATGGATGACCCTTGAAATTTAGTGGCAAATGTAGGTTAATTTAAGTCATTATCATCAATTTAACAAGCACCACTAGCAATACCTTTTTCATTTTTGAACAGTTGTATCATGAAGCAAAATGTGTTCCTCTGGGGAAGAGCAAATGATTGTAAGATAGTCACACACCTCTGGGCATAAGACTGGAAGGGTGCCAACAAGTGTATCTATTCCTTTAACACAGTGGTTACTGTGTAACTGAGAACTTCATTCCAGACTTCCCTGCCACTACTGTTGTGTTTTTCCCTTACTCTATCAGACCGGAAGAGGAATAGTTAAAATTTTCTGATGTGCTAAAATATGATGCTGGTAGTTTTATGATGGTTCAGTATGAATTTCAGCTGAACTGTGCATTTCATGAGGAAAACTGTACATTTCATAACTGTACAATCATAGGGAAATCAGATTGGTCCATTAACCCAAGTAGTTAACATAGTAGAGAGAATAGATCTCTTTAATCTTTTATTCAAATTTTTCCTAATAAGACTTATAAAGTCTTCTTTTTTCATAAATTTCAAATGTTAACTTATATTCCATTGTTACTGACATCTTTGATATATACTCTAGTGTATATTTGCACTGTTCTTAGGATATTTAAGCTAGGAATGAATATTTTATTCAATGTTTCAGGGGCTGTCTGTACATAGACTTGGTTCCAAGACCACAGACAAGGGAGTTTTATATGTTGTTGCTACTAACTGTGGAGTCTTCTGAGTCATTTGGTCAATTATTTAATATAAACTTTTTAGGGGGAGATGTTTTGTGATTGTTGGTAGTAACTAAATATTGGAGGGAGAGTTACACAGTTTAAAAGAGCATGGATTTTAGGATTAAATCCAGTTAGAGTAAAATCCCAACTGAATCACTTGCTTTCTCTTTCCTCATAGGACGTATTTGTTGCGTCTAGACCTCAAATTTGTTCAAAAGTGCCCAAGGCACTGTCTGGCAAATAAGTGTTCAAGGAATAGTATTTCTTTGATGTTCTGTCTTATGTTTGCCATCATGTTCATAACTTTGGTGGAACTACGTGTGTTGGACTGGATGGATCTGACATAGTGGTTACTCGCTTTGTATAGAGACGGGAATAAAGACACCCATGCGTTGTTGTATCCCTGGGGATAACATGAGTTGCTAAGAGATTCCTGAAATCCTGAAAGGATTTTCTTGTTTCTTGTCAACTGTTTCTTGTCAACATGCTGGAGGTCTTTACTGAGAGCTGTAGGAAGCCTCACTGAAGCCATGATCGTTCTTAACCTGACTCTTACAGGAAATGAAGAATGTTCCATGTGAGAGCAGTTCACATGTTACCACATGACCCCCTTCACATCAGCTCTGTATTTGAGGGAGTGAAGAAGGGATATGAGAGGCTCATAAGTTCTCAGTCAGATAGTAAATCATGACCCAGGATCCCAGCCTAGGTGGGTCAAGGCTGAATTATACACCTTATCATGACTTTCTTGGGTTTGTGTATTTTGCATATGCATTTGCCCACATGTTTTTATTTTCTGTTTTTTATTATGGGTGTGAAAAACAAATGCAAGTAAAGGGGAGGTCTTTCCTCTTTCAATACACATGAATTTTAAATGATATAACAGTTGATAGGTAATAATAAATTATACAGAAATAAGGGAAAGAACATATAATCATATTTTATTGACTGACCTCATTGACTTCCATTCTTGTAAAATGGTTTAAGAACGTACATTATATTTTTGCCTGTTCAAAGATGCATATTTGGCATGTAGATGGATCAGAGACTTTCCTTGTTTCATCATTTACTTTGTACAGATGATTTGTTATTTTCTTGGTGTGCATTAATATGTGTATATTTTGCTTTTGCTTACTCCTGTACACCTAAATATCAAAAGTATCATTTAATTAGCTGTACTTTTATTATACTGATATAATAGTCAATCTTATAATACATTATAAGATCTTTCATTGTGATATTTGTTGATAATCCCTAGAACAGAGTGAGATCTAATTTTCAAGTGAATTGCTTAGTAGTTCTGCCCCTCACCCCCAATTACAGTCTTCTGTATACCTTCATATGCTTCAATTTCATGCTCTCACTTAAATATCATCAGGCAAGCCCTGTTGGTAAACTTGGAAATGCTTAGAAATGTTGTTTTTAAGAAGCAGACTCAAAGCTTCTGAGTGGAGATCTGGTTTAGTACAAGATTATTTTATTTTTCACACTCTGGATGCTGTAGGGGTAGAGGCGAATAAAGACACCCATGCGTTGTTGTATCCCTGGGGATAACATGAGTTGCTAAGAGATTCCTGAAATCCTGAAAGGATTTTCTTGTTTCTTGTCAACATGCTGGAGGTCTTTACTGAGAGCTGTAGGAAGCCTCACTGAAGCCATGATCGTTCTTAACTTGACTCTTACAGGAAATGAAGAATGTTCCATGTGAGAGCAGTTCACATGTTACCACATGACCCCCTTCACATCAGCTCTGTATTTGAGGGAGTGAAGAAGGGATATGAGAGGCTCATAAGTTCTCAGTCAGATAGTAAATCATGACCCAGGATCCCAGCCTAGGTGGGTCAAGGCTGAATTATACACCTTATCATGACTTTCTTGGGTTTGTGTATTTTGCATATGCATTTGCCCACATGTTTTTTTTTTCTGTTTTTTATTATGGGTGTGAAAAACAAATGCAAGTAAAGGGGAGATCTTTCCTCTTACAATACACATGAATTTTAAATGATATAACAGTTGATAGGTAATAATAAATTATACAGAAATAAGGGAAAGAACATATAATCATATTTTATTGACTGACCTCATTGACTTCCATTCTTGTAAAATGGTTTAAGAACGTACATTATATTTTTGCCTGTTCAAAGATGCATATTTGGCATGTAGATGGATCAGAGACTTTCCTTGTTTCATCATTTACTTTGTACAGATGATTTGTTATTTTCTTGGTGTGCATTAATATGTGTATATTTTGCTTTTGCTTACTCCTGTACACCTAAATATCAAAAGTATCATTTAATTAGCTGTACTTTTATTATACTGATATAATAGTCAATCTTATAATACATTATAAGATCTTTCATTGTGATATTTGTTGATAATCCCTAGAACAGAGTGAGATCTAATTTTCAAGTGAATTGCTTAGTAGTTCTGCCCCTCACCCCCAATTACAGTCTTCTGTATACCTTCATATGCTTCAATTTCATGCTCTCACTTAAATATCATCAGGCAAGCCCTGTTGGTAAACTTGGAAATGCTTAGAAATGTTGTTTTTAAGAAGCAGACTCAAAGCTTCTGAGTGGAGATCTGGTTTAGTACAAGATTATTTTATTTTTCACACTCTGTATGCTTTGCCTGAATTCTTCCCTTTAGTATCATTTTGTTCTTAGCTGTGTAATCACTACCCTGGCCTTCCAGACATGTTGCTTTCCTGGTAAAACAGAATCATGATTATAAGAGAGACTTTACAGATACTACAGTCCAATTATTTGATTTTATAGAAGAAAGAGTTATCACCCAGAGAGAATGACCCACTATCACCTGTCAGTGGCATAACCAGAATTAGAATCCAGGTTTGATTTCTAAAACTAGTGTTCTTTTGCTCATGTCTAACTGTGTAGACGTTTGAGTGTATTCAAGTTTTGACTGTTAGGTAAGCATGTTATTTAATTTTTCTCAGCTTCAAGACATGACTATTAATAACTGTCCTACCTACCTTGCAGCTCTTTTGTGTGGAACAAATAAAAGAAAGTGCGTTAAGGTACTGAAGCGTTATGGTTCTTAACAGTGATGACTTGTGTATTTAGTGCACTTTGTAGCTCTTCAGGTTTGCTGTTAATCTGTGGTGGCGAAAAGATGCTTATATGGAAATGGAAATAGCAGAACAGCCTATATCACCGTTTGTGTGGCATCATTGTTTAAAATAGCATGTTGTTTTTCTATAAAAGAAAGTTGTTTTTTCTTTTTTTTTTTTAATCTTGGTTTTTTGTTGTTCTTGTTAGCAGTGGATATCTAGCTTACTATTCTGACTAGTGATACCTTAAGTATATAAGTAGCATGTAATTAGCTGTACTTTTATTATACTGATATAATAGTCAATCTTATAATACATTATAAGATCTTTCATTGTGATATTTGTTGATAATCCCTAGAACAGAGTGAGATCTAATTTTCAAGTGAATTGCTTAGTAGTTCTGCCCCTCACCCCCAATTACAGTCTTCTGTATACCTTCATATGCTTCAATTTCATGCTCTCACTTAAATATCATCAGGCAAGCCCTGTTGGTAAACTTGGAAATGCTTAGAAATGTTGTTTTTAAGAAGCAGACTCAAAGCTTCTGAGTGGAGATCTGGTTTAGTACAAGATTATTTTATTTTTCACACTCTGTATGCTTTGCCTGAATTCTTCCCTTTAGTATCATTTTGTTCTTAGCTGTGTAATCACTACCCTGGCCTTCCAGACATGTTGCTTTCCTGGTAAAACAGAATCATGATTATAAGAGAGACTTTACAGATACTACAGTCCAATTATTTAATTTTATAGAAGAAAGAGTTATCACCCAGAGAGAATGACCCACTATCACCTGTCAGTGGCGTAACCAGAATTAGAATCCAGGTTTGATTTCTAAAACTAGTGTTCTTTTGCTCATGTCTAACTGTGTAGACGTTTGAGTGTATTCAAGTTTTGACTGTTAGGTAAGCATGTTATTTAATTTTTCTCAGCTTCAAGACATGACTATTAATAACTGTCCTACCTACCTTGCAGCTCTTTTGTGTGGAACAAATAAAAGAAAGTGTGTTAAGGTACTGAAGCGTTATGGTTCTTAACAGTGATGACTTGTGTATTTAGTGCACTTTGTAGCTCTTCAGGTTTGCTGTTAATCTGTGGTGGCGAAAAGATGCTTATATGGAAATGGAAATAGCAGGACAGCCTATATCACCGTTTGTGTGGCATCATTGTTTAAAATAGCATGTTGTTTTTCTATAAAAGAAAGTTGTTTTTTCTTTTTTTTTTTTAATCTTGGTTTTTTGTTGTTCTTGTTAGCAGTGGATATCTAGCTTACTATTCTGACTAGTGATACCTTAAGTATATATGTAGCCATTTTTTTTTTTTATTTTTTATTTTTTTTTTTTTTAAAGATTTATTTATTTATTTATTTTGGGCGGGGGTTGGGTTGGGGAGGGAGGGGAGCAGGTGGGCCACTTCTATTGGTCTTTCATTTCTCTATTTTCATCCGTCTTTGTTCTTTGGCTCCTGTGGGCCTCCCATCACAGTGGCCTCTGTTGTCTCTGAGCACTGGCTCTGGGCGCATGCACTTCAGAGCTCCGGCGGTAATTGGACACATCAGTCCAGCTGCTCCACGGCACGTGGGATCTTCCCAGGTCAGGGATCGAACTGGCACCCCTTGCACTGCAAGGCGGTGTCCTTATCCACTGGACCACCAGGGGAAGCCCATATGTAGCCATTTTGAAGAGAGGCTTCAGCAAATCACTAGCCTTTGTTTTCATTTATACTTTGTTAGCTCACTCTTCCCTGATTCTGAACATGTTGAACAGATTTATAATTTGTGATCATTTTCAATTATTAAAATCCAGAGCAGTCCAGTTTAAGTGTGCATGCTCTGATTTTGCCTTCCTTCCCACTCACCGTCTTTTGTAGCTCAGCTGCTAAAGAATCTGCCTCCGGAGACCCAGGTTCAATTCCTGGATTGGGAAGATCCCTTGCAGAAGGGATAGGTTACCCATTCCAGTATTCTTGGGCTTCCCTAGTGGCTCAAACAGTAAACGTTCTGCCCACAATGCAGGAGACCTGGGTTCCATTCCTGGGTTGGGAAGATCCCTGGAGAAGGGAGAGGCTACCCATTCCAGTATTCTTGCCTGGAGAATTCTACGGGTTGCAAAGAATTGGACATGACTGAGAGACTTTAATTCACTTCACTTCACTTCCCTTCCATTCACTGTCACCCAGATTTGCATTTGAGCTTTCAAAGGAGTGAAGTCAGTACGCAGTTGGCTGTTTCTTTTGTCTTCTTGCCACAACATGTTTGGAAGCAGACACAGAGAAGTCTGAGGTCTTCTTCCCTAATTGCACCTATGTTAGATGTGAGGAGCAACCCTTGATTTTACTAGGAGTTTGTTTCTTTTATAGCTTTTAGTGTTGCTTGAAAACACTGCTGTTGGGTGTGGATTTTCCTTAGAACTGCTATAGGAATGCTTTACTTGATGTAGTTTCCTTAACACCAGCCCCCTCTATCCTCAAGGACCCCCTTGGAAACAAGCTACTGTGTGCCTCTCAAACATTTACCCATGGCCCACCACTGTGACCTTTCCAGTCGGGATGGCCTTTCGCTTAGCTGCTTCTTGCTCCCAGTGCCATCTCCCGCTTACTGCATGGTGCTTCTTCATGAGGAGACAAGTGAAACTGTCCTCAGGACAGTAAGGAAACTCCTGTGTACCCTCTAGACACTTTTGTGCTGTTTCATACTGGCTTGCACAAGCTGCCTGTTAATTTTTCAGGAATTTTGTGATCTCGCTGTTAACATAACCCTTATGAATTACACTATATAAGCTACTAATCAAATAACATAATAAAAACAAAGCAATAGATATTTATAGCTGATCACTTTCTAGTTAATTTACTGTATTTTATTGTCTGTGTTCTTGAAATCGCTTGCTTTTATTATCTTTTTATGGTAGAAAATGCTATGTAATAGCATGCTACTACACATCTCTTCCCACTCCACATTCAGTAGCTTTGCGTTTGTAGCTTGAATTTAGCTTTGGTGGGAGTGATTTCACCACTGAAATAGTAAGTGTGACAAACCAGGATCTGTCATCTCTCCTGTTTCCCAGTAAGTTTTGAACATTTGCCTGCACACCACTGGGCTCACTAGATTATGGATCCTTCTCATCCCTGTTGTAGACCACCACAGCAAGTGTCTCTCCACTAGCAATCTCCTCTTCAATCTTAGGTGATTTTTAACAAATTTGTCCAAGGACTTTTTCATAAAGCATTTTTTTCTTCTGGGAAAAATTTGCCTTCTCACAGGTACTCCCAGTCCTGGTGAATGATTCTTTTTGAACCTTCTTACTTGACCTTGGAAAAGTTCCCATGGAGTAAGCCCCTGCTTCTCCTCCCTCAGAGAAGTAGGGCTCCCCATCACGGACAGTGGTGCATTTCTCTCCCTCATGAGATCAGCCGAGTATCAAGGTAGTGGGCTGTGTAGGACTGGACTTACTACTGCTTAGCAAACCCTGAAGGAAGATGAGCTATAATTGTTTATGAATTGTCTAGAATGTCAAGTACTTAGGGCAGGTTTTGCCTTTGGTTTTGAGCCATTAAAAGATCATGCAAATAAAAAAAGCAGTACCAGTTAGCTTCCTGTTGTAAAAAGAATAAATGAGCCAGAGTATTTTATATTTTTTAGTTATTTCACAAAATAGATCTTTTGTGTGTTGCTTTATATTGAAATGTAAACTAATAAAAGTAAAATGTAGATATTCTTATCATAGACCTTACTCTTAAACGGATTTTCTAAAACAACCAACAGTTTAGGTGATTTTGGCTAAAGTATCTGTCACTCTCTCTCCCTTCTCTGTTTCTCCAGCCTCCATTGCCTATAAGCAGAGATAGGTTATCTTTTTAAAATAAAATTTCAGTCCAGTTCAGTTCAGCCACTCAGTCTTGGCCAAATTACCATGGCAGCATGCCAGGTAACCCTTATGAATTAACTATATAAGCTACTAATCAAATAACATAATAAAAACAAAGCAATAGATATTTATAGCTGATCACTTTCTAGTTAATTTACTGTATTTTATTGTCTGTGTTCTTGAAATCGCTTGCTTTTATTATCTTTTTATGGTAGAAAATGCTATGTAATAGCATGCTACTACACATCTCTTCCCACTCCACATTCAGTAGCTTTGCGTTTGTAGCTTGAATTTAGCTTTGGTGGGAGTGATTTCACCACTGAAATAGTAAGTGTGACAAACCAGGATCTGTCATCTCTCCTGTTTCCCAGTAAGTTTTGAACATTTGCCTGCACACCACTGGGCTCACTAGATTATGGATCCTTCTCATCCCTGTTGTAGACCACCACAGCAAGTGTCTCTCCACTAGCAATCTCCTCTTCAATCTTAGGTGATTTTTAACAAATTTGTCCAAGGACTTTTTCATAAAGCATTTTTTTCTTCTGGGAAAAATTTGCCTTCTCACAGGTACTCCCAGTCCTGGTGAATGATTCTTTTTGAACCTTCTTACTTGACCTTGGAAAAGTTCCCATGGAGTAAGCCCCTGCTTCTCCTCCCTCAGAGAAGTAGGGCTCCCCATCACGGACAGTGGTGCATTTCTCTCCCTCATGAGATCAGCCGAGTATCAAGGTAGTGGGCTGTGTAGGACTGGACTTACTACTGCTTAGCAAACCCTGAAGGAAGATGAGCTATAATTGTTTATGAATTGTCTAGAATGTCAAGTACTTAGGGCAGGTTTTGCCTTTGGTTTTGAGCCATTAAAAGATCATGCAAATAAAAAAAGCAGTACCAGTTAGCTTCCTGTTGTAAAAAGAATAAATGAGCCAGAGTATTTTATATTTTTTAGTTATTTCACAAAATAGATCTTTTGTGTGTTGCTTTATATTGAAATGTAAACTAATAAAAGTAAAATGTAGATATTCTTATCATAGACCTTACTCTTAAACGGATTTTCTAAAACAGCCAACAGTTTAGGTGATTTTGGCTAAAGTATCTGTCACTCTCTCTCCCTTCTCTGTTTCTCCAGCCTCCATTGCCTATAAGCAGAGATAGGTTATCTTTTTAAAATAAAATTTCAGTCCAGTTCAGTTCAGCCACTCAGTCTTGGCCAAATATGTGCCACCCCATGGCAGCATGCCAGGCTTCCCTGACCTTCACCATCTCCTGGAGCTTGCTCAAACTCATGTCCATTGACTCAGTGATGCCATCCAACCATGTTGTCCTCTGTTGTCCCCTTCTCCTTTTGCCTTCTATTTTTCTCAGCCTCAGGGTCTTTTCCAGTGAGTCAGTGCTTTGCATCAGGTGGCCAAAGTATTGGAGCTTCAGCTTCAGCATCATTCCTTCCAATGAATATTCAGCATTGATATCCTTTAGTATTGACTGATTTGATCTCCTTGCAGTCCAACTTTCATTTCTTTTCTTTCAGAAATTAGTATTCTCATTGTATGTAGAAAATCTAACACTTCTCAAAGAATTCACAGGTATAATAAACAAGGGACTCAAAAATTTAGGATTCTTAAGACACTGATATTGATGATCAATATTTGTATTTTAACTTAAATCTCAGACTAAATGTGATTCCCTTAAGGTAAAAATTCCCTTTTAAGTGAATATAGTTTATAATGCATTTTCACTTGGTTTCAAAAAGTTTAATCTTGACTGTCTCACATTGAATCTAGGGAGAAAGCATGTGGGAAACTGGACATACAATTGGTGAATCAGGAATTTTGCATTGTAGTGTGACTTTCAACCATGCTGCTTTCCTTGTCTGCATAAAATTGGGATGAATCCACATTTGGAAAGTATTATTTGACTGTAATAGCAAAGCTTACTGTATTGCATGAACTCAATCAAGCACACTTGACTGGTTTTGTCATTTGTACACATGGAGAGATTTTCCTCAGACTGAGTAGCTACTGGTGTTAGACTCTAGGTTTAATCATGTTACTCTTGCTTATTGGCGCCCTTACATACTAAGCCCACCATGTGAGGGCCCAAATCAAACCTTTCTGTAAGAGTAGAGCCTACATTCTTGATTTTTATGGAATTTATATTGTATTTATATGAAAATTTACCGTGACAGTTCAATTGTGTTTTTTTACTTTTGATTTCACTATCATGAATATGCCTCCTAAATACTATTCTCCAAGTTTTTTAAGTGTGTATTTCAGAGGTTTGTTGTCCATTGAGATAGTGGCTAAATAGATGTGGTAGTTTATATTTGATCCAAGTTAAATGGCAACCTAAGAGCCCATCAAGAGATGGGGGTAAATAAACTATGGTATAGCTATATAATGGAATATTACTCGGCTATAAAAAAGAAAGTTATGCATTTGTGACAACCTAGATGGACCTAAAAAGTATTAATACTCTAATAAAGAGTATTATGTTAAGTGAAGTTAAGTCAGACATAGACAAATACTGTATTTATATATGGACTCTGAAAAAGAAAATAAATGAACAAATACAATCAAAGATAAATACAGTCACAGATACAGAGAATAAACACATAGTTTTCAGAGGGAGTTGGATGGTTGAGAGAAATAGGTAAGGAAGGGTAAAAGGTACAAACTTATAATTGCAAAACAAATGAGTCAGGGCTTCCCTGGTGGTCCAGTGGGTAAAGAGTCCATCTTGCAGTGCAAAAGGCACTGGTTCAATACCTGGGATGGGAAGTGGCTGGACCGGTGTGTCCAATTACAAGCCAGCACTCTGGAAAATCCTGTGAAATGTAACTTTTACAATTTTGACTGTCTCACATTGAATCTAGGGAGAAAGCATGTGGAAACTGGACATACAATTGGTGAATCAGGAATTTTGCATTGTAGTGTGACTTTCAACCATGCTGCTTTCCTTGTCTGCATAAAATTGGGATGAATCCACATTTGGAAAGTATTATTTGACTGTAATAGCAAAGCTTACTGTATTGCATGAACTCAATCAAGCACACTTGACTGGTTTTGTCATTTGTACACATGGAGAGATTTTCCTCAGACTGAGTAGCTACTGGTGTTAGACTCTAGGTTTAATCATGTTACTCTTGCTTATTGGCGCCCTTACATACTAAGCCCACCATGTGAGGGCCCAAATCAAACCTTTCTGTAAGAGTAGAGCCTACATTCTTGATTTTTATGGAATTTATATTGTATTTATATGAAAATTTACCGTGACAGTTCAATTGTGTTTTTTTACTTTTGATTTCACTATCATGAATATGCCTCCTAAATACTATTCTCCAAGTTTTTTAAGTGTGTATTTCAGAGGTTTGTTGTCCATTGAGATAGTGGCTAAATAGATGTGGTAGTTTATATTTGATCTAAGTTAAATGGCAACCTAAGAGCCCATCAAGAGATGGGGGTAAATAAACTATGGTATAGCTATATAATGGAATATTACTCGGCTATAAAAAAGAAAGTTATGCATTTGTGACAACCTAGATGGACCTAAAAAGTATTAATACTCTAATAAAGAGTATTATGTTAAGTGAAGTTAAGTCAGACATAGACAAATACTGTATTTATATATGGACTCTGAAAAAGAAAATAAATGAACAAATACAATCAAAGATAAATACAGTCACAGATACAGAGAATAAACACATAGTTTTCAGAGGGAGTTGGATGGTTGAGAGAAATAGGTAAGGAAGGGTAAAAGGTACAAACTTATAATTGCAAAACAAATGAGTCAGGGCTTCCCTGGTGGTCCAGTGGGTAAAGAGTCCATCTTGCAGTGCAAAAGGCACTGGTTCAATACCTGGGATGGGAAGTGGCTGGACTGGTGTGTCCAATTACAAGCCAGCACTCTGGAGTGCATGCGCCCAGAGCCGGTACTCTGCAACGAGAGGGGCCACTGTGATGGGAGGCCCACACAGGCCAAAGAATTAAGATGAAAGAAAATAAATAAATGAAGGACCAATAAAAGAGGCCAAAATTTAAAAAAAAGAAGTGAGTCATGGTGATGACTACAGTGTGGGAAATATAGTTAATAATAATATAATATTTTTGCACGGTGACACTGTAACTAGATTTATATTGGTGATGATTTTGTAATGTATAGAAATCTTGAACTAACATAGGATAATTGTACTTCAGAAGAACAAACAGGCTGATAGAAAAAGAGATCATATTTGTGATTACCAGGAGTGGGAGTGGGATGGAGTGGGGAAATTGGATGACGGCGGTCCAAAAATACAAATGTCTAGTAATAAGGTAAATAAGTACTAGGGATGCAATGTAAACCATGATGAATACAGTTAACACTGTTGTATGTTGTATTTAAAAGCTACTGAGAGAGTAAATCCTAAGAGTTATCATTACAAGGAAAAATACTTTTTATTTATCTATATGGGATGATGGATGGTTCACCAAATTTACTGTGGTAATCATTTCATGATTTATTTGAGTCATGATGCTGTGCATTTTAAACTTACACAGAGCTTCATATCACTTATATCCGAGTCAAACTAGAAGGTAAGAAATTAAAGGACATACTTCTTTGTTTTATAAAGAAAAATGTATTTCCTCATTCACACGTTTGAAGTGCTAAATACCCACATGTTGCTGGGCCACCTTGTAGGATGAATGGGGAATGTTTCCTTGTGGCGCAGAGCTCTGTTGGATGGTGTTGCTCTAGAGTCTGATCTCCCTTTACAGTACCCATCCTTTAATAACTGTAGACATGTGGCTAGAATGTGTTGTAAACATTTTGATAATTCAAAAATCAGGATAAAATGTGTCTTATAAAGAAACTATAATAATAAGCCTATGATAAGGCAGAAGGAGAAGGGGGCGACAGGGTTTGAGATGGTAAGATGGCATCACCGACTCAATGGACATGAATTTGAGTAAACTCGGGAGGTAGTGAAAAACAGGGAAGCTTGGCGTGCTGCAGTTCATGGGGTCGAAAAGAGTCAGACATGACTGGTTGACTGAAGTACAACAACAAAAGACAGCATGGCATTTTACCTATATTACGGATTAAAATAATTTAAGGGCTAACTTGGAAAATGGGCTGTTGTTTATAACATTAATTTTCTCTTCTAGACATTATCTTCAATTTTCAAATCCATACAACCCATTGAAAAGTCTTTATGAAAATTGATTTCTGCTTTTATATTTTTGATCATATGAGCCAAAGGATATAAAACAGTGAATCATCTAATATACTGAAACAAATTGAAGTTTTGCTTTCTATTTTTGATTTTAAACATTGGGTTTGATATAGAGTTAAAAACGGTAGACAACGTATGACTTAACGTTTATGCAGGTGAAATAGAAAATGAAGCTCAGAGATGGATAAGAGTGACAGATCAAGCTGGGTGAAAAAGAAATTATGGCAAAACAGGCTCAGGATGAGAAATTGATTAGTGCCCTAAAGAGTGAATTGGAAAAGCTAAGAGAATACAAAAAAGTTTTGTAATTTAGAGTAATTTTTTTTCCAGATTTTGAAGAGGATCTATACCATTAAACATTAACCTGTTAAAAGAGTGTTTCTTAAGTACCTTTAGAATAACTTGTATGACATCCTATTTTTTGTAGTACCTTCTAATGTATTTGCAATTTCTGTGATAGCATATTTCATTTTTTAAAAACTTTTAACTTTATATTTGAGTATAATGAACAATGTTGTGTAGTTTTGAGGTCTACAACAGTGATTAAGTTATGGATACACATGTATCTGGTTTTTTTCAAATTATTTTCCCAGTTAGGTTGTTACAGAGTATTGAACTGAGTGCCCAGTGCTGTCCAGTAGGTTGCTGTTGGTTATCCATTGTAAATTTAAAAGTGTACAAGTGACACACACTTTAATTGTGAAGTTGAACTGAGAAAGAAGTTAGTTAAAAATTTAAGTAGTAGTTATATAAATCTTTAATTGTTTAGGTGATTATTAAACAGGTTTCAGAAATAGACATTACACAAGTATTTCCTAGGATAAATGTTCCCAGCTCTCTAGCTCAAATTAGAAAAGCAGTTCATTACAGCCCTGTGCCTGGCTGGCCTCCGTAGCTCTCTTACTTCCTTTTTTCTTACCTGAAGACCTGTGTATCGAAGGCATACTTCATGACACTTGCTGTGCTAGACATGGAAGCTGGCAAAGATAAGGGCCATTTTCTCCATGTCCTCGGCCATGCTTTTTTCTTTTCCAGGGCAAACCCATGAAAAAACAGATGGTTTCCGGAAATTTTGGGCTAACTTGGAAAATGGGCTGTTGTTTATAACTTTTTTTGAATATCTTCAATTTTCAAATCCATACAACCCATTGAAAAGTCTTTATGAAAATTGATTTCTGCTTTTATATTTTTGATCATATGAGCCAAAGGATATAAAACAGTGAATCATCTAATATACTGAAACAAATTGAAGTTTTGCTTTCTATTTTTGATTTTAAACATTGGGTTTGATATAGAGTTAAAAACGGTAGACAACGTATGACTTAACGTTTATGCAGGTGAAATAGAAAATGAAGCTCAGAGATGGATAAGAGTGACAGATCAAGCTGGGTGAAAAAGAAATTATGGCAAAACAGGCTCAGGATGAGAAATTGATTAGTGCCCTAAAGAGTGAATTGGAAAAGCTAAGAGAATACAAAAAAGTTTTGTAATTTAGAGTAATTTTTTTTCCAGATTTTGAAGAGGATCTATACCATTAAACATTAACCTGTTAAAAGAGTGTTTCTTAAGTACCTTTAGAATAACTTGTATGACATCCTATTTTTTGTAGTACCTTCTAATGTATTTGCAATTTCTGTGATAGCATATTTCATTTTTTAAAAAACTTTTAACTTTATATTTGAGTATAATGAACAATGTTGTGTAGTTTTGAGGTCTACAACAGTGATTAAGTTATGGATACACATGTATCTGGTTTTTTTCAAATTATTTTCCCAGTTAGGTTGTTACAGAGTATTGAACTGAGTGCCCAGTGCTGTCCAGTAGGTTGCTGTTGGTTATCCATTGTAAATTTAAAAGTGTACAAGTGACACACACTTTAATTGTGAAGTTGAACTGAGAAAGAAGTTAGTTAAAAAATTTAAGTAGTAGTTATATAAATCTTTAATTGTTTAGGTGATTATTAAACAGGTTTCAGAAATAGACATTACACAAGTATTTCCTAGGATAAATGTTCCCAGCTCTCTAGCTCAAATTAGAAAAGCAGTTCATTACAGCCCTGTGCCTGGCTGGCCTCCGTAGCTCTCTTACTTCCTTTTTTCTTACCTGAAGACCTGTGTATCGAAGGCATACTTCATGACACTTGCTGTGCTAGACATGGAAGCTGGCAAAGATAAGGGCCATTTTCTCCATGTCCTCGGCCATCTGCATAGTTGATACCATCGTCACCCTTTCCTTGAGTAAATGCAGTGACCCTTTTAGTGATGCTTCTAACTCTTTTTCTCACAAACCACTTCTTCCCACAGCTGTCAGCATCGTTTTCTTTAGATCATGCTTCTGATGATGTCCCTTCTCTGCCATAAGCCTGTTCTACTACATTTAGAAGAAAATCCAGTCTCTCTTTTAAAAAATGGATTTTAAAATATATTTTTGTAGATGTGATATCATAAACAATGCAGTTCAGAGAATAATATAATCTGTAGGCCTAAAAAAGAGTTTCTCAGTTACATCAGTAATACAATGTAAATTATAAAAGTTCAAATACAGAAGTTGAAAAAGTAAAGCATGAAACTCTCCATCCAACCCCTCCCTCAAGATAACTACTACCATTGATTGCGTATGTACTTTAAGACTTTTTCCTATGAAATTACACTTATGATTTTACTTTCTCAGGTTTCCCTGGTCACATGTCTCACTCTTTATTCTTTAGCTCTGTGCCTCCTCAGCACTTTGCCACCATACCACATGTTCATTTATTGTCTTTCTTCCATATTAGTATCTTTTAAATGAAAGCACCAATTTTTTCTATGTTGTTCACCTCTGGTACAAGTTTGGTTTTCATTAGATAGTTATATAATGTTCAAATGCATATGCATATGCTGAAAAGGGCAGTAAACAAGGAGATCAGTATTTTAATTCCATGTTTATCTCATTTCCTTCCTTTTTCCATTGCCTTGGATTTCTCTGAGCAATTAGCGGTGGTATTAGCATGAGTACTTCAAGAAGAGGTAAAAATATATAAAATCAAGACCTAGTTAATCTGTTAACCAATTAAACCATGCATGATTATCTCTGAGGTATCATTACATGTGTAAAATATTTTGATCTTTTAAAACATTATCATATGAAAGCATTAATTATTGCCTTGCTTGATTTAACTGTATGTAGTGGTTTTATTATAGAAATTTTAAGGAGTTTCTTTTATATTTTTGAAGAAGAAAATAGGTACAAACTGTGTAGATATAAGTAGTTTGTGTTTTTGTTTTTTGTGAACAAATCTATAGTTTAAGTTAAAAGCAAATAATTTATTTCCCATAAATTCCTCCCGACTTATCTCTTCAAAATATCATACTTAACTAATTCTTGGTGATCCTAATTGATTTCTTAATTAAAAAATACATACTGAGTGTTTTTCTTTCTACCAAGCTTATCACTGTTAAATTTTAGACCTATTTAAGAGTCAGAGACCTCTTTGATTTTTAAGAGTCCAAAGTTTGAATTAGTTCAGTAAGCTGTTGAATTTTTTGATGACATATAGCATAGGGAAAATTAAAGATGCATTTTCATTTCTCTCCTGTGGATGAAAACTGGATTTAATATAGAGTGAAATGAATACAAATTTGCATTTTATTACATCAACTTCACTTACTGTTTTATAAATCTCAGAGTAAAGGCAATGTTTATGGCATTTTCAGTCTCATATTAAATTTAAATAAATTCTCTGAGATAATTTGCCTTAAGCACTGATGCTTTGGTAGTTAAATTTTGGGTTAAACAAAAAACAGACAGACAAATTACACACACACATTTTCCTGAAGATATAATTATAAATACTTGTGCTCTCCATAAATGTGTATATGAATTTAGGGATAAATTCTCACATCATTGCATGTGTGTACAATAGGTATCTTTTGATTGGCTGATTAATATCCAAACATGTTTAGGTGTAATTATAATTATTTTGTTCTTTCTGATAAGATTCTTGCCCTTACCAGTGTCCGTTTGGTTTTCATTTTAATTGTTCAAATGCATGTATGCTGAAAAGGGCAGTAAACAAGGAGATCAGTATTTTAATTCCATGTTTATCTCATTTCCTTCCTTTTTCCATTGCCTTGGATTTCTCTGAGCAATTAGCGGTGGTATTAGCATGAGTACTTCAAGAAGAGGTAAAAATATATAAAATCAAGACCTAGTTAATCTGTTAACCAATTAAACCATGCATGATTATCTCTGAGGTATCATTACATGTGTAAAATATTTTGATCTTTTAAAACATTATCATATGAAAGCATTAATTATTGCCTTGCTTGATTTAACTGTATGTAGTGGTTTTATTATAGAAATTTTAAGGAGTTTCTTTTATATTTTTGAAGAAGAAAATAGGTACAAACTGTGTAGATATAAGTAGTTTGTGTTTTTGTTTTTTGTGAACAAATCTATAGTTTAAGTTAAAAGCAAATAATTTATTTCCCATAAATTCCTCCCGACTTATCTCTTCAAAATATCATACTTAACTAATTCTTGGTGATCCTAATTGATTTCTTAATTAAAAAATACATACTGAGTGTTTTTCTTTCTACCAAGCTTATCACTGTTAAATTTTAGACCTATTTAAGAGTCAGAGACCTCTTTGATTTTTAAGAGTCCAAAGTTTGAATTAGTTCAGTAAGCTGTTGAATTTTTTGATGACATATAGCATAGGGAAAATTAAAGATGCATTTTCATTTCTCTCCTGTGGATGAAAACTGGATTTAATATAGAGTGAAATGAATACAAATTTGCATTTTATTACATCAACTTCACTTACTGTTTTATAAATCTCAGAGTAAAGGCAATGTTTATGGCATTTTCAGTCTCATATTAAATTTAAATAAATTCTCTGAGATAATTTGCCTTAAGCACTGATGCTTTGGTAGTTAAATTTTGGGTTAAACAAAAAACAGACAGACAAATTACACACACACATTTTCCTGAAGATATAATTATAAATACTTGTGCTCTCCATAAATGTGTATATGAATTTAGGGATAAATTCTCACATCATTGCATGTGTGTACAATAGGTATCTTTTGATTGGCTGATTAATATCCAAACATGTTTAGGTGTAATTATAATTATTTTGTTCTTTCTGATAAGATTCTTAGCCTCATTGCTACCAGTGTCCCTTTTTAGGTGCAGATCAATCACATGATTTCATTTGTGAAACTCTTCAAAGGCATTGTACCTTCAGGCTAAAGACCAGACTCCTGCTTCTGGTATAAACATCTCTGTAAGATAAGGGCACAGCCTGCTATCTCCCAGCAGCATCTCTGTTCTCTTCTTCCTGTGTGTGTCCTCAGTCATATCTAATTCTTTGTGACTCAATGGACTGTAGCCCACCAGGCTCCTCTGTCCATAGGATTCTCCTCTTCAGGGGATCTTCCTGACCCAGGGACTGAATCCTTGTCTTCTGTGTCTCCTGCATTGGCAGGTGGATTCTTTACTTACAAAGCACTTGAGAAACCTTTCTCTTCTTCCTAAGTATCCCTAACGGTTCCATAGATCACTTATGTAAATTAGTCAAGAAGTTCCTATTTTCATGTTTTTGAAAGTGGACCTTGTTTGCTCTGTGATACCTTGTTTCTTCTTTGCCTTGTGTTTTAAAATTACCCTGGAATCGTTTCCTGTTTGAATCATTGTCTGTTTTCCCAGATCGAAAATAATTCATCAGTCTTTACCTTGTATGTTACTGTTACACATTAGCCATAGATCTTTTCCTCTGGAAGTTGTGGCTGTGTCTTTTATCCATATTTATAACCCCAGTGACTGGCATGTTTAGTGGGTGCTCTCTAAGTGCTCCAGGGATGCAGATGATCCCTTTGACCAGAGAGTCGCTCAGAGGTCACTTTTTCTGAAGTGTCTTGCTCTTCCCCCAAGTGAACTAATCCTCTCCCTCGTCTGAACTCTCTTCTCTATCTCTGCTTTTTCACAGTGGTACATTTCTTTCTTTAAAAAAAAAAAAAATCTTTATGTATTTTGGGCTGTGCTGAGTCTTTGTTGATGTGGGAGCTTTTCTCTAGTTGTGATGATGAATGCTGCTCTCTACTTGTGGTGTGCAGGCTTTTCATTGCTGTAAATTCTCTTGTTTCGGAGCATGAGCTCTCCGAACTACACAGGCTTCAGTAGTTGTGGCACATGGGCTCCAGAGCACAGGATCAATAGTTGCGCCCCATGGGCTTAAGTTGCTCTGTGGCATGTAGGATCTTCCCAGATGAGGGATCTATCCCATGTCTCCTGCATTGGCAAGTGGATTCTTTACCACTGAGCCACAAGTGAAGCCCCTACGTTTATTTCATTTCCATCTTTTCTTCCATATTTTGACTCTTTTGAGGACAGGGATTAAATTTAGTGACTGTCAAATATTATTCACTACTGATAGTTTCTGATGCATAAATGAGCAGCTAGTTGTATAAACTTTAAAAATTAGTATATTTTGTTAATACACCTTTTACTGAACTATAGTTGACTTTCAACTATATTGACTGTAGTTCCCTGTGCTGTACAGTAAACTTTTGTTGCTTGTTGAGTATCTGTTAAAAAATAGTTTTCATGTAGCATTCATACAGGCTTCCCAGTGATATAGTAGTATAGAATCTTCCTGCCAATCCAGGAGCTTTAGTGTATGTGAATTCAAACTCTGGTTCAGAAAGATCCCCTGGAGTAGGAAATGGCAACCCACTCTAGTATTCTTGCATGGAGAATTCCATGGCCACAGGAGCCTGGCAGGCTAGAGTTATGGGGTTACAAAGAGTTGAACGTGACGGAGTGACTGCAAAGATACACACATATGCGTAGCATTCGTGTGTTTTAATTTTAGTGTATATCTCGAAAAGAAAATCCATGACTTTAACCATAGATTGATTTTTCCATGCAGAGAGAGCAGTACTGAAGCAAAAGGTCTAGTTCTTAGAACAAAGTAATTGTAGGACCAAGACAAAGACTTCTGGCTGTTTCTTTATCTCTAAACCAAAGTAGGTCAGTGTAAATAAGTGGTTCTCAGGTTTTATCTTTCATCAGTGTCACCTGGAGAAATTTGTGGGTAAGAATTTTGTATTTCCAAGAAACCTACAGATGTTGTTTACTCTGCTGGTGCCAGGACCGCATGTACAGAACTGCTGACTTGGTCTTTAGGAGGTGTTTTTTGTAGCCTTCAATATATATGTGATTTGCTGATATATTAATGTCATTATGCAGAACCAGTGCAAACTTTCTGTAGATTAAATATTTTCTGATGTCCCTGGAAAAAGGGACATCAGGAATTTCCAATCTACTTCTAGATTCATTTGAGTAACTCAAACTTAGGTGACTCAGGTCACCGACATCACTATAAGTTGGCTTCTATTGTTTATGCTGTTCATTAAAGAACATACTCTGTCATTACAGTGTCTGTCACATTCCCTTCCCTGTAACCAAATCCTGCCAATATACTAAGGTTTTTCCTTCTTTTTGGTTCCCTGTTCTCAGTAAAGATTGAGCTTATCTCCCACTATCTTTAAAGCCCGATTTTATACCATTCCTTTTGTCTGCTGTAACAAAAATGGCTTATGAATCAGTTACTTTTTTTAAATATAGTTTTAGGCTTTTGTAATTGTACATAGAATTCCAGCGATTCCTTTCTCATCAGCATTGTAATTTCTAAAACTCTCTGCCCTCAGATAACCCATTCTTTATTGATTACCAGATACCCAGAGGGGTTATGGGTATTCAAAAATAATACTGATTTTATAATATGAAAGGGATGTTTCCTTCTTTTTTGAGTGATGTTTTAGACTTCAGTTCTAGATAACTTCAGACCTCTGAATATTCTAGGAAACAGCTTTTTGTCTTACAGGTTTATTAAGAGAGAGTCTTCAGGAATGACTGTGTCCTTCCCTGATGTATGATATATGATTTTTATTAACTGCGTCACTGAATATTTTAGTTGATACTCTGCAAATATTAAATTAAATGTATATTTCTAGTTAATTGGCCTCAGATATTTTTAAATAAAAAGTCAGGGCAAATATGTATGTGCACCTGTTTTTCAGCAGTGCTGAGATACCTAGCTAGCATTATTGTACTGCTAGGATTTCTTCTGAAGTTTCCCACTAATGTCTTAAATTATATAATAGCTAGATGTATCTATACTATTTAATCCTTGAAACCAAAGATAGTACTGTTCTTGCACACTTAAATGGGAAAAATTCGTGGATTTGTTTATCCCTAAATTCAACTGAGTACACAGATTGGTTATGTGAATTAACCTTATAGATATCTCTCTCTATCCTAGCCTGCACCTATTTTTCAAGAGGGTTACATGTAGTACCTTTGAATTTACTTAATTCTTAAATCAGTATGATGAAAATAAAGAGTTCTTTTTATTAACGTGTCTTAACAAAACAATTGCTAATATGTTTGCATTTGTGATATGAGAGCTCAAGGTTAGCATCCAGTTGAACTTTGCCTTGATGTGGACTGATTTGGTTAAATACCTGTGGAATGGCATTTAATTACCTGGTCCGCTTAACTCTTGCTTTTCTCTTTCATCCAAGACATCCTGTCAGCAGATTTTGTATGTTAATTTTGTATGTATATTTTTAGTGTGATAGTGCATATAGGTTGCTTTGCTCATTTTAATTTTTGTAATTGAGTTCCACGAGTATAGATTAAAGCTCTTGAGACTCAAGTTTGGTGAGAAACAGACTTGCTCTGTTAGTTTGAAAGCATTTTTTTCCAGATATAGTTGTGCAAGTGAAGTGATCTACTTCTGCTATGTGTGAGATTGGACTGTTGGTGCTAAAATTTAAAAGGTTCTGCCTGTGGATTGTAGGAAGACAAATGGCACATCTCTAGAAGCAAGGAAAAATAGTACTGTAATTCAGTGTCATGTTGATAGAAATAGCAACCTTAACCAGTCATCTTTTATTTTTGGCTCAGACAACTAACTATAAAATATAGCCCAGATGGTGGAGCTATGATAGTAAAGATACAGAAATGACATTTCGCTGATGAATTTGCTACCCTTTGCTTCTCCACTTCCAGTTTTATACTAAATCATTTATGATGTAACTTGCTTGCTTATGTATTTAAGGACAGACTCATAGAATGAAAAATGTGATGAATGGCATTTTTAGATCTTAGATTATTTCAGTTAACTTTTGTTTCATTTTCCTCTTTTCTGTGCCTTTTTGACTTTTTCTCTCTTTTGCTAAATTCATACTGTAACATGAAGTAGGCTGTGCTGTGAATAGTGAGTCCTATTTCAATTTATTTCTGAATACATATTTAAAGACATTTAGAATATAGTATTATGCTTGGCCTGTCTTGCCTGTCTTGGAACTAGCGATTCTAAACAGCAAATGGGTTGCACATATTATACCATGGTTTCTAGTCTCAGTTGTCTTTAGCATAGTAGACCTCACATTGAGATGAAAAAGGTTTCATATAAGGATAGTTCAGTGATGCTGGTAATGCTGTTCAGTCACTAACTCATGTCTGACTCTTTTTGACCCCATAGAGTGCAGCACACCAGGCTTCCCTGTCCTTTACCATCTCCCGCAGCTTGTTCAAACTCATGTCCATTGACTCAATGATGCCCTCCAACCATCTCATCCTCTGTTGTCCCCTGCTCTTCCTGACCTCAATCTTTTCCAGGATCTGGGTCTTTTCCAATGAATTAGCTCTTTGCACTGGGTGGCCTTTTAGTGTGATAGTGCATATAGGTTGCTTTGCTCATTTTAATTTTTGTAATTGAGTTCCACGAGTATAGATTAAAGCTCTTGAGACTCAAGTTTGGTGAGAAACAGACTTGCTCTGTTAGTTTGAAAGCATTTTTTTCCAGATATAGTTGTGCAAGTGAAGTGATCTACTTCTGCTATGTGTGAGATTGGACTGTTGGTGCTAAAATTTAAAAGGTTCTGCCTGTGGATTGTAGGAAGACAAATGGCACATCTCTAGAAGCAAGGAAAAATAGTACTGTAATTCAGTGTCATGTTGATAGAAATAGCAACCTTAACCAGTCATCTTTTATTTTTGGCTCAGACAACTAACTATAAAATATAGCCCAGATGGTGGAGCTATGATAGTAAAGATACAGAAATGACATTTCGCTGATGAATTTGCTACCCTTTGCTTCTCCACTTCCAGTTTTATACTAAATCATTTATGATGTAACTTGCTTGCTTATGTATTTAAGGACAGACTCATAGAATGAAAAATGTGATGAATGGCATTTTTAGATCTTAGATTATTTCAGTTAACTTTTGTTTCATTTTCCTCTTTTCTGTGCCTTTTTGACTTTTTCTCTCTTTTGCTAAATTCATACTGTAACATGAAGTAGGCTGTGCTGTGAATAGTGAGTCCTATTTCAATTTATTTCTGAATACATATTTAAAGACATTTAGAATATAGTATTATGCTTGGCCTGTCTTGCCTGTCTTGGAACTAGCGATTCTAAACAGCAAATGGGTTGCACATATTATACCATGGTTTCTAGTCTCAGTTGTCTTTAGCATAGTAGACCTCACATTGAGATGAAAAAGGTTTCATATAAGGATAGTTCAGTGATGCTGGTAATGCTGTTCAGTCACTAACTCATGTCTGACTCTTTTTGACCCCATAGAGTGCAGCACACCAGGCTTCCCTGTCCTTTACCATCTCCCGCAGCTTGTTCAAACTCATGTCCATTGACTCAATGATGCCCTCCAACCATCTCATCCTCTGTTGTCCCCTGCTCTTCCTGACCTCAATCTTTTCCAGGATCTGGGTCTTTTCCAATGAATTAGCTCTTTGCACTGGGTGGCCAAAGTACTGGATGCTGGTATAGATTTGTTCAAAATGTGTTTAGTGCGTATGTTACTGCAGGACTATAGAGTTTAAAGTTGCCTCATGGTCTGTAACATCAATGCCTCTTGAAGCTACCCTGTTGCCTGATTTCTCAAAGGCTGGGGTTTTAAGGCAGTGCCTATGTTGAATCAGCTCCTGGTGAAGGACAGGAAAGAGACGAAAGGTGAACATTTATGGAGAATCTTCTAAGTGTGTATAATCTCTTTGAATCGTTACAGTGACCTCCTGAGATCAGCATAGGGATTTGAGTTGAGACCTGTGACTCTGAGTTGAGGCTCTGCCTGAAGCTGGTGTGCCCTTATCTGTGTGGTGTATATATTGTCATTATCATAAAAGACATATCCCTTATTGAGGGAGCTTCCCTGGTGGTCCAGTGGGTATGGACAGCACCTTGCAGTGCAAGGGGTGCCGGTTTGATCCCTGGCCTGGGAAGATCCCACGTGCCGCGGAGCAGCTGGACCGATGTGTCCAGTTACTGAGCCGGAGCTCTGGAGGGCATGTGCCCAGAGCCAATGCTCTGCAACGAGAGAGGCTGCGTCAATGGGAGGCCCACACAGGCCAAAGAACAAAGATGCATGAAAATAAATAAATGAAAGACCAATTGAAGTGGCCAAAATTAAAAAAAAAGGTCATAAAATAAAAAAAAAATTAAAAACCTTATTTAGAAAGCAATATATGCCTTTCTTCTCCTCAAAGTCATCTTGATAATATAGAGAATGCTAAAGTTCCTCTTGTGTTTATTTTGTAAATATTATTTATTCTTGGTTCAAGTTTTAAGTTTATCTGTTTTCAGAATTGGAGTTTTTCTGGGTGTCTCTTAGACAGATTATGGAATCATGTGTTTTTTTATACCTGTGAATCTACATCAATGTTTATTCAAATTAAAAAGACCATTGACAGTTTTTTACAAGTGTACATTTATGGGATGAAAATTAATTGAAATGACTAATGGATTGTTATTTTGAGCTTAAACATTCTGCAGCTTTATCAGACTGCAATTTGTCCAATGAATTAGACTCAATGATGCCCTCCAACCATCTCATCCTCTGTTGTCCCCTGCTCTTCCTGACCTCAATCTTTTCCAGGATCTGGGTCTTTTCCAATGAATTAGCTCTTTGCACTGGGTGGCCAAAGTACTGGATGCTGGTATAGATTTGTTCAAAATGTGTTTAGTGCGTATGTTACTGCAGGACTATAGAGTTTAAAGTTGCCTCATGGTCTGTAACATCAATGCCTCTTGAAGCTACCCTGTTGCCTGATTTCTCAAAGGCTGGGGTTTTAAGGCAGTGCCTATGTTGAATCAGCTCCTGGTGAAGGACAGGAAAGAGACGAAAGGTGAACATTTATGGAGAATCTTCTAAGTGTGTATAATCTCTTTGAATCGTTACAGTGACCTCCTGAGATCAGCATAGGGATTTGAGTTGAGACCTGTGACTCTGAGTTGAGGCTCTGCCTGAAGCTGGTGTGCCCTTATCTGTGTGGTGTATATATTGTCATTATCATAAAAGACATATCCCTTATTGAGGGAGCTTCCCTGGTGGTCCAGTGGGTATGGACAGCACCTTGCAGTGCAAGGGGTGCCGGTTTGATCCCTGGCCTGGGAAGATCCCACGTGCCGCGGAGCAGCTGGACCGATGTGTCCAGTTACTGAGCCGGAGCTCTGGAGGGCATGTGCCCAGAGCCAATGCTCTGCAACGAGAGAGGCTGCGTCAATGGGAGGCCCACACAGGCCAAAGAACAAAGATGCATGAAAATAAATAAATGAAAGACCAATTGAAGTGGCCAAAAAAAAAAAAAAAAAAGGTCATAAAATAAAAAAAAAATTAAAAACCTTATTTAGAAAGCAATATATGCCTTTCTTCTCCTCAAAGTCATCTTGATAATATAGAGAATGCTAAAGTTCCTCTTGTGTTTATTTTGTAAATATTATTTATTCTTGGTTCAAGTTTTAAGTTTATCTGTTTTCAGAATTGGAGTTTTTCTGGGTGTCTCTTAGACAGATTATGGAATCATGTGTTTTTTTATACCTGTGAATCTACATCAATGTTTATTCAAATTAAAAAGACCATTGACAGTTTTTTACAAGTGTACATTTATGGGATGAAAATTAATTGAAATGACTAATGGATTGTTATTTTGAGCTTAAACATTCTGGAGTAAGCTCTAAAATTGATTCTTGCTCATTCCTTTATTTAGATCTTCTAGATATTTTTTGTGATAGCCAACTCCCTGGGCTAATTTGAAGCACAGAAAAGTACTTTGCTTGCATATTCATTTTAGTGTAGAGACTCCTCACGCAACTTTCTTTGGGCTTTTATAGAGTCTCCTCTAGAGTGAAATCTCTTAGGTTTTATTTTCTCCTTTTAATCTGTGGTCCTGCATTTTTACTGTTGCCTGGGCATGGGAATGTGCTTTGACGGGTGTTCCATTGTTTATGAGGCAAATGCAATACTACCCTGGGAAGAGTAGCAGTTTGATGGATGTTGTAGGTGATTTTGATGCAAGTGTAGTCCTGTTATACCTACTGTTGTCACCCATGTTAGATAATGTTGCAGCTCCTCTTTTCACTTAGGCAACTGAAATCTCAGAGTACTTTTGTTACTTTGACATTTTATTCAAGGATACTTGGCTGTGGAAGAAAATTTGCATTCAAAAATCTACTTAGGTCACTATTATATTATTATAGTTGTGTGTTGATAGGACTGTGCATGCATGCACACTGTGTGTGTGTGTATGTGTGTTTCTCTTGCATATTAGACCTTATAATTACACAAAAAAACCTGTATATATTCAAGTAACGGTATGGATTTTTTTTTTTAGGATTTCTGGAACACTCATTACTCTCTGCAGACTGCAAAGTCCTAATGTTAAATCTTTTTTGGATGGGTAGGGAGGCGGGTTGGGGAGGGAGGAGGGCGGATGGGCCACTTCTATTGGTCTTTCATTTATCTATTTTCATCCATCTTCATTCTTTGGCCCGTGTGGGCCTCCCATTGCTGTGGCCTCTGTTGTCGCAGAGCTATGGCTCTGGGCGCATGCGCTCCAGAGTTCCAGCGCGGTAACTGGACACCGGTCCAGCCGCTCCGCGGCACGTGGGATCTTCCCAGGCCAGGGATGGAACAGACTCCCCTTGCACTGCAAGGCGGTGTCCTTACCCATTGGGTCACTAGGGAAGCCCCTAATGTTAAATCTTGAGAAGACTGGTCCTCTTAAGATGCTGGCCATGTTTAATCTCAGGACATCTTAATAAAAATAACTGATGACTTTTGAATTTTTCATACCTTTAAGTCATGAAGGTACTAACGACAGCTAAAATTTGAAATATGAAAGAATATATAAGAAGAATCAATTGAAAAAGAGTCAGACATGACTTAGCAACTAAACGTCAGCTCCACCCAGGGCTGGGAAAATTACCTGGAGAAGGGAAAGGCTACCCACTCCAGTATTCTCGCCTGGAGAATTCCATGGCTTGTCGATGGATCACAGAGAGTTGAACATGACCGAATGACTTCACTTTCACTTCTCACATATGTTTTAACTGCCTTCCATATTTAGTAAGCATAGTCATTGGAATCTATTAATTACTTTCTTAAGCAGCTTTAAGGCCAAAGATTATGCCAGTCTATCTTTTGCTTACATATTTTTTCTAGGTACCTTTTGGAGTTGCAGGTGTTTATCTTTTTCAAGAATTAAATAAATAAGTAAGCAACCAATAGGCAAGAGTTGTTAAGGATGCACTAGCTTCAGAAAGCGCATAGGCCCAACTAAAGACATTTTCACATGTTAGACTCTTACACATAAAGTATTACACGATTCAGTAGGCATGCTGGCCTGGCATACAGGGGTCTAACAGGGAGAAGCTGATTTTTCTATCATACTTGCAGCAAATCTTTATTGAGAGAGCCGAATCCCAGACTGAAAGTGCTGGTGAGAGGCTCTGCAGTGGGTAACAGTTACTGCCAATTGTATGCCGAACTTCTAGTATCACCTGCCGGTATGTGCGTATTAATGTTTAAGTAGGAACAGAAATTGAGTATTTCCACATTTAAAAAGAAACTGGGGCTTCCCTGGTGGTCCAGTGGGTAAGGACACTGCCTTGCAGTGCAAGGGGCGCTGGTTTGATCCCTGGCCTGGGAAGATCCCATGTGCTGCGGAGCAGCTGGACCGACGTGTCCAACTACCAAGTCGAAGCTCTGGAGTACACATGCCCAGAGCCGATGCTCTGCAGTGAGAGAGGCTGCTGCAATGGGAGGCCCACACAGGCCAAAGAACAAAGATGGATGAAAATAAATAAATAAATAAAAATTTTAAAATGTTTAAAAAAAAACCCTGGATTCTCTATTTTAAAATTTCTACAGTTATTTGGTTTACTCAATATAAGATCTTCTGGGGCCTGTAAGCAGAAAAGTATTCCTCACAGCATTATTTAACTATTCAAGGGAAGTAATTATGTTTTCATGATTTCTAAATTAGCTTGGGAAAATTATCTGGAACTTTCTCAAGGGAGAGTCATTTTATTATGTCAACAAAATTTTATGAGTTAGGTAAAACTGAATTAAATACCTTACCCCATTATTCCCCCAAAGGCAAAACTATTAACTAGAATCATCTAATACACAGTTGTTTGCTGTAACGTGTTGGAACTCTTTCCAAGCCCCTGTTTTCAATGGGATTCTTGTGGTTCACTGATGCTGTGGGGAATAAATAAGGTACTGCTATCAATGAGCTTATATTTAGCAGTGAAGACAAAGCTTGAAAATTTATTTAGGCAGTGAGTTATGTTATAATAATCAAATAATCATGCTCTGTTTCTAACTCTACACTGAGGGTGTGTGTGTGTGTGTGTGTGTGTGTGTGTGCGCGCACGCACACACTCAGTTGCTTCAGTCATGTCTGTATCTTTGAGACCCTCTGGACTCTATGCCTACCAGGCTTCTCTGTCTGTGAGATTCTCCAGGCAAGAATAATGGAGTGGATTGCTATGCCCTCCTCCAGGTAATCTTCCTGACCCAGGGATGGAACACATATCTCCTATGTCTCCTACATTGCAGGTGGATTCTTTACCCACGGAGCCACCAGGGAAGCCCACACTGAACATACTTCTTCCTAAATATCTCTCAAAGGGCAGATATTAATATCCCGCAAGTTAGTATGAGGTTAATGGTTAGGAAACACCCTTGCCCCTTTCAGTTCTTTCCTTTACCATGCCATCATCCTCATGGTTGCCTTTCCCTGAAGCCAAGTCACTTTTTTGTATTCACCCTGAACTTGAATACTGGTGTCAGACTTGTTTTCTTCACTCCCAAGCCCACCATTATCCTGTTGACTTCAGGGTCTTTGTGGAAAGTCCTTTGGTAGTTCCTTCATCTCCTCATCTATAAAAATCGCCTTCCATAGTTTGCCTCATCTCCAAACCACTTATGTTATTTTAATTCACTAGTCTTGTTAAATTGATCTACGGTATATCACAAGTGTGATACATGTAAAGTGTTCTGACTTTACATGTATGCATCTCATAACATAAATTCATCTTTTCATTTGATTAATTTTACTGAGGTCATTCCTCAGCCTCTCAGGGAGCCCTTGTCCATCAAACCACCTGTCTTTTGCTAATTTATCAGCTTGTTTATTGTATCAAAATTTGATTTTTGGTAATCTTTTTTTTCCATAAGCTCCTTGATTCCTTTTTTATTTTTCTGTCTACTTTTTATGGACTTAATATTAAAACAAATTCTAGTTTCAATAGAACCATGCTCCATGGTGGATCAGGATCAGTAGAAATTCGCAGTCACCAACTTCAGTTGGTTGGGCCCACAGTACTCCTGGAGATCCTATCTCATTTTTCATTTCAATTTCTTTTCTACTCTCCTCTCTATCCTGCTCCCATTCAGTTCTCTCAAAACTCCAACCATTTCTCCTACCCTCTAGCTTATCCCTTATAGCAGAGAAAACTGAGACCATGCAATAGTAACTCCCCTCTCTACCAATCCTGCAAATTTACTTGTGGCCTCATTGATCCTCTCCTTTCCTTGTGTTATAAAGAAGTAGAGTGCCTCCTCCCACCTGTCATTAGGACCCCGTGCTGTCCTGTCTCATGCTAACAGTTGTCATATCTCTCATGTACACTCAGATTTTCCCTATCAAGTTGAATTACCCTCATCAGCTTCTAAACATTGAAGTGTTTCCTGTCCTAGAGATGATAATAAAAAGTTGAGCACTTCCCATGATCCCATATCTTCTACCATCCTTGGTTAAATTTCGCCACTGATTCAGGGAAGCTTCCTGTAGGAGAAAAATTCAAATCTCAGAAAACATATTTGAGGAAGTTTATGGAATATAATAGGACTTCTCTGGTGGCACAGCAGAAAAGCACTCCAAGTCCCACCATTTTTGTATTCCCCCTTAACTTGAATACGGGTGTCAGACTTGTTTTCTTCACTCCCAAGCCCACCATTATCCTGTTGACTTCAGGGTCTTTGTGGAAAGTCCTTTGGTAGTTCCTTCATCTCCTCATCTATAAAAATCGCCTTCCATAGTTTGCCTCATCTCCAAACCACTTATGTTATTTTAATTCACTAGTCTTGTTAAATTGATCTACGGTATATCAAAAGTGTGATACATGTAAAGTGTTCTGACTTTACATGTATGCATCTCATAACATAAATTCATCTTTTCATTTGATTAATTTTACTGAGGTCATTCCTCAGCCTCTCAGGGAGCCCTTGTCCATCAAACCACCTGTCTTTTGCTAATTTATCAGCTTGTTTATTGTATCAAAATTTGATTTTTGGTAATCTTTTTTTTCCATAAGCTCCTTGATTCCTTTTTTATTTTTCTGTCTACTTTTTATGGACTTAATATTAAAACAAATTCTAGTTTCAATAGAACCATGCTCCATGGTGGATCAGGATCAGTAGAAATTCGCAGTCACCAACTTCAGTTGGTTGGGCCCACAGTACTCCTGGAGATCCTATCTCATTTTTCATTTCAATTTCTTTTCTACTCTCCTCTCTATCCTGCTCCCATTCAGTTCTCTCAAAACTCCAACCATTTCTCCTACCCTCTAGCTTATCCCTTATAGCAGAGAAAACTGAGACCATGCAATAGTAACTCCCCTCTCTACCAATCCTGCAAATTTACTTGTGGCCTCATTGATCCTCTCCTTTCCTTGTGTTATAAAGAAGTAGAGTGCCTCCTCCCACCTGTCATTAGGACCCCGTGCTGTCCTGTCTCATGCTAACAGTTGTCATATCTCTCATGTACACTCAGATTTTCCCTATCAAGTTGAATTACCCTCATCAGCTTCTAAACATTGAAGTGTTTCCTGTCCTAGAGATGATAATAAAAAGTTGAGCACTTCCCATGATCCCATATCTTCTACCATCCTTGGTTAAATTTCGCCACTGATTCAGGGAAGCTTCCTGTAGGAGAAAAATTCAAATCTCAGAAAACATATTTGAGGAAGTTTATGGGAATATAATAGGACTTCTCTGGTGGCACAGCAGAAAAGCATCCGTGTATAATGCAGGAGACACAGGTTTGATTCTTGGGTTGGAAAGATCCCCTGGAGAAGGAAATCCCATGGACACAGCAGCTTGGCGGGCTACAGTCCATAGGGTCTCAAGGAGTCACACAGGACTGAAGGGACTGAGCACACAGGCACACGTGAATGAGAATACAACACCAGTTTGTTTTAAGTTTTTTCTTTTTTTACCCCTAATTCAGGATAGAGAGTTAGATTTTTGTAAAGAGAGGAGGGAATGAGAAAACATTTCACTTTAGTACCTGTGTTCCTTTTTTTTTTTTTTTTTGGCTACTTCTATTGTTCTTTCATTTATTTATTTTCATCCATCTTTATTCTTTGGCCTGTGTGGGCCTCCCATCACAGTGGGCTCTCACACTACAGAGCACCGGCTCTGGGTGCATGTGCTCCAGAGCTCCGGCTCGGTAGTTGGACACATCTGTCCAGCCACTCCACGACATGTGGGATCCTCCCAAGCTGGAGATCGAACCGGTGCCCGTTGCACTGCAAGGTGGTGTCCTTACTCACTGGACCACCAGGGAAGCCCCCCAGTACCTGTATTCCTTTACAGATATTTCCTTCCCATCTCGGCAGTGGTGCCCTTTAACCTAAAACAGTTACCATGTGCTGTTGCTAAATGGTTCAGGTGTGTTACCTCATTTAATCCCTTGGATACTCATAGTTTCTTTCTGAAAAAGAAACTTAGGTTTACATTGTACATAACTAACTTTACATATATTTTTTTCCATAAGGTGTAGTTAATAGTTAAAGAACATGAACTAAATATATAACTGACTTTGAGCCCACATTTTTTTTAAGTTGAAATATAATTGATTTACAATGTTGTGTTAGTTTCTGTTGTACAATGTATCAGCTATATGTACACATACTTTCTCTCCCTCTCCTCCTTCCCACCCTTCTAGGTCCTCACAGAGTGCCAGACTGAGCTCCCTGTGCTGTGTAACAGGTTTCCAGTATCTATCTGTTTCACACACGGTAGTGTGTTATGTCCAGCCTAATCTCTGAATTTATCCACCTTCCCCTTGCCCCTGTGTGTCCACATGTCTGTTCTCTACATCTGCGTTTCTGTTCCTGCCTTGTGGAAACAACCTAAATGTCCCTCAATAGATACATGGATAAAGATGTGATATATATATATATATATAATGGAATATTACTCAGCCATAAAAATAAATGAAAGTGGGTCATTTGTGGAGATGAGGATGAACCTAGAATCTATCATACAGCGTGAAGTTAGTCAGAAAGAAAAAAGTAAATAAATGATTTGGTGGTGGTTTAGTTGATTAGTCGTGTCAAACGCTGTGTGACCACATAGACTGTAGCCCATCAGGCTTCTCTGTCCATGGGGTTCTCCAGGCATGAATACTGGAGTGGATTGCCACCATTAATGCATATATATATGTGGAATCTAGAAAAATGGTATGATTTAACGCTATATATAGGAAGGAAAATTAAGGTGCAAGTTTTAGGGCATGTCTGGGGGGGACACATCTGTCCAGCCACTCCACGACATGTGGGATCCTCCCAAGCTGGAGATCGAACCGGTGCCCGTTGCACTGCAAGGTGGTGTCCTTACTCACTGGACCACCAGGGAAGCCCCCCAGTACCTGTATTCCTTTACAGATATTTCCTTCCCATCTCGGCAGTGGTGCCCTTTAACCTAAAACAGTTACCATGTGCTGTTGCTAAATGGTTCAGGTGTGTTACCTCATTTAACCCCTTTGGGATACTCATAGTTTCTTTCTGAAAAAGAAACTTAGGTTTACATTGTACATAACTAACTTTACATATATTTTTTTCCATAAGGTGTAGTTAATAGTTAAAGAACATGAACTAAATATATAACTGACTTTGAGCCCACATTTTTTTTAAGTTGAAATATAATTGATTTACAATGTTGTGTTAGTTTCTGTTGTACAATGTATCAGCTATATGTACACATACTTTCTCTCCCTCTCCTCCTTCCCACCCTTCTAGGTCCTCACAGAGTGCCAGACTGAGCTCCCTGTGCTGTGTAACAGGTTTCCAGTATCTATCTGTTTCACACACGGTAGTGTGTTATGTCCAGCCTAATCTCTGAATTTATCCACCTTCCCCTTGCCCCTGTGTGTCCACATGTCTGTTCTCTACATCTGCGTTTCTGTTCCTGCCTTGTGGAAACAACCTAAATGTCCCTCAATAGATACATGGATAAAGATGTGATATATATATATATATATATATAATGGAATATTACTCAGCCATAAAAATAAATGAAAGTGGGTCATTTGTGGAGATGAGGATGAACCTAGAATCTATCATACAGCGTGAAGTTAGTCAGAAAGAAAAAAGTAAATAAATGATTTGGTGGTGGTTTAGTTGATTAGTCGTGTCAAACGCTGTGTGACCACATAGACTGTAGCCCATCAGGCTTCTCTGTCCATGGGGTTCTCCAGGCATGAATACTGGAGTGGATTGCCACCATTAATGCATATATATATGTGGAATCTAGAAAAATGGTATGATTTAACGCTATTATATAGGAAGGAAAATTAAGTGCAAGTTAGGGTTAGATTTCTCGTATCCATTATATCTTGTCTTTCATGGCATTTCATATATCACTGAATCATTCCATATATCATTGAACCATTTCACATAAACAATTTGATAGTCACAGCAAACCTGTGATATGGGCAAGGCCAATATTGCCCATCAAAGGCTATGAAGACACAGCTAAATAAAGTGCATGGGTTCCATGTGATAGCAGACCAGCAACTAGAGCCCAGGCTCCTTACATTGAGTTCAGCTTCTCCTTGTATGTGGTCTTTCTTCTGCATTAATTGTTTGCAAAGGAAAAAGTCACCTCCTCCCCTTCTCTAATTGGACTTGACTTCACTTATTTAGTTAACAGTCCAAGAATGTTGCTAGAGTAGCAAAAATTTAATTAGAACCATCCTCTTCCATATTTCAGGTAATGGAGTGGAGTGGAAATAGCCTGAAAAGCGAAGCCCTTCCTTTCTGTTCTCACAGTGGCCTCCTAGATGAGTTCAGGTTGACATCACGTATGCCTTCCCTTGCTCTGTTCTCCTGGGAAGCCCTAGTTGACTACTTGACACCACACATTAGCTTTGACCTGAGCATTAGCCCAAGCAAGTTTTGGATAATTAAGCTATTAAGATTGGTTTTCCCTGAGTGGACAGGAAAGCCTTACAAGGTAAGGGCCCGGTTGAAGTGATAAAGCTGATTAGATCCTTAGCAGTAGAGGAATCTGATCTTAGAAATTTCCTCTTGCTATTGTTAATGAGGCAGAGACAATACTTAACAGGGAAAATGAGGTCACTAAGAAAAAGAAACATTTTTTTTTCCCCTTTATAGAGAACCAATTCTTTCACTCTGTTTTAAATCAAGGCCTAAATTTATTGTCCAGAATGAAGCTCAGTTTAAGTGAACAAACAAGAAATGTTTCCTTAGGGACGCAGTGAACATATTTAAGCTTATCACCTACATGAAGCAAAAACAAGTAAGACAATTCAAGAAAGTAAAACTCGGATTGAAATAATTTAATTAATACTGATTATAACAATTTGGAAATAATGAACTGATTATTCAGCTGTGTAGTCTATTCATAACAATGTATTTTTTCCAAAAATAATGTTCTCATTTTTTCTTTCTATGCCTTTCATCTTTTCTATTCCTTGAACTGCCATTCTACCATTCAAGTGAAAGCTTGTTTTCCTGGGATACATTTATACAAATGTCATATATTAATGATGTTGACCATCTTACATTTTGGTTTATACAGCAAACCTGTGATATGGGCAAGGCCAATATTGCCCATCAAAGGCTATGAAGACACAGCTAAATAAAGTGCATGGGTTCCATGTGATAGCAGACCAGCAACTAGAGCCCAGGCTCCTTACATTGAGTTCAGCTTCTCCTTGTATGTGGTCTTTCTTCTGCATTAATTGTTTGCAAAGGAAAAAGTCACCTCCTCCCCTTCTCTAATTGGACTTGACTTCACTTATTTAGTTAACAGTCCAAGAATGTTGCTAGAGTAGCAAAAATTTAATTAGAACCATCCTCTTCCATATTTCAGGTAATGGAGTGGAGTGGAAATAGCCTGAAAAGCGAAGCCCTTCCTTTCTGTTCTCACAGTGGCCTCCTAGATGAGTTCAGGTTGACATCACGTATGCCTTCCCTTGCTCTGTTCTCCTGGGAAGCCCTAGTTGACTACTTGACACCACACATTAGCTTTGACCTGAGCATTAGCCCAAGCAAGTTTTGGATAATTAAGCTATTAAGATTGGTTTTCCCTGAGTGGACAGGAAAGCCTTACAAGGTAAGGGCCCGGTTGAAGTGATAAAGCTGATTAGATCCTTAGCAGTAGAGGAATCTGATCTTAGAAATTTCCTCTTGCTATTGTTAATGAGGCAGAGACAATACTTAACAGGGAAAATGAGGTCACTAAGAAAAAGAAACATTTTTTTTTCCCCTTTATAGAGAACCAATTCTTTCACTCTGTTTTAAATCAAGGCCTAAATTTATTGTCCAGAATGAAGCTCAGTTTAAGTGAACAAACAAGAAATGTTTCCTTAGGGACGCAGTGAACATATTTAAGCTTATCACCTACATGAAGCAAAAAAAAGTAAGACAATTCAAGAAAGTAAAACTCGGATTGAAATAATTTAATTAATACTGATTATAACAATTTGGAAATAATGAACTGATTATTCAGCTGTGTAGTCTATTCATAACAATGTATTTTTTCCAAAAATAATGTTCTCATTTTTTCTTTCTATGCCTTTCATCTTTTCTATTCCTTGAACTGCCATTCTACCATTCAAGTGAAAGCTTGTTTTCCTGGGATACATTTATACAAATGTCATATATTAATGATGTTGACCATCTTACCTTTTGGTTTATATGGCACCTTTAAAGATGCTACTATTTAAGCTTCATAAAACTTTATAATGAAAGCTGCATTATCTCTAAATTATGTCACTGAGACTTCTCTAAAAGGTTGTGATTTGCTCAGTGATTTGTAAGCAGGAGAGTCGAGTGTCAGAAACTAATTTTCTCGTTCCTGAGACTACAGGACCTGTACTACAATTGCTTCAAATTATACTTTACTTAAGACTTCTGATTCTCTCCTCTATTTCTTGCTAACCCTTTTTTCCAGTATTTAGAAAATGACACGACAGTTGTTGTATCACTTATCATACATGAAATGCAAATTGTGTAAACACACACTCATACACACACTCACATATATCTCTGTCTTTATAGATTAGCCCTTTTTTTTTTATGACGAAGCATTTGTCTTCCCACAGAAATCCCAGTTTCCTACTTTTCAGCATCTCTTATTCCAGGGAAATCAAGTCATAAAGTGCAGACTTGAAGTAGAAAGCAACCCACACAGGAGCCAGCTTATTGTGGGAGTGAGTGGAGGGGATGGGAATCATCCATGCAGCCTGCTGCGTCCCAGCGTCATTGGCTTTAGGGTGGATGTAGCTATGATAGGAGGACAGGAAGGCCGTGATGCTGATGATACTGCTGTTTAGTCAGTATAATACCGAATTAATTTGCTGTTTAAAATGAAATTTAAAAATTTAACATATAAAACTTTTAAAGAAAATTTAAAGTCTATTTAAAGGAGATATTCTATTGTGTTTGTGTCTTTATCTTGAGAGGAAATGTAGAGAGGTTGATAGAAGATTAGAATTTGAGGCTGGTCTGGGTTCATCCTTGGTTCTAAGACTTGTTACTTGTTAGACTTTGGTGCAGTCACTTAGCTTTTCTTTAAATTGAGAATAAAAATAATAGCTCATATGATTCTAGTTAAGATATAATGATTTGTGTGTGCGGAGGTAGAGAGAGAGAGGGAAAGATGGAGACAGAAAGAGAGGAGGGAAACAACAGTGAATGTGCGCCTCTTTTATTATTTTTTTATCTATTTCTTTTCATCCATCTTTATTCTTTTGGCCTGTGTGGGCCTCCCATTGTAGTGGCCTCTCTCCTTGCAGAGCACTGGCTCTGGGTGTATGCACTCCAGAGTGCTGGTTCATAATTGGATACACTGGTCCAGCCACTCTGTGGCATGTGGGATCTTCCCAGGCCAGAGATGGAACTGGTGCCGCTTGCACTGCCAGGTGGACTCTTCACCCACTGGACTACCAGGGAAGCCCCTAGAACAGTCTTTTGCGTATAGTAAGTGCTCAATAAAAATTTCCCGCCACTTCAGTAATACTATCTGTGTCAAAGGGTACCAGAAAACTCCTAATGGCTAACTTTAATCGATAGTTTTTTTATTTTTTTACCTCTATTCTACATTTCATGTTTTTTGCCTTAGCCCGTGCATGTGTGCCAAGTCCCTTCAGTTGTGTCTGACACTTTGTGACCCTGTTGACTGTAGCCAGGCAGCCTCCCCTGCCGATGGGTCTCTCCAAGCAAGAATATTGGAGTGGGTTGCCGTGCTCTCCTACAGGGATCGTCTCTGTAATCCACATCTATTAATGTCTCCTGCATTGGCAGGTAGATTCTTTACTACTAGTGCCAGCAGGGAATTCTCCATATATTTCATTTAGGCTTTCAAATCTCTAGTTTGTTGTTCTGTTTTTGTGCAGTTATAGCAAGCTTCAGTGTTTTCACATTCTCCTCCACGAGGCGCTAAGTCTGTGCTGATCTAGAAACACAGCCTGATTCCAGAATTGGAACATATTCCCATGAGAAAAGAGATCCTTAGATCACATTGGAGAGGCCCTGTCCTCCAAAATTTGTGCCCCTCTAGGTGCCATTATTTATGAAGTTATCTGGTGTTTTAAAATTCTGGTTATTATAATTAATTCGGCCTTTTCTAATCCTTTTATTTAGGAGTGTTGACCTGCCCGAAGTCTCCTGATCCTTCTCTTCCTTCCTTGACCATTAGGTCAGAATCGTACTTTGCTAATCTTACTACTCCTGGCTTTCTTCTTGCCTTCCAGTTTAGTGGTTTCAGTCAGTTCAGTTCAGTTGCTCAGTCATGTCTGATTCTATGACCTCATGGACTGCAGCATTCTGGTCTTCCCTGTCCTTCACCATCTCCCGGAGCTTGCTCAAAGTCATGTCCATTGAGTTGGTGATACCATCCAACCATCTTGTTCTCTGTCATCCATTACTCCTAATTTCTTTTATCTTTCATAGACATAAGGTCTTTTCCAATGAGTCATCTCTTTGCATCAGATGGCCAAAGTATTGGAGCTTCAGGATCAGTCCTTCCAATAAATATTCAGGATTGATTTCCTTTAGGATTGACTAGTTTGATCTTCTTGCTGTCCAAGGGACTCTCAAGTACCACAATACAAAAGGATCAGATCTTTGGCACTCGGCCTTCTTTATGGTCCAACTCTCACATCCATACATGCCTACTGAAAAAACAGATCTTTTCCAAAGGTCTGTAGGCAAATTATGTCTCTGTTTTCAATATGCTGTCTAGGTTTGTCATAGCTTTACATCCAAGGAGCAAATGTCTTTTAATTTCTTGACTGCAGTCAACATCCACAGTGATGTTGGAGCCCACGAATATAAAGTCTGTTAAGTGGTTTGCTTTCTTTATCTTGCTATGACATATTACTCACCTTTAACTTTCAAATGTATAGCTTACTCACGGCCATGATGATGACTTCCAAATCTATCGCTTCATTCTAAACCTATTTCTTTACCTTGAGGTGTATCTAGTTATCTCCTAAGCATTTGCCCCATATCTATATCGGGCTATGCGAATCTATTATGTCTGAAATGTACTTAGTTATCATCTCCCTCAAATAGGTTCCTTTTTCTGTATCACAGGTTCTGGCTACAGATCTTAATAATGTTGAGTCACGGGGTAGGCTGCCTGCAAAAGTGACTCAAGAATATATTGATTGTTTTGAATTGAAGTTACTTAAGCAGTGCCCAAAGCAAGAGCAATACTCTGACCACCCTTTCTGTGTCTCCCTGAAAGCAGGAAATAAGTCTCTCATGTGGAGTGTTGACCTGCCCGAAGTCTCCTGATCCTTCTCTTCCTTCCTTGACCATTAGGTCAGAATCGTACTTTGCTAATCTTACTACTCCTGGCTTTCTTCTTGCCTTCCAGTTTAGTGGTTTCAGTCAGTTCAGTTCAGTTGCTCAGTCATGTCTGATTCTATGACCTCATGGACTGCAGCATTCTGGTCTTCCCTGTCCTTCACCATCTCCCGGAGCTTGCTCAAAGTCATGTCCATTGAGTTGGTGATACCATCCAACCATCTTGTTCTCTGTCATCCATTACTCCTAATTTCTTTTATCTTTCATAGACATAAGGTCTTTTCCAATGAGTCATCTCTTTGCATCAGATGGCCAAAGTATTGGAGCTTCAGGATCAGTCCTTCCAATAAATATTCAGGATTGATTTCCTTTAGGATTGACTAGTTTGATCTTCTTGCTGTCCAAGGGACTCTCAAGTACCACAATACAAAAGGATCAGATCTTTGGCACTCGGCCTTCTTTATGGTCCAACTCTCACATCCATACATGACTACTGAAAAAAAACAGATCTTTTCCAAAGGTCTGTAGGCAAATTATGTCTCTGTTTTCAATATGCTGTCTAGGTTTGTCATAGCTTTACATCCAAGGAGCAAATGTCTTTTAATTTCTTGACTGCAGTCAACATCCACAGTGATGTTGGAGCCCACGAATATAAAGTCTGTTAAGTGGTTTGCTTTCTTTATCTTGCTATGACATATTACTCACCTTTAACTTTCAAATGTATAGCTTACTCACGGCCATGATGATGACTTCCAAATCTATCGCTTCATTCTAAACCTATTTCTTTACCTTGAGGTGTATCTAGTTATCTCCTAAGCATTTGCCCCATATCTATATCGGGCTATGCGAATCTATTATGTCTGAAATGTACTTAGTTATCATCTCCCTCAAATAGGTTCCTTTTTCTGTATCACAGGTTCTGGCTACAGATCTTAATAATGTTGAGTCACGGGGTAGGCTGCCTGCAAAAGTGACTCAAGAATATATTGATTGTTTTGAATTGAAGTTACTTAAGCAGTGCCCAAAGCAAGAGCAATACTCTGACCACCCTTTCTGTGTCTCCCTGAAAGCAGGAAATAAGTCTCTCATGTGGAGGGTGTACCACTTGCATTTGGAGGTAGAAAGACACCATTATCAGCAGAGATAGAATTTGGAACTGAAAACCCTGTGTGAACAAACCTGTTATTTCTCTAATTTTTTGCCCCAGATCCAAACTCTGTTTAGGTTCTTCACTAATTGAACACCCAACACCTACGTTTCTTTGTCATTTCATTTCCTCACAAATTTATTTTTTCTTTATCTAAAAAGCACACAATCTATCTGCTTTGGCCTCTTCTTAGGTTTCACTTTTATGAGATCTCCCCGAGCCTGATCAAAATTTGATCTTTTTCTCTTGTTAATCTGTCATGTGCCAGTTTTATTTTTAGTCCAATCACAGAGCTCAGAAGGGTAGAGAGGGAAATTTCCTCTCTCCTGTCAATAGACAATATAGTACCTAGAGACTCAAGCTGGAAATCAGAATGATCCTAATATTTCTCTACAGTTAATGAATCAGTAATTTCTATTTTGTGTATTTCCTTAGCATTATTTCTTTGTCTTTCCTTTTTCCAGTTCTACTAGAAATTTACCTATTTCTAGTTTTACTTTCCTTGGGGCCATCCTTCATCTTTTAGCTGAATGTATTTCTAGTAGACCAAATTGATTATATTTTATTCCTGCTTTAAACATAAATTTCCATTATATTTACTAAAATGTTTTGTAAAATTCTCCAAAGATAAACCATGTGTCTCCACGAATAATCAGCCCATCATCAGATAAAATGTTGAAACCTGGCATGCTTAATCTATTTTCTCTTGAAAAGTGACAGCAAATGTTATTAACATTAAGGGAAAGTCTTTGTAAGTTCTGTTATTGACTATAACAGCAAAATTCTTCAACATGAGCTTGTATTTGAACATTGATTTTCAAAAATACATTAATTAAGATATAAATATATGTGCACATATATATACACACACACACACACACACATATATTTTAAATTGATTCACCATTTACAGCATATGCTCCTGGCTTTTCTCCCATGGTATTCAATGTCTTCTATTCCTACTTCTGATTTCTTTCACCTCTTCTCTCTTGAGTCTTTGTAACCATACAGATTACATTCATTTGGTTTCCCAAACACAAATTTTTTTTCTATTTTATACAGTTCCTTTTGCCTGGAATAATATCCATTGAATGACTTCTGTCTTTGAAAATTCAGCTATTGTATTTAAAAGCTTAGATCAGTTGATATCTTAGCTGGGTAGCATACTGCTTGGTTAATTGGTGCTCAGTGTATCTTAAATAAATAACAGAAATAGTCAATAGGGGAAAATTTAGGGACACGGGATTTGCTATATCTGCCTATTTATTCTGCCTATATATTTCCCATTCAAGAAATCTAACAACACTCAATGATAGTTGCTTTAAAAACTTATTGATAGCTGCTTGACCTCAATAATTTAATTGCTGTTCAAAAATATTTTGTTTTCTTTATACATGTTTTGGAAAATTACTTTTATAAGATGCAATTTTAATTCTTATAGGACGAAAATTGTGTTACATCTCTTCTTTCGTTGTGAAAGTTCCTTAAAAAGGATTGTTGTAAATGTTTTCTGTTTCTTCCTGACAGGTAATATTTGAAGCTGAAGTCTCAGGAGGGAGAAGTGGTTATATTGCCATTGATGACATCCAAGTCCTGAGTTATCCTTGTGGTAGGTTATGATTAAGAATTGTATTTTTATACCTCCTTTCAACACTTGTCTTATATTGGCAGTGACCATTGATTTTATCCCTTGGTTATTGCTGTCTCTTTTGCTGTTGTTACTCCTCGTCTTCTGTTCAATCTTAAAAGACCACTGAAGTATTTCTAGAGTTTTTGAATCAAATACTCTTCAAACGTGTGCACATGTTAAAGGATTCTTTTAATTATTAAATTACTGTTTAAAGGACAACCACAATCCCAAAATGGCGTCACTTGTGCTAAAATTCAATGATACCAAACCTGGATGTATACCTTAACTAAGTGCAATTTCAGCCTTTTCCAGAAACTTAATCTTAATTGACTTATCTTGATTTTATGGTCAAGCACCAGTAAGATAATCTGTCCTGTGATCCTTCTCCATTCCGCAGAGGAAGAGGTGATTTAATCATGAAACCCTTGCTGTTCCTTTTCTTCTTCAAAGAAACTAAATAAATAATAATTTCTTTTTTTTAATTCCACCCTTGCCACACCCATCTTATAAAAGCTTTCTATTTGTACAATCCCTTGGATCTGTCTTCTGGTGGATAGATGGAATGCTACCTGAATAATGAATCCCCTAACAAAGCCAACTAGATCTTCAGTTTATTTAGTTGACATTATTTTTGACAGAGAAAAATAAAAATCAAGGGCCTTTTTCCATCTTATGACTTTATTAAATTGCCTAGAAAAGCAAAGGATGACAAATCAGAGTTCAGTGGAAAGAAAATGAAAAGAAACCACACTAACTTTTGTGATCTGCTAAGTTAAAGCTTGGAGTGAGATGAAGAAAATGAACTAATTCAGCGTATTCTAAACTTAGCATTAAGTTTTAAATGTCATAATAAATATATGACTAATTCATATTAAACAAGACAATAGAGAGCACACAAAAGAAGAAACTGGATTTATTAACCCATTGTTTGGTATGGCCTCAGATGCATACTGGTTGGTCTTCAGATAGGGTAACTGAATTTGTGTTTACATCACTTACCCTGAAAGACAATTGTTGTGTGTATTCAGTGGAGCCAGTTGTAAAATAGTTTGCATATATTCATGCTTCATCTGTATCTTACCCATGAGCAATTGAGTTACCTTTGATTATGTTTTTTTCCTTTCAACACTTGTCTTATATTGGCAGTGACCATTGATTTTATCCCTTGGTTATTGCTGTCTCTTTTGCTGTTGTTACTCCTCGTCTTCTGTTCAATCTTAAAAGACCACTGAAGTATTTCTAGAGTTTTTGAATCAAATACTCTTCAAACGTGTGCACATGTTAAAGGATTCTTTTAATTATTAAATTACTGTTTAAAGGACAACCACAATCCCAAAATGGCGTCACTTGTGCTAAAATTCAATGATACCAAACCTGGATGTATACCTTAACTAAGTGCAATTTCAGCCTTTTCCAGAAACTTAATCTTAATTGACTTATCTTGATTTTATGGTCAAGCACCAGTAAGATAATCTGTCCTGTGATCCTTCTCCATTCCGCAGAGGAAGAGGTGATTTAATCATGAAACCCTTGCTGTTCCTTTTCTTCTTCAAAGAAACTAAATAAATAATAATTTCTTTTTGTTAATTCCACCCTTGCCACACCCATCTTATAAAAGCTTTCTATTTGTACAATCCCTTGGATCTGTCTTCTGGTGGATAGATGGAATGCTACCTGAATAATGAATCCCCTAACAAAGCCAACTAGATCTTCAGTTTATTTAGTTGACATTATTTTTGACAGAGAAAAATAAAAATCAAGGGCCTTTTTCCATCTTATGACTTTATTAAATTGCCTAGAAAAGCAAAGGATGACAAATCAGAGTTCAGTGGAAAGAAAATGAAAAGAAACCACACTAACTTTTGTGATCTGCTAAGTTAAAGCTTGGAGTGAGATGAAGAAAATGAACTAATTCAGCGTATTCTAAACTTAGCATTAAGTTTTAAATGTCATAATAAATATATGACTAATTCATATTAAACAAGACAATAGAGAGCACACAAAAGAAGAAACTGGATTTATTAACCCATTGTTTGGTATGGCCTCAGATGCATACTGGTTGGTCTTCAGATAGGGTAACTGAATTTGTGTTTACATCACTTACCCTGAAAGACAATTGTTGTGTGTATTCAGTGGAGCCAGTTGTAAAATAGTTTGCATATATTCATGCTTCATCTGTATCTCCCAACTGCAGCATTTTATGGAGACCATGAATCCTAGGTGATCTTTCCCATAATCCTCCCGGTGGAAATTCTCTAATACTTTGTCAACAACATGCACAGAGGCCACTGTGTCTGAGGCCAAGACTCCTGCTTCTGCTAACTGGGTGTCAAACTCTGGTGTGCATCAGACTTACTAAGAGGATGTGGCAAAACACAAGTTGTCTGGCCCCTCCTCTGGTTCTGGTTGTTTTCAGGAGATAATAATGCTGCTGGTCTTTTATTCCCAAGACATGAGCACTGTTCTAGCTTATGTTCTATTGCACACCTTTCTTTTTCTGAGGCACTTACTGAGATGAGGCTCTTGGGGAAGATGAAATGGGCAAGAGTCTAATGGTTGTGGTGTATTCTAGGAAAAAAAGCAGAACAAAATTCTGTCACTCAAACTTCAAGTTGGCTTACTCAGCTCTTTCAATCTCTCTGCATATGAGAACTGTGTTTCCATCTGTTGTTCATTTACACTTCTTTTGAAATAAGATTTTAAAGAAAGACTTTCATGAGTAAACCAAATTTTAAAAAATATTTAAATTAAGCACAAAGATAGGTAGTTTCATTGTGATATGGTCCTCCATGAACTTTATGTACTGAGGGTTAGCTTTTCCTGTTTATATTTGCTTTCAGTTGAAAACATGCATAAACTTCAGCTTTAAGAGGTAATTATGGAGAATGCTTGTTTAAGATATGGTACATCAGTGGAAAGAAAAGAAAAGAAACCACACTAACTTTTGTGATCTGCTAAGTTAAAGCTTGGAGTGAGATGAAGAAAATGAACTAATTCAGCGTATTCTAAACTTAGCATTAAGTTTTAAATGTCATAATAAATATATGACTAATTCATATTAAACAAGACAATAGAGAGCACACAAAAGAAGAAACTGGATTTATTAACCCATTGTTTGGTATGGCCTCAGATGCATACTGGTTGGTCTTCAGATAGGGTAACTGAATTTGTGTTTACATCACTTACCCTGAAAGACAATTGTTGTGTGTATTCAGTGGAGCCAGTTGTAAAATAGTTTGCATATATTCATGCTTCATCTGTATCTCCCAACTGCAGCATTTTATGGAGACCATGAATCCTAGGTGATCTTTCCCATAATCCTCCCGGTGGAAATTCTCTAATACTTTGTCAACAACATGCACAGAGGCCACTGTGTCTGAGGCCAAGACTCCTGCTTCTGCTAACTGGGTGTCAAACTCTGGTGTGCATCAGACTTACTAAGAGGATGTGGCAAAACACAAGTTGTCTGGCCCCTCCTCTGGTTCTGGTTGTTTTCAGGAGATAATAATGCTGCTGGTCTTTTATTCCCAAGACATGAGCACTGTTCTAGCTTATGTTCTATTGCACACCTTTCTTTTTCTGAGGCACTTACTGAGATGAGGCTCTTGGGGAAGATGAAATGGGCAAGAGTCTAATGGTTGTGGTGTATTCTAGGAAAAAAAGCAGAACAAAATTCTGTCACTCAAACTTCAAGTTGGCTTACTCAGCTCTTTCAATCTCTCTGCATATGAGAACTGTGTTTCCATCTGTTGTTCATTTACACTTCTTTTGAAATAAGATTTTAAAGAAAGACTTTCATGAGTAAACCAAATTTTAAAAAATATTTAAATTAAGCACAAAGATAGGTAGTTTCATTGTGATATGGTCCTCCATGAACTTTATGTACTGAGGGTTAGCTTTTCCTGTTTATATTTGCTTTCAGTTGAAAACATGCATAAACTTCAGCTTTAAGAGGTAATTATGGAGAATGCTTGTTTGACAGTCATATTACTCATTTATTTTTTGATTGCATTCACCATTGGTTTGTCAGTCTAGTATTTCTTTTGTGTAACTTTCTTAGGATGGTAAAGGAATAGGAGGTGGATTTAACAGTTAACCTAATACTCTATTTGAGGGAAAGAAGAATAGTCCCTTGTTGTTTGAAGTATTCAGAGGATTATATAATCATTATTGAAATTTTTGAAAAAAAGAAAAGAAAGTTTTAACTGCTTAAAGTACAACTTAGTAGTTCAACAGCCATGTATGTGTCAGTATTAGAGCTATCATTCTGTGTTTTCAGTATATTTTTCAATCATGTCGTGCTTTGTGCCAGGTTGATCTCTTTTGCTTGCTTTGATGTGTAGCTGTTTTATTGTCACCCATGTGCAACATGCTCCTGGGGTCCTCCAGAAGTAATTGTTGGGTGCTCACTGTGTAGAATTGCTCTAGCAATCATACGGCAATTCGTAATAGAGCTGTTGAGAAAAAGAGAACTGACAGTGAGAGACGCAGCGATGTCTTTCAGCACAAAGAAAACTCAATTTTCTTCCATATGGCATTAGTGTTGGCCAAAGGTAAAAGTGTTAACATTATTCTATTTGGAAAAAAATAACACGGCATGGTTTCTTCATATTGAAAAAGCATTATTTTTTTCTTGCCTTCACAGATAAATCTCCTCATTTCCTCCGTCTGGGGGACGTAGAGGTCAATGCAGGGCAGAATGCTACTTTTCAGTGTATCGCTACAGGGAGAGACGCTGTGCATAACAAGTTATGGCTGCAGGTAAGGCCACATTGGCAGCTGAACCAAAGAGTACACTTGATTTTAAAAAATAAAATATCACAAATTATGTTTGTCTCTGTGTGTGGCTGGCATGGAGGATGGGGTAAAGTGAGTATATATGTCTTTTTGTGTAGGTTTCATTTAATTGGCTGTAAATTCATTTCAGGTATTTCTACTTTTGGAATATGAATAACCTAATGATCCTTTAATGTTATGTCCAAACTGTAAAAAGTTTTTCTAGCTCCATTCAAAAATAGGGAAAAAAGATGAAAAGTGTCTCATTTAATATTTTGCAAACTCAACTTACAAGAGCATAGTCCTTAAGTAGCAACTGTCGTATTCTGATAAAATTTTCAAAAGTGTTTTAAGAAACCTTTGGGAGTGTTTCTGGAAATCTGAATTGGAAGAGAGCCAATTAAATTATTTTTAGGTTTTTTTGTGTGTAAGGGTTAAAAGACCAAATATTTGCTGTGTACCTATTAAATTTGCAGTAAGTGTATATTTAATGAATTGCAGTTTAACATACAGGTTGGGGAAATGTAAATGGTGCATGTAAAGAACTTTCAGAGGAACTGTGAGAAAACAGTGAATAAGGAGCATGTGCCCTGCCTTCAGAGAATAGCTGTCAGTCCTGGGCAGAGGTTGGTCGGGTGGTGGGAGGAGCTAAGAGCAGCTCTAGCGCCTTGAGGCTGGACTCAGGACTGATGACTGTTGAGCTAAATGTTTGAAGCTAGAATGTAAGTAATATCCTCTGAGCACTTTTGTTATTATTATTATTTAATTCTGTTTGCATTAGAACAAGGAAAGGGATTTAATTAGTTAGAATTTTATATTCCTGAGAATGTCAGTAGAGACCAAAAGAAACATCATTACTTTACTTTTTGAACATAGACATCAGGCTTTATTTGACAGTATCTTTAGAGAGATAAAATTGCTATTGAAGATCATCATTAGGTTGCAGGAGGTTGGACTAATTTTTCACGGCATGGTTTCTTCATATTGAAAAAGCATTATTTTTCTTGCCTTCACAGATAAATCTCCTCATTTCCTCCGTCTGGGGGCGTGAGGTCAATGCAGGGCAGAATGCTACTTTTCAGTGTATCGCTACAGGGAGAGACGCTGTGCATAACAAGTTATGGCTGCAGGTAAGGCCACATTGGCAGCTGAACCAAAGAGTACACTTGATTTTAAAAAATAAAATATCACAAATTATGTTTGTCTCTGTGTGTGGCTGGCATGGAGGATGGGGTAAAGTGAGTATATATGTCTTTTTGTGTAGGTTTCATTTAATTGGCTGTAAATTCATTTCAGGTATTTCTACTTTTGGAATATGAATAACCTAATGATCCTTTAATGTTATGTCCAAACTGTAAAAAGTTTTTCTAGCTCCATTCAAAAATAGGGAAAAAAGATGAAAAGTGTCTCATTTAATATTTTGCAAACTCAACTTACAAGAGCATAGTCCTTAAGTAGCAACTGTCGTATTCTGATAAAATTTTCAAAAGTGTTTTAAGAAACCTTTGGGAGTGTTTCTGGAAATCTGAATTGGAAGAGAGCCAATTAAATTATTTTAGGTTTTTGTGTGTAAGGGTTAAAAGACCAAATATTTGCTGTGTACCTATTAAATTTGCAGTAAGTGTATATTTAATGAATTGCAGTTTAACATACAGGTTGGGGAAATGTAAATGGTGCATGTAAAGAACTTTCAGAGGAACTGTGAGAAAACAGTGAATAAGGAGCATGTGCCCTGCCTTCAGAGAATAGCTGTCAGTCCTGGGCAGAGGTTGGTCGGGTGGTGGGAGGAGCTAAGAGCAGCTCTAGCGCCTTGAGGCTGGACTCAGGACTGATGACTGTTGAGCTAAATGTTTGAAGCTAGAATGTAAGTAATATCCTCTGAGCACTTTTGTTATTATTATTATTTAATTCTGTTTGCATTAGAACAAGGAAAGGGATTTAATTAGTTAGAATTTTATATTCCTGAGAATGTCAGTAGAGACCAAAAAGAAACATCATTACTTTACTTTTTTGAACATAGACATCAGGCTTTATTTGACAGTATCTTTAGAGAGATAAAATTGCTATTGAAGATCATCATTAGGTTGCAGGAGGTTGGACTAATGATTCTAAGAGGTGATTATTGAAATCATACATAGTACGACGCCTGGTGTTATACTGGGTGTTATGAATGTGTTTTTTCATTCAATTCCCACATCCAATCTAATGTTATAACAGATGTATTTCATATAAATCTAATTATCACTTTTGTCATCTATTTGATATGTGGGTATCAGGATACCATCTTGAACATGTGAAGAGGAAATGAAGTTTCTCCTTTTTTTTTTAACCCTGTGATTATGCTAATTTTCCCCACAGATATTGAAATATAAGATAATTCTTCCTAGAGAGAGTATTGCATAATGTGAACCTGTTTTATCATCTAAACATCATCAGAATCCCTGTTTCTCTCTCAGCCTAGTGTTAAGAATGTGTTTAGATGTATATTCTAATTATTTTGCTATTCTTTTTTTATTTAGGTAGGAATATTTTTGACATTTGATTTTAACTGTGATCTGTGTAGTCTGGTCTTGGAAAAACAGAGACTCTGCAGTCAGCCTCTGGTTTATACCCCCAGGATTTAACGTGACATTGAAATAAAAAGGGTTTTGTATACTTAGACAGCAGCTGCCTTGTGGCAACAAAGACTTTCTGGCCCTGCTGGTCTGAGTGGGTTGCAGTTAAAATACTGCTCATTTATTACTTCTTATTTTTTAGATTGACTCATTTCATTATAGTTTTAATACATTTTCTTCTTGCCATTTTTCAAATAAAGATGAGAGATAAAAATACTTTGTTCAAGTTCTATTCTGCTTTCTTTTTTCTCCTCTTTTTTCTCTGTATTTTTTCCAAGGTGAATTTGTATATTGCTTATCTGTTTTGACATTGCCAATTCTTCAGCAGTTTACATGCTTATTCACGAAAAAGCTTTTCTGCCTTTTTCAGTAATACCACTTATATTACTTTATTTTCTGAAATTATTCTTCATATTTAAGAAATATAGAAAATTATCAGTTGTTTAGTTTAGGAATGTGTTAAATATATAAGATTGAGCTATAAAGAGGTAGATATATACATATCATTAATAACTGTATCTCTAGAGTTAGTGAATCAAAAAGTGACCAATGATTTTTAAAAATGATCCATCCTTTGCTGAAAGTGGTTGAAGCATTATAAAGGGGGAAGAATGTTGATTTCATAATGAATATATACCCAACACATGAAAACAGATGTCATTTTTGCTTGGTTCAGAGCAACTTTCTATAGATCAGGAGGCCCTGTTCTTAATTTTAATCATTTCTTAATTCTAACCCTTTAATTCATATAACCCATTTAATCGTGTGTGCTTTGAGAATTTATTGAACTCTTTCAGGCCTCAGTTTCCTTCTCTGTAAAAGGAGATGTGGCTCGACACCAAAATCCCTTCTACCTGTAAGGTGAAAACCAGACCTTTACATTATTTTTGATGGTCTGAAATATGACCTTGGAGGAATGTAACATTTTTAATTTATGGGAAAATTTTAATTTGTGGGGAAAATTACCCATTAAATTAAGTATCATTATGAGAGCAACTGACTGCTATGAATGTCTGAAGAAACTCGGAATGAAAGGTCTTTGCATCCTATTGCAAAAATAATGGAATAATGGAGTAGTTATTACACTTGCCATGGTCATGTGTAATAAAAACAGCCATCAGCCTTTCATATCCTCCAAATCATCTGTATTATGTAAGATGTGTGTTTGTTCAGTCACTTAGTTGTGTCCAACTCTTTGTGACCTCCTAGACTGTAGCCTGTGAGGCTCCTCTGTCTATGGAATTTTTTAGGCAAGAATACTGAAGTGGATTGGCATCTTCTACTCCAGGGGATCTTCCCAATCCAGGGGTTGAACCTGTATCTGTTTCATCTCCTGGATTAACAGGTGGATTCATTACCACTACACCACCTAGGAAGCCCATATTAAATAATATATTGAGCTTCAGTTGGTAAATGTTTGAATATAGGGTAAAAGAACAAAAACTAGAAAAGCTGCCAATTTTGTTTTAAATGAAAAATGATACAGTACAACTGCCATGAATATCTGATAATAAATGATATTTAACTCAGTCATGTGTCTTTGTGAGTCAGGCTCCTGCCAGGCTCCTGTGTCCGTGGGATTCTCCAGACATGAACACTGGAGTCGGTCAGCATGCCCTCCTCTAGGCAATCTTCCAGACCTGGGGATCAAACCTGGGTCTCCTTCACTACAGGCAGATTCTTTTCCATCTGAGCCAGCTGGGAAATCCAGTTTAGAGAATAACTTCTGTCTGTTTTAATCCATTTTATCTCTCCATTTTATTTCCACTTTAAAAATTATCTTTATCTTACAATTGATATTTCAATCATATTTTATTGTTTAAAATGCATTGCAAATTGGGCAAATTAAAGAATGGAGCCCAAAAAAGCAGACATAATAAGTTATGTGAGATCATCTAGGATAATCCATAAGGCATATCATAGTGGCTCTGTAATAGCTTTAGTGAGTGTTCTTTTCTGCAAGATTCAGACTATAAATTAGAGAGTCTTAGAAGTAGGTCATTCACTCTAGAAATTTAGAAAATGATGACATTATATATAAGCCAAATTAACCTCCTTGTACATGCTGGCTGAACTACTGATGTGTAAAACAATATGGATGAGTGTTTTTAAAAGTCCACCGAGTGTCAGCCAGCTATAAATCTGGTGAAATCATGAAGCTTTATGGAGCATTCTTTTCAAAAGTATGGTATGCAATTTATTCATGTTGAATAAGGGAATTAGGATAAAATCTGTAGTTTGTCATAGAGCTCAATGAAGTTCCATAACATTGCAGCGAGTTTCTTGCATAAAGCTAAATGAAGTTGCTTGCATTCTAGATATAAAGAACACTTTCTTTTCAGCTTATAGCTTGCAGTTTTTCCCACTTGAACAGAAGATTTTAATGCTTGCAACAAGTTTTAGAACTATCCCATTTTTGTGTTCCTGAGGAACTCCAAGTGGTAGGGAATTTGGGGATCATAAAAAACTCATAGTAAAACTCAGGTTATAGGAAATGAGATAACAGGTGAAATTTTAATTTTCAATTGATGCTGAAATAAAATAATAAAAATGTATGGTTATATTCCTGAGGGGTACCAGATAATTTTCTCACAGGAAAGATATAAAAATAGTTTATTTATTTTCATGGGCTAAAATTTTAGTTATGTCTTTCATTTTATTGCAACCCAGTCATATGGATAGTAGTTCAGGTGATGGCAGGAAAAAGTGAATATGTAAGGAATCAATAACGTATGACACATCTGTTTTACTCCCAAGTATTTACATAAGAGAAATAAAAGCACATGTTTGCAAAGAGACTTGTGGAGGAATATTTATAATAGCTTTATTCATTATAACCAGTAATTGTAAAGAACCCAAGTATCCATTAATTAGAGAATGGATAAACATTTTGTGGTTCATTCATGCACCTCGGCAATAAGAAAGAGTGCTCCTCTGATACATGCATCAGTATATATGAAGCTCAGTGATACTATGTTTTCAGAAAGAAAAGAGACACGCAAAAAATCTATATGTTTTATGTCTTTATCAATATTAAGTTCCAGAAGAGAAGTTGCTAATTTATGATGCTAGAAATAAGAACAGTATTTCACTCTTCAAGGTGAGGATCAACTGGAAGTGAACAGGAAATTTTTTGAGGTCATGTAAAGGTCATATCATATAGTTTTACTGGGGTTTTGGGTCTAGGGTACATATACATTTGTCAGAACTTAAGATTTATCTAATATGCTGTGTATAATTAACCCTAATAAACCATGAATGAGGAGAAAGTGAGTATATGAAACATTAGATTAAATAACCAAATCACTGGTGGTACTAATCAAGCTGTTGATGGCAATAGTCTAGAAACATTACCTGCGTTTGTGTCCATCTTGTCTATTTGAAGTCATTTGATTAGGTTCAAAGGTAATTTTTAACGATCGGTGTAAACTGAAATACAGAATAAAGCACGTCCTGAGTGAACATGTATCAGAACATGTTCCAACATTCAAGGATGTGAATGAGTTGAAACAGGGGTTGGATTGTAACTTGTACATTAGTATTCTTTCATGAAGGTCTAGTGTAAGTGGACACCTACATGGCAAATCAAATAGAGTCTGTAGCTGAAACATCTGTCAGGCCATATGCTTTGGCCTCAGGTTCAATGTAGAAACTAAAAACCTAATGACTCCATCCATCATTACAGAGCTTGGTGGGCATGCATCATTGGGTTGGACAGAGAAGTTCACCAGTGGCGTTATTGAAAGCAGGGAATTGTGTGGGGAGATTTGGTGGCACCACTTGTTTTGGTGAATTGAAATGAGGCCGTTTAATGTGTGACTGGTAATCCTATGCAGGCTGCCATCAAAGCTGTGGCTGTTAGGCCCATCTGTCAGTAGTCTCCCCAGGTGCTGGCACTGTGCCGCCTGAGTAGGCTTGCCAGAACAGGAAAGCCAGCCATCACTTTGCCCTTGGTGAGTCTCATCACCGCTAATGTCGTGCGATACAGCTAGTTCCTCAGCCAAAGGAAATGTCATTCCTTATGGGGCAATAGATTTTAAGCAATAGATTGAGAGTAAAATTAGTACAATGAGATGCAAATTGCTCTAAAAAACAACCAGAGAGAGGCTGACCTTTTGCAGTACCAACTGTTCGTCAGCTGAGGGTCATTGAAAATGGTTGGTCTGAAACTTCTGGCCACATGGTGTTTTATCTGTCCAGGCAAATGTTATAGCCTTGTTCGTATATGACATGTCAACATTGTCTCATAGTGTTGGAAATCAGAAACATGATTTAAACAAACGAATAAGTTGAAAGTGCAAAAATTTTACCTGATGAAATATATCACTACAGTGTTTCACATGCCAGCTAGTCTTTGCTCACAAATCTCTTCGTGATGATGCTATGCCATAATATTTTCCTGTGTCTTTTTATACTGTCATATGAAGTGCCTGGATTCTTGTATCATGCTTAATTTCCACAAGGAATTTCACTATCCCCAAAGTATTTCTTTTGAGAAAAATATCTGGTAATTTTTAACGATCGGTGTAAACTGAAATACAGAATAAAGCACGTCCTGAGTGAACATGTATCAGAACATGTTCCAACATTCAAGGATGTGAATGAGTTGAAACAGGGGTTGGATTGTAACTTGTACATTAGTATTCTTTCATGAAGGTCTAGTGTAAGTGGACACCTACATGGCAAATCAAATAGAGTCTGTAGCTGAAACATCTGTCAGGCCATATGCTTTGGCCTCAGGTTCAATGTAGAAACTAAAAACCTAATGACTCCATCCATCATTACAGAGCTTGGTGGGCATGCATCATTGGGTTGGACAGAGAAGTTCACCAGTGGCGTTATTGAAAGCAGGGAATTGTGTGGGGAGATTTGGTGGCACCACTTGTTTTGGTGAATTGAAATGAGGCCGTTTAATGTGTGACTGGTAATCCTATGCAGGCTGCCATCAAAGCTGTGGCTGTTAGGCCCATCTGTCAGTAGTCTCCCCAGGTGCTGGCACTGTGCCGCCTGAGTAGGCTTGCCAGAACAGGAAAGCCAGCCATCACTTTGCCCTTGGTGAGTCTCATCACCGCTAATGTCGTGCGATACAGCTAGTTCCTCAGCCAAAGGAAATGTCATTCCTTATGGGGCAATAGATTTTAAGCAATAGATTGAGAGTAAAATTAGTACAATGAGATGCAAATTGCTCTAAAAAACAACCAGAGAGAGGCTGACCTTTTGCAGTACCAACTGTTCGTCAGCTGAGGGTCATTGAAAATGGTTGGTCTGAAACTTCTGGCCACATGGTGTTTTATCTGTCCAGGCAAATGTTATAGCCTTGTTCGTATATGACATGTCAACATTGTCTCATAGTGTTGGAAATCAGAAACATGATTTAAACAAACGAATAAGTTGAAAGTGCAAAAATTTTACCTGATGAAATATATCACTACAGTGTTTCACATGCCAGCTAGTCTTTGCTCACAAATCTCTTCGTGATGATGCTATGCCATAATATTTTCCTGTGTCTTTTTATACTGTCATATGAAGTGCCTGGATTCTTGTATCATGCTTAATTTCCACAAGGAATTTCACTATCCCCAAAGTATTTCTTTTTGAGAAAAATATCTGGTAATTTTTCATTTATAATAAAGGGAATATCTCAGAAGAAATTAATCTGTGCCTAGAAACATGCAGTTTATAATGGGCAGTTCATTGAGAAGAAACTGGAGAGGATTATTTCATAGCCACACTTATTAAACATTTAACGTGTGATTGGTTCACATTGAGTACCATGGGGATAGGGGGAGAAAGGAATGAAATACCATGAAATTGTCCCAATGTCTGGGCTTCGTGGAAGTTCTGACATTATCTTGGAGAAAGTTAATAGCGTTTTCCAAATTACTGGCCCTGTGGCTGACACATATCTGAAATATTACAATAACAAAAGGTAATATATAATTAGTAAAGTTAGAGAAATGATGTCAGAATGGCTAAAGGTCCATCATATCTTGAGATTTTGAGGAGATCAAATATGTTTCTTAAAATTGTACAATGTTGTGGATATAAAAGAGGGATTTATTTTGTCTTTTATATATACCAAAGTACAATAATAACTAGTGGCTTGAAGTTGTTTAGTGAAAGATATAAGCTGATTATAAGGAAGACCCTTGTAATTGCAGGGCTGTTGAAACCTAGAATGAGCTACTAGGAGGTAGTAAAATTACAGTTAGTGGAAATAGCCAAGCACAATCTGGATAAGCACTTGCTAGAGATGTCTAGGATATTTAAGCGTGAAGCTGAATGCTTTTTAAAGATCCTTTCAGCCCTAAGAGATGCTTGTGTAACTGACTAAGAGAAGGTTGTATGGAATCTAAGTCCTATGCTATTTCAGAGTTGAGAGAGAGCACCGCAGACTGGAGTGTTTGGTGAAATCAAGGAAGATTTGATTGAGTCCTTGCAGGTCGTATAGGCTTCTCAGGTGGCTCACTGGTAAATGAATGGTCTTTCTGCATGTGCAGGAGACACAGGAGATGCAGGTCCAATCCCTGGGTCAGGAATATGCCCTGGAGGGGAAAATGGCAACCCACTCCAGTATTCTTGCCTGGGAAATCCCATGGACAGAGGAGCCTGGTGCGCTACAGTCCACCAGGTTGGTAATAGGACTGAATGACTGAGCACACACACATTGAAGGACATATAGGATGTGGATAAGCAAGGATTAAGTGGTCAAGCTCATCACTGCAGTTTAGTGTGTGTGGACGGATGAGGGGGGAGAATCAAGAGAAGAGTCTTCTTGCTGTGGAAGGTTCACAATGGTAGTAGACTTGAATATAGTTTATGGAAGGGATGGGACTAGTCCTTGATGGGGGCAAAAGCAAGACAGGTGCTACTGATGGCTGTAGAGACATCAAATAGTGAGGACCTAGGATTGGGCAGTGCTGTTGAATTTGGGAAAAAAATATGAGATGGGAAGAAGAGGGACCAATGAAAGAAGACAATAAAGTTTGGATCTGGTTTGTACCAGGTGAAAGAATTTGGGAGAATGTGAGTTTTCCAAATTACTGGCCCTGTGGCTGACACATATCTGAAATATTACAATAACAAAAGGTAATATATAATTAGTAAAGTTAGAGAAATGATGTCAGAATGGCTAAAGGTCCATCATATCTTGAGATTTTGAGGAGATCAAATATGTTTCTTAAAATTGTACAATGTTGTGGATATAAAAGAGGGATTTATTTTGTCTTTTATATATACCAAAGTACAATAATAACTAGTGGCTTGAAGTTGTTTAGTGAAAGATATAAGCTGATTATAAGGAAGACCCTTGTAATTGCAGGGCTGTTGAAACCTAGAATGAGCTACTAGGAGGTAGTAAAATTACAGTTAGTGGAAATAGCCAAGCACAATCTGGATAAGCACTTGCTAGAGATGTCTAGGATATTTAAGCGTGAAGCTGAATGCTTTTTAAAGATCCTTTCAGCCCTAAGAGATGCTTGTGTAACTGACTAAGAGAAGGTTGTATGGAATCTAAGTCCTATGCTATTTCAGAGTTGAGAGAGAGCACCGCAGACTGGAGTGTTTGGTGAAATCAAGGAAGATTTGATTGAGTCCTTGCAGGTCGTATAGGCTTCTCAGGTGGCTCACTGGTAAATGAATGGTCTTTCTGCATGTGCAGGAGACACAGGAGATGCAGGTCCAATCCCTGGGTCAGGAATATGCCCTGGAGGGGAAAATGGCAACCCACTCCAGTATTCTTGCCTGGGAAATCCCATGGACAGAGGAGCCTGGTGCGCTACAGTCCACCAGGTTGGTAATAGGACTGAATGACTGAGCACACACACATTGAAGGACATATAGGATGTGGATAAGCAAGGATTAAGTGGTCAAGCTCATCACTGCAGTTTAGTGTGTGTGGACGGATGAGGGGGGAGAATCAAGAGAAGAGTCTTCTTGCTGTGGAAGGTTCACAATGGTAGTAGACTTGAATATAGTTTATGGAAGGGATGGGACTAGTCCTTGATGGGGGCAAAAGCAAGACAGGTGCTACTGATGGCTGTAGAGACATCAAATAGTGAGGACCTAGGATTGGGCAGTGCTGTTGAATTTGGGAAAAAAATATGAGATGGGAAGAAGAGGGACCAATGAAAGAAGACAATAAAGTTTGGATCTGGTTTGTACCAGGTGAAAGAATTTGGGAGAATGTGAGTGTAAAATAGCAAAGGCAGATTATTAGTATTGTCTAGCAATAAGGATTTTTAATTTCCTCAAATGTTTATTTTCTTATTGTCTGTGAATTTATTTTCTCATTTTCTGTCTAGGAACTCATTTGCCTGTTCGATCCCCTTGTTTACTTGTTTCCTTTTCTGCCTTGTTAACTGTGTGCACATTTGCATAAATAGAAGGGAAAAATGGGGAGACATTTCCATTCCTTTTTACTCTTTCTAGTCTTACAAAAGTTTGAAGCTTGTGGCCAGATTAAACGTCTAGGTGTTTCTGATTTCACTTAGGAGAGTTCATCTATGAGAAGGCTGTTGGTCTGTCTGCCTTGCCTTCTGTATCTTCTGGCTCACAGAGCAGGGCCAGCATGAGAGTATTACCCATGTCTGTTGTGCTTTCCTGACTCCTTGAAAACTGACAGATGATCACTCGCCTGCTACTTAATTATTTTCTCTGTTTATCCTATTTAAGCATTAGTGATTTTTTCTCTGTGTGTGTATATACTGATTTATAATTAATTCTGTTCCACCTAAGAGACCATGTTCCCGTTGGTAGCTCATAGTTAGCACTCTTGTCAGTCCTGCTTCTCCTCAGGACATTGCTTTATTTGAGTTTGAGTTCTGCTTTCATAGCTTCATGTAAAGGATTATAGTCATTGGTCTTGCAGTAAAATCACCAACCAAGTACCACAGATTGCAATGTTTATCTTTTCTCCTTTGCATTTTGGGTGTGCATTCGTTATGAAGAGCATCAAAAGTTTTAATCATATTTAATTTTTGAATTACTGCCTATTCCTGAGCACACACACATTGAAGGACATATAGGATGTGGATAAGCAAGGATTAAGTGGTCAAGCTCATCACTGCAGTTTAGTGTGTGTGGACGGATGAGGGGGGAGAATCAAGAGAAGAGTCTTCTTGCTGTGGAAGGTTCACAATGGTAGTAGACTTGAATATAGTTTATGGAAGGGATGGGACTAGTCCTTGATGGGGGCAAAAGCAAGACAGGTGCTACTGATGGCTGTAGAGACATCAAATAGTGAGGACCTAGGATTGGGCAGTGCTGTTGAATTTGGGAAAAAAATATGAGATGGGAAGAAGAGGGACCAATGAAAGAAGACAATAAAGTTTGGATCTGGTTTGTACCAGGTGAAAGAATTTGGGAGAATGTGAGTGTAAAATAGCAAAGGCAGATTATTAGTATTGTCTAGCAATAAGGATTTTTAATTTCCTCAAATGTTTATTTTCTTATTGTCTGTGAATTTATTTTCTCATTTTCTGTCTAGGAACTCATTTGCCTGTTCGATCCCCTTGTTTACTTGTTTCCTTTTCTGCCTTGTTAACTGTGTGCACATTTGCATAAATAGAAGGGAAAAATGGGGAGACATTTCCATTCCTTTTTACTCTTTCTAGTCTTACAAAAGTTTGAAGCTTGTGGCCAGATTAAACGTCTAGGTGTTTCTGATTTCACTTAGGAGAGTTCATCTATGAGAAGGCTGTTGGTCTGTCTGCCTTGCCTTCTGTATCTTCTGGCTCACAGAGCAGGGCCAGCATGAGAGTATTACCCATGTCTGTTGTGCTTTCCTGACTCCTTGAAAACTGACAGATGATCACCGCCTGCTACTTAATTATTTTCTCTGTTTATCCTATTTAAGCATTAGTGATTTTTTCTCTGTGTGTGTATATACTGATTTATAATTAATTCTGTTCCACCTAAGAGACCATGTTCCCGTTGGTAGCTCATAGTTAGCACTCTTGTCAGTCCTGCTTCTCCTCAGGACATTGCTTTATTTGAGTTTGAGTTCTGCTTTCATAGCTTCATGTAAAGGATTATAGTCATTGGTCTTGCAGTAAAATCACCAACCAAGTACCACAGATTGCAATGTTTATCTTTTCTCCTTTGCATTTTGGGTGTGCATGTACGTTATGAAGAGCATCAAAAAGTTTTAATCATATTTAATTTTTTGAATTACTGCCTATTCCTGAGGTCATTTTGCTTGACTTTGTGGCTTCCTACCATAGACAGTTCAATGCCTTAAAGATGTAATGCATTCTTTTCATTCTTCGGTAACTCATAAACTCTGTTTGTTGTCTACAGATTACATAATTGACTATAAATGAGTAGTGTATGGAATAGTCTTTATTTTCTTTATGTATTCCTGGAGTATAACTGTAAAATCCTGACAGTCATAGGAGCTCAAGGATTTCTTTTGCTGATATTTATTAGGAACAATTGACTGCTTTTCTGTGCAAGAGTAATACACTCTCCTACTGTTTTCAGAGCTACACTTTCAGTGTGTTTTTCAGGTGTACCATGGCCGTGGGCTGGATTTCTTCTTTATGAAAAACAATCTGAGTTAAAGATCTAATGTTTATAAAATTATTTTAAAATAAAGCATAGAGAAAACCTCACAAAAAAATGAAAAGCTATGACTCAATGAATTTTAATAAGATACTCACCACACAGGTCACAGAAAAACCTGCCAGCCATCCTAGAGGCTCTTTTCAAGTTCTCCATCTCAGATACAGCTCAGTCATCTCCCTACCCCTACAAATAACAATTATCATGGCTTTTAGCCTTTGTTTTTTTTTTTTTTTCACTTGTTTATGTATACATACTCTTCTTAGACAGTATCAATTAGTCTTACCTATTTTTAAAAATATATCTTTTATAGTCCCTTTAATCTGTGTGTTTGTCCTGTATCCATTTTTTCCCTCACAGTTTATCTCTTGAGGAACCCGGGCCATATGACTTGTAGTTTTCACACAGTCTGCATTTTCCTGATTGCATACAAATGTCCTCTTGAGTTCAACATGTTCCTTTGAATCTCCTGAAAATTGGCAGCCTTTGTAAAGAGATTCAGTAGTCATTGGTCTTTGCATTGCTTTATTTGAGTTTGAGTTCTGCTTTCATAGCTTCATGTAAAGGATTATAGTCATTGGTCTTGCAGTAAAATCACCAACCAAGTACCACAGATTGCAATGTTTATCTTTTCTCCTTTGCATTTTGGGTGTGCATGTACGTTATGAAGAGCATCAAAAAGTTTTAATCATATTTAATTTTTTGAATTACTGCCTATTCCTGAGGTCATTTTGCTTGACTTTGTGGCTTCCTACCATAGACAGTTCAATGCCTTAAAGATGTAATGCATTCTTTTCATTCTTCGGTAACTCATAAACTCTGTTTGTTGTCTACAGATTACATAATTGACTATAAATGAGTAGTGTATGGAATAGTCTTTATTTTCTTTATGTATTCCTGGAGTATAACTGTAAAATCCTGACAGTCATAGGAGCTCAAGGATTTCTTTTTGCTGATATTTATTAGGAACAATTGACTGCTTTTCTGTGCAAGAGTAATACACTCTCCTACTGTTTTCAGAGCTACACTTTCAGTGTGTTTTTCAGGTGTACCATGGCCGTGGGCTGGATTTCTTCTTTATGAAAAACAATCTGAGTTAAAGATCTAATGTTTATAAAATTATTTTAAAATAAAGCATAGAGAAAACCTCACAAAAAAATGAAAAGCTATGACTCAATGAATTTTAATAAGATACTCACCACACAGGTCACAGAAAAACCTGCCAGCCATCCTAGAGGCTCTTTTCAAGTTCTCCATCTCAGATACAGCTCAGTCATCTCCCTACCCCTACAAATAACAATTATCATGGCTTTTAGCCTTTGTTTTTTTTTTTTTTTCACTTGTTTATGTATACATACTCTTCTTAGACAGTATCAATTAGTCTTACCTATTTTTAAAAATATATCTTTTATAGTCCCTTTAATCTGTGTGTTTGTCCTGTATCCATTTTTTCCCTCACAGTTTATCTCTTGAGGAACCCGGGCCATATGACTTGTAGTTTTCACACAGTCTGCATTTTCCTGATTGCATACAAATGTCCTCTTGAGTTCAACATGTTCCTTTGAATCTCCTGAAAATTGGCAGCCTGATTGAGAGTCAAGTTTGATCCCCTGGCAGTGCCAGAGGTGGTGAATAGTGTGATTACCGGAGGCACAAAGTGTTTAATTTGTGTGTGTGTGTGTGTGTGTGTGTGTGTTTGAGATCCTGATACCAGTTGGTGCTTAATACCTATATTCATGCCTGGAGGTTGTAAATTATGATGTTCTAATTTTATTATTTCTTTTCTGTTTTGTTTAATGGGTGAAGACATCCTTCTCATCATCTACACAGTGACATATTTCATTTAAGAAAACGGACGGTAGCTTCCCAAATCTTGCTGTAATTACTGGTTTTCAGTATAATTGGTTGGTTCTTATTATCCTCAAAAGGTGACTCATTCTTCTTCCTCTTTTTTTCAAATATTATGAACTCATGGATTTGGACATATTTAACAAAATTCAATTCACTGTAATTGTTACTATTATTAAAACTCAAATCATCTCACTTTTTGCTGGTGGTTGGCTCCAGAGTCCCTTTTTTTTTCCCGAGTCCTTTTTTTTTAAAAAAGATTTATTTATTTATTTATTTTGGGGGGCTGGGGTGGGGAGGGAGGGGAGCAGGCAGGCTACTTCTATTGGTCTTTCATTTGTCTATTTTCATCCATCTTTGTTCTTTGGCCCGTGGGGGCCTCCCATCGCGGTGGCTGGCCTCTGTTGTCGCAGAGCGCCTGCTCTGGGCGCATGCGCTCCAGAGCTCTGGCTCGGTAATTGGACACATTGGTCTAGCCGCTCCATGGCACATGGGATCTTCCCAGGCCAGGGATTGAACCGGCGCCCCTTGCACTGCAAGGCAGTGTCCTTACCCACTGGACCACCAGGGAAGCCTCCCCAGAGTCCTTTTGATATGACTTCTGTAGTCCTTGATCGGTTTCTTGTTTTGTTGCAAGGAATTGGTTTATGCAATTGTGGAACCTAGTAGGCAAGTCTGAAATCTGTAGATTAGGCACTTGGAAAGGGTAGGCTGGAGTAGTCAGCCACAGACTAAAGTTGCTATTCACAAATAGAGCTTCTTCTACTTCAGGGGGGTCTCATATACACTAAAACAAGATTACGTAGGATATTCTCTCTTAACGTTGGTTGGTTATGGAATTTAATTGCTTCTACAAAATACCTTAGTAGAGACCCCTAGGTTAGTGTTTTGACTCAAGACTCGAGTACTGTAGCCTAGTCAAGTTGACACATTGACAGAGCATCACAGTTATTAAATATGTCATTTGCTTAGATATTGCTTTCTTATCTTCATATTGCTATCATCAGGACTTGCAGTTAAAACTTCTGCACAGTTATTTCACCTGAGATTCTCAGTATATCTGTTGGATAAACCATACACATTGATGTCCCCATTTTCACATGAAAAGGCAGAGACTTGAGAAGTAATGACAAATTGTGAAGCAAATAAATAGTCATTTCAAGACTAGAATAAAGTCCCACCATGCCCTGTTTGTGTGACTCCACATTGATCACCTTGTCCCAACATTACAAAGATGCCATTGCTTCCTAGGTTAAAATTCATTTTGTTCTTTAACAACTGATTTTAATTTTTGATAAACTTGACTAATGATCCCGATTCTAGTAATCTAGTATACGCAGCACATTTTTACCCTGTTTCATGTCAGAATTATAATTTTTGCATCCTCTCTCTTGTTCTGTGTCAAATATCATTCACCTTGTTCAGCTCTTTCGTTGCCATATAGTAAATGGGTGATGAACTTATTGTTGTTAATTTAGTGTAATTTCTCCCAAAGAAATATTATTTTCTTACTATTTAATCTATTGAATTTAATAAAATTTCTAATGGATATAAATGATTACTTTTCTCAAAATAATAGCAATGTTTCTAATTTTTAAAATTGATAAATTTCTACATCTTTGCTTGCCATGATACTCTTTCACATTTCTAAAATTCTTTGATTTATTTGTTCAGTAGTAATTTATAGCTTAATTTTTAGGCCTTTGATTTGCAAGGAATTGGTTTATGCAATTGTGGAACCTAGTAGGCAAGTCTGAAATCTGTAGATTAGGCACTTGGAAAGGGTAGGCTGGAGTAGTCAGCCACAGACTAAAGTTGCTATTCACAAATAGAGCTTCTTCTACTTCAGGGGGGTCTCATATACACTAAAACAAGATTACGGGATATTCTCTCTTAACGTTGGTTGGTTATGGAATTTAATTGCTTCTACAAAATACCTTAGTAGAGACCCCTAGGTTAGTGTTTTGACTCAAGACTCGAGTACTGTAGCCTAGTCAAGTTGACACATTGACAGAGCATCACAGTTATTAAATATGTCATTTGCTTAGATATTGCTTTCTTATCTTCATATTGCTATCATCAGGACTTGCAGTTAAAACTTCTGCACAGTTATTTCACCTGAGATTCTCAGTATATCTGTTGGATAAACCATACACATTGATGTCCCCATTTTCACATGAAAAGGCAGAGACTTGAGAAGTAATGACAAATTGTGAAGCAAATAAATAGTCATTTCAAGACTAGAATAAAGTCCCACCATGCCCTGTTTGTGTGACTCCACATTGATCACCTTGTCCCAACATTACAAAGATGCCATTGCTTCCTAGGTTAAAATTCATTTTGTTCTTTAACAACTGATTTTAATTTTTGATAAACTTGACTAATGATCCCGATTCTAGTTATCTAGTATCCCAGCACATTTTTACCCTGTTTCATGTCAGAATTATAATTTTTGCATCCTCTCTCTTGTTCTGTGTCAAATATCATTCACCTTGTTCAGCTCTTTCGTTGCCATATAGTAAATGGGTGATGAACTTATTGTTGTTAATTTAGTGTAATTTCTCCCAAAGAAATATTATTTTCTTACTATTTAATCTATTGAATTTAATAAAATTTCTAATGGATATAAATGATTACTTTTCTCAAAATAATAGCAATGTTTCTAATTTTTAAAATTGATAAATTTCTACATCTTTGCTTGCCATGATACTCTTTCACATTTCTAAAATTCTTTGATTTATTTGTTCAGTAGTAATGATGATGGTAGCTTAATCTTTATAAGGCCTATGAGAATGAAAAAAAATATTTATATGACAGACAGTTCCCAGGAAGGAACCTTCAGGTCCTTGGAATTAATTTGGCTGGATTGTTGTATGATTCACATCAACCTAACTTAATTTTAGTGTGCAAATTTTTTTTTTTTTTTAGATTTATTTATTTATTTTTATTTTTGGGCGGGGCTCAGGTTGGGGAGGGAGGGGAGCAGGCGGGCCACTTCTACTGGTCTTTCGTTTCTCTCTGTTCATCTGTCTTTGTTCTTTGGCTCCTGTGGGCCTCCCATCGCCGTGGCGTCTGTCATCGCTGAGCGCCGGCTCTGGGCGCATGCACTCCAGAGCTCCGGCTCGGTAATTGGACACATCAGTCCAGCCGCTCCGCGGCACGTGGGATCTTCCCAGGCCAGGGCTCGAACCGGCGCCCCTTCCACTGCAAGGCGGTGTCCTTACCCACTGGACCACCAGGGGAAGCCCTAGTGTGCAAATTTAAACTGAATTAGATTTATAAAGTGGACCAGTACTAATGAATTATATGCAGTCCTCTGAATATTATTCAGTAGGAATTTGAATATAAAACATTAAAAAAACAATCTCTTTACCTTTTCTCTACTCTAGAGGATGGAGGAGACATACATCATTATGAAAGGCAATGAAAATAAATAAAACAATAAATGTAATTTAATTTTTCATTTAGTCAGTAGAGTGAAATAATCTCTTCAAGTGTTCTAAGTACCACATTATTTAATTTAAAATTAAATTGGATTACTTTTATTTCTCAAGCTTTGAAAAGTAATGCTGAACTATTCCATATTTTAACCATACAGTATTAACGTTTAGGATTTCAAGCTGAAAGTAATCAGAAAACTAAATGTGTTATATCATTAATATGAAGTCCAGTAATGGGGGGCTATAAGAGCTATTGAGCCATTTTATTTTTAAATTTTAAGATTTAAAAATCTTTCTCAAGAGAGCCTAGTGGGGATTTCTTAAGTGGTAGTGTACCCTCAAGGGGAGAGCGATCTGATTCAGGTGAGAAGCTTCTGACACCATTTTAGACACGTGATCAAAAGCCTGATTCAGTCTTTCTCCTTAATGCGCCATCCTTATCGTTTTATGCATGACATTGAGAAAAAGAAAATAGGGCCCACTGTGTTTTCTCTAGAAGTGAGGAGATCTTTCTGGAAGTGATGTGGTTCATTCCTCTTATTTCTCATTGGCCAGAATCACATCTGTTTTTAGACCTGTCAGCTGTTCGTGGGAACTGGACTCCCTTAATTGTTTTTGACCACTTGTGTCAAGCTGAAATATCTTAATACATAACTATAAGTCTTGTAAAAACACAGATTTTGATATAGTAGATCTAATGTGATCACTAGACTTTGTATTTGTAATAATCTGGCAGGTGATTCTAATGCTGTAATTTATTATAGATATTATAATTTAACCAAAATTACCACTACACTACTTTATGCCAGGAACTGAACTTAAATAAATACTGCATGCACCCATGCATAATGATACTTGCTTAGTTTAATAGCAGAGTGATAGTAGTCAGCAATTCCGGGGCTTGTCTAGAATTGTTTGGTAAGTGACACGTCTCAACAACCTGTACTAGAGACAAAATAAGAAAGCATGACAAGGATCTGGGGAGGAGAGGAGAGGAATGAGGAAAGCAGTAAGCGAGGTTGTAATCCTTGGATCATATAATTTTGTGGTCTGTTTGTTAGTATTTCTCAGAGTTGGGGATTTTACAGTGGGGAAAATTGCATAAAAAAATCTCCAAGCCAAATAAAGAACCTGGAACTGAAAAATGTAAAGGCAGAAAACTATACGTGAACACTGCTGCATAGAGGTAAAATTACCATTACTTCTTCTTTCATAGCCCTACCTACTCTGCTAAATTGATGCCTTGTAGGCAGGCTAAGATCTATTATTTTAGATTATGAAAGAAAAAGTTATCATTATTTTTGACTTCTGTAATGTACATGTCATAAACTGTTACTTTTAACTTTAATGCATTACTTAAAGTAAATGAAGTAAATAACAGTAAATAAAGCAACATCCAGTGTAGCACCTTACATTTTCTCATTGATATAATGCATTGATCAAGGCTCAACAATGTCATCAGTTCATTTGGCTGGACTGTGATACAAATGTAAAAGTGGCTCCTGTTTATTTTAGAGGACACACTACTAGTTATTGTCACATTTCTAATCTTCCTGAAATTTGATTTTATAATATTTAAATGGAAATGACTATCAAAGTTTGGAAACAGAAAACAGTGACAAAACGAAGACAATAGCTTATCTAACATGGGGTACATGGAGGTGCTTATAAAATGATTTTTGAGGTAAAATTTGAATATTATAACTATAATTATTTTTATTGTTATTTTGAGAGATAAATAGCACCTAAGTGTACTATACTCACTAATTATATAAAGTGTTCCTATATAAGCTATGTACATGTTTTAGTTTTATTAGTGTGTTAAAACACCCATGTACAAACCTAGTGTAATCAACTTAGCAGTCTCAACATCTCTGAGTTGTAGTGTAGTTCAGAAAGAACTTGGCATAAATGATCTCTCTATGTCTTTCAGGTTCTGTATTTTGTTATAATAATTTGTGCAAGCCTAAGGAAGTTTTATATGACTCTTGTCTCTAAAAATATCAGTGAATTTAGTACTTTTTAAGAAAGAGCTTGAGTACCCACTAAATACTGGTAACATACTGCATGTATGATGGCATGGTAGGAAAAATTCAAGATTTGAAAACCTAATTTCAGAATATTTCAGTACACAAAAGGATTGAAAAGGGGAAAGCAGTAAGAGGTTGTAATCCTTGGATCATATAATTTTGTGGTCTGTTTGTTAGTATTTCTCAGAGTTGGGGATTTTACAGTGGGGAAAATTGCATAAAAAAATCTCCAAGCCAAATAAAGAACCTGGAACTGAAAAATGTAAAGGCAGAAAACTATACGTGAACACTGCTGCATAGAGGTAAAATTACCATTACTTCTTCTTTCATAGCCCTACCTACTCTGCTAAATTGATGCCTTGTAGGCAGGCTAAGATCTATTATTTTAGATTATGAAAGAAAAAGTTATCATTATTTTTGACTTCTGTAATGTACATGTCATAAACTGTTACTTTTAACTTTAATGCATTACTTAAAGTAAATGAAGTAAATAACAGTAAATAAAGCAACATCCAGTGTAGCACCTTACATTTTCTCATTGATATAATGCATTGATCAAGGCTCAACAATGTCATCAGTTCATTTGGCTGGACTGTGATACAAATGTAAAAGTGGCTCCTGTTTATTTTAGAGGACACACTACTAGGTTTTGTCACATTTCTAATCTTCCTGAAATTTGATTTTATAATATTTAAATGTAAGTGACTATCAAAGTTTGGAAACAGAAAACAGTGACAAGACGAAGACAATAGCTTATCTAACATGGGGGAGATGGCGGTGCTTATAAAATGTTTTTTGAGGTAAAATTTGAATATTATAACTATAATTATTTTTATTGTTATTTTGAGAGATAAATAGCACCTAAGTGTACTATACTCACTAATTATATAAAGTGTTCCTATATAAGCTATGTACATGTTTTAGTTTTATTAGTGTGTTAAAACACCCATGTACAAACCTAGTGTAATCAACTTAGCAGTCTCAACATCTCTGAGTTGTAGTGTAGTTCAGAAAGAACTTGGCATAAATGATCTCTCTATGTCTTTCAGGTTCTGTATTTTGTTATAATAATTTGTGCAAGCCTAAGGAAGTTTTATATGACTCTTGTCTCTAAAAATATCAGTGAATTTAGTACTTTTTAAGAAAGAGCTTGAGTACCCACTAAATACTGGTAACATACTGCATGTATGATGGCATGGTAGGAAAAATTCAAGATTTGAAAACCTAATTTCAGAATGATTTCAGTACACAAAAAGGTAAAAGAACATATATAAAATATGTTATGAAAGTGATTCAAGACTGAAATACTGGCCATTACACTTTTATGATGATCTCTGAGTTTCTGAGACACTATTCATGACAATTTCAGTGGGGATATGAGTTGAAAGGTATGTTTACATTGGTGAAATAAGAAGTTGAGGCAGAGAGGATATGTTAGATTTAAAAGCTCATGTCACTTTGGGCATCACCGAGGAGTATCTAGGAGTTGGTGGTCTCCATTGTTGGGTAATTCAGATTTTTCATAAGAGCAAATGACTGATTCCAGCAAAAGTCAGTAGTGCTCTTGGAACTAATAAAAATAGAGTAGATCCTGTTTTGCCAGCACATAAGCAATAGAAAGTTTAAAATTTTAGAAATCTTTAAGGCTAGTGAAAATCTATGAAATAAATGCTTATAAAGCAAAGGGTCAGAAAGTGAGGTCTCACTAACTAGCCTGAAGGACTTGGAGACAATCTCTAGCATTTGTGATTTATTTGTTTATTTATTTATTTATTTTAAAGTTTTAAGGATTCTGTTTTTTTTTTTTAACATTGATTTTATTTATTTATCTTTTTGGGGAGTGGGGTGGGGAGGGAGGGGGATGGGCGGGCCACTTCTATTGGTCTTCCATGTCTCTATTTTCATCCGTTTTTCTTCTTTGGCTCCTGTAGGCCTCCCATCACGGTGGCCTCTGTCGCCGCAGAGCGCCGACTCCGGGTGCATGCGCTCCAGAGCTCCAGCTCCGTAGTTGGGCACATTGGTCCAGCCGCTCCGCGGCACGTGGGATCTTCCCAGGCCAGGGATCGAACCGGTGCCCCTTGCACTGCAAGGCGGTGTCCTTACCCACTGCACCACCAGGGGAAGCCCCAGCATTTGTGATTTAGATTGAGAAAACCATCTTAGCTTAGGAACAAGGTAGTAACAAAGGCATCGCTGAGGCCCAGGTGAGTTTTGGGACCACGAGAATATTCACAAAACTTTGGTGGAGAACTGGTTGAAAGCCTGCTTGGGAGAGCTGGGAATTCCTGAAGTTGAGAGGCTTGTTTTAGTGGGACAGTGAAAGAGCGATCTGCAAGTAAGGAATCAGGGTAAAGGGTAAAGTAGAAGAAAACCTGCCTTCCTTTTGGAAAAATTTGGAGGAAAGTGTTATTATGAGATGAATGATAATTAAGGTGGAAAGATGAAATAATCATTATTGAGAGTGAAACATTAAGGGTACTTAGAAACTCTTCACAGAAGATGTACTTTAGAAAACAAAAACAGTGCTAAAAGATGTGAGTGTGTGTGTGTGTGCATGACTAAGATCATTTAGAAGGTAAGGTGGGAAGTAGAAGTTGACTGGTCTTGCCAAAGGAAGAACTGAGAACTGTAATGGAAGTGGAAAGGTGCTGGGAAATGGAGAGCACCAGTTGGAGTAAGATCAGGAGAGCCTGTGAGGGCAAGCACATAAGCAATAGAAAGTTTAAAATTTTAGAAATCTTTAAGGCTAGTGAAAATCTATGAAATAAATGCTTATAAAGCAAAGGGTCAGAAAGTGAGGTCTCACTAACTAGCCTGAAGGACTTGGAGACAATCTCTAGCATTTGTGATTTATTTGTTTATTTATTTATTTATTTTAAAGTTTTAAGGATTCTGTTTTTTTTTTTTAACATTGATTTTATTTATTTATCTTTTTGGGGAGTGGGGTGGGGAGGGAGGGGGATGGGCGGGCCACTTCTATTGGTCTTCCATGTCTCTATTTTCATCCGTTTTTCTTCTTTGGCTCCTGTAGGCCTCCCATCACGGTGGCCTCTGTCGCCGCAGAGCGCCGACTCCGGGTGCATGCGCTCCAGAGCTCCAGCTCCGTAGTTGGGCACATTGGTCCAGCCGCTCCGCGGCACGTGGGATCTTCCCAGGCCAGGGATCGAACCGGTGCCCCTTGCACTGCAAGGCGGTGTCCTTACCCACTGCACCACCAGGGGAAGCCCCAGCATTTGTGATTTAGATTGAGAAAACCATCTTAGCTTAGGAACAAGGTAGTAACAAAGGCATCGCTGAGGCCCAGGTGAGTTTTGGGACCACGAGAATATTCACAAAACTTTGGTGGAGAACTGGTTGAAAGCCTGCTTGGGAGAGCTGGGAATTCCTGAAGTTGAGAGGCTTGTTTTAGTGGGACAGTGAAAGAGCGATCTGCAAGTAAGGAATCAGGGTAAAGGGTAAAGTAGAAGAAAACCTGCCTTCCTTTTGGAAAAATTTGGAGGAAAGTGTTATTATGAGATGAATGATAATTAAGGTGGAAAGATGAAATAATCATTATTGAGAGTGAAACATTAAGGGTACTTAGAAACTCTTCACAGAAGATGTACTTTAGAAAACAAAAACAGTGCTAAAAGATGTGAGTGTGTGTGTGTGTGCATGACTAAGATCATTTAGAAGGTAAGGTGGGAAGTAGAAGTTGACTGGTCTTGCCAAAGGAAGAACTGAGAACTGTAATGGAAGTGGGAAAGGTGCTGGGAAATGGAGAGCACCAGTTGGAGTAAGATCAGGGAGAGCCTGTGAGGGCAAGTGGCTGTATAAGGAGAGCTGAGTCATGGTCTTAAATGATGGGACAATTGAAAAAAAGCAGGTTGAGATTTGCATTTGTAGTTTTTTTATTTGTTCATCTGATTTATAGGGGAAGAGAATTTAGCCTGAATTTTATGATTTATAGTTTAGGACTTGTGAGTATATGCTGCCTTTCCTCTTTGTGGGGCAGGAAGGAGGAATGAGTAAAACACTGAATGAAAAATGCAAATATCAAAGCTGGGACTTTATATCTTTAGGTCTATGGGCATATACAGACATACAGATACATACAACATAAATATGCATACATATATCATTTCAGATACAGAGAAGGATGTAAAGATTTTAACATTGTAAAAATTATTAAAGTAATTTTTTAAGGCTTTTTTTTTTTTTTAAGATTTAAATGTATATTCCAGAGGAATATAGGAGGTATTCAAGGTTTTTTTATTAGGACTCTACTGGTTTTAGTTTGCCTAGTTTAACTGCCACATTGAATTGTATTGAATGAATAAATCTCAGCTTATTTATTCACTAAGATCTATTTGGATCTTTCCCATACTTAATTAATACAAGTGATTCTGAGTTCAGCATTCTTGTATGTATCTGTGTGATCACACATGAAAGAGTGATCCAAATGTAGAAATGAAACTGTGGGGTTCTAAGTTTTATGCATTATCAGCTTTACTAGATAGTAACAAATAATTTTCTAACATAACTGCAACCATTTACATCTCCATGATTAATTTTACTATTCTATTTTCCCTATCTAGTGATGAAATGATACAGCAAATAGTGTAAAAAGTTACCAGAAATGCTTAGCATTTTACCTACCAGAAATGAGAATAAAAATCATGACCAATTCTCTTTCATAGTTGTGGCTTTTCTTTGCTCTTTGTGCTATCTTTGACGTAAAGAATTTTTAAATTTAGGCTGATGATCTCTTTTCATGGTTATTAGACATATACATTTTCTCTTTTTATAGCCTGTCCTTTTTTTGATAGGGTCATTTGTCCTTTTTCTTATTGAACTGTAGAAGACTTTCATATAACTGGGCTATTTATCTTTTGCTGGTTATTTTCATGAAAAATATCTTATCACAGTTTATGGCTTGCTTTTTTCACTTTATTTATGATATCTTTCAACGTATAGACGTTGGAAATTTTATAGTTGTATTTGTCAAGCACTTCCTTTATGGTCTTGTATGAGGCACCCTGATATTGTAAATATGTATTCCAATAGTTCATTTTGAAAGTTGACAGTTACGTTTTTAACTTTTAGGTTCCTTTGATTAGTTCTTTTTAAATGGTATAAATTGGCTGTCATTAATGCCAAAGAGATAAAAGTTTGCACAGAGCAAGATTTTGGCCTGCGTGTAAATTATTCATTAGTGCTTTATAGCCATCCTGTCATGATCACATGCTATGCATTTAGAATACTGAGATGCATCTAGCATGGTCTCAGTCTCCTGTAGGGGACAAACCTGTAAGCACATGTGGTGCAGTATAAGGGCTAAAAAGAAGACTTTACATGGCTTTACATATGTAAAGCCTGGAAGAAGGGAGATGGCAGTGAATCATTTACTACGAAGCCAGTAACTGCCCTGCTAATTCATTTACTCTGGGCTAATAGCAATTTTATGGAGCACTGAGATTAGTATTCTAGTTTTAGCTCTACACCCCTTAAGGGATACCAGTATACATCCTTTTCCTGATTGAAAGACCACAGTGAAATTTTTGGGGGCTACACAGATATTTTCCTCCTAATTTTAACGATACTGTGGTAGATGCTGAAGGGCAGAGAAGCCCGGCATGCAGCAGTCCATGAGGTCACAAAGAGTTGGTCATGACTGAGCAACTAAACAACAACAAATTTAACAAATAAGAATAAGTTGTCACATAGTTGGTTGTCAAGATGCTTTAAATTTCAGGAAATATTCAAACCCTGTTTTATAAAAGATTGGTTTCTGTTTACAGAGACGAAATGGAGAAGATATACCTGTGGCCCAGACTAAGAACATCAATCACAGAAGATTTGCTGCTTCCTTTAGATTGCAAGAAGTGACAAAAACCGACCAGGATTTGTATCGCTGTGTAACTCAGTCAGAACGAGGTTCTGGTGTGTCCAATTTTGCTCAACTTATTGTAAGAGGTAAAGTAAAATTGCTTTCTCTTCATGAAATTACGTGGCTGCATTAGAGCAAGAGTGACTTCTGTAGATATTTGGATTGATTTTTAAATCTAGGACTCTTCATCTCAAGTCACTATAAAATCATATCATTTTAAAAGTTCTGAAAATGTCTTAAGATCACGTTAACGCTATAGTCATATAGTATGTCAGGTTAAGTTTTCAGTTAGTGATTTTAACTAAAAGGAATCTATTTAATATTTCAATAGGGCTAAAAATACATAAAATACTTTGTATTGCCGTGATTCAGTTGGCATTTTAATTTTAGATTGGTTTATCCTGTTTACAGTAGTTCTACAGATACTACTTGAACTTTTCAAAGCATTGTCGCAGTCACTTTAAGTCAAAGTTTCTATCCCCGTGTACAGCGGTAGATTTTACCAGTATCAAAACCCAGTTGTATATTTTCACCAATTCTGATCCCCTATAGAATCTTAGAAAGTTAGACTTGCTAAGAGGTCCTTAGTCTTCTCAAATAGTAAGGATTTCAGAGGAATTTGTGTGGGATTATGATATATTAGTACTTTTCTCTAGTGAATACTGGATACATAAGTACACACTGTATATTACAATCCTTGAAAATTGATGCCATGTATATTCCACTGTCCCAGGTTGTAGAGATACAATGATTAGTAAAATACAAAGGCCCACCCCATAGCTTAGCACTCAAGTATATTAGGCACATCATATAATAAAGGTGTTATGTATCATGTCATGGAATGTGTTATGAATGAAAATAAATACACAAAATGATTGGGACTGATGTTTGAATAAAGATGATCTGGAAGGCCTGTTTGAGAAGGTGACAACTGAAGTTGTCACATAGTTGGTTGTCAAGATGCTTTAAATTTCAGGAAATATTCAAACCCTGTTTTATAAAAGATTGGTTTCTGTTTACAGAGACGAAATGGAGAAGATATACCTGTGGCCCAGACTAAGAACATCAATCACAGAAGATTTGCTGCTTCCTTTAGATTGCAAGAAGTGACAAAAACCGACCAGGATTTGTATCGCTGTGTAACTCAGTCAGAACGAGGTTCTGGTGTGTCCAATTTTGCTCAACTTATTGTAAGAGGTAAAGTAAAATTGCTTTCTCTTCATGAAATTACGTGGCTGCATTAGAGCAAGAGTGACTTCTGTAGATATTTGGATTGATTTTTAAATCTAGGACTCTTCATCTCAAGTCACTATAAAATCATATCATTTTAAAAGTTCTGAAAATGTCTTAAGATCACGTTAACGCTATAGTCATATAGTATGTCAGGTTAAGTTTTCAGTTAGTGATTTTAACTAAAAGGAATCTATTTAATATTTCAATAGGGCTAAAAATACATAAAATACTTTGTATTGCCGTGATTCAGTTGGCATTTTAATTTTAGATTGGTTTATCCTGTTTACAGTAGTTCTACAGATACTACTTGAACTTTTCAAAGCATTGTCGCAGTCACTTTAAGTCAAAGTTTCTATCCCCGTGTACAGCGGTAGATTTTACCAGTATCAAAACCCAGTTGTATATTTTCACCAATTCTGATCCCCTATAGAATCTTAGAAAGTTAGACTTGCTAAGAGGTCCTTAGTCTTCTCAAATAGTAAGGATTTCAGAGGAATTTGTGTGGGATTATGATATATTAGTACTTTTCTCTAGTGAATACTGGATACATAAGTACACACTGTATATTACAATCCTTGAAAATTGATGCCATGTATATTCCACTGTCCCAGGTTGTAGAGATACAATGATTAGTAAAATACAAAGGCCCACCCCATAGCTTAGCACTCAAGTATATTAGGCACATCATATAATAAAGGTGTTATGTATCATGTCATGGAATGTGTTATGAATGAAAATAAATACACAAAATGATTGGGACTGATGTTTGAATAAAGATGATCTGGAAGGCCTGTTTGAGAAGGTGACAACTGAACTGAATTCTTACTAAAGTGAAGATGTCAGCCATGTGAAAATTTAGAGAAAAAGCAACTTCGTTGAATAGACTATCATGCATCAATTGTTTATGATACAAATGAAACCAATTATGAACCATGTCAGTCTCTTCAAGGAGAAGTTCAGTGATATTAACAAAAACGTCTAAACTGGTCTAAAATTTGTCAGAAGTGTCAGGGAAGGCCGTGGTCAATGACTTTCTTTGAGATAGAATCTGAAAGTTGAGAAAAAGTTGCCCAGAGGAGCGCTGTAGATGTGAGCAGCAGGAGTAAGAGAAAGAAGTATCAGCAACCCGAGAACAAGGCAAATGTCAGTGCTGAAGCCTGGAAGGAGAAAATGAGATATAGCCACATTCAAGTTAATATATCTCATAATGCTTAACGTCAAATGTCTTTTACATGTATTATTTCCTTCTAAGATTTACTTGATTTTAATACTTTCACCTTTAGTCCTTTTAGAAGAAAATTGAAATTCCGATTATTTGATAATTGCCCAAGGCCACAAAGATCTAATAACTGACTGAGCCAGAATTTAATTCCATGTTTCTTAACTTCTGGTGCTGAGCTCATTCTTTTCCACCGCAGCTTTATCTCACATTAGCATTATTAAATAATGCTGTTAGCCACTTGTAATGCTTTTGTCTTGAAACATTCTGTAGCTCATCGAAAACGAAGAGTGTATCTTTGTAAATTGGATAGGACTCTGTTATAAATACAACTTCTCTCATGGCTGCAGGGTTAGCTTATATTACCTGCTTTAATTCATGAAATCACAGCCCCAATTCACTGACTAATAAGAAAATATGGTAATATTTAACTCCAGTGTTTAGGTAGATAATCTAACATAGATTCCTATATGTTTGTATATTCATCTTTGGTGAGCCCTGTTCCTACATCTTTCTCACAAGAGCCTGATGGTACTTTTGAAAAACCTGAAGGTGTCCCTGGGTAACCTTCAGAGTGATTAATATGCTGTGGATATGGGAAGGTGAGTGTGGTCTTGAGCCACTGTGCTCACTGTATCTTCACAGGACTGTCTGTGCATCCATGATGTGCAGCCACTGAAGGAGGTAGTTTTTAATAGTGCAGCTAGAGTGCTTTTGAATAGCATACAGTTATATGTGTGTGTGTGTGTATGTGTGTGCACACATATGTGCTTGCACACTCAGTTGCTTGTATCCCTGGGGACTGTAGTCCTCCAGGCTCCTCTGTCTATGGAATTTTCCAGACAAAAATGATGGAGTGTGATGCCATTTTCTACTCCAAGGGATCTTCTCAGCCCATATGTGTGTGTGTGTGTATGTATACAGATATAACAAATTTTGAAGAATTGACCCCTAATGTAATCAACAGTAATAAAAGGCAGTGTTGAAACTTTTATCCTAGGTGCTGCCTTTAAAGATAATTTTTTTTCCTTCAGATAGCCACTTAGTGCTCGTTTTTTTGTTTTGTTTTGTTTTTTTTAGTGCTTGTTTTTTGTAAAAGAGATTTATTTTGGATTGCTAGATCTTCCTTGTTTATCTGAACTGAGAAGTAGATTTTATCAGAGTTTGCTTTTCTTAGAGAATCTTCTTTATGGCTCTTCTAGAAGGGCTACTTGAGTAAATAATCATTTCAATAACATTTACAAAAGGAGACTCTGATTTCATAGAAAGTCTTGGCTATCTTTCCCCTGTTTTCCTTTTAATTTTTTTATAGGGTTACTGCTATTTAACCTATATTTTGTTTTAGATCTTACATTGTGCCTTTTGGGTTAAGATATGATGCTTCTGTGAATGTACTACTCAGAGTGTTAACATTTTAGAAACATATTTTGATAGTTTTGACACTTTTTATTCTGAGTATTTTACTTTGCTATATATTTAACACTTACAGGTGATACTTTGCTTGGTGTTTTATCTGAAAACTGATATAAAGCAATCTATTTTCTTGTTTGTTCACATAACCATGAAATAAATATTACTAACCACAAAGCACACCCTTTGGGGTCAGCTTTCCTGGTATTGAAATAGTGCTGAGAGTTAACCATAGTGACAGGTCTTGTCTCTCATTGGCACTTTCAAACCTGACATCCTGTTACATGGACACAAACGATGGTAATTTTAAAGGAAATTTTTGGGGCAGTGATATGAATAGTCTTTAATAAGATCTGGCATAGTATTGCCTGTTGTCAAAGATGACCCAAGGGTAAGAGTTTATTAGTGCATTTTCTCCTAAACTGAAAGTGACAGGGCATGCTTAAGGCTTTTTGGTTGCTGTTTGTTACAAATGAAAATTTCACTGCAGAATTCTCATGTTGAAGAGTATTGATCTCTGTGTTACCACAGCCAGAGGAAGAAAAGAAAATATGTTGAAATAGAGTATAGTTTATCATGACTTTAGCTTTGCTTCCAGAACATTTTGAGTAATGATAACATTTTCAGTTTGTGGAAACCAATCTTCATTGGCAAAGAAGTTTTTACAGAGCTGAAATGAAGAGCAGGTGTTTTGCTCAATGTTTCTATAAGATGGAATTGTAAAAAATGTGAAATACACATTGAAATGGTGTTTTTAAACTTCAGACTAAAAGCATTACAGGTAGTCTAAGTTATGTTACAGATTCTTAATCTTTTTTAAAAAGTTTCTATTGGAGGATAATTGCTTTATAATATTGTGTTGGTTTCTGCCATGTGGTACATATATCCAGTGAAGTATTGCCCAGCCACAAGGTAGATACTCATTCTTGATCTCATTTGCAATTTTCTTTTCTTTTCCACCTGGCTCAATCAAAGACTCAACAAAATTTCTAGCCAACTGACCCACAATAAATTGTATAAAATTCTTGATGCTACAATTGATACTTAATTTCCATTCCCATTTATTAACTATGCTTTGGTATCTTTTCTATCTGTGAAACTCCATTACCTTTTTCAAGTTCTTCAGTATGAAAGAACTTGTGTTTTGTTTGCCTTTGCTGTTGGTTAGACCTTAACATTTCAGTGGTGTCTGTTAGCCATTATCAAAATTCTCTGGACATACATACTCAGATTTGTTTGTTCACATAACCATGAAATAAATATTACTAACCACAAAGCACACCCTTTGGGGGCAGCTTTCCTGGTATTGAAATAGTGCTGAGAGTTAACCATAGTGACAGGTCTTGTCTCTCATTGGCACTTTCAAACCTGACATCCTGTTACATGGACACAAACGATGGTAATTTTAAAGGAAATTTTTGGGGCAGTGATATGAATAGTCTTTAATAAGATCTGGCATAGTATTGCCTGTTGTCAAAGATGACCCAAGGGTAAGAGTTTATTAGTGCATTTTCTCCTAAACTGAAAGTGACAGGGCATGCTTAAGGCTTTTTGGTTGCTGTTTGTTACAAATGAAAATTTCACTGCAGAATTCTCATGTTGAAGAGTATTGATCTCTGTGTTACCACAGCCAGAGGAAGAAAAGAAAATATGTTGAAATAGAGTATAGTTTATCATGACTTTAGCTTTGCTTCCAGAACATTTTGAGTAATGATAACATTTTCAGTTTGTGGAAACCAATCTTCATTGGCAAAGAAGTTTTTACAGAGCTGAAATGAAGAGCAGGTGTTTTGCTCAATGTTTCTATAAGATGGAATTGTAAAAAATGTGAAATACACATTGAAATGGTGTTTTTAAACTTCAGACTAAAAGCATTACAGGTAGTCTAAGTTATGTTACAGATTCTTAATCTTTTTTAAAAAGTTTCTATTGGAGGATAATTGCTTTATAATATTGTGTTGGTTTCTGCCATGTGGTACATATATCCAGTGAAGTATTGCCCAGCCACAAGGTAGATACTCATTCTTGATCTCATTTGCAATTTTCTCTTTTCTTTTCCACCTGGCTCAATCAAAGACTCAACAAAATTTCTAGCCAACTGACCCACAATAAATTGTATAAAATTCTTGATGCTACAATTGATACTTAATTTCCATTCCCATTTATTAACTATGCTTTGGTATCTTTTCTATCTGTGAAACTCCATTACCTTTTTCAAGTTCTTCAGTATGAAAGAACTTGTGTTTTGTTTGCCTTTGCTGTTGGTTAGACCTTAACATTTCAGTGGTGTCTGTTAGCCATTATCAAAATTCTCTGGACATACATACTCAGTTAATATTGTTATCTATTCCTAATGAATACCACTCACCTCTAGCCATCTAGTAAAGTGAATGCCAACATGTACCAGTCAGTGTAGGTGGCCCTGTAAGACAAATTTCAGTGTTAGAATGACTGGATTGTTGTTGGTATTTCCCTTTATAAGACAGTACGAATTAAGGACCAGGGTATTTGTTGACTTTTATAATAGAAAGGTGTCAGTAACTTTATAAAGAGACCTTTATAACTGAAAGGTGTGGAGGCTTCATGGTTGATTCATGTAGTTATGAAGGAACCAGGTTCTTTCCAGTTCTTCAGTCTTAAGTTCATAGTTTTGGCTAAGTCAGGGTCTCTGGATGGTCACAGGATAGCCATATGGCTATATACTTCTTGGGTCTCATGCTCTTGGGGACAGAAGTGTTACCCCATCTCAAACTTATCAAAAATTGCATGACTGAATGTGGAGAGACAACTGGCAGAGAACCGGTAGAGAACTTTTCTAAGTGGGACTGCAGAACATAACATTGTTATTCAGGGGGAGTCATTAAATCTATCTATTCACATTAAAGAGGAACTGAGGAAGTTTTTTTTTTGAAAAAAGGGTGCAATTTTACCATGAAGGACATGCAGTTTGGAACTTGGTAATGTGGAAGAAGGGCCTTATCATAATAAGTCAGATAATGTACAAGGTGGGACTTGATGCACTATTAATGGAGTCACTTGTAGGTATTGTACCACTTACCCAGTATACGTGTGAAGGAAAGCCATCCAACTAACATTGTTTGCGTTTGAACCTTTCATATTTGGCCCATATTGTAATCATGTGTAGTTTTATGTTTCATCAGAGTCTGTCCAGTTCATCTTCGTTTACTACAGCAACTAGCATGCTTTTTACAGAAAAACAAATTGATATTGTTCCAAAAATTCATAAATGTAGTTTATAAAAGTTTTATGAATGTAATTTATAAAAAAAATTCATAAAAGTCAGAGCAGTGGAAATGACCCTAAAAGATACAGGGAATGAATGATGAACTGCATCCCTCCCCAACCTGCAGGTGAAGGGAATATTGCTGGGATACAGGAAAAGATGGTGGCTCTTTGTTTTGGTTTGGTTTGGGTTTTGTGTTTTGTAGTGTCTGAACCAGCCTCTTTCCTTTCCATATAAACTAGGAGCGTGACTTTTTGTTTAGCATGAATTTTTTTCTCGCTTGAAAACCAATCTTGTTTTAACTAATACGTTCTATTGTCATCTTTTGCATGTATCAGTTAAAAGTCATATCTGACTGTCTCATTTTAGTGTTTTTATATTAGAAGCAAGGGCATTTGTGAAGTGGAAAACACAATGTGCTAATACTTTTGTTAGTTAGTGGTAGAAGTCAGAATTCTCCCTAATATCACACACTACTGAGTGTTAACTTGTTCTCATAGCACAGCTGCCAGACTCTTGAATTCACATAAAGACCCTTTTTCTAGTGGTGAGTTGAAAATCCCTTTTCTGTGCTTCTGTTGTAAAAACTAGTTAACTTGATAGCGAATTTGGAGTTATCTTGAAAAATTCAATTTAAGCGCTGATGTTTTATAAAATCTGAACTGTAAGAACACATGGATAAATCACATACAAATTTCTTCCAACTGCCCTTATGTTAGGAAAACACTTGCAGTTGGTCAAGGGATACCAAATGTATCAAATCTCGAGGAGACCACAAATGTGGCCTATCTAAAAGTGTTACATTGCCACCCTTGAGTATGATAAAAGGAACATTTGCAGTCTCCTCTCATCCATAGGAACTGCTTGTGATTCAAGTGATTCCATTCAATGTACACGATGTCTGGTACATTTTTTAAATTCTAAATGAATAAAAGGATACTGGGTGTCCTTATTTCAGATAGTTTATTATTACCAAAACACTGTTCTATCCACTACTCGGCTCCATTATTCCAAATCCTTTTCCTATTCATTTTCTCCTCCTTTGTGTTTTGTAATGCTCTTGATGAAAGTGATATAGTACAACACTTGTCTTGCCAGAGTGGTGATATTCATGTTATTTATTTTCTTGTTTGTTTTGAAAAATCAAAAAAAAAAAAGGAAAATGCAATTTAAGTTCTTTCCCAAAGGATTTCTGAGTGTATTAGCATAAGTGAATCACATGTAGAGCTCTACCTAATCTTTAGCAGTTGAGGCACTGGTCATGGTTTTTGTTGGAGTGTGTCTTTGGAGACTTTGCTTTTGTTGGAACTTTCTTCTGAAGATTTGAGAAGCATCAAAGAGGAAGCAGAATGATCTGTATGCCAAATAATTCTTCCAGTTGAACTCTATTGTCATCTTTTGCATGTATCAGTTAAAAGTCATATCTGACTGTCTCATTTTAGTGTTTTTATATTAGAAGCAAGGGCATTTGTGAAGTGGAAAACACAATGTGCTAATACTTTTGTTAGTTAGTGGTAGAAGTCAGAATTCTCCCTAATATCACACACTACTGAGTGTTAACTTGTTCTCATAGCACAGCTGCCAGACTCTTGAATTCACATAAAGACCCTTTTTCTAGTGGTGAGTTGAAAATCCCTTTTCTGTGCTTCTGTTGTAAAAACTAGTTAACTTGATAGCGAATTTGGAGTTATCTTGAAAAATTCAATTTAAGCGCTGATGTTTTATAAAATCTGAACTGTAAGAACACATGGATAAATCACATACAAATTTCTTCCAACTGCCCTTATGTTAGGAAAACACTTGCAGTTGGTCAAGGGATACCAAATGTATCAAATCTCGAGGAGACCACAAATGTGGCCTATCTAAAAGTGTTACATTGCCACCCTTGAGTATGATAAAAGGAACATTTGCAGTCTCCTCTCATCCATAGGAACTGCTTGTGATTCAAGTGATTCCATTCAATGTACACGATGTCTGGTACATTTTTTAAATTCTAAATGAATAAAAGGATACTGGGTGTCCTTATTTCAGATAGTTTATTATTACCAAAACACTGTTCTATCCACTACTCGGCTCCATTATTCCAAATCCTTTTCCTATTCATTTTCTCCTCCTTTGTGTTTTGTAATGCTCTTGATGAAAGTGATATAGTACAACACTTGTCTTGCCAGAGTGGTGATATTCATGTTATTTATTTTCTTGTTTGTTTTGAAAAATCAAAAAAAAAAAAAAGGAAAATGCAATTTAAGTTCTTTCCCAAAGGATTTCTGAGTGTATTAGCATAAGTGAATCACATGTAGAGCTCTACCTAATCTTTAGCAGTTGAGGCACTGGTCATGGTTTTTGTTGGAGTGTGTCTTTGGAGACTTTGCTTTTGTTGGAACTTTCTTCTGAAGATTTGAGAAGCATCAAAGAGGAAGCAGAATGATCTGTATGCCAAATAATTCTTCCAGTTGAACTCTAGGGAATTTGAGTTTAGAGCACTGATGGTAGGTCTGTACTTTTCTTCTGAGCTGCTCAATTCTATTTTCTTGGAGTTTGTGATAAATATAATTTGGGTTCATTTCTTCTAAAGGATGTATGTCAACTTCCCAGACGTGTAATTTATAGTCCCATCCCTGCTCATTCTTTTTCTCGTACCCCAAACTGAAAAGGAAGTGATGAAATCAATTTGTAACTTCATTGAAAATCAGCTAGCATCCTTTACTGAGGACTTAAAATGGTAAGTAATAGACATCAGGAAATTACAAAGAAATTGCAGACATAATCTTAGCTCTCAAGCAGTGTATAGTTTAATTAATTGTATAGGCGAATGTAGAATTCTTGAATTTTTTTTTTTTTTATCTTTTGGGGTGTGGGGTGGGGAGAGAGGGGGACGGGCGGGCCACTTCTATTGGTCTTTCATTTCTCTATTTTCATCCGTCTTTGTTCTTTGGCTCCTGTGGGCCTCCCATCGCGATGACGTCTGTCGTTGTAGACCGCCGACTCTGGGTGCATGCGCTCCAGAGCTCCGGCTCGGTAATTGGACACATCAGTCCAGCTGCTCCGCGGCACGTGGGATCTTCCCAGGTCAGGGATTGAACCGGCGCCCCTTGCACTGCAAGGTGGTGTCCTTACCCACTGGACAAGCAGGGGAAGCCCTTCTTGAATATTTTGGCAAAGACTTTTAACTTTGATTTTGGTCTGATTTTTAGTTCTGTATGGGGAAAAATATAATCCTCTAACAAATAGAAAATATACCCATGGGTATTTACCAAATTTATTAAGCACTATTTTGGTAAATAACGTTGTACTATGAGAGTCTTGTCAAATGTTAAACACAAGCTCTATAGCTGACAGATTGAAGTAAATCATCAAGGAAGAGAGGTAATTCATAGCTTCTCTGTGTGCAGATCTAAGTGTTGTGGTGGGACTGGACTCCATTATTTGTAGATTTTGAGTTTCTTCCACTTTCCCACCACTTCATCTTCTAGAGAGTCGATGGCATTCCAACCCACTGTATGATTCACAGATATTTTAGTGTTTAGCTTTTTTCAGTTAGCATGAACTATTTACCACTTAGATGTTCATATCTTTTTAAAAGCTAGCTACTATACATTCTGCTTACTGGTAAAACAGCATCAGGAACCTGACTTACTAATTACAAACTAGGAAACACACAGAAACAGAAACCAATCATGAAATGTTAAGTAGAAGTACATATCAGGTAAGTTAGTCAAAACCAAACTTGTTCAACAGAGCTTATCATATTAACATAGAAAGCACTTTCCTTTCCATTTGGATTAATATAAATCATGTTATTTATTTTTCTGAGAAATATTTAGACTAGTTAGAAATAAAAGCAGTTGGAAGTCAATACAAATAAATACATTTACATTTTGTTCATCCTCAGCATGGATTGTTTAGCTCATAGTTACTAGTTTTTATTAAAAAAAAATTTTAAATGTAACATTTTACCCTTGAAAGTGAAGATTTGGAAACCAAGGATTAAATGGAGATTAAATAACATTGGTAAAGTATGGGCAGCTTTTCTCAATGTATAAATCCATTATAGTCTATCCTTATACAGCTTTCTGTTAACCCTGATGTTCATTTTGAGCGAAACTATGGCCGACAGAGGTGGTCTCATTTCTATGGGCTATAGGAACAGAATTACATTTAACTTTAGGATATAATCTGGAAGATAACTTTTTTGCTTTGTTTTCTGATCCCTCAACTGAGAGTATATTGTTGTCTTTTCTGTAGTTTTGTGCAGTTTGGAATCAGATTTAGTTGTGATGGCATAGAATCTGTCCTTCTGTTAAAACAACAAAGAAACAGAAAATGAATAAATTACTTGTACCTTTGTTAGGATGAAATTTTACTGATGTGGTTATTTACATTTTCGTAATTGTCACTAGCATTTTCTGTCATCTTTATATGCATATGCAATAAACCATCAAGGTTCTCATGCTACCTGTTATCCTCTCAAGTGAATTTCTTTCACATTAGGGAAAAAGAATAAGGACAGTATGAATATCTGTTGTGGTGGGACTGGACTCCATTATTTGTAGATTTTGAGTTTCTTCCACTTTCCCACCACTTCATCTTCTAGAGAGTCGATGGCATTCCAACCCACTGTATGATTCACAGATATTTTAGTGTTTAGCTTTTTTCAGTTAGCATGAACTATTTACCACTTAGATGTTCATATCTTTTTAAAAGCTAGCTACTATACATTCTGCTTACTGGTAAAACAGCATCAGGAACCTGACTTACTAATTACAAACTAGGAAACACACAGAAACAGAAACCAATCATGAAATGTTAAGTAGAAGTACATATCAGGTAAGTTAGTCAAAACCAAACTTGTTCAACAGAGCTTATCATATTAACATAGAAAGCACTTTCCTTTCCATTTGGATTAATATAAATCATGTTATTTATTTTTCTGAGAAATATTTAGACTAGTTAGAAATAAAAGCAGTTGGAAGTCAATACAAATAAATACATTTACATTTTGTTCATCCTCAGCATGGATTGTTTAGCTCATAGTTACTAGTTTTTATTAAAAAAAAATTTTAAATGTAACATTTTACCCTTGAAAGTGAAGATTTGGAAACCAAGGATTAAATGGAGATTAAATAACATTGGTAAAGTATGGGCAGCTTTTCTCAATGTATAAATCCATTATAGTCTATCCTTATACAGCTTTCTGTTAACCCTGATGTTCATTTTGAGCGAAACTATGGCCGACAGAGGTGGTCTCATTTCTATGGGCTATAGGAACAGAATTACATTTAACTTTAGGATATAATCTGGAAGATAACTTTTTTGCTTTGTTTTCTGATCCCTCAACTGAGAGTATATTGTTGTCTTTTCTGTAGTTTTGTGCAGTTTGGAATCAGATTTAGTTGTGATGGCATAGAATCTGTCCTTCTGTTAAAACAACAAAGAAACAGAAAATGAATAAATTACTTGTACCTTTGTTAGGATGAAATTTTACTGATGTGGTTATTTACATTTTCGTAATTGTCACTAGCATTTTCTGTCATCTTTATATGCATATGCAATAAACCATCAAGGTTCTCATGCTACCTGTTATCCTCTCAAGTGAATTTCTTTCACATTAGGGAAAAAGAATAGTTAACCTGGGATACTATGTAAAATATGGTATTATGGACAAAAGTTTAAAATGCTTGTGTAACTTACTTGATAACATAGATGGTAATTTTAGTTGTAAACTCTTGATTGAGTCACTGGAGAGAGAGGTTTTAAATCTTTGGGCATTTGGGTAAGGTTTCAACTAGTTCTAGGTTATTACCAGGGCTTCAACATAAGATAAACAATAGATACTTAATGCATAGAAATTCTTTGGATTTTGTAAGCTTTCATTTTATAGTCATTAGCCAGTATTATTAGAACTTTTCATGTTGTTAAACTTAGGATAAAAGGAGATGTATGCATTAAATGGCAAGTTTAGAAATATAATCCTGACATGGTTAAATATAATGTCTTTATCATTGACATTATTTATATATAAAAACGCATGTGAGGTGTATCATGTAGATATTTTTTCCCCTACTGTAGATTTTCATGTAGATTGCTTTTGGGTTTGAGATGATCTGTTAAGTGAAAATCTTCTCCTGTTCTTTGTGCAAACCTTTTTCTTCATAGAAATATAGGAAGCTCTCCAAAGACTTTTCCACTTTTTCTGCTCTTCAGAATTTGAGTGCCCCTTATAATAATGTTCTCAGACACGCATTTTTCTTACATCAATTTTTTAAAGTTTTGGAAGGAAGGAGGTTTTCTTTCTAAGACTTCTGTCCAACAGGATTTCTCAATCCTCAAAGAATGTCATTCACTGCAGCAGGTCATTTAATAATATTTACTTAAGGATAAAGAGTTCCCACCTGCCGTAATTGTTCTATGTTAAAAACCCCTACCAGGCTTGACATTTCTTTGTATTGTGCATGATTGTTAAAAAGTAGTTACCATGACCAGGCTGGTTGATGTTAGCAACTGAGAGTATATTGTTGTCTTTTCTGTAGTTTTGTGCAGTTTGGAATCAGATTTAGTTGTGATGGCATAGAATCTGTCCTTCTGTTAAAACAACAAAGAAACAGAAAATGAATAAATTACTTGTACCTTTGTTAGGATGAAATTTTACTGATGTGGTTATTTACATTTTCGTAATTGTCACTAGCATTTTCTGTCATCTTTATATGCATATGCAATAAACCATCAAGGTTCTCATGCTACCTGTTATCCTCTCAAGTGAATTTCTTTCACATTAGGGAAAAAGAATAGTTAACCTGGGATACTATGTAAAATATGGTATTATGGACAAAAGTTTAAAATGCTTGTGTAACTTACTTGATAACATAGATGGTAATTTTAGTTGTAAACTCTTGATTGAGTCACTGGAGAGAGAGGTTTTAAATCTTTGGGCATTTGGGAAAGGTTTCAACTAGTTCTAGGTTATTACCAGGGCTTCAACATAAGATAAACAATAGATACTTAATGCATAGAAATTCTTTGGATTTTGTAAGCTTTCATTTTATAGTCATTAGCCAGTATTATTAGAACTTTTCATGTTGTTAAACTTAGGATAAAAGGAGATGTATGCATTAAATGGCAAGTTTAGAAATATAATCCTGACATGGTTAAATATAATGTCTTTATCATTGACATTATTTATATATAAAAACGCATGTGAGGTGTATCATGTAGATATTTTTTCCCCTACTGTAGATTTTCATGTAGATTGCTTTTTGGATTTGAGATGATCTGTTAAGTGAAAATCTTCTCCTGTTCTTTGTGCAAACCTTTTTCTTCATAGAAATATAGGAAGCTCTCCAAAGACTTTTCCACTTTTTCTGCTCTTCAGAATTTGAGTGCCCCTTATAATAATGTTCTCAGACACGCATTTTTCTTACATCAATTTTTTAAAGTTTTGGAAGGAAGGAGGTTTTCTTTCTAAGACTTCTGTCCAACAGGATTTCTCAATCCTCAAAGAATGTCATTCACTGCAGCAGGTCATTTAATAATATTTACTTAAGGATAAAGAGTTCCCACCTGCCGTAATTGTTCTATGTTAAAAACCCCTACCAGGCTTGACATTTCTTTGTATTGTGCATGATTGTTAAAAAGTAGTTACCATGACCAGGCTGGTTGATGTATCACAATGATGAAAAGCCAGGTGTTGGGATTCAACATGGATGATGGAAATGCAAGATGTCAGAGGAGCCGTATATTAAAGAGAATGTGAATTGGAAACTGAACCCCAAACTGCCACTGGGAACATTTTGATCATTTTGATTTATTAAACTTTTATAACAGCATTCAGAAGGAGCGGAATTAAAACCCTTTAGTCTTGGATAGTTTATGGTACACCAACCAATGTGTAGCTGATGTCATTTTTGAAGGTTCTCTTAGCAGTCATTGAAGAAGATAAAAATGGGTGGGTGAGAGGTTTATTTTAAAAGGCAATTTTTGCAAATATTCCTGAATGTAACTTCTAATCCCTGTCTTTTTTTTTTTTAATTTGCATTGTGTCAAGTTTGAAAACACATCATGCAGTTTCAATCTACTGAGTGCCTTAAAGTTCTGATTTTTACTATTAAATATATTTGGAACTCTGGTTAATAATTGTCAGATTAAAGTATTGCATTTATGTTCATATCATTGGCTATCTTTTCTTTCTGGCTCTTGTGCTTTTGCATTCAGAGGCATCTATATGTGTCTGTATCTAAGTCTGTGTTTCTGAGACTTATGAATAAATACTCAAATAGAAATACTAATGCATTTCTGAAGCCTAACTTGCAAAACAAAACAATGTATTTTCCTACCAAATTCTGTAACTTGGATCTTTTGAAAAGCATCTTTTGGCATCAGCAAGCATGGGTATTCTTTTCTGGACAGTGGCTGTGTAATAAAGAGAAATCAATTACTATTAGAGAGGCACTGTAGGTTAAAGGCATTACAGGTTCACACTTGGTTTTGCAGCTGGGAGAGGGTACTTAGCTGTGAATCAGGAATGATGCAAAAGATGAATGAGACAGAGTTCAAGGAGCAGTAATGTGAGGTCCAGGACTATCGTTTCAAGCTGTCTGCGCAGTTAATGATGGATGGTTTGGTGGCAAGAAGTAATAATACCAGATGATGAAAGATGCATCTCAGTCTCTACAGCCACAGCATACCAGCTACCTGTTGGAGTTCTGGGGCATAATGCTTCCTGATTTTGCAACCAAATGGTTTTGCTGCATTTAGCAACCCAGATTTTTGGCAGCTGTGAAGGAAGCAAGCAGCATATCAAACACTCCTGCACATTGTAAATTTAATTACCTCATATTTATGCATAGTAGTTGTTGACAGGATCTTATAAGCTATGCTAATATGGTAGGTAATTTGTTACCTCCAGAAATCACTTTCCGTGTGTCTTCTGATCATTATCATGAAACATGATAAATGATCTAGCCCATGAGGTATAAATGAAAATGAAATGGATAATTGGATTCTATGTCTAAATTGTGGCTGGAATAGTCACAGCAATTATAATGGAATTTATCCCATAAAAATGTGTTTGGCAATATATTAGTGACCTTTCATCATCTTGACATCTTTGGTGTAACATGAAACTATTCTTAAGATAATTATAAGAAGTTTATCACAGTTATTTTTAAAAATTCTCTAAAACTTCAAATATTCTCTTATTTTACTTTACTTGCCTATATATATATATATATATATATATAAATATATGTTTTGGCCACTTCAATTGGGCTTTCATTTATCTATTTTTCATCCATCTTTGTTCTTTGGCCTGTGTGGGTCTCCCATTGCAGCGGCCTCTGTCGCCGCAGAGCACCAGCTCCGGCGCATGCTCTCCAGAGCTCTGGCTTGGTAGTTGGACAAATAGTACAATGCTTGGCCTAACTTGCAAAACAAAACAATGTATTTTCCTACCAAATTCTGTAACTTGGATCTTTTGAAAAGCATCTTTTGGCATCAGCAAGCATGGGTATTCTTTTCTGGACAGTGGCTGTGTAATAAAGAGAAATCAATTACTATTAGAGAGGCACTGTAGGTTAAAGGCATTACAGGTTCACACTTGGTTTTGCAGCTGGGAGAGGGTACTTAGCTGTGAATCAGGAATGATGCAAAAGATGAATGAGACAGAGTTCAAGGAGCAGTAATGTGAGGTCCAGGACTATCGTTTCAAGCTGTCTGCGCAGTTAATGATGGATGGTTTGGTGGCAAGAAGTAATAATACCAGATGATGAAAGATGCATCTCAGTCTCTACAGCCACAGCATACCAGCTACCTGTTGGAGTTCTGGGGCATAATGCTTCCTGATTTTGCAACCAAATGGTTTTGCTGCATTTAGCAACCCAGATTTTTGGCAGCTGTGAAGGAAGCAAGCAGCATATCAAACACTCCTGCACATTGTAAATTTAATTACCTCATATTTATGCATAGTAGTTGTTGACAGGATCTTATAAGCTATGCTAATATGGTAGGTAATTTGTTACCTCCAGAAATCACTTTCCGTGTGTCTTCTGATCATTATCATGAAACATGATAAATGATCTAGCCCATGAGGTATAAATGAAAATGAAATGGATAATTGGATTCTATGTCTAAATTGTGGCTGGAATAGTCACAGCAATTATAATGGAATTTATCCCATAAAAATGTGTTTGGCAATATATTAGTGACCTTTCATCATCTTGACATCTTTGGTGTAACATGAAACTATTCTTAAGATAATTATAAGAAGTTTATCACAGTTATTTTTAAAAATTCTCTAAAACTTCAAATATTCTCTTATTTTACTTTACTTGCCTATATATATATATATATATATATATAAATATATGTTTTGGCCACTTCAATTGGGCTTTCATTTATCTATTTTTCATCCATCTTTGTTCTTTGGCCTGTGTGGGTCTCCCATTGCAGCGGCCTCTGTCGCCGCAGAGCACCAGCTCCGGGCGCATGCTCTCCAGAGCTCTGGCTTGGTAGTTGGACACATCGGTCCAGCCCACTCTGTGGCACGCAGGATCCTCCCAGGCCAGGGATCGAACCAGTGCCCGGTGCACTGCAAGGTGGTGTCTTTACCCACTGGACCACCAGGGAAGCCCCTTGCCTATATTTTTGAAGTATTCAGTCCTATCTTGTTTGCCTTTGATGGGTTTAAGCAGCTGATACTGATACTCTGTTTTTGTTTTTTTTTAAGGATTGATTTATTTATGTTTGACTGTGCTGAGTCTTTGTTACTCTGTGTGGTTTTTCTCTAGTTGTAATGAGTTCCAGTTACTCTCTAGTTGCTGTGTGAGGGTGCTCATTGCGGTGACTTCTCTGGTGGAGCTCAAGCTCTAAAGCTGGGGTTCTATGGTTGTGGCACATGGATTTAATTGCTCTGGGCACAAGTGGGATCTTCCCGGACCATGGACCGAACCTGTGTCCCCTGTGTTAAGCAGGCAGATTCTTTAACCACTAGACCGCCAGGGAAGCCCCTGATGTTCGTTTGATACTGAAAATAAAATGTTCCATTGTTGCCAATGCCTTGATTGAATAATTTACAAACAGTGGAAGATATAACTGAACCTGTTTTTATAAATACCTTTTGTTAGTAGCAGCACATTTCTTTCTGTGGGGTGTTGATAGTATACCCTCTTACTAAATATGTATATTTCCTTTGATTTTTATGAGAATTTCTCTAAATTACTAAAATAGAAGAGAGCGTGCTTCAAATGTTATCAGATTTTTATTGTCACTTATCTTCAATTCACTTTAAACAACAAATATTATTTTATTATAAGCATTAAAAACTCTAATTCATTGATTTGATTAACATTTTTGAGAAGTTACCATAGACTGATCATTGTAATTTTTGCTAATAATAATAACTAAGACACATGATCTTTAGGGTTTTATAATTCTATATGTATAATAGCTGCCAGGATGTCTAGTCTTTGATTTATGACATATTATAATTATACTTTTCCTTTGTGCATGATAATACCATAATTCCTTTCTCATTTCTACTTTCTTTCTGTGATGGTCCAAGAATCCAATGTGCTCATTCAACCTCGATTCCAACAAACCCAGGAAGGCTTTGTTAGAATCTAGGCAGAATCCTGTACATCTGTAGATTGTGAAAAGCTAAGAAACCTAACTATTCTGATGTTCCTTCTGTATTCTTTTTCCCCTTTTCCTGAACATTCATTCTTCTTGGATTTTATGCTGCATTATGAATTGCCTCTGTAACTCTTTGAAGATTTTAGAAGTATTTTAAGCCTCTAATAAGATTCTCTGGATTTCAAAGCTTCCTTGATTGTGAAAGAAAAAAATTATTCAGAATTTAATAGCTCATCTTCTTTCATAGGGCACAGTGCTTGGTAATAAAACTAAGTCTAACAGTTCTTATCCTTAATTTCATCAGAGCATTAAAAACTTCAGGCAGCTTCCTGGATGGCACTTAGCAAGGTGGGTTTTTCTTTGGTCCAGTCATCTTGGATCAAGTCAGATGAAAATCTGGCTTGTTTGTTTTTTAAAACTTTTTTCTCCATAGACTACTTTTATTGTCTATCGTTTTCAGTTTGGTGAAGTAGGATTTAGAAAAGTTTTAATGTACGCTCTGGAGGAAGTTTCTCTTCCACTTACTCTATTTTTATATTCAAGGTAGGGATAAAATAAGTTCCTTTTGTTATTGAATAATTTACAAACAGTGGAAGATATAACTGAACCTGTTTTATAAATACCTTTTGTTAGTAGCACATTTCTTTCTGTGGGGTGTTGATAGTATACCCTCTTACTAAATATGTATATTTCCTTTGATTTTTATGAGAATTTCTCTAAATTACTAAAATAGAAGAGAGCGTGCTTCAAATGTTATCAGATTTTTATTGTCACTTATCTTCAATTCACTTTAAACAACAAATATTATTTTATTATAAGCATTAAAAACTCTAATTCATTGATTTGATTAACATTTTTGAGAAGTTACCATAGACTGATCATTGTAATTTTTGCTAATAATAATAACTAAGACACATGATCTTTAGGGTTTTATAATTCTATATGTATAATAGCTGCCAGGATGTCTAGTCTTTGATTTATGACATATTATAATTATACTTTTCCTTTGTGCATGATAATACCATAATTCCTTTCTCATTTCTACTTTCTTTCTGTGATGGTCCAAGAATCCAATGTGCTCATTCAACCTCGATTCCAACAAACCCAGGAAGGCTTTGTTAGAATCTAGGCAGAATCCTGTACATCTGTAGATTGTGAAAAGCTAAGAAACCTAACTATTCTGATGTTCCTTCTGTATTCTTTTTCCCCTTTTCCTGAACATTCATTCTTCTTGGATTTTATGCTGCATTATGAATTGCCTCTGTAACTCTTTGAAGATTTTAGAAGTATTTTAAGCCTCTAATAAGATTCTCTGGATTTCAAAGCTTCCTTGATTGTGAAAGAAAAAAATTATTCAGAATTTAATAGCTCATCTTCTTTCATAGGGCACAGTGCTTGGTAATAAAACTAAGTCTAACAGTTCTTATCCTTAATTTCATCAGAGCATTAAAAACTTCAGGCAGCTTCCTGGATGGCACTTAGCAAGGTGGGTTTTTCTTTGGTCCAGTCATCTTGGATCAAGTCAGATGAAAATCTGGCTTGTTTGTTTTTTAAAACTTTTTTCTCCATAGACTACTTTTATTGTCTATCGTTTTCAGTTTGGTGAAGTAGGATTTAGAAAAGTTTTAATGTACGCTCTGGAGGAAGTTTCTCTTCCACTTACTCTATTTTTATATTCAAGGTAGGGATATGCTCAGAGTAACTCTTCACCTTGAAAGTGAAATCATGAGTCACATTCTCTTTTTCAAATTGTTCACTTTCAGGGTAGCTCCCTTTCTGTTTGCTGAGTAGAATTCCAGAAAGATGCTGTAAGATGGGTTTAAAGAGTGTTTCTGTCACCTAACAGTGGCAATGCAATCAGAGTTCAAATAATGTTAAGACATTAACAAACTAAAATTGGCATGATTCCAGAGTAATGTTAAATAATTACTTAACATTTCAGTAGAGAGTTTCAATAGAGGCATACTAGAGAAATGTAAACATTTACTTCTACTTCATTGACTATGCTGAAGCCTTTGACTCTGTGGATCACAACAAACTGTAAAAAATTCTTAAAGAGATGGGAATACCAGATCACCTCACCTGCCTCCCGAGAAATCTGTATGCAGGTTGGGAAGCAACAGTTAGAACTGAATGTGGAACAACAGACTGGTTCCAAATTGGGGAAGGAGTACGTCAAGGTTGTATGTTGTCACTCTGCTTATTTTACTTGTATGCGAAGTACATCATGCAAAATGCTGGTCTGGATGAAGCACAAGGTAGGAAAAAGAAAGGATCATCTCCCACAATTAATAGGAGGAATAACAACAACCTCAGGTGTGCAAGTGACACCATCCTTATGGCAGAAAGTGAAGGGGAACTAGAGGACTTCTTGATGAAGGTGAAAGATGAGAGTGAATCCCTACCTTAAAATTCAACATTCAAAAAACTAAGATCATGGCATCTGCTCATATCACTTCTGCTCCTATCATTGCTCTCATCACTATTTGTTCCCATTAATCAAGGGTTTCTTAATCCTTAATTTCATCAGAGCATTAAAAACTTCAGGCAGCTTCCTGGATGGCACTTAGCAAGGTGGGTTTTTCTTTGGTCCAGTCATCTTGGATCAAGTCAGATGAAAATCTGGCTTGTTTGTTTTTTAAAACTTTTTTCTCCATAGACTACTTTTATTGTCTATCGTTTTCAGTTTGGTGAAGTAGGATTTAGAAAAGTTTTAATGTACGCTCTGGAGGAAGTTTCTCTTCCACTTACTCTATTTTTATATTCAAGGTAGGGATATGCTCAGAGTAACTCTTCACCTTGAAAGTGAAATCATGAGTCACATTCTCTTTTTCAAATTGTTCACTTTCAGGGTAGCTCCCTTTCTGTTTGCTGAGTAGAATTCCAGAAAGATGCTGTAAGATGGGTTTAAAGAGTGTTTCTGTCACCTAACAGTGGCAATGCAATCAGAGTTCAAATAATGTTAAGACATTAACAAACTAAAATTGGCATGATTCCAGAGTAATGTTAAATAATTACTTAACATTTCAGTAGAGAGTTTCAATAGAGGCATACTAGAGAAATGTAAACATTTACTTCTACTTCATTGACTATGCTGAAGCCTTTGACTCTGTGGATCACAACAAACTGTAAAAAATTCTTAAAGAGATGGGAATACCAGATCACCTCACCTGCCTCCCGAGAAATCTGTATGCAGGTTGGGAAGCAACAGTTAGAACTGAATGTGGAACAACAGACTGGTTCCAAATTGGGGAAGGAGTACGTCAAGGTTGTATGTTGTCACTCTGCTTATTTTACTTGTATGCGAAGTACATCATGCAAAATGCTGGTCTGGATGAAGCACAAGGTAGGAAAAAGAAAGGATCATCTCCCACAATTAATAGGAGGAATAACAACAACCTCAGGTGTGCAAGTGACACCATCCTTATGGCAGAAAGTGAAGGGGAACTAGAGGACTTCTTGATGAAGGTGAAAGATGAGAGTGAATCCCTACCTTAAAATTCAACATTCAAAAAACTAAGATCATGGCATCTGCTCATATCACTTCTGCTCCTATCATTGCTCTCATCACTATTTGTTCCCATAGGAAATAGATGGGGAAATAATGGAAACAGTAGCAGACTTTATTTTCCATGAAATTAAAAGATTCTTGTTCCTTGGAAGAAAAGCTATGGCAAACCTAGACAGTGCATTAAAAAGTAGAGGCATCACTTCACCAAAATGGTTTGTATAGTCAAAACTATTGGCATGTATGGATATGATAGCTAGACCATAAGAAGGCTGAGCACCAAAGAATTGATGCTTTTGAACTGTGGTGTTAGAGAAGACTCTTGAAGAGTCCTTTGGACAGCAAGGAGATCAAACCAGGCAATCCTAAAGGAAATCAACTCTTACTAATCATTGGAAAGACAGATGCTGAAGCTGAAGCTCTAATATTTTAGCCAATTAATGCGAAGAGCGAACTTACTGGAAAGACTCTGATGCTGGGATAGGTTGAGGGCAGGAGAAAGAGGAGGTGACAAAGGATGAGTTGTTTGAATGGCATCATTGCATATGTTTAAGAAACTCTGGGAGATAGTAAAGGATAGGAAAGCCTGGCGTGCTTCCTTGTGGTTCATGGGGTCCATGGGGTGGCAAAGAGTCAGACACAACTGAACAAGTGGGAAATGTATGAACTGTATAAAAGGAGTATATCGATATAGATGAATTCAAATAAGTAATTTTTGAGAGCATATAAGTACAAAGCAGAAAAACTCAGTTGATGCTTTTATATGGTGTAGACACCTCATGATATTATATATTTTATTATACATAGGTGACTGTAGCACTCAACTGGTCCCTCCAAGATGAACTTGACTTGAAGACAAAGATTTTAATGCCCAAACTTTGTAGATAGACATACCTCTTGTTTCTTTTGAATGCAGAGATTTTCACATTTTGCAAATCAAAAGAGCTAGTACAAAGATGTGTATAAGTAAAAATATATAAACTAATATTCGTGATTGACTTAGGAATTTTGAAGAGAAAGTTTGGCCTAATTAGATTTTTGCCATAAATACTGACTTTAAATTTTTAATCTCAAGATGAGATTCTGCTCGCACTGTGTTGAGTTATATGTGTGTGCATTTCTGAGAAGGAGTCAGGGATTAATTAGGTATAGAGTCACCTTTCCCTTATATTTTAAATTTCTTATTTAAATATAATGCAGGTATGCAAAAAACTTTGCATTAGATATGTAGCTTGATGAATTTTCAGAAAAGCTATGGCAAACCTAACAGTGTAGTAGAACTTCACCAAAATGGTTTGTATAGTCAAAACTATTGGCATGTATGGATATGATAGCTAGACCATAAGAAGGCTGAGCACCAAAGAATTGATGCTTTTGAACTGTGGTGTTAGAGAAGACTCTTGAAGAGTCCTTTGGACAGCAAGGAGATCAAACCAGGCAATCCTAAAGGAAATCAACTCTTACTAATCATTGGAAAGACAGATGCTGAAGCTGAAGCTCTAATATTTTAGCCAATTAATGCGAAGAGCGAACTTACTGGAAAGACTCTGATGCTGGGATAGGTTGAGGGCAGGAGAAAGAGGAGGTGACAAAGGATGAGTTGTTTGAATGGCATCATTGCATATGTTTAAGAAACTCTGGGAGATAGTAAAGGATAGGAAAGCCTGGCGTGCTTCCTTGTGGTTCATGGGGTCCATGGGGTGGCAAAGAGTCAGACACAACTGAACAAGTGGGAAATGTATGAACTGTATAAAAGGAGTATATCGTATATAGATGAATTCAAATAAGTAATTTTTGAGAGCATATAAGTACAAAGCAGAAAAACTCAGTTGATGCTTTTATATGGTGTAGACACCTCATGATATTATATATTTTATTATACATAGGTGACTGTAGCACTCAACTGGTCCCTCCAAGATGAACTTGACTTGAAGACAAAGATTTTAATGCCCAAACTTTGTAGATAGACATACCTCTTGTTTCTTTTGAATGCAGAGATTTTCACATTTTGCAAATCAAAAGAGCTAGTACAAAGATGTGTATAAGTAAAAAAATATATAAACTAATATTCGTGATTGACTTAGGAATTTTGAAGAGAAAGTTTGGCCTAATTAGATTTTTGCCATAAATACTGACTTTAAATTTTTAATCTCAAGATGAGATTCTGCTCGCACTGTGTTGAGTTATATGTGTGTGCATTTCTGAGAAGGAGTCAGGGATTAATTAGGTATAGAGTCACCTTTCCCTTATATTTTAAATTTCTTATTTAAATATAATGCAGGTATGCAAAAAACTTTGCATTAGATATGTAGCTTGATGAATTTTCACTAACTAAATATACCACAATCCACACTGGAAAAAATAGAGTACTACCAAGCACCACAGAAGTCCCCATTCCTGCCCTTCAGTTACTAACTGCAGAGCGGCCATTTTCCAGGGCTTCTAAGAATGATAAATGACTTAGGAAAGTGGAATTCTATATTTATGCTCTTTCATCTGGCTTCTTGCTCTAACTTTGTGAAATTTATACCTATTTTTAATGATTGTGTAGATTGTTTGATATCATGGTTGTAGAATATTTTATCCTGTAAGTGTTCCACAATTTGTCCATTTTCCTGATGATGGGCATTCAACTTTTAAGGAATAAATATACTCATTTTAGGGAAACATCTACCTAGAAGTGGAATTGCTAGGTAATAGTGTATGCTTATGTTCAGCTTTAGTGAGTATGGCAGTTTTTTCAATTTATTCTATCAATTTATAGTCCACCTTGCAGCTTTAAAGTTAGTTTTCCATATCCTCACCAACAGTAGGTATTATCCTACATTAAATTATCTTCTTATGTTCATTCTTTCATTTGTTCATAAATGCATTCATTCAACAGTTATCAATTGACTGCTTAATGTGCTAACCAGTGAAATCTGAAGTCACAAACTTAAAAGACAAATAATATAAAATGTTTGTCTTTTCAGTGCTCAATAACTTAAGAGAGAGAGAAAAATATATATAGTTAAATTTCTTACAGGAATAGGTACATTTATTTCAAGTTAGAGAAGGTGTGCTGAGGAAGGCTTCTCAGAGGCAGTGGTATATGATAAATGAGCTAGGATTTGAAGATGAATGGTTTTGCTAAGTCTATAAATGGTAAAAGGGCACTTCAGGCAGCCTATAAAGGATGAAGGTGGATGAACATAAAATTTTACCATAGAAAATACAAGTTATTATATATGAATATATGATTGGTTTGGAGAGTGGTCAGATGTAAGGCTGGACAGGTAACCAAGGACAAATCATGGTAGAGCAGTATTTTTATGGCCAGATGTTTGCAACTTTAAAGGTTTCATGAGCCTCTTAATAAGACATTATTTTCCATTTATCAATTGCTGCATAACCTGGCATAAAACAATAACTCCTTTATAATGTCACAGCTTCTAGGAACCAGAAATTCAGAATTGCACAGAAGGGTTGGGTTTTCCCTGTCCCAGGATGTTTGCATCCTCAGCCAGGAACACTCAACTTGACCAGCTGAAGGTGATTCAAACTCCTAGAGGTGAGAATCATCTGGAAACTTCTTCATGGACATATGTTATGGCTGGACATGGATAACTCTACTAACCAACTGAACTTTTTAACATGGTAACTCGGGGTTATAAGGGCAGAATATCCAGGTTCCATTGAACAGAAGGGAAATAGATGGTTTCCTCTGACCTAACTTCATTCCACCACTTCTCTGTGCTCTATGTATTTAGGCTGGTCTAAGATCTCCCAGATTCAAGAGGATAGAACATGGGCCCAAGCTTTCAACAGGAAGGCTCTCAAAAAATTTGTGACCATGTTTTAAAACCATTACAGTGGCTGTGTTACATTATGCCTTTCTTCATTTTCCTGTGTGTTATCTTTAAAACCATGATAATCACAAATACTATCTAGTACTTTGCATCCCTAGCCATTCTGGCTGTAATGTCAGTATCCCCTAGCTGGAACCATGGCTTAGAGAACGTAGGCTTGACCTTTGACCCCTTTCTCATCATCTAATTAACAATTGATTTTATTAAAAAGAATATAAATTTATCATCAATAAAGGCTCTATTTGACATGAATTGCATTAATGTATTTAAACAAAATGACTTTTGAAACAAGACACAAATATATGGGCACAAATTAGTGCCTTTATGTTTTAAGCATATCTGTGCCTTATAGCAATAGCACATCTCTTATAACTCTAAGATTAATTTCCAAAATATTTTCTTGACCTTTGCCCAATGTCAGATTCTTAATTTAAAAATTGAACATGAGCATAGATGTACATTGAAAAATATAAATATATGGCTTTGGAATAAGAGATGGTATCCTTCAGGTACAAGAGGGAGGTCTCTCAGGTGTATCAACTTTCATAAGTGTATAATTTTAAAAAAATCAGGCCAAAGAAGCAAGATAGTTTTTCCTTCTTCTCATAGTACTGAAAATAGTAGTCTTCCTTACCCATTCTTTTTAAATTTATTTTCTATTTTTCTTTTACAGAGTTTTGTTATTTACAGCTCTTTATAGTCCCAATTCCTTATCCATTCTTAATTATCTTAAGTTAACTGATAGAGGTACTGTTTACAAGATTCTTTGGAGCCTGTGGAAATACTTGCACATTTTACTTATGTTTGTTTTCTTCTCCCAATCAAGTTTTCAATTGATATGGCTAACATTTAAGAAGGATGGGGAATTTGAAGTCCACAGAAAGAATATATGAACAGTGTGGGTCAGTACCATTTCATGCTCTTATTTGTAAAAGGCATGATATTTAGCAAAATAGAAAAGGAGGGCAGTGGGTAATCAGCTGTGGGTTTTACATTTTTTGCCTTTTTCTTCAAGATCTCCCAGATTCAAGAGGATAGAACATGGGCCCAAGCTTTCAACAGGAAGGCTCTCAAAAAATTTGTGACCATGTTTTAAAACCATTACAGTGGCTGTGTTACATTATGCCTTTCTTCATTTTCCTGTGTGTTATCTTTAAAACCATGATAATCACAAATACTATCTAGTACTTTGCATCCCTAGCCATTCTGGCTGTAATGTCAGTATCCCCTAGCTGGAACCATGGCTTAGAGAACGTAGGCTTGACCTTTGACCCCTTTCTCATCATCTAATTAACAATTGATTTTATTAAAAAGAATATAAATTTATCATCAATAAAGGCTCTATTTGACATGAATTGCATTAATGTATTTAAACAAAATGACTTTTGAAACAAGACACAAATATATGGGCACAAATTAGTGCCTTTATGTTTTAAGCATATCTGTGCCTTATAGCAATAGCACATCTCTTATAACTCTAAGATTAATTTCCAAAATATTTTCTTGACCTTTGCCCAATGTCAGATTCTTAACTTAAAATTGAACATGAGCATAGATGTACATTGAAAAATATAAATATATGGCTTTGGAATAAGAGATGGTATCCTTCAGGTACAAGAGGGAGGTCTCTCAGGTGTATCAACTTTCATAAGTGTATAATTTTAAAAAAATCAGGCCAAAGAAGCAAGATAGTTTTTCCTTCTTCTCATAGTACTGAAAATAGTAGTCTTCCTTACCCATTCTTTTTAAATTTATTTTCTATTTTTCTTTTACAGAGTTTTGTTATTTACAGCTCTTTATAGTCCCAATTCCTTATCCATTCTTAATTATCTTAAGTTAACTGATAGAGGTACTGTTTACAAGATTCTTTGGAGCCTGTGGAAATACTTGCACATTTTACTTATGTTTGTTTTCTTCTCCCAATCAAGTTTTCAATTGATATGGCTAACATTTAAGAAGGATGGGGAATTTGAAGTCCACAGAAAGAATATATGAACAGTGTGGGTCAGTACCATTTCATGCTCTTATTTGTAAAAGGCATGATATTTAGCAAAATAGAAAAGGGAGGTTTCCTGTCAGTAGCAGTGGCTATGGAAGAGGAGCCCGGCCCCATTGCATTCCTATGGTCTTGATACCCTTGGTTTCACTCCTAGAAACTTCCTCTAGCTCTGCACTGATGGTTTACACCTTGGACTGCCTTCTAATATTTTATGTTTAGATGATACTTTATTTTGATGTTCTGGATGTCTACATGCCCCTTTGTGAAACAGAGGTGGTTGAATGGAATGGAGATTAAGGGTCTCTTGCTGGCTGAGCTGTCACACTAGTTTAAAATGACCTTGGGCAGGTAACTGATTATGTGGTTAAATATCTTTTAAGTGACACTGTCTTGTTACTTTATTAGACAGGTTTTAATTTATTCTTGTCTGCCCCCTATTTCTATCTGTTTATAAAACTAGATGTGGTGATTTTATTTTTGCTGGCACTTTGACCAGTGGAGATGGGTGCATTGGACCCCTCAAGGAATGCTAATAGAACTGTATAATTAAAACAATCACTCAAATAATCACTCATGTTAATCATGATGGTGACCACATTGATGGCTCTATTTTTATGACATTCCCTCTGTTCCTCATTATAGCTATACACTCTTGAGTTACCTATAATAACCTACTTTTATTAGTTAAGAGACTAGGTTTAGAAATCTGTCCTCTGGTCCCTTCTTCAAATCCAATGACCCTTGCCCTACTTTCCATCAGGAGTAGTCGATCTGAGGTCAGTGACCACATCTGTTGAAACCCATTTCACATGAAAACTTTGCTTTCTTCTCATTTCAACATCAGAGGGAGGTCTCTCGGAATTTCATAATCAGGCCAAAGAAGCAAGATAGTTTTTCCTTCTTCTCATAGTACTGAAAATAGTAGTCTTCCTTACCCATTCTTTTTAAATTTATTTTCTATTTTTCTTTTACAGAGTTTTGTTATTTACAGCTCTTTATAGTCCCAATTCCTTATCCATTCTTAATTATCTTAAGTTAACTGATAGAGGTACTGTTTACAAGATTCTTTGGAGCCTGTGGAAATACTTGCACATTTTACTTATGTTTGTTTTCTTCTCCCAATCAAGTTTTCAATTGATATGGCTAACATTTAAGAAGGATGGGGAATTTGAAGTCCACAGAAAGAATATATGAACAGTGTGGGTCAGTACCATTTCATGCTCTTATTTGTAAAAGGCATGATATTTAGCAAAATAGAAAAGGGAGGTTTCCTGTCAGTAGCAGTGGCTATGGAAGAGGAGCCCGGCCCCATTGCATTCCTATGGTCTTGATACCCTTGGTTTCACTCCTAGAAACTTCCTCTAGCTCTGCACTGATGGTTTACACCTTGGACTGCCTTCTAATATTTTATGTTTAGATGATACTTTATTTTGATGTTCTGGATGTCTACATGCCCTTTGTGAAACAGAGGTGGTTGAATGGAATGGAGATTAAGGGTCTCTTGCTGGCTGAGCTGTCACACTAGTTTAAAATGACCTTGGGCAGGTAACTGATTATGTGGTTAAATATCTTTTAAGTGACACTGTCTTGTTACTTTATTAGACAGGTTTTAATTTATTCTTGTCTGCCCCCTATTTCTATCTGTTTATAAAACTAGATGTGGTGATTTTATTTTTGCTGGCACTTTGACCAGTGGAGATGGGTGCATTGGACCCCTCAAGGAATGCTAATAGAACTGTATAATTAAAACAATCACTCAAATAATCACTCATGTTAATCATGATGGTGACCACATTGATGGCTCTATTTTTATGACATTCCCTCTGTTCCTCATTATAGCTATACACTCTTGAGTTACCTATAATAACCTACTTTTATTAGTTAAGAGACTAGGTTTAGAAATCTGTCCTCTGGTCCCTTCTTCAAATCCAATGACCCTTGCCCTACTTTCCATCAGGAGTAGTCGATCTGAGGTCAGTGACCACATCTGTTGAAACCCATTTCACATGAAAACTTTGCTTTCTTCTCATTTAATCAAGGGCATCTAGCTCCATAGGACACATAATTGGCTTTTGTTTTGTTTAAACTCAAAATTGAGGAAATGTTCTATAATTGCAAATTTATATACTTTTTCCTTTGAAATGAATAGATATTAGGAATCATTATATACAAAACTGACTTGAGTCTATTAGCTAATGTATGACACAATTTCTTTGATGTGAAGATTTTAAAAGTCTGAAAATTTATGGTTTTTGAACTGAAACACATCCTAGAATTATGAATGTGTTTGAGTTAGTAGTGAATTCATAAAGCTTGTTATCTAGAGGAGCTATCTGTAGGACTGAAGTCTCATTTTTAACTTTTTTTTTTTTTTGCTATATCATCACAAATTATTTTTCATAAAATGTAACTATGTCACAGATACATGGGAATATGTCTGGCTAAAAGGTGGCACTCTGAACTGTCCAGAGTCATGTAGAAATAAACGGGTAAATATTAATAACAGTTTTCTGATTAAGTTGGATAAATAAGTCAGATTTTACATGCCTGGAAAGCCAGGGCCATTGAGTGGAGGAGGTGAATAATATCCTCTGATTCCACTACTTGACTAAGTCATTACATGAACAAAACCCAGAAAATAGCCATTTGTTCCTGGCTCTGTGTGTGTGTGTGTGTGTGTGTGTGTGTGCTCAGCCGCTTCAGTCGTGTTTGAATCTTTGCGACCCTATGGACTATAGCCCCCCAGGCTCCTCTGTCCATGGGATTCTCCAGGCAAGAATACTGAAGTGGGTTCCCATGCCCTCCTGCAGGAGATTTTACCAGCCCAAGGACTGAACTCAGGTCTTCTGCATTCTTTACCAGCTGAGCTACCGAGGAAGCCCCTGTTGCTGGCTACATATGCATAAAACTTCACGCATCATTTTGAATCAATTTGGAATAATCACAAAGTATATAAGAACATAAGAAGCATATGCTTACTACGTGTTACATTACAATGAGACAACACAGCAGATTATTTAAATCCAAGGATCAAGGTAGCCAACTTATACTGTGTTTGCTTACAATTAAATATTGGAATATTCTTCTAATTTCATGAGTTTAAAAATTTTTATTTGGAATTTAGATTGACAGGACTAAAGCAAGACTAAAAGCTATTTTTGTAATATTCTATATTTGGAAGGTTCAGGATGTTTTTTGTTAATGCTATCTCTGAATTATGTTATACATATTATACACACATATACATAAACATATATATAGATAGAAAAAAGAGATTGTAATTTAGTTACAGAGATTTTTCAGTGGAGTTTTTCTCTTAATTGCTATCTCTGTTTAATAGAAGCAGCTATTGTATCTTTATATACATTAATATAAAATGAATATAAATGGTTATTCCTTTGGCCTATTTAAATTCTAGGCATAGTTAAGGTGTTACTGGCACATATTTTATCATTGCTTAGCACAGTTCCCCTCCTTTCTCCTAGCATATCTTTCTTTATTGTCTTACCTCATAAAGGTGACAGATGAGATGGTGATGTGATTACCTGTTTATCACCCTAGGCTTAAGGGAGACAAACAAAGTTGAAGGCTTTCCCAGTTTTACTACTTACCTGATTGTGATTCTTGAAATCAGCTGGATATTCTTTCCCTGAAACATGAACAGTTTGAGCTCTGACCAGGCTGAAATGAGAAAAATGTGTTGTTAATAATTTATGACTCAATCAAATGGATCTATGATTTCTGTTATAACATATGTAGTTTGCCCCCATGCCATACAGATTGTGGTTCTGATGGAGCCTTTGATAAAGCTGTGGAATTATTGCAGTAATTCATAATTCTAAGCCAATTCACTGCATAGATAGTAATCATCATTTGGGGAAAAACACAAGATAAAAATGTATAGTTATTTCACAATTTTAGGTTACTTTACTTTTGAAAATTCCTTCACCTTTTCTTATACCCTATGAACCTAACTTTGTTTTTAGCTTCTGCTGGCAGGTCTGAAATAGTATGCTGCTGCTGTGACTTTTTAGGTCAGGCAGGTAATAAAGTTATTGCAGTGGTGTTTTCAAATCAAGATGAATAAAAGGCCATGGTATGTACAGGATATGAAATTCGGTATGCAAAATTTGCAGTTTTATTGCTGAAAGGATTCTTCTTGTTTCAGCACTTTAGGCTGCAGGAAAGAGCCATGTCATTGAGATTAAATACTGTAATTCTGTGCACCTTGCAGTTAAAAAAATGAATACATATCACATGGGGTTTGAAAGACAAAATAACTGTTTAATATGAAGAGTGGAATATTTAGTATCAAAAATTTTCCCTAGCCTGAATTAAATTTTTGTTCAGGAAGCTCAGATTGTTTGCATACATTCTGGTATTATTAATCTAATCGTATACTTTAGTAAAATCATATTTTATATTCAAATATATGTGTATAGATATGAAATTTTCCTTCACATTGAAAATCTTTGTTTTTAAAATATTTACTTGATTTGATTGACTAAAAGATAAAAATGAATTTTATATAGGTTTGCAACTGTGCCTTTTTTTTTAGAAGCTGGATAAATCACTGGATGCCACTTGGTCACTGAGCAATTGCCTAGAAAGTGTTCCTTTGTTCCAGTCAGCTAACTCCTTTAATTAAATAGTAACATTTTGTAGGTGCTGTGTATCACTGTCAGAGCAGTTGGCTGGCTACATGGTTCAGAGCTTAAGGTGGTAAATCTTACGTTTTGAGGACTTAATTTCATCATCTGAAAATGAACAAATCAATAAATACACAAAATTTTACTATTAGTATCTCCAGATTATAGTTCTTATACTGAAGTAGTAGTCTGTGTCTTCTAGTATGGAAAAGACAGAATTTATGCAAATAATTTTTCTTTCAGTGGCATGGATAACTTTCTTTTTCAAGGCATTGTTGAGTCAGCCATTCATTCTGTAACGAATTATTAAACTTCGGCACTGCAACAGACACTGGGAATGTAATGGTAAGAAGGTTTATGAGCGTGTTACAAATTTTATTTGAAAATAGAGAAATAAGAAAAAGCAAGACCACCTGTGGTCTCACAGTTCCCCAGTTATCACTGTTATTAGCTTTTTGATGTATTTCCTTCTGGTGGTATCTGGTCATTGTCTTTGCTCTGTCCCTCTCTTTTTAAATTAATAGGGATAAATTTTTTTCTTTTTGAAATGAAAGCTTTAATAAACCAAACATTCAGATGTCACCTGACATTTGTTCTATAGTCTTGTGTTGTTCTTGGAGTGTGTGATGGAATTCTGTTGAAATCCTGTAAGCTGTGTATCTTCCCATTGTAAAGTATTTTGATTGCTTAATTTTTTGCTCTTTAAACATAGGTTAATTATCTATTTACATTAAATTCTAGAAGGGGGATTACTTTAGTAAAATCATATTTTATATTCAAATATATGTGTATAGATATGAAATTTTCCTTCACATTGAAAATCTTTGTTTTTAAAATATTTACTTGATTTGATTGACTAAAAGATAAAAATGAATTTTATATAGGTTTGCAACTGTGCCTTTTTTTAGAAGCTGGATAAATCACTGGATGCCACTTGGTCACTGAGCAATTGCCTAGAAAGTGTTCCTTTGTTCCAGTCAGCTAACTCCTTTAATTAAATAGTAACATTTTGTAGGTGCTGTGTATCACTGTCAGAGCAGTTGGCTGGCTACATGGTTCAGAGCTTAAGGTGGTAAATCTTACGTTTTGAGGACTTAATTTCATCATCTGAAAATGAACAAATCAATAAATACACAAAATTTTACTATTAGTATCTCCAGATTATAGTTCTTATACTGAAGTAGTAGTCTGTGTCTTCTAGTATGGAAAAGACAGAATTTATGCAAATAATTTTTCTTTCAGTGGCATGGATAACTTTCTTTTTCAAGGCATTGTTGAGTCAGCCATTCATTCTGTAACGAATTATTAAACTTCGGCACTGCAACAGACACTGGGAATGTAATGGTAAGAAGGTTTATGAGCGTGTTACAAATTTTATTTGAAAATAGAGAAATAAGAAAAAGCAAGACCACCTGTGGTCTCACAGTTCCCCAGTTATCACTGTTATTAGCTTTTTGATGTATTTCCTTCTGGTGGTATCTGGTCATTGTCTTTGCTCTGTCCCTCTCTTTTTAAATTAATAGGGATAAATTTTTTTCTTTTTGAAATGAAAGCTTTAATAAACCAAACATTCAGATGTCACCTGACATTTGTTCTATAGTCTTGTGTTGTTCTTGGAGTGTGTGATGGAATTCTGTTGAAATCCTGTAAGCTGTGTATCTTCCCATTGTAAAGTATTTTGATTGCTTAATTTTTTGCTCTTTAAACATAGGTTAATTATCTATTTACATTAAATTCTAGAAGGGGGATTACTTTAGTTTGTAACACAGGTTTACTTCCTGGTATATAGTTTTCCAAAATATCATTTCAGTTGTTGATGAGCAAGTTGTATACTCACACATGCATTTAATTATGCCTCATTGACCATGGTCAAGTCTGTGTGAAGAAATGAACACAGGCTTAGTGTTTGTACCATCTTAAAAATTTTGCTCCAGGACTCTTTTGAGAACCATACACGTAAATTACATAATTTTGAGTGAGGGGAAATTATATTTCACATTGTGGTATTTTTCCAGAGGAGGCTATAGTATTTGGGGCTGGAAGACTTTTCATTTTGTGGAACTGTCTTGTGAATTTCATGATCAAGTTATCTGGGCCCCAGCCAACTCAAAGCAAGTTAACACTCCTCGATCATTTGAACAATTACTGTCAGTGAAAAACTGGGAGAGAATGAAGAATCTCTTGTTTATATAGATATAATTAATGGGGATTTTAAAATACATAGTAAAAACAAACATATATGTTGTTAAAAAAGGACTTTGTTACTCAATTGCATTTTTTCACTGTAAAGTATTTCTACCTATGTATGGCTGTGGAATCATGGCTGTTTATTTCCCACTTCAGAATTTTTGTGTATGTGAAGTTTTGTGAGCAGCACACACTCTTTCCATAGCTTGCACATATATAATTTTCATGGAGACGATGATAGGTAACAGTGGCTCCTTTTGATTGATTCTTGGTCTAGATGTGATAGTTGACCAGTAGATAGCTTACTGTGAACAGTGTCGGATTCTTGATCTCCAAAGGAGAGGATTTCATGTTGGGAACAAAAACACTTGGCTTTGGTCACTCAGAGCTTTGTGCAGGAAAGATTTTTATTAAAAAAGAAAGCGATAGAGAAGGCTTCCAGCTAAAGGAACTGGAACTGGGATAGACGAGTGCTCCCTGAAGCTAGTTTAGGCGAGGCATTTTGTAGTTCTCCAGTTGGTTATTAACAATAGATCAAAGAATATTTTAAGATGATAAAGGTCTTACCAGATCCACACCCACAGCATACATCTTTAGATAGCATAGATACAAGTTAAGAATGAGAAGCATGTCCTCTAGCAAGATACATTGTTGTTATAAACATAGCTCTGGGCTTAAAGAATTTAGGCAAAGTAGATTAATGTCACAGGCATGGCAACCAAGGTGAAGGCACCTTGGCTAAGAACATTTTTTCTCCCTCCTCCTCCTCGTTGAAAACCACTGGCCTCCATACCAGCTGTGCCTGTTCACCCCTTCAGATGCTGGCATAGGAACATCAAATTCAACAACACCCAAACTTTGTGATGTCTTAGCATTAACTTTATATGACCAGTTCAAGCTTATGAGCCACCTGAATGATACGATTTGAAGAAAGCATCTATCATTGGATTGTTGGATTTAAAAGAGTTTTAATGTACTAAATATTTTTTTTTTACTTTATCAATGCACAAATGTGTAAATGTAATTAAAATAGTAATTTATCTGAAAAATGATTCATAGAATTTACTGACTGCATGATTGATACAGGCAACCATCATGGGAGAGTAGCCAAACAAGTGAATGCTGAGGTATTCAGCTGCTAAAGGAATTTGTTAGGATTGGAAATCTGAGGTATCAGGGCAATAAGAGTGAAAATCATGAAAGAACTATTATTCTTCTCGTAAATATAATTGCATTACACTTTATAAAATGTGACTAAAGGAGAAACTTGGCTAAATTCTATCCATCTAAACACTTTCAACTGTTTGTTTCATTTTTTTAAATCTTAGGACAAGATGAGACAAATTATGTTGCCATGCATGTGGTATCAACTGCCCTCAAATATTGCTTTTAATTATCCTAAACCCAGTTTTCAATTGTTATGGAAGGAAAGGCCATTTTCCTGTTCATGAGTGTTATTATTTCAAATTTCTTGAACCACTCAAGTAGCATTAAATTATATTGTTATCCTTTTGGGCATAATTTAAGATCATTAAAAATTGTCATAAGGTAGCTAATAAATAAATGCTTAGATTATTTTGTTTACTAATGTGATTTTTCCTGTTCTTTGTTTCTAGTGTTCTTTTCCTTTTATTTGAGCATTTACTAGGTGATAAGGGATAAAATTGGACAACATGAAGCATAACGTAGTAAATTTTATTTTTAAACTGTAAGTGGGTCAAAATTTTAATAAGAGGAATGATAAAGAAATAGAATAACATTGATATCAAGTGATTTGTTCATTCAAGTAAACAAATGGTACCAAATAACTAACTGCAAGGGTGAATAATCTAGTTTTATTTTCACAATAATTTAGACATAGTAAGGGAACATTGACTCTTGTAGCCATTTTGAGTAATAATTTTCACTTCTATTTTCATTTTCTTTAAAAAAATAAATAACAGTAAACAGGCAATGCAGATAAATTATTGCTTCTTAAATAATTTCTTATCATTGGATTTTGGATTTAAAAGAGTTTTAATGTACTAAATATTTTTTTTTTACTTTATCAATGCACAAATGTGTAAATGTAATTAAAATAGTAATTTATCTGAAAAATGATTCATAGAATTTACTGACTGCATGATTGATACAGGCAACCATCATGGGAGAGTAGCCAAACAAGTGAATGCTGAGGTATTCAGCTGCTAAAGGAATTTGTTAGGATTGGAAATCTGAGGTATCAGGGCAATAAGAGTGAAAATCATGAAAGAACTATTATTCTTCTCGTAAATATAATTGCATTACACTTTATAAAATGTGACTAAAGGAGAAACTTGGCTAAATTCTATCCATCTAAACACTTTCAACTGTTTGTTTCATTTTTTTAAATCTTAGGACAAGATGAGACAAATTATGTTGCCATGCATGTGGTATCAACTGCCCTCAAATATTGCTTTTAATTATCCTAAACCCAGTTTTCAATTGTTATGGAAGGAAAGGCCATTTTCCTGTTCATGAGTGTTATTATTTCAAATTTCTTGAACCACTCAAGTAGCATTAAATTATATTGTTATCCTTTTGGGCATAATTTAAGATCATTAAAAATTGTCATAAGGTAGCTAATAAATAAATGCTTAGATTATTTTGTTTACTAATGTGATTTTTCCTGTTCTTTGTTTCTAGTGTTCTTTTCCTTTTATTTGAGCATTTACTAGGTGATAAGGGATAAAATTGGACAACATGAAGCATAACGTAGTAAATTTTATTTTTAAACTGTAAGTGGGTCAAAATTTTAATAAGAGGAATGATAAAGAAATAGAATAACATTGATATCAAGTGATTTGTTCATTCAAGTAAACAAATGGTACCAAATAACTAACTGCAAGGGTGAATAATCTAGTTTTATTTTCACAATAATTTAGACATAGTAAGGGAACATTGACTCTTGTAGCCATTTTGAGTAATAATTTTCACTTCTATTTTCATTTTCTTTAAAAAAATAAATAACAGTAAACAGGCAATGCAGATAAATTATTGCTTCTTAAATAATTTTGACTGCTCTGAACCTATCTAGGAAAGTTTTTAGGAAAATTATTTTTCTAACTTCCTACCAGTTGGAGGAAAGGTAGAGCTATATAACGTTTCCCCAGAGTAAGGATGACTTCATAGTCCATGTCTGTAACAGGCTGAAAAATGGCACCAAAAATATAAAATCCTAATCTCTGGAACCTATGACTGTTAACTTGATCTGAAAAAAAGTGGTCTTTGGTGATGTGATTAAGATAGCATCTTGGATTATTCATGCAGACCCTGCATGCAGATTTAATCAGAAACACCCTTGTAGGTAGGGGACTGGAGAGATTAGACCAGAGAGAGGAGGAAAAGGCAGTGTGAAAAGTGAAATAGAGATTGGAGAGATGCGGTCCCAAGCCAGGAGACACCAGCTGCTAGCAGATACTGGAAAAAGCAAGGAACCGATTCTCCACTAGAGCCTTTGAACGGAGCTCTGATACCACCTTGATTTTGACCCAGCGATACAGACTTGGAGCACCTGGCCTCCAGAATCATGAAAGAATGAACTTCAGTTATTTTAAAGCTATCGTTTTGTGGTAATTTGTGACAATAGTCCTAGAAGACGTAGGCATTGTCATTGTCTGCTTCTATAGTGAGAAGGCTTATCTTGAGATATTTTTTGGCAAGCCTTCTTTGACAAGTAAATAAAACAATCTGGAAGGATATAAGATTGAGAGGTATTTAAAGCATATATTTGGAAGGACAAATGTAAAAGTGTCATTTGCCTTGAGTATTTGTTTTGTTGAATGACTTTCGGACTTCATAGCTTCTGCTTCTGATTTTGCATTTTATTGCTGCAGTCTATGTGATCGCAAAGAATTGGATAGACTTAGTGACTGAACAGCAATTAACTCAGTGTTGATAAGTGACTCGTATGTTTGTAAATAGCATTGTAATAGGAGTAATTAGATAAGAAAATTCTTTCATAATGACTTACCTTGATTCCAAGACACTTTTAAAAATTATTTGAAATAAGAAAACAAACACAGCAATTTGAATGTATAATTGCAATTTTATAATAGGTTTAGCTCTAGAATAATGAATGTAAGTCATTAATTGAAAGTTAATTGGTAACATCGGCAAAGTTTATCTTGTATTTTGGGGATTGCATGCTTTAGTTGATACCTAGTGTAGAATTGGGATTTATTCACGCCACACCTCTGGGGCTGATAGTGTATTAAGTTATGAAGAATATTAATTTTGCTGCAGAACAATTACTTGTTCATTTGCTAACTGATTAAAATTCATGCATAATTTATTGAAATGAATAGAGATTTTATAAATAAGCCTCCTTGTTCTCAAGGGGCTGTAAACAAAATGTATATGCTAATATGAGGCTACTTTTTACCTCCAGTATAAAAATTTAATATGTATTGGTATATTAGTCTCATTAATGTTAGGTTTCACTTATAATCATGCTGTTAATCAATGTCTGTCCCAAGCCAGGAGACACCAGCTGCTAGCAGATACTGGAAAAAGCAAGGAACCGATTCTCCACTAGAGCCTTTGAACGGAGCTCTGATACCACCTTGATTTTGACCCAGCGATACAGACTTGGAGCACCTGGCCTCCAGAATCATGAAAGAATGAACTTCAGTTATTTTAAAGCTATCGTTTTGTGGTAATTTGTGACAATAGTCCTAGAAGACGTAGGCATTGTCATTGTCTGCTTCTATAGTGAGAAGGCTTATCTTGAGATATTTTTTGGCAAGCCTTCTTTGACAAGTAAATAAAACAATCTGGAAGGATATAAGATTGAGAGGTATTTAAAGCATATATTTGGAAGGACAAATGTAAAAGTGTCATTTGCCTTGAGTATTTGTTTTGTTGAATGACTTTCGGACTTCATAGCTTCTGCTTCTGATTTTGCATTTTATTGCTGCAGTCTATGTGATCGCAAAGAATTGGATAGACTTAGTGACTGAACAGCAATTAACTCAGTGTTGATAAGTGACTCGTATGTTTGTAAATAGCATTGTAATAGGAGTAATTAGATAAGAAAATTCTTTCATAATGACTTACCTTGATTCCAAGACACTTTTAAAAATTATTTGAAATAAGAAAACAAACACAGCAATTTGAATGTATAATTGCAATTTTATAATAGGTTTAGCTCTAGAATAATGAATGTAAGTCATTAATTGAAAGTTAATTGGTAACATCGGCAAAGTTTATCTTGTATTTTGGGGATTGCATGCTTTAGTTGATACCTAGTGTAGAATTGGGATTTATTCACGCCACACCTCTGGGGCTGATAGTGTATTAAGTTATGAAGAATATTAATTTTGCTGCAGAACAATTACTTGTTCATTTGCTAACTGATTAAAATTCATGCATAATTTATTGAAATGAATAGAGATTTTATAAATAAGCCTCCTTGTTCTCAAGGGGCTGTAAACAAAATGTATATGCTAATATGAGGCTACTTTTTACCTCCAGTATAAAAATTTAATATGTATTGGTATATTAGTCTCATTAATGTTAGGTTTCACTTATAATCATGCTGTTAATCAATGTCTGTGGTTTTAAGCCTCTCTGAACATTGCCATGGTTCCAAATTTGAGCTATTGCTTTGATTACTGGACTGCCCTTTTGTTGGCTCGACCGTAGTAAGTGAGATGTAAAACTGATCAGAGTGAACTATTGCCTCTCTTTGGTCCAAGAACCTGATTGCATCAAACTCAGTTCTTCATGTACACAAAACACTAGTGTTGAATATTAATTTTCAGTTTTAAAATGTATATGCTTTCTGGCAGAAACAAAGCAAAGAGAAACAGCATCAAATATTGGGCTTGTTGACATGCTTAGAGATGTAAAATCTTTTACAATTCTTGTAATTATGCCTAGTTTGCCAATGAGGAAATTGCATTGTTAAGAAGTCTAATAACGCGTTCGAGTTTACTCCGCTAGTAATGTATGCATTTTAAAAACTAGAGGTTTGGACTCTTAAATTTCATTTTCTTATGCGTGTCATTTCTTTAAAGATAGAAATGATAGAAGAAAGGTTATGCTTTACTGTTCACTTGTTTCTAATATGTTCTGTTGTAGCTTTTCTCTTCGTGTCATCTTCTGCTCTCCTCTTTTGTTTTCTTCTTATTTTCCATGACAGTAATGTGCGGAGTTTTGATGGATGAGGTTTTACATTCTGTATAAACTTATTAGGCAGGTGTCACCCTACACATACATTATAGATTAATAAACAAAGTTTGTTATTTATGATTAATTTGGCAAAATTTCCATCATGTTACATACTAGTCCTCTTTGGATTATTGTTCAGCTGTGAAATGAGTGAGACATTGCTGCTCTGGGTTAGAACTGTGACTTTAGTATCGTTTCCTACTTAAATTAGTGTATGAGCCATATGGAATGGAAGCAAACACTACACATAAGAGACAGTTCAGCTTATTCACAAAATACAGACTGCTTCTTAAAATATGTGCAACATTAGATAGTCTGGGAAGATACTTGCATTTTTCTGTTACATTCATTTCTCTATTCAGTTTCTTTTTAGTATAAGGCTTAGAAAATATACCTATTTCCTCTTTGTCTACCAAAACATCTATAAACTTGAAATATAAAATTTGGTAGACTAGTTGGTAAAATTTCATGGTATGAATTGTTCAGCTTTATCTTTCTTTAGCTGATAAATGAAAATTCTAAACTATTTTGGTATTATTTAGACTTTTTCTACTGTAGCTTTTCCATTGAAGTCAGCTGTGAATTTGTAAATATAAGTTTACCCTCTACCCAATTTTAACTATATGTTGTTGAAAGCAGTTTTCAAACCATAGGAGATTTTGTATTTAAAATTTATAAATCAGATGTTAAGAACTACTTTTATATAGGAAATAGAAATGTAAGTAGTTTATATAGCATATAAATTATTTGACTTAATCTGTGCTTAATTTTCACTTTAAACAGGAGCAATAGTGAAGCACAAGTTCATATGGTTTTACTGATAACTAATTTGAAAGCTTTTGTAATGAGCCATGATTCTTAATGGAAGTGACTTTATATTCAAGTAATATCCGTAGAAAAAATCATCAGTGTTACTCACTAGATACCTCTCCCCCCACCTTCTGATATTTTTAATCTCAGTAATCTATTTTCAACATATCTCTCAATTAAAAATAATGAATTTGTTAATTAATTTTTTTTTTCGGGGGGAGCGGGTTGGTGAGGGAGGAGGGGCAGGTGGGCCACTTCTATTGGTCTTTCATTTATCTCTTTTCATCCATCTTTGTTCTTTGGCCCATGGGGGCCTCCCATCACAGCGGCCTCTGTTATCCCAGAGCACTGGCTCTGGGCGCATGCGCTCCAGAGCTCCGGCTCGGTAATTGGACACATTGGTCCTGCCGCCCCGCGGCATGTGGGATCTTCCCAGGCCAGGGGTCGAACCGGTGCCCCTTGCACTGCAAGGCGATGTCCTTACTGACTGGACCACCAGGGAAGCCCCTGGTTTATTTTTATTAAATCTCTTTGCCATGTTATGTGAATACCCAATGTGTAGAATAGCTTAATAATTAGCAGTTGCTTAATAAATATTTGTCGTATGACTTTTGAAAGAAAATTCTTGAAATTACCCTGTATAGTAATTTAGTTCAGCTCATTTTAGTTCTCATGTTAGGAATGTTTGTAGCAAAGGGATTTATAAGGTGGAAACAATATGTTGGAGTTTAAAAGCAAATCTGGAAACTTGTACAGAAGGTAAAATCTGTAAGCTTTTTTGAACTGTCATATTGTTAGAATTTATTGCCATTAAAATAGAAAATCTAGTTTAAAAAATATCAGCTGTCTTTTCTTGTTTTAATCTGCATCTTCTTGAGAGGAAAGAGTGGATGCCAAGAGAAGCATTGTGTGGTTGAATTTAATAGTTTTTCTTCATACAATTTGCTTTAATTCTTTTAAAAAACCCCTTTAAAACAATAGTTTAACACTTTCCTTTAAAGTCTTTTGGCTTCCTCAAGAAGTGTTGTACCAGAGAGTTAAAGAAGATCCCACCTGATTGCAGTGTACTAATTAGAGTTCATATGGACAGAGCTAATGCTATGGGGTCCTTTATAAAACTCAGTATCAAATTTGACCTATATTGTTGTTAAGTAAAAAAAGTGCCCTAATTCATAATGTATCATATTCATAAGTTCAAAGATTGATACATTGTTTCCCAAAGTGTCCTTCAAGCAAATATCTAAGCTATTCAAAATTAAATTGCTGTGCACCTTTGACATTGAATTTAATATTTGATGCATTGCCTTATCACTTGCTTCTCCCAAAGGCCAGTGATATGTAATGATTTGTAATTTTGCCTTTTGCCAATTTCGGTTTCTTACATTGAGAGGTATATATATGGAAACAAGTTAGCACTGGGCCTCAACCCCTGAGTTCTACTTTGCTGTGTTTTCTTCTCATTTCATCTGCAGGAACCCTGCAGAAGTTAAAGAAAAAAAACAAACAAACAGCAAAAGCAAAAACATTATTTGGCCATAAATTTTATGAACAAAATAATGAGTTATAGCGGTATTCACTAATTTGGAGATTTATGAAGGTCTGACTACCTCAGGAATACTAACTGTTAACTGTGTTGTGTTTAGTAGCTAATCAAAGCTATCCATCTCTAAATATTTACTCTATATTATTTGATTACCATACCTTTACAAATTTATCTCCTAGTAAGGATGTTTTCAATAAAAGAAAACTTGTGATAAAATAGTTCTATCTCATCTGTGAAAGTATTTACTCTTTAAAAGCAGACCACTCACTCCCAATTTTCCTTAAACTATTCATTATGAACTCCTAAATAAAATTTTCCTTAAGCCTTTAGACTTCAAGAGATATTAATAAATCTGTGCATTACAGTCTCTTGGATTTTTAGCTAATGAGACCGCACATTTGTTTCTCCTAGAACCACCGAGACCCATTGCTCCTCCCCAGCTCCTTGGTGTTGGACCTACATATTTGCTGATTCAGCTAAATGCCAACTCCATCATTGGCGATGGGCCCATTATTCTGAAAGAAGTAGAGTACCGAATGACATCAGGATCCTGGACAGAAACCCATGCAGTCAATGCTCCAACTTATAAATTATGGCATTTGGATCCAGATACTGAATATGAGATCCGTGTTCTACTTACAAGACCTGGTGAAGGTGGAACGGGGCTTCCAGGACCTCCACTAATCACCAGAACCAAATGTGCAGGTAAGACTGAAGAGCAGGCCACTCTTCACAGGCCATTCCTGTGAAGGAATCGAGCATAAGATATATAATATTCTTACAATGGTAAATGCTCTAATTATTTGGTATACGATTAGTTGTATTATTCTAAGAGTTTCAAATTATTTGGTAAATCACAGCCTTAATTTGACTGATTTAAGGTCAGTGTGAATGTTTCTCTTTTATTATTCAGTACTATTATGAATCCACAGTCTTTTCTTGCATAGTAATTTTGTTCAACTTGCTTATATTTAGTCCAAAATCTCTGACTGATGCAGGTGAATCTATTGAGAGAGAAAAACCTTTGGAGTTCAAGCAAATGTTGGGTACCTTTCTACTATGTGGAAACTGTCTTACTTGATAATTTTGTTATTGTCAGTGCAGAGTTCATTAACTGAGTTATAGCGGTATTCACTAATTTGGAGATTTATGAAGGTCTGACTACCTCAGGAATACTAACTGTTAACTGTGTTGTGTTTAGTAGCTAATCAAAGCTATCCATCTCTAAATATTTACTCTATATTATTTGATTACCATACCTTTACAAATTTATCTCCTAGTAAGGATGTTTTCAATAAAAGAAAACTTGTGATAAAATAGTTCTATCTCATCTGTGAAAGTATTTACTCTTTAAAAGCAGACCACTCACTCCCAATTTTCCTTAAACTATTCATTATGAACTCCTAAATAAAATTTTCCTTAAGCCTTTAGACTTCAAGAGATATTAATAAATCTGTGCATTACAGTCTCTTGGATTTTTAGCTAATGAGACCGCACATTTGTTTCTCCTAGAACCACCGAGACCCATTGCTCCTCCCCAGCTCCTTGGTGTTGGACCTACATATTTGCTGATTCAGCTAAATGCCAACTCCATCATTGGCGATGGGCCCATTATTCTGAAAGAAGTAGAGTACCGAATGACATCAGGATCCTGGACAGAAACCCATGCAGTCAATGCTCCAACTTATAAATTATGGCATTTGGATCCAGATACTGAATATGAGATCCGTGTTCTACTTACAAGACCTGGTGAAGGTGGAACGGGGCTTCCAGGACCTCCACTAATCACCAGAACCAAATGTGCAGGTAAGACTGAAGAGCAGGCCACTCTTCACAGGCCATTCCTGTGAAGGAATCGAGCATAAGATATATAATATTCTTACAATGGTAAATGCTCTAATTATTTGGTATACGATTAGTTGTATTATTCTAAGAGTTTCAAATTATTTGGTAAATCACAGCCTTAATTTGACTGATTTAAGGTCAGTGTGAATGTTTCTCTTTTATTATTCAGTACTATTATGAATCCACAGTCTTTTCTTGCATAGTAATTTTGTTCAACTTGCTTATATTTAGTCCAAAATCTCTGACTGATGCAGGTGAATCTATTGAGAGAGAAAAACCTTTGGAGTTCAAGCAAATGTTGGGTACCTTTCTACTATGTGGAAACTGTCTTACTTGATAATTTTGTTATGGTCAGTGCAGAGTTCATATCTGATAATGTTCATAAGAAAAGTTACTCTGAGTTAATCCTCAGTAAGTTCTATTCAGAAAATCCTATTGTTGATTATGAAAGCATCAGTTTGAGACCCAGCTATAAATTCTAGAGACTTTCCTTAAGTTTTTAAGCCTTGTATTGTCTTCTTCACACCTAAAACAGAATGGTGAAAATAATAGCATATGGAGAAACACTTAGAAAGAATGAAAAGTGAAATAAAAAGGACTATAAACATACATCTTAATTCCTTATTACACCACATGGTTATAAGGAGAGAAATCCTTAGCTATTTATTAAAAGGCATTGAAAAGTTTAATTGTCTAATTTATTAGAGTGCATTTCTAGTGCTCTGTTTATTGTTGAAAATAATTTAATTTTTTAATTTAGTTGAAAGAGGCATTTTTTTAATCCATCAAAGATTATGTTGAAACACCTGCAGAGTTAGTACATGAGTCTGTCTTGAACATTTAAAGATTTAGGTTGTGAAAATTGAAATTTAAGACCATGGGGATCTATGAAAACATAAGTACCTGTAATTTGTCTTTTGTTTCCTTAACATCTGTTTAGAAGTTAAAATATTCTGAGGTGACCCACCAAGAGTCCTGCTCTATGATCAAAGCAAAATCCATACAATTACCTAATGCACTGTCATTCCTAAATTTTTTTTATTCTGACTTAAGTTTTATATATTAATATTTATGTATTTCCAATATAAATATTGAAAGATGCTCACTAGCAGGAAGCTTCATTGCTGAATCATTAGTCTCAAATGTAGACAATAGAGAATCTACTAATTTGCTGATTGTGTCATAAATTTATCTTGTGATTAGAAAATATTTTAATCCTAAAGAAGTCTCTGAGGCTAAGCCAAAAGCACACAATTTTGCTTTTCACATTTTCTGTATAACTAAGTCTTTTCATTCTAAGTAATATGACAGGTCATTCTTATTGTAGTAGAAGAACTTCCTGAGGGGAAAAATAGGTTGACTGTAAACCTCAACTAGTTAGAGAAATAATTTTAAAAGGAGACAGTATGGAAACTGTGAAGTAGCTCATTCTCCAAAAATTAATATCCAGTGCTAACATAAAAGGAGGAATGGTGGGGTCCATTTTATTGGAGTTATTGCCTACACGTATTTTTTGATCAATTTACCTTCCTTTCCTTTTACATTTAATCTTTATATGGTATATACAGATAAAAATATTAAATGTTGATTTATTACTCAAGTGAGTTTCCTCTTGAGTTTTTGTGCCCAAACTTCTTTCTTTTAAAGATATCATCTGCCTTCTTATTTTTTATTTTTAGCAAAATAGATCCTTGAACAGTAACAGTACCACAAATGAATTAATAAAATGTAATTTTTTTAATGTAGGATTTTTTTTTAAATTGGTCATTATTCTGAAGGCCAATGGAGATTGAAGCTCAATGAAATTATGTTTTAAGGCTAAAAGTGGATGGAAACAACATTTTGATGAGCATTGATTTATCCTTATAGAATGCTTATGTTCAAACAGCCTATTGAGCTGCAGTAAGTGAAAAAATGATTGTAAAGTGCTTTGAGGTATTTTATTTTGAGAAAAACCTTGTCTGTGTGGGAGGGGATAGAGTAAAAATAACTTACACTCATAGCTGCTTTCAAATTTACAAATGTCTTGACATTTTGAAATTATATTGGTCTTTTTTTCTGATATGTTATTTGTCAAACATTTAATTTGTGGGCTCTGTGGCATAAAATGGTATTAAGCCCATTCATTTGTAGGTTTACTTCTAACCATAAAAATGTTTGTTTTTGAGACTATCTTTCACATGTTGTGAGTCTTTGTCACATATCTTTATTAATTTTTTAATGTTCTCATAAGGTATGTTCGATGTAGGTTTTATGGTTAAAAAAGAGCTTATAGACTAGATTTTCAAGTTCATTGTATACTGCAGAAAAACTATGTTCACTCTTTTATAGGAATGCCTATTAATCTTGCTCTCTTATTAGAAAAGAGGGAAAGCTTATGGAATTATATGTTCTATTAGCTTGTAAATAATCTCTGAAAAGCCAAAGTTGGGAATAACTGAGGAAAAAAATCAAAAACCCCCCCTTTAATTTCCTTTAATTCAGAGACAGTATGGAAACTGTGAAGTAGCTCATTCTCCAAAATTAATATCCAGTGCTAACATAAAAGGAGGAATGGTGGGGTCCATTTTATTGGAGTTATTGCCTACACGTATTTTTTGATCAATTTACCTTCCTTTCCTTTTACATTTAATCTTTATATGGTATATACAGATAAAAATATTAAATGTTGATTTATTACTCAAGTGAGTTTCCTCTTGAGTTTTTGTGCCCAAACTTCTTTCTTTTAAAGATATCATCTGCCTTCTTATTTTTTATTTTTAGCAAAATAGATCCTTGAACAGTAACAGTACCACAAATGAATTAATAAAATGTAATTTTTTTAATGTAGGATTTTTTTTTAAATTGGTCATTATTCTGAAGGCCAATGGAGATTGAAGCTCAATGAAATTATGTTTTAAGGCTAAAAGTGGATGGAAACAACATTTTGATGAGCATTGATTTATCCTTATAGAATGCTTATGTTCAAACAGCCTATTGAGCTGCAGTAAGTGAAAAAATGATTGTAAAGTGCTTTGAGGTATTTTATTTTGAGAAAAACCTTGTCTGTGTGGGAGGGGATAGAGTAAAAATAACTTACACTCATAGCTGCTTTCAAATTTACAAATGTCTTGACATTTTGAAATTATATTGGTCTTTTTTTCTGATATGTTATTTGTCAAACATTTAATTTGTGGGCTCTGTGGCATAAAATGGTATTAAGCCCATTCATTTGTAGGTTTACTTCTAACCATAAAAATGTTTGTTTTTGAGACTATCTTTCACATGTTGTGAGTCTTTGTCACATATCTTTATTAATTTTTTAATGTTCTCATAAGGTATGTTCGATGTAGGTTTTATGGTTAAAAAAGAGCTTATAGACTAGATTTTCAAGTTCATTGTATACTGCAGAAAAACTATGTTCACTCTTTTATAGGAATGCCTATTAATCTTGCTCTCTTATTAGAAAAAGAGGGAAAGCTTATGGAATTATATGTTCTATTAGCTTGTAAATAATCTCTGAAAAGCCAAAGTTGGGAATAACTGAGGAACATCACATATCTAAATTCAGAGTCAGTATAGGGTAAAATTATGATGTCTGCCCACTTCCCCTCTTCAAGACTCCTTTCCCAAGTTTAAGATCCCTCAGACTCTACCAGCTCCAGTGTAATTATTGCCTCCGTTTGGTGTTTTATAACAACACAGTAGAACACAACCTATGCTGACTATGATGTTCTCTTATGTTTAGTACAAAAATTCTTAATAATCTGAGGAAATGATCCCTTTGAGATGTCAAACATAACTTTTGGAGAAGTTCCCATCTAATTCTATTAAATTCTGCAAGCTCTTAATACTGGTTCTGTTCCATTTTAGCACATATTGGTAGAATGCCATGTTGTAGGGTCATGTTTTACCATTAATATCTGCTGGAGTATTTATGGTTTTGAAATAGGTATTTTATTGCATTCTGTATGTTAAACCACCAAGAATCTTTGATAAGCATAAAAATTTATTTAGCTATATGTGTATGTGATACTATATCTCATGATTTTTTTATAAATAACAAATGAGTGATGATTACTTCCTGCCTTTCAGAAATTCTTATTTTATTTTGGTGTATCACAGAGGAACACTTTTTGACTACTAGGTACTATTAGAATATAATTCGTTCTTATTTACTGTATTATAAACTCCATTTTAATGCAGTTGAAGTTTTACTTCTGGCAATAGTAAATTTTTTTTCTTGACAGAAATCTGTCTGTATTTCAGGAAGTTAATGAATTGATTTTATTTATGTGTATTAATGAGTAACTTTAGTATTTTAAATGGAAGTGTCGATTTTCATAGTTCAATGCTGACCAGTACTACTTTATAATTATTTGGATATTATTATCCCAAATTTGTACCTAGTGAAGCTAAGATTCAGGAAAGACAAAATGAAAACAATGATTTGTCTAACTTCAGCCAACTGGGCTACAGGGGCTCACACCCATTTGCTGCTATTTGAAAAGTTGAATTCTTTCCCCTCTTTCTCCTACTATAGGCAATCCCTGTCCCACCCCACTTCAGAAGAATGTAGCATGAGTAAATGAAAGTATGGTAACTGAGGAACATCACATATCTAAATTCAGAGTCATGGTAAAATTATGATGTCTGCCCACTTCCCCTCTTCAAGACTCCTTTCCCAAGTTTAAGATCCCTCAGACTCTACCAGCTCCAGTGTAATTATTGCCTCCGTTTGGTGTTTTATAACAACACAGTAGAACACAACCTATGCTGACTATGATGTTCTCTTATGTTTAGTACAAAAATTCTTAATAATCTGAGGAAATGATCCCTTTGAGATGTCAAACATAACTTTTGGAGAAGTTCCCATCTAATTCTATTAAATTCTGCAAGCTCTTAATACTGGTTCTGTTCCATTTTAGCACATATTGGTAGAATGCCATGTTGTAGGGTCATGTTTTACCATTAATATCTGCTGGAGTATTTATGGTTTTGAAATAGGTATTTTATTGCATTCTGTATGTTAAACCACCAAGAATCTTTGATAAGCATAAAAATTTATTTAGCTATATGTGTATGTGATACTATATCTCATGATTTTTTTATAAATAACAAATGAGTGATGATTACTTCCTGCCTTTCAGAAATTCTTATTTTATTTTGGTGTATCACAGAGGAACACTTTTTGACTACTAGGTACTATTAGAATATAATTCGTTCTTATTTACTGTATTATAAACTCCATTTTAATGCAGTTGAAGTTTTACTTCTGGCAATAGTAAATTTTTTCTTGACAGAAATCTGTCTGTATTTCAGGAAGTTAATGAATTGATTTTATTTATGTGTATTAATGAGTAACTTTAGTATTTTAAATGGAAGTGTCGATTTTCATAGTTCAATGCTGACCAGTACTACTTTATAATTATTTGGATATTATTATCCCAAATTTGTACCTAGTGAAGCTAAGATTCAGGAAAGACAAAATGAAAACAATGATTTGTCTAACTTCAGCCAACTGGGCTACAGGGGCTCACACCCATTTGCTGCTATTTGAAAAGTTGAATTCTTTCCCCTCTTTCTCCTACTATAGGCAATCCCTGTCCCACCCCACTTCAGAAGAATGTAGCATGAGTAAATGAAAGTATGGTATCTGGGAGGGGTGTCTATTTAAAAAAAATAGAATCTGCATGACTGAATTGCTCCGTGAGAAAACATAGCTTAATGTTTGCAACTTTAGGTTTATTGAAAACACAATTGATTAGTGTGCTTATCACTCAAGTATACATTCTGTGAATTATTTTAAGCAGTTTCAGAAGTGTAAAAAATGTTTTACTCAAAAATGGTTTACTCTGTTTCTGAAAATATTCTGCTTAGTTGCCAAAGCATTTCTTTATTTTCTTTCTGAAGTACATTAAAATCATTTGGTAAGTGCAGTTACCTGCTTCAGGGTCACTCACGTTAGGAGAGGTGGTAATTGCAGCCTCTGGTGGGTTCAACCACCTCCCTTGCCTCTTGCTTCTTTATGTGCCTGAGGGGTATGATTACTTCACTATGAGCTTACAGCCTGATCCATGTTATTGTTCACATAATGCTTTCTCAAACATTTTATACATTTTGAAAAAGGTATACATGTGATGTTGTCTTAAATGGGAAGTAATTCAAAATCTCCATTGAACAATCAAAGAAAGCACACTTGTTTTTTCAGTGTGTCTGTTTCCCCTGGGTATGCCATCTGGTATAGAAGCTAAGAAAATACAGTTTTCTCTTTCTCTTATTAAATGGAAATAAAATATGCCATCATCAGATACTGTCTGCATTACATGCTTTGGCAATTGCATGTTAAAATTGCTCTTTTAAATTGCCTTCTGCTTCTGGGTAACCCGCTATGGCACTGCTTTATGATTAACTGACATTTTAGCAGCATCTCCTTCATAGGAAAGGTCAAGAGTTCAGGGTGTCCAGACTTAATATATTTACACAGTTGGGAAAGCTTCTCTCTACTCTTATATTGAAGTTCAGTGCTCTTGGCAGTTTTCATTGAAACATGTAGATCTATGAAGCAGTGAAAAAGAGCGTGTCTTATTTTAAATGTAAACATTTACTCAAACTGCACTTTCTTTCTCTAAATCCAAAATAGAAGAAAACAGAACAAAACAATACTCAGACATAAAGTAAGAAATTAAATTTTGGCCTTCTGGCTATAGTATCATCAGCAAAATGAAACCATATATTGATTTTTATTGTGGTCTAAGATAGTTATCAGTCACAACTATTCATCATTGAAACTCAGCCTTGCAGTTAAACAAAAAAGGAAATAAAACCTCTGTTAGAATTGGTATGGTTTAACAATGTGAGGATGCCATACTCTTTGATTTCAGTTAAAAGTTGATATCAGTGATCGTTTTAAAATTTTTTGAAATGTATTGATTTCTTATATATGATCTTAATATGGCTTCTTTATTATTTTTGTTTACGAATTTTAAAAGGCAATGCCATTATTATTGAAGTCAGACTGAAGATAAAAAGCCACAAGGAAAGTAATAGAAAATATTTGTTCAATTTTCTTAAAAATCTAAAAGGATAAAATATTAAAAAATTTTTTTTCTGTGAATGAGTAATAACCTGATTTTGTTTTTCAGATTCTGTAGGGAATATTTCAGTTTGAAAGACATTTATCTATTCAGAGAAGCTTTCATTGGCTTTTTTGTTAGTTAACAACACTGGGTTAAGTACTAGGTCTTCAAACCTATACAAGCAGTGCCCCGCACTTAAGTTCCTAGTAGTCACAAGGGACAGCCCTATAAAAAAAAGTAAAATGCAAGGTGAAAAGAGTTTGGAAAAAGGATTTTCCCACTTTTCAAGAAAGTGTTTCAGAGAAGCTGTCACCAGTAAAGGATGGCTTTTAAGCTGGATGTTAAGAATTGACTATAAGTTTTTAAAGCAGAAACAACAGAAAATAGAATAAAAACAAAGGGAGCCACATGTTTCTCCCAGTGGTAAACACTGCAGTTTTGGAGGGGTTCTGAAAATAGATGGGGCATTGGCTGACTCCGGGCTGTGGGAGAATTGAAGCTGTGGGTGGGATGTGGCCGGGGCTAACATAACCCAGGCTGTTTTTCTGTTGCAAACTGTCATTATTGGATTTGCTTTTAGAAAGATCACCTCATCTCTGTGGAAGAGGAGCTAGAATTAAGGAAAAACTGGGAGTAGAAACATCAAGAAAGCATACATGTAATCTTATTTATGCTGGCTATAGTCAGCTCTAGGGACTTCCCAGTGACTCAGATGCTAAAGAATCTGCCTACAATGTGGGAGACCCAGGTTGGATGCCTGAGTTGGGAAGATCCCCTGGAGAAGAGAATGGCAACCCACTCTAGTATCCTTGCCTGGAGAATTCTGTGGACAGACGAGTCTGGTGGGTACAGTCCATGGGCTTGCAGAGAGTCAGACACAACTAAACATCTGGCACATATAATCTGCTCTATAGCGTGTTTCTCATTTTAGATCAGAAATACAAAATCTATAAATTCCTACAAAATATTGTCATTTTTGTTTACGAATTTTAAAAGGCAATGCCATTATTATTGAAGTCAGACTGAAGATAAAAAGCCACAAGGAAAGTAATAGAAAATATTTGTTCAATTTTCTTAAAAATCTAAAAGGATAAAATATTAAAAAATTTTTTTTCTGTGAATGAGTAATAACCTGATTTTGTTTTTCAGATTCTGTAGGGAATATTTCAGTTTGAAAGACATTTATCTATTCAGAGAAGCTTTCATTGGCTTTTTTGTTAGTTAACAACACTGGGTTAAGTACTAGGTCTTCAAACCTATACAAGCAGTGCCCCGCACTTAAGTTCCTAGTAGTCACAAGGGACAGCCCTATAAAAAAAAGTAAAATGCAAGGTGAAAAGAGTTTGGAAAAAGGATTTTCCCACTTTTCAAGAAAGTGTTTCAGAGAAGCTGTCACCAGTAAAGGATGGCTTTTAAGCTGGATGTTAAGAATTGACTATAAGTTTTTAAAGCAGAAACAACAGAAAATAGAATAAAAACAAAGGGAGCCACATGTTTCTCCCAGTGGTAAACACTGCAGTTTTGGAGGGGTTCTGAAAATAGATGGGGCATTGGCTGACTCCGGGCTGTGGGAGAATTGAAGCTGTGGGTGGGATGTGGCCGGGGCTAACATAACCCAGGCTGTTTTTCTGTTGCAAACTGTCATTATTGGATTTGCTTTTAGAAAGATCACCTCATCTCTGTGGAAGAGGAGCTAGAATTAAGGAAAAACTGGGAGTAGAAACATCAAGAAAGCATACATGTAATCTTATTTATGCTGGCTATAGTCAGCTCTAGGGACTTCCCAGTGACTCAGATGCTAAAGAATCTGCCTACAATGTGGGAGACCCAGGTTGGATGCCTGAGTTGGGAAGATCCCCTGGAGAAGAGAATGGCAACCCACTCTAGTATCCTTGCCTGGAGAATTCTGTGGACAGACGAGTCTGGTGGGTACAGTCCATGGGCTTGCAGAGAGTCAGACACAACTAAACATCTGGCACATATAATCTGCTCTATAGCGTGTTTCTCATTTTAGATCAGAAATACAAAATCTATAAATTCCTACAAAATATTGTCATTTTTTGGCCTCTTTTATTGGTTTTTTATCTATTTATTTTCATCAATCTTTATTCTTTGGCATGTGTGGGCCTCCCATTGCAGTGGCCTCTCTTAGTGCAGAACACCCGCTCTGGGCTCATGCACCCCAGAGTGCTGGCTGGTAATTGGACACACCAGTCCAGCCACTCCGTGGCATGTGGGATCTTTCCTGGCCAGGGATCAAACCAGTGGCCCTTGCACTGTAAGGTCAATTCTCTACCCACTGGGCCACCAGGGAAGCCCCCAAAATATTGTCATTTCTAATAATCAAGTAAGTTCCTTTCATTAAAGAGATTTTAAAGACATTTTGTATATGATCTAACTTAATTGTTTCATTTACTTATCAAGTATGTGGGTCAGCCAGTATACTGATATGAACATAATATCTATGGTGTAACACATTATTTTAGAGGAGAAAATCATGAAAATCATGATTTGAGAGAAATTCAAGAGCTATTGTGTGTTTGATGTTTTCGATTTATTCATTTCACAGATTTTTGAGGTCAGAGTTGCATACATAGTTACACTGAAGACTATGAAAGATAACAGCATAGTAAGACACCATTCCTACTCTTCACTAACTGCCTGTCTTATGTTAGAACCATAATGACAATAAAAAATAATAACTGATATAATAAAAATGCAAAGCAGTGTGGAACTCTAGAGATGAGTGGATTAAAGAAATTAATCCAAAACAATCTTTCTCAAGCAGTATGTTTGAAAACAATATCATTCTTTTCTAAACACAGTTGGATTAACACTTCTGTCGGGCTTATCCCTGATTCCTTACCTGTTTAATAATGTATAGAACCACGTGAGGCCAGTAGTCACCATACGAACAATTTGCCTTCTCTTTTTCCTTTTCTAGTGACACATAGGGAACTGTATGCACAGAGGGAGGCGTTAAATGGAAAGTATAATTCACATCCTAATTTAAAATATCAAAGTAATTTGTGTGGTTGCTTTTGAGTTTTCTGAGGCTCGGATTATGGAATGTTAGTCTAAATTTCAAAGGAGAGAGATTAATTGATAATCAACTTCTGTTAACTCTGCTAATGGTCCATAGTGCTAGGAACCCCCAGCCTAAGAATCCTGAAAGTTGAACAGATAGGAAATCCTGTTTCCCACTGCCATTCTTGTCTTTTTACCTCAGGCATGGGATGTAGAGTTCACTATACATATAATTCACAACACATTTTCTTCCAGCTGCATCGTTAAATAAAGTTGGGTTGCTTTCAACTTGAAATGGTCTTCTTTTGACTTACTTGCTTGCTGGAACGCACATGGTAACCAGTAAAAATGATCTTTTTTTAATTTATCCACAGTACTTCACTACATATTGAACCTGTAAACAGTATCATTAAGTACTCTTGTTATTGACCTCATTTGTTTTTATTGAATTTTACATATGCAGTAAAGATGACAGGTAGAAATGATCTGAATAACAGCATCATTTTCACTAAATATACTGGATATTCCCTCTGGTCCTAGGTCTGTTAGTTAATAATAGGAACTAGAAATAGAAATTTTAAAAGTATATTAATAATGTCTTAAGTGATAATAAGAATATCTGAAGAAGAAACTGATGCATGTAGAATTAAGAAGTTATGGGTCGGGCTTCCCTGATGGTCCAGTGGGTAAGGACACTGCCTTGCCATGCAAGGGGCGCTGGTTAGATCCCTGGCCTGGGAAGATCCTACGTGCCGCGGAGCGGCTGGACCGATGTGTCCAATTACCCAGTCGGAGTTCTGGAGCGCATGCGCCCAGAGCCGGCGCTCTGCGACAGCAGAGGCCACCGTGATGGGAGGCCCACACGGGCCGAAGAACAAAGACAGATGAAAATAGAGAAATGAAAGACCAATAGAAGTGGCCCGTCCGCTCCCCTCCCTCCCCACCCCACCCACCAAAATAAATAAATAAAATAAATCTTTAGGAAAAAAAAAAGCTACGGGTCAGATTGATCAGCAGTGGTCCATTTTGGTTACACTGGTGTTTAGACTTATCCTTGATTTTATTCTGTCTTTACCTTGATTTTCTTTCTCTATCTTCAGTTACCACTGTCTATTTACTTCCTCTTTTGAATTATAATTTATTTATTTGCTTTGGAATAAAAATCAAAATTTTTAAAATCAGGATTTGGGAATAAGAATTGCAGTCACATTTTTCTTGGGCAATGTTTGGTGGGGAGGAGTACAGCTTATTGTTTCGGGGGTTCATTTAGAACCATTCTAGTTATAATAAGTGTATTTTGAGGAGTGTCACTCATTCTGTATGTTATTTCAAATGGAAAAAAATTGCCTCATAAAGATGTATCTCATTATTGTCTTAATTTAACTTTACTCTTAAAAAGATCTGAGATGGGCTCATCATCTTAGAACTTTACTTTTTCATCCTCACTGTCTTCCTATAAGATAAGGCAACGCCATGGTAACCAGTAAAAATGATCTTTTTTTAATTTATCCACAGTACTTCACTACATATTGAACCTGTAAACAGTATCATTAAGTACTCTTGTTATTGACCTCATTTGTTTTTATTGAATTTTACATATGCAGTAAAGATGACAGGTAGAAATGATCTGAATAACAGCATCATTTTCACTAAATATACTGGATATTCCCTCTGGTCCTAGGTCTGTTAGTTAATAATAGGAACTAGAAATAGAAATTTTAAAAGTATATTAATAATGTCTTAAGTGATAATAAGAATATCTGAAGAAGAAACTGATGCATGTAGAATTAAGAAGTTATGGGTCGGGCTTCCCTGATGGTCCAGTGGGTAAGGACACTGCCTTGCCATGCAAGGGGCGCTGGTTAGATCCCTGGCCTGGGAAGATCCTACGTGCCGCGGAGCGGCTGGACCGATGTGTCCAATTACCCAGTCGGAGTTCTGGAGCGCATGCGCCCAGAGCCGGCGCTCTGCGACAGCAGAGGCCACCGTGATGGGAGGCCCACACGGGCCGAAGAACAAAGAGGGATGAAAATTGAGAAATCAAAGACCAATAGAAGTGGCCCACCTGCTCCCCTCCCTCCCCACCCCACCCCCACCAAAATAAATAAATAAAATAAATCTTTAGGAAAAAAAAAAGCTACGGGTCAGATTGATCAGCAGTGGTCCATTTTGGTTACACTGGTGTTTAGACTTATCCTTGATTTTATTCTGTCTTTACCTTGATTTTCTTTCTCTATCTTCAGTTACCACTGTCTATTTACTTCCTCTTTTGAATTATAATTTATTTATTTGCTTTGGAATAAAAATCAAAATTTTTAAAATCAGGATTTGGGAATAAGAATTGCAGTCACATTTTTCTTGGGCAATGTTTGGTGGGGAGGAGTACAGCTTATTGTTTCGGGGGTTCATTTAGAACCATTCTAGTTATAATAAGTGTATTTTGAGGAGTGTCACTCATTCTGTATGTTATTTCAAATGGAAAAAAATTGCCTCATAAAGATGTATCTCATTATTGTCTTAATTTAACTTTACTCTTAAAAAGATCTGAGATGGGCTCATCATCTTAGAACTTTACTTTTTCATCCTCACTGTCTTCCTATAAGATAAGGCCTTGTAGCTCCAGAATGACTTTTCCATCCTTTCCCCTTTCCACCAACCTATGTATAAACTACAGGTTTCCCCAGTGGCTTAGAAGTAAAGAATCCACCCGTAGTGGATAAGACTCTGGAGACATAGGTTCAATCCCTGGGTTAGAAAGATCCCCTGGAGAAGGAAATAGCAACCCACTCCAATATTCTTGCCTAGAGAATCCCACGGACAGAGGAGCGTGGTGGGCCACAGGCTTACAAAGAGTTGGACAGACTGAAGTTACTGAGCACACATGCACGGACATAGATAAACTACAGAGGAGAAAAAAATAAGCATAGTCAAAGGAAAGATAGTGAGTTCTAGTCTCAAGTATTGTAAGTAATATCATACTTTGTAAGCCCAATAAAAATTGAACTTCAAAAGACAGAAATTCAAGTCTTTAATGTCACCCTAAGCAAGATATGTGCAAATTCAGCTGTCACTACATATGATATGGCCTAGAAATCATTGAGTGATGTCCATTTTAAGTGTCTCAGCCAAATAATATAAGTCAGGATTAAAATAGCTCATCTTTTGTTCTCTGGCTTTGTTACTTTTCCCTATGTCTATATAGTCCATGATTAAAGAATAGTAACCAATCAAAAAAGTTTATTTTTACCTGTTACTTTATTTTTAAACAGGTACTGTTAAAATATAGGAATATCATGTTTTTGTACTACTGTTACATGTGAATCTATAATAATTTATTGTCAAAAAGCATACCTTAGTTTTAACATATTACACACACACATACACACATGTATATGTTTGTGTATATATATATATAAAAGGGGAGGCTAATTTATATATATATGTATGTATGTATATGTATATACATATATATGTATATATACATACATATATGTGTATATATATATACAAACATATATATCTGTATATATATATTATATATATATAAATTAGCCTCCCCTTTTAACGGTAATTATGAAGGAAATGAAATAACTAGTAGGTCAATTATTAAGTATTTCTTAATAGCACCATATATATAAGATGCTTGCTGAAAATTTAGGTAAGATTTATTGGAAGTCATAATACATTGCTCTGTTAGACTTTTTTCTTCTCTAAGATGTATCGTACAAGTAAATATAGGAATGGATATCTAGTTTTGAAATACATGAATGTCAGTAACTTTTGAAGTTGTTTATATGCTTCATGAATTTTTAACTCTTTTCATTTTGGGCTTAGAAGTAAAGAATCCACCCGTAGTGGATAAGACTCTGGAGACATAGGTTCAATCCCTGGGTTAGAAAGATCCCCTGGAGAAGGAAATAGCAACCCACTCCAATATTCTTGCCTAGAGAATCCCACGGACAGAGGAGCGTGGTGGGCCACAGGCTTACAAAGAGTTGGACAGACTGAAGTTACTGAGCACACATGCACGGACATAGATAAACTACAGAGGAGAAAAAAATAAGCATAGTCAAAGGAAAGATAGTGAGTTCTAGTCTCAAGTATTGTAAGTAATATCATACTTTGTAAGCCCAATAAAAATTGAACTTCAAAAGACAGAAATTCAAGTCTTTAATGTCACCCTAAGCAAGATATGTGCAAATTCAGCTGTCACTACATATGATATGGCCTAGAAATCATTGAGTGATGTCCATTTTAAGTGTCTCAGCCAAATAATATAAGTCAGGATTAAAATAGCTCATCTTTTGTTCTCTGGCTTTGTTACTTTTCCCTATGTCTATATAGTCCATGATTAAAGAATAGTAACCAATCAAAAAAGTTTATTTTTACCTGTTACTTTATTTTTAAACAGGTACTGTTAAAATATAGGAATATCATGTTTTTGTACTACTGTTACATGTGAATCTATAATAATTTATTGTCAAAAAGCATACCTTAGTTTTAACATATTACACACACACATACACACATGTATATGTTTGTGTATATATATATATAAAAGGGGAGGCTAATTTATATATATGTATGTATGTATATGTATATACATATATATGTATGTATATATACATACATATATGTGTATATATATATACAAACATATATATATGTATATATATATGTATATATATATATAAATTAGCCTCCCCTTTTAACGGTAATTATGAAGGAAATGAAATAACTAGTAGGTCAATTATTAAGTATTTCTTAATAGCACCATATATATAAGATGCTTGCTGAAAATTTAGGTAAGATTTATTGGAAGTCATAATACATTGCTCTGTTAGACTTTTTTCTTCTCTAAGATGTATCGTACAAGTAAATATAGGAATGGATATCTAGTTTTGAAATACATGAATGTCAGTAACTTTTGAAGTTGTTTATATGCTTCATGAATTTTTAACTCTTTTCATTTGCCATCCAGTAAATTATAACACTGAAAGAAGTTTAAGAATATATTTTTGAGGTTTAATTTCTCCAATACTAAACAATATAATCTTAAGCTGATATTCATTTTATCACCCTTATATATGGCATTTTAAAGTGTTTGGGGAAAACTTAATGTAACTTCAAAACAAATTGGCATATTGATGAATATGTGAATTTTGGACAGATATATTGGAGCACTCTCTAGTAGTTTAAGAACTTCAGTATGAAGCTAGCAATAGCTGTTCTCTCACCATGCATTATCAAGAAACAACAGTGCTGTAGACCATGACCTTTTTTTTTTTTAAACACAAATTTATATTTATCAAGTTATTAGCATAGACTCTCTGATGGGTTGGTCCAGCAATTTTGTTTTCCTTAATTTAGTCATTAAATTTTGAACTCCTACCAGCATTGTGGAAGAGCCGGTCATAAAGGCATGGAATAATGGCAATGATTCTTATTTATCTTATTTTTAAAAGTAAAATTAACAGGTAACTTAGCTATCTTTTTAGAACAATTGGCAGTGTGGAAACTGATTCATCATTCTGTGTAATTTTACTTAAATAAAATTCTTCCCCTTTATGTTTATGTTACATAACGTACATCAGTAGAATACAGCACTCTGCTTATTTTTGAAATGAACAGGGGGAATTTTTCCTCTGAATCCTCCTTCCATTTGGCTTAGGGAACCCTTTAATTTCTGCTTCCTTTTTATTTCTGATCTTACTGTCCACTAATGGAAAAATTCATTTTGTAAGGCTAAGCTCCATCAATGAGCTACTTACTTTTTATAGAAGGTCAACTGATTGAATTGAAATAAATTAATACTTGATTTTCTCAGCTTAAACGAACCAGCTTAGGTTTTCTTTTAACATTTTTGCAGTCCATTTCAATAATTTGGATACCACCTTTAAAAATTATATAACTGAGGAATGCTAAAAAGCAGAATTATTGTTTCAGAGTTCCCTATTGTGTTTCTCTATTCTCTCCCCTGTGAATTCTGCATCACAGGTATGTGTGTATACAATGCATGCATCTGCCTTCTAACACAACCAGCTTTGCTCCGCTTAGAACGAGAAAGTGTGACATGGGGACACTCACTATGCCTAAGCTTAGGGCTTTCTTTTGGAGCTTCTTTAATGAAGCCCCAGATTTTAAAGTGTTTGGGGAAAACTTAATGTAACTTCAAAACAAATTGGCATATTGATGAATATGTGAATTTTGGACAGATATATTGGAGCACTCTCTAGTAGTTTAAGAACTTCAGTATGAAGCTAGCAATAGCTGTTCTCTCACCATGCATTATCAAGAAACAACAGTGCTGTAGACCATGACCTTTTTTTTTTTTAAACACAAATTTATATTTATCAAGTTATTAGCATAGACTCTCTGATGGGTTGGTCCAGCAATTTTGTTTTCCTTAATTTAGTCATTAAATTTTGAACTCCTACCAGCATTGTGGAAGAGCCGGTCATAAAGGCATGGAATAATGGCAATGATTCTTATTTATCTTATTTTTAAAAGTAAAATTAACAGGTAACTTAGCTATCTTTTTAGAACAATTGGCAGTGTGGAAACTGATTCATCATTCTGTGTAATTTTACTTAAATAAAATTCTTCCCCTTTATGTTTATGTTACATAACGTACATCAGTAGAATACAGCACTCTGCTTATTTTTGAAATGAACAGGGAGAATTTTTCCTCTGAATCCTCCTTCCATTTGGCTTAGGGAACCCTTTAATTTCTGCTTCCTTTTTATTTCTGATCTTACTGTCCACTAATGGAAAAATTCATTTTGTAAGGCTAAGCTCCATCAATGAGCTACTTACTTTTTATAGAAGGTCAACTGATTGAATTGAAATAAATTAATACTTGATTTTCTCAGCTTAAACGAACCAGCTTAGGTTTTCTTTTAACATTTTTGCAGTCCATTTCAATAATTTGGATACCACCTTTAAAAATTATATAACTGAGGAATGCTAAAAAGCAGAATTATTGTTTCAGAGTTCCCTATTGTGTTTCTCTATTCTCTCCCCTGTGAATTCTGCATCACAGGTATGTGTGTATACAATGCATGCATCTGCCTTCTAACACAACCAGCTTTGCTCCGCTTAGAACGAGAAAGTGTGACATGGGGACACTCACTATGCCTAAGCTTAGGGCTTTCTTTTGGAGCTTCTTTAATGAAGCCCCAGATTTTGTAAAGACTTCATTAGAATCCTTCCACTCAGATAGTCTTTATAAATTATATGTAACAAAGCAGTCCACTAAATTTCACAAATAGAATTTTCTTTTAAAAACACTTTTTCTTATTTATTTTTATTAAAGTATAGTTAATTTATGATGTTATTAACTCTTACTGTACACCAAAGTGTTTCAGTTATACATTATATATAGATTCATTTTTGAATATTCTTTCCCATTATGGTTTATTATAAGAATTTTTTAATTTGAAGACTGATAATTGCTTTACAATGTTGTGTTAGTTTCTGCTGTACAACAGCACGAATCAACTATAAATATGCATATATCCCCTCCTGGTTAAGCCTCCCACTACAAGTTTCTATACATTATTGTCATTTTTGTCATTGCAGTATTACTCTTCTCTACACTCATGCTTTTTTTTTTTTAGGGTGTATGTAAGTGTAAGATATGTACAATTTTGCCTTCTCTTTAATTTACTTCTCAGGATATTAAGTCATTTCCTTGTTTCTACAGGGCATTCTAACCATCATCTTTAATGACTGCTTAATATTCTATTGGGTTTATGTCCTAGAATATGTTTAACCACTGTATTACTGAACGAAAGCTTAGGCGAACTCCAGTGACTGACTGTTGGGAATGTTGCAATAAGGATTATGCATTTGCTTTTTTCTATATGACTGAGAGGTTCTTGATACATATTCTTCAGTTTCTCTGTAAATACTGTGTTCGTGCACTTTACTGGACTAGTAAGAACATGCATGTGGTTTTAGCACAAGAAAGTACTTTATAATTAATCGAGTCTGTGACCCCCATTTATCACTGTTCTGTGCGCCTGCCCTCAGTGAGGTGATATGATCAATATTTTACTATTATTTGATGAGAAAATCAAGACTTGTCACTCAGATTGCATTTCTTATCTTCTTTTATTGAGTATTTCTTACAGGCTAGACACTGCCTGAAGTGCTGGTCATTCTAAAACAAAGATTCTTCCCCATAGCCACTCAAAATCAGGGGTATCATGATCATAGTCATACCTATGTGTTGAGTACTTTCTGTGCACTAGGCAACAGTGTAAACACTTAGGTTCAAATCCAGGCTGCCATGAGTGCATCTCTTTGCTGAGCTGCCTAAAGAGATTAGCCTGTAAGCATGTAGGTAAATAACTAGACAGTAAGTGGCATGAAATGTGCTTTTGGTTCTGTGGACGTACAAAGGACCCTAAAATTCTAAGAGCAGAATTTTATGAAGTGCAGAGCATGAGAATTAGCAAGTATGAGTTGAAGTTTGTGAGTCAATAAAATCTAGACTGAAAGCTGGCTCTTATATTTACTAAGGGGAAGGATTAGTCTCTCTAATGTTTCATATTGTCATCTGTGAAATAAAGATCTATAATTGTACTTGCTCAACTTGCCCTTTGTGAGATAGTTAAGTGTTAACACTGAAAAATGATTGTGAAATTTTCGGAAAGTTTGCCAGTGGTTTTAAAGTATTACTAAAAAATATTTCACGCAAACTTTTACAGTTGTATCAATTATACTTTAAATAAAAAGTAACACGTGCCCACAGCTTCATAATTATTTTAATATATTGAATTATTATGTATGGTCATGAGGCTCTTTACATGTGTTTTATCTGTATGTTGGAGATACAGTGACACTAGTGCTCGTCTGCTCTAGCTCTGACTTGAGAAACTTACAACTGTAGTGGGCATATTAGGGCAAGGAGGCTGGCAGGGCTTTTCCCCTCACCACCTCCTCTGCTTTTTGGAGAGTGAAGACCATGTTGAAAGTGTTAGACATTGCTCAGCACACCACTAGTGATAATGCATGCAAAATGATTACTTAGCACAGTTGCAGCAGCCAACAGTAAAATACTTTTCTTTCCTACATAACAAGCCATTTCTAAGGAATAAACTCTTTCAGAAGAAGAAAAAAAAAAACCTTTCTCTGATATTTAAAACAATTATAAACATGCAGATTATCTGAAAGAATTCTGAACTGAATACCCATATATCCACCAGTAGAATTTTCCTTTTGTTGTGTTTGCTCTTCCCCACATCTATCCATCTTCCAAGCTTTTCTTTGCTGGTCAGTCCATCTTAACCTTTTAACATTATTTTTTAATATATTAAAATATTTTGCTCAAGGGAAAAATTTGTTTTTTGTATTTTGATGTTTTTTTCAATTTTGGCCTCTTTTATTGGTCTTTCGTTTATTTACTTTCATCCATCTTTGTTCTTTGGCCTGTATGGGCCTCCCATTACTGTGGCCTCTCTCGTCGCAGAGCACTAGCTCTGGGCACATGCTGTCCAGAGTGCTGGCTCATAATTGGACTTACCAGTCCAGCCGTTTCCTGTCATGTGGAACTTCCCAGGGCAGGGCTCAAACCAGTGCCCGTTGCACTGCAAGGTGGACTCTCTACTCACTTGACCAGCAGGGAAACCCCTCAAGGGAATGATTTTCAAAATTAGTTAGTTTGAATGTTTTTCTTAAAATGTTTAGAATCGTTTCACTTTTAGAAAGATTTCTCTAGTGGTAGTTTGGGGAAAGAATTGAAAGGAGATTTCAGGAGATTTAGAGGTTTCTGATATCAGAAATAAAATTGATCAGTGCTTGAACTGAAGCTGTAGAGATAAAGGTTCCAGTACTGAGGCAGAGTTGAAAGAGATTGAGAGGTGCAATCAGAATTTTGAGACGAATCAGAAAGAATTTTCACTTGGAAAATTAAGGTGAAGTGACAAATTTTAAGATAAAACAGTGGCAAAGTGTTAGAAGAGAGGTTGCTATGTATAGTTGCAGAAATGAGATATTGGGTACACAGTTATTCATTGATCTACAGTTCACTAGAGAAGATAAAAAGGATGTACAGATTTGTACATAGTCACTCATTCATGACTTTGGAGTCATGGGTATGCTTTCCTTGAATTAAAAACTTAAATGTTGTTCAGCCACATTTTAAAAATCATACTTTTTTTTCTGTAGATTTGAATTACACTGGGTACATTAGTATATTTTTGTGTGAACTATTTAGATTACTGGAAATGTTAAATGATTTTATGTAGAACCAATTAAAAATATACAGTGTCTATTGTTATTTATAATTGCATTAAACTTGATTAGTATATACTTTAAAAAGACGGATTAGTCTGTCAAATTGTTAAATCTATAGGTGCTATTTAGGTATTCCCCATAATGGGTAGCTTAGAGCATTATGCTAAAGGCAGAAGCAAAACATGGGTTAGTATTGGGTTTTGCCAGCTGATCCTAGGTGAACTCGCCCCCTCACCCCCTGTTGAGTGGACTTCTGTCTTCTTTGTCACTTGTTCTCTGACATCCTTTGATACTTCCTCTCAAAGATTCATGGTGCTCTTTCGCAGAATGCATGCCCTTCAGGTATCCCCAAACCTTGACAGGAGAGGGTCATGAATATATGTGGAGGGACGAGTTGCAAAGATGGTGTGGTCATTCTTTGGGCTGCTAGTATGGACAAACAGTTGTGTTTGCACTGAAGTTCTAATAGAACTGTAAGTTATAACAAGTTATGTTTTTTTAATTTTGTATCAAATTGTACACTTGAGTGCTTTGAAAATTAACTAAAATAATTGTTCTGATTCTTTAAACACTTGAATCAGAAGCCTCTGTAGGACAAATTTAAATACCTAGACTTTTCAGAGATTTTCACCAGAGCAGATAAAATTAAGTACCTATTTATTTCAGTGAAGAGCAGAAAGTGTTTCTTTGTCAGATTTTAGTGGAGTGTTCTTATAATCTAAAAAGTAGGTCAGCAAGACTGAGATTGTATTATAAAACAGCAGTACAAGTATCTTCTTAAGGAAATGACTCTACAATTACCTATTATTGAGACAAAAATGGAGACGTTTTAGTGATTTATCCCTTAAACTATTTCTTATTCTTTGAGAATACTACTAATTATATGGGCTAGGTTAATTGGATCTACTTTTTTTTTTTTTTTAGCTGATCACTTTTTCTCTCAAGTGCAATATTTTATAATTGCAATTTTGTAAATAATCAGTAAACCTTTTTAAATCTCTGTTCTAATTTTTATGTAGTTGCATACAATCTCAGTGAAAAGATTTTCAAAACACATTTAAAGTTGGTTAATAATTAATTTATTCTATTCTAAGAAGACAAGTTGGTATCACCTCTACAATGGAATTGACTCAGCGAGAAAGTTTCAAAGGTTGCCGAAATAAAAAATCTTCATGTGGGTAATATTACTATTATTTGAAGTTTAAAATCAAAAAAAAAATATATACTTTAAAAAGACGGATTAGTCTGTCAAATGGTTAAATCTATCGGTGCTATTTAGTTATTCCCCATAATGGGTAGCTTAGAGCATTATGCTAAAGGCAGAAGCAAAACATGGGTTAGTATTGGGTTTTGCCAGCTGATCCTAGGTGAACTCGCCCCCTCACCCCCTGTTGAGTGGACTTCTGTCTTCTTTGTCACTTGTTCTCTGACATCCTTTGATACTTCCTCTCAAAGATTCATGGTGCTCTTTCGCAGAATGCATGCCCTTCAGGTATCCCCAAACCTTGACAGGAGAGGGTCATGAATATATGTGGAGGGACGAGTTGCAAAGATGGTGTGGTCATTCTTTGGGCTGCTAGTATGGACAAACAGTTGTGTTTGCACTGAAGTTCTAATAGAACTGTAAGTTATAACAAGTTATGTTTTTTCAATTTTGTATCAAATTGTACACTTGAGTGCTTTGAAAATTAACTAAAATAATTGTTCTGATTCTTTAAACACTTGAATCAGAAGCCTCTGTAGGACAAATTTAAATACCTAGACTTTTCAGAGATTTTCACCAGAGCAGATAAAATTAAGTACCTATTTATTTCAGTGAAGAGCAGAAAGTGTTTCTTTGTCAGATTTTAGTGGAGTGTTCTTATAATCTAAAAAGTAGGTCAGCAAGACTGAGATTGTATTATAAAACAGCAGTACAAGTATCTTCTTAAGGAAATGACTCTACAATTACCTATTATTGAGACAAAAATGGAGACGTTTTAGTGATTTATCCCTTAAACTATTTCTTATTCTTTGAGAATACTACTAATTATATGGGCTAGGTTAATTGGATCTACTTTTTTTTTTTTTTTAGCTGATCACTTTTTCTCTCAAGTGCAATATTTTATAATTGCAATTTTGTAAATAATCAGTAAACCTTTTTAAATCTCTGTTCTAATTTTTATGTAGTTGCATACAATCTCAGTGAAAAGATTTTCAAAACACATTTAAAGTTGGTTAATAATTAATTTATTCTATTCTAAGAAGACAAGTTGGTATCACCTCTACAATGGAATTGACTCAGCGAGAAAGTTTCAAAGTTGGAAATCTATTAAGCTCCTAGAAATATTTTTGACAGAAACATGTATACATAAATGGGTAACAAAGTGGTAAAGTTAAAATGTGGGTAATATTACTATTATTTGAAGTTTAAAATCAAGAACTGATCTGATGAAGAAATAATTAGGAGTTAGAAATATTCTTTTTCATACTGGATAATAGAGAAATGAACATAGGCCTGCATGAGGCAGCAAAGTGGATCAGAGATGCTCCCATATTACAAACAGCACACAGTATTTTAGTTTTCAAGGAACTTGTAAAGCATTTATTATATTAAGTTTTTTTGCAATGAATAATGGATATGTCTTCAGTTAAAAATATATCCTCAACTCGGACAGGTGATATTTGAGGAGTTTGGAGTGAGAAATGGTTTGGCAGTATAACAAGGCATGTTACCTTGAAAGGAAAGAAAAAGAGATGGACACTTCCCATTACTACCTACTGTTAAGGTGCTCACATTATCCCCTAAACAACCTCATGCTTGTGGCAATAATCATGCCCTGTCATTTCTTGTACTAATATGAAAGTGCATTTCAATCTTTTTGACAAATTCTGTATCACTTCTGGCTTGGCACATTTTCATCACACAAACCCAGCTGATGTATATATAGGTTGTGACACTCTGGCTAAAATGACTTTGGATTAACTGTATTGAGTAAAGTAAAATTTTATTTAAGGTGTCACTTTTTTCTTCCATTTTCCTTTTCTTCTCTCCTCACCTCTGCCTCCCCTCACTCTTGCCCAGAGTTCAAATTCATCTTATTCCTGTTCCTTTGTAAGTGAGATCATCATATCCAGGAAATATCAGAGTGAAACTGGAGGAAACTTTCCATGGATGTTTGTTCAGTCACTAAATCCTATCCAATTCTTTGTAACCCTGTGGACTGTAGCAGCCAAGCTTCTCTGTCCGTCATCTCTTGGAGCTTGCCATTGACTCGGTGATGCCGTCAGTTGATCTTGTCCTCTGTCATCCGCTTCTCCTCTGCTTTCTATTTTCCTAGTATCAGGGTCTTTTCCATTGAGTCTATTCTAAGAAGACAAGTTGGTATCACCTCTACAATGGAATTGACTCAGCGAGAAAGTTTCAAAGTTGGAAATCTATTAAGCTCCTAGAAATATTTTTGACAGAAACATGTATACATAAATGGGTAACAAAGTGGTAAAGTTAAAATGTGGGTAATATTACTATTATTTGAAGTTTAAAATCAAGAACTGATCTGATGAAGAAATAATTAGGAGTTAGAAATATTCTTTTTCATACTGGATAATAGAGAAATGAACATAGGCCTGCATGAGGCAGCAAAGTGGATCAGAGATGCTCCCATATTACAAACAGCACACAGTATTTTAGTTTTCAAGGAACTTGTAAAGCATTTATTATATTAAGTTTTTTTGCAATGAATAATGGATATGTCTTCAGTTAAAAATATATCCTCAACTCGGACAGGTGATATTTGAGGAGTTTGGAGTGAGAAATGGTTTGGCAGTATAACAAGGCATGTTACCTTGAAAGGAAAGAAAAAGAGATGGACACTTCCCATTACTACCTACTGTTAAGGTGCTCACATTATCCCCTAAACAACCTCATGCTTGTGGCAATAATCATGCCCTGTCATTTCTTGTACTAATATGAAAGTGCATTTCAATCTTTTTGACAAATTCTGTATCACTTCTGGCTTGGCACATTTTCATCACACAAACCCAGCTGATGTATATATAGGTTGTGACACTCTGGCTAAAATGACTTTGGATTAACTGTATTGAGTAAAGTAAAATTTTATTTAAGGTGTCACTTTTTTCTTCCATTTTCCTTTTCTTCTCTCCTCACCTCTGCCTCCCCTCACTCTTGCCCAGAGTTCAAATTCATCTTATTCCTGTTCCTTTGTAAGTGAGATCATCATATCCAGGAAATATCAGAGTGAAACTGGAGGAAACTTTCCATGGATGTTTGTTCAGTCACTAAATCCTATCCAATTCTTTGTAACCCTGTGGACTGTAGCAGCCAAGCTTCTCTGTCCGTCATCTCTTGGAGCTTGCCATTGACTCGGTGATGCCGTCAGTTGATCTTGTCCTCTGTCATCCGCTTCTCCTCTGCTTTCTATTTTTCCTAGTATCAGGGTCTTTTCCATTGAGTCATCTCTTCACATCAGGTGGCCAGAGTATTGGAGCTTCAGCTTCAGCATCAGTCCTTCCATTGAATATTCAGGGTTGATTTCCTCCAGGAATGACAGGTTTGATCTTGCAGTTCATGGGACTGTCAAGAGTCTTCTCAAGCATCATAGTTCAAAAACATCAGTTCGGCGCTGAGGCTTTTTTATGGTTCAGCGCTCACACCCACACGTGACTACTGGAAAAGCCATAGCTTTGACTGTATGACCCTGTGCCAGCAAAATGATGTCTCTGCTTTTTAGTACACTGTCTATGTTTCTCATAGCTTTTCTTCCAAGGGACAAGCATCATTTTAATTTCATGACTGCAGTCACTGTCTGCAGTGATTTTGGAGGCCAAGAAAATAAAATCTGTCACTTCTTTTACTTTTTCCCTTCTGTTTGCCATGAAGCAATGGGACTGGATGCCATGATGTTAGTTTTTTGAATGTTGAATAAATGTGTGTATTTTGCTTCTTTATACTTTCTCAGTTGTGTGTGTGTATCCGTGTCCTAATACACAAGTGTGCAAGCTAAGGGATTCACAAAAGTTTTGCTTTTGTACTACAGCTCTATATCTAAAAAGACCTATTGTTTAGCTTCTACAACCTTAGCCTCTTAGAGTCATTCATAGTATTTGAGTTGATGTGACACATGAACAAAAATATCAAAGCATTTTTGCTTTGATTTTATATTACAGGTTTTGTATACCTAAAATGACCTTTGTAATCATGCCTGGTTTGGAAGCAATTGTTTTACTTTTTCTCTTATTTAGTTGCTACATCTATATCTCTCGTGGAGAAAAAATGAAAGGTTTATTACATTATTATTTCAAAAAATGATACATAAATTCTCAGTGTGAACTCCCAAAATGACACTCCTGAAAAAGAGGTCATGTCTCTGGTAACTTAATATAAGATCTGTGTATATTTTAAATAAAGTTACTGAGTTAGCAAATATTAACTTTAGAAAATACAGGCTAAAAGTAATAGTTTTCCTAAACTATTTTAGAAACAAACAAGATTGCAAAAGAATTATCCATGTCTTTAGTTTCCATGTCTTTCTCATTGAAGTAGCCTATGTTGAATAAATGCACAACAAGTAGAAAAATAATTTTATGCATGATTGTATAATTTAGAAATTAATGATCATAGTCTTTTTTCATAGAAGATAGCAATGTAATTAACTTTGGGGGGAAATTTTTACTGTAGCTCTTAATTTAAACTTCTGTGTTTAAGATTTATCTCCTTTGATAGAGTGCTTGCTATTAAACACTATACTAATGTCATCTTTACTGAAAATTAGACCTTTTTTCCTTCCTGTGTACCTATTTCTGTTCCATTTTGCTTTTCTTATAAAGTTGTAATAGTCTTTGTGTTGTGACGAGGTTCAAATCTATGTTTTATTTGTAAGGTTTGAGCATATATTTATTAATTAATATGTTTATGATATTATAATATCAAATATAATATTTATATATTCATTTACTTATATGTATTTGTACATAGAGTACAGTCTGTGTCTCATTATAACAACTGAATTGATTCCAAAGAAGTTTTTTTGTTGTTAGAGTTCTTTGATTAATTTTGAAAATTTGGGTATTTTAATCTGAAGTGGGTAGTTGTTATTGCATGATACTGATAACCTAAGTGAACTTAGTGACACAAAATATAATATCAATGTTGATTTTACAGGATATAAAACATTATTACAAAAGTCTTTATTTTATTATTGTATACTTGCACGTGATTATGTGTTACTTATATCCTTAATTTCAAGGACAATTTGAGATGATTTGCTAGAACATACAAGATTGAACAGGAATTGATAAGTAAATTCTGGGGAAAAAGGACACTAGGGGAACAAACAGGTTTGGAGGGTAACAAGAGTAAACAAACATTCATGTCATAGAATCTGGTGTTACTAGATAGGCCATAGATTTGATTAGTAGTAAAAGTAAGATCTCTTATCAGTTAATAATTATGATATTACTTATTAAAAAGTCCCATGTTTAGCAATCACTTACAGCATTGTAAGATCTGTGTTCAGTATTTAACATATAATTACATTGTTTAATTATGGCAGTGCATTGCAAAGTGCTGTTTGTTAGATTTTACATTTGCCAGAAAGGAATCTCAGAGAAGCTAAGAGTTTTATCCCATGTTACACAGCTATTAAACTAACTGCAATGGGATTTGAATCTGATGACTCCAAGGTCCATAGTCTTGTCCACAGAAGTAATAGTTTTCATCAGATAAAATAAGTTAGTTGCTCAGAAAAATATACCTTATCTTAATTCTGGAGATAAGAAAAAAATCTTTTCTGAAGCTCAGCCTTGATTTAAGGATAAAATGGATCCTGTCTGGAGGATTGTTTGTAATGCATATCGTTCAGGCAGCCTTCTGAGTGTCTCTTTCCTCTTGTTGCTACCAAATTATTTTGTCTTGAGGCTACGAGTAAATTGATTTTCTAAAAACTATGTCTCATATGAACAGTTAATATTAAAGCCACAGGAAAGCTTGCTGGTCAGAATTTTAGTAACTTTTTCCTCATTGCAATCTAGAAAAGATACTCATATATTGGAGAACTAACTTAGAAATTTATCTATCACACAGATTTTTGATAAATAACTAGTGCTATATGAAATAAGTTTAAACCATTTTCTCATAGGTGTTTTGCTTTTCTACCATCTTTTACCTATTGAACTATAATTGTTCTATTTCATAAACTTTTAGAAAGATCACAAATTAGGTTTTAGATTCATTAAGTTTAAGAAATACTTGAATATTCATACTGTACCATGTGACTTTGTAATAAGTTTTATTATTTTATTAAGGTAGAGAGTTTTTTAAATTTTGCTTTAGGTAGAGATATTTTTGAAAGTTTGTCTTAGCAAAGGCAATGCAAAAAAATGTAAGACTCATCTCACTAATAGTTATGAGGCTCAATTATTTTACTTACCATCTTGCGTGTGTATATTTTGCATCTGCTTTGTATTACTCTATGTAGATATTTTAATAATAAGATTTTTACTGCATTTCTATCATAGTTTTAAAGGTTAAAATTAAGTATACAAAGAAGACAAAAACACACAAATGTTATGCTATGCAGAAAAAAACATCGATTTTTAACTTTTGCTGAATTTCGTTGTATGTATCACCTCCTATATGTATATGTGTATGTATGTATGTGTATATAAAGAGGAAAAAGAGACAGGAGAAGGGTTAATGGTTGGTTAAAATAATTTTTAGAATGTATTCCATATACTAGTTCTTAAGAAAAAATATTAAATTTTTTATAATAAAATAGGAAACTAGGTGAAAGTAAAATAATGACTGACAACTGGCTGAAATTTTCCCATGACAACTGCTTCTTTCCATTCTTTATTTGGCTCTTTTCTCCATATAAGTTTCATTGAATGCAATGCACCAGAAGTTCTGGGTGCTTCTATTTAAAGCAATTCTAAGCACAGGCTTGCAGCCATAGAATTTATAGGATATACATGAAAACCTGTAGAATTGCATCTGTGAGATTTGTATGAGGAGTGTTATGTTTGTTATGTGAAAAAACTAGTCAATGAAGACAAGTATGCTTTAAAGATCACATGAAATAAGAAAATGAATTAAAGTAAATGTTAAGGCATCAGAATTTTTATTCAGTATGATGCTTGAAAAACTAAAGTCAATGAAAAAAAACTTAAAGTCATGCTTGCTGGTCAGAATTTTAATAATTTTTTCCTCATTGCAATCTAAAAAAGATACTCATATATCGGAGAACTAACTTAGAAATTTATCTATCACACAGATTTTTGATAAATAACTAGTGCTATATGAAATAAGTTTAAACCATTTTCTCATAGGTGTTTTGCTTTTCTACCATCTTTTACCTATTGAACTATAATTGTTCTATTTCATAAACTTTTAGAAAGATCACAAATTAGGTTTTAGATTCATTAAGTTTAAGAAATACTTGAATATTCATACTGTACCATGTGACTTTGTAATAAGTTTTATTATTTTATTAAGGTAGAGAGTTTTTTAAATTTTGCTTTAGGTAGAGATATTTTTGAAAGTTTGTCTTAGCAAAGGCAATGCAAAAAAATGTAAGACTCATCTCACTAATAGTTATGAGGCTCAATTATTTTACTTACCATCTTGCGTGTGTATATTTTGCATCTGCTTTGTATTACTCTATGTAGATATTTTAATAATAAGATTTTTACTGCATTTCTATCATAGTTTTAAAGGTTAAAATTAAGTATACAAAGAAGACAAAAACACACAAATGTTATGCTATGCAGAAAAAAACATCGATTTTTAACTTTTGCTGAATTTCGTTGTATGTATCACCTCCTATATGTATATGTGTATGTATGTATGTGTATATAAAGAGGAAAAAGAGACAGGAGAAGGGTTAATGGTTGGTTAAAATAATTTTTAGAATGTATTCCATATACTAGTTCTTAAGAAAAAATATTAAATTTTTTATAATAAAATAGGAAACTAGGTGAAAGTAAAATAATGACTGACAACTGGCTGAAATTTTCCCATGACAACTGCTTCTTTCCATTCTTTATTTGGCTCTTTTCTCCATATAAGTTTCATTGAATGCAATGCACCAGAAGTTCTGGGTGCTTCTATTTAAAGCAATTCTAAGCACAGGCTTGCAGCCATAGAATTTATAGGATATACATGAAAACCTGTAGAATTGCATCTGTGAGATTTGTATGAGGAGTGTTATGTTTGTTATGTGAAAAAACTAGTCAATGAAGACAAGTATGCTTTAAAGATCACATGAAATAAGAAAATGAATTAAAGTAAATGTTAAGGCATCAGAATCATTCTTTTTAGAAGTTCAGTACTGAATGGTAACTTGACTTTTTGCTATAAACATGAAAATCCTGGTTCACTACAACTAGTTAATTAATAACATAACTAGACAATTTATAACATTATTATAACATTGTCATTGTACTTTGTGCTGCTATGTAACATCTGTATTCCATTTTTTAGTCATAACTCTTACTGTTCTTTCACACTACTCCCACATCTAAGTGCTTATAAGTCATTTTATCATGATTTATCTACTTCTCTGTTTTTCATCTGATCTATCCCTTTTGACTGGAATTTTCCCAGTAGATTGTTTTGGAAAATATGGTCTTTTGAGAGTTTTTTAAAATAAGTATTAAATATATAAACCAATATGTCAAATAACATTTTTTCTTAGTTTCTATTAAGTTGTTATAATTATCCATAGAGCTCAGGTGGCTCAATGTTAAAGAACCCACCTGCCAATGCATAAGACACATGAGACATAGGTTCAGTTCCTGGGCTCAGAAGAGTCTCTGGAGGGGGAAATGGCAACCCACTTCAGTATTCTTGCCTGAAAAATTCCATGGACAGAGGAGCCTGGTGGGCTACAGTGCATAGGGTCACAAGGAGTCAGACATGACCAAACAACTGACAAGCCGTGTGTGCCATCCAAGTTTATTAGCTCATGGCTGAAAAACTATTCTGCTCTTTGTCTTGTCATTTACTATGATTCTTCTATAGGTCATCATTTGAATTATTTCCAGGTTCTTTTCAGTTATAAGCAATGCCTAATGAACATTTTTAGTATGTGGCATATTATAGAGTATAGATGTTTTTCTATAGTATATAATTAAAGTTGGAATTGTCATATGATATGTCCATATTCACATTTACAAGAAATTATGAAATTGCCTTCCAGAGTCTTAGATATGTTGATACTTTCACTGTCAATTTGTTAGCGTATCAGTTTCTGTATTTCTTCTCTAGTATTTGATATTGTCAGACTTTAACTTTTGGCAAAAAAAATCCTTTTTTTTTACTATGTTGATTTTACGTTAATGAAAAACTACAATGTTAAATAAAGAAAATGAATTAAAGTAAATGTTAAGGCATCAGAATCATTCTTTTTAGAAGTTCAGTACTGAATGGTAACTTGACTTTTTGCTATAAACATGAAAATCCTGGTTCACTACAACTAGTTAATTAATAACATAACTAGACAATTTATAACATTATTATAACATTGTCATTGTACTTTGTGCTGCTATGTAACATCTGTATTCCATTTTTTAGTCATAACTCTTACTGTTCTTTCACACTACTCCCACATCTAAGTGCTTATAAGTCATTTTATCATGATTTATCTACTTCTCTGTTTTTCATCTGATCTATCCCTTTTGACTGGAATTTTCCCAGTAGATTGTTTTGGAAAATATGGTCTTTTGAGAGTTTTTTAAAATAAGTATTAAATATATAAACCAATATGTCAAATAACATTTTTTCTTAGTTTCTATTAAGTTGTTATAATTATCCATAGAGCTCAGGTGGCTCAATGTTAAAGAACCCACCTGCCAATGCATAAGACACATGAGACATAGGTTCAGTTCCTGGGCTCAGAAGAGTCTCTGGAGGGGGAAATGGCAACCCACTTCAGTATTCTTGCCTGAAAAATTCCATGGACAGAGGAGCCTGGTGGGCTACAGTGCATAGGGTCACAAGGAGTCAGACATGACCAAACAACTGACAAGCCGTGTGTGCCATCCAAGTTTATTAGCTCATGGCTGAAAAACTATTCTGCTCTTTGTCTTGTCATTTACTATGATTCTTCTATAGGTCATCATTTGAATTATTTCCAGGTTCTTTTCAGTTATAAGCAATGCCTAATGAACATTTTTAGTATGTGGCATATTATAGAGTATAGATGTTTTTCTATAGTATATAATTAAAGTTGGAATTGTCATATGATATGTCCATATTCACATTTACAAGAAATTATGAAATTGCCTTCCAGAGTCTTAGATATGTTGATACTTTCACTGTCAATTTGTTAGCGTATCAGTTTCTGTATTTCTTCTCTAGTATTTGATATTGTCAGACTTTAACTTTTGGCAGCCTGAATGTAAAAGTAAAATTTGTTTTTTAATTTATATTTCCGTATTTTATTTAATTGCCTAATTGTCCCAAGCTTGAACTGTTTCCTGCTTGATCACGTGCATTTCCTTCCTAGTGAATCGTGGCAACTTAATTGTCATTCCTTTTGTTTATAGTCCCTTTTTTGAGCTTCAGTTGTTTACACTTAGAACATTTTTATTCTCTGAAGTATTTTTGAAAGTAATAGAAAACACTTGAAAGTTTCCTTGAACTATGTTTTCCTTACACCATGTTTTCCTTGAATGAACTTCATTTTTTATATATCTTGTCTGCCTTTTTACAGATGTTCCTTTTTTCTGGCCTTCCTCCCACCTTCAGTGATTTGCTAAACGTTGTTAGTCTTCTGCCTTCCCCACCTTGATCTGTATTTTATCCTTTTTTAAAGCAGTATTTATTAAATGCACATTAATAACTAGTAATTAATTGGAATGAACTAGTCAGCTAGTTCATTCCAATTAATGATTATAATGCCGAAATTAACTCAAATCTAATTCTGTATTTAATAATATTTTTAGGATAAAGACCCTAAAAGTTTGTATCTGTGGTCTCAAAGCCAACTCATATTATATTTTTTATCACAAGTTAGAGTTGATAGAGAGTTGTAAAATAAGCCAGGCTATCCTGGTCAGCCAATTTCATGTAGTAGCATATAAAAATCCAGTTAAAGTCTAAAGCTGTTAGTAATCCAGTACAACCAGTGGGTAGGTAAGATTTTCTCTTATGGAGAAAGCAGCTAAGAGATAAACAGAGGGTCATAACTTGTAATGACTAAGATTATAGAGTCATGTTTTATTCTAGAACAGATGCCATACTTTTTTCATGTTGAGAGTTACACCTGTGAATTCAGACAGTCATCTTACAGTATAACCTCTATTTCTGATCATCACTAATGCTCCTTTTTAAATGTCTTTATTTACAAATGGATGTCTATACATTGGGCTTCTCAGGTGGCAGTCATGGTAGAGAATACCCCTGCCAAGGCAGGAGACATAAGTGACCTGGGGTTCAGTCCCTGGGTTGAGAAGGTCCCTTGGAGGAGGCCATTGGAACCCACTCCAGTATTCTTGCCTGGAGAATCCCATGGACAGCAGAGACTGTCAGACTCCAGTCCATAGGGCTGCAAAGAGTTGGAGACAGAAGTGACTTAGCACACACATACATCTATATATTTATGTATCACGTGTGCCATATTAGTGATGGCCATTACTGGAAGGTGTATAGAATTGTTTGTGGAGTGTCCTCTAGAAGATACTCATTTAAAATATTGATGAAGGATTTGTGTGTCTGATGAAAGGAAGCTGTAAGGAAAGACGATGGCAATTGGAAAGTATTCCTTTGCAACAGGAGTTCTTAACCTCAGTATTTTTGAATTTGTACATGCAAAAAAAAAATTACTTTTTATCCTCTAATTTCTAATTCTAATTGATTATTTCCTTTACTTGTGAATAAATGCACATTAATAACAAGAAATTAATTGGAATGAACTAGTCAGCTAGTTCATTCCAATTAATGATTATAATGCCGAAATTAACTCAAATCTAATTCTGTATTTAATAATATTTTTAGGATAAAGACCCTAAAAGTTTGTATCTGTGGTCTCAAAGCCAACTCATATTATATTTTTTATCACAAGTTAGAGTTGATAGAGAGTTGTAAAATAAGCCAGGCTATCCTGGTCAGCCAATTTCATGTAGTAGCATATAAAAATCCAGTTAAAGTCTAAAGCTGTTAGTAATCCAGTACAACCAGTGGGTAGGTAAGATTTTCTCTTATGGAGAAAGCAGCTAAGAGATAAACAGAGGGTCATAACTTGTAATGACTAAGATTATAGAGTCATGTTTTATTCTAGAACAGATGCCATACTTTTTTCATGTTGAGAGTTACACCTGTGAATTCAGACAGTCATCTTACAGTATAACCTCTATTTCTGATCATCACTAATGCTCCTTTTTAAATGTCTTTATTTACAAATGGATGTCTATACATTGGGCTTCTCAGGTGGCAGTCATGGTAGAGAATCCCCCTGCCAAGGCAGGAGACATAAGTGACCTGGGGTTCAGTCCCTGGGTTGAGAAGGTCCCTTGGAGGAGGCCATTGGAACCCACTCCAGTATTCTTGCCTGGAGAATCCCATGGACAGCAGAGACTGTCAGACTCCAGTCCATAGGGCTGCAAAGAGTTGGAGACAGAAGTGACTTAGCACACACATACATCTATATATTTATGTATCACGTGTGCCATATTAGTGATGGCCATTACTGGAAGGTGTATAGAATTGTTTGTGGAGTGTCCTCTAGAAGATACTCATTTAAAATATTGATGAAGGATTTGTGTGTCTGATGAAAGGAAGCTGTAAGGAAAGACGATGGCAATTGGAAAGTATTCCTTTGCAACAGGAGTTCTTAACCTCAGTATTTTTGAATTTGTACATGCAAAAAAAAAATTACTTTTTATCCTCTAATTTCTAATTCTAATTGATTATTTCCTTTACTTGTGAATAAATGCCACAGCCTGAGATAGTACTAGTAACAGATGATTTTGTTTGTAACAAAGATCACAGATATTTTTATATCATGTTACAGTTGTAGAAAGCTTATCACTTATACTTACTGTTACTTTTTTTTTTTTTTTTTGGCCACTTCTATTGATCTTTCATTTATTTATCTTTGTTCTCTGGCCTGTATGGGCCTCCGATTGCAGTGACCTCTCTCGTCACAGAACACCGGCTCTGGGTGCATGCGCTCCAAAGCTCAGGCTTGGTAGTTGGACACATCGGTCTAGCCACTCCATGGCACGTGGGATCTTCCCAGACCAGGGATCAAACCGGTGTCCCTTGCACTGCAAGGCGGTGTCCTTACCCACTGGACCACCAGGGAAGCCCACCGTTACTTTTAAATTACGGTATTTTATAGACCTGTCTCTATTTACTGTTTTCCTAAATCAATGTATTTATTACTTTATTGCATATTTAAAAGATAGCATGTAGCTGATATTCATTATAATTCATTTCCAATGCAATTCTCTGTAATTTATACATTTATGAACCTTCTTCTCGTAAGAGGACTGGACCTTAGTAGGCTGTCATAGGGAGTCATGGCAGAAAAAAATGTGTAAGAACCTTTGCTATAAGTGATTACCTAACTCAGTTTGCTTTTATCCTCTCTTTCCCACATATGACAGCATCTCTTCTTCTCTGCCATCAAGCATAAAGTTCTAAGGAAAATTGAGAAATATCTACCAAGCTATTTGTCACGTTGTTTTATTTTTATGGAATAAATGTATCCCACATAGTACAGTAAAGATGAATTGGTAACTTATGTCTGTTCCAGCCTAAAGAAACTTAAAACATCACAGTGGAGAAAAAACAGGATGAAAACTGTACTTAAAGTGTTTCTTCTTAGAAAAAAGCAATTTAGTTTTAATAACTGGAGACATAGAAACATCACAGATCCTATTCCTTAGTAGTCTTTGGTTTATAGATAATTCAAATCTATTGTCCTCTAGAAGATACTCATTTAAAATATTGATGAAGGATTTGTGTGTCTGATGAAAGGAAGCTGTAAGGAAAGACTGGCAATTGGAAAGTATTCCTTTGCAACAGGAGTTCTTAACCTCAGTATTTGAATTTGTACATGCAAAAATTACTTTTTATCCTCTAATTTCTAATTCTAATTGATTATTTCCTTTACTTGTGAATAAATGCCACAGCCTGAGATAGTACTAGTAACAGATGATTTTGTTTGTAACAAAGATCACAGATATTTTTATATCATGTTACAGTTGTAGAAAGCTTATCACTTATACTTACTGTTACTTTTTTTTTTTTTTTTTGGCCACTTCTATTGATCTTTCATTTATTTATCTTTGTTCTCTGGCCTGTATGGGCCTCCGATTGCAGTGACCTCTCTCGTCACAGAACACCAGCTCTGGGTGCATGCGCTCCAAAGCTCAGGCTTGGTAGTTGGACACATCGGTCTAGCCACTCCATGGCACGTGGGATCTTCCCAGACCAGGGATCAAACCGGTGTCCCTTGCACTGCAAGGCGGTGTCCTTACCCACTGGACCACCAGGGAAGCCCACCGTTACTTTTAAATTACGGTATTTTATAGACCTGTCTCTATTTACTGTTTTCCTAAATCAATGTATTTATTACTTTATTGCATATTTAAAAGATAGCATGTAGCTGATATTCATTATAATTCATTTCCAATGCAATTCTCTGTAATTTATACATTTATGAACCTTCTTCTCGTAAGAGGACTGGACCTTAGTAGGCTGTCATAGGGAGTCATGGCAGAAAAAAATGTGTAAGAACCTTTGCTATAAGTGATTACCTAACTCAGTTTGCTTTTATCCTCTCTTTCCCACATATGACAGCATCTCTTCTTCTCTGCCATCAAGCATAAAGTTCTAAGGAAAATTGAGAAATATCTACCAAGCTATTTGTCACGTTGTTTTATTTTTATGGAATAAATGTATCCCACATAGTACAGTAAAGATGAATTGGTAACTTATGTCTGTTCCAGCCTAAAGAAACTTAAAACATCACAGTGGAGAAAAAACAGGATGAAAACTGTACTTAAAGTGTTTCTTCTTAGAAAAAAGCAATTTAGTTTTAATAACTGGAGACATAGAAACATCACAGATTCTATTCCTTAGTAGTCTTTGGTTTCATTTTGATGATTTAAAATAATTCTTAGAAGAATTACTGATACGATGATAAGGTATTTTAAAAAATACTTAAAATTATTCTAGTCACATAGAAAAGAACACAGAAAAGCATGTCATTGTTGATGTTCACATTTTTTTTTTCTGAGATTTTGATCACCATCTCTGAGGACACCGTGCAGATCTTGTTAATATTTGCAGCTTTCTGTAATTTGTTTTACTGCTCAATTTCGAACATTAATGGACCTCACTCAGATAGAGTTAACTGGAAAGAAAGACTTTCTTTGACTCATGGAACATATAAAAACGTATTTGGCTCATTTTGGAATTGAAATGCAGCCTTCACCCAGGATTTGACAATCAATTATTTCTAAATATAATTGAATCTATTGCTTTTACCTCAGGCTCTTTCTCTATGTGTAACAAGTTTAAGACAGTTTTCGTGAGTGTATTAGCTGTGCCCACATTCTGGCTTTCCTACCACAGACAGACTTGATAAAAGCTTAAGAAGATCTAGGCCATTATCTTTTCTTCTTTTTTTCATACACAGACTCACAAACACACCAAAGATAAAATGAGTAAAATTAGAAAAAAAAGTTGAGATTCAGTTTGTTGGTAGTTGTATTACATATCACATATTTTTATTCATATACATAAAATCTGTCTTAAATATATTAAATATTAGTTAAAATGCTTGTAAAACATCCAAGTCTTACAATCTTACAGAACAGATAAACATCAAGCCTAATATCTCATTAAAATTTTGTTTACTAACCTTCTTTTACTCTTCCCATAGGGAGCATGGCAGAAAAAATGTTAAGAACCTTTGCTATAAGTGATTACCTAACTCAGTTTGCTTTTATCCTCTCTTTCCCACATATGACAGCATCTCTTCTTCTCTGCCATCAAGCATAAAGTTCTAAGGAAAATTGAGAATACTACCAAGCTATTTGTCACGTTGTTTTATTTTTATGGAATAAATGTATCCCACATAGTACAGTAAAGATGAATTGGTAACTTATGTCTGTTCCAGCCTAAAGAAACTTAAAACATCACAGTGGAGAAAAAACAGGATGAAAACTGTACTTAAAGTGTTTCTTCTTAGAAAAAAGCAATTTAGTTTTAATAACTGGAGACATAGAAACATCACAGATTCTATTCCTTAGTAGTCTTTGGTTTCATTTTGATGATTTAAAATAATTCTTAGAAGAATTACTGATACGATGATAAGGTATTTTAAAAAATACTTAAAATTATTCTAGTCACATAGAAAAGAACACAGAAAAGCATGTCATTGTTGATGTTCACATTTTTTTTTTCTGAGATTTTGATCACCATCTCTGAGGACACCGTGCAGATCTTGTTAATATTTGCAGCTTTCTGTAATTTGTTTTACTGCTCAATTTCGAACATTAATGGACCTCACTCAGATAGAGTTAACTGGAAAGAAAGACTTTCTTTGACTCATGGAACATATAAAAACGTATTTGGCTCATTTTGGAATTGAAATGCAGCCTTCACCCAGGATTTGACAATCAATTATTTCTAAATATAATTGAATCTATTGCTTTTACCTCAGGCTCTTTCTCTATGTGTAACAAGTTTAAGACAGTTTTCGTGAGTGTATTAGCTGTGCCCACATTCTGGCTTTCCTACCACAGACAGACTTGATAAAAGCTTAAGAAGATCTAGGCCATTATCTTTTCTTCTTTTTCTCATACACAGACTCACAAACACACCAAAGATAAAATGAGTAAAATTAGAAAAAAAAGTTGAGATTCAGTTTGTTGGTAGTTGTATTACATATCACATATTTTTATTCATATACATAAAATCTGTCTTAAATATATTAAATATTAGTTAAAATGCTTGTAAAACATCCAAGTCTTACAATCTTACAGAACAGATAAACATCAAGCCTAATATCTCTATTATGTTGTAAATAGAATATTTTCACTTACTGTTTTTTAAATGTCATCCCCATTTCTTTTTTGTATTGCTGATGTTAACCTTGTGAGTTCTAAATTGTCTGGAAGTTAATGGTCTGTTATATGAGTATAATAGTTCTTAGTGAAGGAATATTAGATTATGCAGTTTGAAAAGCAACTTGATCTCTATCTCGTAATCATAAATGATGACATAGTCTTGCTTGAAATTAGGCACATTTTTTTTTTTTCCTACTGATGCTGTACTAGTATAAATGAAGGATTTTTTTTTGTTTGTTTAATCTTGATAAACATTTTTTTTGCCCATCATCACATCCTAGTTCGGGGCGAAAAATAGGAGAATAATACTACCAGAGGGTAGATAGTTCTTTGTGAAAATCAAAATTTGAAAATTATTATATTAAAGTCAGTAAATTTAGAACCATTATGTTCTGTCAGGTCTCATATATGCCCTTGTCAAGCTTTTTGAGAGTTTTATTTTTTTTTTAATTTTATAGGAGTTAAATTTGAATAGAAGCTAATGTAACTGACAAGAGGGAAATAGAAGCAATTGGCTTGCACTAAACAAGTTTGAATGGTTGTTAATGTGAATGACTTTCAGGCAGTGAATGTCAGAGAACAGTAGATTACTTTCTTTACCTCAGGCATTTTAAGCCATCTCCTGTGGTAGATTGTCATAATTTCTCTCCCTCTCTCTTGTATCTAGGAAGCAAAGTAATTGGAGTCTGGTAATTTTGGCCTATGGCTAATGAAGATAAATCATAACAAGCTATGGAATATACACTGACAGTTCACATAGGGCTACTAGAACATGAACTTTCAGTAATGCGTTAATCAAATATTGTTTTCTTCTGATTTATACTCAAGAAAGCCCTGAAACTGTTAATTATGACTGCAATCATCATCTGTTATGTTTGAAAGAATTTTATGCGAAAAGTAAATTGTTTCAAAATGTGGCATGGGCTATGGAACATGGGCTAGAGTCTTGTCCTTTCCATTATATCCATTATATATAGTTTTAAAGTAGCATGTTTAACAGGAACTATTTGGATTGAAAATAACAGAGGTGGAAGAGAATTCAAGACCATCTGGTCTAGCCCCTTTCCTTAAGGCTCATGAATGTATAAATCATCTTGAGCAGATGGAGGTGTAGTCACCTAAAATTTTATAGAAATAGAAGTTTTCAAGCTTCTTTCAATAACTCATTTCTGAATTTGATCACTCTGCTCAGGAACTCTTTTTATCTTGAAACTATTTTCATTTAAAACCATTTTCTAATGTCATTTTCTAGGCTTTTGAAGACTAAATCACCTCAGTGTTTCAAATGGTCAATATAAATTTGTTAAACTATGTACTCATGTTTATCAGTGTTGCATTGATCAATTTCAGTGCATTAGACAGTATACAAAGTATTCATTTACAGTAGTGCATCCCATTCACCAAAGGCTAATAATGTGGTCAAGACACACGTCTAATGAAAACCTGAGCTGTAACTTTAATCCAGAGTTTTCTGATTTAACTCTTTTCCTCCGTGTAAGAACGCATGCACCTTCTCACCGCTTTGAGTTAGATTTCTGTGGGTTTGTGGCTTCTCCGCTTTGTATTGTGTTACTGACTCCTTTCCTTTGTAAATGGCTGGATAATCCATGTTGCTCAACCACTTTCTCATTGTCACCCACTACCCTTAGCGCCATTTCAGAATTTTTTAAATCTCCTGTGAAATTTGAATTCCATGAATATATTGTATCCCTGTGTATATACTGCTCTTAAAAAGTAGCTTTTTTCTCCTTCAAGCACCAATTTTCACTCCGTTGGGGGTACAATTTCTACCCTTAAAAGTGAATGTGGTATATCTCTATTACTCTACACTTTGAGTTATATAAGTGTACAATTCTTTTACCCAACAGTAATGAAATATTTATTTGTTGTATGAGGAATAATAATAAATCAGTAGTAATCCTTGTGTGTGTGTGTTAGTCACTCAGTCGTGTCCAACTCTTTGTGACTCCATGGATTGTAGGCCACCAGTCTCCTCTGTCCATAGAATTCTTCTGGCAAGAATTCTGGAGTGGGTTGCTATTCCCTTCTCTAGGGATCTTACTATCCCAGGGATTGAACCCAGATCTCCTGCATTGCAGGCAGATTCTTTATGGTCTGAGTCACTAGGGGGAAGCCTTTGGTAATCTTTATTCAAATTAAATGATCTTTTCAGTGTTATGAAATAAGAATAATTTAAATAATTATAGAAATAACAGAGCATAAGTGAACCATGATGCTTCTTTAACAATATATAATTTGTGCTCCTGAGGGTGGTGGGAAAAACACCCAGGACATAAGAAACTATTATTTGGCTGCCTTCATCTTTTCTGTAGACCTTATGCCAAATTTTGTGCTTATCTACAGACATCCCATTTTTACTGTAAATCTATATTTTTCTCTGACATCACAAGCTATTGCCATAGAAATGATTGATACCTTATATTTATTTTCCTGTCTTCACAGCAGATTCATAAGGAGACTATCTGGGGCAAAAAATAGACTTTTATTGGCATCAGCAGACTGTTAAAGATTATGTCCATTTTTTTATGTTCATCTTCATTTTCCTTTAATTTCAAGAGTTAGAAATTAGTGCTTTAGATAGTATATAAATTGAGTTTTAACTCTTTTCCTCCGTGTAAGAACGCATGCACCTTCTCACCGCTTTGAGTTAGATTTCTGTGGGTTTGTGGCTTCTCCGCTTTGTATTGTGTTACTGACTCCTTTCCTTTGTAAATGGCTGGATAATCCATGTTGCTCAACCACTTTCTCATTGTCACCCACTACCCTTAGCGCCATTTCAGAATTTTTTAAATCTCCTGTGAAATTTGAATTCCATGAATATATTGTATCCCTGTGTATATACTGCTCTTAAAAAGTAGCTTTTTTCTCCTTCAAGCACCAATTTTCACTCCGTTGGGGGTACAATTTCTACCCTTAAAAGTGAATGTGGTATATCTCTATTACTCTACACTTTGAGTTATATAAGTGTACAATTCTTTTACCCAACAGTAATGAAATATTTATTTGTTGTATGAGGAATAATAATAAATCAGTAGTAATCCTTGTGTGTGTGTGTTAGTCACTCAGTCGTGTCCAACTCTTTGTGACTCCATGGATTGTAGGCCACCAGTCTCCTCTGTCCATAGAATTCTTCTGGCAAGAATTCTGGAGTGGGTTGCTTTTCCCCTTCTCTAGGGATCTTACTATCCCAGGGATTGAACCCAGATCTCCTGCATTGCAGGCAGATTCTTTATGGTCTGAGTCACTAGGGGGAAGCCTTTGGTAATCTTTATTCAAATTAAATGATCTTTTCAGTGTTATGAAATAAGAATAATTTAAATAATTATAGAAATAACAGAGCATAAGTGAACCATGATGCTTCTTTAACAATATATAATTTGTGCTCCTGAGGGTGGTGGGAAAAACACCCAGGACATAAGAAACTATTATTTGGCTGCCTTCATCTTTTCTGTAGACCTTATGCCAAATTTTGTGCTTATCTACAGACATCCCATTTTTACTGTAAATCTATATTTTTCTCTGACATCACAAGCTATTGCCATAGAAATGATTGATACCTTATATTTATTTTCCTGTCTTCACAGCAGATTCATAAGGAGACTATCTGGGGCAAAAAATAGACTTTTATTGGCATCAGCAGACTGTTAAAGATTATGTCCATTTTTTTATGTTCATCTTCATTTTCCTTTAATTTCAAGAGTTAGAAATTAGTGCTTTAGATAGTATATAAATTTAGCTTTACATTCCATGATTCCTTTCAAAAACCATATTGGATTATGATGTTTTATAAAACAAATTTAAATAAGGGAATTCACACTATTTTATACCATAAATATAAAATTAGATCACACCACTGGCTAAGAAAGTGTACTAACTGAACACATCCAGCTTTCTCATATTCTCCAGGAATGTACCAATTAGTAGTGAGTTTCACTGGTAGGTTACTATACTGGCCAAGGAACCAGAACATGACAGAAATTACTTGAGCTTCCAAATGTAGTCTGTAAAAAGTCTCTACTTGCGGACTTTGATCTACTTCATTGGATCAAAAAAGTGAAAAATTGAATCTTGAAAATTTTTCATACCATTTTGGAGGTATACTCTATATGCAGTTATTCATGTAGATGAAACTGACAACCTAGGTTTTAAAATCTCTTCCTTTTATGATAGTATCAATTTATTTTTTTTTATGAAGGATATATTTGTTCGGTACTGAATTTTACAATCCTTCAGCTCTAAGAGATGCATTTCAGTAACGTCTTCTGTCACCTAAAGCTAAGTTTGACCACACTGATGACCCCATCTATGTTCAAAAACTAAAAGGAATGCCATCTAAGAAATTGAGAACTCTACATTTGCCCTTCAAAGTGATTTTCATGTATATTAATCCTGAGAGGTTCACAGGAACTTCAGAAATTATCTTTTCAGTGTTATGAAATAAGAATAATTTAAATAATTATAGAAATAACAGAGCATAAGTGAACCATGATGCTTCTTTAACAATATATAATTTGTGCTCCTGAGGGTGGTGGGAAAACACCCAGGACATAAGAAACTATTATTTGGCTGCCTTCATCTTTTCTGTAGACCTTATGCCAAATTTTGTGCTTATCTACAGACATCCCATTTTTACTGTAAATCTATATTTTTCTCTGACATCACAAGCTATTGCCATAGAAATGATTGATACCTTATATTTATTTTCCTGTCTTCACAGCAGATTCATAAGGAGACTATCTGGGGCAAAAAATAGACTTTTATTGGCATCAGCAGACTGTTAAAGATTATGTCCATTTTTTTATGTTCATCTTCATTTTCCTTTAATTTCAAGAGTTAGAAATTAGTGCTTTAGATAGTATATAAATTTAGCTTTACATTCCATGATTCCTTTCAAAAACCATATTGGATTATGATGTTTTATAAAACAAATTTAAATAAGGGAATTCACACTATTTTATACCATAAATATAAAATTAGATCACACCACTGGCTAAGAAAGTGTACTAACTGAACACATCCAGCTTTCTCATATTCTCCAGGAATGTACCAATTAGTAGTGAGTTTCACTGGTAGGTTACTATACTGGCCAAGGAACCAGAACATGACAGAAATTACTTGAGCTTCCAAATGTAGTCTGTAAAAAGTCTCTACTTGCGGACTTTGATCTACTTCATTGGATCAAAAAAGTGAAAAATTGAATCTTGAAAATTTTTCATACCATTTTGGAGGTATACTCTATATGCAGTTATTCATGTAGATGAAACTGACAACCTAGGTTTTAAAATCTCTTCCTTTTATGATAGTATCAATTTATTTTTTTATGAAGGATATATTTGTTCGGTACTGAATTTTACAATCCTTCAGCTCTAAGAGATGCATTTCAGTAACGTCTTCTGTCACCTAAAGCTAAGTTTGACCACACTGATGACCCCATCTATGTTCAAAAACTAAAAGGAATGCCATCTAAGAAATTGAGAACTCTACATTTGCCCTTCAAAGTGATTTTCATGTATATTAATCCTGAGAGGTTCACAGGAACTTCAGAAATTATCACCTGTGAGGGGAGACTTTTGCCAACTATGACTTTTTCCAGCTATTTATAGAAAGGAAGGATAGTATATAAGTGAATGAAATAGAAGAATTAAACAGTTTTCCAGTTCTAATTGAGTGAAAGAGGGAAGAAAGCTAAAATTAATGAGTATTTGATAAAGATCTCAGAAGAGAGAGGAACCTGAAGTGACCACAGCAAATACGTTTTGAGTTACTTAAAAGTCAGGCATTGTGACTGATTCATGTTGATGAATAGCAGAAACCAGCACAATATTGTAAAGCAATTATGTTCCAGTAAAAAAATTTTAAAAAGGAAAAAAAAGAAAGTCAGGTCTTTGAGAACCTAAATGCTTCATGTGGATTTAGATGAAGAAAAAGAGCGAAATATGAGAAATGAAAACTGGGATGTTTATGTAGACATGTTATTTAACTCCTGGTGATTTATCTTGAAATGTCAGTGTGCTGTGGATAAGGCACTCAGGTTTCCCTCAGTGGCTGTGTCCTTCCACCGTTCACTGTGTTCACATCCCATGGTGAACTCAGCTCCATCAATAAGAACTACAGGGAGAGGACATTGCCTGAAAAGTTTTCATTTTAACATGGATGCTTTAAGATTTATTTACCTTTAAATTTATTTAACACTTTTGGATGAGAGAGAAAATCAGATAGCTAGATGATGGTGGAATGTCTCTGACCATTCAAAAATTGCATAACAATCTAAAAATGAATCATTGAGTTACTGATACAGCTCACCTGGTAAAGAATTTGCCTGTGGTTTAGGAGACCCAAGTTTGATTCCTGGGTCAGAAAGATCCCCTGGAGAAAAGATAGGCTATTCACTCCAGTATCCTTGGGCTTCCCTGGGGGCTCAGATGGTAAAGAATCCACCTGCAATGCAGGAGACCTGGTTTTGAACCCTGGGTTAAAAAGATCCCCTGAATAAAGGAACAGCTACCTATTCTAGTAGAATTGTCTGGAGAATTCCATAGACATAGGAGGCTGAAAGACTACAGTCCATGGGGTCACAAAGAGTTGGACATGACAGAGCAACTTCCAGTTTTCAGTTTCACTGATATTAGAAAAATGTCATACTTTGTAGTACTTTTGTTGTTGTTAAATGTGATTTACTTTGTCTGTTTACTTCACATATGTGCTGTGTGCTCAGTTAGTTGTTTCTGACTCTTTGTAAGTGGGCAGACTGTGTGTATCTATAGAAAGGAAGGATAGTATATAAGTGAATGAAATAGAAGAATTAAACAGTTTTCCAGTTCTAATTGAGTGAAAGAGAAGAAAGCTAAAATTAATGAGTATTTGATAAAGATCTCAGAAGAGAGAGGAACCTGAAGTGACCACAGCAAATACGTTTTGAGTTACTTAAAAGTCAGGCATTGTGACTGATTCATGTTGATGAATAGCAGAAACCAGCACAATATTGTAAAGCAATTATGTTCCAGTAAAAATTTTAAAAAGGAAAAAAAAGAAAGTCAGGTCTTTGAGAACCTAAATGCTTCATGTGGATTTAGATGAAGAAAAAGAGCGAAATATGAGAAATGAAAACTGGGATGTTTATGTAGACATGTTATTTAACTCCTGGTGATTTATCTTGAAATGTCAGTGTGCTGTGGATAAGGCACTCAGGTTTCCCTCAGTGGCTGTGTCCTTCCACCGTTCACTGTGTTCACATCCCATGGTGAACTCAGCTCCATCAATAAGAACTACAGGGAGAGGACATTGCCTGAAAAGTTTTCATTTTAACATGGATGCTTTAAGATTTATTTACCTTTAAATTTATTTAACACTTTTGGATGAGAGAGAAAATCAGATAGCTAGATGATGGTGGAATGTCTCTGACCATTCAAAAATTGCATAACAATCTAAAAATGAATCATTGAGTTACTGATACAGCTCACCTGGTAAAGAATTTGCCTGTGGTTTAGGAGACCCAAGTTTGATTCCTGGGTCAGAAAGATCCCCTGGAGAAAAGATAGGCTATTCACTCCAGTATCCTTGGGCTTCCCTGGGGCTCAGATGGTAAAGAATCCACCTGCAATGCAGGAGACCTGGTTTTGAACCCTGGGTTAAAAAGATCCCCTGAATAAAGGAACAGCTACCTATTCTAGTAGAATTGTCTGGAGAATTCCATAGACATAGGAGGCTGAAAGACTACAGTCCATGGGGTCACAAAGAGTTGGACATGACAGAGCAACTTCCAGTTTTCAGTTTCACTGATATTAGAAAAATGTCATACTTTGTAGTACTTTTGTTGTTGTTAAATGTGATTTACTTTGTCTGTTTACTTCACATATGTGCTGTGTGCTCAGTTAGTTGTTTCTGACTCTTTGTAAGTGGGCAGACTGCAGCCTGCCTTGCTCCTCTGTCCATGGGATTTCCACCAATTAATATAGTAAATATATATCAGAAATGACCATAAAAAACACAATATAATTTATATGTTTTAAGAGGTGACATAATCCTGAGAAGTCTTGAAGTACTTTAAGTTCAAGAAGTAAAGGTGATAGATGATATAGAAAAGAGGCAGTACTGTGCAAGGGGTTTAAGGAGACAGAAAAATCCATAGTCTATGTTCAGACATGAAAGCAGAGTAACTCTCTAGTGAGGACTAGAGCAACATTCTGTGATCAGACACATTAATACTGCTGCAGAAAAGCCAAGGGGGATGATCAGAACTATAAATTGCTTCATCGTAGTTTAGAGTTTGGCTAAATGATTATCGGCCTGCATTGACTTGTGTAAATGCTCACAATATCAGGTTGAAGTATTATCCCCATTTTAAAGGCAAAGAAACTGAAACAAAGAGAATTAGGGGACTTCTTTTCAGTTACAGTTTTTAAAAGAATGAGGATTTAAACCTTGGCAACTTGGCTCCAACAATCCATACTTTAAACCAAGTTGCTGCATTGCTTCTCTGATATACATACATACATATGTGCATGCGTGTGTACTGATGGGGACACTTACACATAAGCAGGGAATTAATCAAAAACCATTTAGAGGGCTTCCCTGGTGGTCCAGTGGGTAAGGACACCGCCTTGCAGTGCAAGGGGCGCCAGTTTGATCCTTGGTCTGAAAAGATCCCATGTGCCACAGAGTGGCTGGACCGATGTGTCCAATTACCGAGCTGGAGCTCTGGAGCAAATGTGCCCAGAGCTGGTGCTCTGTGACAACAGAGGCCACTGCGATGGGAGGCCCACATGGGCCAAAGAACAAAGATGGATGAAAAATAGATGGATGAAAGACGGATAGAAGTGGCCCGCTCGCCCCCTTCCCTCCCTAACCACTGCTCCCCCTGCCAAAAAAAACCATTTAGAGGTAGATCCTGAAAAATCTAATCATTCATGTGATTGTTTTAAGCAATGCTTATATTCTTGTAATCATAACTATTTTGGAGTGCATTTAATTTTTGTTGCTAACGAATATTAACTGAGTCTTTTATTATCTATTTTAATAATTCTTTTGGAAAATTATTGATGTATATATAACCTATATTTAGTTTGTTTTTCTTGAAATTCCACATTTGTTGTTTCAGTTTCAGTTGATAAAGTAATTCCTTAGCTAACTCATTTATTTTTTCAAATATCCAGTTAGTTTTAATTTTGTCTACATTGTGGTCAGAAGCTTAGGTAGTGTAATTTAGGCCTTTTCAGAATTTATTAAACTTTTTCATTAACCGAGTAAATAATGACAGTACATTGATATATGTGCTATAAAATGTAGGCATTCTTTTTTTAAATGTGATAGTTTACTATAATTTATTCTTTTTGTCTGTATTTCATTAAGATCAGTTATGTCACTTATGACTACAGTATTCTTTTAGACATACTAATAATTATCAATAAAAATAAATTTTGATCATTTTCTCCTAATTTTTTTTTTTTTTTTTTAAAACAGTAAAATGTTTATTTTCTTAGAAAACAAAGTGGGCAAGAGGGATTCAAAATGATTGTGATCATACTTTCATCTGCATCTGAGCAAACGGATGTTGCAAGCTCGATCTTGATTAACAGACCCAGGAAAGGAAACCACCTGTCGACACACCATGCCTTCCAGGAGTCATGTCAGGACATGCTTTGAATGGAGAATAGCATCTCTACTTCTTATCAGAGAACCTAGGCTAGCCATAGCAACCATCCCATCTCCAAAGCGCAACACTGCCCGTGAGAAGCAAGGCTCTGGACGGCTTCGGGGGAGGCAGAGAGGAAGGAAAGGGGGGAAGGAGGCGCTTGTCTTAGAAGCAGAACCGGCCTAGAACAGAAGTTGGATGTCTGAGTTCACCACTACCTCGTTTCAAATTTAAAATTTTGGTACCTCAACCTTAAAGTGAGTTCAACAAGTTTTACCTAGCAGCAACAAAAGAAGTTAAAATTGTTTGTTTAGTGCCCCTTTTAACCACTGCTCCCCTGCCAAAAACCATTTAGAGGTAGATCCTGAAAAATCTAATCATTCATGTGATTGTTTTAAGCAATGCTTATATTCTTGTAATCATAACTATTTTGGAGTGCATTTAATTTTTGTTGCTAACGAATATTAACTGAGTCTTTTATTATCTATTTTAATAATTCTTTTGGAAAATTATTGATGTATATATAACCTATATTTAGTTTGTTTTTCTTGAAATTCCACATTTGTTGTTTCAGTTTCAGTTGATAAAGTAATTCCTTAGCTAACTCATTTATTTTTTCAAATATCCAGTTAGTTTTAATTTTGTCTACATTGTGGTCAGAAGCTTAGGTAGTGTAATTTAGGCCTTTTCAGAATTTATTAAATTTTTTCATTAACCGAGTAAATAATGACAGTACATTGATATATGTGCTATAAAATGTAGGCATTCTTTTTTTAAATGTGATAGTTTACTATAATTTATTCTTTTTGTCTGTATTTCATTAAGATCAGTTATGTCACTTATGACTACAGTATTCTTTTAGACATACTAATAATTATCAATAAAAATAAATTTTGATCATTTTCTCCTAATTTTTTTTTTTTTTTTTTTTTTTTTTTAAAACAGTAAAATGTTTATTTTCTTAGAAAACAAAGTGGGCAAGAGGGATTCAAAATGATTGTGATCATACTTTCATCTGCATCTGAGCAAAACGGATGTTGCAAGCTCGATCTTCGATTAACAGACCCAGGAAAGGAAACCACCTGTCGCACACACCTATGCCCCTTCCAGGAGTCATGTCAGGACATGCTTTGAATGGAGAATAGCATCTCTACTTCTTATCAGAGAACCTAGGCTAGCCATAGCAACCATCCCATCTCCAAAGCGCAACACTGCCCGTGAGAAGCAAGGCTCTGGACGGCTTCGGGGGAGGCAGAGAGGAAGGAAAGGGGGGAAGGAGGCGCTTGTCTTAGAAGCAGAACCGGCCTAGAACAGAAGTTGGATGTCTGAGTTCACCACTACCTCGTCTTATAGAAAACAGGTTGGAGAGCATCTGTAGAACCAACAGTGTCTTTAAGGTGAAATTGCCACATTGGGCTGCAGACCTGGACACTGAGAGAAGTGAAGAGTTGCAACAAGTTTTACCTAGCAGCAACAAAAGAAGTTCAATTGTTTGTTTTAGCAATATCCCTTTGCAAGTTCATTAAGAAACACTGTAATTGAATGGGCATACGCTATGGAACGATCTTCTTGCTAGAGTGCTGTCGCTGAAGAGAACCGACCTTGGCAAAGATTTCAACTGGGGTGGAACCTATTTACACAGTAGTAGCTCCCGGTTTGCGTGGTGGGCTTGGTGCTATGTGATATCCTCTTCTTCCGAACAGTAATCTCGACCCTTTTCCATTTTTTCATCCAGCATTCTGAAGAATTCTTGTTGGCTTTCAGAGATGTGCATGTTTGCTCTGGGTTGATGAACTAATCCTGGAATCTCTTTATTAGTTTTAAGTCTTGCATTTGAACTGGCACTTTTTCCAAGGTTTTGATTCCTGGATCTGCTATCTTCTGTCTCTTCTGCCCCATTTTTCATGTATTTGACCTCTTCCACTGGTTTGATCCTATACTCATCGCCAAACACATCTCCATTCTGGTAGTTCTTCCCTTTCTGGGCTTCCTCTTCATTTTGAACAGTGGCAACATGCTTGGCGGAGGCACAGCCCATAGTCTCATTCGGTCAGCTTCAGCCGGGCTGAACTGCAAATCATCTCTACAGACACCGGGACATTTTTTTTTTTTCTTTAGACCCGAGGAAAATCCACCTTCTTGCTGAATCAGTCAAGACTTGTGCACCTCGGGCCATGGGGCTGAAGGTGGCAAGCCTCCGCCCCCGCCCGGTGCTCCGCAGAGGTCTTCCTCCCTCCTCCTCCTCTCTCTCCTAATTTTTTTCAACTAATTTTTTGTTGTTAATATTCTAATACCATAGTCTTAAATACATAATATTTTTGCAATTTAACAGTCATTTATTATGAACTGAATTGTTTCTGTCAGTTTATAGTACCTCAATTAAATTATTAATTATTAATATATTGTTTGTTTAGTAACACATGCTTATTATAAGATGAGATATGCAAATAAGACCACTAAATTATAGAGAACAATTGTGACCTATTTGTTATGTCTAATCAGATAACCCTGATTTAGCTTTCTCTTTCCTTCTTATGGAATTTTTCTGTCATACTCATGACCTATTCCAATCATAAATCATTTCTTAGCTAAAGAATACATGCTTCCAAATTCCTAATCTTCCATCATCATTATTGATGATATTTATGGAGTTTCACTGTTTTTCTTGGGACCAGGGAAAGTGAAGCTTATTTTGATAAATGGAGGCCCTAACTATACCTTTATATTGGTTGTCATACACCCTTTTTGGCTCTTTTAATACTTAGGGAAAAAAGGCATGTTTTTTTGTTTTTTTTTTAATGAGAATATTGAATTAATGCATTTCCATCAAATGAAATGATTAACAAGCTTTTGCTGAATTTCATATTTTCATTTAGAAGGATTTATCTTCTTCTTCCGAACAGTAATCTACCCTTTTCAATTTTTTCATCCAGCATTCTGAAGAATTCTTGTTGGCTTTCAGAGATGTGCATGTTTGCTCTGGGTTGATGAACTAATCCTGGAATCTCTTTATTAGTTTTAAGTCTTGCATTTGAACTGGCACTTTTTTCCAAGTTTTCTTGGTTCCTGGCTGCTATTTTCTGCTCCTCTTCTGCCCCATTTTTCATGTATTTGACCTCTTCCACCGGTTTGATCCTATACTCATCGCCAAACACATCTCCATTCTGGTAGTTCTTCCCTTTCTGGGCTTCCTCTTCATTTTGAACAGTGGCAACATGCTTGGCGGAGGCACAGCCCATAGTCTCATTCGGTCAGCTTCAGCCGGGCTGAACTGCAAATCATCTCTACAGACACGAGGACATTTTTTTTTTTCTTTAGATACAGGGGAAATCCACCTTCTTGCTGAATCAGTCAAGACTTGTGCACCTCGGCATGGGGCTGAAGGTGGCAAGCCTCCGCCCCCGCCGTGCTCCAGCAGAGGTCTTCCTCCTCCTCCTCCTCTCTCTCCTAATTTTTTTCAACTAATTTTTTGTTGTTAATATTCTAATACCATAGTCTTAAATACATAATATTTTTGCAATTTAACAGTCATTTATTATGAACTGAATTGTTTCTGTCAGTTTATAGTACCTCAATTAAATTATTAATTATTAATATATTGTTTGTTTAGTAACACATGCTTATTATAAGATGAGATATGCAAATAAGACCACTAAATTATAGAGAACAATTGTGACCTATTTGTTATGTCTAATCAGATAACCCTGATTTAGCTTTCTCTTTCCTTCTTATGGAATTTTTCTGTCATACTCATGACCTATTCCAATCATAAATCATTTCTTAGCTAAAGAATACATGCTTCCAAATTCCTAATCTTCCATCATCATTATTGATGATATTTATGGAGTTTCACTGTTTTTCTTGGGACCAGGGAAAGTGAAGCTTATTTTGATAAATGGAGGCCCTAACTATACCTTTATATTGGTTGTCATACACCCTTTTTGGCTCTTTTAATACTTAGGGAAAAAAGGCATGTTTTTTTGTTTTTTTTTTTTTTAATGAGAATATTGAATTAATGCATTTCCATCAAATGAAATGATTAACAAGCTTTTGCTGAATTTCATATTTTTCATTTAGAAGGGATTGTATCTAGAATCAGTTGTCATTGTCTGTCAGATAGATGCCTTTATCTTAAATTCCTTCTGAACTGGCTGATCCTTAAAGGGGAGGGCAGTGTTTTTACTTACATAGTCATTGTAGCTTGAAAGATGGATTTCAATCTGTTGAGCTGTGGTAAAAATGTAATGCTAATTGTATATTGAATGGTCCAGTCACCTTCTGATATTACAGTTTTACACCCTAGTAATTTAAATCAAATTCTGGAAAACACATTTTCTTTTCTTCTAATAGCAGATGTATAATATGCTCTAACTAATGGGAAAACCCACATGCTAGAGAAAGATGAACATGATTAAATTGATTTAATTATTTTTCTTAGACCATATATTAATAGCTTTCTCAACCATGTCACAGAGGCAACAACACATTGTGCTGTGTACCTTACCGAGAAAATTGTCTCATTTTTATCAGTCTTCACCCTCTTTCCTTTTTTCACCTTTGTTACTTTAAGTTACTGCAATTATGTTTTTTCTCATGTCTCTCATCTTCTTTGGATTTTGATTTCACAAATGATATATACAAGTTATTTATATTATGTTTTGTTAATCAAATAATTTTTCACGCATTTTATTTTATTTTTCCCCAATACATGCTATGCTTCTTGAAGGCAAAACTGTCCTAGTTCTGGGCCATATTTCTTATTATATTCAGTCTTAGAGAGATGGAAGGTACAGGACAAATTCTAGCTTGAGTTATTTAATTTTAACAAGAGCTGTTGGAGTTCTGGGGATCAATATTCAGGTGCATTTGAGTCCTGACCTGTCTCAGGCAGTTTACTAAATTCTTCCTCTTAGGCTCAACTGGTGCCTGATAATTCTATCACCTTCTCTCTTCCTGACGTTGCTCCTTCTATCCATCATCATTATTGATGATATTTATGGAGTTTCACTGTTTTTCTTGGGACCAGGGAAAGTGAAGCTTATTTTGATAAATGGAGGCCCTAACTATACCTTTATATTGGTTGTCATACACCCTTTTTGGCTCTTTTAATACTTAGGGAAAAAAGGCATGTTTTTTTGTTTTTTTTTTTTTAATGAGAATATTGAATTAATGCATTTCCATCAAATGAAATGATTAACAAGCTTTTGCTGAATTTCATATTTTTCATTTAGAAGGGATTGTATCTAGAATCAGTTGTCATTGTCTGTCAGATAGATGCCTTTATCTTAAATTCCTTCTGAACTGGCTGATCCTTAAAGGGGAGGGCAGTGTTTTTACTTACATAGTCATTGTAGCTTGAAAGATGGATTTCAATCTGTTGAGCTGTGGTAAAAATGTAATGCTAATTGTATATTGAATGGTCCAGTCACCTTCTGATATTACAGTTTTACACCCTAGTAATTTAAATCAAATTCTGGAAAACACATTTTCTTTTCTTCTAATAGCAGATGTATAATATGCTCTAACTAATGGGAAAACCCACATGCTAGAGAAAGATGAACATGATTAAATTGATTTAATTATTTTTCTTAGACCATATATTAATAGCTTTCTCAACCATGTCACAGAGGCAACAACACATTGTGCTGTGTACCTTACCGAGAAAATTGTCTCATTTTTATCAGTCTTCACCCTCTTTCCTTTTTTCACCTTTGTTACTTTAAGTTACTGCAATTATGTTTTTTCTCATGTCTCTCATCTTCTTTGGATTTTGATTTCACAAATGATATATACAAGTTATTTATATTATGTTTTGTTAATCAAATAATTTTTCACGCATTTTATTTTATTTTTCCCCAATACATGCTATGCTTCTTGAAGGCAAAAACTGTCCTAGTTCTGGGCCATATTTCTTATTATATTCAGTCTTAGAGAGATGGAAGGTACAGGACAAATTCTAGCTTGAGTTATTTAATTTTAACAAGAGCTGTTGGAGTTCTGGGGATCAATATTCAGGTGCATTTGAGTCCTGACCTGTCTCAGGCAGTTTACTAAATTCTTCCTCTTAGGCTCAACTGGTGCCTGATAATTCTATCACCTTCTCTCTTTCCTGAGTTGCTCCCTCTTTGTAAGTCACAAGGTATAAATGATACTCTTTTGTCATGATCCTCCAACTCTCAGCAAGCTTTTCTATTTTTAATCACCACTTTGCCACCTAGGTCATGCTTTCTCCACTCTTCACTCTACCACCACTTAGGTGCCTTAACAAGTCATATAGGTAACTCATTTCTAGAGTGTTTTCTTTTTAAATGAATCCATGCTTGCATTTCTCTGACCGTTTGATTTCTAGCATTAAACTTACCTATTCAACCTCTTCCTCTGCACTGACTGATCTCATTCTTTTTTTTCTAGTTCCATTATAAACCCCAATTCTTCAATCTCTCTTAGTTCATTCACATCTCCTTTACCCTGCCACACACCCCTCAGATTCTGTTTCTTGATTATTTTACCACCTTTCTCCCTGTAGGGTAGGTTGAGTAAACCTTCATGATTCCCCCTTCATGATGCCAAGTGACTAGAAGTCCTTTTACTGTACTGACTGATTTTAGTACATTCCCAGTTTACCATCGGCACTTTCATTCATCTCTATTCAAACCATTTCTGAAACCAGATGCAGACCCTAGTGTTGTCTTTTACTTTCAAACACCTAATTACTTTTAACTCAAACACGTAACTACTCTTAACTCTCACTTGAAAATCTTACCATTGATTTTAGTAAGAAAAATCAAAGCTATCTGGCCTCAACGTTACAGGTTTTATAATATTTCTTTTTTTTTTTAGCCACTTCTATTGATCTTTCATTTATTTATCTTTGTTCTTTGGCCTGTATGGGCCTCCCATTGCAGTGGCCACACTGCAGCTCGTTGCAGAGCTTATGCGCTCCAGAGCTCGGGCTCAGTAGTTGGACACATCAGTCCTGCTGCTTTGCTGCACGTGAGATCTTCCCAAGCCAGGGATCGAACCAGGCCCCTTGCATTGCAAGGTGGTGTCCTTACCCACTGGACCACCAGGGAAGCCCTAATACTTCTTAAAAGAAGTTTTAAATTAAACAAACAGCCCAATAAAAAAATGGGAAAAAGACCTAAAGAGACATCTCTCCAAAGATATACAGATGACCAAAAATCACATGAAAAAATGCTCAATGTCACCTTATTAGAAATGCAAATCAAAACTACAATGAGATATCACCTCACACCAGTCAGAATTGCCATTATCAAAAAATCCACAGACAATAAATTCTGGAGAGGGTGTAGAAAAAAGGGAACACTCTTGCATTGTTGGTGGAAATGTAAATTAATACAACCACTATTGGAAGATGGTATGGATATTCCTTAATTCATTAAGAATAGGGGCTTCCCTGGTGGTCCAGTGGGTAAGGACACTGCCTTGCAGTGCAAGGGGCACCGGTTCGATCCCTGGCCTGGGAAGATCCCACATGCCGTGGGGTGGCTGGACCGATGTGTCCGATTATGGAACCAGAGCTCTGGAGGGTATGTGCCCAGAGCTGGTGCTCTGCCACAAGAGAGGCCACTGTGATGGGAGGCCCACACAGGCCATAGAACAAAGATGGGTGAAAATAGATAAATGAAAGACGAATAGAAGTGGCCGAAAAAAACCCCAGCTAAGAATAGAAACACAATATGACCCAGCAATCCCACTATTAGCCTTACACACTGATGAGAGCAAAATTGAAAGAGGCACCTGTACCCCAGTGTTCATTGCAGCACTCTATACAATAGCTAGAACATGGAAGCAACCTAGATGCCCTTCGACGAATAAATGGATAAAGAAGGTATGGTAAACATATACAATGGAACATTTCTCAGCCGCTAAAAGAAATGCAGAAGATTCAGTCCTAATGAGGTGAATGAATCTAGAACCTATTATACCAAGTGAAGTAAATTAGAAAGGACAAATACAGTATACAGACATATATATGGAATCTAGTAAGATGGTACTGATAAATACACATGCAGAACAGCAATGGAGAAACAGACATGGAGAACAGAGCTATGGACATTGTGGGAAGGGAAGAGTGAGAAGTTTGGTAAGAGTAACATGGAAACCTACATTATTATATGTAAATGAGATAACCATTGTGAATGCACTGTGGAACTAAGGGATCTTACATGGGGGCGAGGGGCGGGATGGGGCGAAGCAGGAGAAGAGCTCAGGTGGGAGGGTTCCAACATATGCATATGACAGATTGGGAATTATATAGAGCTGTAAACAGCAAAACTCTGTAAAAGCAAAATAAAATAAATTATAAAAAAGTTTTTAATTAAAGTATGATAACACATTTACAAGAGACTTGGAAAATGCAGAGTAAATAATCTCTATAATTGATTATTATTTCTTGCCCAAACACAACCTGTTTTCCATAATTTTCTAAGTCCCACTTTCCTCCTCATCCTGTAGCAAGTACATCCTATGCTTTTTTCAAGTATAATAACCCTTTTCCAAGTCCACTTAATCTTAGCTGTTTGTATCTTTCCAGAAACAGTTGTAATATTCATATTCTTAAATTTCTTTATCAAAAACAGTGTTATTTTGACCTCAATGGTTTTTTTTTCCCTTAATAAAGTTATCGAAAGAACTGCCTTATATACTTACTTTCTGTCCCTGTAGTATTTACTCACACGTTCGCCATCTGTTATTCAGTTTGACTACTCCATTGAAGCTTCTCTTTTAAAAGTTTGCCATAGCTTTCTAATAGATGAGCCGAAGCCAGTCCTCTTACATACCACCTCTGTACAGTAGATTCAGTGTAAAATAGTTAGGCATAAATTTACAGAATATGCATATCGCTTGCATATATTTATGCTACATCTGAATATTTATCTATGAAGAACTTACTGTCGTTTCTACTGCTTGTTCAGGATCAGCTCTTAAGATGAGTGTTGATCTCTGTCTGGATTCTTTTACCATTTATGCCTCCTTCTCATATCTAATATAACAAGGTAATTACTAAAGTGATGCCTAAAGCTACAGATTAGAATGAAGGGCTTTCTTGAGAATGCCTTAATTTGTTTTCTTGTCCCTTTCCTGTGTTGCTAAAATTTTTTTTCCATAAAATGAAAAGGTTGATTAAGCATATCAGATATTCTTGAATATCAAATAAATGGGCAGAAATAAAACTGAAATAAGACTGGGAAAAAATATCTTCCTCCATGTTTTAGCTTTTCAAAATTCTGTCTTTTAAATCCCAGTTCAGTTTCCAACAGATCATTAAATTCAAGTCAATTTAACAAATACTTATTGAATTCCTAAATGACATGCTTTACATATCTCATATCTTAATCAAAATTACTTTTTGATTAATGTAAAAACCTTGTATTCCTTTAGTATTTTGTTTTTCCCCTACCATTTCATTATATGGTGTTCTTTTATTTGAGTTATTGAAGATAATGATAATAATGGACATTTTAACATATTTCTCTTTCTAAAATAATGTGCTAATCACCTGACCTACCTCATATCTCATCTGTAATGCAAACCTGAAAAGTTGATGTTATTGTTCCCATGTAGTGATGAATAAGCATGAAAAGTTCAAGTCATTCCTCCCAGATCATATAACACAGTCTGGAATTGACCTTAAATGTGCGCTTTTTTATAGGCTGTATTTCCTTCCTTCCATATTTGTATGTTTATAAACTTGTGACTGTTCAGTAAAAATGTTGGATCAAAGGCAGGAAGAAACTGACATAAAAGTTTTTTTGCCTCATAAAAATAAAGTTATCGAAAGAACTGCCTTATATACTTACTTTCTGTCCCTGTAGTATTTACTCACACGTCGCCATCTGTTATTCAGTTTGACTACTCCATTGAAGCTTCTCTTTTAAAAGTTTGCCATAGCTTTCTAATAGATGAGCCGAAGCCAGTCCTCTTACATACCACCTCTGTACAGTAGATTCAGTGTAAAATAGTTAGGCATAAATTTACAGAATATGCATATCGCTTGCATATATTTATGCTACATCTGAATATTTATCTATGAAGAACTTACTGTCGTTTCTACTGCTTGTTCAGGATCAGCTCTTAAGATGAGTGTTGATCTCTGTCTGGATTCTTTTACCATTTATGCCTCCTTCTCATATCTAATATAACAAGGTAATTACTAAAGTGATGCCTAAAGCTACAGATTAGAATGAAGGGCTTTCTTGAGAATGCCTTAATTTGTTTTCTTGTCCCTTTCCTGTGTTGCTAAAATTTTTTTTCCATAAAATGAAAAGGTTGATTAAGCATATCAGATATTCTTGAATATCAAATAAATGGGCAGAAATAAAACTGAAATAAGACTGGGAAAAAATATCTTCCTCCATGTTTTAGCTTTTCAAAATTCTGTCTTTTAAATCCCAGTTCAGTTTCCAACAGATCATTAAATTCAAGTCAATTTAACAAATACTTATTGAATTCCTAAATGACATGCTTTACATATCTCATATCTTAATCAAAATTACTTTTTGATTAATGTAAAAACCTTGTATTCCTTTAGTATTTTGTTTTTCCCCTACCATTTCATTATATGGTGTTCTTTTATTTGAGTTATTGAAGATAATGATAATAATGGACATTTTAACATATTTCTCTTTCTAAAATAATGTGCTAATCACCTGACCTACCTCATATCTCATCTGTAATGCAAACCTGAAAAGTTGATGTTATTGTTCCCATGTAGTGATGAATAAGCATGAAAAGTTCAAGTCATTCCTCCCAGATCATATAACACAGTCTGGAATTGACCTTAAATGTGCGCTTTTTTATAGGCTGTATTTCCTTCCTTCCATATTTGTATGTTTATAAACTTGTGACTGTTCAGTAAAAATGTTGGATCAAGGCAGGAAGAAAGGGCTAGATGAACAGATGTTTGTATTCTGTGATAACAGGGCACATTTTCAAAGCTTTGATAACAGTCAACTATCTGAAAGTTGTGGGGAAGGCTGAACAGAAGGAGTGGCAGTTGGGATGCCTCTGGAAAGATGAGCAAGGCAGGCAGGGGATGGGTGCGTCATGAAGGGAGTGCAGAATACAGCCCCTTTCCTGTCCAGTGAAGCTAGAATATAGGGCATTTACCCATTTGGTTGTTTTTGATTGTTTGCTTCACAAACAATGGAAGGATTACTAGCGACTCTCATGTGTCCAGAGACCAAAGACTGAATGTTTTTCTTTCAGACACTCAGTTTATTGGCCTATTGCCTGGTATGTATTTGTGCAAGTCAGAGGAGTAAATTCAGAAATGATTTTATGTGATATTAAAGGCTTTAAAAAGCAGCACCAGGCCCAGTACAGTAATTATAGATCTGTTACCTTATTTTCACTCCAACCTGGGAGCTTTATTTTTTTGGCTTGCTGTTATAGTGATTGTGACAAAAATTACAGCCAAATTCAGTGAACTTCTTGGCATGCCTGTAACCCAAATTGATACTAATGAATGTTGTAAGACTGCATCTTGCTTCTAGCCTAGGAGCGTGCTATCTGTCTCTTTCACGTAATGGAATGATAATCACTTAGGGTTGTGGTTACTGAGGAAGATCCCATAATTTTTACGAAATCCTCGCATGTCGTAACTCTCAGGCACCATTTCACATTGCAAACATCTACAATTTACCTAAAAGTGATCTCAGTTTAAAGGCATTTACCAATGATTATTTCTTCTTTTACCTATCATTTATTTGTCCACAAATCCAAAGCTGATTTAGTTTTGGCAGAATGGAGGAGAGAGAAAGGAATGATGACTGTAATAAAAATGGGCTTTGGTATCACAAAATAGGGCGTTATTTATGCTGCCAACACTGTATAATCTTCTGCTTACTGAGACTTTGCCCCTCTCCTCCTTATTGAGATTTACCAAGTGCTAGAATCTTTACCAAGTTTTGCATGCTCTATTTTAATTCTCATGGCTACGCAGGATGTACATATCCTTAACTCCACTTAAAATAAGTGGAACTATAACCTTAGATTAGGCGAATGTCATACAGTGAATGCTAGGTTGAGATTAGACTTCAAAACTGTCTACAGCATGTGCACAATGCTTTATCACTACTGCAGTATAACTATTCAAAATGTATGTTCTTAAGTCAGACAAATTGAAAACACCATTATAGTACATCTTACATTTCTTATACTTATTCTTTGTGTCAGTATTGCCATCAATATATTATTATTTCATTAGCTATGCTATGTGATAAATATTGTGTTTGATATTCATTGACAGCCTACACCATAATATGAAGCAAGCTGATTCAATTTATGGTTCCCTTTGATTAAAATGCATCAGTCATTTATGTAAGATATGGTAGACAAATTCCTCTTGGAATCATGGGAACAGGTAATTAAATTCTATCATTTTTCCAAACTTTAGCTTTGTTCTTTTTCTGGGAAGACATTATATAATCTTAGAGTAAACAAGGTCTCATTCCCCCAAAATTAATTAACATGCAAATAAATTTCTTATACACTAGTGATTGTTCTAAGTAAATCTATGTAGCTAGAAACACTTTTAATCAGAACTTTGAATTTTTTTTTTTTTTTGTAACTAAAATGTTTTGGAAGTTTTGCAAAGATAAGAAATGGAAAGCTAAGGCATTCTTTCTCCATAATAAGCTGATTCTTGTTTTTTTTCTGATTGGTATCTTGAAGAAGTGCTAATAATATATTGGAAACCTGTTAAGGAATATCAAGTCTTCTCAGAAAATGTATGACAAAATGCTTATGGTTATCATTAACCATTTAAATCAGGATCATAGAGAAACATTTGTGTATATCTTCTCCCTACCAAGAGAATGTTGCCACCTGTAATTTTCCAACACAGGTTTTACCAGTAACTTCCAGATCACTTCTGGAGGAGAGATGATTAAAGGAAGAACTTTTTATTATTGTTATTAACTGTAATTCTGTATGTCTTGCATAGCCGTTTGTATAGTATATGCTATACATAATATATAACAATATATGCTAATTAAATTTCTCAGTGAAATTTTTTTTTTTTAAGGAGACACATAAGGCCTGTCTCTCTCTCTGTCTCTCTCTATATATATATGTATTTAAAGATTTATTTATTTATTTATTTTGGTTGGGGGTGTGGTGGGGAAGGAGGGGAGCAGGCGGGCTATTTCTATTGGTCTTTCATTTGTCCGTTTTCATCCATCTTTGTTCTTTGGCCCATGTGGGCCTCCCATCGCGGTGGCCTCTGTTGTCGCAGAGCACCGGCTCTGGGCGCATGCGCTTCAGAACTCCGGCTGGGTAATTGGACACATCGGTCCAGCCGCTTCGCGGAACGTAGGATCTTCCTAGGCCAGAGATCAAACCGGCGCCCCCTGCACTGCCAGGCCGTGTCCTTACCCACTGGACCACCAGGGAAGCCCGAATATTTTTAAATTATGCAGATTTTCTACATCACAGAGCACCCTTTTTATTTTTAGACAGCACCTACTACTAAGAAAATGCATTCACATTCATCCTTCTGGCATTAACTAGCAACACCCTAAATTATTCCTCTATGATGGTCCTACAGAGGTTTGAATAAGCTCCTTGGTGTCCACCTTCAAATATGCAGTGGTTGAACCAGTAGAGGATGGAATGAATTTTAATTCTCCCTTCTTCTGGTTACAGAGATTCCATTGCAGTATTTGGCAGTCATTTCTTGGCTGTTTAGCAATCAGTTCAAATTCCTGTGTGTGTTTTTGTTGTTTCTCTTCATCATGAAATTATTAGATAAATGACATGTTAACCTTCTCCATCACAAGGAAGATTCCTTACGCTGTAGGAGCAGTGAATTGGGGGTAAATTGAGCAGGCAGAATAGTCTTTGCTTTAGTGGGTGTAGACAGGAAGGATAGCTATAAACTTACATTCATGGTTTTGGTCCATCAGATATTTTCTTATGCAGAATATTGTCTCCTATCTCAGGTTTTAGTGTGGTTTTTTTTTTTTTTTTTTTTTGGATCTTATGTTGTTTTCATATGAACTGTTGTTGAACCAAGGCATACACTCATCCATTTGTATGAGGGAGTTTTAAAGTAAAACTGTAGTGCTCTGTGTTGAACCCTCACAGTCAATATGGATTTCTTTGTTGAATATTGAGAACTATTGACTTTTATTTCATGCATCCGTTTTCTTTTTAAGGCTTGATATTTATCCCTAATGATATTATGTTTTTGTCAATTGTATAGTCTTAAGAATCTACAAAATTTATAAGTATTTAAAAGTAGCTCTGTCCTGGAGGAGAGGCTGTAGTAAGCTTGTTTGAATGATGACCGTTTGAAAGACCATCCTGGAAAAAGAATTAGGATTTTGCTGTTCAGTACCAGAAGGATGAATGGTTTCTGTGAAAACAAAGTGTCCCTGGTTTATTATAATTTTAATATAGGAACTATACTAAATAGTTAATAAGTGTGAACGATCCTGAATAGTTAACAAGTGTTGACTATTTAGTCTTAAGCAGATCATTACTTTATTAGAATGATTAAGCATTTCTAAATGTTGTCATTTTTATTAATAAATGTCTCCAATATTTATTTGCATAAACCATGTGTGAATGTTATGTTCCATAGAGCATAGAGTTTTATATTAATAAACATGGTGAAAACCAGTATTTTTGCTCGCTAAGCAAATGGTTAAAAATGGAAGTAATAGTCTTTTTGTATATAAAGCAGTACCTCAGAAGATAATAGGAGAGTAAACCAAAGTAGAAGAATGAGCTAATTAGATTGCAATAGGAAAAATGTTCTCACTTTAGTTCTCAAGTGCCTATTTTTTCAAGCTATTCATTTGTATTAAAATATGTTCCAAATTAAAGCAATTATATGATGCTTATAGATTTTGCAAATGAAATATATAATTGTTGAGCATTATGCACTGTTCCACAGAATGATATTAAAGTATTAATTTTAATACTTTGCCATAGCCTTTTTATCATTTTTGCTGAACAGACTGCAGAAATAAAGTATTATTTTGCTGAATTGATCTGTATATTACAACTATGTGGTAAAATAGAACTCCAACAAACAAATTATGTAAAGCAGTGCATTGAAATTTTAAAATTTTAAATTAGAAGTTAATTGAGGTATAATTTAGATAGAATAAAATTTGCCCTTTCCAGCACACAGTCATATGAATTACCACAAACCACATAATCAAGTTATAAAACCTCCAGAAGTTTCCTCATGCCCCTTTTGTGGTCACATTTCAGTGTCAGTAGTTTTGCTGTCTCCATTCAGACATATCCACAACCAGAAAGGAAATAAATGTCTAACCTCAGTTTCAGTGGAAGTAGCTGACCTGGGGGCCACCCATCCGTCCATAACCATATGTGTATAGCTAGGCATAACACCTGACTTAGCTGTGGCCAAGGCTGGGTTTGTGAGAACAGGGAGCACCTGTTCCAACTCAAAGAAAACCAAATTAAAGAAAGATCCATTTCCTAGAAAACCTTTTCTCTTGCTAAAGGCCCAGGCTTGGAATGCTAGGAACATGTAATAATGAATGCCGATTTATTACACTAATTTGATAAAAAGTAATTGACTTATAAAAAAATAGTTAATTATTTTGAGTAGGAAATGATTTTAATAGGTTATCCATAACATATCTAAGTTGAAAGATAAGAGAACACATTATGTATCTGATATAAAAGGAAGTTTATATATGATGCCAATGTAATCAGAAAGAATTTGTATTTACTATTTATTTTAAAAAAGAGTAATCTTTTGATCATGTTTACCTCCTCCAAATAAAATAGATTTTTCACTTTTGCTTCTCCACCTCTAGAATAAGAAATATATGAGCTTTTATTTTAATTTTTTAAAATATTTCAAATCTCGTCTAAATGTATTTGTTGTTCAGTATGAGTGCAGAGTAAAATCAGCTTGAACCAAAGTCAAAGAGAAACAGGGCCCTTTCATAAGTATAGGAGCAATAGCCTCATGAATTGATTTCTAGTTTTCTTGAAAGGCAATGGAATTTAATTGCTTATGATTTCATTTCATTTGGTGATTCTTCTATATAAAAGCTTGTTATAGGGCTTCCCTGGTAGTCTAGTGGGTAAAGAGTCTGCCTTGCAGTGCAAGGGCCCCGGTTACATCCCTGGCAGAGGAAGATCCCACATGCCACAGAGTGGCTGGACCGTGTGTCCAGTTATGAGCCAGGGACCCCGGTTACAAGAGAGGCCATGGTAAGATAGAATAAAATTTGCCCTTTCCAGCACACAGTCATATGAATTACCACAAACCACATAATCAAGTTATAAAACCTCCAGAAGTTTCCTCATGCCCTTTTGTGGTCACATTTCAGTGTCAGTAGTTTTGCTGTCTCCATTCAGACATATCCACAACCAGAAAGGAAATAAATGTCTAACCTCAGTTTCAGTGGAAGTAGCTGACCTGGGGGCCACCCATCCGTCCATAACCATATGTGTATAGCTAGGCATAACACCTGACTTAGCTGTGGCCAAGGCTGGGTTTGTGAGAACAGGGAGCACCTGTTCCAACTCAAAGAAAACCAAATTAAAGAAAGATCCATTTCCTAGAAAACCTTTTCTCTTGCTAAAGGCCCAGGCTTGGAATGCTAGGAACATGTAATAATGAATGCCGATTTATTACACTAATTTGATAAAAAGTAATTGACTTATAAAAAAATAGTTAATTATTTTGAGTAGGAAATGATTTTAATAGGTTATCCATAACATATCTAAGTTGAAAGATAAGAGAACACATTATGTATCTGATATAAAAGGAAGTTTATATATGATGCCAATGTAATCAGAAAGAATTTGTATTTACTATTTATTTTAAAAAAGAGTAATCTTTTGATCATGTTTACCTCCTCCAAATAAAATAGATTTTTCACTTTTGCTTCTCCACCTCTAGAATAAGAAATATATGAGCTTTTATTTTAATTTTTTAAAATATTTCAAATCTCGTCTAAATGTATTTGTTGTTCAGTATGAGTGCAGAGTAAAATCAGCTTGAACCAAAGTCAAAGAGAAACAGGGCCCTTTCATAAGTATAGGAGCAATAGCCTCATGAATTGATTTCTAGTTTTCTTGAAAGGCAATGGAATTTAATTGCTTATGATTTCATTTCATTTGGTGATTCTTCTATATAAAAGCTTGTTATAGGGCTTCCCTGGTAGTCTAGTGGGTAAAGAGTCTGCCTTGCAGTGCAAGGGGCCCCGGTTACATCCCTGGCAGAGGAAGATCCCACATGCCACAGAGTGGCTGGACCGGTGTGTCCAGTTATGAGCCAGGGACCTACAGCGCATGCACCCAGAGCCGTGCTCTGCAACAAGAGAGGCCATGGTAATGGGAGGCCCACACAGTCCAAAGAATAAAGATGGGTGAAAATAAATAAATAAAATATAAAAAATACATGTTAAAAAAAAAAAAACTTATTATAGGTGATTGCATCCCAAACATCTTAAAGTAATTGGAGATACATGTTCTTGCATAGCTTCTATGAAGTAAACTTTAAACAACATGTCTAACAGTTAAGTTAGTTTCTGATACCACAGTACTGCTCTTCGTGAGGGATGGAGCTCATGTCTGCATTTTTTTTTTCTTCTAATTTTGGAACACATGATAAAAAAACATTAAAGGTATAATTTGAAAAGGTACATGCATCCTAATGAACATAGAAGTAATATTTATAATAGCCAAGACATGGAAGCAACTCAAGTGCCCATCAGCAGATGATTTGCTTAGGAAGATGTGATATGTGAGATATATGTGCATTTTTTTAATCGCAGCTCTAATGTTACCATCTCAGAAAGGACTTGCATGACCATCATATGTTGTCCATCAAATTATACTTTTTCTCAAAAGAAAATAACCAAATCACTGTGCTATACACCTGAAACTAACACAGCATTATAAATCAACTATCCTTCAATTCTTTAAGTGTATTACTGTGAGAGAAATTGCACACCTATGTTTGCAAAACCACAGAAACTTTTCGCCTTTGTCCAAATGCTTGTGAGAGTAGTTACCTTTGGTTGTATATCTGGTAAAATGCATACATTCATTAATGTCATTGAATACCTACTGTGTGCCAGGTAGATTTTAAACTCTGCAGACTCAATAGAAAAAAAAAATCATAGACTTCGTAGAACTGAGCTGGTAGTGGGAGAAGAAACAATAAAACATAATTGTGTGCAAAAAGGCTAATTAAAATATAAAGACTAGGAGGAAAAATACTGAAAGGGGGTGGAAAGGGTTGGCAAGGTTTTATTTTGATAGATAACATGTGATGGTCAGGAAAGTGCTCGAGATGGTGACATTAGAGCTGAAGTGAGTGAGATGAAGAGCAAGCTGTGTGGTTTTTCTTGGGAAGAATATTTCAACAAGAGAGACAACCAGAGCTAGCCTTAAAATGGATAGTACTAAAAGTGTGAACATTGGGTTGGTGCCTAAAATAAACTGTTTATTACCTATGCACAGCAAGATAAGCCAAAACTTACGAATGAGCTTTTTTAGCAAATCGAGACAGTAATTGTGTGTGGTGAATCTAGTATTTGATACATAATACATGTCTGCTTTTTTTATTTCAGTGTTACTCATTTTTTTTTTTTTTTGTATTTCACAGCTTAGGTTCCTATTAGATTGGTGTATAGGGTCTGGTAGCTCAAACAGTAAAGAATTTAGCCCTAATGGAGGAGACTTTGGTTTGATTCCTGAGTTGGGAAGATCCTCTGGAAAAGGGAATGGCAACCCACTCCATCACTCTTCCCTGGGGAATCCCATGGACAGAGGAGCCTGGCAACCTACAATCCACAGGTTCGCAAAGAGTTGGACACGACTGAGCTACTAACACTGTCGCTCTCCTACCCCTGAGATAATTTGAGTGGCACTATTTTAGAGGAAGAGAAGGGACCCTGGAGTAAGGGTCTCTAAACTGATATAGGAAGGTGAAGAGATTCTCCTGAGTGAAAGTGAGCCAAGCTAAGCAGCTGTGAATGAGAGTGGGGATAGAAAAGATGTGAGGAGAGAGTAATGAAATCGTCCTCCCAAGAAAGCAGGTAGATTGAGAAATACAGTAGTTGCCTGGCTGTCCTGAGGACATGCCTCAGGTTTGTGCGCAAAATAGAATGTGAAACCAGTCATAGTGATGCAGCACTTTGTTGTTGTTTTTGTTTTTTTGCATTTGATTCTTGAAAAAATTTCAGCTACTCCATTAGAAGTGCAAAATAGACAGAGAATGGAGTTTAACGGAGAGTTAGGGTTTCTCCAGCAAAGTATGAAGAGGAACAAAAGAATTGAGAGCTTATGGATAGGTGTGATTATAATGATGTGCTCAAAATCCAAGCTGGCCAAGGATGGACTAGAGGTTCTTAAGAGGATGATAATGATTGAATCATTGGCCCAGAAGTCCCACTAAGGTCAAAGCAATTGTGAAAGCCAGGTATATTCGCGAGCATGATATGAAAGATGACAATAGCTAGTTAGTGTGAGTGATGCCAAAACTGGTATTTTGGAAGTGTTGCACGTATTGGTAATGATTGAGGTGGAAAAGAGGTCATGGTGATTATGGTAATATGCTAAGATACTAATGAAGAAACTCATTTTCAGTCTCATGTAGGACAACATACATTACACTACCGTGTTTTACATGAAGCTCTCACCATGAAAAAGAACATGTAATTATTCCATTGACATTCAGGGTTTCAAATCAAATCATTAAAAAGATTTTCATCAACTGCTTTTATTAATTCAGTGTATAGGGTCTGGTAGCTCAAACAGTAAAGAATTTAGCCCTAATGGAGGAGACTTTGGTTTGATTCCTGAGTTGGGAAGATCCTCTGAAAAGGGAATGGCAACCCACTCCATCACTCTTCCCTGGGGAATCCCATGGACAGAGGAGCCTGGCAACCTACAATCCACAGGTTCGCAAAGAGTTGGACACGACTGAGCTACTAACACTGTCGCTCTCCTACCCCTGAGATAATTTGAGTGGCACTATTTTAGAGGAAGAGAAGGGACCCTGGAGTAAGGGTCTCTAAACTGATATAGGAAGGTGAAGAGATTCTCCTGAGTGAAAGTGAGCCAAGCTAAGCAGCTGTGAATGAGAGTGGGGATAGAAAAGATGTGAGGAGAGAGTAATGAAATCGTCCTCCCAAGAAAGCAGGTAGATTGAGAAATACAGTAGTTGCCTGGCTGTCCTGAGGACATGCCTCAGGTTTGTGCGCAAAATAGAATGTGAAACCAGTCATAGTGATGCAGCACTTTGTTGTTGTTTTTGTTTTTTTGCATTTGATTCTTGAAAAAATTTCAGCTACTCCATTAGAAGTGCAAAATAGACAGAGAATGGAGTTTAACGGAGAGTTAGGGTTTCTCCAGCAAAGTATGAAGAGGAACAAAAGAATTGAGAGCTTATGGATAGGTGTGATTATAATGATGTGCTCAAAATCCAAGCTGGCCAAGGATGGACTAGAGGTTCTTAAGAGGATGATAATGATTGAATCATTGGCCCAGAAGTCCCACTAAGGTCAAAGCAATTGTGAAAGCCAGGTATATTCGCGAGCATGATATGAAAGATGACAATAGCTAGTTAGTGTGAGTGATGCCAAAACTGGTATTTTGGAAGTGTTGCACGTATTGGTAATGATTGAGGTGGAAAAGAGGTCATGGTGATTATGGTAATATGCTAAGATACTAATGAAGAAACTCATTTTCAGTCTCATGTAGGACAACATACATTACACTACCGTGTTTTACATGAAGCTCTCACCATGAAAAAGAACATGTAATTATTCCATTGACATTCAGGGTTTCAAATCAAATCATTAAAAAGATTTTCATCAACTGCTTTTATTAATTCAGTGTATAGTTCCCTTGCATTTCTGTGTCTTATGAGAAGCGAACTCTTTTCTGTCTTTGGTATAAGTTGATACACTGGAAGAAAGGGATGAGGGGGTGATAATCTTTATGTCTGCTATCATGTAGTTTAATACCAACCTCTTGCTTTTCCTTTAGTTTTTCTATGTCTGGGAGTTAGAGAGGAGACACTTCTAGTGACAGGATCTGCAAAACTGGGGAGACAGGGTAGAGAGAGTTTAATACATTTTAGGACAAATCAGCTTTGGGAAAATAATACTGAACATTTTGAATCATCATTAACATGGATTGGTTTTGAAAAGCAGGGAAGAATAAGTCAGTATTTTATTAGATCAGAGACTATAAATATCATGAAGAATTATATTACAATAATATAAAATTATATTTAAAAGCAATATACCAAATTGTCTCTGTTTTGCTGTGGCTTAATGTATGGTAATACCAACGTCTTAACAGTCTGTGAAATACACATTTATATCAGGATAGTTAGATGACGAGGTATTGCATGAATGGAAGAGCATTCATGCCTTATTAGACCTTTTTTTTTATTATTGAAAACTACGATTTACTGGTATTTTCTTCTTGAGTCCACTTTTCTATGAAAAGAGCACTTCAGGAGTTTCATGTCTGTTGCCATCTATAAGAAACATACTTTTATTTGGAAGACACATGTCCATGAAAGCAATATATTAATATATTCTCTGGGTATTTATGTTTTTAACCTCCAATGGAATGTTATATTCATAACTTTCAATGTACTGCCCATGTTTGACTTAACTGGGTGAGAGCTGTGGTGGATTTGTTCGCCTTAGATGATATTTATTCCATTTACTTTATTACACATAATCCACCTGTGCAAGATCTTAAGGCCTGTGGTAGACTTTATACTCTACTAGACAGCTTATCAGCTTCTCTGCAGCCTTCTCAATTTGAATTTTAAAGTAAAGATGAATGAATTTGTGTTGCTTGTTGAGCCCATTGACATTCAGGGTTTCAAATCAAATCATTAAAAGATTTTCATCAACTGCTTTTATTAATTCAGTGTATAGTTCCCTTGCATTTCTGTGTCTTATGAGAAGCGAACTCTTTTCTGTCTTTGGTATAAGTTGATACACTGGAAGAAAGGGATGAGGGGGTGATAATCTTTATGTCTGCTATCATGTAGTTTAATACCAACCTCTTGCTTTTCCTTTAGTTTTTCTATGTCTGGGAGTTAGAGAGGAGACACTTCTAGTGACAGGATCTGCAAAACTGGGGAGACAGGGTAGAGAGAGTTTAATACATTTTAGGACAAATCAGCTTTGGGAAAATAATACTGAACATTTTGAATCATCATTAACATGGATTGGTTTTGAAAAGCAGGGAAGAATAAGTCAGTATTTTATTAGATCAGAGACTATAAATATCATGAAGAATTATATTACAATAATATAAAATTATATTTAAAAGCAATATACCAAATTGTCTCTGTTTTGCTGTGGCTTAATGTATGGTAATACCAACGTCTTAACAGTCTGTGAAATACACATTTATATCAGGATAGTTAGATGACGAGGTATTGCATGAATGGAAGAGCATTCATGCCTTATTAGACCTTTTTTTTTATTATTGAAAACTACGATTTACTGGTATTTTCTTCTTGAGTCCACTTTTCTATGAAAAGAGCACTTCAGGAGTTTCATGTCTGTTGCCATCTATAAGAAACATACTTTTATTTGGAAGACACATGTCCATGAAAGCAATATATTAATATATTCTCTGGGTATTTATGTTTTTAACCTCCAATGGAATGTTATATTCATAACTTTCAATGTACTGCCCATGTTTGACTTAACTGGGTGAGAGCTGTGGTGGATTTGTTCGCCTTAGATGATATTTATTCCATTTACTTTATTACACATAATCCACCTGTGCAAGATCTTAAGGCCTGTGGTAGACTTTATACTCTACTAGACAGCTTATCAGCTTCTCTGCAGCCTTCTCAATTTGAATTTTAAAGTAAAGATGAATGAATTTGTGTTGCTTGTTGAGCCCATGTTCTGAGCTTCATCAGCTCTCTGGTTCTGAAATGATAACTAAAGAATCGAAAACAAGTCATTTACAATGACTGTATTATATCTATATGGTCTTTATACTCACGTACACAAACAAATATACAGACACTTCTGTGTTTAGATACATATATTAATGATATATAGCTATAGGTACACAATATATGTTAGTGTACCTTTGGGAATATTTAAACTGTAAGAGAAAAGAGCTAGTTACTGGTTATCAGAAAGAATCTGATTCCAGGAAGAAAATGATAATTTCACTTTGGTTGTACAGTTTATTTTACCTTGTATTTTAAAAAATGAGCTGTAATAAAATTAAAGGTAAAATTAGAAAAATTTGGAATATTTTCCTTCTGGCTTCTATATGTAATAAGATTTAAATAAATTGTTAAAATGCATCCTAGTACGTAAAAAAAAGCCCAGAGTATCAAAAACCCAAGGCCAAGGTGAGAGACAAAAATTTCATATCAAAACAAATAAATAGAAAATGTTTTTTGCAGTCAAGGTTGAATTAATACTGTTGCATTAAGTATATAAGAAAGTTTTTAAACAGTGGTCAAAGGCTATTCTTTAGTTTTGCACACATAGCTGTATGTTTCTGATATTGCTTTTAGACGTTCCAAGACTCCATACTCCACAACTCTATGGGATATTTTATTCATGCCTTTATTTTTCTAAGGTATATGTTAAGGACTAAAAGTATTTTAAAATCATCCTTTCACATTTATTTTCTTTTAGAATGACTTAGTCTTTAATATATTCTTTGTAACTTTTCTGGTAGTAGTTGAATATATAAATAAGAATTTGCCCTATGTTTTTTTCAATCTTTCTTTTTAACAACATTTATAGAAGAATATTTTCTTTGGAAATATGACAGTATTCATTAATAATTTATACTGAAAGTTTAAGTTTCTTTGTCAGGAATTCCCTGAGCTATAAAGAAGTTTGTATTATCATAGCAAACAGTAAAACATTACTTATATATTTTCAAAGTTTCCTTTATGGTACAATAAACTGATAGGTTATTAAATAAAATAATCTAGATCTTCCTCTGTAGTTTAATTTCATCAAGAATCCAGGCATTCATGTTATTAAATTTTTCTTACCAATAAAGAATTCAAGTTGTCAGTGTGTGAAGGTGCAAGTTAATAGCCTTACTAGCAGAAAAGTGACAAATGCCAAAACAGGCTTCAAGCCATAGAAACAGTCCTCTTTTTTTTTTTTTTTAAACCTTTATTTTGCTTTTAACTTTCACAGAGTTTCGTTGTTTGCAGATATGTATGTTCCCAGATTAGTCATATGTATATCCCCCCCTTCCCACCCTCCCAAGCATCACACAGAACCCCTGAAGGATCTCCTTTTCTCACAGAGCAATGACTCGAGCTATTTTCTTCACTTATGATAGTACAGGCCTTCATGCTACTTCCTTTACGCCTCCCACCCTCTGTTCCTTCCCCACAATGTCCATATGTCCACTGTCCAAGGTAAATAAAATTGTTTCTTTTTTATATGTAATAAGATTTAAATAAATTGTTAATGCATCCTAGACGTAAAAGCCCAGAGTATCAAAACCCAAGGCCAAGGTGAGAGACAAAATTTCATATCAAAACAAATAAATAGAAAATGTTTTTTGCAGTCAAGGTTGAATTAATACTGTTGCATTAAGTATATAAGAAAGTTTTTAAACAGTGGTCAAAGGCTATTCTTTAGTTTTGCACACATAGCTGTATGTTTCTGATATTGCTTTTAGACGTTCCAAGACTCCATACTCCACAACTCTATGGGATATTTTATTCATGCCTTTATTTTTCTAAGGTATATGTTAAGGACTAAAAGTATTTTAAAATCATCCTTTCACATTTATTTTCTTTTAGAATGACTTAGTCTTTAATATATTCTTTGTAACTTTTCTGGTAGTAGTTGAATATATAAATAAGAATTTGCCCTATGTTTTTTTCAATCTTTCTTTTAACAACATTTATAGAAGAATATTTTCTTTGGAAATATGACAGTATTCATTAATAATTTATACTGAAAGTTTAAGTTTCTTTGTCAGGAATTCCCTGAGCTATAAAGAAGTTTGTATTATCATAGCAAACAGTAAAACATTACTTATATATTTTCAAAGTTTCCTTTATGGTACAATAAACTGATAGGTTATTAAATAAAATAATCTAGATCTTCCTCTGTAGTTTAATTTCATCAAGAATCCAGGCATTCATGTTATTAAATTTTTCTTACCAATAAAGAATTCAAGTTGTCAGTGTGTGAAGGTGCAAGTTAATAGCCTTACTAGCAGAAAAGTGACAAATGCCAAAACAGGCTTCAAGCCATAGAAACAGTCCTCTTTTTTTTTTTTTTTAAACCTTTATTTTGCTTTTAACTTTCACAGAGTTTCGTTGTTTGCAGATATGTATGTTCCCAGATTAGTCATATGTATATCCCCCCCTTCCCACCCCTCCCAAGCATCACACAGAACCCCTGAAGGATCTCCTTTTCTCACAGAGCAATGACTCGAGCTATTTTCTTCACTTATGATAGTACAGGCCTTCATGCTACTTCCTTTACGCCTCCCACCCTCTGTTCCTTCCCCACAATGTCCATATGTCCACTGTCCATATCTGTCTTTCCGTCGCAGAAGACTACATCCAGAAGCAAGGATAATCAAAGAGGACTGTTTCATCTAGTAAGATGGTGATGATGAAACAGTCCTCTTTGATTATCCTTGCTTCTGGATGTAGTCTTCTGCTACCTGGTAAAAGCAAAATTCTGTATCCTTTTTATATAATTAATCTCCATATTAAAGGAATATAGATTATTTCTGCCAATATGAGATGATTTTGTTAAAATGAAAACTGCACTTTTGGGTGAATTTTAAAGTGCTTTCAAATGCAAAAGCCAAGAAAAAAATTAAACCTGTAAGAATAGTTGTATTTATCTACCTACTTCATTTTCTATTAAAAATGTTCACTTGTGAAACGGGCATCCCAGGGCTTCCCTGGTAGCTCAGTGGTAAAGAGTTCACCTACCAGTGCAGGAGACACGAGTTCGATCCCTGATCTGGGAAGATCCCACATGCTGCAGAGCAACTAAGCCTGTGAGCCACAACTATTGACCCTGTGCTTTTGAGCCTTTGAGCCACAACTATTCAGCCCATGTGCCATGGAACCCGAGTTTCACAAGAGAAGTCACCACAACAAGAGGCCTGCTCACCTCAACTAGAGAATAGCTCCCACTCCCTGCAACTGGAGAAGAGCTTGCAGCTGCAGTGAAAACCCAAGAGCCAAAAATAATAAATAATATTTATTTCTTTAAGAAAAAAATGGGCATCCTAAATTCTAGTCATATCACCTCTTTAGAGTTTATTCAGTAGCCCAAATAATTTTTTTTGAAAAAAATTAAATTATTTCCCACAAATCACTGAAAAATGCCATGTATAAGACACTGTGGTCAGTATATTCAAATCATGTTTATTGTAAGAATGATGGAACCAAAAGACACCGTAGCAGTAATTCAGGCTGGGGATGGGAGTGGCAAGTTAGAGAAAACAAAGGCAAGCTCTTGATATTTAGTATACTTTGAGTTATTTATTCTGAAGGCATTGTTTGAAATTAAAGGTAAATATGCTTATATGTATTTTTTTAATTCACCAGTTTTGAAGAGCTCTTATAAATTATATGTCATCCCTATTGCATTATGATATAGTCTCTTCATTTTGCTTGTCTGATTCTAAATGATGTCTTGTGTTCAGGATTCTTCTCCACAGTGGCATAAGCAATATTTTAGCTACTATAAATGTTACTCGTATACATCGAGAATACCAGGTATGCAATGAATTCCCATACTGCCAGTGTTAGAGAGCCAGGAAGCAATGTGCATTTGGATGGAAGAAAAGGGTGAAGTAGCATTTTAAATATGAAATGCGAAAATACTTTCCTTCACTGCAGAAAAGGAGATGGTAGGATGATGGTGTCTGAGTAGTCAGGTTGTTCACAGCATTTGTTGGAGTTCCACTGTCTGTTCTCTTAATCTTAGTTTCAATTTCTTGGTTATTTATTGAGGTTTAAAAGAAAATGCTGCTCTAGAAGTAAAAGCCAAATTACTGGATCCTAAAGTGTAGAATGAAAGCTAAGGGAGTGGTATCTGACCTCAGTTGAATTTGAAGAGCTAAAGCAGTTACTGACTCTTCAGTATTCTGTCGTTGACCCAGAACTCCTGGATGTTGGTTCTGAACTCCAGAAACTGTCAGTGAAGAATGACCTGGATTTAGGTATGTTTATATATTAAGAGCAGTGCTAGAAAGAGAGACACAGACAGAGCAGACAAGGATAGGAAAGAGGAGGAGACAGATTTATTGACTGCATTAACTTTATGATCAAAAGGAACCCTGATCATTCAGAAGGAGTTCCCAAAGTGTTATATTCCTTTATTAGTGTAAAAACCCTTTTTTCCTAACTATGATGCTCCCGATAGGAGACCTCGAGAGCAAAAAGAAAGTAGGGTCTCTTTAAACTATAGTTTAATGAAATTCCACTTTTCACATTAGTGACATGCCTTTTCTGTGACATTTTAGTATAAAATATCTGTGATAACTGTAAAGGTATTTGAGCTCTCATCACTTCACATGTGGACCAGTGTAGCTGCCTCCAAGATGACCTGTCTTTAACAGATTTTTTTTTTTTTTTGCCCTTTTTTTTTTGGTCATACTTTGTTTCCATGCTCTCAGCTTGCAAAGCCTTAGCACTTAGGAAGTGCAAATTCTTCAACTAGTATTTATGAATCTTGGTAATGTGGCCCTTCTGTATGTAATTTTACCTCCCATGGGTCTCTAGCCAAAGCCTGAACTACCACTAAATACATTCTCTTCCTTCTGTACTGTCCCCTGATCACAGGGTTTGTTCATGTTGTTTTCTCCAGGCTGCTCCAGCTCCTGTGACTCTCCCTTTCCTCTGAACTTTCACTGGTAAATGCTCCTGCATGTGTTCCATTTGATTGAAGTCTCATGGGGTGACAGAAACACTTTCTTTTGAAAAAACCATCGAGAATACCAGGTATGCAATGAATTCCCATACTGCCAGTGTTAGAGAGCCAGGAAGCAATGTGCATTTGGATGGAAGAAAAGGGTGAAGTAGCATTTTAAATATGAAATGCGAAAATACTTTCCTTCACTGCAGAAAAGGAGATGGTAGGATGATGGTGTCTGAGTAGTCAGGTTGTTCACAGCATTTGTTGGAGTTCCACTGTCTGTTCTCTTAATCTTAGTTTCAATTTCTTGGTTATTTATTGAGGTTTAAAAGAAAATGCTGCTCTAGAAGTAAAAGCCAAATTACTGGATCCTAAAGTGTAGAATGAAAGCTAAGGGAGTGGTATCTGACCTCAGTTGAATTTGAAGAGCTAAAGCAGTTACTGACTCTTCAGTATTCTGTCGTTGACCCAGAACTCCTGGATGTTGGTTCTGAACTCCAGAAACTGTCAGTGAAGAATGACCTGGATTTAGGTATGTTTATATATTAAGAGCAGTGCTAGAAAGAGAGACACAGACAGAGCAGACAAGGATAGGAAAGAGGAGGAGACAGATTTATTGACTGCATTAACTTTATGATCAAAAGGAACCCTGATCATTCAGAAGGAGTTCCCAAAGTGTTATATTCCTTTATTAGTGTAAAAACCCTTTTTTCCTAACTATGATGCTCCCGATAGGAGACCTCGAGAGCAAAAAGAAAGTAGGGTCTCTTTAAACTATAGTTTAATGAAATTCCACTTTTCACATTAGTGACATGCCTTTTCTGTGACATTTTAGTATAAAATATCTGTGATAACTGTAAAGGTATTTGAGCTCTCATCACTTCACATGTGGACCAGTGTAGCTGCCTCCAAGATGACCTGTCTTTAACAGAGTTTTTTTTTTTGCCCTTTTTTTTTTGGTCATACTTTGTTTCCATGCTCTCAGCTTGCAAAGCCTTAGCACTTAGGAAGTGCAAATTCTTCAACTAGTATTTATGAATCTTGGTAATGTGGCCCTTCTGTATGTAATTTTACCTCCCATGGGTCTCTAGCCAAAGCCTGAACTACCACTAAATACATTCTCTTCCTTCTGTACTGTCCCCTGATCACAGGGTTTGTTCATGTTGTTTTCTCCAGGCTGCTCCAGCTCCTGTGACTCTCCCTTTCCTCTGAACTTTCACTGGTAAATGCTCCTGCATGTGTTCCATTTGATTGAAGTCTCATGGGGAGACAGAAACACTGTCATTTCTTTTGTATTTCCTGCATGGCTGTGGTGATGAGGAAGACTGTCTGCAGAGAAAGCACTCAAGTGATTATAGAATATGTCCATTAAGTCTCCCCGGTGCAAGACCCTTACTTCATCTTCCATTATGCTTCCACTCTGAAAACTAAACAGAGGATCTGAAAGGCTCAAGATTGTGGGTGCTGCAAAGACAGAGTGTCTCCTTCCCTGAACTCTTGAATAATGGGTGGGGAAAATTATTGTTTTAGTAAGTATAAAAATGAAATTGATTAGCAAATGAAGTGATACTAAAGAAAAATGAGGATAATTTCACTTAATTGAAAGAGAAGTGAAAATAATCAAAACTAGTACTTTCAAAAATAAAGTCAAAATGGTAAAAGCAATAAGGAGACTAAGAAGTTTGGGGTTAAGTAGTTGGACAATAATTTCTAAGATGTAGAAAGACCATCAAATCATTTTGAATATTAAATGAAATTATGGAGACATACATGTAAATGAGCTTTCATGAGGTTTCTTCTTCCTTGCTGATCAGTGCTCAGGAATCTGTACCCAGATTGCTTATTTGATCTTCCCTAATGAAAAGCAGGAGAGAATCAAAAAAGGAAAATGAGACACATAATTTAACTACTGTATATGGCTTTCCTGGTGGCTCAGATGGTAAAAGAAAATATCTGCCTGCAATGCAGGAGACCTGAGTTCCATCTCTAGGTCAGAAAGATCCCCTGGAGAAGGGAATGACAACCCACTCCAGTATCCTTGCCTAGAGAACACCATGGAAAGAGGACCTTGGCAAGCTACAGTCCATGGAGTGTGATTCTTTGTGAAGAGTCAAATACAACTGAGTGACTAACACATACACACACTGTTTCTATACTTATTTTATATTCATCTGAATTTGGGTGAAAAACAATCTCTAGTGGGCAAAATTAAAATTATTCTAGTCAGTCTCTGGTATTTATGAAATTAGTACATAGTCAACATCTCTTTTATATTTCCTAAATCTAAAAAAGAAAATGTGGGTGATTTCCATTTTTAATTTGAGGATTGAGTATATATTAGCTGTTTCAAAAAAAAGTAATTTGGCCCAGATCCAGAAACACATCTGCCCTTGATAATAATAAGCCTTTATTTTTATAAAACTATATGTGTTGAAAATGAAATATTTGTTGCTTAATGAATTTGTAGCAGGTGTTTATGTTTCAGCTGGGTGAGAAAATGCTGAAGGGGGAGATACCAATTTTGTGAAATGATCCTCCTTTGTTTTTCTTGATTAATACTTGGTATTTTTGGAAATAATTCATAAGAGGTATATAATCTTTACATTCACTGCTTGGAAAGTTTCATATGACCTACTAAATATTGCATTGCTCTATTATTTTAGCTTGTGGGAACATTTAGTATAATTGCCTTGCCTGTTCTTCGTTAGATTATATGCCTTCCTTTGCTTCATAAAGAATATCTTGGATATTGTTTGGATTTAGTAAATAGCTATTTGTTACTCTTAATAGCTATTTGTTACTCTTAATCCACATTAAATTCTATTTGGCTATCAGCCCTGGATGTGACATCTCTAAACTTGCAACCCAGGTTGACTATGAGGACAGACAAAAAGGTGACAGTTCACAATATAGAAAACAAAGACTGATGGTCAACTTGCTGCCAGTATTTGAGAGGAATTCTGAAATTTTCCTATATCTAGTTTCAGAAGACTTGACTTATAGAAGGACCAAAAACAATCATATTGATCTTCCCTTAGATTCCTGAAAAGCAGGAGAGAATCAAAAAAGGAAAATGAGACACATAATTTAACTACTGTATATGGCTTTCCTGGTGGCTCAGATGGTAAAAGAAAATATCTGCCTGCAATGCAGGAGACCTGAGTTCCATCTCTAGGTCAGAAAGATCCCCTGGAGAAGGGAATGACAACCCACTCCAGTATCCTTGCCTAGAGAACACCATGGAAAGAGGACCTTGGCAAGCTACAGTCCATGGAGTGTGATTCTTTGTGAAGAGTCAAATACAACTGAGTGACTAACACATACACACACTGTTTCTATACTTATTTTATATTCATCTGAATTTGGGTGAAAAACAATCTCTAGTGGGCAAAATTAAAATTATTCTAGTCAGTCTCTGGTATTTATGAAATTAGTACATAGTCAACATCTCTTTTATATTTCCTAAATCTAAAAAAGAAAATGTGGGTGATTTCCATTTTTAATTTGAGGATTGAGTATATATTAGCTGTTTCAAAAAAGTAATTTGGCCCAGATCCAGAAACACATCTGCCCTTGATAATAATAAGCCTTTATTTTTATAAAACTATATGTGTTGAAAATGAAATATTTGTTGCTTAATGAATTTGTAGCAGGTGTTTATGTTTCAGCTGGGTGAGAAAATGCTGAAGGGGGAGATACCAATTTTGTGAAATGATCCTCCTTTGTTTTTCTTGATTAATACTTGGTATTTTTGGAAATAATTCATAAGAGGTATATAATCTTTACATTCACTGCTTGGAAAGTTTCATATGACCTACTAAATATTGCATTGCTCTATTATTTTAGCTTGTGGGAACATTTAGTATAATTGCCTTGCCTGTTCTTCGTTAGATTATATGCCTTCCTTTGCTTCATAAAGAATATCTTGGATATTGTTTGGATTTAGTAAATAGCTATTTGTTACTCTTAATAGCTATTTGTTACTCTTAATCCACATTAAATTCTATTTGGCTATCAGCCCTGGATGTGACATCTCTAAACTTGCAACCCAGGTTGACTATGAGGACAGACAAAAAGGTGACAGTTCACAATATAGAAAACAAAGACTGATGGTCAACTTGCTGCCAGTATTTGAGAGGAATTCTGAAATTTTCCCTATATCTAGTTTCAGAAGACTTCAAGAGGACAGCAATTGAAGTGACTTTATAGTGAATACCTGTGTACTAAGCATCTAGATTTTACTATTATCATATTGCTCTACTTGCTTTGTCTTACTTACGTCCATAGGTATCTTGTTGGAACTGTATTTTTAAGCACAGCTTATGGGTTACCTGTGCTATACTTCTGAATAAAGCTAAGTAACCTTGCTTGACACAGGAAGTAAAAACTATACTGAACCTGACTTTTCTCAATGTGAAAAGCTGGGCGCCTACTCCTATATTATAAAATTTTTGCTTTTCAAAGTAAACCACATCTTCACATACCTACTTATTGGCTTGAAATCCATTCAAGAAAGTAACTGCGAGTAGAGATGAGAAGTAGGGCAGCAAGAGTATTTGGCTATATTTTGTACCCTGCAGAGTACAATGCGTGCAGGTTGGACCCTAAAAGCAAAAGAGGAAAATGCCAGGTGACCATTAGTGTTGGAACCTTTCATTTTTACGTTATTCAGGCTGTTCTGAGCATTAGACTTCTGGAAACAGGAGAAGAATAAGATCCACCTCAGGGCCATGGAGCTTCTCCAGAAATTGTGTACTAGATTCTAGAGCCTGGAAAGGAACCATGTAATCAACTAGCCATGGAATCAGCCCTCACAGTGGAACAAAGAGCAAAAGATAGCTATACAATCTAGCTCCAGACTTGTCCCAAAATACGCAAAGAAGTAGCACAGGAACTTTGTTTTTAATAAAAATACTATAGAATTAGTCTACAGTGGTTAATACCTAAAGAAAATACAGCAACATCTTCAGTATTGAGGAAAAGTAGTGAGTCAAGAATTTTATACTAGTCCAGTTACCATTCATATGAGGAGACAAAAAGACATTTTATTAAACAGGAGTTTAGGAAATACACCCTCATGCAACCTGCATGATAAAAGAACTTGAAAGTGCCTTAACATTCAGTTGGACATTTCTGTTTTTGAACATTTCAAAGAAAAATTCAGTTTTCCTTTACACATTTGAATCCTAGATCTGAGGAACTTAGTTGGAATGTATGTTTGATAGGCAAGGCACAGGAAGAACTTGAAGTGCTGTCTGTAATGCCTTTCTCAGATGTTCTACAATTTCCTCATTTTCTGATGCTATCAGTATGAGTCTGCTGTAGCTGCCATATCAAAATATCAGAGGCTTCGTGGTTTAGACAACACAAACCTAACCTCTTACCATTCTGGAGGCTAGAAATTTGAGGATCAAGGTTTCTTCAAGTCTGCTTTCTCTGAGGCCCGTGGGAATTCGGAAAGCTGGGCCCTACTCCTAGTAACCTTGCTTGACACAGGAAGTAAAAACTATACTGAACCTGACTTTTCTCAATGTGAAAAGCTGGGCCTACTCCTATATTATAAAATTTTGCTTTTCAAAGTAAACCACATCTTCACATACCTACTTATTGGCTTGAAATCCATTCAAGAAAGTAACTGCGAGTAGAGATGAGAAGTAGGGCAGCAAGAGTATTTGGCTATATTTTGTACCCTGCAGAGTACAATGCGTGCAGGTTGGACCCTAAAAGCAAAAGAGGAAAATGCCAGGTGACCATTAGTGTTGGAACCTTTCATTTTTACGTTATTCAGGCTGTTCTGAGCATTAGACTTCTGGAAACAGGAGAAGAATAAGATCCACCTCAGGGCCATGGAGCTTCTCCAGAAATTGTGTACTAGATTCTAGAGCCTGGAAAGGAACCATGTAATCAACTAGCCATGGAATCAGCCCTCACAGTGGAACAAAGAGCAAAAGATAGCTATACAATCTAGCTCCAGACTTGTCCCAAAATACGCAAAGAAGTAGCACAGGAACTTTGTTTTAATAAAAATACTATAGAATTAGTCTACAGTGGTTAATACCTAAAGAAAATACAGCAACATCTTCAGTATTGAGGAAAAGTAGTGAGTCAAGAATTTTATACTAGTCCAGTTACCATTCATATGAGGAGACAAAAAGACATTTTTATTAAACAGGAGTTTAGGAAATACACCCTCATGCAACCTGCATGATAAAAGAACTTGAAAGTGCCTTAACATTCAGTTGGACATTTCTGTTTTTGAACATTTCAAAGAAAAATTCAGTTTTCCTTTACACATTTGAATCCTAGATCTGAGGAACTTAGTTGGAATGTATGTTTGATAGGCAAGGCACAGGAAGAACTTGAAGTGCTGTCTGTAATGCCTTTCTCAGATGTTCTACAATTTCCTCATTTTCTGATGCTATCAGTATGAGTCTGCTGTAGCTGCCATATCAAAATATCAGAGGCTTCGTGGTTTAGACAACACAAACCTAACCTCTTACCATTCTGGAGGCTAGAAATTTGAGGATCAAGGTTTCTTCAAGTCTGCTTTCTCCTGAGGCCTCTCTCGTTGACTGGCAGAGGCAACCTTCTCGCTGTGTCCTCACATGGTCTTTTCACTCTGCACTATGCATGCATCCTTGCCATCTCTCTGTGTGTCCAGATTTCCTCTTTTAATTAAACCAAGGGCACACTGAGTCCACAGGGACTCGTTTTTTGTTGTTGTTGTTGTTGTTTTTTAATCATCGTCACCTCTTTAAAGGCTCTTTTTGCAAATACCATCACAAAGTACTGGGGTTTAAATACAAGTTTGGGGGGAAGGAGGGAAAACTCCATAACTCCATTAATTTATTCAGTATTTGATTACCTCTTAAAACTCTACCATATGCTATTATTTCTTGAGCATTCAATAACAGTGGCCAACTGCTTTATGTGAATGTACCACTCAGCAGCATACCCAGAGCACATCCATAGGCCTGATTTCACTATTTCAACACAGTAACCCTTAAAAATTAGTAGACCTGAAAGCCTCAGGAATCACGGCAATATCCTGGATACAGAGTTCCCTAAGAGAGCCTCTCATCTAAAAGGAAGCGGCTGTGCAGTGCCTTGTGTGACTCCACCAGTGCCCACTTCGAAAGAGTATTAGGATTCCAGCAGCCAGATGGGTATCACATCATTCAGGGTCACTTCCTAGGCTCAATCTCATCAGCACTGTAGCCCTGAGAAACCCTCGCTTCATGTGGCTGTGTTATACAAAGAGTCAACAGATCCTTTTTGTTTCAAAGCAGTGAGTAGCTAAGTCTTAGCAGTGGCTTCCACAGAGGGAAGCCTAAGCTGTAGTGAAAGGTGGACTCTGGCACGTGGCTTCACCAAGCCAGAAGCTGCAACTCTTCATCAATAGACCTCCAACCTGTTAAGAAACAGAGTTCAACAGTAGTTTTCACGAACTGTGAGGATGAAAAGAGGAGGTCTCAGAGGCTTTGTGAACAGACATCAATCATGATTAGACCGTGTTCCTCATCTTTAAGACAAAATAAAGAAGAAAATACCAAATATGGTGATGTATCAGTCAAAGTTCTCCAGAGAAACAAAATTTGAGGGAGCGTGTTTGTATATGCATGTGAGGGATTGTGTTTGTATATGTATGTGAGGGTGAAGGGGAGTAGTTAGGAAGGAGATTTATTTTTAAGGAGTTGACTCATGGAGCTATTGGAGGCTGATAAGTCCAAAACTTACAGGACAGGCTTACAGGCTAGAAAATCTGGCAGGAAACAACATCGCAGTGTTCAGTCCAGAGGCAGTGGGAGGGCAGATTTATTTGGGAATCTGTCTTTTCTCTTAGGGCTTCAGCTGACTGGATGACTCCCATATAATGAAAGTGAATATGCTTTACTCAAAGTCTACTGATGAAACGTTAATCACATCTAAGATCTTTCTTTAATGTCTAGATTGATGTTTGCCACACAACAGTCCACCATGGCAATATAGCTAGGTTGAATACTTAACATTAGCTAGTACAGGTAACTGTGAAAGTTTCCCAAATTTGATGACTCCATTTACAGTGGAAGAGGAGAGCACAGTGTTGATAGCACTGTAAAAATTATTTCAGAATATATATTTGTCCACTTAGTACAACCTTTTTTTTTTTTTTTTTGCCTGTAAGTCATCATTTATTCTTCATCTATCTTTATTCTTTTGGCATGTGTGGACCTCCCATCACAGTGGCCTCTCTCATTGCAGATCACTGGCTCTGGGCACATGCGCTCTAGAGTGCTGGCTCCTAACTGGACACACCTGTCCAGCCGTTCCTCCACATGTGGGATCTTCCCAGGCAAGGGAATCAAACCTCCTTGCATGTGTTATACAAAGAGTCAACAGATCCTTTTTGTTTCAAAGCAGTGAGTAGCTAAGTCTTAGCAGTGGCTTCCACAGAGGAAGCCTAAGCTGTAGTGAAAGGTGGACTCTGGCACGTGGCTTCACCAAGCCAGAAGCTGCAACTCTTCATCAATAGACCTCCAACCTGTTAAGAAACAGAGTTCAACAGTAGTTTTCACGAACTGTGAGGATGAAAAGAGGAGGTCTCAGAGGCTTTGTGAACAGACATCAATCATGATTAGACCGTGTTCCTCATCTTTAAGACAAAATAAAGAAGAAAATACCAAATATGGTGATGTATCAGTCAAAGTTCTCCAGAGAAACAAAATTTGAGGGAGCGTGTTTGTATATGCATGTGAGGGATTGTGTTTGTATATGTATGTGAGGGTGAAGGGGAGTAGTTAGGAAGGAGATTTATTTTTAAGGAGTTGACTCATGGAGCTATTGGAGGCTGATAAGTCCAAAACTTACAGGACAGGCTTACAGGCTAGAAAATCTGGCAGGAAACAACATCGCAGTGTTCAGTCCAGAGGCAGTGGGAGGGCAGATTTATTTGGGAATCTGTCTTTTCTCTTAGGGCTTCAGCTGACTGGATGACTCCCATATAATGAAAGTGAATATGCTTTACTCAAAGTCTACTGATGAAACGTTAATCACATCTAAGATCTTTCTTTAATGTCTAGATTGATGTTTGCCACACAACAGTCCACCATGGCAATATAGCTAGGTTGAATACTTAACATTAGCTAGTACAGGTAACTGTGAAAGTTTCCCAAATTTGATGACTCCATTTACAGTGGAAGAGGAGAGCAGTGTTGATAGCACTGTAAAAATTATTTCAGAATATATATTTGTCCACTTAGTACAACCTTTTTTTTTTTTTTTTTTCCTGTAAGTCATCATTTATTCTTCATCTATCTTTATTCTTTTGGCATGTGTGGACCTCCCATCACAGTGGCCTCTCTCATTGCAGATCACTGGCTCTGGGCACATGCGCTCTAGAGTGCTGGCTCCTAACTGGACACACCTGTCCAGCCGTTCCTCCACATGTGGGATCTTCCCAGGCAAGGGATCAAACCAGTGCCCCTTGCAGTACATGGTGGACTCTTTAACCACTGGACCACCAGGGAAGCCCCAGTTAGTACAACTTTTTAAAATGAAACCTCTGAAATAAGAGCAACTAGAACTCAAGAATGTTTTTTTACGGTTATATATGCTTGTTGTTCATTGTTCAGTCTCTAAGTCATGTCTGACTCTTTCACTATCTCCTGGAGTTTGCTCAGATTCTTAGCCATTGAGTAAGTGATGCCATCCAACCGTCTCATTCTTTGTTGCCCCCTTCTCTTGCCCTCAATCTTTCCCAACACCAGTGTCTTTTCCAATGAGTTGACCCTTTGCATCATGTGGCCAAAGTATGTTCAGCTTCAGCATCAGTCCTTCCAGTGAATATTCAGGGCCGATTACCTTTAGAATTGACTGGTTTGATCTCCTTGCTGTTCAGCAGACTCTCAGGAGTCTTCTCCAACACCACAATTCAAAAGCATCAATTCTTTGGCGCTCAGCCTTCTTTACAGTCCAACTCTCACATCTGTACATGGTGACTGGAAAATCCATAGCTTCGACTGTATGAACCTTTGTCGGCAAAGTGAGGTCTCTACTTTTTAATATGCTGTATAAGTTTGTCATAGCTTTTCTTCCAAGGAGCAAATGTCTTTTAACTTCATGGCTGCAGTCTCTTGTCCAGAGCAGTTTTTTGGGGCCCAAGAAAATAAAATCTGTCACTGTTTCCACTTTTCCCCATCTATTAGCCAGGAAGTATTAGGGCCTCATGCCATGATCTTGGTTATTGTGAATACTGAGTTTTAAGCCAGCTTTTTCACTCTCCTCTTTCACCCTCATCAAGAGGCTCTCTAGTTCCTCTTCACTTAGAAAAGCTATAAATTTGCATGCATGCTTGTTTTGGCATCATAGAGATGCAGTTGGCTGCAGGAATGGAAATATCTGCATCACCATGAATACAGTTTACTCTGCTAATCACTGGCAAATAGTTTTATTAATGAATATTGCAATAATATTACTGGAACCATTCACAGGGAAAAAAATCAGAACTCATGGTTTGCTAAAACTTTGCCAATTGGGTTGTAGGGAGCAGTGTTTGAATCTTAAAATATTTGGAATTTCATCTCATTCTAATGATTTATAGGTATAAAATCTAGAGTGTTTCGCATTGGCAACATTTTGGAAGATAAAGGACATAGAGTTTTCTGTAAGTGTTAGAGATCCACAGCATCCAATGTATTTTTTTTACTTTGACTATTTTCTTTCAGTCATCATTCTGTACAGATAGTGGTGAAACTGTTATGTTTTATACTTGCTTGTGGTGTTGCCCTTTAACAGCGTACTCATGAAAATATCCAATTTGAGTTTTTACACAGTGATATGCATTTCCTCAACGTATAGAACTCTTTTCTTTTTTATTCTCAAAAAGAAGTTTGCAAATATTATATCAGATATAATTTTTTTTCATCATTTGTGGATACAAACATCAGCCCAGTGAATATTCAGGGCCGATTACCTTTAGAATTGACTGGTTTGATCTCCTTGCTGTTCAGCAGACTCTCAGGAGTCTTCTCCAACACCACAATTCAAAAGCATCAATTCTTTGGCGCTCAGCCTTCTTTACAGTCCAACTCTCACATCTGTACATGGTGACTGGAAAATCCATAGCTTCGACTGTATGAACCTTTGTCGGCAAAGTGAGGTCTCTACTTTTTAATATGCTGTATAAGTTTGTCATAGCTTTTCTTCCAAGGAGCAAATGTCTTTTAACTTCATGGCTGCAGTCTCTTGTCCAGAGCAGTTTTTGGAGCCCAAGAAAATAAAATCTGTCACTGTTTCCACTTTTTCCCCATCTATTAGCCAGGAAGTATTAGGGCCTCATGCCATGATCTTGGTTATTGTGAATACTGAGTTTTAAGCCAGCTTTTTCACTCTCCTCTTTCACCCTCATCAAGAGGCTCTCTAGTTCCTCTTCACTTAGAAAAGCTATAAATTTGCATGCATGCTTGTTTTGGCATCATAGAGATGCAGTTGGCTGCAGGAATGGAAATATCTGCATCACCATGAATACAGTTTACTCTGCTAATCACTGGCAAATAGTTTTATTAATGAATATTGCAATAATATTACTGGAACCATTCACAGGGAAAAAAATCAGAACTCATGGTTTGCTAAAACTTTGCCAATTGGGTTGTAGGGAGCAGTGTTTGAATCTTAAAATATTTGGAATTTCATCTCATTCTAATGATTTATAGGTATAAAATCTAGAGTGTTTCGCATTGGCAACATTTTGGAAGATAAAGGACATAGAGTTTTCTGTAAGTGTTAGAGATCCACAGCATCCAATGTATTTTTTTTACTTTGACTATTTTCTTTCAGTCATCATTCTGTACAGATAGTGGTGAAACTGTTATGTTTTATACTTGCTTGTGGTGTTGCCCTTTAACAGCGTACTCATGAAAATATCCAATTTGAGTTTTTACACAGTGATATGCATTTCCTCAACGTATAGAACTCTTTTCTTTTTTATTCTCAAAAAGAAGTTTGCAAATATTATATCAGATATAATTTTTTTTCATCATTTGTGGATACAAACTTAAATCATATGTAATCCCTTCCTAAGGATGTTTTAAAGGAAAAAAGTCTAAACTCATGGCAAGTTTTGTTTTTAAAACTGTATCCAGGGAAATGAGAAGTGTCAATATTCCTTATATTCTTAAGTTCAGCTCATCATCTCTGTGTATCATATGTAAAAATATGTTTTGATTCTGATATTTACATTTGATTTCAGAATGATAAATATTTTAGGAAGAGATATTACAGATTGATTTTTCAGGATCATATCTTACAAATTATGTATTTCTATTCATATTGGACAAAGGAAAGTTACTGTATAGAGCAAAGGGTATCAAACGAATTTGTAAATTACATGCTGAAATTCTCAATGTTCATTTCCAACATTTGATGCTAAATAGCTAGTTTTAGGATTTTTTCAGTGTTCAGCGGTAAAGAATCCACTTGCAATGCAGGAGATGCAGAGATGAGGACTTCATCCTTGGATCGGGAAGATCCCCTGGAGGAGGAAATGGCAACCCACTCTAGTAACCTTGCCTGGAAGATTCTGAATAATTTGAGCTGAAACTTTCAACATAGTCCTCTGTTCCTTAAGGTTGACTTTTTGACCAATGACAGCTTGTGAGATGGGTTCCTGTTCTACTTCATTTTATAACTGATGTGATAGTGTGAGTTAATGTCTAACAGTCTCAGTAATTTTTGAGTGCCTATTTGGGTAGAGTTGCTCTCTTACTGAAATGAAAGATGTTGACATCCAGGTATTCACATCTGGCTGATGGGAAAATCATGATCAATCTTTAGTTTATGTGTCATCAGGCTTTACAAAATGACATGAAGAATAGATGTTATTATTTGCTAGTTCATCAGTTAAACTTGCAGCAGCTCAGGTTGTTTGTGGTGGGAAAGTTTTTGTGGAAGGTACAGATAGTGGTGAAACTGTTATGTTTTATACTTGCTTGTGGTGTTGCCCTTTAACAGCGTACTCATGAAAATATCCAATTTGAGTTTTTACACAGTGATATGCATTTCCTCAACGTATAGAACTCTTTTCTTTTTTATTCTCAAAAAGAAGTTTGCAAATATTATATCAGATATAATTTTTTTTCATCATTTGTGGATACAAACTTAAATCATATGTAATCCCTTCCTAAGGATGTTTTAAAGGAAAAAAGTCTAAACTCATGGCAAGTTTTGTTTTTAAAACTGTATCCAGGGAAATGAGAAGTGTCAATATTCCTTATATTCTTAAGTTCAGCTCATCATCTCTGTGTATCATATGTAAAAATATGTTTTGATTCTGATATTTACATTTGATTTCAGAATGATAAATATTTTAGGAAGAGATATTACAGATTGATTTTTCAGGATCATATCTTACAAATTATGTATTTCTATTCATATTGGACAAAGGAAAGTTACTGTATAGAGCAAAGGGTATCAAACGAATTTGTAAATTACATGCTGAAATTCTCAATGTTCATTTCCAACATTTGATGCTAAATAGCTAGTTTTAGGATTTTTTCAGTGTTCAGCGGTAAAGAATCCACTTGCAATGCAGGAGATGCAGAGATGAGGACTTCATCCTTGGATCGGGAAGATCCCCTGGAGGAGGAAATGGCAACCCACTCTAGTAACCTTGCCTGGAAGATTCTGAATAATTTGAGCTGAAACTTTCAACATAGTCCTCTGTTCCTTAAGGTTGACTTTTTGACCAATGACAGCTTGTGAGATGGGTTCCTGTTCTACTTCATTTTATAACTGATGTGATAGTGTGAGTTAATGTCTAACAGTCTCAGTAATTTTTGAGTGCCTATTTGGGTAGAGTTGCTCTCTTACTGAAATGAAAGATGTTGACATCCAGGTATTCACATCTGGCTGATGGGAAAATCATGATCAATCTTTAGTTTATGTGTCATCAGGCTTTACAAAATGACATGAAGAATAGATGTTATTATTTGCTAGTTCATCAGTTAAACTTGCAGCAGCTCAGGTTGTTTGTGGTGGGAAAGTTTTTGTGGAAGGTAGGACGAATACAATATTCATATAAAAATGAAAATCAAGTATGCGAAAAACTTAACTAATGTCACTGTCCATGTAAGTGTGGTGTCACCTATGTGATGCTGGAAAGATCTATGATAAAGATTGATACTAGTGATTTTCTCCAGTATCAGGGAAGCAACTGTAGCTGATGGCACTAATTTTTGTTTTAATTGTAACCTGTAACTATTTCTATTCCTGATCTTTTATTTTATGTTTCTACTGCATGCTTTAGTTCATTGCTTCAGTTGTACATGTGGAACATGTTGTACTACCTGTGTGCATGCATGCTAAGTCGCTTAGTCATGTCTGACTCTTTGCAACCCTATGGACTGTAGCCCTCCAGGCTCTTCTGTCCATGTGTGTTCTTCAGGCAGGAGTAGTGGAGTGGGTATTCATTTCCTTCTCCAGGATATCTTCCTGACCCAGGAATGGAACCCATGTTTTTTATGTCTCCTACATAATGAGGTGGGTTCTTCACTACTAGCGTGACTGGGGAAACCCATTTTGTAATGTAGTGTTTTATAGTTATTTATCTGAAGAAAGTATTTAGCCTTTGAGGACAGCAATGGCAATAATTATTTTAATATTTTATGTACAAATTATTAACCACCAGCAAGTTTTTCTTCAGTGCAAAGATCACAGCTAAAATTTTTGAAAAAACAAATGACAATTTGCAAATTTTGAACCACCTTATCATAACATTAGTTGTTTCTAACTTAATATTAAATAAAATAGTGGAAAAAATCTAGAAGTATTAAAAACCTAGAAGAATTAATCCTGCTTTCTTATAAACAATGAGATAGTAATTTAGGAATATTCCTTTTACATTAAAAGGGAAAAAAGGACCATTATAAAAGCTTACTTGACTTAAGGAGGGCATTTTATTCTTCAGGTGTCTTAATGCTACTTCTGGCTGGAGGGACACTGGAAGGTTTTCAGCCCAAATGGCAGTAATTGTTGACTATCTATTCTGTACTGAGAGGCTGCAATGCCTGGGAACAGAAAACAGATAATTTTCCTGTTGAGCGATAAGTTTATATTAAAGATGAAGATAGATGACTATTTGAATTGGTTTTTTTGGTGGGAAAGTTTTGTGGAAGGTAGGACAATACAATATTCATATAAAAATGAAAATCAAGTATGCGAAAAACTTAACTAATGTCACTGTCCATGTAAGTGTGGTGTCACCTATGTGATGCTGGAAAGATCTATGATAAAGATTGATACTAGTGATTTTCTCCAGTATCAGGGAAGCAACTGTAGCTGATGGCACTAATTTTTGTTTTAATTGTAACCTGTAACTATTTCTATTCCTGATCTTTTATTTTATGTTTCTACTGCATGCTTTAGTTCATTGCTTCAGTTGTACATGTGGAACATGTTGTACTACCTGTGTGCATGCATGCTAAGTCGCTTAGTCATGTCTGACTCTTTGCAACCCTATGGACTGTAGCCCTCCAGGCTCTTCTGTCCATGTGTGTTCTTCAGGCAGGAGTAGTGGAGTGGGTATTCATTTCCTTCTCCAGGATATCTTCCTGACCCAGGAATGGAACCCATGTTTTTTATGTCTCCTACATAATGAGGTGGGTTCTTCACTACTAGCGTGACTGGGGAAACCCATTTTGTAATGTAGTGTTTTATAGTTATTTATCTGAAGAAAGTATTTAGCCTTTGAGGACAGCAATGGCAATAATTATTTTAATATTTTATGTACAAATTATTAACCACCAGCAAGTTTTTCTTCAGTGCAAAGATCACAGCTAAAATTTTTGAAAAAACAAATGACAATTTGCAAATTTTGAACCACCTTATCATAACATTAGTTGTTTCTAACTTAATATTAAATAAAATAGTGGAAAAAATCTAGAAGTATTAAAAACCTAGAAGAATTAATCCTGCTTTCTTATAAACAATGAGATAGTAATTTAGGAATATTCCTTTTACATTAAAAGGGAAAAAAGGACCATTATAAAAGCTTACTTGACTTAAGGAGGGCATTTTATTCTTCAGGTGTCTTAATGCTACTTCTGGCTGGAGGGACACTGGAAGGTTTTCAGCCCAAATGGCAGTAATTGTTGACTATCTATTCTGTACTGAGAGGCTGCAATGCCTGGGAACAGAAAACAGATAATTTTCCTGTTGAGCAATAGTTAATAGGCTATCTGTGTCCAGTGCCCACTTGTCATCCTCTCACAAGCAGATGCAGACTAGAGTATCCTTGGTGGTGATCTCCCACCTGACGTGGCTCCCCATAGATTTTTATTAGGTCATGTGTCCTCTGTTCATACCCACCTGATTGCCCATGTTTTGCCACCAAGGAGTAGTTTTTCAAGCAACACACAGCGGAGATTTGGAAGATTGCCAAAGTCACAATTGCTGCTTTATCTTCCAGTGACTTTGAAAGAATGCCATGACATGAATTGAATTCTCAAAACTCTGTCCCTCCACAATCTATAGTGTATTATTTCAGTTATACTTTTTAATGCCTCTTAGGGAATTGATTTTTCTTTTCAATGCCCTCCCCTTAATTCTATCCTCTTAAAATGGAAAAGAGAGTGAAAAAAATTTAGTGCACAGGTGTTTGGAAAGATGAGTAGAAAGTAGGTATTTATAATCTCATGAGGATGTGAATGGTTGGGAGTTATAAGAAGCAAAAAATTACTCCTTCATGCAACAGCAGATTACATAATTCTGGAATGGAAGACTGACCCCAAAACATTGTAGCTTTCAAACCAGGTTCCTTAAACTATAGTTCAGTTTTTTGGGTTTTTTGTTTGTTTGTTTGTTTGTTTTTTTAATATTTATTTATTTATTTTGAGGGGGTGGGGTGGGGAGGGAGGGGAGCAGGCGGGCTACTTCTATTGGTCTTTCATTTGTCTATTTTCATCCATCTTTGTTCTTTGGCCCGTGTGCGCCTCCCATCGCGGTGGCCTCTGTTGTCGCAGAGCACCAGCTCTGGGCACATGCGCTTTAGAGCTCCGGCTCGGTAATTGGACACATCGGTCCAGCCGCTCCGCGGCACCAGGCCAGGAATCGAACCGGCGTCCCTTGCACTGCAAGGCGGTGTCCTTACCCACTGGACCACCAGGGAAGCCCTATAGTTCAGTTTTTCACTTGTTTGATTGTATTTCATATGAAAGTGTTTCCTTATTAGTTAATCTAGCCATTTCCAGAATCTTGGATTTCTAAATTAGAGGTGAAGTCTCTCCATATTCATATATTTTACATATTGATTCTGTCCTTTTGTTTACAGAAAAATAGTTCAATGTTCAAATAGTCCCCGAGCATTTAGTTGCCAAATGAATTTTCAGAATGTTAATGTGGAGAGTTAAAATGACAATAAACATGTTCAGTGCTTAGTAAGTCTTATAGTAAATAACCATATTTAATGTAGTTTAACCCAGTATTTACTAAATTAGAAAACAAATGAAAACAGTTTTATCTCATGATGCATATTTTTTTTCTCACTCTCTTGGATTAATGTATAGATAAAAGATTTGCATAGATTCAAAAGACAGAGAAGAAAAATGGATAAGACTTGAGGATGGAGGAATAGACAGATAAGGTGAGCCAGATTCTTAGGTCTCCAACCTGGAACTCATTGATGGATGGTACAGCTCACTGAGATGGGACACTGTTATACATCATGACATCCATGTATGTCCTAGCAACAAAACTGGCCTGTTGTTCTGTTCTTGTCTTGAAAGCAGGTCAGTCAGTACATTTCAAGATTTACTGATAGCACATCCTTAGAAATAATTTAATGTTTGTAGAAATAGATGGGTATTCTGGCTCTATGAGGAAAATGAATTTAAACAAATGAGCTAGAAAAACATAGCAAAAATAATTAGAACAAGTTATATTCCACATTAAGATGCCTTAATCTTTTGATTCAAGCAATTATTTAATTCCTGCATTCTTGCCATCTAAAAAATATTCTGTGATTTATACAAAACATCCAGATGATAACTCTTGCTATATTCTCTTAAATCTTCTTGCTCGGCAATGGGAGGAAAGTTGTGCATTCTGAGCTGGCAAGATGATTGTCTGAATGTGACATTATCTGATGACACTCAGAAAGCCTTTAAACATAAAAGATATAGAGAAATGCTTCATTGCTTTCTTTGGATGAATTTTTTTTTTCCTTTGAGTCTAAGCAAGATTAATGTTCTCAACTGACATGATGACACATCTAGTCATGAAATGACAATAAAGTGTATACAAAATGGGAGTAGGGACATGACTAATAAAATGCACTACCTTAATTTTTTCTAAATACTATTAGTTTGAGATTGTTCTGAAGGTAATGATGTTCAACTCTAAATGGGTTGAATATGCCATTATGTTTTTACATTTATGTGCATGCACTGATTTTGTTAGCAGTGATAGATCACCTCACTTCTGCCTTGACTCTTGTGTCTCAGAAAAGTGATGGCATTTCTTATTCCCTTCAGTTCAATTTAGCAAACATTTATTGAGTAATTTCTCTGTTTAAGATACTGTGAAACTGCCTCTTGTATGAATGTCACAGAAAGGAAGAGAAGAATCTGAGAGCATCAACTTCATTTAGACAAATACTTTATTCATGGTGATCAGAGCTAATCAGCGGTTGAATGAAAAAAAGTAACTAGCAGTATTACATTGAAGCAATGGATTCTAGTGTGATTAATGTTTGCCTAAACATTTTTTTAAACTTTTCATATAAGCAAATATATTACTGAAAACATGTGTGTGTGACACTGGTGAATATTATATCTTGAATAGTTGTTGATGAGATGACTGACTCTGACAGTTTTGAAGAAATCATTTGCAGAGACATTGAGCAAGGTGTGGAATAATCAGAATTACAAGAAAGAAATAGATGTAGGAAAAGTCACAAGCCAACTTAAACAGATAAAGGATAAATCAAGTTAAGACAAATTATATATTTTCAAAGCAAGAATGAAGACCTGTATTAAACCAGCATATTCAGCTCTACAGATCACAAGTCTAATAAGCAGTATATGGAGCTAGTAAAGTATTTCTTGATAGAATCAGTAGTTCATTTTTACTTGACTTTTCAAAATGGTCACTAATAATACCTTTGGTAAAACAAAATTTTGTTGCAGTACTTGATTAAAGTATTGAAGTATTACTTTGTGTCCTCTATGTGGCTTATTTCGTTCTCATTTGTTGTCCATTCCAAAAACATCTTTTTGTTACTTTATATTAGCTTGTAACTGTACAAAAGTAACTCACTCATTAGACTTTTCCACCAAAGAACTTTGGCATTAGAGATGGTAGACCACACCTCTGGAAGTGCCTGAGTTCCATTTCCAGCAGGACAATTCCTTTGAAGTTTTGACTGTGTCTTTAAAAATCATGTAAATTTCTGTTTTTCTTATGGCATTTTAATGTGATTTCTCCCCTATATCTTTGGAATCCAGGAATATTTTGATCAAAACAAAGATTGAACTTTGTTGATTTGAGATGAGATCTGCTATCTTACTGGACTCAACATCTAGTTGATTTCTTCACTTTTTAGGCCATTATTTCACAGTGTTTGAAAGATGGCTTCCTGACTAAACTGTGTGTTCTTGGCAGTATAGCACATCACAGCTGCCTCCACATAGTTTAGTCTTCACTTTTGTTGAAGCAACTGCTAGGCTTGCTCCCACCAATCTCCAAAGGTGTTGCTTCTTTGTGGCCTTGTACAACTGAGTAGACCTCTCTATATCCCAGGGCTCTTATTGGAAAATATGAAGATCTTAGGACTATATTATAATCTAGTACTATTTTGTCATAATAGTTTGAGAATTGAGAGCTAACATCTGTTAAATAATTAGCCATGTGCCTGGCAGGTAGTAGGTTGTAAAGGGCTGAGTTGTGTCCCATCAAAAGATAGGTTGACACCCTAATCCTTAATACCAATGACTAGGACCATTTTGGAAATAGTATCTTTGAATATTAATTAAGTTGAGGTCATACTGGTTTGAATGCATCCTCAATCCAATCTCCAATATACTTGCAGATGGAGAGCAGACACACACAGCCAAGAGGCTTTGTGAAAAAAACAAACAAAGGAGTCATGTTGACACAAACGAGGAAAAAGCACCAAGGATTGCCATTGGTCACTAGAGATTAAGAGAAAGGCACAAAACAGTTTCATTTTCAAAGCCTTTAGAAGAAACCAGCTTCTCTAACATTTTGATTTCAGATTTATAGCCTGAGCTACAAAAGTGTACATTTCTGTTCTTTGAAGGTATCCATTTAGTGATAATTTGTTATAGCAGTCCCAGAAAATAATTCTGTCAGTAATCAACAAGTTGTAGTTATTTTTGTCAATGTTATTTTTAAAACTAAGTACATATTTAATGTCAGACATAAATTCTCTTGGTATTTCATAACTTAACATTGTAGAATATATGGTAAAACAGACTTCGAGCTTTGTTTGATCCCATGATCATGCTGTAATTTTATTTTTTTGTGAAATAGTTTTGCAGATTTACTGCATTCTATACCCTGAAGTATCATACACTTGTTATTGCCACAAACAGTGAACCCAGCTTACAGGAGGTAATCATACAATTTTCCATGTTAGATGAACCTGTGCTTCTGAGGGGTAATTTTGGAAATACTGGCTTTATTCTGTTGTCAATATTGTCTGCACAGGTTGAAAAATCATGCTGTCCACATATGAACTGTCACTTTTATTAATGCTTACAGTCTTGACTCTTCTAGCATCAATTTCTCCAGAAATGTTCTTAGATGTAAGTACCTAGTTCAAATCAGTGAGGATGTTTTAGTATTAAAATTTATTTATATATATATTTTTAAACGTTTATTTTGCTTTTAACTTTTACAGAGTTTTGTTGTTTACAGATATGTATGTTCCCAGATTAGTCATATGTATATCCCCCCTTCCCACCCCTCCCAACCATCACACAGAACCCCTGAAGGATCCCCTTTTCTCACAGAGCAATGACTAGAGCTATTTTCTTCACTTATGATAGTACAGGCCTTCATGCTACTTCCTTTACGCCTCCCACCTTCTGTTCCTTCCCCACAATGTCCATATGTCCACTGTCCATGTCTGTCTTTCTGTTGCTTCACTGCGTGTGCCATCATCACCATCCTACTAGATTCCATATATATGTGTTAACATACTGTATTTGTCCTTCTCTTTCGGACTGACTTCACTTTTGATGATACGTTCTAGATCCAGCCACCTTATTAGGGCTGATTCTTCTGCATTTCTCTTTACAGCTGTGTAGTATTCCATTGTATATATGTACCAGGGCTTTTGGATCCATTCGTTCGTCGATGGGCATCTAGGTTCCTTCCATGTTCTAGCTCTTGTATAGAGAGCTGCAATGAACATTGGGGTACAGGTGCTTGTTTCAGATTTGATTTCATCAGGGTATAAGCCTAAGAGTGGGATTGCTGGGTCATATGGTGCTTCTATTTTTAGTTTTTTAAGAACTCTCCAGACTGTCTTCCGCAGAGGCTGTATCAATTTACACTCCCACCAGCAATGCAGGAGGGTTCCCATTTCTCCGCATCCTCTCCAGCATTTGTTGTCTGTCGATTTGTGGATGATGGCCATTCTGATGGGTGTGAGGTCATATCTCATTGTAGTTTTGATTTGCATTTCTCTAATTATTAGTGAAGTTGAGCATCGTTTCATGTGTTTTTGGGCCATCTGTATGTCATCGTTGGAGAGGTGTCTGTTTAGGTCCTTTTCCCATTTTTTGATTGGGTTGTTCGTTTTTCCAGTGCTGAGTTGTCTCAGTTGCTTGTAGATTTTGGAGATTAATTCTTTGTCTGTTGTTTCATATGCTATGATTTTCTCCCACTCTGTGGGGTGTCTGTTCAGCTTTTTTGTGATTTCTTTTGCTGTACAAAAGCTTTTAAGTTTCATTAGGTCCTACATGTTCATTTGTCTTTTTTGTTCCGCTATTTTAGTAGGTGGGTCAGAGAAGATCTTGCTTTGATTGATGTCCTTGAGGGTTTGCCTATATTCTCCTCTAAGAGTTTGATGGTTTCTGGCCTTACATTTAAGTCTTTGATCCATTTTGAGTTGATCTTTGTGCATGGGGTCAGGATATGTTCCAACTTCATTTTTTTTGCATGTAGCTGTCCAATTTTCCCAGCACCATTTGTTGAAGAGGCTGTCTTTGTCCCATTTTATATGTTCGCCTCCATTGTCAAAATTAAGGTGCGTGGGTTTATCTCTGGGTTCTCGATCTTGTTCCATTGGTCGATATTTCTGTTTTTGTGCCAGTACCATACTGTCTTGAGGACTGTTGCTTTGTAGTAGAGTCTGAAGTTGGGGAGGCTGATCCCTCCAGCTCCATTCTTCTTCCTCAGGATTGCTTTGGCTATTTGAGGTCTTTTGTGTTTCCATATGAACTGTGTTATTCTTTGGTCTAGTTCTATGGAGAATGTTATGGGAAGTTTGATAGGGATCGCATTGAATCTATAGATGACATTTGGTAGTATGGTCATTTTCACAATATTGATTCTTCCGACCCAGGAACATGGAATATTTCTCCATCTGTTTAAGTCTTCTTTAATGTCTCTCATGAGTGTCTTGTAATTTTCTGTGTACAGTTCTTTTGTTTCTTTGGGTAGGTTTAATCCTAGATATTTGATTCTTTTGGTTGAGATGGTGAAGGGGATAGCCTCTTTGATTTCATTTTCTGATTTTTCATTGTTTGTGTATAGGAATGCAAGTGATTTCTGTGTATTGATTTTATATCCTGCGACTTTACTGAATTTGCTGATTAACTCTAATAGTTTTGTAATAGTGCCTTTGGGATTTTCTATGTATAGTATCATGTCATCTGCAAATAGAGAGGGCTTGACTTCTTCTTTTCCAGTGTGGAGTCCTTTGATTTCTTTCTCTTCTCTTATTGCTGTTGCTAGAACTTCCAGGACTATGTTGAATAAGAGTGGTGAAAGTGGACACCTTTGTCTTGTTCCTGATCTTAGAGAAAATGCTTTCAGCTTTTCACCACTGAGGATAATGTTCGCTGTGGGCTTCTCATAGATGGCTTTCACTATGTTAGATAAGTTCCTTATATGCCCATTTTTTGAAGATTTTTTATCATAAATGGATGCTGTACTTTGTCAAAGGCTTTTTCTGCATCTATTGAGATGATCATGTGATTTTTGTCTCTCAATTTGTTGATATGGTATATCACATTGAATAATTTGTGAATATTGAAAAATCCTTGCATGCCTGGGATGAACCCAACTTGATCGTGATGAATGAGCATTTTGATGTGTTGTTGAATTCTGTTTGCTAGGATTTTGTTGAGGATTTTGGCGTCTAGATTCATCAGTGAAATTGGCCTATAATTTTCTTTTTTTGTGTTGTCTTTGCCTGGCTTTGGTATCAGGGTGATGGCAACCTCGTAGAATGTGTTTGGAAGTGTTCCTTCCTGTGCAATTTTTTGGAAGAGTTTTAGAAGGACAGTCATTAGCTCTTCTTTAAATGTTTGGTAGAATTCACTTGTGAAACCATCTGGCCCTGGGCTTTTATTTTTGGGTAGATTTTTGATCACAAGGTCGATTTCTGAGCTTGTGCTTGGCTTGTTCATAGTTTCTATTTCTTCCTGGTTGAGTCTTGGGAGATTAGTCTTCTCTAAGAAACTGTCCATTTCTTCCAGGCTGTCCAGTTTGTTGCCATGGAGTTGTTCATAATAGTGTCTTATAATCCTTTGGATTTCTGTATTATCTGTTGTAATCTCTCCTTTTTCATTTTTGATTTTGTTGATCTGGTTCTTCTCTCTCTTTTCCTTGATGAGTCTGGCCAGTGGTGTGTCGATTTTATTGACCTTTTCGAAGCACCAGCCTTTTGTTTTATCTTTACTATTGTTTCTTTTGTTTCTTTTTCATTTATTTCTGCTCTGATCTTAATGATTTCCCTTCGTCTGCTGGCTTTGGTGTGTTTTTGTTCTTTCTCCAGTTGTATTAAGCATAAGGTAAGGTCGTCTGTTTGAGATTTTCCTAGTTTCTTGAGGTGGGATTGAATTGCTATAAACTTCCCTCTTAGAACTCCTTTTCAGTATCCCATAGGCTTTGCACTGTCGTGTGTTCATTGTCGTTTTCTTCTGGGAATTTTTTTATTTCTCCTTTGATTTCCTCAATGATCAGTTGGTTTTTTAGGTATGTGTTGTTTAATCTCTGTTTGTGTTTCTAGCGGTTTTCTTCCTGTAGTTGATCTCTAGTCTCATTGTATTGTGGTCCGAGAAGATGGTTGATAGAATTTCACTTTTCTTGAATTGACTGAGGTTTGATTTGTGGCCCAAGATGTGGTCTATCCTGGAGAATGTTCCATGAGCACTTGAGAAGAAAGTGTATTCTTCTGCTTTTGGATGGAAAGTCCTAAAGATATCAATGAGGTCCATTTCTTCTAGTGTGGCATTTAAGACTTATGTTTCCTTATTAATTTTCTGTTTGGATGATCTGTCCATTGGTGTGAGAGGAGTGTTAAAGTCTCCTACTATGATTGTGTTATTGTCGATGTTTTTTATGTCTGAAAGTGTTTGTCTTATGTATTGGGGTGCTCCTGTGTTGGGTGCATAGATATTTATGATTGTTATGTCTTCTTCTTGGATGGATCCCTTAATCATGATGTAGTGACCTGCCTTGTCTCTTAGAATCTTCTTTACTTTGAAATCTATTTTGTCTGATATGAAGATTGCTACTCCAGCTTTCTTTTTTTTTTTTTAAGATTTATTTATTTATATTTACTTTGGGAGGGGGTCGGGTTGGGGAGGGAGGGGAGCAGGTGGGCCACTTCTATTGGTCTTTCGTTTCTCTGTGTTCATCCGTCTTTGTTCTTTGGCTCCTGTGGGCCTCCCATCGCGGTGGCATCTATCATTGCAGAGCGCCGGCTCTGGGCGCGTCTGGCTCGGTAATTGGACACATCGGTCCAGCCACTCCGCGGCACGTGGGATCTTCCCAGGCCAGGGATCGAACTGGCGCCCCTTGCACTGCAAGGCGGTGTCCTTACCCACTGGACCACCAGGGGAAGCCCTCTCCAGCTTTCTTTTGATTTTCATTTGCATGGAATATCTTTTTCCAGCCTTTCACTTTCAGTCTAGGAGTGTCTCTAGGTCTGAAATGAGTTTCCTGGAGGCAGCATATGTATGGGTCGTGTTTTGGGATCCATTCAGCCAGTCTGTGTCTTTTGGTTGGGGCATTTAGTCCATTGACATTCAAAGTAATTATTGATACAAATGATCCTATTGTCATCTTCTTAGATGTTATGATGGGTTTGTTTCGTGGATCTTCTTCTTTTATACTTGTTGTCTATATAAGTCCCTTTAGCACTTGTTGTAAAGCTGGTTTGGTGTGACTAAATTCTTTTAATTTTTGTTTGTCTGTAAAGCTTTTGATTTCTCCATCAATTTTGAAGGAGATCCCTTTGCAGGTACTTTTACTTTTGATGTGGTCTATCCTGGAGAATGTTCCATGAGCACTTGAGAAGAAAGTGTATTCTTCTGCTTTTGGATGGAAAGTCCTAAAGATATCAATGAGGTCCATTTCTTCTAGTGTGGCATTTAAGACTTATGTTTCCTTATTAATTTTCTGTTTGGATGATCTGTCCATTGGTGTGAGAGGAGTGTTAAAGTCTCCTACTATGATTGTGTTATTGTCGATGTTTTTTATGTCTGAAAGTGTTTGTCTTATGTATTGGGGTGCTCCTGTGTTGGGTGCATAGATATTTATGATTGTTATGTCTTCTTCTTGGATGGATCCCTTAATCATGATGTAGTGACCTGCCTTGTCTCTTAGAATCTTCTTTACTTTGAAATCTATTTTGTCTGATATGAAGATTGCTACTCCAGCTTTCTTTTTTTTTTTTTAAGATTTATTTATTTATATTTACTTTGGGAGGGGGTCGGGTTGGGGAGGGAGGGGAGCAGGTGGGCCACTTCTATTGGTCTTTCGTTTCTCTGTGTTCATCCGTCTTTGTTCTTTGGCTCCTGTGGGCCTCCCATCGCGGTGGCATCTATCATTGCAGAGCGCCGGCTCTGGGCGCGTCTGGCTCGGTAATTGGACACATCGGTCCAGCCACTCCGCGGCACGTGGGATCTTCCCAGGCCAGGGATCGAACTGGCGCCCCTTGCACTGCAAGGCGGTGTCCTTACCCACTGGACCACCAGGGGAAGCCCTCTCCAGCTTTCTTTTGATTTTCATTTGCATGGAATATCTTTTTCCAGCCTTTCACTTTCAGTCTAGGAGTGTCTCTAGGTCTGAAATGAGTTTCCTGGAGGCAGCATATGTATGGGTCGTGTTTTGGGATCCATTCAGCCAGTCTGTGTCTTTTGGTTGGGGCATTTAGTCCATTGACATTCAAAGTAATTATTGATACAAATGATCCTATTGTCATCTTCTTAGATGTTATGATGGGTTTGTTTCGTGGATCTTCTTCTTTTATACTTGTTGTCTATATAAGTCCCTTTAGCACTTGTTGTAAAGCTGGTTTGGTGTGACTAAATTCTTTTAATTTTTGTTTGTCTGTAAAGCTTTTGATTTCTCCATCAATTTTGAAGGAGATCCTTGCAGGGTAGAGGATTCTTGGTTGCAGGTTATTCTCTTTTATCCGTTTAAATGTGTCCTGCCATTCCCTTCTGGCCTGCAGAGTTACTGTTGAAAGATCAGCTGTTAAACGTATGGGCTTTCCCTTGTATGTCACTAGTTGCTTTTCCCTTGCTGCTTTGAAAATTCTGTCTTTGTGTTTAATTTGTGTTAACTTCATTAATATGTGTCTTGGTGTATTTCTTCTCGGATTGATTCTGTATGGTACTCTGTGCTTCTTGGACTTGATTGACTATTTATTTTCCCATGTTGGGGAAATTTTCAACTATAGTCTCTTCAAAAATTTTCTCATAGCCTTCTTTTCTTCTTCTTCTTCTTCTGGAACCCCTATAATTCGAATATTGGTGTATTTGATATTATCCCAGAGGTCTCTGAGGCTACCCTCTGCTCTTTTCATTCTTTGAGCTAGAGTCTGTTTTTCAGCAGTTACTTCCACCATTTTATCTTCCAGCTCACTTATCCGGTCTTCTGTCTCAGATACTCTGCTCTTGATTCCTTCTACAGTGTTTTTCAGTTCAGCAATTGAGTTGTTTGTCTCTGTTACTTTTTTGGTAAGTTCTTGTATTTCTTTATTCAGTGTGTTAGTTGTGTCTTGCAATTTCTCTAACATTCTCTTTTCAGTGTCTTTGGTCATCTTTACTATCATTCCTCTGAAATCACTTTCAGAAAGTTTGTCCAAATCCTCTTCATTGATTTGATCTTGTGTGTTTGTGGATTGTTCCTTCGCCTGTGTGGTATTTCTCTGCCATTTCATTGTTATTATTAATTTTTTAACTGACTCTGTTTGGGATTTCCTTTTCCCAGACTTTGAGTTACGTCTATTGGTGTTTGTTGTTTGGATGGGGCTTCTATTCTGGGTGATGCTGGTGATTGGGTGATGTCAGGACTTGCATACAAGTGATTACCTTTGTTGGCGTTCTCACTTGTATACTGCTCTCTAGTGTTTGGCGTTCTCTAGTATTGTAGAGTTTTGGAGTCAGTGCTCCCTTCCTAAAGCTCCAGGGCTTGTTGCCTGACCAGGGAATGAAGATTTCACGGCTGGTTTGTTATGGCATTAAATGATATTAAAACATATATATGCAAATGAGAAACAGAAGGTATACCTTTGACAAATGGCAATTAAAAAATTATGCAAATACTATCTAGCATATTGAATTATACACATAAACATATACAGCTGTAACATAACCCAAGCATTCCAACCAAAAATGCAGTACAATACGTTAGCATGGTGAATAGAGAAAACCAAGAATGATATCCACCAGTTAATAACCAGACTAAGTAGAGCACCAATTGGAGAATAATGCTAAAGCAGGCTCCCCATTGGGGATAAGGCAATGAGGATGAAACAGACTAAGAAATATGGTGGGGAAAGGGAAAAAGAGAAAGGGAGGATAGAAGAGAAATATAGAATAATACTGCAAAGTTAAATATAGGGAGATAAAGATTTGTATGTATTAGAGTTTAGTGTTATAGGAAAGGAGCTTCAGAGAATGCAATGAATTATAGAGGAAGTAGTAGTACAAATGAAATATTTTTAAAAATTAAAAGAGGTAAGTATGTGGATAAATATAGAAAAAGAAAGCAAAAATAATAAAAACAAACAAAATCCCCACAAAACCTTAAAAGGCCAATGGGGAACCAGAAGTTTATACCAAAATAAAATGTGTGGTTTAAAAGGAAAAAGAAAAAAAAATTATGTAAACTTGAATATATTCAGTCTTACTGATAAGATTAGTAGCTTCAATAGAATTTAGTGAAGGAAATGAACACACCCACTCTCACACACACACACACACACACACACCCCAAAAACAAACAAACAAAAACAAAACAAAAAAAGCGGGGGGTACACTAAGTGGGTTTGGATAAAAGAGAAAAAAAAAATTGAAACAAAGTAATACAATACAAAAAATGAAATTTGAAAGTCCAGCAGTAACTCCAGCTTCAGACAAAACGTGAAAATAGTGTTTATGTTCTTCTGTCTCTTGCTGACTATTCAGGAATTAATCAGTCTTTTTCTTGCCTCTGGCAGTGGTTGGATCTGAAGACCTCTTTGACTGTTTGTTTATTTCGGCCTATTCCACAACTAAAAGGCCTGCCCAGGCTGACCCTGGGAGTTTCTTAATCCAAATCCCTTTTCTTGCTGGGTGGAGCTAAATTTCCTCCCTGTAGCTTGACCAGCAGCCCTGCAGTTTGACCAGCAGCCAAACTACAGTAGGTAAAATGGCATCTGTCTCACAAAGGATTTATTCTCACACGCTCTGCGGGAAGCACTTCCGCAGTGACCCCGACCCTGCTGCAGGCCACCGTCGACCCCCGCCACCGCGGGAGACGTCAGATTACTCAGAGATGAGTCTGGCTCAGTCTCATGCAGGATCGCTATTCCCCTCTCCCGGATCACAGTGCGCAGAGACTTTCCAGTCCTCCTTGGCGACTCTGTAATCAGGTTAATGGTAACCTCCTCCAAAGGAAACTGGGTGCCGTCCTTCCGAGGCCTGCTCAAGGGCACTTCTAGCTCAAGGGGGCACCTGGACCCTCCAAAGCAGGTCTGGCTCAGTCCCTTGTGGGTGTCACTGCTCCTGTCTCGGGTTTTGATCTGCAACAGACTTTGCACCTTTGGCCCTCCCAGCCTCTCTGGCGGGTATAAGGTTTGACTTATAAAAGTGCGATTGCACCCCTCCTACCGTCTTGATGCGGCTTCTCCTTTGTTCTTCGATGTGGGGTATCCTTTCTGTGATCAGATCCAACCTCCTTTCATCGATGGTGTCCCAGGAACTCGTTGCAATTCTGGCTATTTTGCAGGAGAAATGAGTGCACGTCCTTCTACGCTGCCATCTTAGCTCCACCCGAGGGCTGTTAGTATTAAAATGTAAATAAATAGCACACACAACTGAGTTCGAGAGGACTAAATGCATTCTACAATTGGCTCCTTCGTATGTGCCAGAAAGGAGTTCAAGGTATTTGGAACATATTAATGAACAAAACAAACATATCTGTCCACTGGTGGGGAGGGGCAATAGGAAGTAAGTCAATTATATAATAGGCTGGAAAGTAAAAACTAAGGTAAAAGTCTACATCATGACAAGAACATGAGCCAAAGATATGTATTTCAGCTTGGCTTGAAATTTAACTGAATGCATTGAGCATATAAAAAGTTATATCCTTGCCTTAGGATTGAAAACAAGGAAAGATGTCCTTTCTTACCACCAATTTTATTTAACAACATGCAATAATGCCCCTTTATTCATGGGGGAATATAGTCTAAAACCCCCAGTGGGTCCCTGATACCAAGGATAGTACAGAACCCTATATGTATTAGTACTGTTTTTCTTCTGTGTCTTCAATCCTGTGATGAAATTTAATTTATATATTAGTATAAGAAAGTAACAACAATAACTATAATAAAATTGAAAAAGTATAACAATATTAATTAAATTAAATGAATGTGATCTCTCAAAATATTTTGTCATACTCAAACCTTCTGCTTGTTGTGATCGTGTGAGATGATAAAATGTCTTGTGATGAAATGAAGCAAGGCGAATGACATAGGCATTGTGTCCTAGCCTTAAGCTGCTGTTGACTTTCCACCAGTTTGTCAGAAGTAGGATCACCTACTTGTGGTGATTGTGGGTCATTGATCCAAGATGATGTACACTGCTGGATGTCAGGAGCAGATGATGTAATGGGTGAACTTACAAGAGGGACAAAGCAGGATAGCTTGAGATTTCATTATTCCACTCAGAATTGTGCACAATTTAAAACTTATGAATTGTTTATTTCTGGAATGTTCCATTGAGTATTTTCAGTTCACATTTGACTGTTAGTATCTGAAGCTGTAGAAAAAAACTGTGGGTAGGAGAGGAGTACGGTACTAGAATCTTAGTTAGTGCTGTAAAGCAAGAAAAAGAAAAACCTGTGAAATAGAAATATCCTTGCTCAAAGATAACATGGCCGTATATGCTGAAAACCCCAAAGAATCTACTATAAAATCTCCTGAAAATAGTAGCAAGTGTAAAAATTTTACATGATACAAAGTCAATATTGCTTTTTTATATAGCAACAATAAATAATTGGGGTTTCTAGTTTAAAAAGCATTCCCCCCTAGTAGGATAGTCTTGATAACACACACAGGGAACTCATGGAAAAACAGACAGAGCATAGACATAGGGACATTGTGGGGAAGAAATAGGGAGGGGTAGGCATGGAGGGAGTAAGATGGAAACCTATACTGTCATATGTGGAAAATATAGCTATTGTCATTGTGCTAAGGGAATAGGAGTGCTTACAATGGCATGGGGCTATGGTCTGGAGGGGTGGGATGGAGGGAACTGGGGGGTTGGGGACCAGGGATATGCATATGACTGATCTGGGAACATACATGTCTGTGAACAACAAAACTCTGTAAAACCTTTAAAATAAAGAATTTTAAAATAAATAAATAAATAAATAAAAAGCATCCCCCCAAAAATGATGCACTTAAATATAAACATAGCATGTATAGGGTCTGTATTTGAAAAATAAAAGGGAAATTGTATTTGAAAAAAAGAAGGCTTTAAAAGCCTGAATAAATATAGAGACATTCTGTGAAATAGAGGGTTCTATTCTATATATTTCATTCTATGAAATAGAGGATTCAATATAGTTAAGGTGTCAGTTCTTCCTAACCTGATTTATAGGTTCAGCACAATCCCAATCTAAATCTCAGCAAGCTGTTTTTTACATGTTGATAAACTGATAGTAAAGTTTATCTAGAAAGGCAAAAACCTCAAATAGCTAACACAGTTCTGAAGAAATTAAAGAAAGTTATAGGCCTTTTGCTATCCAATTTCAAGAATTAGTATCAAGAATCGGTAATCAATATAGTGTTGTAATAAAGAAAAAATAGACACATTGATAAGTGGAGTAAAATAAAGAATCCAGAAATAGACCCTCCTCAGTACAGTCAACTGCTTTTTGAGAGAATTCAGTAGAGAAGGCATAATCTTTTTTTTTTTTTAATTGAAGGATAATTGCTTTACAAAATTGTGTTGTTTTCTGTCAAATATCAACATGAATTAGCCATAGGTGTGCATATGTCCCCTCCCTCTTGAACGCCTCCTGTCTCCTCCCAGTCCACCCCTCCAGGTTGTTACAGAGCCCTGTATGTAGAATTAGTATATCAAATAATTTTACATGATACAAAGTCAATATTGCTTTTTTATATAGCAACAATAAATAATTGGGGTTTCTAGTTTAAAAAGCATTCCCCCCTAGTAGGATAGTCTTGATAACACACACAGGGAACTCATGGAAAAACAGACAGAGCATAGACATAGGGACATTGTGGGGAAGAAATAGGGAGGGGTAGGCATGGAGGGAGTAAGATGGAAACCTATACTGTCATATGTGGAAAATATAGCTATTGTCATTGTGCTAAGGGAATAGGAGTGCTTACAATGGCATGGGGCTATGGTCTGGAGGGGTGGGATGGAGGGAACTGGGGGGTTGGGGACCAGGGATATGCATATGACTGATCTGGGAACATACATGTCTGTGAACAACAAAACTCTGTAAAACCTTTAAAATAAAGAATTTTAAAATAAATAAATAAATAAATAAAAAGCATCCCCCCAAAAATGATGCACTTAAATATAAACATAGCATGTATAGGGTCTGTATTTGAAAAATAAAAGGGAAATTGTATTTGAAAAAAAGAAGGCTTTAAAAGCCTGAATAAATATAGAGACATTCTGTGAAATAGAGGGTTCTATTCTATATATTTCATTCTATGAAATAGAGGATTCAATATAGTTAAGGTGTCAGTTCTTCCTAACCTGATTTATAGGTTCAGCACAATCCCAATCTAAATCTCAGCAAGCTGTTTTTTACATGTTGATAAACTGATAGTAAAGTTTATCTAGAAAGGCAAAAACCTCAAATAGCTAACACAGTTCTGAAGAAATTAAAGAAAGTTATAGGCCTTTTGCTATCCAATTTCAAGAATTAGTATCAAGAATCGGTAATCAATATAGTGTTGTAATAAAGAAAAAATAGACACATTGATAAGTGGAGTAAAATAAAGAATCCAGAAATAGACCCTCCTCAGTACAGTCAACTGCTTTTTGAGAGAATTCAGTAGAGAAGGCATAATCTTTTTTTTTTAATTGAAGGATAATTGCTTTACAAAATTGTGTTGTTTTCTGTCAAATATCAACATGAATTAGCCATAGGTGTGCATATGTCCCCTCCCTCTTGAACGCGCTCCTGTCTCCTCCCAGGCCACCCCTCCAGGTTGTTACAGAGCCCCTGTATGTAGATTCTAAATATATGCGTTAGTATACAATATCTTTTTCTAACTTCACTCTTTGTAATAGGCTCTAGGTTCATCCACCTCGTTAGAACTCACTCAGATGCATTCCTATTCCATTGTATAAATGCACCACAGCTTCTTTATCCATTCATCTCACGATGGATATCTAGGTTGCTTCCATGGTTCTAGCTATTGTAAATAGTACTGCAGTGAACATTGGGGTACATGTGGCTTTCTCAATTTTGGTTTCCTCGGGGCATATGCCTAGTGATGAGATTACTGGGTCATAGGGTAGTTTTATTCCTAACTTTATTCTCCACACCCTCTGCATCATTTATTGTTTGTAGACATTTTGATGGTGGCTATTCTGATTGGTGTGAGGTAATATCTCATTGTAGTTTTTATTTGTATTTCTCTAATAATGAGAAAAGTTGAGCATCTCTTCATGTGTTTGTCAGCCATCTGTAGAGAAGGCATAATCTTTCAACAATTAGTGGTGAAATACCACTACTCATACCAATTAGAATGGCTAATATCTACTAAAAAATGAAAATACCTAGTAAGGATGTGGCATAATAGAAACTTTCATGCATTTCTAGTGAGAATGCAAGTTGGTACAGTTAGCTTGGAAGACAGTTTGGCATTTCTTACAAAGTTAAACATCCTCTTCCTCTGCTGTCCAGCATGTATACTGTTACTTATTTGATTTAAAAATCCCAATCTAAATCTCAGCAAGCTGTTTTTTACATGTTGATAAACTGATAGTAAAGTTTATCTAGAAAGGCAAAAACCTCAAATAGCTAACACAGTTCTGAAGAAATTAAAGAAAGTTATAGGCCTTTTGCTATCCAATTTCAAGAATTAGTATCAAGAATCGGTAATCAATATAGTGTTGTAATAAAGAAAAAATAGACACATTGATAAGTGGAGTAAAATAAAGAATCCAGAAATAGACCCTCCTCAGTACAGTCAACTGCTTTTTGAGAGAATTCAGTAGAGAAGGCATAATCTTTTTTTTTTTTTAATTGAAGGATAATTGCTTTACAAAATTGTGTTGTTTTCTGTCAAATATCAACATGAATTAGCCATAGGTGTGCATATGTCCCCTCCCTCTTGAACGTCGCTCCTGTCTCCCTCCCCAGTCCACCCCTCCAGGTTGTTACAGAGCCCCTGTATGTAGATTCTAAATATATGCGTTAGTATACAATATCTTTTTCTAACTTCACTCTTTGTAATAGGCTCTAGGTTCATCCACCTCGTTAGAACTCACTCAGATGCATTCCTATTCCATTGTATAAATGCACCACAGCTTCTTTATCCATTCATCTCACGATGGATATCTAGGTTGCTTCCATGGTTCTAGCTATTGTAAATAGTACTGCAGTGAACATTGGGGTACATGTGGCTTTCTCAATTTTGGTTTCCTCGGGGCATATGCCTAGTGATGAGATTACTGGGTCATAGGGTAGTTTTATTCCTAACTTTATTCTCCACACCCTCTGCATCATTTATTGTTTGTAGACATTTTGATGGTGGCTATTCTGATTGGTGTGAGGTAATATCTCATTGTAGTTTTTATTTGTATTTCTCTAATAATGAGAAAAGTTGAGCATCTCTTCATGTGTTTGTCAGCCATCTGTAGAGAAGGCATAATCTTTCAACAATTAGTGGTGAAATACCACTACTCATACCAATTAGAATGGCTAATATCTACTAAAAAATGAAAATACCTAGTAAGGATGTGGCATAATAGAAACTTTCATGCATTTCTAGTGAGAATGCAAGTTGGTACAGTTAGCTTGGAAGACAGTTTGGCATTTCTTACAAAGTTAAACATCCTCTTCCTCTGCTGTCCAGCATGTATACTGTTACTTATTTGATTTAAAAAAGCTCATATCTACACAGAAAATTGCCATGGAAATGTTTGTAATAGCTAAATTCATGATAACCCCAAACTGGAAACAACCAAGATTCCCTTCAAAACGTGGATAAATAGATGGTGCACGTCCATGCAGTGGAACACTACTTGGCATTAAAAGGGACTAGCTGTCAGGCCACACACAGACATAGCTGAATCTTAAATGTATAGTGCTCAGTGAAAATAGTCAGAACTGTTTTAAAATGATAATTATAATATTAATGGACTTCCTAGGTGCCATTAATAGTGAAGAACCCACCTGCCAACTCAGGAGACATAAGAGATAGGGGTTCTATCCCTGGGTCAGGAAGATCCCCTTGGAGGAGGAAATGACAATCCACTCTAGTATTCTTCCCTGGAGAGTTCTATGGACAGCGGAGTCTGGTGGACTCCAGTCCATAGAGCTGCAAAGAGTTAGACACGACTGCAGTGACTTATCATGCACAGCATGCATGCATAATAGTACTAGATAATCATTATGGAGCTCTAGCTATTTGTTAGGCAATGAATGTGAATGCTGTGCACAGGTATTTCTCTTAAGTTTCATACTTCACTTATTCTTGATTTATAAGTGATGAAAATGGGGCACTGAGAAAAGAGGAAACTTACCTTATATCCCACAGTTAAAAAATTTCAGGTCTATGTTAATAACATTTATTGCAGTTAAAATACTTCAATAAAATGTATATCAAACACTTATACAAGTTCTGTGTGGAACATGAGGATTCCAGTTGGAAGTCTTAAAGCCTAGAGAGCATTGAAGGTTTTTCAGCAGCTTGATGTGAAAATCTATCAGTCTTTTTTTTCTGGGGGTTCCTCGTGACAGAGGGCAAGAGTGCTTTTTTTAATTTATAGGATTTCAACTCAGTTATCTAGCTAGTTCCCAGTCAGCTCTTACCTTCTCTATTAAATTTCTGTTTCCCTGTAAAAATTACTTACTCTTTTATTTGGATTTACCTTTCACTAGTATAATTTTCTTCCCCCTTCTTCTTGCACATCCATACATAATGTTTTATTTATTCATTTATTTATTTGTATGTCTCCCCTACAACTTAAAAATTGCATCTTAATGATGTAAAGACAAACTCTGTTATAAGCAAATGTAGCATTTCCAGAGGCTAGTAAATATTTTCTTATGATAACCCCAAACTGGAAACAACCAAGATTCCCTTAAAACTGGATAAATAGATGGTGCGCCATGCAGTGGAACACTACTTGGCATTAAAAGGGACTAGCTGTCAGGCCACACACAGACATAGCTGAATCTTAAATGTATAGTGCTCAGTGAAAATAGTCAGAACTGTTTTAAAATGATAATTATAATATTAATGGACTTCCTAGGTGCCATTAATAGTGAAGAACCCACCTGCCAACTCAGGAGACATAAGAGATAGGGGTTCTATCCCTGGGTCAGGAAGATCCCCTTGGAGGAGGAAATGACAATCCACTCTAGTATTCTTCCCTGGAGAGTTCTATGGACAGCGGAGTCTGGTGGACTCCAGTCCATAGAGCTGCAAAGAGTTAGACACGACTGCAGTGACTTATCATGCACAGCATGCATGCATAATAGTACTAGATAATCATTATGGAGCTCTAGCTATTTGTTAGGCAATGAATGTGAATGCTGTGCACAGGTATTTCTCTTAAGTTTCATACTTCACTTATTCTTGATTTATAAGTGATGAAAATGGGGCACTGAGAAAAGAGGAAACTTACCTTATATCCCACAGTTAAAAAATTTCAGGTCTATGTTAATAACATTTATTGCAGTTAAAATACTTCAATAAAATGTATATCAAACACTTATACAAGTTCTGTGTGGAACATGAGGATTCCAGTTGGAAGTCTTAAAGCCTAGAGAGCATTGAAGGTTTTTCAGCAGCTTGATGTGAAAATCTATCAGTCTTTTTTTTCTGGGGGTTCCTCGTGACAGAGGGCAAGAGTGCTTTTTTTAATTTATAGGATTTCAACTCAGTTATCTAGCTAGTTCCCAGTCAGCTCTTACCTTCTCTATTAAATTTCTGTTTCCCTGTAAAAATTACTTACTCTTTTATTTGGATTTACCTTTCACTAGTATAATTTTCTTCCCCCTTCTTCTTGCACATCCATACATAATGTTTTATTTATTCATTTATTTATTTGTATGTCTCCCCTACAACTTAAAAATTGCATCTTAATGATGTAAAGACAAACTCTGTTATAAGCAAATGTAGCATTTCCAGAGGCTAGTAAAAGTAGGTAAATGCCAAGTAAATGTGTATGATTAAATAAGTGATTCAAATAGAACAATTAACAGATGGTGGAAAAATTATATATTCATATTCCTGGCCAACAGCATTTGGTAGACATAATTACCTTACAGGTGTTAACTACCCTTTTATCATGGAATGAGACATCTCTGAACACTAGAGAGGCACAGTTAAATGACTGATGGCCACAAATTAGGAAAAACTCTCTTGGATCATTTTTTTAGACACAAATCAGAAAGCTAAATTCAGTTCTTGGAGTCTAGTGCAAAGTTAAGGAAAGAAGTGAAACTTAAACAGGAGAGCAGGTGTGGTGCAATCCTAATGTTGATTACTGGGGTGGGAAAAAAAAAAACAACTGAACATTAAAAAACATTTAAAATTCACTCGACATTTGGAAGGTACAAAGTCCACATGGCAATCATTTAGGGAAAAGGAAGCAGCTGTTATGAAGTATTCCTTTGAGTTTTAAAAAATTAGCTGAGTTTCATATGCAAATAATATTGTTTTCAAAAGAAGACTCTGTGTAGATTAAGTTTATATCAGTATAGTCTTAAGAGTATTATACTAGAATTAAAGTATGATTTTTAATGCTGTTAATGTGTTAATCCTTTTGATCAGAAATAAGTGAAAACAAAGCACATGCATACTCAAGGTAGATCAATCTAGCGTTGTCATTTTTATTTTATTTTTGTATTGTGAAAAATAAAGATTTGGTACTTCCATTCAACATTTCTATCCATTGCAGCTATCAACTCCAGGAGGCGTTAAATGAGTATCAGTCACTACCAGGAATGATATTGTCTGATTAAAATTTGGAGATTTCCTCTCTTCCCTTCTACCTTTTAGTGAACACTGACTCTCTAAATTTGACAGTATTTAATGCTCATTTATATTTTACTGTCATTTATTTTTTCAAGTTTTGCTTTTTTAATTATTACTTTTATTATTTTACAAAGTAATAGTGTTGACAACGATTTTGTTAAGTCCTTGAACGTAAATACAACTCTTTTCAATTATCTCATTTATTGCTGGATGATAGTTATTACTCAATAAATATTATTGATTGATTGATGAAACCATCATAAATACACTATTTTTTTTTATTGTATTTCTTCTCTTTCAATTCTGTAGAAGAAAAATAGAATGGAGTTTTTTCTCTAAAAACTAGGGGGAAAATATTCCTTTAATTCATTACAACTGTAAAGTATATATTTTTGGCAACACATTTTTGGGCGGGGATCAGGTTGGGGAGGGAGGGGAGTGGGCGGGCCATTGCTATTGGTCTTTCATTTCTCTGTTTTCATCCATCTTTGTTCTTTGGCCCGTGTGGGCCTCCCATCACAGTGGCGTCTGTCGTCGCAGAGCACTGGCTCTGGGCGCATGTGCCCTAGAGCTCCAGCTCTGTTATTGGACACATCGGTCATTGGACACATCGGTCCAGCTGCTCCGCGGCACGTGGGATCTTCCCAGGCCAGGGCTCAAACCGGCGCCCCTTGCGCTGCAAGGCGGTGTCCTTACCCACTGGACTACCAGGGGAAGCCCTTGGCAACACATTTTTAAAGTTAAGTTGTTCATCTAATATACAGAGGCAGATTATTATGGGATAAAGTATTTATCATGCTATATTCTTTTTTATCTTATAATGAAAAGCTTGATTTTTAGTATTACAAATGTAATATTGTAATACCTCCTAATTTTCCTTCAACATTATATTTCCTATGATAATGATCAAAATAAAATATGTGTAGAAATTCTTTAAAGAAAAATTGAAAAGCAGATTTTGACATCTCAACAGACCTGATACTTTAAATTTCTCCTCTTTCTTCTGTAGTTAAAGGTATTATACTGTTCTGCTTTGATTCATGTTGAATAGTCAATAAGTAAACATTTCCAAAAGCAAATATATAAAGTCCTTACCACACACCTCCACTCTCACCTCGTATCTAAGCTATGAGTTTGATAGTGCATTAGCATTAAAAAATCGTCACTCCACCCACATAGCAGTGTGCATCCATTGTCTTTTTGACAGATTTCAAATGTAGTAGTATTACTGTATTCAAGATAACTAATCTGAAATTGAGATAAAGATTTATGTTCAGTGACATTCTTGCTTTAGGTTGGAAACAGCTCAGAAGTTTCTCAGTTGAAAATTATTAAACAAACCAAAAAGAAATTTGCATTACATTTCCAGATAGAAGACTTAAGAATTATATTTCAAATATTTTTTTTCTAAACATTTCTTAATATTAAGAGCAAAATGGCAAAATCATTATTGGAAAGATAATCACAATTTATAACCCCATTAGTGAGAAGAGATATGTGTAGGAAAGGACTAGGACTGGCATGCAAAAAAAGGTAACAGTATGATCTTTGAAACTAGGATCAAGTCTAAAAATTGTATAATGAGAACAAAAATTATTAACCTGCAACATCTCTGTGATTTAAGAACATTTATTTCAGTTAGCATTAGATTTCATTGGATTATAATATTGAAAAATCAGAATTTTTTCTGCATTATTCTGACCTTGGACGAAACATTTAACTTCATTTGTTATATGGATTTAACACTAGAGCAATCTCATGTTGTTGTTGGAATTAACAGGAATGACATTAAAGGATTTAAGTAAGTTTCAGATTTACACCCGTTTCAATATATACTGTCATTAATTTGTTAAATATATTCAGTACAGTAATTCATTTGAAATTAGGAAATGTCTGCAAAAATACATCAGAAGCTTTCCTAGTAAGCATGTAGTTACTGATTCTCCATTATACTTAAACCCATCATGGCGTTGCACAATTCATAGGAAAACAGGCAAAAACCATGATTGAGAAACTTACATAAAATTAAGGTCTTTCTCTTTGGTGATCAGCACTATTAAAAATAAATCCTTTGCGAAAATATTTTCAAGTCACTATTAGATCTGAATATTTAAAATATACTTAATGAAGTTTGTGAAATGTTTTTTAGCAAGACAAATATTCAGAATCTTTTATATTTTAAGAGACTTTGTATTCCTCATTTGGAGAATCCACCCACACATTTCCATTGTCTTCCTCACCTCGAATCTAAGCTATGAGTTTGATAGTGCATTAGCATTAAAAAATCGTCACTCCACCCACATAGCAGTGTGCATCCATTGTCTTTTTGACAGATTTCAAATGTAGTAGTATTACTGTATTCAAGATAACTAATCTGAAATTGAGATAAAGATTTATGTTCAGTGACATTCTTGCTTTAGGTTGGAAACAGCTCAGAAGTTTCTCAGTTGAAAATTATTAAACAAACCAAAAAGAAATTTGCATTACATTTCCAGATAGAAGACTTAAGAATTATATTTCAAATATTTTTTCTAAACATTTCTTAATATTAAGAGCAAAATGGCAAAATCATTATTGGAAAGATAATCACAATTTATAACCCCATTAGTGAGAAGAGATATGTGTAGGAAAGGACTAGGACTGGCATGCAAAAAAAGGTAACAGTATGATCTTTGAAACTAGGATCAAGTCTAAAAATTGTATAATGAGAACAAAAATTATTAACCTGCAACATCTCTGTGATTTAAGAACATTTATTTCAGTTAGCATTAGATTTCATTGGATTATAATATTGAAAAATCAGAATTTTTTCTGCATTATTCTGACCTTGGACGAAACATTTAACTTCATTTGTTATATGGATTTAACACTAGAGCAATCTCATGTTGTTGTTGGAATTAACAGGAATGACATTAAAGGATTTAAGTAAGTTTCAGATTTACACCCGTTTCAATATATACTGTCATTAATTTGTTAAATATATTCAGTACAGTAATTCATTTGAAATTAGGAAATGTCTGCAAAAATACATCAGAAGCTTTCCTAGTAAGCATGTAGTTACTGATTCTCCATTATACTTAAACCCATCATGGCGTTGCACAATTCATAGGAAAACAGGCAAAAACCATGATTGAGAAACTTACATAAAATTAAGGTCTTTCTCTTTGGTGATCAGCACTATTAAAAATAAATCCTTTGCGAAAATATTTTCAAGTCACTATTAGATCTGAATATTTAAAATATACTTAATGAAGTTTGTGAAATGTTTTTTAGCAAGACAAATATTCAGAATCTTTTATATTTTAAGAGACTTTGTATTCCTCATTTGGAGAATAAAGTTGATACTTAAGTAACAATCTAACTAAAATATAATTCAGTGTTTATCTTTCAAAATTGAATGGAATAACAAACAAAATATATACATTTTTAACAGATCCACACTTTGTCATTTTTTTGTTTAGTCATGTTTTCATGCTAAAATTTTTCAAAATATGTTTTTATTACTAAAGAGAATCAAGTGCGTATAAGTATCCTTTGCTAGAATTTTAGATTTCATTTAGTTAATGGATTATGTATGAGTCTAACAGATGGGTGAAATTTAAATTTACTCCTGTCATTTTAATTTTTTCGCCTAGCTTTTTCAAAGCCGTTGATTTATACTATTAGGGTATTTAAATAATGTTTCTGACTGTTCTGTTCAAGCCTAAATAGACCCTTACCTGAGAGAAACCCAACAAATGAAGTGTATTGACAAAATTATGTATGGGAAAGCACAATGCTTGTGTGGTTCTGAACTTCTGAAAAAGTTCTTCACAACACAAAGCTAAGGAAAGCTGATGACCAAGGATTAACATGGAAATCTCCTTCTCAGATTTAAAATTGTTAAATTGATAGACCAGAAATAAATGGCTGACTTCTCAAGCAGAAAGAGATTAATAGTGGGTACCCTCAGGGTCAATTTTAGTACCGATGGTATTAAATCTATTAATGATTTAAAAGACAAGATGGAAAAGTTTTGCTAATGTTTTTTTTTAAATCGGAAATTACAGTTTCACGTTTCAATATATACTGTCATTAATTTGTTAAATATATTCAGTACAGTAATTCATTTGAAATTAGGAAATGTCTGCAAAAATACATCAGAAGCTTTCCTAGTAAGCATGTAGTTACTGATTCTCCATTATACTTAAACCCATCATGGCGTTGCACAATTCATAGGAAAACAGGCAAAAACCATGATTGAGAAACTTACATAAAATTAAGGTCTTTCTCTTTGGTGATCAGCACTATTAAAAATAAATCCTTTGCGAAAATATTTTCAAGTCACTATTAGATCTGAATATTTAAAATATACTTAATGAAGTTTGTGAAATGTTTTTTAGCAAGACAAATATTCAGAATCTTTTATATTTTAAGAGACTTTGTATTCCTCATTTGGAGAATAAAGTTGATACTTAAGTAACAATCTAACTAAAATATAATTCAGTGTTTATCTTTCAAAATTGAATGGAATAACAAACAAAATATATACATTTTTAACAGATCCACACTTTGTCATTTTTTTGTTTAGTCATGTTTTCATGCTAAAATTTTTCAAAATATGTTTTTATTACTAAAGAGAATCAAGTGCGTATAAGTATCCTTTGCTAGAATTTTAGATTTCATTTAGTTAATGGATTATGTATGAGTCTAACAGATGGGTGAAATTTAAATTTACTCCTGTCATTTTAATTTTTTCGCCTAGCTTTTTCAAAGCCGTTGATTTATACTATTAGGGTATTTAAATAATGTTTCTGACTGTTCTGTTCAAGCCTAAATAGACCCTTACCTGAGAGAAACCCAACAAATGAAGTGTATTGACAAAATTATGTATGGGAAAGCACAATGCTTGTGTGGTTCTGAACTTCTGAAAAAGTTCTTCACAACACAAAGCTAAGGAAAGCTGATGACCAAGGATTAACATGGAAATCTCCTTCTCAGATTTAAAATTGTTAAATTGATAGACCAGAAATAAATGGCTGACTTCTCAAGCAGAAAGAGATTAATAGTGGGTACCCTCAGGGTCAATTTTAGTACCGATGGTATTAAATCTATTAATGATTTAAAAGACAAGATGGAAAAGTTTTGCTAATGTCATCATTTTATTTATTATAGTAAAATCAGGGAAAAATCAAGAACATTGATAACAGAAAAAAGAACATTTAAAAAAATTAATAGCTCATTCTAAACAATAATCAAGAGTGAATTCTAAACTTTTCACTGTCCTTATATATTCATGGTAATGACTCAGAGGAAACTGATGGAGGAAAACTTTTCAAGTATTACTGGTAAAATAAGAGAAATGATATGTAATTCAATTGTATTCTTTTCGGAATTCTGTTTTTCCTATTCATCAAAAGAAATTTCCATATTAGAGAAAATTTAGTAAGGAAAGATTATATATATATATATATATATATATATATATATATATATATATATATAAACAAACTGTATGTAGAACTCAACTGCTTGTTTTAAGAGAACAATTAGAATTAGGACTAGATAGCCAAAACCAGTGCCATGATATTTGTTCAATACAGGCATGTCACAACACAAGTCCATGATAATCTAGATTTATTGCCATCAGATGCAAGTCAAGTCAGAGTCCCCTTACTGTAAAACCTGATGGATAGAAGAATAAATTCAGTTATTTTAAATAATAGACACTATGATTATTATTTAATAGCACCATTTTTCTTTGCCTGTGAATGTTGTAATCAAAAAGACCTTTGGATTGTACCTGGATCACTTTCTGCACTGAGGCAGCCCCTTTGAGGAATATGTGTATTTTCTGGGTCTTTTTCATCATATTTACTCAATCATGAGTAGCTTAATTATGAAAATACAAGAATCATTAGAACTTTGAAACAAAAATACAAATACTTATATCCCCCAAACTAGACAGCATTAGAAAAGAAGCTGTGTAGACCTTAATGGCTAAACATAAATTAGATTGGAGATTTAAAATTGTTAAATTGATAGACCAGAAATAAATGGCTGACTTCTCAAGCAGAAAGAGATTAATAGTGGGTACCCTCAGGGTCAATTTTAGTACCGATGGTATTAAATCTATTAATGATTTAAAAGACAAGATGGAAAAGTTTTGCTAATGTCATCATTTTATTTATTATAGTAAAATCAGGGAAAAATCAAGAACATTGATAACAGAAAAAAGAACATTTAAAAAAATTAATAGCTCATTCTAAACAATAATCAAGAGTGAATTCTAAACTTTTCACTGTCCTTATATATTCATGGTAATGACTCAGAGGAAACTGATGGAGGAAAACTTTTCAAGTATTACTGGTAAAATAAGAGAAATGATATGTAATTCAATTGTATTCTTTTCGGAATTCTGTTTTTCCTATTCATCAAAAGAAATTTCCATATTAGAGAAAAATTTAGTAAGGAAAGATTATATATATATATATATATATATATATATATATATATATATATATATAAACAAACTGTATGTAGAACTCAACTGCTTGTTTTTAAGAGAACAATTCGAGAATTAGGACTAGATAGCCAAAACCAGTGCCATGATATTTGTTCAATACAGGCATGTCACAACACAAGTCCATGATAATCTAGATTTATTGCCATCAGATGCAAGTCAAGTCAGAGTCCCCTTACTGTAAAACCTGATGGATAGAAGAATAAATTCAGTTATTTTAAATAATAGACACTATGATTATTATTTAATAGCACCATTTTCTTTGCCTGTGAATGTTGTAATCAAAAAGACCTTTGGATTGTACCTGGATCACTTTCTGCACTGAGGCAGCCCCTTTGAGGAATATGTGTATTTTCTGGGTCTTTTTCATCATATTTACTCAATCATGAGTAGCTTAATTATGAAAATACAAGAATCATTAGAACTTTGAAACAAAAATACAAATACTTATATCCCCCAAACTAGACAGCATTAGAAAAGAAGCTGTGTAGACCTTAATGGCTAAACATAAATTAGATTGGAGATTTAAAATAGAAAAAGTTGCAAAATTTAAGTATAATATTCTAAAATGTCATCTTTGGGAAATGCCAATTCCTATAGACAATGCAGTCACATTTAATAATTTGAGATTATTCCTTCTAAAGCTTGAAATTCTTCACAATTAAAAACATTTTACTCATTTCATCAGTATTACCTGATCAATTTGTTTTTGCTCAATTTTTATTCAATGCATGCATGTATGCACCCTAAATTACTTCAGTCATGTCCAACTCTTTGGCTCCTAGAGGAGCCCAGTTGGACCTTAGCCTAACCAGGCTTCTCTAGACCACCAGGCTCCTCTGACCATGGAGTTCTCCAGGCAAGAATACTGGAGTGGGGCTTCCCCTGGTGGTCCAGTGGGTAAGGACACCACCTTGCAGTGCAAGGGGCGCTGGTTCGAGCCCTGACCTGGGGAGATCCCACATGCCGCGGAGCAGCTGGACTGATGTGTCCAATTACCGAGCCAGAGCTCTGGAGTGCACGCGCCCAGAGCCGGCATTCTGCAACGACAGAGGCCACCGCAATGGGAGGCCCAAAAAACAAAGACGGATGAACATAGAGAAATGAAAGACCAATAGAAATGGCCCGCCTGCTCCCCTCCCTCCCCAACCCGACCCCCGCCCAAAATTAAAAAAAAAAAAAAAGAATACTAGAGTGGGTTGCTATGCCCTCATCCAGAGAAACTTCCCAACCCAACCTTTGTATTAGAGATCTAACCCAGATCTCTTATGTCTCTCCTGCATTGGCAGGTGGGTTCTTTACTTCCAGCAGCACCGAAGAAGCCCCTTTTATTGAATATATATTGATAATTGCCCCAGGATATAATCATATAAAGCTTAATACATAAAACTGGTTTTCAAACTCCATTTTACAGAACAGTGTTTTCCAGGAGGAACTTTAGGAGATCACGATGCTGTCATCTATAACTCTGAAGTTCAGATAGAACTGTTCTTCAAAACAACTTTCCTCTCTGCAATATTTACCTGTTTTTCTTTGATTATGCTGTATCTTACCTGTTTGAAAGATTACTGTGGACAGTACTCCTAGCTTTCTCCTAGATATAATGATCAATATATTAACATGTACTTGTAGCATAACTTTTATATAATCAAAGAATAATCAATTGACTTGATATTTTAAATAGAGATCAGATGATATTGCTACTACATTTCTAAGATTAAGTATAAAAATACTAATTAACTATAAATTAAATAAGGAAAAACAAGATGTATACAAAGCTTTTAAAAGGTTATGAATTCTAAATCTATATTTAGACAGTTCCATATTTCTCTTAATCTTAATCCATCTGCCACCAGCTAACAGATACTGTAGGCAGAAGATGACAGATTAGGATATCAAGTATCAAGGATAGAATTAAAAGCATCATATATTCCCTTAAAAACAAAACAGAAATAGAAAAAACCCTTGTGAAAAGCAACAGATCATTGAGACAAGCTGTGACTTGCAAATATGTTAACAGTAGTTTTTAAGATAAGACTTGTTTAATGTAAGAGCATGTGACTATTCAGATTTTTAATTCTAATCTCAAAGCCAATAATAAAATATACTTTTAGACATACATATTTTCAAATTCCTTTCCATATATATTATTTAATGCCCTAATCATGTCAGCCTTGAGAGCTCTTGTAAGGTAAATAATAATATTCTCATTAAATTGATAGAAAAAAGTTTCCATAGAATTGTAGTATGGAATTTCTCTCTTTACTCTTCTAATTAATCTTGAATGGCTTCTATTATTTATCAGATAATTCCAAAGTTTATTTTTATGTTTAATTTTTCTTGATAGAATCATTTTCTTGTAGCTGTATTCACACCAAATATATATGTATATGCATGTAAATATATATATATATATATGTATATGTGTATATGTGTATAGGTGTTCTGCACATTTTATCCTATGCATATGTTGAATTTTGCCAGGGAAAAACACATGGGGAAAATAGAGGCCTGGTGGAGAATCCTAATTTATACATGTGTCCATGGGGTCACAAAGAGTAGGACCCGACTGAATGACTGAGCTCAGCACCACACAGGACAGAGGGCATGTTCCCTGAAGAACTAGCTGGGACCTTAGTTCTGATGGTCCTATATGTATAAGCCAGAGAATCTTGGAAGGCCAGAGTATTTGACTCAGAGACGCGGAGCATAAGTGATTGTGTTCAGTCACTGAACTATTCAGGTTGGCTGTAGTCCAGCATGATGGTGGCTGTGGTGAGAGGTACAGGCCAGCAGTCAGAACATGCCCACAGAGCAGAGTGTGTGTCCTTTCAGAGCTGTTTGACATTAGCCTGAAAGTGACAGGGAGTAGAGGACAGACATGGTGGCATTACATATTAGAAATATTACCCCTGAGAACAGCATTTTCATTTTTTTCAATCACAAATTTAAGGCACATGCACACATAGACTGGTGATTACAGTAAAACCTAAAGATTATACTCAATAGGCCTCATCACCTACACGTTCCATCCCTGTATCTTTATTGTCACCACACCTGCCTTTATTTCCATGACCTCTCTGGTCTACCTTCCAGCTGATTGACTTGCAAATATGTTAACAGTAGTTTTTAAGATAAGACTTGTTTAATGTAAGAGCATGTGACTATTCAGATTTTTAATTCTAATCTCAAAGCCAATAATAAAATATACTTTTAGACATACATATTTTCAAATTCCTTTCCATATATATTATTTAATGCCCTAATCATGTCAGCCTTGAGAGCTCTTGTAAGGTAAATAATAATATTCTCATTAAATTGATAGAAAAAAGTTTCCATAGAATTGTAGTATGGAATTTCTCTCTTTACTCTTCTAATTAATCTTGAATGGCTTCTATTATTTATCAGATAATTCCAAAGTTTATTTTTATGTTTAATTTTTCTTGATAGAATCATTTTCTTGTAGCTGTATTCACACCAAATATATATGTATATGCATGTAAATATATATATATATATATGTATATGTGTATATGTGTATAGGTGTTCTGCACATTTTATCCTATGCATATGTTGAATTTTGCCAGGGAAAAACACATGGGGAAAATAGAGGCCTGGTGGAGAATCCTAATTTATACATGTGTCCATGGGGTCACAAAGAGTAGGACCCGACTGAATGACTGAGCTCAGCACCACACAGGACAGAGGGCATGTTCCCTGAAGAACTAGCTGGGACCTTAGTTCTGATGGTCCTATATGTATAAGCCAGAGAATCTTGGAAGGCCAGAGTATTTGACTCAGAGACGCGGAGCATAAGTGATTGTGTTCAGTCACTGAACTATTCAGGTTGGCTGTAGTCCAGCATGATGGTGGCTGTGGTGAGAGGTACAGGCCAGCAGTCAGAACATGCCCACAGAGCAGAGTGTGTGTCCTTTCAGAGCTGTTTGACATTAGCCTGAAAGTGACAGGGAGTAGAGGACAGACATGGTGGCATTACATATTAGAAATATTACCCCTGAGAACAGCATTTTCATTTTTTTCAATCACAAATTTAAGGCACATGCACACATAGACTGGTGATTACAGTAAAACCTAAAGATTATACTCAATAGGCCTCATCACCTACACGTTCCATCCCTGTATCTTTATTGTCACCACACCTGCCTTTATTTCCATGACCTCTCTGGTCTACCTTCCAGCTGATTGGCTTGCCTGGAATCCTCCTCCTACAACTCTTGATTAATCAGTTCTCATTCCCCTACTGACATCTTTCTTCGTCAAGGGAGCTTCTTGGTGCTTTATTATCAACCCAGTCGCCCTTGTTGCATGTTGTCATAATTTTTTGTAGGTTTTTTTTTTTTGAACAGTGATCACAAATATAATTAGACAATATTTGATACCATTAGATAATAAAGACAATGTGTATGTGTGTGTATTATGTGTACATAAATATATGTGTCTGTTATTATGTGTGTAGAGAGGATGGTTAATGACATTTTTCAATTTTTTTCTAGATATATTCTCTCATCTCTACATATGTGTATTATATCTGGATGAGGTTAATGGAAATAATGCCATAGGTATGTTTTGTGTCCATCCTGTATGACTGTTATGCCAAGAGGATTTTCCTTTATGATTAGAAACAAGGGAAAGCAGAAATGGAAGTAAGGAGATTAGTTCATTGTTCTACGTGAGATATGGGGGTAATAACAAAGGGATGAATTTTAGAGTAGCATATAGTAAGGTTGGAATTTGATTTGATGAGAAAAGTTAGTTTATACAAGAAGACTCTTGGATTTGAGCAAAAGGGTGAGTGACAATAGAAGGAGAATCCAGTTTCCAAAGAGAGACAGGGAAAGAAATGATGCATTTGGTTACTGAAGTGAGTTTGAGTTGCTTGTAAGAAATCAAACTGCATTTACCCAATGAATTAGGCTATTCTAATTCACCACTAAAGTGAAAGCAGAAGAATATATCCTCTGAACTCAGTGTGCTAAACTGTATTTAGATATCTTGTTGACAAAAAAAGGGTTAGTGAATTATTAAGGGAGATTATGACTCCTCTTCCCTGGAGGCACTTTTTAAGTACACAGAAGCATTTGTCTGCTGTGTTTTGAAAATCATCTTGCCAAGGCAAGGGAATTGCCAGCCCAGATAACCTGTCAAGAATGCTCACATCCCAGAGTTTTGCATCTGTGATATACTTATCTTGTCCTCTGTGATCCCCTTTCTCCTCCTACCTTCAGTCTTTTCCAACTTCAGGATCTTTTCCATTGAGTCATCTGTTTGCATCAGGTGGCCGAAGTATTGGAGCTTCAGCTTCATCATCAGTCCTTCCAATGAATATACAGGGTTGATTTCCTTTAGGATTAACTGGTTTGATCTCCTTGCTGTCCAAGGCAATCTGAAGAGTCTTCTCCAACACCACAGTTCAAAGGCATCATTTCTTCAGCAGTCTGCCTTTATGGTCCAACTTTCACATCTATACATAACTACTGGAAAAACCAAAGCTCTGACTATCCAGACCTTTGTCGACAAAGTGATGTCTCAGACAGCTTTTGAGTACGCTGTCTAGGTTTGTCATAGCTTTTCTTCCAAGGAATGAGTGTCTTAATTCCATGGCTGCAGTCACTGTTGGCAGTGACTTTGGAGCCCAAGAAAATAAAGTCTGTCACCGTTTCCACTTTTTCCCCATCTCTTTGCCATGAAGTGATGTGACCAGATGCCGTTGTCTTTGTATTTTGCTAAGCTTTTATAAAAATAAGTTATCTGATACTGAGCTAGGTGTTATTAAAGGATAGTGAGAGGTAACCAGATGAAATTTTGAATGACAGAGGGGCAGTAAGAGCGGGAAGTATGTCAGGAACACAGCAACATCAAAATTATGGAGGTTAGATGCACATTATATGAAGAACTACAGATAGTTTGGTGTTTCAGAAACACACCAAGGGAGACTATGATGAGAAGACAGTAGAGATGTAGATGCAGCCTGTGTCAACGAGATATTATATACTTTGCCAAGGAATTTAACCTTTTGTTATGGAAAATATTGTTTTGTTCTCATTCTGTAAAAGCTTGTTTGATTTACTACAGAGATTACTGCTTTTCTTTTAAAAATGCTGAGAAATTGTCAATATATCTAGGCCACCATTGGGCAGTATTTTATTACAGACAGTACATTGAGGTCAAGAGATGAGTGGATCACTAATATAAGAAAATACCACTTTCAAGTACTTCAACTGTCCCCTACTTTTTTTTGGTCTTCTTAAAATAGCCCAGATAACCTGTTTGGCATCATACTTATCTTGTCCTCTGTGATCCCCTTTCTCCTCCTACCTTCAGTCTTTTCCAACTTCAGGATCTTTTCCATTGAGTCATCCGTTTGCATCAGGTGGCCGCAGTATTGGAGCTTCAGCTTCATCATCAGTCCTTCCAATGACTATACAGGGTTGCTTTCCTTTAGGATTAACTGGTTTGATCTCCTTGCTGTCCAAGGCAATCTGAAGAGTCTTCTCCAACACCACAGTTCAAAGGCATCATTTCTTCAGCAGTCTGCCTTTATGGTCCAACTTTCACATCTATACATAACTACTGGAAAAACCAAAGCTCTGACTATCCAGACCTTTGTCGACAAAGTGATGTCTCAGACAGCTTTTGAGTACGCTGTCTAGGTTTGTCATAGCTTTTCTTCCAAGGAATGAGTGTCTTAATTCCATGGCTGCAGTCACTGTTGGCAGTGACTTTGGAGCCCAAGAAAATAAAGTCTGTCACCGTTTCCACTTTTTCCCCATCTCTTTGCCATGAAGTGATGTGACCAGATGCCGTTGTCTTTGTATTTTGCTAAGCTTTTATAAAAATAAGTTATCTGATACTGAGCTAGGTGTTATTAAAGGATAGTGAGAGGTAACCAGATGAAATTTTGAATGACAGAGGGGCAGTAAGAGCGGGAAGTATGTCAGGAACACAGCAACATCAAAATTATGGAGGTTAGATGCACATTATATGAAGAACTACAGATAGTTTGGTGTTTCAGAAACACACCAAGGGAGACTATGATGAGAAGACAGTAGAGATGTAGATGCAGCCTGTGTCAACGAGATATTATATACTTTGCCAAGGAATTTAACCTTTTGTTATGGAAAATATTGTTTTGTTCTCATTCTGTAAAAGCTTGTTTGATTTACTACAGAGATTACTGCTTTTCTTTTAAAAATGCTGAGAAATTGTCAATATATCTAGGCCACCATTGGGCAGTATTTTATTACAGACAGTACATTGAGGTCAAGAGATGAGTGGATCACTAATATAAGAAAATACCACTTTCAAGTACTTCAACTGTCCCCTACTTTTTTTTGGTCTTCTTAAAATCTGTGTCCTAAAACAAAAAGATTTATGCTATATTTTGAAAACTTAACCTTGTTGACTCTTTATGTTAAGGACCTGGATATGTTGTTTATTACTGTTTTTAGGTTGCGAGAAGCCAATTCTGAAACATTGATACATTTTTAATGGTTGCCATTTAACAACAAAAAACTAATTATTTAAAAACAAATTTAATACACAGCTTGAAAAGCACACACAGCTTGAAAAGAAATAGATGAGAGAACTGGACCAACACCATCCTTATGACAGATGTGCACCATTAATAATGTAACAATTATTAAGAATGTAAGTGGGTTACACTGAAAATCATAATTAATCTTACAGTTCCATCTTTTGACACATGTGAAAGGGGCAAGGATGGGAACTATGAGCTCACTGAGGAGTCCTGAATTTGACTATTCGATTGTACTTAGCTACTCTGATGTTATTTAAAGAGCTGTGGTGTCAATAGTATAAATTAAATGTAGCTACTGGAACATAGTAGGTATTTTACATTTTAAAAATCTTGCAGTAAATTGTAATTCCTTTCTCTGAAAAACTCTACATATATATTGTGTGTGTGTGCTCAGTCGTGTCCGACTCCTTGCAATCCCATGGACTGTAGGTCATCAGGATCCTTTGTCCATGGAATTTTCGAGGCAAGATTACTGAAGTAGTTTGCCATTTCCTATTCCAGAGGATCTTCCTGTCCCAGAGATCAAACTTGACTCTTTCATCTCATTCATTTGCAGGCAAATACTTTGACACTAGTACCACCTGAGATCTTGATTCCATAGATAGTTGGTGTTTCAGAAACACACCAAGGGAGACTATGATGAGAAGACAGTAGAGATGTAGATGCAGCCTGTGTCAACGAGATATTATATACTTTGCCAAGGAATTTAACCTTTTGTTATGGAAAATATTGTTTTGTTCTCATTCTGTAAAAGCTTGTTTGATTTACTACAGAGATTACTGCTTTTCTTTTAAAAATGCTGAGAAATTGTCAATATATCTAGGCCACCATTGGGCAGTATTTTATTACAGACAGTACATTGAGGTCAAGAGATGAGTGGATCACTAATATAAGAAAATACCACTTTCAAGTACTTCAACTGTCCCCTACTTTTTTTTGGTCTTCTTAAAATCTGTGTCCTAAAACAAAAAGATTTATGCTATATTTTGAAAACTTAACCTTGTTGACTCTTTATGTTAAGGACCTGGATATGTTGTTTATTACTGTTTTTAGGTTGCGAGAAGCCAATTCTGAAACATTGATACATTTTTAATGGTTGCCATTTAACAACAAAAAACTAATTATTTAAAAACAAATTTAATACACAGCTTGAAAAGCACACACAGCTTGAAAAGAAATAGATGAGAGAACTGGACCAACACCATCCTTATGACAGATGTGCACCATTAATAATGTAACAATTATTAAGAATGTAAGTGGGTTACACTGAAAATCATAATTAATCTTACAGTTCCATCTTTTGACACATGTGAAAGGGGCAAGGATGGGAACTATGAGCTCACTGAGGAGTCCTGAATTTGACTATTCGATTGTACTTAGCTACTCTGATGTTATTTAAAGAGCTGTGGTGTCAATAGTATAAATTAAATGTAGCTACTGGAACATAGTAGGTATTTTACATTTTAAAAATCTTGCAGTAAATTGTAATTCCTTTCTCTGAAAAACTCTACATATATATTGTGTGTGTGTGCTCAGTCGTGTCCGACTCCTTGCAATCCCATGGACTGTAGGTCATCAGGATCCTTTGTCCATGGAATTTTCGAGGCAAGATTACTGAAGTAGTTTGCCATTTCCTATTCCAGAGGATCTTCCTGTCCCAGAGATCAAACTTGACTCTTTCATCTCATTCATTTGCAGGCAAATACTTTGACACTAGTACCACCTGAGAGGCTCTCTCTTATTATTACTATGTTTTCTGGATTCCTTAATACAAGTTCACTGTTTCTAATGGTATGTACACTGTTAAAAACTGAGTACTGTTTTTGAGTTTGCCATAATTAGATTTGATTTCTGGCTGAACCATTAATAAAATACATTACTGAATTCCCTCCTAGTCTCGGGTTTATGTTTTATAAAATTTGAGGAGGAAAATACCTATATTTTAGAGTTTTTATGAGCATTAAAATGGAATAATATATTTAACCTAAAACTTTTTCCATGGTATGCAGCATGTATTTAATTCTATACTGCCTCTATTTTTTTTTTTTTTTGTGCTCTGTAACCACATCAAAAATTTTAAATTTTGTTTTGCTTCTTTTGTCATTTCATTGGGTTGTTACTGACAGCCTTGTTGTTCATTCGCTAAGTCCTGTCTGACTCTTTGCGACCCCATGGACTGCAGCATGCTTGCTTTCCCTGTCCTTCACTATCTCCCACAGTTTGCTCAAACTCATGTCCATTGATTTGGTGATGCCATCTCATTCTTTGTCACCCTCTTCTCCTCCTGAAATCTTTATTCATCAATCTGACTAATTTATTTTGGCATCATATAGATGGTGGCGGTGGTTTAGTCGCTAAGTCATGTCTGACTCTCACAACCCCATGGACAATAGCCTGCCAGGGTTCTCTGCATCATACAAAGGGAAATGATAAATTTCTTAAAATTTTTGAAAAGTTCAGTATTTGTGTCTGAAAAATACTAGCTTTTAAGAATGTGCTCAGGAATAACTAATTTGGACTGATGTGTATTTTTGCTATTCGATTGTACTTAGCTACTCTGATGTTATTTAAAGAGCTGTGGTGTCAATAGTATAAATTAAATGTAGCTACTGGAACATAGTAGGTATTTTACATTTTAAAAATCTTGCAGTAAATTGTAATTCCTTTCTCTGAAAAACTCTACATATATATTGTGTGTGTGTGCTCAGTCGTGTCCGACTCCTTGCAATCCCATGGACTGTAGGTCATCAGGATCCTTTGTCCATGGAATTTTCGAGGCAAGATTACTGAAGTAGTTTGCCATTTCCTATTCCAGAGGATCTTCCTGTCCCAGAGATCAAACTTGACTCTTTCATCTCATTCATTTGCAGGCAAATACTTTGACACTAGTACCACCTGAGAGGCTCTCTCTTATTATTACTATGTTTTCTGGATTCCTTAATACAAGTTCACTGTTTCTAATGGTATGTACACTGTTAAAAACTGAGTACTGTTTTTGAGTTTGCCATAATTAGATTTGATTTCTGGCTGAACCATTAATAAAATACATTACTGAATTCCCTCCTAGTCTCGGGTTTATGTTTTATAAAATTTGAGGAGGAAAATACCTATATTTTAGAGTTTTTATGAGCATTAAAATGGAATAATATATTTAACCTAAAACTTTTTCCATGGTATGCAGCATGTATTTAATTCTATACTGCCTCTATTTTTTTTTTTTTTTGTGCTCTGTAACCACATCAAAAATTTTAAATTTTGTTTTGCTTCTTTTGTCATTTCATTGGGTTGTTACTGACAGCCTTGTTGTTCATTCGCTAAGTCCTGTCTGACTCTTTGCGACCCCATGGACTGCAGCATGCTTGCTTTCCCTGTCCTTCACTATCTCCCACAGTTTGCTCAAACTCATGTCCATTGATTTGGTGATGCCATCTCATTCTTTGTCACCCTCTTCTCCTCCTGAAATCTTTATTCATCAATCTGACTAATTTATTTTGGCATCATATAGATGGTGGCGGTGGTTTAGTCGCTAAGTCATGTCTGACTCTCACAACCCCATGGACAATAGCCTGCCAGGGTTCTCTGCATCATACAAAGGGAAATGATAAATTTCTTAAAATTTTTGAAAAGTTCAGTATTTGTGTCTGAAAAATACTAGCTTTTAAGAATGTGCTCAGGAATAACTAATTTGGACTGATGTGTATTTTTGCTATTTAGGGCTTTGGTGTAGTTTTGACATGGCCTGGTAACATAATGAAGCCATTGAGAGAACCTTTTTAACCTCATGCAAAATTAAAAGAAAATTGCAGGGATGAGCTGGTTGACAAATGAAAAGAAATGCAATTGTGTCAAAGAGAAAGTAGAGGCTTCTTGCTGCAGGGTCTTTGGCCTGTGCACAGGAAGGGGGCTGCTGTCTTGCTCAGCAGGAAATGCCATCTCAATTATGCCTCTCATTGTGAGTCCTCACCCCCTGATGCAGAGTCTCAGTGAGAAGACCACACATTCTATTGGAGAAACTTGAAAGCCTTTCTTTTCCAAATTGTCCCAAGTATAATTCTTTAATACAGATATTTTCATCAAATTCTTAAAAAGAAACATGATGAAATAATATGCATGTAACTTAAGGCAAATTGATGTAATATTAATGTTTTGCTTTTTCATTTCAGTCTTTGATAATATAACTAATGATTCTTTTATTTAAAACTATATACATATATATATATATATATATATTTACTTGAACATAATAAAGCTTAAAGATATTGAAGAAATACTATGTATTTCCTCATCACTTTTTGCATTATATTGCTTTGGGCCAGAGGTTTTACTACAAATTTTTGCTTTTTTTCATTCTTTCATCCAGTGGGTTATGAATTTTTTTTAATTTGACCTCTTTTATTAGTTTATTTATTTATTTATTTTCATCTGTCTTTTATTCTTTGGCTTCTGTGGGGCTCCTGTTGCAGTGACCGTTGCAGAGCACTGGCTCTAGGCACATGCAGTCCTGAGTGCTGGCTCGTAATTGACCACACCAGTCCAGATGCTCCGCAGCATGTGGGATCTTCCCAGGCCAGGGATTGAACCAGTGTCCTTTGCGTTGCAAGGCAGACTCTTTACTCACTGGACCACTAGGGAAGCCCCAGTGGGTTAAATTTTAATGTTTAATGTTGCCATGTAATATTGTACTTGAATCCATGATGGATTCAAACAAATATGGCATAATTCTTGTCTTCACAAAATACCTAGTCCCGTTGGAAGTTAGAAGACATCCTAAAAATCCAGTAGATTTTTAGAAAGTATGAACTTCATCAGGAGAGTAACAGCCATGATGATGAGCTTAAATAATTGTTTTAGTTAATATTTTCAACATACAGTGTTTAGGATGTCAGGATAATATAGATGACATTTTTGGATAAAGATTCGCTAAATGGTTACAATAATCAAACTGGGAATACTTTAAGAAAAATGTTTCAAAATATCTTTAAAATATTTATTTCTGATGTACATCATTCCTTGGTGAGCCAGAGAAATAAATTATGCTTTACTACAGAAAATACACACAAAAATGCATTCTCAATGCGTTTAAAAGTAAATGCATATAAAAGTAAAAAACAATGAGGTGCAGTTGCTAAATCTCAGTTGTGTGACATTTAAACGTGTCTTTTGAAGGTTTTTTAATGGGTTTTATATCCTTATCCTGTAATTAAAAACAAAACAACAAAAAAGAGAAATCTTGCATGCTAGTGAAGTTCAGCAACCTTAATTGTTGAAATATAGTTTTTGAATTTTTATGTGTCCTTTATTTATGGGAATGCATTAGTAGAGGACTTGACATATTGTCCTATATTTAGAACAAATTATTATAATTTCAAAAGAATCCAAAAAGTTATCACTTGGATATTCTTTTAATTAAACCCAGTTTTGATGAGTTCATAGTAATGTACCTTTTGTTAGTTGCTCAGATAGTCTGGACTTGCCAAGTGTTTTGTTTTGTTTTGTTTTAACATTTACAAAAAGACATGCTAAAATGTTCCAAGGAAGCATTAGTATATATTAGAATATTATAAATAGCTAAAGTTTGATCATGACATTTGCTTGTTGGAATTGTCCCTATGCATCAATTCAGATGGAAGATAAATAAACAGCAAAAACTCTTTAACTGCTCTTCCTATGGCTTTATATTTCAAACAAGAATTCCCGAAATTTGTCAGTCCTCGTGTTTAATGGTTTATTGAAAACTTCACTTATAGAGAAAAAGTTCTCATTTGTTTGTAAAAATGAGTGGGTAGGCTCAAGGGATTCAGTTTCTCTTCAACAGTGTTATCTTTCTATTTGTAAACTTCTGTGTTAGATTCTTGTTAGATTTTAGGACTCCTTTTATTTCAAGTTGATGTTTTCCTTAGTAGTTCACATGCATGTTCTCAAAGAAACCAAAAATGGGCTGAGTAATTCAGAAATTATGCTTTGAAAAGTTTAAGTTGATCTTTTGAAAATTATAAATTAATTCTTTTACCTTTTATAGAGAGTGAAAGATGGATGAATAGCCATAGAAACAGGTAATTCAGTTTGGGGTGGGAGTGGGGAGAAGAAAATCCTACTTCTTTTCAAACTTCTGTAGGATTCTATTCTTACAGGTGATAATGTTAGCAGGTAAATCATCAGTATAAAATTATAATAAAATTAATAGCCACATTTTATTTATAAAATGTGCCAGGGATTTTCCTAAGTACTTTATGTAATTTATTCTTACAATTATTTCTCCAATTTTGTGGATTTGAGAATGATGCATCTGAATGTTAAGTAGCTTGGACTCTAGTAACCTATAGTCTGACTCCACTGTCCATTCCCTTTAACCTGTTTCATATGCGTGTACCGTCTATTCTAGAGGTCTCTGCTCTCACACTGTGGCTACATTCAATAACTTAAGAAATGTACCACATGTGGAAACATATGGAGGATAGGGAATGGGCTTGTGAAGACTGTTCTAAATAAAATAGATAGACTAGGATAAATAAGAGCAGTGCTCAAAGGAACTGAGCCCCAGGAAATCAGAGAGAGTGATTGACAGTAAACTCATGGTAAACAGTAAGGAAGCAGGCTCTAATTAAAGAATTAATTCTTTAGGTCTCCGTGCAAATAAAAAAGATGTTTAATATGTGTTCAATGGCAGCATCTGTTCTTCAGTTAAGCCTAAAACAAAGCAAGTATTTATGACTTAAGCTTCATTTATAGAGAATATCTAGTTTTTTAAGCTGAAATATCAAATAATCTAAGATATCAGAAGTTTATTCATCTTCTTATTCTTTGAAAATAACATCCACTGACTTTAAGAATTTTTTTTCTGTCTTGATGAGGTTTATTTTGATATGTTCACATCCCTTAGATTTCATAACAACTCCTTTGGGGTAAAGTTCCTTAGTTAATATATTCATCCCGTTCTTAGCCTATGCTTAGCACTGAATAAGAAATAAGTGAAGTGGTAAATATGTTCCTTGCCCTGAAGAAAGTTGCTCTCTAGTTGGAAAAATACTTGAAAGATCAGAAAACAATGAAAGGCAATTCAAAATGAGTATCATTAAACTAACCTGATATTCATGATAAATAAAAATTTTAAAGTAGTCTTGATGTTTCTCACATTAAATGAACACTTCCTTCTGTCAAAGATTTCTCCAGCTTAGTTTTTCAAAGGTCTATAGTCACCTGTTCCCCTCTTGTCACTTGATTTCTCCCAATAATTTGACATTTCATTATTAAAACTGAAGTCTTTGCGTCTTAAGCATGAAAACTTGTTGAGTCTGTTTCTAGAGGATACAGGTGATCTAGTTTCAATTTCATTTTATAAGTAAATTCAGATGTGGAATTTTAATGGTTAATTTTTTTTTTATTATAAGTTACCTTGAACCAATCAAAATTTGTAGTTTATTAATTGTGCACTAGGAACTTACTGACTGCAGAAGATACAAAGATCCATTAATTCGTCATTCATTCACTCACTCATCAGCCTAAAAATTTATTGAACAGTGATTATGCTCCAGCCTTTTTAGTATGACAAAACAGGAAATAATAAAATAGATAGACTAGGATAAATAAGAGCAGTGCTCAAAGGAACTGAGCCCCAGGAAATCAGAGAGAGTGATTGACAGTAAACTCATGGTAAACAGTAAGGAAGCAGGCTCTAATTAAAGAATTAATTCTTTAGGTCTCCGTGCAAATAAAAAAGATGTTTAATATGTGTTCAATGGCAGCATCTGTTCTTCAGTTAAGCCTAAAACAAAGCAAGTATTTATGACTTAAGCTTCATTTATAGAGAATATCTAGTTTTTTAAGCTGAAATATCAAATAATCTAAGATATCAGAAGTTTATTCATCTTCTTATTCTTTGAAAATAACATCCACTGACTTTAAGAATTTTTTTTCTGTCTTGATGAGGTTTATTTTGATATGTTCACATCCCTTAGATTTCATAACAACTCCTTTGGGGTAAAGTTCCTTAGTTAATATATTCATCCCGTTCTTAGCCTATGCTTAGCACTGAATAAGAAATAAGTGAAGTGGTAAATATGTTCCTTGCCCTGAAGAAAGTTGCTCTCTAGTTGGAAAAATACTTGAAAGATCAGAAAACAATGAAAGGCAATTCAAAATGAGTATCATTAAACTAACCTGATATTCATGATAAATAAAAATTTTAAAGTAGTCTTGATGTTTCTCACATTAAATGAACACTTCCTTCTGTCAAAGATTTCTCCAGCTTAGTTTTTCAAAGGTCTATAGTCACCTGTTCCCCTCTTGTCACTTGATTTCTCCCAATAATTTGACATTTCATTATTAAAACTGAAGTCTTTGCGTCTTAAGCATGAAAACTTGTTGAGTCTGTTTCTAGAGGATACAGGTGATCTAGTTTCAATTTCATTTTATAAGTAAATTCAGATGTGGAATTTTAATGGTTAATTTTTTTTTTATTATAAGTTACCTTGAACCAATCAAAATTTGTAGTTTATTAATTGTGCACTAGGAACTTACTGACTGCAGAAGATACAAAGATCCATTAATTCGTCATTCATTCACTCACTCATCAGCCTAAAAATTTATTGAACAGTGATTATGCTCCAGCCTTTTTAGTATGACAAAACAGGAAATAATAAAAATAAAATATGAATGATATTAAATAGCAGAGAAGCTAGGGAGAAAAATGAAGCAGTAAACACTGGATTTTAAGTTATGAATAAGAAAAGCTTCCCTAACATGTGACATTTGATTAAAGCCCTTTAGCAGTAGATGGAGTAAGACAAATGGCTGTCTGGGAGAATATTCTGGGCAAAGAGAAGAGGAAGTGCAAAAGCCCTGCTAGAGGCACAGATGTGCCTGGCATCCCTGAGTGACATCTAATGTGTAGATTGGGCTTTCCAGGTGGCTTAGTGGTTACAGGAGACATGGGTTGGATCCTTGAGTCAGAAAGATCCCCAGGAAAAGGAAATAGCAACCCACTCCAGTATTCTTGCCTGGAAAATTCCATGGACAGAGTTGCCTGATGGGCTGTGGTTTATGGGGTCACAAAAGAGTTGGACTTAGAAACTAAACAGCAACCATCTGTAGATTAGAACAAAAGCAGTGGGAGATGAGGCCAGACAAGGAAGTAAAGTTGGGGGCAGAGGTGGGTATGAGAATGTGCAGCATTCAGAAGCCCATTGTGATGACTTTCACTCTTCCTATGACTTAGGTGGGCATCACTGGAGGTCTTTTAAGGGTTCCTCTGACAACTGACAGGAGCAAAAGTAGAAATAGATATTCATTCCGGTTTGGTCTGATTTTGGCTTTACTGATTGTAGGCATAGGTGATAGTGACTAAGATCAAAGAAACAGCGGTGGTAGTAGTGAGGAGTGGTCCGAGTCTAAACATACATCATTGAGAAGAGGGATAGAATTGATGATGAAATGAATGTGGTGTGTGAAACAGAAGAGGTCCTTAGGATAATGCCAAATTTCTTGAACTGAATACCTAGAATATGCAGTTATTTTACTGAGATGGGGAAGACTCGCAATGGTGTTTAAGCATAAATAGGCTGAGAACTAGCAGTAGATTAGTTTTGCAGGTTTTGTTTGAGATGCCCATTAGATGACTCAGTTGAGGTGATTGGAGGCAATTGGGTATATGAATCCAGATTTCAGGGAGAGAACTAGCTGGAGGTTAATATTCAATAGTGTTTATCTTTCCCTACACACTTTGCTCCTTCCTGCATGGATGAATATAGTGAACGGACAAATACTGATTCTTCCCTGTTCAAAATGGCAACCAGGATTCTCTGCGACCTTGGTTTTGTTTGTTTGTTTGTTTTTGAAGGCCCTCATATCATCCAAAAACAGCTTGATTGTTACTACTAGGGTGAAACAAGTAATCGTGCCTATCATAGAAGTTATACAATATCAATTATCTCTTTGGCCCAATAGTGTTTTATTCTTACCACATTAAGATACAGCTTCCCTGCATGTGGACCTGTACCTCACCACATTGTGAGTTACATAGGGACGGGAGTCATGTCTTATTTACTTTTTCAAGAACTAGTTTTTTTTCAAAGAACTAGTCTGGCCTATTTGTATTTACATGCTAAATGTTAAAGTTAGTTATTCTAGTAGGAGATAAGTCTGGAGTTTATTCGATGTTTTAAAAGTTGGTTCTGTATGGCAAATGTAGTGGTGATTAATTATTTTAACATTTATTTAGTTAGCATTATTTCTTCAAGGCCCATTTTGTATGTACTACTTATTTCCATATAGGGCTTGGTTTCTGATTCCAAGTTTCCATATCAATATAGAAAACCATATCAATATAGAGTTTCTTAAAAAATTTTGAGGTAGGAATATCAGACCTTAAAACAATGCACACAAAATACAGAGTACTTCTTTAAAAGTTTTTGAGGCAGGAATATTCAAAAAGCAGACTTGGATATAAATTTTCTATTCACTAGATTATTTGCTAACTTTTATATAATTTTATTTATTTTTCTAATAATTAAATTTGTCCTCATTCCTTTATCTGAAAAAAGATTGTGACTCTTCTATTTTAATATAGGCTTAGATTTTCCCAAGTGGAAGTTAAGGAGTTCATTATTCTTATCTCTGTCAATTTCCTAATTTACAAATGAGCTGAAGCAATTAATTCTTGCAAGTCTCCTATAATAATTATAGTGTGAAGCAGGTTTCCTTGTGATTTGGTAATTCTTTTTGTCACATTTTCACTGTGTTTACTATCTCGACTTGACGCTTGTTGACATGCTGATTCATGTTTTAGTGCACTAGGTGGATTTTTTCATCTGGAGGAATGTGTATAAAGAGGTCACACCTTATCATCACAGTGGCATTTCTAGTGTCTGTCAGCCATATATCTCCTTTTAATTTAACCTCTGAAAAATGTACAGGAATTTCTGCAGCTAAGCTGTACAGATCGATAAAATTTATAATCAAGGCTGCCTAATCTCTAAACCTAACATAAAACTTCACAACTATTGATTACATGTGAAGGATCTGCCAACTGTTAATCATGCATGAAAGCACAGAATAAATGGTGGCTTCAGACAAGGAAATGGACAAATAATCATCACTGCTACAGTCCTCTGTTCATCTGAAACAAGCATGTTACCAGACCCTTGCATTTTACAAATTCAAATGATGTCTTAGAGTGTGTCGGTAGTGGATATCTCTTTCAATAGTGTTTTATTCTTACCACATTAAGATACAGCTTCCCTGCATGTGGACCTGTACCTCACCACATTGTGAGTTACATAGGGACGGGAGTCATGTCTTATTTACTTTTTCAAGAACTAGTTTTTTTTCAAAGAACTAGTCTGGCCTATTTGTATTTACATGCTAAATGTTAAAGTTAGTTATTCTAGTAGGAGATAAGTCTGGAGTTTATTCGATGTTTTAAAAGTTGGTTCTGTATGGCAAATGTAGTGGTGATTAATTATTTTAACATTTATTTAGTTAGCATTATTTCTTCAAGGCCCATTTTGTATGTACTACTTATTTCCATATAGGGCTTGGTTTCTGATTCCAAGTTTCCATATCAATATAGAAAACCATATCAATATAGAGTTTCTTAAAAAATTTTGAGGTAGGAATATCAGACCTTAAAACAATGCACACAAAATACAGAGTACTTCTTTAAAAGTTTTTGAGGCAGGAATATTCAAAAAGCAGACTTGGATATAAATTTTCTATTCACTAGATTATTTGCTAACTTTTATATAATTTTATTTATTTTTCTAATAATTAAATTTGTCCTCATTCCTTTATCTGAAAAAAGATTGTGACTCTTCTATTTTAATATAGGCTTAGATTTTCCCAAGTGGAAGTTAAGGAGTTCATTATTCTTATCTCTGTCAATTTCCTAATTTACAAATGAGCTGAAGCAATTAATTCTTGCAAGTCTCCTATAATAATTATAGTGTGAAGCAGGTTTCCTTGTGATTTGGTAATTCTTTTTGTCACATTTTCACTGTGTTTACTATCTCGACTTGACGCTTGTTGACATGCTGATTCATGTTTTAGTGCACTAGGTGGATTTTTTCATCTGGAGGAATGTGTATAAAGAGGTCACACCTTATCATCACAGTGGCATTTCTAGTGTCTGTCAGCCATATATCTCCTTTTAATTTAACCTCTGAAAAATGTACAGGAATTTCTGCAGCTAAGCTGTACAGATCGATAAAATTTATAATCAAGGCTGCCTAATCTCTAAACCTAACATAAAACTTCACAACTATTGATTACATGTGAAGGATCTGCCAACTGTTAATCATGCATGAAAGCACAGAATAAATGGTGGCTTCAGACAAGGAAATGGACAAATAATCATCACTGCTACAGTCCTCTGTTCATCTGAAACAAGCATGTTACCAGACCCTTGCATTTTACAAATTCAAATGATGTCTTAGAGTGTGTCGGTAGTGGATATCTCTTTCAAAATGTATTACGGTAGCTTTTTTTTCTAGTGTAATTTAGAAATTATCTTGTCTTTCTTCAGAAATGTGATCCAAAGCAAAGTTGTCTATTTAGTGAAAGAAGGATCTAAGTTGGTGTATTAAAATCATGGTCTTAGTAAGGAGTGAAATGAGCCACGTGTACTTTGAGTGTCATTATAATGTAGTTGTTATAGTTTATTTAGGGGATGCTTGGAGGCCTTAATCTCTTAAAAGAGCCTCACTTAAAATGAGCCCTCCTAGAGGGCTTCCCTGGTGGTCTAGTGGGTAAAGAGTCCACCTTGCAGTGCAAGGGGCACCAGTTCGATCCCTGGCTGGAGAAGATTCCACATGCTAAGGAATGGCTGCTCTAGTGTGCCAATTAAAAGCCTGGGCTCTGGAGCACATGGGCCCAGATCCAGTGCTCTGCACTGACAGAGGCCACTGAAGTGGGAGGCCCACACATGCCAAAGAATTAAGATGGATGAAAAATAAAAAACGATGACTTAGAGGCCAAAAAAAAAAAGAACCCTCTTAACCTTTCATTTAATACTATAGGAGTTATGTAGCTGAGGAAAATATGTACTATTTCTGCATCTAAGCTGTGTTAGAGGTATTTGAATGAAAATATATGTAAATGTAGCTTTTTCTGTTAAGCCTATATACTGAAAAACAAAGAAATTTAGATTATATTGCTAATTCACTTCATATCTTCCTATAACCTTATATTGGTATAAAAATTTAAAGATTTTATGTTATGTTGCAATGATGAATTACAGTGCTAGAAAATGCTATTATATCCTAGAATAAAATATTGGCATGCCTTATGTCTCATAGAATTTTTAGTCCATTGTTTTGTAAATTCATATATGTGAGAAAATAGTGAAGAAATGAACCTACTCTTAAAGAGCATATAAGAAATAAAGGCAAAACCAAATTCAAGTCATTTTTTACATCATGTATCATACTGCCACAATATCTGGCACATGTCAAGCCCTTTAAAAATGTTTAATATATAAAGAATACTAAATAAGCAGGTAGTGGCTCAACTCATCTTAAGAGAAATGAGATTTGTAAAGTACTATTCCATGCAGGGATCACTAATGTAATCTTCACACAAATGTTGATTTACCACCTGAAGAGATTACCTGAATCTCCAATACTTTGATGCAAAGAGCCAACTCATTGGAAAAGATCTTGATGCTGGGAAAGATGGAAGGCAAAAGGAAAAGATGGTGGCAGAGGATGAAACTTAGAGCAAACTATGTGTGAGAGTAAAGGACAGGGAAACCTGGAGTGCTTCAGTTCATGGGGTGACAAAAGAGTTGGACATGACTTAGCGACTGAACAACAACAGAGATTAGGGATAGGGATTATACCAACATGCTGAGTAATGACTAGCCACTAGGCTTTCTCATCAGTGCCGGAAAGCCTCGCATGATCATGTCTGACTGACAGATCTGCTTGATGGGCTGGCTCTCAGCTGATCTAGATGACCTTTGCTGGCACAACAAGGTAACTAACTCCGCTGTGCTCAACATGCATCTGAGTCCAGAAGCGATAGTGGAGGTGCAAGAGAAAGAGGAGCTCACAGGACTTCTTGAGGTATAGGCTGAAATTTTGCATAACACCACTTTGCCTCATTCTGTTAACCAAAGCAAGTCATGAGGCAAGTATCAAATCAAAAAATGTAAAAATAGCCCCCACTTTTTCAGTGTTAAGAGTATAAAGTCACGTGGCCAACAGCATGGGTACAGGAGAGGTGAAGAATGGGCGCTATGATGGAATTGAGTTCTTAAGTTCTATTTTCATTAGGTCTTAAACACAAAACATATTAATATTAGTTGCTTTATTTTTCAGAAAATACATTTTCCAAGTATATGCAATGGGGCCAACCACTTTATTTGGCACACAAAATTTGACCTTATCTTTCAGTTCAATGTAAGTGTGTCATTTATCTTCTTTTTAGAATTGGAGAAGGCATTGAAAATTCCCTCTTAAGTTTGTTTTAATTTTTATTCTCACTTTTTAAATTTTAAATGGATTTTTAACTAGGGAAAAATAGCTTTACAATGTGGTTTCTACTGTACAACAACACAGCATACAACACCTCCCACTTGAGCCTGCCTCCCCTCTCTCCATCCCAACCCTATAGTTATCACAGAACATCAGGCTGGGCTGCCTGTTTTGTCATAGCTGTGCACAGCTTCTCTAGTCATCTTGTTTTATATACTGATTATGAAGTAGTGTTTTACATATTGCTTTTTTAATGTTCAGTCACTTTAATAATATGTTTTTATGCCTGAATAATGTTGCTAAACATTTTTATAAGAATAATGTTTATTTTATGGTAAGAGATTATTATATTTTTTTCCCCGTCAATATCTTTTCTTTTTCTATTTTATGTTGTATGCAAGTATAGATGGTTAGCTAAAGAAAATGTTTTATGTTTTAAGTGTTGTTTAAAGCATAACACATAAGCAGAATGTGCAATATCAGAGGTGAGTTAAAGTGGATTCACTGATTGTAATTATATGTTTCTTCGAACACAGTCTAATATTATTAGATAAAAATTTAAGTGAAAAACATTAAAGAGTCCCCGAAGTTTCAAGTGCCCATATTTTGAGAATTAGGTTTAATAAGACATTCATTAGGATTTATCTATTGGAAAAAATAGTTATTTTTGTCTTTGTCCTTGTCTCTTTGAGTATGTACTTTTGAAAATCAAGCAGTTTCCTCAGCATTATTGTAGAGAGTATGCAGATGTTACTAGAATTATCTCATGAACCTCAGTCCGGCTCTTGGGAGTAGTGAGGATGACATATTTTGGTTTAATTTGATGATGTGCTTAGTATTGGACTGATGGTACTGGGTGAATATTTCTATGACTCTAGGAGAGCTTGAGCGAGCCATGCACCCACTGTCATGCGATATCCCCTGAGTCCAAGCATGTCATTTCAGCAACACAGCCAGAAAGCCAAAAGAGCTGACAGTTGGTTGGTGATTATTCCTGGACCTGAGGCTCCCTCATGTTACAGTACTAATCAAGTCATCTCACCAACTTATCATTAACTCAATTTGACCTGTGGGAGCAGAGATGAAATATTTTTGGCAAGACTAATGATGTTATATGAGATTGAAAAGGCGTGCAGTGTAAAACCTTGGTTATCCTCAGTCATTACAATGAGGAAAAGAGTAAAAACACAAAGTGTCAATTGACAAAAATAAAGACAGTGTCTTCCAGAGCACTGAAGTGTTTTCCTCCCTGATGATATGCTACTGTTTCTTCTTTCTTTTACAAAACAAAACAAAAAAAAATCACTTTTGTTCAGAAATTTCATCTCAATTACTTTTTTTTTTAATATTTATTTATTTATTGGGGGGGCGGGTTGGGGAGGAAGGGGGGCAGGTGGGCCACTTCTATTGGTCTTTCATTTATCTATTTTCATCCATCTTTGTTCTTTGGTCCGTGTGGGCCTCCCATCGCAGTGGCCTCTGTTGTCTCAGAGCACCGGCTCTGGGCACATGTGCTCCAGAGCTCCAGCTCGGTAATTGGACACATCGGTCCAGCCACTCCACGGCACGTGGGATCTTCCCAGGCCAGGGATCGAACCGGTGCCCCTTGCACTGCAAGGCAGTGTCCTTACCCACTGATAAAAATTTAAGTGAAAAACATTAAAGAGTCCCCGAAGTTTCAAGTGCCCATATTTTGAGAATTAGGTTTAATAAGACATTCATTAGGATTTATCTATTGGAAAAAATAGTTATTTTTGTCTTTGTCCTTGTCTCTTTGAGTATGTACTTTTGAAAATCAAGCAGTTTCCTCAGCATTATTGTAGAGAGTATGCAGATGTTACTAGAATTATCTCATGAACCTCAGTCCGGCTCTTGGGAGTAGTGAGGATGACATATTTTGGTTTAATTTGATGATGTGCTTAGTATTGGACTGATGGTACTGGGTGAATATTTCTATGACTCTAGGAGAGCTTGAGCGAGCCATGCACCCACTGTCATGCGATATCCCCTGAGTCCAAGCATGTCATTTCAGCAACACAGCCAGAAAGCCAAAAGAGCTGACAGTTGGTTGGTGATTATTCCTGGACCTGAGGCTCCCTCATGTTACAGTACTAATCAAGTCATCTCACCAACTTATCATTAACTCAATTTGACCTGTGGGAGCAGAGATGAAATATTTTTGGCAAGACTAATGATGTTATATGAGATTGAAAAGACGTGCAGTGTAAAACCTTGGTTATCCTCAGTCATTACAATGAGGAAAAGAGTAAAAACACAAAGTGTCAATTGACAAAAATAAAGACAGTGTCTTCCAGAGCACTGAAGTGTTTTCCTCCCTGATGATATGCTACTGTTTCTTCTTTCTTTTTACAAAACAAAACAAAAAAAAATCACTTTTGTTCAGAAATTTCATCTCAATTACTTTTTTTTTTAATATTTATTTATTTATTGGGGGGGCGGGTTGGGGAGGAAGGGGGGCAGGTGGGCCACTTCTATTGGTCTTTCATTTATCTATTTTCATCCATCTTTGTTCTTTGGTCCGTGTGGGCCTCCCATCGCAGTGGCCTCTGTTGTCTCAGAGCACCGGCTCTGGGCACATGTGCTCCAGAGCTCCAGCTCGGTAATTGGACACATCGGTCCAGCCACTCCACGGCACGTGGGATCTTCCCAGGCCAGGGATTGAACTGGCGCCCCTTGCACTGCAAGGCAGTGTCCTTACCCACTGGACCACCAGGGAAGCCCCTCAATTACTTTTTTTACACTAACAAATATTTTCTGTGGCAGTCAGGAAATTCACTTCTTTTGTATTTGTTTTGATAAATGGGATGGAAATTATGCTTTGCAGTCAGCTTCTAAGACTTCTGATGAAAAGGCAGCCAGGAACATGAAGCTCCCTGTCATGCTTCAGTGTTCTTAGTTTGTGACATCTTTGACAAGATCTTCCTTTTCTTCTTGGCATGAGCTTTGGGACATCTTCTATTTCTCTCTAACTGACAGCTGGATAATAAGTTTTATCATTAAAAACTGATTCTAGGGAAATGTGATCCCTACCCTCAATTCTCTTGTAGCTATTAAGGCTTTTGTTTTCACAACTCTTTCAGAATAACCAGAGATTCTCACTACAGAAGTACTTGGATGTTGACCTGTCATGTCATGTGCTGTTTAGCAAATACCAAAAGTTGAACTCCCTTTTATCTGTAATCTAGAACCCCTTATTAAATCATCTTGCTCTTGAGAGGTGACTCAAAGTCAACATGTTCAGTCGACCCATATGTTAATTTTTCTTAATAGTCAGACAATTAAGTAGTTTCTCATTTTGTCCTATCAAATTGTGCTGATTATTTGTTACAGAAACTATTACAGACATAAATCCCGGGCTTCATCTGTTTAGAATTTAAATTAAGGCTGTGATATGATACTTAGTATCTGCTAATTTTGAGTTACTGTTCATAGATTCGACATACAGTTTTTCTGCTATATCTTGTTTTATTTCTCTTTGATTTCATGTGGCTTTTCTCACTGTAACAACTAGGAAATAGGTGAACGAAAGAGGAAAAATGGAATGGGAGAAGTTAGTAACCCTGGCTGATCAATATCTGATGAAAAAATAAAGATAACGATTGGGTGCTGGAACCACACTCCTTGGCACCTTATTCTCCACTAACAACATTTCTTTGGTCCGTGTGGGCCTCCGAGGCCTCTGTTGTCTCAGAGCACCGGTTTGGTGCTCCAGAGCTCCAGCTCGGTAATTGGACACATCGGTCCAGCCACTCCACGGCATGTGGGGTCTTCCTAGGCCAGGGATTGAACTGGCGCACCTTGCACTGCAAGGCAGTGTCCTTACCCACTGGACCACCAGGGAAGCCCCTCAATTACTTTTTTTACACTAACAAATATTTTCTGTGGCAGTCAGGAAATTCACTTCTTTTGTATTTGTTTTGATAAATGGGATGGAAATTATGCTTTGCAGTCAGCTTCTAAGACTTCTGATGAAAAGGCAGCCAGGAACATGAAGCTCCCTGTCATGCTTCAGTGTTCTTAGTTTGTGACATCTTTGACAAGATCTTCCTTTTCTTCTTGGCATGAGCTTTGGGACATCTTCTATTTCTCTCTAACTGACAGCTGGATAATAAGTTTTATCATTAAAAACTGATTCTAGGGAAATGTGATCCCTACCCTCAATTCTCTTGTAGCTATTAAGGCTTTTGTTTTCACAACTCTTTCAGAATAACCAGAGATTCTCACTACAGAAGTACTTGGATGTTGACCTGTCATGTCATGTGCTGTTTAGCAAATACCAAAAGTTGAACTCCCTTTTATCTGTAATCTAGAACCCCTTATTAAATCATCTTGCTCTTGAGAGGTGACTCAAAGTCAACATGTTCAGTCGACCCATATGTTAATTTTTCTTAATAGTCAGACAATTAAGTAGTTTCTCATTTTGTCCTATCAAATTGTGCTGATTATTTGTTACAGAAACTATTACAGACATAAATCCCGGGCTTCATCTGTTTAGAATTTAAATTAAGGCTGTGATATGATACTTAGTATCTGCTAATTTTGAGTTACTGTTCATAGATTCGACATACAGTTTTTCTGCTATATCTTGTTTTATTTCTCTTTGATTTCATGTGGCTTTTCTCACTGTAACAACTAGGAAATAGGTGAACGAAAGAGGAAAAATGGAATGGGAGAAGTTAGTAACCCTGGCTGATCAATATCTGATGAAAAAATAAAGATAACGATTGGGTGCTGGAACCACACTCCTTGGCACCTTATTCTCCACTAACACATTACCGTTTTTGGATTTCTCCACTTCTGGTGTCTACACACTTGACCCAACCTCCAAATTAATCTTTCTAAAGTAATTAATTGATTGTATTAATTTCCTACTCAGTTACTTTCTATTAGGTGCAAATCAGGTTGCCTCTTATCATGATATTTTCCAATCTTTTCCCAACCGACTTTTCCTATGTAGTCTCCTATTAGATAACTTGTATAGGAACCAAATGAGATTGCATGTTTTTTCAATTGTCTTCTACATATTTACGCATCTTATTTCCTATGCATTTGTATTATTTATCCAAACTAGTCTAAATCTTGCATTATTCATTGAGACCTAATTCATATGTCTCTTCCATTTGACAGGGGGAAGTTGTTTCTCTTTCTTAAATTCCTATAGTATTTTAGTCCATTCACATACCATTTATACCATGCTGTTTTATTTATTTTTTCTTAGTTTATCATCTTTACTAAATAAATGTTAGACTTCATGAGGTCTATTATTGTTTTATTCACTTCATAATCCTCCACAGTGTCTTATATCATACACTTATATAATAAGCAACCCATTTTGTTTCATAATAGATGGATGACTTATTCAAAATATTTTAATATGATCCTTTGCTTCATGAAGATCACTACATTGAGAAGTTTCTGGCAAAATTTTGCTCCACAACTTTTTTCAGTTCCTTGTTTCTTCCCCAGATTTCATTTTACTAGAAAAGCAAAATGAGAGAGAGAGAAAGAACATCTATGGAATACTTTTAAATTTGGAAATAGAAAGTTAAAAATTGTGAACGAGAAAGAACATTTAGTAAATTTCAAACACTTAAAAAAAATTCAAACACTTGACAGGTAGGTCATTGATGAATGGGATTCCCATTGTTTTATAGTCATTGTGGTGACCAGTGTTGGTTGTTATAAAGACTACTTACTGTGATGCATCTATGTGCCGATCACCACCTGAAGTCATTTCTTTAAATTATTTAATCCTTAAAATACCACTTATGCCCAGCTTTATATAGCATAGTGAGATCTGAGCAATATCCTGCTTCCATTTATTCTATAAAATTTAATCATTTCAACTTTAAAGGTTAAACATTTTATTCATTCTTATCCCAGAAATACAATGCTTTTATTAATGAGCCATAAGAATAATGGATCAGGGTGAGGAATTTAGATAGTTTTATTGTCAAATTCACTGATAGACTTTACTTTGAATAGATTTCATAGTAGAAGAACAGTTTCAAGTCTATACTGTGTATATTCTGATATATAAAGAAAATCTATGTACACGATTGTCACCCCACGTCAGATCTAACAGACTTCATAGATGTTGCATAGTAGAGTGCCTGTGTCTATGTATGTGCATGTATTTATGTATGTAAATGTGTATATATACATAAATGTACATACATGACCATATGTGTATAACATATATTAAATATAACCAATACTGTTATTCTCTTCACAGGGGAAGTTGTTTCTCTTTCTTAAATTCCTATAGTATTTTAGTCCATTCACATACCATTTATACCATGCTGTTTTATTTATTTTTTCTTAGTTTATCATCTTTACTAAATAAATGTTAGACTTCATGAGGTCTATTATTGTTTTATTCACTTCATAATCCTCCACAGTGTCTTATATCATACACTTATATAATAAGCAACCCATTTTGTTTCATAATAGATGGATGACTTATTCAAAATATTTTAATATGATCCTTTGCTTCATGAAGATCACTACATTGAGAAGTTTCTGGCAAAATTTTGCTCCACAACTTTTTTCAGTTCCTTGTTTCTTCCCCAGATTTCATTTTACTAGAAAAGCAAAATGAGAGAGAGAGAAAGAACATCTATGGAATACTTTTAAATTTGGAAATAGAAAGTTAAAAATTGTGAACGAGAAAGAACATTTAGTAAATTTCAAACACTTAAAAAAAATTCAAACACTTGACAGGTAGGTCATTGATGAATGGGATTCCCATTGTTTTATAGTCATTGTGGTGACCAGTGTTGGTTGTTATAAAGACTACTTACTGTGATGCATCTATGTGCCGATCACCACCTGAAGTCATTTCTTTAAATTATTTAATCCTTAAAATACCACTTATGCCCAGCTTTATATAGCATAGTGAGATCTGAGCAATATCCTGCTTCCATTTATTCTATAAAATTTAATCATTTCAACTTTAAAGGTTAAACATTTTATTCATTCTTATCCCAGAAATACAATGCTTTTATTAATGAGCCATAAGAATAATGGATCAGGGTGAGGAATTTAGATAGTTTTATTGTCAAATTCACTGATAGACTTTACTTTGAATAGATTTCATAGTAGAAGAACAGTTTCAAGTCTATACTGTGTATATTCTGATATATAAAGAAAATCTATGTACACGATTGTCACCCCACGTCAGATCTAACAGACTTCATAGATGTTGCATAGTAGAGTGCCTGTGTCTATGTATGTGCATGTATTTATGTATGTAAATGTGTATATATACATAAATGTACATACATGACCATATGTGTGTATAACATATATGTAAATATAACCAATACTGTCCAACTTCAATAAAAACTGAAAAAGTATATGTCAATTAAGAAAAACTTTAATTAGTCAGTGCCTTTCTATGAGCTATTACAGATGCCTCAGAGCTCAAAATAATTGAGTTTTGACTTTAGATGTGTTCCTACCTGTGTGTGTTTGTTTGCCTTGCTGTATGTGCATTTCTGAATATTGTCCTAATTTAGAGTAAAATTATACGTTAAGTCACTGTTTTAGTAGTAACAATTCATTTTATAGCATTTATTCAAGTCATTGTGAAAAATGTAGGTTTTAAGTACCATATTGACCTTGAAGAAAGATTCATTGCTTATTAGAAAGGTGTTTTCACAAATCTTTGTTTTTTAATACCAATTACTAAAGTATCCACTCCTGATATTATGATTGTGGTTTATACACACATGTATAGGATTTGTAAACCTACCTTGTTCAGATTTTGAATTACAGTTCTAAAATCTAATTCATATTAGTCTCAACATAAGAGCATTTAGATACACCAAAACAAAATTCTTAAAGTGAACTCTGTGAAAAAGATAGCTATTGTCACTGCCCTGCAGAAATAGGAGATCCTGCAGGGGTGAGGTGTAATGGCCTGGAGGGGTGGGGTGAGGGGGACTGGGAGGGGGGCAGGTGCCAGGGATATGCATATAATGATCTGGGAACATACATGTCTGTGAGCAGCAAAACTCTGTAATAATTTTTAAAAAATAAAATAAAATATATATACATAAATTTAAAAAATCAGTAATAAAACCCAAATTAAAAAAAGAAGGGAACTCGGTATTTTGACATACTGCATAATTTATCTTTGTCAGCTATTAAAAATTAATAATTGATGATATAGAGCTGTGTATTTTCAAGTGTCAGGGTATACTTTCATTTTAAAAATTGAAAAGCTCAAATATAAGAATAAAATTGTAGGGTGTAGTGAGTTGCTTCTGCTTTTGACAGTGAATCCCTCAGTATTTGCACATTCGCATCTCTTCTTGCTCTTCCATGCCTAGAGAAATGCCAGGCTTCTGCAGACTCTGACTTGCTCTAGGGCTATTCAGAACGGGAAGCAGGTCTGAGAGGCAGTCAGCTAACTGCAGCAGCTGAGCAAATTTGAACGACACACATTCCCTATTTTCAGTGCTACGTATAGGGGTTGAATAAAGGAAGCCAGAAGGCAAAAGAAATTGGATATAATGAAATTAGTTAAGAGAAGAAATTGTATAATATTGAGTTTTGACTTTAGATGTGTTCCTACCTGTGTGTGTTTGTTTGCCTTGCTGTATGTGCATTTCTGAATATTGTCCTAATTTAGAGTAAAATTATACGTTAAGTCACTGTTTTAGTAGTAACAATTCATTTTATAGCATTTATTCAAGTCATTGTGAAAAATGTAGGTTTTAAGTACCATATTGACCTTGAAGAAAGATTCATTGCTTATTAGAAAGGTGTTTTCACAAATCTTTGTTTTTTAATACCAATTACTAAAGTATCCACTCCTGATATTATGATTGTGGTTTATACACACATGTATAGGATTTGTAAACCTACCTTGTTCAGATTTTGAATTACAGTTCTAAAATCTAATTCATATTAGTCTCAACATAAGAGCATTTAGATACACCAAAACAAAATTCTTAAAGTGAACTCTGTGAAAAAGATAGCTATTGTCACTGCCCTGCAGAAATAGGAGATCCTGCAGGGGTGAGGTGTAATGGCCTGGAGGGGTGGGGTGAGGGGGACTGGGAGGGGGGCAGGTGCCAGGGATATGCATATAATGATCTGGGAACATACATGTCTGTGAGCAGCAAAACTCTGTAAAAATTTTTAAAAAATAAAATAAAATATATATACATAAATTTAAAAAATCAGTAATTAATCCCTAATTAAAAAAATAAGTGAACTCTGTATTTTTGACATACTGCATAATTTATCTTTGTCAGCTATTAAAAATTAATAATTGATGATATAGAGCTGTGTATTTTCAAGTGTCAGGGTATACTTTCATTTTAAAAATTGAAAAGCTCAAATATAAGAATAAAATTGTAGGGTGTAGTGAGTTGCTTCTGCTTTTGACAGTGAATCCCTCAGTATTTGCACATTCGCATCTCTTCTTGCTCTTCCATGCCTAGAGAAATGCCAGGCTTCTGCAGACTCTGACTTGCTCTAGGGCTATTCAGAACGTGAAGCAGTTCTAATAGGCAGTCAGCTAGCTGCAGCAGCTGAGCAAAATTGAACGCACACACATTCCCTATTTTCAGTGCTACGTATAGGGGTTGAATAAAGGAAGCCAGAAGGCAAAAGAAATTGGATATAATGAAATTAGTTAAGAGAAGAAATTTTGTATTTTTGTAATTATTTAAGTTTATAAATAATTTTTAAAAATTTTATGATTGTCTTGGGAACAATATGTAGTCAGTAATATAACAAGAAAATTGAAGAGGCTTTTGGTTTCTAAGTGTTAAGTAGTATTTTTTTTATTTACTATTCTGCAAGTCTATTATTTTTGTATTCACATGTGCACTTTCTTTTCATTTCTTTTTTTAGAAATTTGCATCTAAATTTGCTGTTCAGAAATATAGTCTCCTTATGATGACTGCAACCTAAAGTCATGTATAAACTTTAAACTATTCCTATGCATATCCACTTTTATTTGTTGTTGTTCTTTGTTCTTTTGCGGGGAGGGGGGCTGTTACTGGCCTTATAGTTTCTACTCATTGCCAAAGTTACTTAGGTACACATTTCCCCCTCACCTGCCAGTGAAGTTGTGTCATACATCTATAAGACAGATTGCTTTTTAAATTTTATTTCATTTTCTTTTTAATATCTTTATAACTCCTTAACTCATTTCTCTGATACCTCATTGCCTGCTTCTCGCAACTGTCAATCTGTTCTCTGTAAGTAATCAATGATCTTTTTTGTTGTTCATTTGTCTTTTTGTTTTTAAAACCCTCTGTAAGAGATAATATGTTATTTGTCTTTCTCTACCTGATGTATTTCATTTTGCATAATAACCTGAACGTCTATCCATATTATTGCAAATGCTGAGGTTTCATTCTTTTTCATGACTTAATAATATTCTATCATACATCGCATATTTGCATGTTTTCTTTACCCATTCATCCCTCGATGGACGCTTGAGTTGTTTCCTTGTAAGCAGAACTGCAGGGAACACGGGGATGCATATATCTTTTTGAGTTACTGTTTTTATTTTCTTCAGGTACATATCTAGAAATGGAATTGCTGAATCACATGGTAGTTCTATTTCTGATTGTATGTGAACCTCCCACACTCAGTATTTGCACATTCGCATCTCTTCTTGCTCTTCCATGCCTAGAGAACCTCTGACTTGCTCTAGGGCTATTCAGAACGTGAAGCAGTTCTAATAGGCAGTCAGCTAGCTGCAGCAGCTGAGCGAAATTGAAGCACACACATTCCCTATTTTCAGTGCTACGATAGGGGTTGAATAAAGGAAGCCAGAAGGCAAAAGAAATTGGATATAATGAAATTAGTTAAGAGAAGAAATTTTGTATTTTTGTAATTATTTAAGTTTATAAATAATTTTTAAAAATTTTATGATTGTCTTGGGAACAATATGTAGTCAGTAATATAACAAGAAAATTGAAGAGGCTTTTGGTTTCTAAGTGTTAAGTAGTATTTTTTTTATTTACTATTCTGCAAGTCTATTATTTTTGTATTCACATGTGCACTTTCTTTTCATTTCTTTTTTTAGAAATTTGCATCTAAATTTGCTGTTCAGAAATATAGTCTCCTTATGATGACTGCAACCTAAAGTCATGTATAAACTTTAAACTATTCCTATGCATATCCACTTTTATTTGTTGTTGTTCTTTGTTCTTTTTGGGAGGGGGGCTGTTACTGGCCTTATAGTTTCTACTCATTGCCAAAGTTACTTAGGTACACATTTCCCCCTCACCTGCCAGTGAAGTTGTGTCATACATCTATAAGACAGATTGCTTTTTAAATTTTATTTCATTTTCTTTTTAATATCTTTATAACTCCTTAACTCATTTCTCTGATACCTCATTGCCTGCTTCTCGCAACTGTCAATCTGTTCTCTGTAAGTAATCAATGATCTTTTTTGTTGTTCATTTGTCTTTTTGTTTTTAAAACCCTCTGTAAGAGATAATATGTTATTTGTCTTTCTCTACCTGATGTATTTCATTTTGCATAATAACCTGAACGTCTATCCATATTATTGCAAATGCTGAGGTTTCATTCTTTTTCATGACTTAATAATATTCTATCATACATGCGCATATTTGCATGTTTTCTTTACCCATTCATCCCTCGATGGACGCTTGAGTTGTTTCCTTGTAAGCAGAACTGCAGGGAACACGGGGATGCATATATCTTTTTGAGTTACTGTTTTTATTTTCTTCAGGTACATATCTAGAAATGGAATTGCTGAATCACATGGTAGTTCTATTTCTGATTGTATGTGAACCTCCCACACTGTTTTCCATAGTGTGCTGTTCCAATTTACATTCCTAACAATGCACAATGGGTCCCTTTTCTCTACATCTTCACCAACACTCACTATTTCTTGTCCTTTTGATGACAGCCTAGATACTCTAATATGTATGAAATAATATCTTCTTGTGCTTTTGGTGTGTATTTCCCTGATGATTACTGATGTTGGACATTGGTTTATGTACCTGTTGGCCGACTATATGTCTTCTTTGGAAAAATGTCTGTTGGGATGTTCTGGCCATTTTCTTTTCTATTGAATTCTAGTTCTGTATACATTTTGGATGTTTACTACTTTATATGATTTGCAAATATTTTCTCCCATTTAGTAGCTAATTTTTTCATGTTGTTGATGGTGTCTTTTGCTGTGCAGAAGCTTTTTAGTTTGACGTAGTATCGCTTATTTATTTTGACTCTTTTGGCCTTTTGATGTCAGATTCAAAAAAAAATTAAAACTTAGACCTGTCACAGGGTTTCCCTTGTAGCTCAGCTGGTAAAGAATCTGCCTACAGGGCTTCCCCTGGTGGTCCAGTGGGTAAGGACACCACCTTGCAGTGCAAGGGGCGCTGGTTCGAGCCCTGGCCTGGGAAGATCCCACGTGCTGCAGAGCAACTGGACCAATGTTTCCAATGACCAAGCCAGAGCTCTGGAGCACATGCGCCCAGAGCTGGTGCTCTGCGACAAGAGAGGCCACAAGCCAGAGCTCTGGAGCACATGCGCCCAGAGCTGGTGCTCTGCGACAAGAGAGGCCACTGCGATGGGAGGCCCACGCAGGCCAAAGAACAAAGATGGATGAAAATAGATAAATGAAAGACCAATAGAAGTGGCCCGCCTGCTCCCCTCCCCCCCCACCCCATCACCCCCAAAATAAATAAATAAATAAATATTAAAAAAGAATCTTCCTACAATGCAGGAGATCCCACTTCAACTCCTGGGTCATGAAGATTCCCTGGAGGAGGGAATGGCAACTCCTCCAGTATTCTTGCCTGGAGAATTCCATGGACAAAGGAGCCTGGTGGACTACAGTCCATGGGGTTGCAAAAAGTCAGACACAACTGAACAACTAAGCACAGCACAGACATATGTCAAGAAGTGATTTTTTTCTAAGAGTTTTATGGTTTCAGATCTTCCTTTCAGATCTTTAATTAATTTTTGAGCTAATTTTTCAATATGGCGTAACAGCGGTTGTGTTTCGTATATATTTTGGATGTTTACTACTTTATATGATTTGCAAATATTTTCTCCCATTTAGTAGCTAATTTTTTCATGTTGTTGATGGTGTCTTTTGCTGTGCAGAAGCTTTTTAGTTTGACGTAGTATCGCTTATTTATTTTGACTCTTTTGGCCTTTTGATGTCAGATTCAAAAAAAAATTAAAACTTAGACCTGTCACAGGGTTTCCCTTGTAGCTCAGCTGGTAAAGAATCTGCCTACAGGGCTTCCCCTGGTGGTCCAGTGGGTAAGGACACCACCTTGCAGTGCAAGGGGCGCTGGTTCGAGCCCTGGCCTGGGAAGATCCCACGTGCTGCAGAGCAACTGGACCAATGTTTCCAATGACCAAGCCAGAGCTCTGGAGCACATGCGCCCAGAGCTGGTGCTCTGCGACAAGAGAGGCCACAAGCCAGAGCTCTGGAGCACATGCGCCCAGAGCTGGTGCTCTGCGACAAGAGAGGCCACTGCGATGGGAGGCCCACGCAGGCCAAAGAACAAAGATGGATGAAAATAGATAAATGAAAGACCAATAGAAGTGGCCCGCCTGCCCCCTCCCTCCCCACCCCATCACCCCCAAAATAAATAAATAAATAAATATTAAAAAAGAATCTTCCTACAATGCAGGAGATCCCACTTCAACTCCTGGGTCATGAAGATTCCCTGGAGGAGGGAATGGCAACTCCTCCAGTATTCTTGCCTGGAGAATTCCATGGACAAAGGAGCCTGGTGGACTACAGTCCATGGGGTTGCAAAAAGTCAGACACAACTGAACAACTAAGCACAGCACAGACATATGTCAAGAAGTGATTTTTTTCTAAGAGTTTTATGGTTTCAGATCTTCCTTTCAGATCTTTAATTAATTTTTGAGCTAATTTTTCAATATGGCGTAACAGCGGTTGTGTTTCATTCTTTTGCCTGTAACTCTAATTTTCCCAACTCCATTTAATGAAAAGATACTTCTTTCCTCATTGTATATTCTTGACTACTTTGTCATAAGTTAATTGATGAGATATGTGTGCATTTATTTCTGGACTTTCTATTCTATTTCATTGATTTATGTACCTGTTTTAATACAAATATCATACTGTTTTAATTATTAGAACTTTGTAATACAGTTTGAAATCAGGGATGTTACCTCCAGCGTTGTTCTTCTTTCTCAAGATTGCTTTGGCTGCTTGTGTCTCGTGTGTGTGTGTATGTGTGTGTTTTCATACACATTTTAGTATTATTTGTTTTATTTCTTAGAAAAAATACCATTGGAATTTTGATAGGGATTGCACTGACTCTGTAGATTGCTTTGGGTAGTGGGGTGTATGAAAAAAACTGTATAAACTAAGAGAGCTAGAAAAATTAAAACAGAGGAATAAACATTTCTTTGTTGGTATTTTCTCTGATTGCTGTATGAGATGCTTTCATTCATATATGCTAGATATTTTCTGGAAAAGCCTTACTTTCTCATTCCAGACAGTGTTTGAGAAAAGTATGGACTAACTTCTACAGGACCCCTAAATGTTATGTGATTGTTTCCTGACAGGCAACAAAATCCCTGTTCATCTGGGAATTTTCAGATGGTCAGTTTGTGGGCACTAGTGCCAAAGGCTGTATTTTCAGTCTAACTAGGTAGAAATGGAAGTATCATCCTCTTACTCTTGTGCCTGGCAGGAAAAGTGTTAATATAGCACTAGACATATATTATTAAAGTATCACATGTTTCTTCTAGCCTACTTAACATGCTTAAGAAAAACATTGAAATAAAAGTGATAAAATAGGAATACTGGATATTATAACAATCAGAAGATCAGCAGACAGACTACAGTCCATGGGGTTGCAAAAAGTCAGACACAACTGAACAACTAAGCACAGCACAGACATATGTCAAGAAGTGATTTTTTTCTAAGAGTTTTATGGTTTCAGATCTTCCTTTCAGATCTTTAATTAATTTTTGAGCTAATTTTTCAATATGGCGTAACAGCGGTTGTGTTTCATTCTTTTGCCTGTAACTCTAATTTTCCCAACTCCATTTAATGAAAAGATACTTCTTTCCTCATTGTATATTCTTGACTACTTTGTCATAAGTTAATTGATGAGATATGTGTGCATTTATTTCTGGACTTTCTATTCTATTTCATTGATTTATGTACCTGTTTTAATACAAATATCATACTGTTTTAATTATTAGAACTTTGTAATACAGTTTGAAATCAGGGATGTTACCTCCAGCGTTGTTCTTCTTTCTCAAGATTGCTTTGGCTGCTTGTGTCTCGTGTGTGTGTGTATGTGTGTGTTTTCATACACATTTTAGTATTATTTGTTTTATTTCTTAGAAAAAATACCATTGGAATTTTGATAGGGATTGCACTGACTCTGTAGATTGCTTTGGGTAGTGGGGTGTATGAAAAAAACTGTATAAACTAAGAGAGCTAGAAAAATTAAAACAGAGGAATAAACATTTCTTTGTTGGTATTTTCTCTGATTGCTGTATGAGATGCTTTCATTCATATATGCTAGATATTTTCTGGAAAAGCCTTACTTTCTCATTCCAGACAGTGTTTGAGAAAAGTATGGACTAACTTCTACAGGACCCCTAAATGTTATGTGATTGTTTCCTGACAGGCAACAAAATCCCTGTTCATCTGGGAATTTTCAGATGGTCAGTTTGTGGGCACTAGTGCCAAAGGCTGTATTTTCAGTCTAACTAGGTAGAAATGGAAGTATCATCCTCTTACTCTTGTGCCTGGCAGGAAAAGTGTTAATATAGCACTAGACATATATTATTAAAGTATCACATGTTTCTTCTAGCCTACTTAACATGCTTAAGAAAAACATTGAAATAAAAGTGATAAAATAGGAATACTGGATATTATAACAATCAGAAGATCAGCAGACAGACTTTAAAGCCTAAAGTTTAGATTCTACCAAATGTTAATACCCATATATATACATATATACTATATATGCATATATTTCTGTAAAAATATATATTTCCAAATATACATATGCATATGGGTGTGTGTATTTTTATAGATTTATGGTTTTAAATTAAAGGGCCACTTCAGTGTGATTTAGGCTTGCCGTCTGTGCACCATGCTTATTATTTTTGTATAACTATTAATCTTAAAAATGAAAATTTATAAAAACACTCATGTTGGACTTTTTGTATTACTTATTTTTCTTCACTTTTTCCCTCCTGATTTCTATTTTGCAAGAGTACCAACAATCCCTAGCAAGTTAATAAAGAACCAAACAAGGCCTTGACCAGGCCTTGACTTTAACCTCTGTCAAATCAATGCATTAAAGTTTTGCTGTGTATTTGTTTGTTTACTATGTAGACTTTGCCATGGCTATGACTTTCAGAGAGTAATTATTTTGATTCAGTTAGATGATTAAAGTTAGTCTTGCATGAGAAAAGTATACACTTGGGAAGCAGTGATGGATGGACTCCAGAGTTCAGAGTGTTTAGTTGTGACAGAATTTTCCAGTTGAATGGAAATTCACCTCCCAGTTTGGGTGACTCTGAATGGATTGTCAAACCTGAGTGTTTCCTTGAGAAAAACAAGAAGGATAGATGACGATGTGAATATCCACATGTGTTCTTGCCATTTTTCTCAGATATTTTTCTGCTTTGATGAACAACATCATTACTGAAATAATAAATGTTAATTAATATCTGCGTCATTTTTGTAAATGGTAGTTTAGTGTTACAATTAGACTAATTAGTATACAGCATAGCTTGGTGACATGACAAATCATAGAGCAGAACATGTTGACTCTTATCCATTATGATGTATTAGCTAATTCACTTGCTCAATAATGACAAAAGATGGGGAATATGGCAGTAACAACAGAAAAAACTATAAAGCATTGTGACCACATTTTCAGGTTTTATTCTGTCATGTTCCTGAGTACTATGGATTATGGGCATTTTGTATTTCATTTCTTTTCCCATGGGTATATCATAGCCCCTGACAGAAAGCTTCAAGAATAAGATATTTAGGAACTTCTCTGTTGGTCGAACTGTTAAGACTGGGCTCTTCCACTACAGGGGATATGGGTTCAGTCACTGATAAGGGGACTAAGATCCCATGTGTCAATGGAATGGCCAATAAACAAACAAGATCATGAGTAAATAAAGAAATGCAGTATAACTGGTAACTCTAGATTTTCCTATGTTCACACATGCTTTGTCACATGCAGTGTTAATATTTTTTCAAGATGATTCATGGTAAATTTGACCACCATCTGCACATCTGATATATTTTTCAGAACCTATGAGAACCCCAAAGACTTTAAAGATTGCTGAGATACAGGCAAGACGCATTGCTGTGGACTGGGAATCCTTGGGTTACAACATCACTCGGTGCCACACTTTTAATGTCACTATCTGCTACCATTACCTTCCCGTGGCAAGAGTACCAACAATCCCTAGCAAGTTAATAAAGAACCAAACAAGGCCTTGACCAGGCCTTGACTTTAACCTCTGTCAAATCAATGCATTAAAGTTTTGCTGTGTATTTGTTTGTTTACTATGTAGACTTTGCCATGGCTATGACTTTCAGAGAGTAATTATTTTGATTCAGTTAGATGATTAAAGTTAGTCTTGCATGAGAAAAGTATACACTTGGGAAGCAGTGATGGATGGACTCCAGAGTTCAGAGTGTTTAGTTGTGACAGAATTTTCCAGTTGAATGGAAATTCACCTCCCAGTTTGGGTGACTCTGAATGGATTGTCAAACCTGAGTGTTTCCTTGAGAAAAACAAGAAGGATAGATGACGATGTGAATATCCACATGTGTTCTTGCCATTTTTCTCAGATATTTTTCTGCTTTGATGAACAACATCATTACTGAAATAATAAATGTTAATTAATATCTGCGTCATTTTTGTAAATGGTAGTTTAGTGTTACAATTAGACTAATTAGTATACAGCATAGCTTGGTGACATGACAAATCATAGAGCAGAACATGTTGACTCTTATCCATTATGATGTATTAGCTAATTCACTTGCTCAATAATGACAAAAGATGGGGAATATGGCAGTAACAACAGAAAAAACTATAAAGCATTGTGACCACATTTTCAGGTTTTATTCTGTCATGTTCCTGAGTACTATGGATTATGGGCATTTTGTATTTCATTTCTTTTCCCATGGGTATATCATAGCCCCTGACAGAAAGCTTCAAGAATAAGATATTTAGGAACTTCTCTGTTGGTCGAGCTGTTAAGACTGGGCTCTTCCACTACGGGGGATATGGGTTCAGTCACTGATAAGGGGACTAAGATCCCATGTGTCAATGGAATGGCCAATAAACAAACAAGATCATGAGTAAATAAAGAAATGCAGTATAACTGGTAACTCTAGATTTTCCTATGTTCACACATGCTTTGTCACATGCAGTGTTAATATTTTTTCAAGATGATTCATGGTAAATTTGACCACCATCTGCACATCTGATATATTTTTCAGAACCTATGAGAACCCCAAAGACTTTAAAGATTGCTGAGATACAGGCAAGACGCATTGCTGTGGACTGGGAATCCTTGGGTTACAACATCACTCGGTGCCACACTTTTAATGTCACTATCTGCTACCATTACTTCCGTGGTCACAATGAGAGCAAGGCAGACTGCTTGGACATGGACCCCAAAGCCCCTCAGCATGTTGTGAACCATCTGCCACCTTATACAAACGTCAGCCTCAAGATGATCCTAACTAATCCAGAAGGCAGAAAGGAGAGTGAAGAGACGATCATTCAAACCGATGAAGATGGTACGCTCATACTTCTTTACTTTGGGGAGGGTGAGAATGTAGCACAAGAATTATGCACTCATTTACAGTTTTGCCTACAGTTCCCAAAACTGAATTGGATTCTAAAATCTGTGAAATGCTCAAGGTTAACTTTGGAAAGAGTTTGTCTTTAGCAAAAACCTTAATATTCTTCAGAGTAGCATCAACTACTAGATGAACTATTCCTTTACTGTTTTCTGTTTGTATATGGTGTTAGAATAGTGGCAACTATCCTAAATTTCTAACTAAAGATTATATTAAATGTTCAAAGATAATTTTCACTGTTTGTGGCACTATATCGATTACCTATTAGTAAAATGCACTTGGTTAAAAATTTAGTTTTTTGAATTTTAGAGACCAGTAGCAATAGTTTCCATTTCCTTTAGATTTGAAAGGAATATTGTTTACCTGTTCTGTTCATTTTCAGATAATTTTATGTAATTATAAAAGAAGGTCAAAGTTTATATTTTTAAGTCGAATAAAGGTCCATATCAGATATTGGCCAACTGCCATCATTTTTTTTTTCTTTTCCTCATCATTCCTCTTTTTTTTTTTTATCCATCTTTTTTATTTCTTGGCATGTGTGGGCCTCCCATTGCAGTGGCCTCTCCCTCTGCAGAGCACCTGCTCTGGGCACATGCGCTCCACAGTGCTGGCTTGCAACTGGATGCACTGGTCCAGCTGCTCTGTGGCACTTGGAATCTTCCTGAGTCGGAGATCGCACTGGTGCCCCCTGCACTACAAGGTGGACTCTGTACCAACTGGACCACCAGGGAAGCCCCAACTGTCATCTTTTTATTTGTCTTATTACCACCCAAGTAACTGAACTAAAACTTGCCCAAATTCTGTGTACATTACTTCTACATTATTAAGTAATATGAAGCAACATTTATGTTAATCTTATAAACTATACCACAATTTTAGTAGGTCATTAATGTGAATATGAACACAATTTTCTGATTTTAAAAAAATGTATCTTCGACAAAAAAATCTAATAGTAATATCATATGCTTCTAATGTAAGATATTTCATTTTTAAAACTTCCTTTTATGAATGAAAGTATGCAAGAAGGAAAAACAAGTATGCTTTAGAGTGAACTGAGGCAAAGCTGAGCTGAGAGTCAGGAATCATGAGTTTTCAGTACTGGCTCTAATAACACTGTGACCTTAGTAAGTCCTTTCACCCTTCTAATTCTCTACTTCTCAGCTCTGTATGAAAAGTTTAAATTAGATGATCTCTAAAGGTCCATGGTGTTCTAAACTTCTCCTTGAATAGCTTGTCAGGAGGGCTACATTTTTATTTGGGTTTCAGAAAACAAGATGTCTTTCATATCCTAATGTTCGCAGTTTCCCCAAATTCTGAACGTCAGTCTCAGATACATATTTTGACGCCTGCAGGTATGAGATTGCCATAAAATAGGTCAATAATACCGTAGTTTCTAGAAATTTCCCTTCTCACTGTAAGTATTTTCACTCTGAAAAATGGGAATGATCTTGAATTGTTTTGCTGTTTTCGTTGTTAAAAAAAGAAAGGCGAAAGCCTTTACCCTTTAGTTAGCTCAGATTTTCAAGGAAACAATCTTGTCCTAAGATTATGCATATGCCTAAAATGTACTTCTGGCATCTTTGACGTAATACAACGCAGTCACCTCAGCTCTCACATTTGAACTTGCACTTAATCAAAGCATTAACAATATTTTAAAGAACATACTGTAAAACATAAACACACAAACATTTGTATTACCTCAGCCCAAACATACATGCTTGTGAAAGAAAAAATGGTTGAATGTAGTTGTTTCATAGATAATCAAAACGGGAAGTCTAGGCACGGATTCAAACGCTCTGAAAAAAATCTCTCATTTTTGGCATAATATGTTGTCTATATTACACTAGACATTAAGTATAGTTGCCTTACAATAATCTGTTAGTTTCAGGTGTACAGTAAAGTGATTTAGTTATTTTTTGATTATATTCCATTATATTTTATTTTAATATCCTGAATATAATTCCCTGTGCTATACAGTAAATTTTTATTGCTTATCTATTTTGCGTGTAGTAGTTTGTATCCTTTAATCCCATACTCCTACTTTGTCTCTTTCTCCTTCCATTTCCCCTTTGATAACTGTAAGTTTCTTTCTATTTTATTTTATTTTATTTTGGGGGGGACGGGTTGGGGAGGGAGAGGGGTGAGCAGGCCACTTCTATTGGTCTTTCGTTTCTCTATTTTCATCCATCTTTGTTCTTTGGCCCTCGTGGGCCTCCCATTGCAGCGGCCTCTGTTGTCGCAGAGCACCGACTCTGGGCGCATGCGCTCCAGAGCTCTGGCTCGGCAATTGGACACATAGGTCCGGCTGCTCCAGGCCAGGGATCGAACCAGTGCCCCCTGCATTGCAAGGCGGTGTCCTTACCCACTGGACCACCAGGGAAGCCCTATTTCTATTTTATATATAGATGCATTTGCAGTGTTTTTAGATTCTACATAGAAGTGATACCATATAGTATATGTCTTTCTGTGTCAGACTTCACTAACCGAAGTATTCTGAAGATCCATCCATGTTGCTATAAACGGCAATATTTCAATCTTTTTTATGCCTTAGTAATATTTTATTTTATATGTATATATATATATATATTTATATAATCTTTTTTCATACTGCATTAATATTTTTGATGCATTTTTTGGTACACATATGACTAGATTACTAGTTACAAAGTGGATTGCTATGGAAATTTAAATTATGTCTTAAGTTTGATCAAATGCATGGCTGTTCTGTTTATCTAGAAGTTGTTTTGTAAAAGTAAAATGGAATTAAGAGTTTAGTCTAATTTCAATATCATTTTTCCCCTTTTTTTTAAACTCTGTTTTGAAGAATGTTTTATTGTTTGTAATGATACTGAGTTTCATGTTATACTTTCATGGCAGTAAAGTCACAAAGTAATTTCTTCTACTATAAGAGGTTTTTTTTTTCATTTTTGCTTTATATATATATATATAGAAGACTAAATGATTGAAGTACAAGTTTTCTATGAAATATTTGCAAATAATTCAGTCTTCATGAACTTCAGTTTCTACATAAAGTATTTGATGTGTCTCAGTGTTCCTGAATTAGGGAGACAGAATACCTAAATTATAATCTACTGTTGGAAGATGGATGGATTGTCTTGATCTAATTAAGTCAGTCTTACTAAATTATGGCTGCACCATATACATAGAAAAATAATAAATTATCAGTCATCTAATGAAAGAATATAATTTCATGAAAAGAATTCTGGGGACATCTATAAATCATGAAAGCAAAGCTGAAATGATTTCCCACCAGAACCCTAAGGTAGAATTTATATTTAATTTATCGCATGCATTTTTTAATGCATGAATAGAATTTTCTGTATGAAATTTTGTTTTTATTTTTTATTCTAGCATTCATAAAAATCAATATCATGATGTTTGCCTAGCAGAAACATCTAGTTTGGGAACATTTTTTGTCTAATATAAAGCAATTTTTAAATGTATATTTATTATAAAGGCTTATTTAATATAATCTTGCCCCACCCACATTTCATTTTCCTCTCTTCCACTTTGAGAGTTACACGTTAAGGGATTTTCTTATGTGCAAAAACAAACCAAAAAAATTAGCTGAAACAGCTCTCAAATAAATTACAAGCATGGAAATAAAAGTCAGCATTCTGTCTCCAATAAAAGTGGTTGATGTGGAAATGTGAGGTGACATTTCCTGCAATATAAAGACTGCCATTATAATGGTCTTAGTAGTCTGTATGTGCCCACATCCCTTTCCTCCCTGTTTCATGTGTGTGTTTTGTAGTTCACCTGGTGTAATTCCTCCTCTCATCCATTGTACTGGTCTCAGTGAAAGATCAGTAGTGAAGCACTGTCTTGACTATAATCTTCTCACAAACTTTCCCACAAATGTATGAATTGAATCCTGTTGACTGAGTGTGTTCATCACTCAGTTGTGTCCGACTCTTTGCAACCCCATAGACTGTAGCCTGTCAGGCTCTTTTGTTAATGAAATTCTGGGAATTGTTGACAGGGTAGTGCCTGTATAAAAATAGCAGAGAAATACACAAATTCCTGGAAGGCTACTTTGTAATTCTAGTGTTTTCTGTGTAAATGAATGTAAAATTTGCAACCATTTAAAGCAATCCCTATCTGTGAACAATTTGAAACAGATCCATGCCATTTCATAGTGTTTTTTTCATCAAATCATATTTGGTGAATGCAGGTAGTAATTATAATATCATAAAATAAACATTTACTCACTGACAGAGGCTTTCCTCCACCTCCTCTCAATAGCCACCGTCCATGAGAGGCGTGAAAAGTGAATAAATATTTTCCCTTAAATTTCAGTTGTAAACTTATTTCATTTGGGTGGCGCATAAACAATAGATATTCTCTTGGAAAATAAACGAATGCCTGTGGAAGCCTCAGCAGACACCACAGATTGCACATGGGAGCCATCACAGCCCCTTGCCTTGAGAACTGCATAGTATGTGCCAATGCTGTGGACCTGGGGGTCAAGGGGAGCGGATGCTTTTGGTTAACTTTTCCCCAAGCGCTCAGCTGTTAGATGCATGAATATATCTTGTGGAGTTTTGTTCTGGCATCTTTTCTGTTTAGTGTGGATTTTTGCCTTCATGAATTCATTATTAATGTTCCAAATTATGTTGGCTATCCCAGAGGTCATAACATCATTCATCATCTCCTTATAGATTGAAATAAATCTTACTCTTTTGACATATCATTCAGAATTTCTTGATGTTGCTGGCCACATTGCAATGCATTTCCTTTGATCCAGTGATTTTTAATTTATTTTAGTCCTCACAAAATTGCTGTATATTCCAAAACTGTATTTCTAGATAATGTCATGTGTGAAGTTCACTGAAATGTTAGATTAAGGAGAAATATTAATTAAAAAAACCTATTTGCCAAATATTGGGTTGATATTTTCAAAGAAAGCATATTTCCAAGCAAAATAGGATAGATAGGATATATTTTTAAATGTTATGAGAACAAAACCTGGATATTTGTGTAAATAAATAGCAACTAAGTATTTAAATAAAATCTATAAAAGGAGAAACACAATAGCAAAAGTATCTTGTATCTTGTGTTTTGTCAATAGAAGCTGACACATCATTCATTGCCGCCACTGGGTATTGTCAGTTATGTGACATTTGCAAATAAGGACTGCAATGGTTTCTCAAATCTTGTCACATCTGGGGACATTTCAAAACTAGTTATGCTGATTGTTGAGTTCTAAACAAGTCTGATGTTATTAAATGGTTTGATTTTGCTTTGAAAAAGGGAATTTCATTTAAAAGACTGAAGTAATGATTTTGAACCTAGACTGAAATAAACATTTACTCACTGACAGAGGCTTTCCTCCACCTCCTCTCAATAGCCACCGTCCATGAGAGGCGTGAAAAGTGAATAAATATTTTCCCTTAAATTTCAGTTGTAAACTTATTTCATTTGGGTGGCGCATAAACAATAGATATTCTCTTGGAAAATAAACGAATGCCTGTGGAAGCCTCAGCAGACACCACAGATTGCACATGGGAGCCATCACAGCCCCTTGCCTTGAGAACTGCATAGTATGTGCCAATGCTGTGGACCTGGGGGTCAAGGGGAGCGGATGCTTTTGGTTAACTTTTCCCCAAGCGCTCAGCTGTTAGATGCATGAATATATCTTGTGGAGTTTTGTTCTGGCATCTTTTCTGTTTAGTGTGGATTTTTGCCTTCATGAATTCATTATTAATGTTCCAAATTATGTTGGCTATCCCAGAGGTCATAACATCATTCATCATCTCCTTATAGATTGAAATAAATCTTACTCTTTTGACATATCATTCAGAATTTCTTGATGTTGCTGGCCACATTGCAATGCATTTCCTTTGATCCAGTGATTTTTAATTTATTTTAGTCCTCACAAAATTGCTGTATATTCCAAAACTGTATTTCTAGATAATGTCATGTGTGAAGTTCACTGAAATGTTAGATTAAGGAGAAATATTAAAAAAACCTATTTGCCAAATATTGGGTTGATATTTTCAAAGAAAGCATATTTCCAAGCAAAATAGGATAGATAGGATATATTTTTAAATGTTATGAGAACAAAACCTGGATATTTGTGTAAATAAATAGCAACTAAGTATTTAAATAAAATCTATAAAAGGAGAAACACAATAGCAAAAGTATCTTGTATCTTGTGTTTTGTCAATAGAAGCTGACACATCATTCATTGCCGCCACTGGGTATTGTCAGTTATGTGACATTTGCAAATAAGGACTGCAATGGTTTCTCAAATCTTGTCACATCTGGGGACATTTCAAAACTAGTTATGCTGATTGTTGAGTTCTAAACAAGTCTGATATTATAAAGTGGTTTGATTTTTAGCTTTGAAAAAGGGAATTTCATTTAAAAGACTGAAGTAATGATTTTGAACCTACTGATCTTAGAGTTTTTTAAACATTGTAATAATCAGTGTTATCTTTTTTAAAATTATAAAAGTATAATAAGTATACCTATTAATGAGCATTCCAATTTAGAACTATATGATTTGACTTTTGAGTCTAAAAAGTGTTAATTATTATTATAATTTATTATTTCATGAACATTGTTTATAGAGATACTTTGGGGACTTATAATAATCTTCAAAAAGTCTTTCAGGGAAATCTTTCAGGGCAAGCGCTGTTCTTGAAACAAATTACAAATGAGACCTTCATGTTATTAGAGGCATACAACAGAGAGAACTAGACTGCACAATTTATTCAGCTCTCTAAGGAGATAGAATATTCTTTTGAATAAAAATAACTTTGTAATTGTACATAATCTGCATTAGAAGCTTATAGGTTTATTTTAAATTCACACATATTCCTGTATATTAAAAAGGTCATACAGCTTATTTTTTTAAGGACACATTTTTATTTATGTTATTTACTTTTAACTTGTTTATCTAGCTTACATGTATACTTTTTCTGTTTATGATATAAGGATCCTTATAACCAAAAATGTATTTATTTGTAGTGCCTGGCCCTGTACCAGTCAATTCTCTTCAAGGAACCTCCTTTGAAAATAAGATTTTCTTGAACTGGAAAGAACCTTTGGATCCAAATGGAATCATCACTCAATATGAGGTACTAGGAGAGTAAGAAAGCTTATTGAAATGTGGGTTGAAAGGGAGAGTAAAATAAAATGTTACAGAGAAATAATGGAAAAGAAGTAAGTAAGAATATGAAAAGCTGATAAGAAGAAAACACAGCATTTTAATTGCACAGTTGTGTAGTTCTGTTCCTGGATAGTCAGTGTTCATTACAACATAAGCTACTTTCTAGTGGCAGCATAGTGCATCACAAGAATGGGGAATTTTGTTTCAGAAAATCCATTACACTATATTATTTTACTTTCAGTGATTGTTCTGTTCGAATTATTTATTTCTTCTTGATTCAGTTTTGGTGGGGCTGTGTGTCACCATACAATTTTGTATAAATATATATGTGTTTATATTTAGGGTTTCCCTGGTGGCTAAGCAGTGTAAGTTAAGGAACTCATATTCTGTATATGATTTAGGGGAAGCCATTGAATGTAGTTGTTTTTAGGGTAAGGGAGAAATAGCTGAAAAGCAGAATATATTGTAAACCTGAGGAGACATGGGTTCAATCTCTGGATCGGGAAGTACCCCTGGAAAAGGAAATGGCAACCTGCTCCAGTATAATTGCCTGGGAAATCCCAGGGACAGAGAAGAGCCTGGAGGGCTACAATCCATGGGGTTGCAAAAGAATCAACTAAGACTTAGTGACTAAAACAACATTCGTATTTAATTCGGATTTATCTTTTGATGAAAGAAAATAGATGTAGAGCTTCCCTGGTGGTCCAGTGGGTAAGGACACCGCCTTGCAGTGCAAGGGGCTCCGGTTTGATCCCTGGCCTGGGAAGATCCCATGTGCCACGGAGTGGCTGGACTGATGTGTCCAATTACCGAGGCGGAGCTCTGGAGCGCATGTGCCCAGAGCCGGCGCTCTGCGACAACAGACGCCACCGCAATGGGAGGCCCCCACGGGCCAAAGAATAAAGATGGATGAAAATAGAAAGACCAATAGAAGTAGCCCGCCTGCTCCCCTCCCTCCCCACCTCACCCCCCCAAAATAAATAAATAAATAAATCTTTGAAAATAGATGTATATTTATCCCTTCAGATAACTCTGGATTTATCTGTGAATGAATAGAGATGGATAGACGGATAAACAGACAATAGATACAGAATAAGAGAAATAACCATAACAAAATTAGATGAAAGAGAAATGAAAAAAAAAGAAATGTGATACATTTCACACAGATGTCCTTGAATGTTATTTTACTTAAAAGGGTTTATTTGAGTGTATTATGACTTATATTGGATATGTAATAGAAAATATATTTCTGTTTTTGACAGATCAGTTACAGCAGCATAAGATCATTTGATCCTGCCGTCCCTGTGGCTGGACCTCCTCAGACTGTATCAAATTTATGGAACAGCACACACCACGTCTTCATGCATCTCCATCCTGGAACCACCTACCAGTTTTTCATAAGAGCCAGCACAGTCAAAGGCTTTGGGCCAGCCACAGCCATCAATGTGACCACCAACATCTCAGGTATGCCAATGAATAAAGGACAAACAGAACTGGTTTGTTTTAGCATATCCTAATGAATCACAGATACACTGAATGTAATTCATCTCATGTATTGAATCTTAAATATGGTTAGTCATGACAGAAAAATTTATAAATTCTTTGGTTCTTTCCTGTTTATTTTTAATAGTTATACAATCTCTGGATCGGGAAGTACCCCTGGAAAAGGAAATGGCAACCTGCTCCAGTATAATTGCCTGGGAAATCCCAGGGACAGAGAAGAGCCTGGAGGGCTACAATCCATGGGGTTGCAAAAGAATCAACTAAGACTTAGTGACTAAAACAACATTCGTATTTAATTCGGATTTATCTTTTGATGAAAGAAAATAGATGTAGAGCTTCCCTGGTGGTCCAGTGGGTAAGGACACCGCCTTGCAGTGCAAGGGGCTCCGGTTTGATCCCTGGCCTGGGAAGATCCCATGTGCCACGGAGTGGCTGGACTGATGTGTCCAATTACCGAGGCGGAGCTCTGGAGCGCATGTGCCCAGAGCCGGCGCTCTGCGACAACAGACGCCACCGCAATGGGAGGCCCCCACGGGCCAAAGAATAAAGATGGATGAAAATAGAAAGACCAATAGAAGTAGCCCGCCTGCTCCCCTCCCTCCCCACCTCACCCCCCCAAAATAAATAAATAAATAAATCTTTGAAAATAGATGTATATTTATCCCTTCAGATAACTCTGGATTTATCTGTGAATGAATAGAGATGGATAGACGGATAAACAGACAATAGATACAGAATAAGAGAAATAACCATAACAAAATTAGATGAAAGAGAAATGAAAAAAAAAGAAATGTGATACATTTCACACAGATGTCCTTGAATGTTATTTTACTTAAAAGGGTTTATTTGAGTGTATTATGACTTATATTGGATATGTAATAGAAAATATATTTCTGTTTTTGACAGATCAGTTACAGCAGCATAAGATCATTTGATCCTGCCGTCCCTGTGGCTGGACCTCCTCAGACTGTATCAAATTTATGGAACAGCACACACCACGTCTTCATGCATCTCCATCCTGGAACCACCTACCAGTTTTTCATAAGAGCCAGCACAGTCAAAGGCTTTGGGCCAGCCACAGCCATCAATGTGACCACCAACATCTCAGGTATGCCAATGAATAAAGGACAAACAGAACTGGTTTGTTTTAGCATATCCTAATGAATCACAGATACACTGAATGTAATTCATCTCATGTATTGAATCTTAAATATGGTTAGTCATGACTGAAAAAATTTATAAATTCTTTGGTTCTTTCCTGTTTATTTTTTAATAGTTATACAGAGCAAAAATTCTATACATGGATATTTGATTTGAACTTTAAAACTTGTTTACAACCACTTTCATCTTGGAAACACATAGTCATCAAGCTAAGGCTAATGAAATTTGTGATTAGTGTGGTTCTCAGGTGTACTTGAACTTTTAAAGTAATTTATTGTTTTTTATCCCTTGAGTTCAATAATTCTGTCTTTAGCATTTTAAAAACAATTTAAATAAAAGTGGAATCAAGTTATTGGAAACATGAGGCTACTCAGTATGATTTATGTGTATGTGTGTGTGTACATATATCACGCATATGCTGTATTATACATACATATATAACAATACTCATGTACATATTATGCCTATTTTGTATCTGTTGATTCTACTTCCTAAATAAGTCCCCAGATAATTTGTTGCCTCTTTCTCATGTCACAGTTTCTTCTTTTCCATCTGGATCATACTTTAAGCAGATCATTGGTATATCTTTCTAAGCAGCACCCTTACCTTTAGACTTACCTTGCTCCAGTTTTTTTTTTTTTTTATTCTGTTGATCTTTGTTCAACATAGATTTCTTCCTTAATTTTTTTCAAAATGTAGTATATCTAATATATCCAGTATGATATTTTTCTATGACCAGCATTTGTGGCACTTCATTTTATGGGCCCTCACATCCTCTTCTCCTACCCATGATTCTAAAGATTCAGTCATAACATACTTATAGTGTCCTATGTCCTTTCACATAAATGGTATCTTCAAATGTTCTGTTTATCCCTAGAATATTATTCCATGCTCTCTCTAATGAGTTTTTACTCTTCTTTTAACATTCTGCTCCTGCATTGCCTAAACAGTCAAGTCTTCTCTGTTTCATCTTCCCAGTTCCCAACACTAGTTTAGATGAGGGTGATCTTCCAACATCCACTTCACGTAGAAATGTCCTGGAAAAGGTACATTATTAGGCCACTCCCCCAGACCTTCTGAATCAGAAATTGTATGGGAGTAGGGCACAGATCTGCATTTTAAGAATCCCTCCCGGGGGCTTCCCTGGTGGTCCAGTGGGTAAACAGTCTGCCTTGCAGTGCAAAGGACACCAGTTCAATCCCTGGCCTGGGAAGGTCCCAAGTGCAGTAGAGCAGCTGGGCCAGTGTGTTCAGTTACGAGCCAGCGGTCTGGACTGCATACGCCCAGAGCCGGTGCTTTGCAATGAGAGGGGCCACTGCAGTGGGAGACCCACGCAGACCAAAGAATAAAGATACATGAAAATAAAGAAAGAAAGAAAAGATGCCAAAATTAATATATATATAAATTATATATATAAATTAACAAAAGTAAATATACCTAGCTCTATCTATCTATATAAAAGAAGCTCTCCAGGAGCTTCTGATCTCTGTAGTTTGAGAGACACTGCATCTTCTAATTAACTGTCTCCTCTTTTGGTGACCTAATTTTTTTTTTTCTGCTGTTTCTAAGACTCCCAGTCTTGATCAATGTGAACCCCTACTTTTAATTCTATAATTACTAAAACCATGCTTCATTTGCTTCTTTCTTTATAGCACTTCTCATAAAATTTTACGCATAATAAGTATTTAGTATGCGTTAAATGAATGAATACTTTAAAATTGTACTAGATACCATTTGTTCTCAGTTTTTCTGATAATGTACATGTTTTGCTGGTTATATCCTCACTTAAACATCTTTCTACATGCAAATGATCAAACGCCATTATCCACCCAGTTCAAGATTAGGAAGGCACTAATTCATGGTAATTAACAGCTGAAGTGCCCATTTCCATTCAGCCTACTTCCTAGACATGTTTCTGTTGTGACCACAGTGGTAAATTGTTCCAAATTAATGCTGAGTCATTCCACAACCGTTAGATCATAGGCAGCACCACTTCTCCAGGCATCCCTTTGGATGGCCAAACTCCCGCCATTTCTGTTTCCACATCTCCATGTGCAACTCCATAATGGAACTCCTGGAAGTCTAGGCTGTTAAGATCTTCCTCGCATCCCTTCATTGCTGATGTCAAGGTCTCAGGAAACTAAACAGTAAAACATGTTCAGAAAATTTTTGAAGTGTGTGTCACAAATTGCCAGTTAATTTCAACAAATCTTGGCTTCTTGCTTTCTGCCGCTTTAGGTTCTCAGAGTTAGCATCCAGTGGCATTGGTTAAGGTACAGTTTAGATATTAAGCATTAAATTGATTTTTTCCCTTAGTCAGGATCATTTATTCATCTTGAACTATGATATATTGCTGTTCATTGACTGAAACTGTCTTTTCCTCATTAATCATTTATAAGCTCCAACTTTACCTGACTATGAAGGAGTTGATGCCTCTCTCAATGAAACTGCCACAACGATAACTGTCTTGTTGAGACCAGCACAGGCGAAAGGAGCACCTATCAGGTAAGAGGGGAAAATCATAGTTGAAGGGAAGACCGCCAGTAGGAGAGATGTGTTCTCACAGCTGTTCAGCAGCCCCTATAGTGGTTCATCTTTAAGAGATGTTCATTGGACAACTGCTGTCAGAATGGTTTTATTTTTGTTTTGTTTCTGTTTGTTTTTCGGTTGGGAGAAACCTATGGAGAGACTTAAGAGTAGAATTCTAAAGGCATTTTGAGGTATTCATGAACTGAACCATTCACCTCTCTGTACTGGTTAAGAGTTTTGCTCTTTGACTTTTTTGTTTGTTTGTTTTTCTTCTCTAGCTCCATTTCATTTCCCTTCCTCTGTGGTGTCTATGGTATATGAACTTTTAAGGTATTTGTCAGGAATAGAATGAGAAAATAACCCCTGTGCAATTGCATTGAATCTCTTATGAATAATCTCATATGAGTGACTGAGAAAATAAAAGGAGAGTAGTTCAAATGAATGCAGCTTATGTGACCTTTAAATTCCTAAATTGTTCCTTATTGGGAGTTTCATAGTAAATATTAAGTTCAATTTGCCATTTGATTTATCTGTCCAAAATTAAAATCTCCCACAAATTATCCTCATCTTGCAGAAATTATGAGCCATATTATCTTTGCGGACTGAGTGAAATTGTTCTAACAATTTTAATTCCCATGCAATTGTAATTAAATGAATGTACAAAACTTAAGCAGGTTTCCATTTGAACTTGTAGATTTTGTGGAACTCCTGGAAGTCTAGGCTGTTAAGATCTTCCTCGCATCCCTTCATTGCTGATGTCAAGGTCTCAGGAAACTAAACAGTAAAACATGTTCAGAAAATTTTTGAAGTGTGTGTCACAAATTGCCAGTTAATTTCAACAAATCTTGGCTTCTTGCTTTCTGCCGCTTTAGGTTCTCAGAGTTAGCATCCAGTGGCATTGGTTAAGGTACAGTTTAGATATTAAGCATTAAATTGATTTTTTCCCTTAGTCAGGATCATTTATTCATCTTGAACTATGATATATTGCTGTTCATTGACTGAAACTGTCTTTTCCTCATTAATCATTTATAAGCTCCAACTTTACCTGACTATGAAGGAGTTGATGCCTCTCTCAATGAAACTGCCACAACGATAACTGTCTTGTTGAGACCAGCACAGGCGAAAGGAGCACCTATCAGGTAAGAGGGGAAAATCATAGTTGAAGGGAAGACCGCCAGTAGGAGAGATGTGTTCTCACAGCTGTTCAGCAGCCCCTATAGTGGTTCATCTTTAAGAGATGTTCATTGGACAACTGCTGTCAGAATGGTTTTATTTTTGTTTTGTTTCTGTTTGTTTTTCGGTTGGGAGAAACCTATGGAGAGACTTAAGAGTAGAATTCTAAAGGCATTTTGAGGTATTCATGAACTGAACCATTCACCTCTCTGTACTGGTTAAGAGTTTTGCTCTTTGACTTTTTTGTTTGTTTGTTTTTCTTCTCTAGCTCCATTTCATTTCCCTTCCTCTGTGGTGTCTATGGTATATGAACTTTTAAGGTATTTGTCAGGAATAGAATGAGAAAATAACCCCTGTGCAATTGCATTGAATCTCTTATGAATAATCTCATATGAGTGACTGAGAAAATAAAAGGAGAGTAGTTCAAATGAATGCAGCTTATGTGACCTTTAAATTCCTAAATTGTTCCTTATTGGGAGTTTCATAGTAAATATTAAGTTCAATTTGCCATTTGATTTATCTGTCCAAAATTAAAATCTCCCACAAATTATCCTCATCTTGCAGAAATTATGAGCCATATTATCTTTGCGGACTGAGTGAAATTGTTCTAACAATTTTAATTCCCATGCAATTGTAATTAAATGAATGTACAAAACTTAAGCAGGTTTCCATTTGAACTTGTAGATTTTGTGGACACTTTTCATTTTCATACTTATGTGGAAAAATAAATGAAGGCACAGAAATTGTCATCTCAAGTTGTTTACATAGTCATAAAAAAATTCATCTGTATTCTATGCATAAAATGAATACATTTGACCTTATAAACACATATTATCCATGTAAATAATCCTGGAAAAGCAAGCAAGTATCACCAGAAAGCAAGAGATATTTTTGTAAATTAAAAAGTACTGATTAAAGAACATGAATCCATAAAGGAAACTCTTAACCTCATGTCTGGCTAAAAATGACAGTATTACCACACCAGAGAAAAAGATAACTTGACAGATTTGTAATTGTGAGGCACTGACTACTTTAAAATGCAAAGTCTGTAGTGCTCTTCATGAACGAATGATCTGTGAGGCAATCCAATAGCTGATGAAAGGAAAAAGAAAATTCATTATCTTTTACTATTTATAAGTGATCAGAGTCATTCACATGTTGTTCTACCTGTGATAAAATTTACTTTATGGTTGGTCAATTCTACTACTATTTTTTAAATGAGCTATCAGGTTCTTTCATTCATCTTTTCAGAGTTTCATATTTGAATGATCTCAGCTCTACTTAATATAAGTTACACAGACAGTATATTATTATTGTTGCACAATAGTGCCATTTGTTGTAACCTAAACTCTTTATTAGTTTAATCAAATTATTGCACAAATATTCACTGACCATTTATTACATGCCAGGCACAGGGCTAAGCATTGCTAATCAAAGATAAAATGATCACAACAAAACGCAGACCTTTGCCTAGATTTGTCAAGGGTAATCAGAGGGGTCTGCAGTCTTGTAAATCCTTTGCTCATACTTGGTGTTCATGAACATTGTTGAATTGGTGAGTAGATTATTGATAACATGCTTTTAAGTCAAAAATATTTCTTTGACCGTATTTATATCTACTTACTTCAGAATTTATAATTTCCAAGAATACCACAAGAAGAAATAATTAAATACTTTTGCAACTAACTAGCCCAGTTACCTGGTATCACTCATAGGTGGTGGCCAGGTGGCAGGACTAGACTGGTCTAGTCAGCCCATTAGGCTTCAAAAGAGCCCTGATTCCTTTGCTCATTTGAATCCTCCAGTCTTGTAATCCTGTCTTCTTTCCTGTGACCAGATTCCTACCTTCAACAATGCTACCAGTCATTAGAGCCTGACCTTGAGGCTCATTTTGTCCAATGCCCAAATTTCTTTGAAAATGAGGACCAAATTTGATGTAATCAATTTTCATAGCACTGTATGGTACTTCAGATCTTTGAATCCTCATCACTTCTTTCAGATTCTTGACACTATTTGACTTTCTACCCAATTTCTTCTTTGTTTATATCAGTCCATCAGACTCTGTTCTGTGCTAATTCTTGGTGCCATTCTATTTTGTCTGTGGCCTATCCCCTCCCCTCTGGATAAAAGTCAGACCTGTTCCCCACCTAGTTAAGCCTTCTTTGTGTATCTGTTAGCTTATCTTCTATCCAAAAAGGGTTTTTTCCCCTTACCTAGGCAATCCAATAGCTGATGAAAGGAAAAAGAAAATTCATTATCTTTTACTATTTATAAGTGATCAGAGTCATTCACATGTTGTTCTACCTGTGATAAAATTTACTTTATGGTTGGTCAATTCTACTACTATTTTTTAAATGAGCTATCAGGTTCTTTCATTCATCTTTTCAGAGTTTCATATTTGAATGATCTCAGCTCTACTTAATATAAGTTACACAGACAGTATATTATTATTGTTGCACAATAGTGCCATTTGTTGTAACCTAAACTCTTTATTAGTTTAATCAAATTATTGCACAAATATTCACTGACCATTTATTACATGCCAGGCACAGGGCTAAGCATTGCTAATCAAAGATAAAATGATCACAACAAAACGCAGACCTTTGCCTAGATTTGTCAAGGGTAATCAGGGGGGTCTGCAGTCTTGTAAATCCTTTGCTCATACTTGGTGTTCATGAACATTGTTGAATTGGTGAGTAGATTATTGATAACATGCTTTTAAGTCAAAAATATTTCTTTGACCGTATTTATATCTACTTACTTCAGAATTTATAATTTCCAAGAATACCACAAGAAGAAATAATTAAATACTTTTGCAACTAACTAGCCCAGTTACCTGGTATCACTCATAGGTGGTGGCCAGGTGGCAGGACTAGACTGGTCTAGTCAGCCCATTAGGCTTCAAAAGAGCCCTGATTCCTTTGCTCATTTGAATCCTCCAGTCTTGTAATCCTGTCTTCTTTCCTGTGACCAGATTCCTACCTTCAACAATGCTACCAGTCATTAGAGCCTGACCTTGAGGCTCATTTTGTCCAATGCCCAAATTTCTTTGAAAATGAGGACCAAATTTGATGTAATCAATTTTCATAGCACTGTATGGTACTTCAGATCTTTGAATCCTCATCACTTCTTTCAGATTCTTGACACTATTTGACTTTCTACCCAATTTCTTCTTTGTTTATATCAGTCCATCAGACTCTGTTCTGTGCTAATTCTTGGTGCCATTCTATTTTGTCTGTGGCCTATCCCCTCCCCTCTGGATAAAAGTCAGACCTGTTCCCCACCTAGTTAAGCCTTCTTTGTGTATCCATCTGTTAGCTTATCTTCTATCACAGACTGTAAATACTAGGTCCTATCTTTTCAAGCTTTAAGTACTAAGCCTCTGACAGACTACATTTTACCATCAGTCTGTTTGTCCCAAATACTGTGAAAATATAAATCTTTCTCCTCTTTTCTTCTTAATGTCAAACAAGCTTCAGTTTCCAAAGCTTCCATTATAGCACATAGGAAATCCTTGTTACACAGAATTTGTACATTTAGTTTAGTTGTATTAAAAAATTACCAATGTTTTCTGTATACAGTTATTGATTCAGTAACATTTGATATATGCCAGAAGTTGAGGTGGATACTTAGAATAGAAATCACCTAAGGCACTGCTTTATGTATCCTCAAGCGGGGGTGGTAGACTCATGAATCATTGAATAATAACAATGAAGTATGATAAGTGAAGTGACAACAGCTAGAAAATGTGGTACCAGAGCTGAGTTTTGAAGAAGAAATAGAAATAACCATAGCCAAGGGTCACTTTGAAGAGAAGGGACAGGTTGCTCAGAAGAGAATAGACAATAGACCTTCCAAGTGACCCCAAAGGGAAGGATTGGAAATGTGACATAGTGTAATGTGTTCTAGAACTTCAAGTAGTTCAGGTCAGGAAGTGGAAAGACTGTGGGAGAAATAACAGACGCTGAAGTTAGCAAAATAAGCAGGGGTCCTAGCAAGAGGGTGTTTGGTGTTCTTCTAAATACTGAAGGTAGCCACAGAAGAATTTTAAGTGGAATCTATCTTGTACATTTAAGTATACCATCTGTACACCTTTTCAAAAAAGATCATTCTGACAAAAACAGGGATAATGAACTGGGTATAAACCAGACTGAAGGCACAATGGTCCCAGTGAGAAGAGCTGCTGGGCCACACTAAGATGAAAGTGATGGAAATGCAGATGAGGCTGTGCCTCCCATACTACGTGTTACACAGGCAGGGTGTATAGTGTGTGGTGAGAAGTCAGAGGAGGGAGACCTTGGGTAGAGATGATCCTTTTTCAGTTCTGACACTATTTGACTTTCTACCCAATTTCTTCTTTGTTTATATCAGTCCATCAGACTCTGTTCTGTGCTAATTCTTGGTGCCATTCTATTTTGTCTGTGGCCTATCCCCTCCCCTCTGGATAAAAGTCAGACCTGTTCCCCACCTAGTTAAGCCTTCTTTGTGTATCCATCTGTTAGCTTATCTTCTATCACAGACTGTAAATACTAGGTCCTATCTTTTCAAGCTTTAAGTACTAAGCCTCTGACAGACTACATTTTACCATCAGTCTGTTTGTCCCAAATACTGTGAAAATATAAATCTTTCTCCTCTTTTCTTCTTAATGTCAAACAAGCTTCAGTTTCCAAAGCTTCCATTATAGCACATAGGAAATCCTTGTTACACAGAATTTGTACATTTAGTTTAGTTGTATTAAAAAATTACCAATGTTTTCTGTATACAGTTATTGATTCAGTAACATTTGATATATGCCAGAAGTTGAGGTGGATACTTAGAATAGAAATCACCTAAGGCACTGCTTTATGTATCCTCAAGCGGGGGTGGTAGACTCATGAATCATTGAATAATAACAATGAAGTATGATAAGTGAAGTGACAACAGCTAGAAAATGTGGTACCAGAGCTGAGTTTTGAAGAAGAAATAGAAATAACCATAGCCAAGGGTCACTTTGAAGAGAAGGGACAGGTTGCTCAGAAGAGAATAGACAATAGACCTTCCAAGTGACCCCAAAGGGAAGGATTGGAAATGTGACATAGTGTAATGTGTTCTAGAACTTCAAGTAGTTCAGGTCAGGAAGTGGAAAGACTGTGGGAGAAATAACAGACGCTGAAGTTAGCAAAATAAGCAGGGGTCCTAGCAAGAGGGTGTTTGGTGTTCTTCTAAATACTGAAGGTAGCCACAGAAGAATTTTAAGTGGAATCTATCTTGTACATTTAAGTATACCATCTGTACAGTTTTTTAAAAAAGATCATTCTGACAAAAACAGGGATAATGAACTGGGTATAAACCAGACTGAAGGCACAATGGTCCCAGTGAGAAGAGCTGCTGGGCCACACTAAGATGAAAGTGATGGAAATGCAGATGAGGCTGTGCCTCCCATACTACGTGTTACACAGGCAGGGTGTATAGTGTGTGGTGAGAAGAGTCAGAGGAGGGAGACCTTGGGTGAGAGATGATGGTAGCTTTTATTCTAAAAGTGGTGCAGAGCAATAAGAATTCAAGATATATATTGGAGTTTTTTGAGGTTTTTAAATAATACCATTGTATTTTCGTTTTATTTTATTGCTATCCCTAATAAAACAAATGGCATGCTCTCTTTTTGGAATGAGTTCTTGCTTATAGTATAAATCATTTTATGTACATGATATTTTTATATATTTGCCTATCCTACCAATGTTTTGACCAAGCTTTCTTTCTAATGTGTCATGATGTATGCAAAACAAATAATGTATTCACCAGTGAAAATCCTTGTTCTACCTAATGCAGAACTCAGTATCACCAGCCACTTTGTTCTTCAGTATTTATTAAGACTGTGTCAACACATTTAGGTAAAATTTATGTAGTGCAGTTCTAGCAAGTGTGATTCTTTGACAAAAGTAATTTTCGAATACGTAATCATTCTCATGGGCTTCCCTGGTAGCTCAGACAGTAAAGAATATGTCTGCAATGCAGGAGACCTGGGTTTGATCACTGGGTTGGGAAGATCCCCTGGAGAAAGGAATAACCATTCACTCCAGTATTCTTGCCTGGACAATTCCATGGCCAGAGAAGCCTGGTGGGCTGCAGCCCATGAGGTTGCAAAGAATCAAACTAACACAGTCATTCTAAAGGTTGGAAGTAGCTGCCTGACACTTAACTAGTCTTTTGAATCTCCTTACCAGCTTCTTGAGATCTAGCCTTAAAACTGACATTACTTGACAATCATTGCTATGATTCAAAATGAATATTACCCATGTTTAGAATCAGTTCCGTAAAATGCATGACTTATTTTATCTAAAACATTTTATATTCTTCTTAAATTAATTCAAATTCTAACTGCATGCGTATAATTATAAATTTGAATGCATTGAATGCCCCAGTTATTAAAAGACTGACCCAATGTAGCTGTGTTTTCAAATAATGGAAATAGCAGCAGAAACCAGCAAAAACACAAGAGAAGAGTTCCTCAGTGGTGAGCTCAGTTTATTGTAAGATGTAATAAATGAATGTGTGTTTTATCACAGCATTTTCAAAATATAAATGACCTATTTTAAGCTGGCAAGAAAAAAAATGTTTCTTTTGTAGGTAAAACCTATTGAGAAGAGTCAGAGGAGGGAGACCTTGGGTGAGAGATGATGGTAGCTTTTATTCTAAAAGTGGTGCAGAGCAATAAGAATTCAAGATATATATTGGAGTTTTTTGAGGTTTTTAAATAATACCATTGTATTTTCGTTTTATTTTATTGCTATCCCTAATAAAACAAATGGCATGCTCTCTTTTTGGAATGAGTTCTTGCTTATAGTATAAATCATTTTATGTACATGATATTTTTATATATTTGCCTATCCTACCAATGTTTTGACCAAGCTTTCTTTCTAATGTGTCATGATGTATGCAAAACAAATAATGTATTCACCAGTGAAAATCCTTGTTCTACCTAATGCAGAACTCAGTATCACCAGCCACTTTGTTCTTCAGTATTTATTAAGACTGTGTCAACACATTTAGGTAAAATTTATGTAGTGCAGTTCTAGCAAGTGTGATTCTTTGACAAAAGTAATTTTCGAATACGTAATCATTCTCATGGGCTTCCCTGGTAGCTCAGACAGTAAAGAATATGTCTGCAATGCAGGAGACCTGGGTTTGATCACTGGGTTGGGAAGATCCCCTGGAGAAAGGAATAACCATTCACTCCAGTATTCTTGCCTGGACAATTCCATGGCCAGAGAAGCCTGGTGGGCTGCAGCCCATGAGGTTGCAAAGAATCAAACTAACACAGTCATTCTAAAGGTTGGAAGTAGCTGCCTGACACTTAACTAGTCTTTTGAATCTCCTTACCAGCTTCTTGAGATCTAGCCTTAAAACTGACATTACTTGACAATCATTGCTATGATTCAAAATGAATATTACCCATGTTTAGAATCAGTTCCGTAAAATGCATGACTTATTTTATCTAAAACATTTTATATTCTTCTTAAATTAATTCAAATTCTAACTGCATGCGTATAATTATAAATTTGAATGCATTGAATGCCCCAGTTATTAAAAGACTGACCCAATGTAGCTGTGTTTTCAAATAATGGAAATAGCAGCAGAAACCAGCAAAAACACAAGAGAAGAGTTCCTCAGTGGTGAGCTCAGTTTATTGTAAGATGTAATAAATGAATGTGTGTTTTATCACAGCATTTTCAAAATATAAATGACCTATTTTAAGCTGGCAAGAAAAAAAATGTTTCTTTTGTAGGTAAAAACCTATTCTTGCATTTGGAAGTATTAACTACCATATATTTTTAGTTAGATAATTAAGATATAGTCATGAAATACCATCAAAACCATCATTTTTCCCACAATTATGTTAAGAAAAGAAATTTTTTGATGCTCAGTGATAGCTTAATGGATTCCCCAAGTGATGCTAGTGGTAAAGAACCCACCTGCCAAAGCAGGAGACATAAGAGACACAGATTTGATCTCTGGGTCAGGAAGACCCACTGGAGGAGGACCATGGCAACCCATTCCAGTATTTTTATCTAGAGAATCCCATGGACAGAGAAGCCTGATGAGTTACAATCCATGGGGTCACAAAGAGTCATATATAACTGAAGAGGCATAGCAAGCATGAAAGCATAAGAGGAATAGATCAGAATATAGAACTGGGTTTAGCTGGAGTTCAACCCTTGTTAGAATTATTCCCTGGGTCAGTTGGTCACATATACACAACTTGAAAAATTATGACTACCATCTTCATCCATCTGCAGATTATTTCATTTCATCCCAGAATTTTAAAGAGATCAAATAGTTGCACTTGAGTTTTTTCACCACTATCATGCCACATCCTGATTTATTTTTCTTACTGCACTTATACCCTTTTAAACATATGCATAGTTGTGTTTTTGTTTCTGTTTTTAATTTTTTATTTGTTTATTAGCTGTGCTGGGTCTTTGTTGCTATGCATGGCCTTTCTCTAGTTACAGAGAGTGGAGCTACTCTCTAGTTGTGGTGCACAGGTTTCTAATTGTGGTGGCTTCTCTTGTTGCAGAGCAGGGACTCTAGAGGGAAGGGGGCTTCAGTAATAGTGGCCCACAGTCCTAACTGCTCTGCAGCATGTGGGATCTTCCCAGACCAGGGACTGAACCTGTGTCCCCTGCATTGGCAGGTGGATTTTTAACCACTGGACCACCTGGGAAGCTCTGTTTAGTTGTTTTTTAATTTATTTGTTTATTTGTTTATCTGGTAGTATTTGTAAAGTAACATGGTAGTGATAAAAGCAATAAATATTATAAGACAGTGGTTCTTGGCTTTTTCTCCACCCCAGAATTCCTGAGGGATACTCCTGATGGTACCCATCTATGCCTCTGAGGCTTTATAACTTGAGGCTGGACTGATGGCTCAGGTGATCAGTAATCTACCTGAAATAGAGGAGACATGGGTTCAATCCCTGGGTCAGGAAGACTCACTGGAGAAGGGAATGATAATCTACTTCCATATTCTTGCCAGAAGAATCCCATGGACAGAGAAGCCTGGTGGGCTATAGTCCATGGGGCCCCAAAGAGTCAGACACTAACACTTAAGCACTAAATTGAAAAGGCATTTGAAATGACTGAATTCTACCTACACTTCATCCCTCAGTTACCTCTGCCTCAAGAATTACTTCCACTGTCCTTGGGAGACGGAGTAATTACTGAGTGAATTAATTAGAGAAAGCTTTATGACAGAAGGAGAAAGGAAGAAACTCTTTGGTATTTGTGTGTGTGTGTGTGTGTGTGTGTGTGTGTGTGTAGGTAACAATGGTCACACAAGTTTGAAATGGATAATGTGTAGTAGGAGGTAATGAGGCCAAGATTGAGATATAAGGATGTGGAAAGATATTAACCCCAGTATGATGAGTATAAATTTTGACAGTGGGAGAGTATTACATAATTTTGACAAAATGAAGTGTTAAAGAAATGTAATTAGCATTCTAAGTGGTGTTTGAGGAAAATATTGGCAGTATTGAAAATAATTCTCTTTTTCATTGTCCATGGGCAACTCATGGTGTATAGAAAATATTCAAAAACTAACTGACTGAATGGATGGTAAGATAGGTGGGTGCCTAGATTACATGACTGAGAAGAAATAGTATATTGCAAGGGAGCTGGAAGATGATTAAAAGTAAAATTCATTAAAGTTAATGCCAACATTTTGAGCAATGTTGATTCTTTTTGTGGGGCGTTGGGGAGGGAGTGGGGGTGGCAGGTGGACCACGTCTATTGGTCTTTCATTTATCTATTTTCATCCATCTTTGTTCTTTGGCCTGTGTGGGCCTCCCATCACAGTGGCCTCTGTTGTCGCAGAGCACAGGGTCTGGGCACATGCGCTCCAGAGCTCCGACTCGGTAATTGGACACATCAGTCCAGCCACTCCATGGCACGTGGGATCTTCCCAGGCCAGGGATTGAACTGGCGCCCCTTGCACTGCAAGGCGATGTCCTTACCCACTGGATCGCCAGGGAAGCTCCATTGTTGGTTCTTAAACTCGTAGCTCCTCTTAGAGAAATAGGGAAGTCGTGAGAGACCTGATTTTTATGTTTAAGGAGTGAAGTGATGGAGAGCAGGAAATGGGATGGACATCAAAATGATAATTATATAAATCAACTATATTCCAATAAAAACTAACTTTAAAGCATGGCAGTTAAGCCTTTACTCTATGGATTATTGGATTGTTGGCACTGAGGCAGTCAGTAGGAAAAGTGGTGGCTAGAAGATCTTGGGAAGTTTGTTGGTAAGAGGAAATGTAAAACATTGGAGCTAGGAAATTTCTCCTGAAGCTTTAAGGAAACATTTTAGATTTAAAAAAATATATATATATAAGGAAGTATATAGTTGTATAGTTTGTGGCTTGCTTTCACCTAGAAATTGTACAAGCTTCAACTTAAACCACAATGACAGAGGGTTTGCTTACTAATGTGTTAAAAAAAAAATCCACGGAAGGCAAAGTTAACTCTGAACTCATCTCCAACACTTTTAAGCACTGAATCAGGAAGAATATCTACCGTGTCTATCATATACTTGCTTTGAGTTAAAGCAAAATCCCTGTGTATATTTTCTTATAGTCTTATAGCTGAAGGGAAACTATATGATGAGAAGTCATTATTTGGCCTCCTAAAATACCAATGTTTAATCTAATTAAATTAGTCTATAGTGAGATCATTTTTAGTTTTTTACCATAGAGAAATCATATTTTGAATGCTGAGTAAAGAGTCGTGTCAGTATATTGATTTTAACTTAATTATAGAAATATTTTAAATATTTCATTAAGAAGAATGCCAAAATATGAAATATAGGTAGAATGAAGAAAATTATTCAGGTGGCCTTGGAATATTTAAAATTGTCAGAGTACTAAATTCAAATAATATTTAGATCTATCTAGAGTTAAGTACCATTAGTAATTAGACACCACAAGGATGAAAGAGCATAGGCTAATTTCATGTAATCAGTCAACTCACTTTTAATTTGATTTCTCATTTCTTACTCTCTGTCCTTTAATTAATTCATATTCATAAAGAACTGTCAGAGCAAAAAAAAACTTTAGAAAAATGTGGCATTCTTCCCAGGCCAGGGATTGAACTGGCGCCCCTTGCACTGCAAGGCGATGTCCTTACCCACTGGATCGCCAGGGAAGCTCCATTGTTGGTTCTTAAACTCGTAGCTCCTCTTAGAGAAATAGGGAAGTCGTGAGAGACCTGATTTTTATGTTTAAGGAGTGAAGTGATGGAGAGCAGGAAATGGGATGGACATCAAAATGATAATTATATAAATCAACTATATTCCAATAAAAACTAACTTTAAAGCATGGCAGTTAAGCCTTTACTCTATGGATTATTGGATTGTTGGCACTGAGGCAGTCAGTAGGAAAAGTGGTGGCTAGAAGATCTTGGGAAGTTTGTTGGTAAGAGGAAATGTAAAACATTGGAGCTAGGAAATTTCTCCTGAAGCTTTAAGGAAACATTTTAGATTTAAAAAAATATATATATATAAGGAAGTATATAGTTGTATAGTTTGTGGCTTGCTTTCACCTAGAAATTGTACAAGCTTCAACTTAAACCACAATGACAGAGGGTTTGCTTACTAATGTGTTAAAAAAAAAATCCACGGAAGGCAAAGTTAACTCTGAACTCATCTCCAACACTTTTAAGCACTGAATCAGGAAGAATATCTACCGTGTCTATCATATACTTGCTTTGAGTTAAAGCAAAATCCCTGTGTATATTTTCTTATAGTCTTATAGCTGAAGGGAAACTATATGATGAGAAGTCATTATTTGGCCTCCTAAAATACCAATGTTTAATCTAATTAAATTAGTCTATAGTGAGATCATTTTTAGTTTTTTACCATAGAGAAATCATATTTTGAATGCTGAGTAAAGAGTCGTGTCAGTATATTGATTTTAACTTAATTATAGAAATATTTTAAATATTTCATTAAGAAGAATGCCAAAATATGAAATATAGGTAGAATGAAGAAAATTATTCAGGTGGCCTTGGAATATTTAAAATTGTCAGAGTACTAAATTCAAATAATATTTAGATCTATCTAGAGTTAAGTACCATTAGTAATTAGACACCACAAGGATGAAAGAGCATAGGCTAATTTCATGTAATCAGTCAACTCACTTTTAATTTGATTTCTCATTTCTTACTCTCTGTCCTTTAATTAATTCATATTCATAAAGAACTGTCAGAGAAAAAAAAAACTTTAGAAAAATGAGGCATATATGGTTAAAGAACAGCCTACTCAGACAGATTGAACAAGGAAGGTAAGAAAATTTATTTTAAAAATGAACTTTTGGGGCTTCCCTGGTGGTCCAGTGGGTAAAGACACCGCCTTGCAGTGCAAGGGGCGCCGGTTCGATCCCTGGCCTGGGAAGATCCCACGTGCCATGGAGCAGCTGGACCGATGTGTCCAATGACCGATGTGTCCAATGACCGAGCCGGAGCTCTGGAGCGCATGCGCCCAGAGCTGGTGCTCTGCGTCAACAGAGGCCGCCACGATGGGAGGCCCACATGGGCCAGAAAAGAAAGATGGATGAAAATGAACAAATGAAAGACCAAAGAAGCGGCCCGCCTGCTCCCCTCCCTACCCACCCCGCCCCCCTCAAATATATAAATAAATAAATCTTTAAAAAAAAAAAAAAGAACTTTGCGGCTTCCCTGGTGGTCCAGTGGGTAAGGACACCGCCTTGCAGTGCAAAGGGCGCCAGTCAATCCCTGGCCTGGGAAGATCCCACATGCTGCGGAGCGGCTGGACTGATGTGTCCAATTACCGAGTCGGAGCTCTGGAGTGCATGCGCCCAGACCCCGTGCTCTGCAGCAACAGAGGCCACTGCGATGGGAGGCCCACACGGGCCAAAGAACAAAGATGGATGAAAATAGATAAATGAAAGACCAATAGAAGTGGCCAAATAAAAAAAAAAAGAACTTTATAATTTTAGCTTGGGGTTCCATCTCAAGATCGATATTTCCCAAAGAGCTGATTGCAGCTTTTCTTCCCTTACTCCTCTCCTACATCAGTTTGCTTTTGTTCTTAATAGATCTGAAGAGACAAGCTGTCTTGTGTGAAAATCTTTAATTTGGATTGTACAACCTGTGTCAATTTAATAGAGTTAGTTAAGACTGTTCACTAGATGTTCTGGATTTTTCTAGAGATATGGGCTGATTAATAAGGAATTTATTTTTAAAGATTAGGTTAAATAATTAACAAGGTTGCATGATTGTCATTATTTTCCATTAGGACAAGAATATAAGGTTAGATTTATTTGAGTAGTGTACATTTGCAAGTTCATCTGCATATATGGATGTATCCACAGGATATACAGATGTATAGCATACAAATATGGATTCTAAATGGAAAATAAATAGAAAAAGAAAAAACTAGGTTTGCCTAACATAAAATATGTCAACTATGATCTCTTCCTCTCTCTGTTTTTCTCTCCAAGGGCTATGCTTCTGTTTTCCTGTACTTTAAAATTGACAAGTGCCTGCTCCACATACCCCTCAGAGAGCGTGTATCTTGTCAATAGCATTCCTTGGAGCTTAGAGACCCAGCTTGGCAGAGGTATAGGTAACGATGCAGTACATATAATTTCAAATAACGTAGAATTCCACCTTGGTTACTTTCTCAAATCTCAATTTCTGATATTAGTACAATTTCTGTCCTATTTCTAAAGGAAGAAAAGGACGATACCAACCTACCAGTTTCTTAGAATAGTTTGAATGAAAAATGGCAACTTGAGTAATTAGGAAGACAAGAAAAATCTTTACTTTGCAAATCTCCTTTCTCTTAATCTATGCAAGTTTCCTGTTTGTAGGTATAAGACAGTGTGTATTAAGTTAGATGTTTATACTTGATTCTAATCTGGCATAGAGTCCAATGTTTAATTGTCTTGGATGCAAATTTTCTTTCTCTCTCCTTTAGTTTTTGGAAGTTCATTAAAGAAAATTTTCTATTGCTGCCTGAGATACATAGAATAGCAACTGTTTTCTCTGTATAGAATTAGCAGATTTGCCTGGAAATTCAAGATTCAAACACACAGCCCTGCACAGAGCTTATGGATATTTAATTTATATGTGACGACAGTGCATTCTCTCGTAATTGTCAGGAATTTAAATGTGTACATGTATTTTTTTCAAAGTTCATTATATACATATATAATAAAAAAAATACACAAATCTATATTATTAATGCTCTTTTCAGGTATACATTTAACATATTCCTAGAGAATGTCCTACAAGGAAATTATTCATGTAACAGTTTCAGAAATTGATTAAAATTTTAATTAGTGGTAAGGTAGACATGTATTTTAAAATTGCGTAATTTTTTTCTCCCTTTCTTTATAAAAGCTATTAAAGAAAAGTTTTAAGACTTTTAAGAAAGGTATCAAAAGCTGTAGCTTTGAGCTTTAATAGGCCAAATGCCATCTGTTTCTACAATTTGTACCATTTTATTATTAACAACTCTAGAAGGAGGAGGCAGTCTATTTCGGTGGTGAGGACAGCTTTCTGTCCATCTGTGCCCATATTACAGCGTGTCACTTGTGCTTTAGATCTGCGTAGCTCTGAGCCAGCGCTGATGCCATGGCAAGGTCAAGAGGTGGACAAGCCTCTAGGCACATTCTGTCTCTAACGCACGGACAAACACAAAGTGATGCTTCAAGCCCCACCTTGAGGCAGTCACTCTGTTGTGCCTTGGAGCAAGGCCTTCTACACTGTGATTTCAAAGGAAAATGTTAACTTTAAACATCTTAAAATATCAGACTGAAAACTTAATGTATGATATGTCTCTGGTTAATGTCAGGTTCCTTATTAGCGGATCTCATCTTGCAACATTGAAAAATGTGCAGCGTTCTGTGGTGTTTCGTCTTTTTGTCTTTTTTTCAGGTCCTTAGTGATTACATTGGAGTCAGGGAAGCAGAATCCATGTGAAATGCTATTTTACTGTAAAATAACGTGAAAACCAGAATACAGGAGGTTTAAGACTGAAACATTGCATGTTGATATTAAATACTCTGTTCCTTTTTGGAGAGTCCTCCTCAGTATCTAAAATCTCTAAATGTATGCTTTTTTTTTTTTTTTTTTTTTTTTTTTTCCAAAAAGTGCCTATCAGATCGTTGTGGAGGAATTGCACCCTCACCGAACCAAGAGAGAAGCCGGAGCCATGGAATGCTACCAGGTTCCTGTCACGTACCAGAACGCCATGAGTGGGGGTGCACCATACTACTTCGCTGCCGAACTGCCCCCAGGGAATCTTCCTGAACCTGCCCCATTCACAGTGGGCGATAACAGGACCTATCAGGGTTTTTGGAACCCCCCTTTGGCTCCACGCAAAGGCTACAACATCTATTTCCAGGCCATGAGTAGTGTGGAGAAGGTGAGTGTCCTCCAAAGTTTTGCCTTTTCACTGCCCTGAGGATAAGCCACCATCAAATGTTATAAATACTCGGTAACATTTGTCAGGGGAAGAAAAGAAAAAAAAAGAAAAAAATTGGTGTGTTGGGGGCGTTGTTGCTGTTTCTAGCAGTGTGCACGGTTTGGGGCCTACTGGAGGGCCGGGGCTCCATGCCAGTTATATTGCACAGGATTCCTGTTTCCTAGTAACTGCTTCTCCTTGAGCTCTCTTCAGGAAAGCCCACAAGAGCAATTTTGAGTAAAATCATTTGAAAAGGGTGTGCTGCTGCAAGGCCTCCAGCCCTGATAAACATGAGGCGTTGTTCTGTTCTTCTTTGCTCAATAGTGGCACACTTCAGAAGATTAAATTTACTGCAGGATAAACAGAATGTGTGTTCCACAGCAGGCTAATAAACCCTTATAAAGTTTTCAGGGAGTTCAAGCCAAATAGTAACTCGTAACAGTCCTCTGATTACAAAGTAATAGGGCACCTGTGGTATATCTGACAGAACCTAAACAGAAGGCCGCCTGGCCGTGGTGGGATGCTGTGTGGTGAGCGAGGTCTGTTTTCTGTTTCCCTGGCTGCCCCTCCTTTTCCCATTTTGGACACAGTTGTTTTTGAACACTGCCACGGATCCCAAATGAATATTGAAGAGGGAAACACAACAGGAAGTTAGAAACTACCAGTGGTTCCACAGGTAGGGAAATAACTTGGGCTTTCATGTCTCATGCTGGTCTCTTGAAAAATTTTCTCTCCTAAAACACATTTTATTTCTGTATTTTATTTGATTTTTTTGCAGGAAGGTATAGAAAGAAAAATTGAGAATAGAAACCTTCTACAATTTAAAATTCAATAGAAGAATGATATTTTTATGTGCTTGTAGCTATATAGGAAATTGTTGGGTTGGGGGAATTGAGTCTCTGAGGTGAATACCTGGGACATGATGTGGACTATCCAATTGCAACAGCCCTATTATATCTTGGAATCATTTCATTGGAAGATAGAGCAGTCCATTTGCATTTCTGTGAGGACCATGAGAACTTAGGGTATTGACTGGTGGCTTTTGCGTGAAAGCTCCATCTTTGTGCTTACTTGTATGGTTGGCTTACAGTATATGGAAAGAAAAATGCCACAGTGTCTTCTGAGATGTACTTCAAAGCCAGAGGCTGCTCAGGGTTAAAAATGCTCTTCTCATCTTCTAGTTTATTTTTACATAAGTAGGAGTCGGCTGCCCACTTCCCACCCACACATCATTCCGTACCACTGCCATTATGGGGTTTGCTCAAAAAAGAGACAACCACAGAAATTTCATTCCATTCTGGGTATAAAGTAGCATAGTTCTGCATTTGGGATTCATCCTTAGAGAGGTGAGAAATTCCAAATTAACTTTTGTTACATGGTCTGTGGTATGAGAGGAGTGTTAATGAATGTCTGTGACTTATAAAGAATTTGTTCTGACACTCTTTAATAGCTTTGATATGAATTTTCTCTTCTAATTGTTAATATATCTATGTGTGGTTTAATCAAACTATAAAGGAGCAATAATATATTCCACAGTTATCCTGGAAAAAAGTTCTAAAATTGACATGGTTCCTACCAGCAGAGGCCGGTAATCCTGATGGAGTTAACAGCAATTGCTTTTAGGAAATCAAAATTCCTTTGAGCTTTCGTGAGACTATGAAACAGTCTCTTGGGGCTTAAAGACTTCGGGTCACAGTTAAGTAATAGAAGTGCAGATTTTCATTTTAATTACTTATTTCACAACAGGAAGTTAGAAACTACCAGTGGTTCCACAGGTAGGGAAATAACTTGGGCTTTCATGTCTCATGCTGGTCTCTTGAAAATTTTCTCTCCTAAAACACATTTTATTTCTGTATTAGAAAAAAGAAAAATTGAGAATAGAAACCTTCTACAATTTAAAATTCAATAGAAGAATGATATTTTTATGTGCTTGTAGCTATATAGGAAATTGTTGGGTTGGGGGAATTGAGTCTCTGAGGTGAATACCTGGGACATGATGTGGACTATCCAATTGCAACAGCCCTATTATATCTTGGAATCATTTCATTGGAAGATAGAGCAGTCCATTTGCATTTCTGTGAGGACCATGAGAACTTAGGGTATTGACTGGTGGCTTTTGCGTGAAAGCTCCATCTTTGTGCTTACTTGTATGGTTGGCTTACAGTATATGGAAAGAAAAATGCCACAGTGTCTTCTGAGATGTACTTCAAAGCCAGAGGCTGCTCAGGGTTAAAAATGCTCTTCTCATCTTCTAGTTTATTTTTACATAAGTAGGAGTCGGCTGCCCATTTCCCCACCCACACATCATTCCGTACCACTGCCATTATGGGGTTTGCTCAAAAAAGAGACAACCACAGAAATTTCATTCCATTCTGGGTATAAAGTAGCATAGTTCTGCATTTGGGATTCATCCTTAGAGAGGTGAGAAATTCCAAATTAACTTTTGTTACATGGTCTGTGGTATGAGAGGAGTGTTAATGAATGTCTGTGACTTATAAAGAATTTGTTCTGACACTCTTTAATAGCTTTGATATGAATTTTCTCTTCTAATTGTTAATATATCTATGTGTGGTTTAATCAAACTATAAAGGAGCAATAATATATTCCACAGTTATCCTGGAAAAAAGTTCTAAAATTGACATGGTTCCTACCAGCAGAGGCCGGTAATCCTGATGGAGTTAACAGCAATTGCTTTTAGGAAATCAAAATTCCTTTGAGCTTTCGTGAGACTATGAAACAGTCTCTTGGGGCTTAAAGACTTCGGGTCACAGTTAAGTAATAGAAGTGCAGATTTTCATTTTTAATTACTTATTTTCCCCCTCACTGCTTTAATTTAAAAATAATAAATGCCTAAATGGAAAGTATATAAAGTCTTGGTTTATCAATCTTTATTTGATCTTGGTTTATCAATCTTGAATAGAACTATTCAAGATGGACTTACAAATACACCCTGAAAGCAAATAGTCTGTTTTGTTCACTGTCTTTAGCATCTTATCCAACCTCTTATATATTCAAACATAGAAATTGAATGAATTAAGTCTTGGAGGTGGGAGGTGCAGACCTCAGTGTGTGTTCCACCACCTAGTACCTTCCCACAACATTTAAAAACAAAAGGAAAAGAAAAGATTTTTTAAAATTCTGAAATGTCTCATCCTTTCCCATTTCTCCTCTACTTCCTCGATTCCATCTGTCTAGAAAGAGGAAAATAATCTTACCAAGAAATATTTAGTCCTTTACACCTAAATTAAAAAGGAAAACAGAACAGATAAGATATATTGCAATTATTATGCAATTCTCTGATGATCTTTGTTAACTTTCATCATTGAAGTCTTTAGTCATGCTAGAATAGAAGCAAAAGTGTGTAGCACTCACCTTTGGTCTAAATCTACAGGTATGAGATGAAAATGAAATTTATATTTGGGTCTGATTTCTATTAGCTTTGCAAATAATATTTTTCTTTATGATCATTTAAATTACAGGTAATGCAAATAGAATTCTGGACTGTTTGTCCCAGACAAGATAATGTGTTCCATTACAAAGTGAACACAGCTACCTAAATCTTTAGAAAATACTACAGGTCTTTTTAATTTATTTAGATTTTTTAGAAACCTCTGTGAAAAAAACACATAAAAAAGTGTTCTTTATAGTGTGATTCTGTTTTTTATAAACCTATTTTATAGCTCCATACTGATCTTGATACTAGTTGTAGCTTATGAAATAAGAAACATTATCTATAACTGATGGTTTTCTTTCATTTTTTTTTACAACTGATTATTTTCTTTCTTTCTTTTTTTTTTTTGTTTTAACTCCACCATCAGGAAACTAAAACCCAGTGTGTACGAATTGCTACCAAAGGTAAGATGTTTGCTTTTTTTCTTCCTGCTAATTCCATTTGCCAACTTTCTAAAATGAAAGAGCTTTGTTCCTGCATCAGAGCTAATTAAATATGGCACTTCTATTACAGAGTATTTGTAGTTGGGCCCAGTTAAACTACCAGCCAGTTCTCTGACTCACTTGGGTGTCTTTAACATGAAATGGGGTGCTACTTTTCATCAGCTAGTACTTGACTGGAGGAGCTTGTTATGACAATAGGAAGGATTTAGAAGACTTTAGAAGGGTTTGTTTCTGGCATTTAGTGTCTGAGAGATCTTGTGCAGCTGATCAGCCAACGTATTAGGAAAAGATGCTCAAAACAGCAAATTCGGTATTTAACAACCTCTGATTTGGCTGTAGACTCTCAAACACAAAAATACTGAAATAGTTTAGGCATATGTAAGGGTAGGGATGGAGACAGGTCCATCTCAATAGTGCAGTTAGGTTGAAGACGCTTTACATTTTTTATTAAAAAATATTTTTTAATCCAACTGTTGCTGAGAAATTAGGTCTATGAACAGTCAGAGATATTCCTCCTGATATCATGTATTGTAGTTTAGTTGCCGTGTTTCTTTAAGAAAAAGCATTTTCATCTTTGAATGAGTATTTAGAGTGCAGAGTGGGCGAAAGTCTCCTGTATTCCCCTATGTCTATAATCCTTTAAGAACTAGTTGACTGTGCCAGCAAGGAAGATGAGCTACTTGGTGTATGCAAGCAAGAGAAATGAGAAATGCTGTCCTCGTGAAGACTTAGTGTCCCTCAAAGGGTTGAGGCTCTGGGTGACTTGCTGCCAGAATTAGTATTAGGCCCCTATTCATGATCAGTAGTCGATTGATTTATAGTTGATTTTTATGAACATAGTCTGTTTGTGCTGGCATCTTTCCTTTCATCATTTTTCTCCATCTAATCGTCAATCTGCTCAATTAAGCATTTGTTTTATACTCTTGACTTGTAAAGGCAGTAACAAAAGACTTTTCCCTTGACTCATGAGGAGTAATAAAAAAGCTTCACTGAAGAGGAAAAGCATATATTTTTTCAATTCTAATACTAGGATTCCTCCTGATACTTTTTAAAATAAAGCAATCTTAAATGAAGGAAAAGAGAAAGTATACACAGATGCATGTAGTGTGTAGGCATTTATTTTATTTTAAAACTTGGCATATGGATCAAGAGTTAAAATTGAAATTTTTAGAATGTAATAGCAGAAGACATTTAGGTCCTAAGCTTTTTCCAGATTTAAAATAAAACCAGAAATGTAAAATGGTCCCATATCAGCCTTTAAGAAGTTTTTTAAATATGCATGTTAGTGATAGTGGCTCAGTCTAACTCTTTGCAGCTGATCAGCCAACGATTAGGAAAAGATGCTCAAAACAGCAAATTCGGTATTTAACAACCTCTGATTTGGCTGTAGACTCTCAAACACAAAAATACTGAAATAGTTTAGGCATATGTAAGGGTAGGGATGGAGACAGGTCCATCTCAATAGTGCAGTTAGGTTGAAGACGCTTTACATTTTTTATTAAAAAATATTTTTTAATCCAACTGTTGCTGAGAAATTAGGTCTATGAACAGTCAGAGATATTCCTCCTGATATCATGTATTGTAGTTTAGTTGCCGTGTTTCTTTAAGAAAAAGCATTTTCATCTTTGAATGAGTATTTAGAGTGCAGAGTGGGCGAAAGTCTCCTGTATTCCCCTATGTCTATAATCCTTTAAGAACTAGTTGACTGTGCCAGCAAGGAAGATGAGCTACTTGGTGTATGCAAGCAAGAGAAATGAGAAATGCTGTCCTCGTGAAGACTTAGTGTCCCTCAAAGGGTTGAGGCTCTGGGTGACTTGCTGCCAGAATTAGTATTAGGCCCCTATTCATGAGCAGTAGTCGATTCATTTAGAGTAAAAATGAATGGACATATTCTGTTTGTGCTGGCATCTTTCCTTTCATCATTTTTCTCCATCTAATCGTCAATCTGCTCAATTAAGCATTTGTTTTATACTCTTGACTTGTAAAGGCAGTAACAAAAGACTTTTCCCTTGACTCATGAGGAGTAATAAAAAAGCTTCACTGAAGAGGAAAAGCATATATTTTTTCAATTCTAATACTAGGATTCCTCCTGATACTTTTTAAAATAAAGCAATCTTAAATGAAGGAAAAGAGAAAGTATACACAGATGCATGTAGTGTGTAGGCATTTATTTTATTTTAAAAACTTGGCATATGGATCAAGAGTTAAAATTGAAATTTTTAGAATGTAATAGCAGAAGACATTTAGGTCCTAAGCTTTTTCCAGATTTAAAATAAAACCAGAAATGTAAAATGGTCCCATATCAGCCTTTAAGAAGTTTTTTAAATATGCATGTTAGTGATAGTTGCTCAGTCTAACTCTTTGCAACCCCATGGATTGTAGCCTTCCAGGCTCTTCAATCCTTGTGATTCTCCAGGGAAGAATACTGGAGTGGGTAGCTATTCCATTCTCCAGGGGATCTTCCCAACCCAGGTATCGAACCTACATCTCTTACTTTGCAGGCTGATTCTTTACCATCTGAGCCATAAATGATTCTACAACTTAAAATTTTCTTACTCAGTTAGTTGTTTGCATTTATACAAGCTTAAGTGTCATTTTGTCCCTCAATACAAATAAAATTGTGATGAATATCCTTTGATATTTTCACTGCAGGGGAGTTGAGATTATGGAAATCAGACTTACCATGGGGCATAGAATATTTGCCAGAGACTCAATGGTAGTAATATGGGAACCATTGGTGGGCATTTCTTCTTTGCTTGGAAATATAGCCTTGCCATGTTTCTAGGTCTCAAGTTGACCATGTGGTTTACTGAGTGAAAGAAATCTAGCCTTGAACTATCTGGGTTCAAATCCTGCCTTTTCCTCTTCTTACTGTTATTTAAAGTAGAGCAAATTATTTAACCCCTCATTCTAAAAATGAGAATGATAGAATACCTATCCCTTACCTATTATTGTGAAGATTAAAATCATATAAATGTGTGTGTATATATATATACATACACACACACACATATATATACACACATATAATATGAAATGCCTGAATTGTACCTAGTATAACTATCAGTTAAGAGTCACCTGGCATTTTATCATCACCGTAATTGTTACAATCATTTAGCACTTTTCTAAATGGAAAAAAAACATATTATTAAGGTAAAATTAACTTGCCTGACTAAGTTGTTATTTTTATTTTGGAGAATAATTGATTTCAATGTTGTGTTGGTTTCTTGCATACAGCAGTGTGAATCAGCCATAAGTACACGTTGTTATTCTTCCTCCGTTTCCCCCCCCACCTGACCTACTTGGCATATGGATCAAGAGTTAAAATTGAAATTTTTAGAATGTAATAGCAGAAGACATTTAGGTCCTAAGCTTTTTCCAGATTTAAAATAAAACCAGAAATGTAAAATGGTCCCATATCAGCCTTTAAGAAGTTTTTTAAATATGCATGTTAGTGATAGTTGCTCAGTCTAACTCTTTGCAACCCCATGGATTGTAGCCTTCCAGGCTCTTCAATCCTTGTGATTCTCCAGGGAAGAATACTGGAGTGGGTAGCTATTCCATTCTCCAGGGGATCTTCCCAACCCAGGTATCGAACCTACATCTCTTACTTTGCAGGCTGATTCTTTACCATCTGAGCCATAAATGATTCTACAACTTAAAATTTTCTTACTCAGTTAGTTGTTTGCATTTATACAAGCTTAAGTGTCATTTTGTCCCTCAATACAAATAAAATTGTGATGAATATCCTTTGATATTTTCACTGCAGGGGAGTTGAGATTATGGAAATCAGACTTACCATGGGGCATAGAATATTTGCCAGAGACTCAATGGTAGTAATATGGGAACCATTGGTGGGCATTTCTTCTTTGCTTGGAAATATAGCCTTGCCATGTTTCTAGGTCTCAAGTTGACCATGTGGTTTACTGAGTGAAAGAAATCTAGCCTTGAACTATCTGGGTTCAAATCCTGCCTTTTCCTCTTCTTACTGTTATTTAAAGTAGAGCAAATTATTTAACCCCTCATTCTAAAAATGAGAATGATAGAATACCTATCCCTTACCTATTATTGTGAAGATTAAAATCATATAAATGTGTGTGTATATATATATACATACACACACACACACATATATATACACACATATAATATGAAATGCCTGAATTGTACCTAGTATAACTATCAGTTAAGAGTCACCTGGCATTTTATCATCACCGTAATTGTTACAATCATTTAGCACTTTTCTAAATGGAAAAAAAACATATTATTAAGGTAAAATTAACTTGCCTGACTAAGTTTTTATTTTTATTTTTGGAGAATAATTGATTTCAATGTTGTGTTGGTTTCTTGCATACAGCAGTGTGAATCAGCCATAAGTACACGTATGTTATTCCCTTCCTCCTGCATCTTGCTGCCACCCTCCACCCTGTCCCATGCCACCAGGTTGTCACAGAGCATCAAGTTGAGTTCCCCTAGCTATCTATTTTACATATGGTAATGTGTATGTTTCAATACTACCTTCTCAATTTGTTGCATTCTCTCCTTCCCCTGCTGTATCTACAAGTCTCTTCTTTATATCAGTGTTTCTATTCCTGCCCTGCAACAAGGCTCACTGTATAGTCAGCTATAGTATAAAAATTTTCAATATGAAAATTAAAGCTTTTCCAGCAGGGCATTTTGAAGATACACTTACTAAATGACATAATCATATTGACTAGGAAGAAATGAAGCAATCTTTTGGGCAAGGAATGATTCCATATTTCACAGGTGTCTAGGATACATAGGCAAAAACCTTTAAACTATATCCTTTAGATGTGTGCACTATATTGACTTAGGACACTGGAAATTCTTGTGGGAAACATGAAAGAACTGAACCGCCAAGATCAACTAGCCCATACACTAGAATTGTATGATCATTTTGAAAGTATTTTGATTTGTGAAAATTATTCTAAAAAAATGTCCGGTGTAATAGATTGCATGTTTCCTACCTTCTCAGAAGTCACACCTGATGGTAACACATAAAGAGAAAGCAGATGTTGACTTCACATGAATAATCAATGCCATAATGTCTAACATAAATAGTGATATGAACATATTATAAGACAAAAGAAATGTTCTGGGAGTTAGGGTCATTGCTGTTGGGAGCATTGGTCCTGCTTTCTGACTCACATTTAGGTTAAGGCGTCTTGAGAAGATGTGTGTCAGGAATGGATGGGCAGGGTTTAATCTGTACTGGAAAGCATGAAAGTCATACCATTTATAAAACAGCATATCCAAAGACAGAACTTAAACATACAAAAAGGAATTTAGTTCATTGTTATCTTTGAAAAGCAAAAAGGAACATAAGTCTCAGGAAGGATTTCTGTGGTACATCAAGAAAAAAGCCTTGGAGAGTCACTGTCCAGTGAAGAGCGTTGTGCGACTTGGATGCTCAATATGTATAGGCACAAGTCTCTGACCATTGAAACAACATTGTTTTAGGCTGCTATCCATTTGTTTTATATTATAATATAAACTATAAGTTATTATGTCAATTAAAATGTTTTCAATATGAAATAATCATTTATGGAACCATGTACCTGTTTACATAAAATTATTCTACAAGCAAGCAAATGTTGATGAGTAATCAAGGTATCAAATAGTTCTCTAGAATAAAACTAAGAAATAAGACCAAAAATATATGAAATTGAAAGTATTATCATCTGTTTATATAAAGAGTTTCCTCTATGAAACTATTTTCTTTGTGTCCAATTTCCCCTCATATGAATTTCTGGTTTTCTAGATGAAAACTGATAACATAAATTTTCAATTTTTATGGAGGTTTCTATGCTGGTTAAATCTGTCCATTCCAATAGAAGCTATCAAATTTGATAAAACAAAAGTTATAATAAAAGTAAATTTATTTGAACAGAACATTAAAGGTGAGAAAGAGATCTCTTACGTTAATGAAATACAGCTATTCTTTAATGAAAGAACTGAACCGCCAAGATCAACTAGCCCATACACTAGAATTGTATGATCATTTTGAAAGTATTTTGATTTGTGAAAATTATTCTAAAAAAATGTCCGGTGTAATAGATTGCATGTTTCCTACCTTCTCAGAAGTCACACCTGATGGTAACACATAAAGAGAAAGCAGATGTTGACTTCACATGAATAATCAATGCCATAATGTCTAACATAAATAGTGATATGAACATATTATAAGACAAAAGAAATGTTCTGGGAGTTAGGGTCATTGCTGTTGGGAGCATTGGTCCTGCTTTCTGACTCACATTTAGGTTAAGGCGTCTTGAGAAGATGTGTGTCAGGAATGGATGGGCAGGGTTTAATCTGTACTGGAAAGCATGAAAGTCATACCATTTATAAAACAGCATATCCAAAGACAGAACTTAAACATACAAAAAGGAATTTAGTTCATTGTTATCTTTGAAAAGCAAAAAGGAACATAAGTCTCAGGAAGGATTTCTGTGGTACATCAAGAAAAAAGCCTTGGAGAGTCACTGTCCAGTGAAGAGCGTTGTGCGACTTGGATGCTCAATATGTATAGGCACAAGTCTCTGACCATTGAAACAACATTGTTTTAGGCTGCTATCCATTTGTTTTATATTATAATATAAACTATAAGTTATTATGTCAATTAAAATGTTTTCAATATGAAATAATCATTTATGGAACCATGTACCTGTTTACATAAAATTATTCTACAAGCAAGCAAATGTTGATGAGTAATCAAGGTATCAAATAGTTCTCTAGAATAAAACTAAGAAATAAGACCAAAAATATATGAAATTGAAAGTATTATCATCTGTTTATATAAAGAGTTTCCTCTATGAAACTATTTTCTTTGTGTCCAATTTCCCCTCATATGAATTTCTGGTTTTCTAGATGAAAACTGATAACATAAATTTTCAATTTTTATGGAGGTTTCTATGCTGGTTAAATCTGTCCATTCCAATAGAAGCTATCAAATTTGATAAAACAAAAGTTATAATAAAAGTAAATTTATTTGAACAGAACATTAAAGGTGAGAAAGAGATCTCTTACGTTAATGAAATACAGCTATTCTTTTACATTATGACAAATATAAGTTTTCCAGTAAAGAATGGATTTTATTCCAAATCTCCATTTGTAGATAGTTTGCTTTGGCAAACTGCTATTGCCCAGTAACCATGCTTTGACTTCTTCCAGTTTCATTTGGGTATCAATATACCTGTCATGGATTTAGCATTTATCTAATTCCTGTTATACAGGAAACAATGTTCTGACCCTGGGGATACAGCAGTGATTAAATGTAGACAAAGTCCTAACTTCTATGAACTTAAATTCCAGTAGAGGGAAGCATACCAGACACAGATATGTATGTGATACCTCAGATGGTGATTAATTCTTTGCAGAGACATAAAGCAGTAGGTGAGGAAATGGGATGCTGAGAAGTGTGTCTAGGGCATTGCTCTTTTGTATCCAGTTGTTAGGTGAAGGAAACACCATGTTGGGGAGGAACTTTCACAGGGGAGGTAGGGTGGGCTTAGCCTCAGGGTATGAATCAGATTGATCTTAATTAGCAATTCTTAAACTTTAGCTTGAAACTACCTAGAGGGCTTCTGAAAGTGGATTATTGGGCCTCCTCTCAGTAGGCCTGGAGAGGGCCCCTTGTGCATTTCTCACAAGTTTATGCTGCTGCTGCTGCTCAGATGACCACACAGAAATCAACCAGTAATCTTGCAAGAAAATTTTTTCTTCCTGAGTTTTAGAAGGAGAGACGGCAAAGATAACCACCAACTTATCTACCTTATTGTAAGCATTAGGTTGTACGGGTGTGATATTTAACGAATAGAGAGCAAAATTGGCTAACGAGGTGAGAACATCAAAGAAAACAAATACGCCAACTCAGAGTCCTAACAACTCTGAGCTGAGCTACCTATTGCTGGAACTCCTAAACTCTTGATATATATATATATGTGAAGAATATAAATGTCTTTATCATCAAAACCACTCTGATGGATAGTCTGTTATTTGCAACAGATAGTATCTGAACTGATGTTTCATTTTTATTTTCCCTTAAGTTAGTCATGAAAAACAGTGGTTTGATTCCAAGAGGAAGAGGTCCTTTACGGACTGATTATTTCACAGTGTGACTGGAGGAGAGCACTTAGAGCCCATATAACCTAATCATCAAAATATGGGATCTCTTGTTAGGCATCATTCTAAAGTATCAGGAATCTGTTTGCTGTCCTTACCCAAGTAAGGCGAAATACATAGGTACTTTGGTAGGATTTGCCCTTACCGAGTTGCTGAGAGCTGGGAAGGAAGAACCTCCATAGTTCTCCTAGAAACCATGGAAAGAAGAGAATTCCAATCGCCAGTCTCCATGCACCCATTTATAAATATCAGCCTATTTATTCTTTTGATAAACCCAAAATTGATCAGTAATTGTGAAAAGTGTTTGTTTAGCTCTTTCGTATATTCCCATCCTTTGAATGGTCTAAATCAGATTATTGTTAATTCTGAATATTACTTACGTTTTTAATGATACAGGTCTTTGCCAACCCCTCAAAGTATCTTGGCTTCAGTGCTAGCATACAACTGAAGCATGCATTCCAATATTAACAAGAAAATTTGCTTGTCAGAAAAGTGTAGGTGTACAGAGGAGATTTTATCAATATATGATAAAACATACAAATTCTGTTAATATTTTATTTAATTTATTCTTCCTTCCCTCCTTTGCTATCTCTCTAATTATAAACAGTAAGGTTTTTTTAAAAAGAATTTGTCTTATAGTTTTAATTTTCTCTTAGGGTGGTTTTGTCAAATTTTTCATTGGTGCCCTTTTCTCTTGAGTGTGCAGATGGGGAAAGTGCTTTTTTAAGTGATCAGGCATTCAAAAATAACAAGCATGAGAAGAAAAAGAACTCTAAGCCTGTCAAGAAGAAACAGTAATACCATAGAAGCTCCATTTGGTTGTACCATGTGTGTGGAATCTTTTTGACTGAATTCATTCCCACCGTATTTATCACACATGGACTTGAGTACATCTCAACTTTCTCAGCTCTTAAATTGCACTCTTGTGCTGTATCCTTTACAGCTTCAGTAAAAGGGATTTGAAAGTAGGGGGGAGGTCTGAAGAACAAAACATATTTAATGGGTTCCAGGCTCTAGAACCTTAACCCCAATTTCTTAAATTGTGCAGAGATGCTTATATTTTGCCAGACATGTGTAGAAAGAAATGGTAAAGCATCGGGAAGAGATGTTCAGATCTGTTTATAGCACTTTTATGCTGATGGAGGGCTTCCCAGATGGCACTAGTGGTAAAACCCTCCTGCCAAGTTGCAGATGATGTGGGATTCTTGGGCTATCAAGTAAGGCGAAATACATAGGTACTTTGGTAGGATTTGCCCTTACCGAGTTGCTGAGCTGGGAAGGAAGAACCTCCATAGTTCTCCTAGAAACCATGGAAAGAAGAGAATTCCAATCGCCAGTCTCCATGCACCCATTTATAAATATCAGCCTATTTATTCTTTTGATAAACCCAAAATTGATCAGTAATTGTGAAAAGTGTTTGTTTAGCTCTTTCGTATATTCCCATCCTTTGAATGGTCTAAATCAGATTATTGTTAATTCTGAATATTACTTACGTTTTTAATGATACAGGTCTTTGCCAACCCCTCAAAGTATCTTGGCTTCAGTGCTAGCATACAACTGAAGCATGCATTCCAATATTAACAAGAAAATTTGCTTGTCAGAAAAGTGTAGGTGTACAGAGGAGATTTTATCAATATATGATAAAACATACAAATTCTGTTAATATTTTATTTAATTTATTCTTCCTTCCCTCCTTTGCTATCTCTCTAATTATAAACAGTAAGGTTTTTTTAAAAAGAATTTGTCTTATAGTTTTAATTTTCTCTTAGGGTGGTTTTGTCAAATTTTTCATTGGTGCCCTTTTCTCTTGAGTGTGCAGATGGGGAAAGTGCTTTTTTAAGTGATCAGGCATTCAAAAATAACAAGCATGAGAAGAAAAAGAACTCTAAGCCTGTCAAGAAGAAACAGTAATACCATAGAAGCTCCATTTGGTTGTACCATGTGTGTGGAATCTTTTTGACTGAATTCATTCCCACCGTATTTATCACACATGGACTTGAGTACATCTCAACTTTCTCAGCTCTTAAATTGCACTCTTGTGCTGTATCCTTTACAGCTTCAGTAAAAGGGGATTTGAAAGTAGGGGTGAGGTCTGAAGAACAAAACATATTTAATGGGTTCCAGGCTCTAGAACCTTAACCCCAATTTCTTAAATTGTGCAGAGATGCTTATATTTTGCCAGACATGTGTAGAAAGAAATGGTAAAGCATCGGGAAGAGATGTTCAGATCTGTTTATAGCACTTTTTATGCTGATGGAGGGGCTTCCCAGATGGCACTAGTGGTAAAAAACCCTCCTGCCAAGTGGAAGTTGCAGATGATGTGGGGATTCTTGGGTCAGGGTGATCTCCTGGAGTAGGAAATGGCACCCTACTCCAGTATTCCTGCCTGGAGAATTCCAAGAGCACAGGAGCCTGGCAGGCTATAGTCAATGGGGCTGCAAAGAGTTGGACATGACTAAGCAACTGAGTACATGCTGATGGAAACTTAGGTCACCTGTGGTACTTTAGTCTGGCTGGTAAGAAATTCTGGGTAGGGGTGGGGCTTTTCTTGGTTCCTAGAATGGAATTAGCTTTGAGGAAACTGCCAGCTCTTCTGAAAATTTGCAATCAGTGAGAAAAACTTTATTATTCTTCCCATGAATGCCTAAGTATGCTTACTGGTATTCACACTCTTCTCTTACAAGGGAATAAAATGTTTATCATTCTTCAAGCCTATTGTATCTGTATACTTCTTTTCAAAAATTAATCTGATTTAAGGGTTCATTTTTCGTCAACTCAGAAGGGAGGGAATTGCAGGAAAGTATATTAGTAATAGACTATAGCCTGAGGAAAATGAAAGTATATCTAAGTGAAACCAAGCAGGGAACAAGTCCAATTTTAATAAAGCTTAAATCAGTGGTTCATGGCTTGGAACTAGCTTCTGTTAGATAGCAGTATTTCCTGGTGCTCTGTCAAAGGCCTTATCATTGTAAATTCTTTTTTTTTAATGAATAGAAAGTTAGTAAAAATTAACAGCCAGTAGATTTTTTCAACTTATTTGCAAAATTGAAATATCTCTTTGCTTTTAAAAAACTAGAATAGAATAAAAGCATAGTATTTCTACAGTGAAGTCAAAGGATGATGATTCTCCAAATTATATATTATTCAGAAATTTCTTAGGATGAAGAACTGTCTAGATGAACTGTAAGGTTTCTGAGAGTAAGAGTGACGTCTGCTTTTTTTTTGTGGCGTTCATCCCTGTATATTTAATACAAACGCAGCCTTTTTAGAATGAATGAATATTGTTGTTGTCCAGAATTCTTTATTTTATTGACATAGTTTGATATAATCTAAAGTGTCAGTTTTATTTTTAATCTTCTATAGAAAAAGGGTAAATTAATGAAGAAAAAGCTTGCAATCTTGGTACCAGTCAGTTGTTGCTTCTCTTCCGTCTAACTATACTATGCGCTTAGAATGGGAAAAAAACTGTAAAAATAAAATTTTTGCTTGTGTTATTAACATTGTATTTCTTATATTAATTTTCACCTATTTTCTTTATAAGTATATGTTTAAAAGTAAAGACTATAAAAATAGAATAAAAATTATATATGTAGTGTAAGTATGTGTACTATGTAAGTATTCTAAAGTAATGGAAAGTTTTCAAAAACAGCAAGGTTACAGATGGAAAATTTCTGTTGTAACCTGTTTTATGAAAACAATTGAACTTTACTTATTATCATACTTATTTCTTATTATAATTTTTTATAATTGTATATTAAGAATATGCTAGTAGTTTATTTTGCAGACATTATAGAAATTTCAAGAGCATGTACCCTGTTTTTGTAACAAACCTCTTAATATTGAAAATAATGCTAGCATACACAACCTTGTTATATATAGAATATTAATCTGAGCCAAAGTATGCAGTAGTCTCAGGAAACTAGAAAAGACAAGACTCTTTGAGCCTGTAGAAGGAACACAGGCCTGACAAATTTTAATTTTCATATTCTAAGATTTGTTTAGGGGTTTCCCAGGTGACACTAGTGGTAAAGCACCCGCCTACCAGTGAAGGAGACATAAGAGGCAGGTTCGATTCCTGGGTCAGGAAGATCCCCTGGAGGAGGACATGGCAACCCATCCCAGTATTCTTGCCTGGAGAATCCCATGGACAGAGGAGCCTGGTGGGCTGTATACAGTCCATAGGGTTGCAAAGAATCAGACACCATTGAAGCGACACAAACAGGCAAAAATCATTTAGGACTTCTGACTGTTAGAACCATAGATAATAAATTTTGGAGGGGGAGGTTGGCATTTTTTTCTGAAGTAGCAGGGGGTTTTGTTTTTTTGTTTTTTGGTTTTTGTTTTTTTTTTCTTAATTTTGGCCTCTTTTATTGGTTTCTTATTTATTTATTTTCATCCATCTTTATTCTTTGGCTCATGTGGGCCTCCCAGTGCAGTGGCCTCTCTCATTGCTCAGCACTGGTTCTGGGTGAATGCATTCCAGAGCACTAGCTCCTAATTGGGCACTACTGTTCAGCCGCTCTGTGGCATGTGGGATCTTCCCAGGCCAGGGATCAAACCAGTGCCCATTGCACTGCAAGATGGACTTTACCCACTGGGCCACCAGGGAAGCCCAATTTTTTTTTTTTTTTAACTCACAAATGTGGGCTTCTCTCATAGCTCAGTCAGTAACAAATCCACCTGCAATTCAGTAGACCTTGAGTTTGATCCCTGGGTTGGAAAGATCCTCTGGAGAAGGGGGAAAAGGGAATGGCAGCCCACTCCAGTATTCTGCAGTATTCTTATAGACAGAGGAGCATGGAGGGCAACAGTCCATGGGTTCACAAGAGATGGACATGAATGAACAATTAAACCACTACTGCTAACCCACAAATGCATGGCAATCTGTTACAGCATAAAAAGTAACTAATACAGTTTTGGTACCCGCAAGAGGGATCTTCCTGAGATAAATACCTAAAAATATGGGCATGACTTTGGAATTGCACAGTGAGCAGAGACTTGGAAGAATTTTGAGGAGCAAGACATTGAACACCTTGGATTGCCTTTAACAGACCATCAGTAGACATACAAATAGTGGGGGAGAGCCAAGATGGCTGAATAGAAGGGCATGGAATTCGTATCTCCTCACAGCTGCATCAAGAATACGTCTACAAATGAAACAGTTCTCACAGAGCACCTGCTAAACACTAGCAGAAGACCAGACACCTAGAAGAACAAGAAGAATCCCCATGCAACCAGGTAGAATGAAAGAAAGGAAAAAATAAAAGAGAAAACAGGAAGAGACCAGTACTCCTGGAGTGGAACTGAATGCTCAGAAAAGCCCATTCACAGTGGGGAAATCAGCTAAGGCAGAAAGGAGGGTTGGAGGGAAATGAAGCAAATGGTCTAGTCTGTGAAAAGCAGGCCACAGCAAGAACTATGTACCTGATCTGTGCTGCTGCCTGCACACTGCAGCCTGAGTCCTCTGTCTTCTGGTGTGGAGGGGGCTGAGTGCTTGAAAGTGGGGTTAGAGAACAGATCCAGGGATGGGACAGCTGCTGTCTCTGAAAAGACACTATGAAGGGTTAGGAGTAAGGAGTTCCACATCTGGGAACGTTTTCAGAAGAAACCTATGGCACTACAAAAGTAAGTTGCCATTGTTGAGTGGCGGCCTCTGCCCCATTGTAACCCCCTTCCCCATCAGTCAGCCTCATGCTTCCATGGGCACTAGGAGGGGCACCATCTAAGCATGCTCACCCACTCTTCAAGCGAGGGTTTCCTCTGTCCCCACACATTCTAGAGCCCTAAGTAGCACTATCACCAAAGGATCATAAACAACTACATGCCCCACCTAATGGACAACCTCTTAGTAATGGACAGATTTTTAGGAAGTTACAACCTTTCAAGACTGAACCAGAAACAAACATGAAAATATGAACAGACCAATCACAATAATGAAATTTAAACTGTGATTAACGATCTTCCAGCAAATAAAAGTCCAGGACCAGATGACTTCACAGGTGATTTCTATCAGACATTGAGAGATGAGCTACAGTCTGTACTTCTCAAGCTCTTCCAGAAAATTGCAGAGAGAGGAATATTCCCAAATTCTTTCTGTGAGGCCACCATCACTCTAATACCAAAACCACACAAAGATACCATACACAAAAATGAACATTATAGGACAATATCACTGATGAGCATAGACACAAAAACTCTCAATAAAATACTAGCAAACAATTCACTAAAGGATCACGCATGTTAAAAGAATCACACACCATTATCAAGTGGGATTTACCCCAGGGATGTAAGGATTCTTTAATGTACAAGATCAATCAATGTGATACACTGTATTAACAAATTGAAGAATAAAGCCATATGATCATTTCAGTGGATGCAGAAAAGGCTTTTCACAAAATTCAACACTCATTTATGGTAAAAACTCAGAAAGTGGGCAGAGAGGTAACCTACATCAACATAATAAAAGTCATATATAGTAAACCCACAACAAACATCATTCTCAATGGTGAAAAACTTAAAGCAGGTAAACTCAATAGGCAGAAGGAGGTTGGAGGAAATGAAGCAAATGGTCTAGTCTGTGAAAAGCAGGCCACAGAAAATATGTACCTGATCTGTGCTGCCTACACTCCCTGAGTCCTCTGTCTTCTGGTGTGGAGGGGGCTGAGTGCTTGAAAGTGGGGTTAGAGAACAGATCCAGGGATGGGACAGCTGCTGTCTCTGAAAAGACACTATGAAGGGTTAGGAGTAAGGAGTTCCACATCTGGGAACGTTTTCAGAAGAAACCTATGGCACTACAAAAGTAAGTTGCCATTGTTGAGTGGCGGCCTCTGCCCCATTGTAACCCCCTTCCCCATCAGTCAGCCTCATGCTTCCATGGGCACTAGGAGGGGCACCATCTAAGCATGCTCACCCACTCTTCAAGCGAGGGTTTCCTCTGTCCCCACACATTCTAGAGCCCTAAGTAGCACTATCACCAAAGGATCATAAACAACTACATGCCCCACCTAATGGACAACCTCTTAGTAATGGACAGATTTTTAGGAAGTTACAACCTTTCAAGACTGAACCAGAAACAAACATGAAAATATGAACAGACCAATCACAATAATGAAATTTAAACTGTGATTAACGATCTTCCAGCAAATAAAAGTCCAGGACCAGATGACTTCACAGGTGATTTCTATCAGACATTGAGAGATGAGCTACAGTCTGTACTTCTCAAGCTCTTCCAGAAAATTGCAGAGAGAGGAATATTCCCAAATTCTTTCTGTGAGGCCACCATCACTCTAATACCAAAACCACACAAAGATACCATACACAAAAATGAACATTATAGGACAATATCACTGATGAGCATAGACACAAAAACTCTCAATAAAATACTAGCAAACAATTCACTAAAGGATCACGCATGTTAAAAGAATCACACACCATTATCAAGTGGGATTTACCCCAGGGATGTAAGGATTCTTTAATGTACAAGATCAATCAATGTGATACACTGTATTAACAAATTGAAGAATAAAGCCATATGATCATTTCAGTGGATGCAGAAAAGGCTTTTCACAAAATTCAACACTCATTTATGGTAAAAACTCAGAAAGTGGGCAGAGAGGTAACCTACATCAACATAATAAAAGTCATATATAGTAAACCCACAACAAACATCATTCTCAATGGTTAAAAACTAAATGCAGTTCCTCTCAGATCAGGAACAAGACAAGGATATCCACTCTTGCCACTCTTTTTTCTTGTTTACAGATTTGTATGATCCCAGATTAGTCACATGTATATCTCTGGCCCCCTCCCTCTTCCACTCCCTCCCAGTTCCCCTCATCCCACTCCACCAGGCATTGCACTGCACCCCTGAAGGATCCCCTATTCCCAAAGCACAATGACAATAGCTATCTTTTTCACATATGATAGTATAGGTTTCCATGTTACTTCCTCTATGCCTTTCACCCCCTGTTCATTCCCCACAATGTCCATATGTCAGTTCTCTCTGTTTTTCCATCACTTCACTGTGTGTGTTATCATTACCATCTTAATAGATTTCATATATATGTGTTAGTATACTGTACTTGACTTTCTCTTTTTGACTTCACTTTTTACAATAGGTTCTAGATCCATCCACCTCATTAGAGCTGATTCTTCTGCATTTCTTTTTATAGCTGTGTAGTATTCCATTGTATATATGTACCAGAGTTTTTTTATCCATTTGTTCGTCACTGGACATCTAGGTTGCTTCCATATTCTAGCTATTGTATAGAGAGCTGCAATGAACATTGGGGTACAGGTGCCTCTTTCGGTTTTGATTTCATCAGGGTATAAGCCTAAGAGTGGGATTGCTGGATCGTATGGTGCTTCTATTTTTAGTTTTTTAAGGAATCTCCAGACTGTCTTCCACAGTGGCTGTATCAATTTACATTACCACCAGCAATGCAAGCCACTCTTGCCACTTTCATTCAACACAGTTTTGGAAGTTCTAGTCCTGGCAATCAGAGAAGAAAAAGAAAGGAATCTAAACTAGAAAAGAAGTAAAATTGTCACTGTTTGACATTCTAATAGAAAATCCTAAAGATACCACCAGAAAACCACTACAGCTCATTAATGAATTTGGTGAAGTTACAGGTTATAAAATTAATACACTGAAATCTCTCACATCTTTATATACTAACAGTGAAAAATCAGAAGAGAAATAAGGAAACTATCTGATTTACTATGTGACAAAAAGAATACCTACGAATACACTTAGCTAGAGAAGCAAAAGATCTGTTCTCAGAAAACTATAAGATACTGATGAAAGAAATCAAAGATGACATACAGATGGAGAGATATACCATATTCTTGGCTTGGAAGAATTGATATTGTGAAATGGCTATACTACTCAAAGCAACCCACAGAGTCAATGCAATCTCTATCAAATTAGCAAGAGTTTTTTCACAGAAATTATAACATACAAAATGTACCATTTATATCGAAACTCAGAAGACCCCCAAGTAGCCATAGCAATCTTGAGAAAGAAAAATGTAGCTGGAGAAATCAAGCTCCCTGAGTTCAGACTATATTACAGAGCTATAGTGATCAAGACAGTATGGTAATGGCTTAAAAAGAGAAATAGAGATCAATGGAACAGGATAGAAAGCCCAGAGGTAGGCCCATGCACTTGTGGTCACCTAATCTATGACAAAGAAGGCAAGAATATACAATGGTGAAAAGACAGTCTCCAGTGAGTGGTGCTGGGAAAACTGGATAGGTCCATGAGAAAAAATGAAATTAGGTCACTCCCTAACACATACGGAAAAAAACTCAAATGGATTAAAGACCTAAGTGTAAGGCTGAACACTGTAAACCTCTTAGAGGAAAACATAGGCAGAACACTTTTTGACATAAATCACAGTGAGATCTTTTTTGACCTATCTCCTAGAGTAATGAAAAGAAAACTAAAAGTAAACAAATGGTACCTAATTAAACTTAAAAACTTTTGCACAGCAAAAGAAACCAGAAAACAAAAAGACAACCCTCGGATTGGGAGAAAATACTTGCAAATGAAGCATGTCAGTACTGATTCCCTATTTTAATCTTTTGATTTAGAAGAAAACAGATGCTGAATGATAGAAAATTAAATTATTTTTATTCTTAGCAATTAAAAACAGGTCTTTAGAGTGAATCCTCACATCAAAAGGATTACATTAGTTTTATTGCAGTATTATGGTAACAGGAGCTCTGCCTCTCTTTTTTCTGTATTTATCCGATTGTAGGAATAAAAGACTAAAATCCTGTTTGCCCTCATTGAAACACATTTACAGAGTGTTATAGAGCATTGGTTTATGATTATTGCTCCATAATAGACAAAGTATTCTTTATCCTCTATCTGTTTAGTGTCTGAAATTATACATTCTATTCAGTTTTTAATGAAATGTGGATTACTTTAAAAATTATCTCTCTGATTTAGTAAACAGCGTTAGAGTCGAGTTAATTGGATCTTTGTTGAATAAGCAGTGACCGCTATGTGTGATTGATAGAAGGAAAAAATAGTGAATGTCATTTTTAATTTGTTTGATGTGTTTTAAACTTTTAGATTAATTAAGTAAGTATTGTGTGATCCGTTTTCTCAAGTAAACTATGTAGCACCTATTACCCTTACAAAAATCATGGTAAAATTATAATTTCTTACAAAAATAAAAATTTCTCAGATTCTGTGAATATGAGATATAAAAAATGCCACCTGCTTAAGTAGTTTAGTGCATTTTCATTTTAAAGACAGAAAGTGAATGCTATCACCAGAACATCTAACTAGTTCTAGATTTGTCTTCTGCTGTTTTTTACATGAATATCAACGAAATTTGAAATCTTGTTTACTTCTTACATGGTCTGCTCTTTACTCAGAGAGTTCCTGCTGAATTTATTGGCCAAGAGATTACCATTTTCAAGTCCTTGTTTTAGGAAATGCACAAATTCATATTTGCAAAAACCAAGGTGAAAGTAACAATGTGATTGTCATCACATTTTGTATAACCCTGAAGGGAAGTTTACAGTCTAAGTATCACTGACTTTTCATGAAACATACAGATTGCCCGTTTTTAAGCGTCTCCATGATAAATGTTTGTGTGTGCAGGCTTGTCTTCCATATTTAGTTCAGTCACTCAGTCATGTCCGACTCTTTGTGACCTCGTGAGCCGTAGTACACCAGACTTCCCTGTCCTTCACCTTCTCCTGGAGTTTGCTCAAAATCATGTCCATTGACTCAGTGATGACATCCAACCGTCTTGTCCTCTGTTATCCCCTTCTCCTTTTGCCTTCTACTTCTCCCAACATCAGGGTCTAAATTCAAAAGGATGGTGTTTTCACTGTTGGCCATTGGTGTTATAGAAAGTACCCTACATACAAGCCTTCAAGTTGTGAACTTTCAAAGACCTGAACGTGTGTTTGCATGTTCAGTCATGGAAGTTAGTTAATGTGCCTGATGTACATTATTATGCATGTGCATCGTCTACAAGTGGTTGTGCTTTTGTGTACTTTTTGTACAACACTACATGGAGTACAGTAGTACAGTACTTTATTTCAAGCCTAGGATGTCTGGAAGCAAGCATGAATGCAGTGGTGATATTGCTGATACTGCTACCAGTCTTTGGTACTGCTGTGCCAGCTGTTTACTATACTACTATACTTTTAAAGGTACTGCATTGTAAGAAAAAAGGTTTTCTTTTGTGTGTGTGTCTGTGGTTTTAGGTATTATTTTTGTGAAAAGTATTAAAACTTATCACAGTACAGTACTATGTAGCTAGTTTTTTTCTAGGTTAACTTTGCTGGACTTAGGAGTATACTCTTGGAACAGAACTTGTTCATATGTAGGGAACTTACCTGGTGGCTCAGATTGTAAAGAATCTGCCCCCAGTATGGGAAACCTGGGACTGATCCTTGGGTTGGGAAGATCTCCTAGAGAAAGGAGTGGCTAACCGTACTAACATTCTTGCCAGGAGAACTCCATGGACAGAGCCTATATTCCTCTGTAGCCTTTGGGGTCACAGAGAGGTAGACACTGCTGAGCGACTCACACTTTGACTATCATAATCACAGCACCTGTGCCTCTTAAAGTCTTGCCTTTGAGGAAACCATCAGTTCTTCTACTCCCTGCTTCCTTGGTCTCTTTGCTACTGTTCTTTCCCAGGTGAAAATTCATCTGCGCTATGCCTTGAGGTATGGTTTCACTGAAATAGTAGAAGTTTCCTCTGTTATCCCTGATAACCATCATCTCAGTTCTGACTCCTTTATAGAAACTATTTCGTACTGAGTAGGTATTCTTCTGATATGTTCAGCCAGTACGGGAGATAGTTAGTAAATGTGGTTCATTGGTGGTTGTCTGAAAGTGCACTAAAGCTAAGAGCAAATAAGAACGTTTTTGTATGTGTATGTGAAGATATAAGAAAGCATACTAAAGGTCCTAAGTATGTAGCTTCACCTCACATAATTCAGTTTTTCTCTAGGCTTCCTACTGTACTTTCCAGGTGGTGCTAGTGATAAAGAACCCAGTTGCCAATGCAGGATACCCCAGAGATACAGGTTCAATCCCTGGGTTGTTAAGATACCCTGTGGGAGGGTATGGCAACCTACTCCAGAATTCTTGCCTGGAGAATCTCATGGACAGAGGAGCCTGGCAGTCTACAGTCCACGGGGTTGCAAAATGTTAGACATGACTGATGTGACTTCACACACATCATAGCAATTTTTAGAAGTGCTCATGGGAAAAGATTCTTTCATTGGTCTGTGATTTTTTTTAAGTTTAGGTTTTTGCATCATCATTGTGAATAGTCATCCCTTGACTACATCTCTGTCCATTGCTTAATTCCTGTACCTACCTGTTTCACCAGCTGCTAAACTTTGACAAGTTGGTCATATACAACTTTATTGTCTGCTTACTGTCCTGCACTAAGTCAGATGTTGAACTTCAAGGGAGCCAGTTGTCAAACAGAGGGCAGGACACCTGTATGCAGTTACTGTGCAAAGCAGATTTGGGGTAAAAATAATCGCTGGTCACATCTGTCTTAAATCATGAGCTATCATATTCTTCATGGAGATTGCTCAACTCCACCAAGATCAGTTCTTGGAAACAGAATGCTTCCCTTTTCATTTTGTCACTAACCAGTCTATGTTACAGACTTGCAGAATTAGCTCATGATTTTCATTTAAACAAGTATCTTTCCATCTGAAAACTATAGATGTTTTTCTGTTCAGATTTTATAAAACAAATCACCAATCTAATTTGTGTTGTAGACACAAAATTTTACTTATTTACCTAATGTGGGGGTTTGTTTCCAGATTTATTTGTGATCACAGAGGCATATCTATATTTCTGTCTCAGCCTAAAGATAGGTTTATTTAAATGCCATCACCCTAAGATAGTGGTCTGAAGCTTACATTTTTAATTTAAATATCTTGGACGATTTTCATGTTAGAAAATACAGATATTCCATTGTATGAATGTATTTTTAATTCTTCCCCTGTTGATGAACATTTATGTTGTTCAAAAGTCTTGCTGTTACATGCAGTAATGAATTAAACATTCTTGGCTAAGATGTTTACATTGTCTGTCATAGGCCAAATTCCTAAATGTAGTATTTCTGAGTTATAAAGAAAGCATACTAAAGGTCCAAAGTATGTAGCTTCACCTCACATAATTCAGTTTTCTAGGCTTCCTACTGTACTTTCCAGGTGGTGCTAGTGATAAAGAACCCAGTTGCCAATGCAGGATACCCCAGAGATACAGGTTCAATCCCTGGGTTGTTAAGATACCCTGTGGGAGGGTATGGCAACCTACTCCAGAATTCTTGCCTGGAGAATCTCATGGACAGAGGAGCCTGGCAGTCTACAGTCCACGGGGTTGCAAAATGTTAGACATGACTGATGTGACTTCACACACATCATAGCAATTTTTAGAAGTGCTCATGGGAAAAGATTCTTTCATTGGTCTGTGATTTTTTTTAAGTTTAGGTTTTGCATCATCATTGTGAATAGTCATCCCTTGACTACATCTCTGTCCATTGCTTAATTCCTGTACCTACCTGTTTCACCAGCTGCTAAACTTTGACAAGTTGGTCATATACAACTTTATTGTCTGCTTACTGTCCTGCACTAAGTCAGATGTTGAACTTCAAGGGAGCCAGTTGTCAAACAGAGGGCAGGACACCTGTATGCAGTTACTGTGCAAAGCAGATTTGGGGTAAAAATAATCGCTGGTCACATCTGTCTTAAATCATGAGCTATCATATTCTTCATGGAGATTGCTCAACTCCACCAAGATCAGTTCTTGGAAACAGAATGCTTCCCTTTTCATTTTGTCACTAACCAGTCTATGTTACAGACTTGCAGAATTAGCTCATGATTTTCATTTAAACAAGTATCTTTCCATCTGAAAACTATAGATGTTTTTCTGTTCAGATTTTATAAAACAAATCACCAATCTAATTTGTGTTGTAGACACAAAATTTTACTTATTTACCTAATGTGGGGGTTTGTTTCCAGATTTATTTGTGATCACAGAGGCATATCTATATTTCTGTCTCAGCCTAAAGATAGGTTTATTTAAATGCCATCACCCTAAGATAGTGGTCTGAAGCTTACATTTTTAATTTAAATATCTTGGACGTATTTTCATGTTAGAAAATACAGATATTCCATTGTATGAATGTATTTTTAATTCTTCCCCTGTTGATGAACATTTATGTTGTTCAAAAGTCTTGCTGTTACATGCAGTAATGAATTAAACATTCTTGGCTAAGATGTTTACATTGTCTGTCATAGGCCAAATTCCTAAATGTAGTATTTCTGAGTTATACGTGTGCTCAATTGCAGACTTGTGTCCAACTCTTTGCCACCCCATAGACTATAGCCTGCCAGGCTCCTCTGTCCATGGAATTTTCCATGTAAGAATACTGGAGTGGGTTGTCGTTTCATGTAATGTATATATTGTATATTTTAAATATTTCAATATATAACATATTTTAATATATAATATATTTTAAAAGAATTACATATTTTAATATATTAAATTTAATGTTCTAATATAATATATATTCATGTATTTTTATTTGATTTTTTTTTTTTAGTTTATTTATTTATTTATTTTTGTACATGTATGTTCCCAGATCAATCAGATGCATATCCCTTGACCCTCCCCCCACCTAGGTTGATATTTTAATATATATAATAAATACATGAAAACAATACAACCAAATTACACTAGAAAAGAATTATACAAATTTACATTTCAACCAATATACTAGAATGCTGTTTTCTATATACTTATCACTATGAACTGATACCAGTCTTTTAAGATTTTGCTTGTCTAATGTGCAAAGTTTTATTGTTTTATAGTTAAATGATCCACATAATGATACCACTGATTGTTGTTTTAAAACCAGGCCATAAAGAATGAAGAGATTATTACATGAACACAGTAATTCAATTTATGTAATGTATTTTATTTCAAGTTGATGAATGAAAAAAGTTAACAAACATTCCAAACTCTTTTATTGAAGTCTCCTATTTCAGGAAAGCCTGGAAATATTTCAGAATATCTTAAACTGAAGTTCTCCATAATTCATCTGGATTTATGATATGTTTTATGGGGTTTGTTTCCAGATTTATTTGTGATCACAGAGGCATATCTATATTTCTGTCTCAGCCTAAAGATAGGTTTATTTAAATGCCATCACCCTAAGATAGTGGTCTGAAGCTTACATTTTTAATTTAAATATCTTGGACGATTTTCATGTTAGAAAATACAGATATTCCATTGTATGAATGTATTTTTATTTCTTCCCCTGTTGATGAACATTTATGTTGTTCAAAAGTCTTGCTGTTACATGCAGTAATGAATTAAACATTCTTGGCTAAGATGTTTACATTGTCTGTCATAGGCCAAATTCCTAAATGTAGTATTTCTGAGTTATACGTGTGCTCAATTGCAGACTTGTGTCCAACTCTTTGCCACCCCATAGACTATAGCCTGCCAGGCTCCTCTGTCCATGGAATTTTCCATGTAAGAATACTGGAGTGGGTTGTCGTTTCATGTAATGTATATATTGTATATTTTAAATATTTCAATATATAACATATTTTAATATATAATATATTTTAAAAGAATTACATATTTTAATATATTAAATTTAATGTTCTAATATAATATATATTCATGTATTTTTATTTGATTTTTTTTTTTAGTTTATTTATTTATTTATTTTTGTACATGTATGTTCCCAGATCAATCAGATGCATATCCCTTGACCCTCCCCCCACCTAGGTTGATATTTTAATATATATAATAAATACATGAAAACAATACAACCAAATTACACTAGAAAAGAATTATACAAATTTACATTTCAACCAATATACTAGAATGCTGTTTTCTCTATATACTTATCACTATGAACTGATACCAGTCTTTTAAGATTTTGCTTGTCTAATGTGCAAAGTTTTATTGTTTTATAGTTAAATGATCCACATAATGATACCACTGATTGTTGTTTTAAAACCAGGCCATAAAGAATGAAGAGATTATTACATGAACACAGTAATTCAATTTATGTAATGTATTTTATTTCAAGTTGATGAATGAAAAAAGTTAACAAACATTCCAAACTCTTTTATTGAAGTCTCCTATTTCAGGAAAGCCTGGAAATATTTCAGAATATCTTAAACTGCATCATGTTTTTGTGACATTTCCTGAACTACAATAGATTTTCAATCATCTGGATTTATGATATGTTTTATTCATTATTAATAGTCTGATTTCCAAGTTCTTCAGATATTCTCTCATTGACTAGGGAAGTATCTGTAGAAGTTGTGAAAACTATACTCTTTATTCTTTAAAAACAAACAAGCTATGTCAACCTAAGTGGAAGAAATTATGAGTAGCCACAAGAATAAATTGGGATTCATTAGGTGAGACAGTTGGCAGAGGCAAATGCGCAAAATGTTTTTAAATTCACTGCTAAGAAAAAAAATTTTAGGCCAGTTTAAAGTAGCTATTTGAAAGTGACACAATACTTTGCAGTATGACAACAAGACAAATGTCACAATAATCATAAAAAAATAAAGTATATTGGTATTTTAAACTTATCCTGGAAAAAATTGCATTTCTTTTCAAGATATACAACCAAGTTTAAAAAAATTAAAAATATGCACATCACCAGCTAAGTTCAATTTGGCTTCTGTTTGCCAGATGTTTTGATAGAAATCTTTTTCAGTGTTCAGTATAATGATGTCTGTGAAACATTGCTGTGAAACATCTAAGCTATATATCCTGTTTGTAGATAAAGAGCATATGGTTTGGGGAATCAGTGTTAAAACCACTTTGAAATTTATTATAAGGCAGAAGTTACAGTTTTACTCTCAATATAATAATTGTTTTAGGATTCCTAGGAAACAAAGACAAATTTCAACATGATATATACAGTCATCTAAAGGAGTATATTGTAAAGAAAATAGAAGAATGTTTCACACTGTTGAACAGTGGATTACTTCTGTTTGACTTTCAGAGGAATTCAGTTCTAGCATTGACCAAATAACCCATGATGTGTCCATCTCCGGAACCTATAGTCATGATCACATGATTATTTATTTACCAAAATGATGCTAAAAATTGTTGCAGATGTTGCAGTTGTTAAATATGACTGCCTTCTCTCTATTTTTCTTGACATGAGGACTTCATTGAAATAAATATGTAGTAAAATTTGAATTATGCTAGACTGACATGTGTGAATGTCAACTCAAATCAATCTAAATTTGATTTTCTTAATATTTTAAATGAACCTTCTTAAGCCTTGATAGGCCAAGGTCCAGGAGGCTCTGAGAAGTTCGGGACCTCTGAGAGCCCTCAGAGGACTGACCAGTCCCACATTTCATCATGTTTGTATTTGGATTCATTCACAGGAACAGCTTGCTCATCATGCAGGGTATTGGAAATGACTGAATTAAATTTCCAAGTTCTTCAGATATTCTCTCATTGACTAGGGAAGTATCTGTAGAAGTTGTGAAAACTATACTTTTATTCTTTAAAACAAACAAGCTATGTCAACCTAAGTGGAAGAAATTATGAGTAGCCACAAGAATAAATTGGGATTCATTAGGTGAGACAGTTGGCAGAGGCAAATGCGCAAAATGTTTTTAAATTCACTGCTAAGAAAAAAAATTTTAGGCCAGTTTAAAGTAGCTATTTGAAAGTGACACAATACTTTGCAGTATGACAACAAGACAAATGTCACAATAATCATAAAAAAATAAAGTATATTGGTATTTTAAACTTATCCTGGAAAAAATTGCATTTCTTTTTAAGATATACAACCAAGTTTAAAAAAATTAAAAATATGCACATCACCAGCTAAGTTCAATTTGGCTTCTGTTTGCCAGATGTTTTGATAGAAATCTTTTTCAGTGTTCAGTATAATGATGTCTGTGAAACATTGCTGTGAAACATCTAAGCTATATATCCTGTTTGTAGATAAAGAGCATATGGTTTGGGGAATCAGTGTTAAAACCACTTTGAAATTTATTATAAGGCAGAAGTTACAGTTTTACTCTCAATATAATAATTGTTTTAGGATTCCTAGGAAACAAAGACAAATTTCAACATGATATATACAGTCATCTAAAGGAGTATATTGTAAAGAAAATAGAAGAATGTTTCACACTGTTGAACAGTGGATTACTTCTGTTTGACTTTCAGAGGAATTCAGTTCTAGCATTGACCAAATAACCCATGATGTGTCCATCTCCGGAACCTATAGTCATGATCACATGATTATTTATTTACCAAAATGATGCTAAAAATTGTTGCAGATGTTGCAGTTGTTAAATATGACTGCCTTCTCTCTATTTTTCTTGACATGAGGACTTCATTGAAATAAATATGTAGTAAAATTTGAATTATGCTAGACTGACATGTGTGAATGTCAACTCAAATCAATCTAAATTTGATTTTCTTAATATTTTAAATGAACCTTCTTAAGCCTTGATAGGCCAAGGTCCAGGAGACTCTGAGAAGTTCGGGACCTCTGGAGAGCCCTCAGAGGACTGACCAGTCCCACATTTCATCATGTTTGTATTTGGATTCATTCACAGGAACAGCTTGCTCATCATGCAGGGTATTGGAAAATGACCTGAATTAACTGTTCCGCAGGAAATAGAAAGACCTCAGGATAGGAGACTCCAGTTTCAGATTTCCCCTGAGATGTAAATTAATTCAGTCTTTATCTGGGCTGACTCAAACAACTTAGTATATAATGTCTCTTGTTTATCTCAAAGAGGATCTAGCCACCTCAGAGACCTGGGTCTAGTGATCAGATGCACAGGTCTACTTACTGAGAGGAGACAGAAAAATCTGATTAATTCAGAATAAAAGGGTGGAGGGGCACTGTGAACAAGACTCACTTCCAAACACAACTAAAAGAACAGGTTAGGAAGATGAAAAGAAATCAGGTCATTTATTTGGGGAATAGGGTGGGGACAGGGATTAGTAGTAGTCCTTTTCAAGGAAACTATAATTTTGTGAGATACCTTTCGGTTTTTTGGTTTTGGGGGGGGGGTTTTTTGTTGTTCTTTTTTTGCTATTTTGTTAGTTCTTGATTTCCAGTCATGCTGTGTCTATTGAGTATAAATAGTCTCAGAGAACAAAGATGAAAAAGATGTTATTCATCTATAGGCACTCGTATTCTACTTTTTAACATTTTTTGCTTGCTATTTTCCATTGGTGAAAGTTATTTATCTTCTCTTTTGTTTATGGCTTGTAACAGTCAGGTACCCTCTTAAATTTGGGGGGCTGGGGGGGATAATTATTTCTTAGGGTTTCCAGGTGGCTTACTGACAAAGAATCCACCTGTCAGTGCAGGAGACACAAGAGATGTGGGTTTGATCCCTGCGGTAGGGAGATCCCTTAAGAGTAGGAAATGGCAACCCATGCCAATATTCTTTCCTGGAAAATTCCATAAACAGAGGACCCTAGAGGATTACAGTCCATGAGGCTGCAAAGAGTAGGACACTACTGAGTGAGCACAAAATCTTTTCTTTTCTGTAAAGCCCAGGTAGCGCTAGTGATAAAGATCCTACCTGCTCGTGCAGGAGACATAAGATAAGTTGGTTTGATCCCCTGGGTTAGGAAGATACCCGGAATAAGGAAATGGCAACCCACTCCAGTATTCTGGCCTAGAGAATCTGTGGACAGAAGACCCTGGTGGGCCCCAGTTCATAGGGTCACAAAGAGTTGGACATGACTAAAGCAACTTAGCACAGCACACCTGTAAAGTTAGTGTTCAACTATGTTCCTAGCAAGCCAACTTAATAGAGTTTGGTCATTTGAAAGACTGTCTCCAAAGATCTCTTGAATAGGGCTGCTCCCAGGACTATGATGTGGCCACTACAGAAAATAAGATCTTTTAAAACTCAGAGGATTCCCTGTGTCTTGATTGCCAGGGCCTCATTTTATTTGTAATTTGAGAAATTTTTTTGGAACAAAGGTTCCTAATAATAGTCCTCAAGATAAAAACAACTGGTCCTTAAAATAATGACCGTTTTGTAAGACCTTCACTGTCATGAAACAAAATTCATTCAGTGTACCAATGTACATAATTTCTTAAAGTGATCAGTAAAGTTTCCCAACCCTAATATGTAGAAGAACTAAAGGAAATATTTTAAGAAAACTTAAAATAATGTGTACTTCAATACCTAAATGATTGCATACAACTATTCAAAAGACATACAGAGGGCTTCCCTGGTGGCCCAGTGGGTAAGGACACTGCCTTGCAGTGCAAGGGGCGCTGGTTGGATCCCTGGCCTGGGAAGATCCCACGTGCCACGGAGCGACTGGATCGATGTGTCCAATGACCGAGCCGGAGCTCTGGAGCACATGCGCCCAGAGCCGGTGCTCTGCGACAACAGAGGCCACCGCGATGGGAGGCCCACACAGGCCAATGAACAAAGATGGATGAAAAATAGAGAAATAAAAGACCAATATAAGTGGCCCGCCGGTCCCTCTCCCTCCCCACCCCCCAAAAGATAAATAAAAATAAATGTTAAAAAAAAAAAAAAAGACATACAGAATACTCTGATGTTTGTTGCTATTCTTAGAAGCACTGACTGCAGCATGTACTAATGCAGACTTCCCTGACCTTCTCCAACTAAGTATTAGAGAACCTCAGCTCTAATCATTGGAAGACCCATATCTCTACTTATTTCGTAAATGCTTCCAGAAGTCACTAGCTGCCGGTAGCGCTAGTGATAAAGATCCTACCTGCTCGTGCAGGAGACATAAGATAAGTTGGTTTGATCCCCTGGGTTAGGAAGATACCCGGAATAAGGAAATGGCAACCCACTCCAGTATTCTGGCCTAGAGAATCTGTGGACAGAAGACCCTGGTGGGCCCCAGTTCATAGGGTCACAAAGAGTTGGACATGACTAAAGCAACTTAGCACAGCACACCTGTAAAGTTAGTGTTCAACTATGTTCCTAGCAAGCCAACTTAATAGAGTTTGGTCATTTGAAAGACTGTCTCCAAAGATCTCTTGAATAGGGCTGCTCCCAGGACTATGATGTGGCCACTACAGAAAATAAGATCTTTTAAAACTCAGAGGATTCCCTGTGTCTTGATTGCCAGGGCCTCATTTTATTTGTAATTTGAGAAATTTTTTTGGAACAAAGGTTCCTAATAATAGTCCTCAAGATAAAACAACTGGTCCTTAAAATAATGACCGTTTTGTAAGACCTTCACTGTCATGAAACAAAATTCATTCAGTGTACCAATGTACATAATTTCTTAAAGTGATCAGTAAAGTTTCCCAACCCTAATATGTAGAAGAACTAAAGGAAATATTTTAAGAAAACTTAAAATAATGTGTACTTCAATACCTAAATGATTGCATACAACTATTCAAAAGACATACAGAGGGCTTCCCTGGTGGCCCAGTGGGTAAGGACACTGCCTTGCAGTGCAAGGGGCGCTGGTTGGATCCCTGGCCTGGGAAGATCCCACGTGCCACGGAGCGACTGGATCGATGTGTCCAATGACCGAGCCGGAGCTCTGGAGCACATGCGCCCAGAGCCGGTGCTCTGCGACAACAGAGGCCACCGCGATGGGAGGCCCACACAGGCCAATGAACAAAGATGGATGAAAAATAGAGAAATAAAAGACCAATATAAGTGGCCCGCCGGTCCCTCTCCCTCCCCACCCCCCAAAAGATAAATAAAAATAAATGTTAAAAAAAAAAAAAAAAGACATACAGAATACTCTGATGTTTGTTGCTATTCTTAGAAGCACTGACTGCAGCATGTACTAATGCAGACTTCCCTGACCTTCTCCAACTAAGTATTAGAGAACCTCAGCTCTAATCATTGGAAGACCCATATCTCTACTTATTTCGTAAATGCTTCCAGAAGTCACTAGCTGCCCTGCTGAGAACCAGTTATGGAACATAACCTTCAGTACCAGTGCATATTTTTGGCATTTGTCTCTTATTTGCTCAAAGGAAGGTTATGCTATGGAGTTTCTGTGAGCATGGAATCAGAATATTTTATATTTTGAGTCACTAAAATAGAGCCCAGACATGCCACACTTGGGCATGGTATGTTCTAGTGAGTATACAGTGGTAGATCATAAACTGAAAATCTGAATTTCCTTGTGTCATTACCATGTTACCATCATGAATCCAGATGTGTGGCAGAAACCACTTACTGAAAGATTTGGTACTGTTTCATGAAAAGCTAATTAGAATACTTGTTTCAATAAGTAACGCCCTATGAGTGGGAAGATTGCATTTTAAGGGGCAAAAAAAAAAAAAAAATGAGGACGCCTTAAGTGTTTTTTGTTTTTTTTTTTAATTATTGCCTTATTTATCTTAATTTGGCTTCACTGAGTCTTAGTTGTGGCATGTGGGATCTAGCTCCCTGACCAGGGATCGAACCTGGGCCCCCTGCATTAGAAGCACAGAGTCTTATCCACTGGACCACCAGGGAAGTCCCATCCTTATGTCTTTTTTAACTAGCATTAACATTAAATAAATAGTTTCAAATTCATGTTTATTTCACTTTTCATCTTTCTTCTTACTAGTATTTCTTTGTCACACAGCTCAGATAGCCATGAAGCACAACATCTTACAACCATGTAACAATTTCCTTCACATATGTGCTTTTTCACCAAGTTTTTCACTGTATATCACTTCGAGTTAAACATTTGACTCAAATGAGTCCATAAATATTAAGGTCTTAATATACTTTACACAACTCCAATTAATGTTTCAAGATATCTTGACCGTTTATTTCTGATTTTCTAATCCTATTTCTTCAGATTAAAAACAATATAACTGACACAACTATCTGACACAACTACTCTACTCTCCAAACAGAAATTGTAAGTGTAAAACTTTTAACAGTTTCAAATGCTGAAACTGTTAATATTTAAAAATGCTTAACACATTTTGATGGTCTGTTTTAAAATCTATGTAGCCTATAGGTTTCACAAAACTCAGATCCCTTGTCTTCTTTTGTTATCTACCTTTTTGCATCACCTCATTTACTTTATAGTAGCCTGGATATTTATTATTTTTGCATGAGTGAGTGAATAAATAAAACATGTTTGTTAGACATGCAAATATAAAATCCAACAAGTAGCTGTATTTCTTCAGTGAAGATTTTAATGATTCTTCTCCTTTATCAAAGGAAAGCTTGTACCAAACACTTCAACTGAAATGCTGCTGATCACAAATAGGCCATCTTTTGAATGCATGTCATAGATTGCTATTGGATTATTTTCTGAAAACCTGAAGGAGAAGTTGATTGGGCAGGCTTAGCAACCTTTCTATATAGTGAGGGGCATTTAACTGTAGTTGCTTTAGCAATGTTTAGTTTTTTCTGTTCTTTTTTTTTTTTAATGCACTGATTTTTGTGTAAAGAAGAAAATAGTATGGATAGCATCATTTTGAAGATGATTTACTTACCATGTCTACATGTTGACCAGGGCATAGCTTATGCTGGAGAACCTATCTAGACTCAAGAAACTGGTCATATACTGGGTAAAGGGGGGGTTTCTTTTTATGTGAAGACAAGTGATACTTCAGGGATTCAAATTCTCATCAGCGTTCATATAGGATCCCCACTATTGGGGGGTCCAGCATTGTATATAATATTATTCTTGACTTGTGAAATTGACCTTTAATCATCAATGTTGACATATAAGACAGACTCTTTCATTAAATGTAAAGCCACCATTCCATTTAACTTCTAAATCTGTGTGTCAGTAAAATAAGACAAAAATTTATCTTAATACAGTCAGAGCACACATATGCTGTTCTATTCTAAAATCCTCAGAAGTCTGGCAAGGTGAAAATTGCAAACGTGGCTATGATCTCATGAAGTTTGATTACAGTCCTGAATGTTTTGGAAAGAGATTTGTCAGCTGGACTTTCATGCCCTCAATCTGACTTTAGTAATTGCTACTTTCTACCACAATTTAGCCAGTATACCTCAGTATATCCAGACGTTTCCCACCAAAACCCACTTTCAGACTAAGAGCATAGTTCTGGCATCTAATGTTGCCCTCATGTACCAAAGTCAAGGGTACTTTTCTAAGTTGCTAATCAAGTTATGCAAAACAACTGGGAAAAATTTAGAAATAGTAGAAATGTGTTCTATCTCTTCCTACCTTCTCTATACCTCCTACTTTCTCCACTTCCCAAAAGCCCCATATTGTCTCAACCCACATTCCCATCAGTTGTTCAGAGAGAAAACTTCAGCTGCTTTCTTTCTGGGAAGCTTAGAACGGATTCAAGGTACACTTCTGGGTTATCACAGAAAAAACTTTAAAAAATATTTATCAACCCAGTGAATAAGACCTGGTGTCAAGTGCAGGCAGTCTCGTCCTGACTGGTGAGCCTCACAGCCCACGGTATTTTGTCAGTGGCCAGATGCGATTAACTCCTTTCTCCATGGCGCAGATTTAAAATATAAAAAACTGTAGAACCTACATAACCTTTCAACTGTTGGAAACCAGAAGGTCTGCATCTATTCAGTCTCTTAAAGTGGTGAATGTTTTCACCCTGATAGTTTAATTGACTGTGCATATTTCATGCTTGATTTTTTTATCTTTAGGCAAATAAGACATTATAAATAATGACCTTTCTAATTTGGTTGAAAGTTTTTATAATCAGAGTTTAGAATTACTCTCCTAAAAGTATGATTTGATGAAGCTGTTGGAGCAGTGGCCTTTTTAAGCTTTAATAAAACAAGGAGACTCCTGTTATTATCTTGGTGAGGTAACTGGCTAAGCTAGTGGGGACCCATAAAAAAGCGAAAACGTTTTTGTAAAGCCACCATTCCATTTAACTTCTAAATCTGTGTGTCAGTCATTTCATGTCAGAGCACACATATGCTGTTCTATTCTAAAATCCTCAGAAGTCTGGCAAGGTGAAAATTGCAAACGTGGCTATGATCTCATGAAGTTTGATTACAGTCCTGAATGTTTTGGAAAGAGATTTGTCAGCTGGACTTTCATGCCCTCAATCTGACTTTAGTAATTGCTACTTTCTACCACAATTTAGCCAGTATACCTCAGTATATCCAGACGTTTCCCACCAAAACCCACTTTCAGACTAAGAGCATAGTTCTGGCATCTAATGTTGCCCTCATGTACCAAAGTCAAGGGTACTTTTCTAAGTTGCTAATCAAGTTATGCAAAACAACTGGGAAAAATTTAGAAATAGTAGAAATGTGTTCTATCTCTTCCTACCTTCTCTATACCTCCTACTTTCTCCACTTCCCAAAAGCCCCATATTGTCTCAACCCACATTCCCATCAGTTGTTCAGAGAGAAAACTTCAGCTGCTTTCTTTCTGGGAAGCTTAGAACGGATTCAAGGTACACTTCTGGGTTATCACAGAAAAAACTTTAAAAAATATTTATCAACCCAGTGAATAAGACCTGGTGTCAAGTGCAGGCAGTCTCGTCCTGACTGGTGAGCCTCACAGCCCACGGTATTTTGTCAGTGGCCAGATGCGATTAACTCCTTTCTCCATGGCGCAGATTTAAAATATAAAAAACTGTAGAACCTACATAACCTTTCAACTGTTGGAAACCAGAAGGTCTGCATCTATTCAGTCTCTTAAAGTGGTGAATGTTTTCACCCTGATAGTTTAATTGACTGTGCATATTTCATGCTTGATTTTTTTATCTTTAGGCAAATAAGACATTATAAATAATGACCTTTCTAATTTGGTTGAAAGTTTTTATAATCAGAGTTTAGAATTACTCTCCTAAAAGTATGATTTGATGAAGCTGTTGGAGCAGTGGCCTTTTTAAGCTTTAATAAAACAAGGAAACTCCTGTTATTATCTTGATGAGGTAACTGGCTAAGCTAGTGGGGACCCATACACAAAGAGCCAGAAGCCAAGAGGAAAACCCCAAGAAGGCTGAATAACATCACAGAACCCTGAAACAGGGGTAGGGTTGGGCAGGAACAACTGGCTTTATCTTGAAGGGAAGATGAAGTTGGGAAGCAGAGCTTACATGCTGGAGATGAGAAAAGAAACCACCAAAAATCTGCCTTCTGCAGAAGCTGGAGGTCAGAGGTCAAAACCAGACAGGATTTTCAGATCAGAGCAGTCACAAGTAAGAAACCCTTGAACTAGAGACTGCTTCTGCAAGAAGTCCCTGCTCTTGTGACTGCTGCTAGACTGCCCCCTGCTGGAGACTGAGACAAGTGCAGCTTGGTAGCTTAACACTCCTGATCCTTAGACTTGGGGTGCTTATATGTTAGTCGCTCAGTTGTATCTGACGTTTTGCGACCCCGTGGACCGTAGGCCGCAGGCTCCTCTGTTCATGGAATTATCCAGGCAAGAATACTGGAGTGGGTTGCCATTTCCTTCTAAAAGGGGAAAGATGCAGCAAAAGACAGGGCCTGAACTGGAGGATTTTGACTCAGACATGCCACTAACCCAGTAGGTCAGGTGCTTTTCTTATAGCGAAAGAAAATAAGGAGGTGATATAACTCTTAGTCACTTTAAATTTGAGTGTTTCTAAAGGATTTCCCTGGTGGCTCAGAGGTAAAGAATCTGGCTGCAATGCAGGAGGCCCAGGAGATGCAGGTTTGATCCCTGGGTCAGGAAGATCCCTGGAGGAAGGCATGGCAACCCATTCCAGTATTCTTGCCTGGAGAATCCCTTGGACAGAACCTCCTGTTGGGCTACAGTCCACAGGGTCTCAATGAGTTGGATATAACTGAAATGACTTAGTATGCATGGACACAAGCTATCTTCGTTGAAAATCTACAAATTGAAAGACAGGAAAAGACAAGGAAAAAAAAGAAGGCAAGGCTCAATTTGATTGCAGAAACACTTAGGGTAGTGGGTTATTGAAGAACAGAATTATATGTGATTTTTAAAAATGGAATTGAAGTTTTGATTACTTGACTTTTTCTCATCACTGATCGCCTCCCTGCAAGAACTCCTACAGAAAGGTAATTCCCACAGTCTAGTCTTACATGGAACATTCAGTAGTTTTGTACTGACACTGAAATGAGTTTATCTGTTTTTTTTCTTAGAATGACTCAAGAGAGTTTCTCATCTCTCTTCCTGTGAAGTTCCCACATTTATTCTGTAGCATTTATATAGTTGTAATGTCACACAACTTGTATTATTTGTGCTTTTTATTTCCAGACAAGTGGCAAAGCTTCAGGAGACAAGTCATATCTTTTGACTGTAGTGTGAAAAAAAAAAAAAAGTACCACACTTTGGAATAAGATAATCTGGGTTCTGTGAATCAAGTTGTGTGGCTTTAGCCAAATCACCAGTCAATGGCATAACATAAACTTTAAATCTATTTAGATGAGTAGTTTTCAACGATATGGGGCAAAATGTAGTCTGAGCATTTGAGGCAAGCTTATCCCTGCTTTAGTTACTGTGTCTGCCCTCTCATTTGTTTCCTTTCTTGGGTTTCTATATACGATTTAAAGTTTTTTTAAAAAAAGTGTCCTTGCTATTAAACGTTTTGATATTATGGTTGTATCTAACATCAATTTCAAACTTGGAGTTTCATGTCATTTCATTTTTTCTGCCAAACATATCTTCAGTGTCTTTCTTTAAACCTAGTGAGTGTCCAGTAAATATTTGTTAGGGGAGAAAAATGAATGCTGGGATTCAGTCATTCAATCATGCAGTGTTCAGATGTTCATAACAATTTCCATGTGGAAACTTTAATACAACCTACAAAAAAATGACATTTTTGACTTTGAAAGAGAACTCCTTTCATACCAGTTTGAAAGTTTTCTTGAATTTGATCTCTGACTTAGGGAAATAAGCAAACCTGATGTGCACATGCTTTGTGCAGAGAATGAGCTGCTTTTAAGTGAATAAGCCAGCCACTATCTGATCAGCCATGTAGGACTGATTCTGTGGAAACGAAGAAACCTTCCTTTTTCACTCTGAGTCACACATATGAAGGCTTTGATAAGATTAAAATAATCCAAGGAAGCAATTTCAAGATGCACAGCTAGAAACAGGAACTAAGACACATCCATGTCTCACATGACACAGTCACCTAGTGGAAGAATCAGGTTTTAAGGACCGTCTACAGATAACGCCAGGATATACAGATAAATATGAACAGCTGCTGGTTGAGCTAGAAACACGGCTGGCTAAGTTAGAAATCTTGTGATATGTATCTTTTAAAGTGTCTCTTGCTGCTTTAGAGTCTGCTTGTTAAAGAGCTAGTTCTGCTGTCACTTGAAGGCTGTACTTTTTTGTGACTCCTCACTTTTGGTGCTCTGCCTTTTACCAAGCCTGGAGACCCATTCTCCAGTGAGTGAGAGCTGTTTGTGGCTCATAACTCCCCTCTGCTTTCAAAATCATGTCTCAGTTTAAAAATATTTGCATTTCCAAGGACTTTCTTCCCAACTCTGTCAGCTAATAAGCAGCAGCTAACTGACGTGGGGTTACAGAAGCCAGTTCCTTCATTTCAAGGTGAAGTCAACCCCGGGGCCAGTTCATGTTCCTGGCCCCCTTCTCCTGTGGGATTAGGCTAAAGTTAGACTCCAGCTGAGACCACAGTCTTACCTAGCTATCTTCTTTCCTTGTCTGATCCTGCTTTCCTCTCTCCTTTTCTTCTGAAAGCACTCCCTTCAGTCATGAGTGCCCAAATCCTTGTCTCAGGCTCTGCGTCTAGGGAATCTAACGTAAGGCAAGTGATACATTGGAAAGCATAGATCCTGGTTTCTTTATCTTTCCTTCTCAGTCTCCAGCACTTCTGGAACACAGTGCTCACAAGTATCTTGAAGAGTGGGCAAAGTAAAAAAATTGGACCCTGTGTTGGCCCAGTTCTCACTGTGAAATGTGGGTAATTGAAGTCACAAGAAGTCTTGCACAGTTCTAACCTTAATTCTAATGTTAAGTTGGAATTTTTAGCTCACTGAAGATTTAGAAAGTTGGTAGAAGAGAGGAGCAGAATGGTAATGTCAAAGTGGAATCCACCTGCCATCAGAAACTATTAAGACATCGTATCAAAGAGCAAACATTCTCTTATGGAAGTGTGAAAGAAATAATTAACATTATTATGTTGCACACCTACTCTCTGACACATTGAAAAATAAGATCCCTCATGCTCTCAATGGATTGTGAATAGGGAGAGAGCCTGACAAATGAGCTAATTATTATGATAGAATTTGCCAGGACAGGAAACAGAGTGCTATGCAAAATGGCACTTGAGATCAGCTGGTGGAAAGACTAGAGACCTTTTCTAGAATAGGAACCAGTATAAGCAAAGTTAATGGAAGGAAGAAATATGTAGAAAAATTACTCTAAAGGGTATGTTGACGCAGAGTTATGGAAGGATTATAGTCTTCCATTGTCTTCTAAGACTCAGGATTAAACTTAATCTTGAGAGCAGGGGCCAGCTATCAATAGTTCTTCAGGGTTTCATTTTATCCTCCTCTTTAAAAATTATTTAAACAGTTTATTAATATGAAATTATTGAAATAATATCCTTGAGCTACTATTATCATTTTTGCTTGTTTCTTTTATCAAATTCTTTATTTTCTGTAATTGTAGCAATCGTAATTTCTTCTTATTTTTGCCTGTTTTTCTATCATGAGTTTCTCCCACATTATATGTTTTCCTTTTAGGTGGCTAAATACTGTTGTTTACTTTAATTTACATTCTCATTTTCCCTGAACTTTTTGTAAGCTATTAAACAGACCAGTAGAAGGATCATACTTGGGTTTTAGGAAAACCACACATGAACGCTGGAGATAGATAAAGATAAGTGGGACTTAGGATCAGAAACCTCAGTCACTGAAGCATTACTGGGTAGACCAAGGAAGAGGTGATGCCAGCCTCTGTGACTTACCCTTATCTGTAGATAAAGACAGCAATACTGCCTCACCAGCCGTGTGGGTACTTGTGAAAGTTAGTTAAAATAATATATTAAAAGAATTTAGCATTTATGAAGCTCTTAAGTAATCATTCATTGAACAGAAGAAGTTGCTAATAAGAATTTTTTAAAGGTCTCTTTGACTCTGGGGCACACAATTTCCTGGAATTTTTAGCTCACTGAAGATTTAGAAAGTTGGTAGAAGAGAGGAGCAGAATGGTAATGTCAAAGTGGAATCCACCTGCCATCAGAAACTATTAAGACATCGTATCAAAGAGCAAACATTCTCTTATGGAAGTGTGAAAGAAATAATTAACATTATTATGTTGCACACCTACTCTCTGACACATTGAAAAATAAGATCCCTCATGCTCTCAATGGATTGTGAATAGGGAGAGAGCCTGACAAATGAGCTAATTATTATGATAGAATTTGCCAGGACAGGAAACAGAGTGCTATGCAAAATGGCACTTGAGATCAGCTGGTGGAAAGACTAGAGACCTTTTCTAGAATAGGAACCAGTATAAGCAAAGTTAATGGAAGGAAGAAATATGTAGAAAAATTACTCTAAAGGGTATGTTGACGCAGAGTTATGGAAGGATTATAGTCTTCCATTGTCTTCTAAGACTCAGGATTAAACTTAATCTTGAGAGCAGGGGCCAGCTATCAATAGTTCTTCAGGGTTTCATTTTATCCTCCTCTTTAAAAATTATTTAAACAGTTTATTAATATGAAATTATTGAAATAATATCCTTGAGCTACTATTATCATTTTTGCTTGTTTCTTTTATCAAATTCTTTATTTTCTGTAATTGTAGCAATCGTAATTTCTTCTTATTTTTGCCTGTTTTTCTATCATGAGTTTCTCCCACATTATATGTTTTCCTTTTAGGTGGCTAAATACTGTTGTTTACTTTAATTTACATTCTCATTTTCCCTGAACTTTTTGTAAGCTATTAAACAGACCAGTAGAAGGATCATACTTGGGTTTTAGGAAAACCACACATGAACGCTGGAGATAGATAAAGATAAGTGGGACTTAGGATCAGAAACCTCAGTCACTGAAGCATTACTGGGTAGACCAAGGAAGAGGTGATGCCAGCCTCTGTGACTTACCCTTATCTGTAGATAAAGACAGCAATACTGCCTCACCAGCCGTGTGGGTACTTGTGAAAGTTAGTTAAAATAATATATTAAAAGAATTTAGCATTTATGAAGCTCTTAAGTAATCATTCATTGAACAGAAGAAGTTGCTAATAAGAATTTTTTAAAGGTCTCTTTGACTCTGGGGCACACAATTTCCTGGAAGACTCATTGCGCTCTTTGAAGGCAGTACTCTCTTACTCATTTTCATGTGGGGAGCCATACCATTTGACTTACATTTTTGCCCAGTGTACGTATGTCTTCAGTGAATAAACTAATGAACAGTCAGGGAATAATTATCTATTTGCTAAATTGGACAAATGGGAATCATGGGAATGTCTATTGGAAATCATGACACTAGAATCTGCTTCTAAGAATAATGATGTATGCATTGTTCCAAGAAAATGAATAAGTGAAAATGCTTTAGCTAACTCATGGTGATAGTTTGGTATTTTCTTCTCTCATTAGTGAAAGTGAGGGTTTGCTGTGTACAGTAGTGGGACCAGACAAGTGGCATAAGTTATGAAACAAGTGGTGAGGACCCTCAAGAATCCAGAATTCTCTGGGTGCTGTGAAATATACATCAAGTCTGGAAAAGAAAATAATTGTTTCTTCCTTTGTGGCACTGAACTCAGTTAAATTTTTGTTTAATGTCTATCTCCTCTTCTGGACTGTAGGCTCCATAAGAGCAGGCCTTTGGTCACCCTGCATCTAAGTTACTCTAATATTTTTAGAGAGAGATCTTATAAAAATACAAGCTAGACAAATATGATTTTCATCATTATAATATAAAATCCTATGGGTAGGTGAAATTTTCATGGACCATAAACTTTCAGAGAACTACTGATAAATTAACAACTGCTTTATCAACTTTGCCCTAAAAATGCTCCTTTTCAATTTCTATTTGCTATCCATAAGTGGATTATAAGCTTTATATATATCATATTTAGTAATTCATCTATTCAATACATCAGATTTAAATATATATATATATATTTTTTTTTTTTTGATTAACAAAGGCTTTTTTGAAAATGTCCAAATAAGCCAAATAAACATGTTCCTTGTCCTCTAGTTCTCAGACTGAAAAATAACAATTAAAAATAACCTTTTGGATAAATACTTCTCATATTCATCTAAACTTAGAATAGGACTAAACCAAGAGTTTTGCTTTCCTTGGCTTCTTCCATAATAACCTACTATCGTGGTTGGTTGGGTTTCCTTTTTTTTTTTTTTTTTCATCACAGTTTCTTTGCATATTTTGCTAACTTTTACTCCTTTTGTGGTTTGGATAGTGGCCTTTCTTCTTCTTACTTGTATTCACTGTACAAGACTTTACCATAGCTGCCAACATACTCTGTTTTAGGCTGGCTTTGGCTTCTTTTCCATAATAACCTACTATCGTCGTTTCTATGTATAAATAATTGGAATTTTTCATGACACTAGAATCTGCTTCTAAGAATAATGATGTATGCATTGTTCCAAGAAAATGAATAAGTGAAAATGCTTTAGCTAACTCATGGTGATAGTTTGGTATTTTCTTCTCTCATTAGTGAAAGTGAGGGTTTGCTGTGTACAGTAGTGGGACCAGACAAGTGGCATAAGTTATGAAACAAGTGGTGAGGACCCTCAAGAATCCAGAATTCTCTGGGTGCTGTGAAATATACATCAAGTCTGGAAAAGAAAATAATTGTTTCTTCCTTTGTGGCACTGAACTCAGTTAAATTTTTGTTTAATGTCTATCTCCTCTTCTGGACTGTAGGCTCCATAAGAGCAGGCCTTTGGTCACCCTGCATCTAAGTTACTCTAATATTTTTAGAGAGAGATCTTATAAAAATACAAGCTAGACAAATATGATTTTCATCATTATAATATAAAATCCTATGGGTAGGTGAAATTTTCATGGACCATAAACTTTCAGAGAACTACTGATAAATTAACAACTGCTTTATCAACTTTGCCCTAAAAATGCTCCTTTTCAATTTCTATTTGCTATCCATAAGTGGATTATAAGCTTTATATATATCATATTTAGTAATTCATCTATTCAATACATCAGATTTAAATATATATATATATATATTTTTTTTTTGATTAACAAAGGCTTTTTTGAAAATGTCCAAATAAGCCAAATAAACATGTTCCTTGTCCTCTAGTTCTCAGACTGAAAAATAACAATTAAAAATAACCTTTTGGATAAATACTTCTCATATTCATCTAAACTTAGAATAGGACTAAACCAAGAGTTTTGCTTTCCTTGGCTTCTTCCATAATAACCTACTATCGTGGTTGGTTGGGTTTCCTTTTTTTTTTTTTTTTTCATCACAGTTTCTTTGCATATTTTGCTAACTTTTACTCCTTTTGTGGTTTGGATAGTGGCCTTTCTTCTCTTCTTACTTGTATTCACTGTACAAGACTTTACCATAGCTGCCAACATACTCTGTTTTAGGCTGGCTTTCAGACCTGTATCTCTTAGCTGTCTCTTTTGAATTATAGCCCCATAACTGTCATAGCTTTCTCACTGGCATGCAGACTCAACAAGTTCGAAACTCACCTGATCTTTCCCCACTACAACCTGGCCCTATTCCAGTGTTCTTTATCTCAGTTTATATCACTACCATCTACTGAGTGGCTCAAACTCTTTGGAAATAACAGTTGGGTCTTTTCACTTCCTAGCATCCCGTATCCAGCCAGTCAGCAAACACAAGTAGTCCACTCCTTATACTTCTTAAATCTGTCTGCTTTTCTTCCCAGGGCCACTGCTGCTCATTCAGTCAAAGCTCCTTTCATCTCTTGCCTGCGCCATTGTAGTATCACTCCAGCTGGTCCTTCCAGTACACCATTACCTTCTTCCTACTGATTTTTCATATGACCGCCATACAGATCTGTTTATAACACTGTAAAATACTTGTTGCTATTTCCAAATACTGTTCACATAAAGGTGAAGCCCTTTGGGCTGTCCTGCAAAACCTTGCACTGTCTGGTTTTAACCTGGTGTGGCCTTGTGCCACTTCTCACTAGTTAGCCATACTAGGCTGTCTCTAGTTGCTTGTTGCAAGAAGGCCATTGAGCATTCCTGAAATGCTTACCTACCCTGTTACCTTCACTTTTAATTGCTTCTCAGGGCTTGATTCTGGGCCTTCTGCTCTTCTTTGCACAGATTTGTAGTAAATCTACCATGACACTACTATGCTACGTTAGACTTCTACATCAGGATGGCTTCCAAACCTCTTTCTCTTATGTCAGACCCATTTTCAGGGTCGATGCTCTGCGATGAGCGAGGCCACTGTAATGGGAGGCCCATATAGGCCAAAAGAACAAAGATGGATGAAAATAAATAAATGAAAGACCAATAAAAGTGGCCCAAAAAATGTTAAAAAAAAAAAAAAAGACTGTGAGATGTTCATCCATGAAGTGGTGGTGAAAGCATTATGGAAAAGATGGGTGGACATTGAAGAAACAACAGGTCTCGCAACAAAAGGATAAGGCAGGACAGGGGCTAGAGATGAGTGAGCTTGAAACATGTGAAGAAGCAAGGGGAATTAGGCTGTTGGACTCTTTTCATTATCTTAAGGGCTTTGTGAAAATAAGGTTGGAGTAACATGAATGATTCTCATATCCATTCCAAATATAACCCTTCAGCTATTGAGAAACAGTTTTATGACTGAATTTCGTTTTCTTACCTGATTTAAAGGAAAGACTATCTTGGTTCATATACACACAGGATAATAAAGTTTTGAAGCCCTTTGCAGGCCCTTCTATCTCTAGCTACTATGTATATGCATGTGTCCTGAATGAGAAGAGGTTCTGTTAGCAATAAAAACAAATAACTAACAATGGGAATTAAGAGAAGGAGACCTGCAACAGGAAGTATCCAAGGTGGCAGAGGATCATCTTTGTCTTCTCTGTACCCTGCAACTCAACACCATTGCTTTGGTTTCTTTCCTATGGGATTCTCTTAATTACATAATACATCTATCTTGAAAATACTGCTTGAAACACATTGGAAAGCATATAGATTTTAGTAGGCTGTATAATAGCCTCCTAAAAGTATCAAGTCTTGATCTCTGGAACCTATAAATGTTACCTCATGAGCAAAAAGAGTATCTACAGATTTGAATAAGTGAAGGCTCTGAACAAGAAGAGATCATCCTATGTTAAGTTAATACTAATCCAGGCAAGTGTATGTTATAAGAAGGAGCCAAAGAGAAGACCTGACACACAGAAGAGAAGGCAGTGTGACCACAGGGGCAGAGACTGGAGTGAGGTGATGCTATCAGGCACAAAAGTCTGAAGGGGCAAGGGACCTCTTCTCCCCGGAGCTTGTGGAGGGAGCAGTAGCCGGGCTGATACTCTGATTTTGACTCAGTTACACTGCTTTTAGACTTCTGGTCTCCAGAACTGTGAGAGAATGAATGAATGTTGTCTTAAGCCACCACATTTGTGATACAGCAATAATTGAAAACAAATATTTAGACAGAAAATTGCTGAAGGAACTTTTCTGTTCAGTCAGCATTGTATCTTATTTGAGTGAGGGTATAACCAGGGTTTTCTAAACTACAGACCATTGATTTTCATCTTTATTTAAGTGTTTCTGTTTTCTTTCTCTATAAGGTAGAATAATTCAACAAAAGATGTAGAAGTATGTCTTGTCTCCTTTGAGGTTTAGCTTAGGTACCTTTGATATTACAAAAGTTGAAGAAAACAATCTGTCTGAATCAGAGACTTTGAGGAATTTAGAAACTAATGAAGATAACCCTTCAGCTATTGAGAAACAGTTTTATGACTGAATTTCGTTTTCTTACCTGATTTAAAGGAAAGACTATCTTGGTTCATATACACACAGGATAATAAAGTTTTGAAGCCCTTTGCAGGCCCTTCTATCTCTAGCTACTATGTATATGCATGTGTCCTGAATGAGAAGAGGTTCTGTTAGCAATAAAAACAAATAACTAACAATGGGAATTAAGAGAAGGAGACCTGCAACAGGAAGTATCCAAGGTGGCAGAGGATCATCTTTGTCTTCTCTGTACCCTGCAACTCAACACCATTGCTTTGGTTTCTTTCCTATGGGATTCTCTTAATTACATAATACATCTATCTTGAAAAATACTGCTTGAAACACATTGGAAAGCATATAGATTTTAGTAGGCTGTATAATAGCCTCCTAAAAGTATCAAGTCTTGATCTCTGGAACCTATAAATGTTACCTCATGAGCAAAAAGAGTATCTACAGATTTGAATAAGTGAAGGCTCTGAACAAGAAGAGATCATCCTATGTTAAGTTAATACTAATCCAGGCAAGTGTATGTTATAAGAAGGAGCCAAAGAGAAGACCTGACACACAGAAGAGAAGGCAGTGTGACCACAGGGGCAGAGACTGGAGTGAGGTGATGCTATCAGGCACAAAAGTCTGAAGGGGCAAGGGACCTCTTCTCCCCGGAGCTTGTGGAGGGAGCAGTAGCCGGGCTGATACTCTGATTTTGACTCAGTTACACTGCTTTTAGACTTCTGGTCTCCAGAACTGTGAGAGAATGAATGAATGTTGTCTTAAGCCACCACATTTGTGATACAGCAATAATTGAAAACAAATATTTAGACAGAAAATTGCTGAAGGAACTTTTCTGTTCAGTCAGCATTGTATCTTATTTGAGTGAGGGTATAACCAGGGTTTTCTAAACTACAGACCATTGATTTTCATCTTTATTTAAGTGTTTCTGTTTTCTTTCTCTATAAGGTAGAATAATTCAACAAAAGATGTAGAAGTATGTCTTGTCTCCTTTGAGGTTTAGCTTAGGTACCTTTGATATTACAAAAGTTGAAGAAAACAATCTGTCTGAATCAGAGACTTTGCAGTAGGAATTCATAGAAACTAATGAAGAAAAACAAAACTTGGCCTCATAGGGATAGAACGTCTTATGCAAATCTTTGTTGTCAGCCAAGTTCACATAGCAGAACACAAAACTCGGTTTCATTGTTTGCTGGGGATTTAGAAATAGCTTGAGACAATCTAATTTAAAAGAGCTGGTTGGCACCTTCCCTGGTCGCCCAGTTGGTAAAACATCCGCCTTGCAGTGCAAGGGGCATCGGTTCGATCCCTGACCTGGGAAGATCCCATGTACCGCAGAGCAGCTGTGCGGGTGTGTCTAATTAGGAGCCAGCACTCTGGATGTCTCATATTTGGAAGTACATTTAGAGACTTGTGCTGCAGATATGGGCAAATTAAAAAAAGAGAGAGAGAGAGCTGGTAAATTCCTCTAGCTTTGTGGAGTATATTCTATATTATGTTAAAGACATACTTAGTGTACTGCAAAATAAACTAGTATTGTGTGCTAGTTTGAAAAGATAAGTATTACCATTACATTTATTCTCTCATATTCCTTTTATTGGTACATGTTAATGAACAGCAAAAATGTAGTGGTAATACTGCAAAGTCTACTGATAAACTCTGGGAATTAGGAGAGATTAGTCCAAATATAGCTCTAGTTTTATACACTGTAGAACTATTGAATTATTAATTTCTACTCCTGCTACTGAATTTCTATCTGTGATAAATGCAAACTTGTATCATAAAATTCATTAGTACTCTCTTTCCCTTGAAAATGTTCTAGGTAGACAAGAGGATTCATAAGATCATGGTTTACTGATGCCAGAGCAATGTAATCTTATATTGAGAATGTCCATCTGTTACATTGCAAGTAGTTGTGGTCATGTGCTTAGAATAGACTTTCAGTCTAAAAATTTGCCTTTAAAAAATTTAGAGAATGCTTTTCTGTTCATCTGTATCTTATTTGAGTGAGGGTATAACCAGGGTTTTCTAAACTACAGACCATTGATTTTCATCTTTATTTAAGTGTTTCTGTTTTCTTTCTCTATAAGGTAGAATAATTCAACAAAAGATGTAGAAGTATGTCTTGTCTCCTTTGAGGTTTAGCTTAGGTACCTTTGATATTACAAAAGTTGAAGAAAACAATCTGTCTGAATCAGAGACTTTGCAGTAGGAATTCATAGAAACTAATGAAGAAAAACAAAACTTGGCCTCATAGGGATAGAACGTCTTATGCAAATCTTTGTTGTCAGCCAAGTTCACATAGCAGAACACAAAACTCGGTTTCATTGTTTGCTGGGGATTTAGAAATAGCTTGAGACAATCTAATTTAAAAGAGCTGGTTGGCACCTTCCCTGGTCGCCCAGTTGGTAAAACATCCGCCTTGCAGTGCAAGGGGCATCGGTTCGATCCCTGACCTGGGAAGATCCCATGTACCGCAGAGCAGCTGTGCGGGTGTGTCTAATTAGGAGCCAGCACTCTGGATGTCTCATATTTGGAAGTACATTTAGAGACTTGTGCTGCAGATATGGGCAAATTAAAAAAAGAGAGAGAGAGAGCTGGTAAATTCCTCTAGCTTTGTGGAGTATATTCTATATTATGTTAAAGACATACTTAGTGTACTGCAAAATAAACTAGTATTGTGTGCTAGTTTGAAAAGATAAGTATTACCATTACATTTATTCTCTCATATTCCTTTTATTGGTACATGTTAATGAACAGCAAAAATGTAGTGGTAATACTGCAAAGTCTACTGATAAACTCTGGGAATTAGGAGAGATTAGTCCAAATATAGCTCTAGTTTTATACACTGTAGAACTATTGAATTATTAATTTCTACTCCTGCTACTGAATTTCTATCTGTGATAAATGCAAACTTGTATCATAAAATTCATTAGTACTCTCTTTTCCCTTGAAAATGTTCTAGGTAGACAAGAGGATTCATAAGATCATGGTTTACTGATGCCATAGCAATGTAATCTTATATTGAGAATATCCATCTGTTACATTGCAAGTAGTTGTGGTCATGTGCTTAGAATAGACTTTCAGTTACTAAAGCACATGGTAATATGGTAGGATAAGATTTATCCAGATGTTTGCACAGCTCTTTCAAGGAAGTATCTTCAATGTTCGTATGAATTGAAATGTCATGTACTTAAAAGATTGCATTATTATTATGACTTAGGATATTTATGTAGCCTTTAACTTCAAGTGTACATTAAATGCCTGCTTTACAAAGAAAAATATGGGTGGACAGAAACTAAAATCTGTAAATCTGTGAACTGTCTTATCACCCAAGAGATGGTCTCTGATGGCAAAAATAAGAGATTAAGTGGTTCTGTTTTAAAATATACTACTTGAGAAGTGGGTGTTTATTTTTATCATATTCTTGAAAAAGAATATTTCCCAGCAGAGTCTTAACAGGAAACCATAGCAAAATATAGAACCCTCAAACACGTGAGGGGCATATTCAGTGCTAGAAATAGTATAAATGGTAGCATGTTACTCAAGAGTTCTCAGAGAGAAGGAAATAAGAAGTTAGTAGGGAAGGGCGTCAGAATAGATGAGTGAGTCTGAGGTTGCCTGATCCTCCCTAAAAAAGGGGTTCTGGTTTCAGTATACACGTTTAAGTCAGACAGATTCCCAAGTGAGCAGTAACACTGGTGTCGCATCCAATGGAAGCTCCTGCCTTCCTCTCAGTTCCTAATTAGAACACCGATATAGCTGAGCACCCTCTGTTCCTATCCAGAAGTGATCTCCTATGCAGGACACTCAAATATGTTTACTCTTACCGTGGCATACTGTTAATGAACAGCAAAATGTAGTGGTAATACTGCAAAGTCTACTGATAAACTCTGGGAATTAGGAGAGATTAGTCCAAATATAGCTCTAGTTTTATACACTGTAGAACTATTGAATTATTAATTTCTACTCCTGCTACTGAATTTCTATCTGTGATAAATGCAAACTTGTATCATAAAATTCATTAGTACTCTCTTTCCCTTGAAAATGTTCTAGGTAGACAAGAGGATTCATAAGATCATGGTTTACTGATGCCATAGCAATGTAATCTTATATTGAGAATATCCATCTGTTACATTGCAAGTAGTTGTGGTCATGTGCTTAGAATAGACTTTCAGTTACTAAAGCACATGGTAATATGGTAGGATAAGATTTATCCAGATGTTTGCACAGCTCTTTCAAGGAAGTATCTTCAATGTTCGTATGAATTGAAATGTCATGTACTTAAAAGATTGCATTATTATTATGACTTAGGATATTTATGTAGCCTTTAACTTCAAGTGTACATTAAATGCCTGCTTTACAAAGAAAAATATGGGTGGACAGAAACTAAAATCTGTAAATCTGTGAACTGTCTTATCACCCAAGAGATGGTCTCTGATGGCAAAAATAAGAGATTAAGTGGTTCTGTTTTAAAATATACTACTTGAGAAGTGGGTGTTTATTTTTATCATATTCTTGAAAAAGAATATTTCCCAGCAGAGTCTTAACAGGAAACCATAGCAAAATATAGAACCCTCAAACACGTGAGGGGCATATTCAGTGCTAGAAATAGTATAAATGGTAGCATGTTACTCAAGAGTTCTCAGAGAGAAGGAAATAAGAAGTTAGTAGGGAAGGGCGTCAGAATAGATGAGTGAGTCTGAGGTTGCCTGATCCTCCCTAAAAAAGGGGTTCTGGTTTCAGTATACACGTTTAAGTCAGACAGATTCCCAAGTGAGCAGTAACACTGGTGTCGCATCCAATGGAAGCTCCTGCCTTCCTCTCAGTTCCTAATTAGAACACCGATATAGCTGAGCACCCTCTGTTCCTATCCAGAAGTGATCTCCTATGCAGGACACTCAAATATGTTTACTCTTACCGTGGCATACTGCATAGAATTCCCTGTAAATTTTCTGATAAATTCTAGTAGTTTTCAGAGATTTAGTTAAAATGTAGTCCTAGTTTTATACCTTATGAAAGTAGCACTTTTAAACTTGATACTAAATTTTACATGTATTGCAAACATAGTAGGGAATTATTAATGTTGTCCTTTTCCTTAAAAATGTCACTGGAGAACAAGATTTATAAGATCATATTTTGCTGACCCATTCTACTTTTTTAATTTTAATTTTTTTTTTAATTGAGAAAGCCAGCTAACTTTCCAGATCCAAGAAAATAGAGTCAATCAGGTGCATCCCTTCCCACCCATGTACCCATACCCTTTTGTTCCACCAGATTAAATGGTTCAAACCGCAGCAGGGTGATCCATGGTCCTGTCCTGAAGGAAGACTGTAATGTGAAGAAGGGATAGACAGGGGAGTTTTATCTGACTTAAGTGCACTTAGTTCCTTTTTCATCAGTGAGCTTTATACTTCTGTGCTTAGGCTTTTCATAAGAGCTTTTCTTTAAGGAGGCTGCTTCTTCCTTCCTTTGTAAAGCTATCCTGAGAGTCTTCAGATTCTTGGTCCTTCTTTCAGAAACCATCAAAAGTACCCTCAGAAGAATGTTTCACACTTGGCATCCTATTATGCCACAACCTGGAGCCCTCAGTCATCAGTCAGATAGTCTGCTTCTTCAGGTCCATGAGGAAGGCTAGAGATTTTGAGATGGTAGATTGAGGTGGGCTTAGAGGGTAATTCTTTGGGGATGGTCAGTGCTAGAAATAGTATAAATGGTAGCATGTTACTCAAGAGTTCTCAGAGAGAAGGAAATAAGAAGTTAGTAGGGAAGGGCGTCAGAATAGATGAGTGAGTCTGAGGTTGCCTGATCCTCCCTAAAAAAGGGGTTCTGGTTTCAGTATACACGTTTAAGTCAGACAGATTCCCAAGTGAGCAGTAACACTGGTGTCGCATCCAATGGAAGCTCCTGCCTTCCTCTCAGTTCCTAATTAGAACACCGATATAGCTGAGCACCCTCTGTTCCTATCCAGAAGTGATCTCCTATGCAGGACACTCAAATATGTTTACTCTTACCGTGGCATACTGCATAGAATTCCCTGTAAATTTTCTGATAAATTCTAGTAGTTTTCAGAGATTTAGTTAAAATGTAGTCCTAGTTTTATACCTTATGAAAGTAGCACTTTTAAACTTGATACTAAATTTTACATGTATTGCAAACATAGTAGGGAATTATTAATGTTGTCCTTTTCCTTAAAAATGTCACTGGAGAACAAGATTTATAAGATCATATTTTGCTGACCCATTCTACTTTTTTAATTTTAATTTTTTTTTTAATTGAGAAAGCCAGCTAACTTTCCAGATCCAAGAAAATAGAGTCAATCAGGTGCATCCCTTCCCACCCATGTACCCATACCCTTTTGTTCCACCAGATTAAATGGTTCAAACCGCAGCAGGGTGATCCATGGTCCTGTCCTGAAGGAAGACTGTAATGTGAAGAAGGGATAGACAGGGGAGTTTTATCTGACTTAAGTGCACTTAGTTCCTTTTTCATCAGTGAGCTTTATACTTCTGTGCTTAGGCTTTTCATAAGAGCTTTTCTTTAAGGAGGCTGCTTCTTCCTTCCTTTGTAAAGCTATCCTGAGAGTCTTCAGATTCTTGGTCCTTCTTTCAGAAACCATCAAAAGTACCCTCAGAAGAATGTTTCACACTTGGCATCCTATTATGCCACAACCTGGAGCCCTCAGTCATCAGTCAGATAGTCTGCTTCTTCAGGTCCATGAGGAAGGCTAGAGATTTTGAGATGGTAGATTGAGGTGGGTTATGATATCGTGGTTAGAGGGATCTAATTCCTTTCCAGGGAGAGTTGTGTCATGATCAGTTCCTTTTATGAAATCCCTTGTCATGTAAGGATACCTTGTAAAGAGAAGAATAGTCTTCATTTTAAACCAGGGCAGAATATATATCTCCTATCAGTGTTTTGGGGCTCACAGCTTAGTAAAATCAGATGTGCTTGTTCCCACTCTCCATTGGTAACAGGTAAACATGTCTGTAATTGAGCAAAATGCTCACACTACCTGAGAACTGCTTATTCACGAGAGAATTCACACTCCTTGTCAAGACGCATTCATTTTGCCACCAGAAAAGAACAGGGCCTGCTTTCTTGTGTTGATTTGGAGTGAGTTCCCTGTGACTCTGAGTTCACTTCTAATGAAAGAATAGTGGGTAGAATTTTGCCAGTTTCCTGTTGTAAATGCTTCTTGAAGTCACTGATGCACCATGGGTGTGCCGGCATGAACGGGAAGCTTGTCTGTGGCACCCACACACATCACTGCTCTCCTGTCCTGCAGACTCAAGACTAGGTTGTTGGAGACATCTCACAGATCCAGTATGAAATGGAAAGGAAGTGTGAAGCAAGCTGAGTGAACCTGGTCTAGGGCAATGAAAGGGAGAACAGTTGAAAGAAATGAAAATTAGAATAGCAACTAATCTTTATTCTTGCAAAATAGAGGAATTACGTTGCAAAAGCCAATAAGAAAAACAGGGTAGAGGCTATGATTGTACCTGATTCTTCACTTGTAATTTCACCCTTTTTGTCAGGAAAATTAGAAGTAAATCTTCAGTTAAGAATCTAGGGATAATTAATATGTACATGATATTAATTATTTATTGACTATCTTTAAGGATCACAGTTCCTCAAATTGTACTTGATTGTCTGGATTTTAATCTTTGCTTTACCTGTGTTGCCCTTTTCCTGGCTTCTGCTGATCCCACTACTCAGTTCCCTACAGGTCAGAGAAGTTCAATATGTTTCACACTTGCATCCTATTATGCCACACTGGAGCCCTCAGTCATCAGTCAGATAGTCTGCTTCTTCAGGTCCATGAGGAAGGCTAGAGATTTTGAGATGGTAGATTGAGGTGGGTTATGATATCGTGGTTAGAGGGATCTAATTCCTTTCCAGGGAGAGTTGTGTCATGATCAGTTCCTTTTATGAAATCCCTTGTCATGTAAGGATACCTTGTAAAGAGAAGAATAGTCTTCATTTTAAACCAGGGCAGAATATATATCTCCTATCAGTGTTTTGGGGCTCACAGCTTAGTAAAATCAGATGTGCTTGTTCCCACTCTCCATTGGTAACAGGTAAACATGTCTGTAATTGAGCAAAATGCTCACACTACCTGAGAACTGCTTATTCACGAGAGAATTCACACTCCTTGTCAAGACGCATTCATTTTGCCACCAGAAAAGAACAGGGCCTGCTTTCTTGTGTTGATTTGGAGTGAGTTCCCTGTGACTCTGAGTTCACTTCTAATGAAAGAATAGTGGGTAGAATTTTGCCAGTTTCCTGTTGTAAATGCTTCTTGAAGTCACTGATGCACCATGGGTGTGCCGGCATGAACGGGAAGCTTGTCTGTGGCACCCACACACATCACTGCTCTCCTGTCCTGCAGACTCAAGACTAGGTTGTTGGAGACATCTCACAGATCCAGTATGAAATGGAAAGGAAGTGTGAAGCAAGCTGAGTGAACCTGGTCTAGGGCAATGAAAGGGAGAACAGTTGAAAGAAATGAAAATTAGAATAGCAACTAATCTTTATTCTTGCAAAATAGAGGAATTACGTTGCAAAAGCCAATAAGAAAAACAGGGTAGAGGCTATGATTGTACCTGATTCTTCACTTGTAATTTCACCCTTTTTGTCAGGAAAATTAGAAGTAAATCTTCAGTTAAGAATCTAGGGATAATTAATATGTACATGATATTAATTATTTATTGACTATCTTTAAGGATCACAGTTCCTCAAATTGTACTTGATTGTCTGGATTTTAATCTTTGCTTTACCTGTGTTGCCCTTTTCCTGGCTTCTGCTGATCCCACTACTCAGTTCCCTACAGGTCAGAGAAGTTCAATATTCCTAAAGAAGAAAAATGTATTGAGGATGGGATTTCATCATATAAGTTTGTCATCTCTGTGTCAGTGTGTGTTGGTTTTTGTAGTGATCTCCAGCAGTTAAGATTAGGCAGGATCTAGCATGTGATCTACCAAGTATGTATACACTTTGTAATAGAGCACAGTTTTCTTTTGAAACATTTGACTTTGTGTATCTCCAAAATGAAGACTGAAAAATAAATATGCTTATAAAGTCTAAGGTTCAGAGAAACCTTTGAGAAAGAGCAAGTTCACCTTGAGGTTAATGGAAGAGGAGTTGGTAACATCGTCCAAGGAGAGTAGGCCAACCAATGAGTATTGAGGACGGGAACCTAGCAGTGCAGTTTGGTGATACTGGGGTACATGGCCTCAGAAAAAAAGTGCATTTTTGTTTTTCTCCATAAACCAGGAGATCTTGACAGTAGCAGAGTGAGGTACATAGAAACCAGCTTTAAGGAATTCAAAGCACCAACTGTAAGAAGTATGTGAACAGTGCATTCAGTGAGCTTGGAGGTAACTGAAAAAGCAAATAGACTAAAGGTCAAAGGAAAATGAAGGCACTTGTTTGAAGGCTCTGATAATAAGATTTTAAAGGAAGAAGTATAAAGGACCAAAAGTTAAGATGGCAAAAAGACAAAACAGACAAAAAAACCCTCATTGGTTTAAAAATTAGTCACAGTGGAAAATAAAGTGAGGATATAAGAGAAAAGGATATTGCTCAGAGTATGGAAAAGCTGAAGGCACCACTAATGGACATTTTTTTCTCTGAGAGTGAATTAAATAGTGGGCAGAAGGTTAAAGTAGCTGATTTGCATTTACACTATAGAACTCTATTTCCCAAACAATATCCTGCAGATTGTTGGTGGTTAAATCTCTAATGCATGTGAGAGATTTGGAGATCAAGTATTTCCTGAATCCCTACTATTGACTAGAGAGAGAAAAAGAGAGATGCTGGTATATGCCCTCAGAGAGACAGGGACATACATAGGAAACACACATAGGAAACAAACCTTAATGAGCTTTCTTTAAGGTTATTTCATTTACTCCTTAGAATATGTATGGAAATATTATTGCCCCATTTCAGAAAAGAAACTGATATTCAAAGAAGTTATATAGGCTCTCCAAGTTCATATAATCAGTGAATGTTAACCTTGTTGTTTAGCCACTCAGTCATCTTCAACTCTTTGTGACCCCATGAACTCTAGCTCCCAGACTCCTCTGTCTGTGGGATTTCCCAGGCAAGACTATTAGAATGGGTTGCCATTCCCTTCTCCAAATATTAACCTTGCTCCTTTCCAAACTGTACTCTACCTCCATTAGGCTGTGACTTATAATACAGTCAGAAGAGAGTGAGATTGAAGGATAGAGGAAGGCTTATGAAGAGAGAGAAATTTTCTATTGAAATGGTCCTATTTAGACAAGGAGAGGGCTTTCAGTGCAAAAAAAAAAAAAAAAAAAAAGGTTTGCTATTTAGAAGTGGACAAAATGTAGTCAGTTAAAATATCTTGAATATAAGTGTTTGCTAGATATTTTGAGAAGTAGAAATTGTGAAATATAGCCAGTGCTTAGATAATTTTAGACCATCAAGATCCATTTGAAAATGTGGCTCCTATCTGTTCACACACAGCCAAATGATATTTTAGGATTAAAACCAATCTCAAGTTCTAAAACACTTATTAATAATTTAGACTTTATACTAAATTATCTTGGAATAGCTGGAACTCAAATAAAATCACTTTTTAATCTGGCTCCTCTGTACAATATTAAGGCAGTCTCTAATTTAGTAAATAAACACCTGTGAAAATTGTACTGCAGCCTCTATTAACATGATTTATACCATGTTGTGTGTTCTCCTGAGATATGCCAGATTAATGAATTTTCCAGGCGTTGGTGGAAAATGACCTGCTGAAAATGAAAGTAGAATTCATAAGTAAAGGCAGCCAAAAGCAGCTCATCTTAACCCCATTTTACAAATAATAAAAATGGGTTAAAAGTAGGTCATGTTTATTTTAGGTTACATCACATCCTTAGAATTTGAGCATTAGTAAGAGTTTTGTTTGTTTTCTGTTTCTTTCTCTATTATTTCAAATTATATTACACTCATGTGTATGTGTGTGCTTGTGTGTGTGTGTTTGTGTGTCCTGTTTGCATTTTAAATGGCATTTTTGGATGACTGGCCCAGACCTAGCATTCTTAGTTCTGTGCCAACAAAAATGTCAAGTGCATATGCCTTTTAATTAACGGCAATGCCTGGGTATTAATATTCCATTTTTTTTCTTGAAGATGAGACTTTTCTGATCTTATAGTTTATCGGAGGAAAAAATTCACTGACATTATCATGAAGCTTTTTACCCCAACAACTGCAGATATTCACATTATCACTTTATAAACATTTCACATGAAGGTTCAGATTTTGTTGTTATGTAGTCTACATTGCTGTAAACACTATACTCTGTGGATACATGATCCAGCATTGTTTGATTTAATGTATTCTTCTTTATTTCTCAGTAATCTTTAGCTCAATCTATTTGACTCTTAATAGACCATTACTACTAGAACGTCCCACATGTAATAATAAGCATGTTGAAAATGTAGTTTCTTATCATTTATAATTGTCTTTCCAGTTCCTGTACCTTTGGCATAAATGTGGGCTTTCTTATTATTCCCTGGGGTCATAATATTATATTATATGTCTTAATTTTTTACTCCCCCAAGTGAATTTTAACTCACTCTGTTGTTATTCTCTGATCACTTTTATTACTTGAGATTTAAAAAAAAAAAAAAAAAAAACCCTTTTTAAATCAAGCATACAGCTCTACAATCTCTGAACCTCCTTTATAGCCTGGTACATAGGCAAGGCAAAGCTTTCCTGGTAGCTCAGATGGTAAAGAATCTACCTTCTATGCAGGAGATCCAGGTTCAGTCACTGGGTTGGGAAGATGCCCTGGAGAAGGGAATGGCAACCTCCTTCAGCGTTCTTACTTGGGGAATTCCATAGAGAGAGGGACCTGGTGGGCAACAGTCCATGGGATCCCAAAGAGTGGAATATGACTGAGTGACTAACATTTTCACTTTCTAGATAAGCCATTTGATATTTTAGGTTACATCACATCCTTAGAATTTGAGCATTAGTAAGAGTTTTGTTTGTTTTCTGTTTCTTTCTCTATTATTTCAAATTATATTACACTCATGTGTATGTGTGTGCTTGTGTGTGTGTTTGTGTGTCCTGTTTGCATTTTAAATGGCATTTTTGGATGACTGGCCCAGACCTGGCATTCTTAGTTCTGTGCCAACAAAAATGTCAAGTGCATATGCCTTTTAATTAACGGCAATGCCTGGGTATTAATATTCCATTTTTTTTCTTGAAGATGAGACTTTTCTGATCTTATAGTTTATCGGAGGAAAAAATTCACTGACATTATCATGAAGCTTTTTACCCCAACAACTGCAGATATTCACATTATCACTTTATAAACATTTCACATGAAGGTTCAGATTTTGTTGTTATGTAGTCTACATTGCTGTAAACACTATACTCTGTGGATACATGATCCAGCATTGTTTGATTTAATGTATTCTTCTTTATTTCTCAGTAATCTTTAGCTCAATCTATTTGACTCTTAATAGACCATTACTACTAGAACGTCCCACATGTAATAATAAGCATGTTGAAAATGTAGTTTCTTATCATTTATAATTGTCTTTCCAGTTCCTGTACCTTTGGCATAAATGTGGGCTTTCTTATTATTCCTTGGGGTCATAATATTATATTATATGTCTTAATTTTTTACTCCCCCAAGTGAATTTTAACTCACTCTGTTGTTATTCTCTGATCACTTTTATTACTTGAGATTTAAAAAAAAAAAAAAAAAAAAACCCTTTTTAAATCAAGCATACAGCTCTACAATCTCTGAACCTCCTTTATAGCCTGGTACATAGGCAAGGCAAAGCTTTCCTGGTAGCTCAGATGGTAAAGAATCTACCTTCTATGCAGGAGATCCAGGTTCAGTCACTGGGTTGGGAAGATGCCCTGGAGAAGGGAATGGCAACCTCCTTCAGCGTTCTTACTTGGGGAATTCCATAGAGAGAGGGACCTGGTGGGCAACAGTCCATGGGATCCCAAAGAGTGGAATATGACTGAGTGACTAACATTTTCACTTTCTAGATAAGCCATTTGATATTTTGCTACTGATGTAATACACTCTTCTCAGTGAAAACCAAACTATTCACCTCCAGGTTTTGTTCAGAGAAATCTTCCTTCACCTTTGAATCTAAAGAGGTCATTGTGGTCTTCTTTCTCATCCCCTATTTTAATTCTCAGTATAGAACTTTTCACTATCAGATGGTACTTATTTACTTACATCTCATCTGCTTTACAACATGAATTTAAATTGCTTGAGAGCAGAGATATCCTGTCTTATTCAGTGATGAATCTTCATATGTGCGTCCTACCGTGTCTGACCCTCTGCAACCTCATGCACTGTAACTCCTCTGTACCCGGGATTTTCCAGGCAGGATACTGAAGTGGGCTGCCATTCCCTTCTGTAGGGATCTTCCTGGCCCACAAATGGAACCCATATCTTATGTGGATCTCCTGTTAGTAAATAAATTAACTAATGAAAGAGAGGAAACTCATTCCTTCTTCATGGATTTAAGATTCTATTCATCCATGTATCTCCTCATGACTGCTTTTTCCTAGAAAGAATTTTACCTGACCGCCAATTTATTTGTTTTTATCTCTCTAACTTTACTCCTTTTTTTATGTTTAGGAATTAGACTTCTCTCCATCTGATGGTGTTTATTTGACACATATTAGCTATTTCACAGTCATATTTGGAAAAAGTTTTATCTGAATTTAATTATGTTTTATTTCATTATTACACTTACAGAGGCCTTATGTACCAAGTATTGTCCTAAGGACTTTATGTATTTTAGCAGATGTTATCTTTCCATCAACCTAGAACCTAGGTATCTTTGTCATTTCTGTTTTACTGATAAGAAAACTGAAAAATGCACTGGTTAAATAATGTATTCAAGTTTACCCAGCTAGTGAGTAAGGCAGCTAACAGAATGGGGACTGAAACCCAGATCACTAGTTTTGTTATAACAGAAATATAAAACCAGTATTCTTGAGGAGTCCAGAGGTGGTCTGAGTCCTGCGTCACCTCATGATTACTGGCCGAAGCTGTGGCAAGTTCTCTTTTTTAGTTGAAAGCATGATCAATTTAGGTCTGCAGGATTCTCACCGACTAACTTAAAGCAATTAACTCACAATCAAAGGTCACTGAGCACTGATGAAAGTAATTCACTGTGAAGGATAACAAAAAAAACAGATCTTAATTTCCAAAGGACTGAAGGGCTTAGGGTTATCAGGTATAGTATAGGAAAGAGCTAAGAGCTGTGTACAAAATATTTAAAGAAACAAAAGTGCAAATCATAAAGATCAGCAAGATGCTATCAGGAATAACTAACCAAAGAACCATTTGCAAAGAATTAAATGGAACTTTTCCACATTTGTTCAAATTTAAAAATAACTCTGACTGGATTACTTTGACAGCAGTTTTGACTGAAGTGAAGTTGAACTTTATCAGTCGAACTTTAATCTGAAGATGTATCTATAACAAAGTATAAAGGTACTACAGAGGAAGAAGACTAGTCTTGGAAACATGCCCATGATATATTACAACATATTATAGAGCTATAGAAACCTAAAACCATGTTATATCAGCAGAGTATTGCCTCTTGAGAAATAATGGAAAATCTGGAAACTGAATTGCTGTATTTATGTAACATAGATATAAGACAGAAGTGGTTTTGTAGATCACTGGATCAATTGAAAAACTCTCCACAGATAACTGGATATTTACATGAGGCAGAGGAGGGTGAAATACTTTACTACTGTATATTATACTCAGAAAGCAATTCCATATAGATATAGGGTTAAATATGAAGTGCACAGTTTTAAACCTTTTATAGAAAAAAGGAGAGATTGTTTTTATGGATTCAAATAAATGATGAATATATTTGATTTCAATAAAATTAAGAGTTGCTATTGATCAAGATATACTATATATAAAGTGAAAAAAGCATCACTCAGTAGAAGGTATTTGCAGCACACGTAACTAACAAAGGATTAGTATGCACACTGATATTTTGAAACCAATAAGAAAAAGATGAAAACCAAATGGGAAAAATTGGGTCAAAGTATTTCAGAAAAAAAATAGTCATAAATTCTTCAAATAAGTATCTCAAAGATTATTTTAGTAATCCAAAAAGTAATAGATATCATTTTCTAGCACTAAATCGGTAAAAATTACCGATAATGCAAAGTGTTCAGCTGTAATCTACATGGAGTTTTCATACACTTCTGTGGACATATTAAATCAGTAGCAATTTGGCATTATCCCATAAAGTTGAATATTTGTAATCATGTAATAGTTGCAGTCAAAATCTGTTCAATGAAGTACATGGGGCCACAGCTTGCCACCTCCTGGAATAGATTGAGTATTTAGGTATTTGGGGAATAGCAGATGCTTTTAATTGATTTGGGTGTAAGATACCCTAAAGTAATTGTCAGCAAATGAGATCAAAAAAGGTTGATTTAAGAGCTTTGCTTTGAAAGGCCTTATATGTCATACCAAGAACTTCTGCCATTCCTCTCACATGGAAAGCTGCTAAAGAACTCATTTAATCACCACTGCATTTAGGAAAACTCATTTTGGTGGCAACGTAGAGGTTAAATCTGAGGAGGCCTACATGAGAAGCAGAAAGATTAGTGTAAAAGCCAGATATGTGGGTCTTGCTGAGTTAGTGAGGAGAATTAATGACAGATTCCAGAGGTTACATAGTAACAGACTCACTTGTGTTAAGAAGAGAACACAGGGTCTCTATTTTGCCTAATTGAGTAAATTAAAATGGGAAGCTTAATGAAAAATCCATATGTAAAATTAAATATTTACACTTAATTACTATGAAGCAAAAAATATTATTTTACATGGCTTTTGACTTTTTTTTTTCTTTTTTTTTTATTTATTTATTTATTTATTTATTTATTTTTGTACATGTATGTTCCCAGATCAATCAGATGCATATCCCTCGGCCCTCCCCCCACCCAGGTTCCTCCCCCATCCCTCCAGACCATTGCTCCAAGTGGTTGTAGGTACTCCTATTCCCCTAGCACAATGACAATAGCTATCTTTTCTACACATGACAGTATAGGTTCCCATGTAACTAACAAAGGAAAAATTAGAAAATTTGCACACTGTTTATTTTTGAAACCAATAAGAAAAAGATGAAAACCAAATGGGAAAAATTGGGTCAAAGTATTTCAGAAAAAAAATAGTCATAAATTCTTCAAATAAGTATCTCAAAGATTATTTTAGTAATCCAAAAAGTAATAGATATCATTTTCTAGCACTAAATCGGTAAAAATTACCGATAATGCAAAGTGTTCAGCTGTAATCTACATGGAGTTTTCATACACTTCTGTGGACATATTAAATCAGTAGCAATTTGGCATTATCCCATAAAGTTGAATATTTGTAATCATGTAATAGTTGCAGTCAAAATCTGTTCAATGAAGTACATGGGGCCACAGCTTGCCACCTCCTGGAATAGATTGAGTATTTAGGTATTTGGGGAATAGCAGATGCTTTTAATTGATTTGGGTGTAAGATACCCTAAAGTAATTGTCAGCAAATGAGATCAAAAAAGGTTGATTTAAGAGCTTTGCTTTGAAAGGCCTTATATGTCATACCAAGAACTTCTGCCATTCCTCTCACATGGAAAGCTGCTAAAGAACTCATTTAATCACCACTGCATTTAGGAAAACTCATTTTGGTGGCAACGTAGAGGTTAAATCTGAGGAGGCCTACATGAGAAGCAGAAAGATTAGTGTAAAAGCCAGATATGTGGGTCTTGCTGAGTTAGTGAGGAGAATTAATGACAGATTCCAGAGGTTACATAGTAACAGACTCACTTGTGTTAAGAAGAGAACACAGGGTCTCTATTTTGCCTAATTGAGTAAATTAAAATGGGAAGCTTAATGAAAAATCCATATGTAAAATTAAATATTTACACTTAATTACTATGAAGCAAAAAATATTATTTTACATGGCTTTTGACTTTTTTTTTTCTTTTTTTTTTATTTATTTATTTATTTATTTATTTATTTTTGTACATGTATGTTCCCAGATCAATCAGATGCATATCCCTCGGCCCTCCCCGACCCAGGTTCCTCCCCCCCATCCCTCCAGACCATTGCTCCAAGTGGTTGTAGGTACTCCTATTCCCCTAGCACAATGACAATAGCTATCTTTTCTACACATGACAGTATAGGTTCCCATGTTACTCCCTCCCATTGTTCGGTCTCCACAATGTCTTTATGTCTATTCTCTGTTTTTTCATGAGTTCACTGTGTGTGTTATCATGACCATCTTACTAGATCCCATATATATGAGTTAGTATACTATACTTGTCTTTCTTTTTGACTTACTTCACTTTTTATGATAGGTTCTAAAGCCAGCCACCTCATTAGGACTGAGTCTTCTGCATTTCTTTTAACAGCTGAGTAGTATTCCATTGTATATATGTACCAGAGCTTCTGGATCCATTCATTTGTCGATGGACATCTAGGTTGCTTCCATGTTCTGGCTATTGTATAGAGAGCTGCAATGAACATTGGGGTACAGGTGCCTCTTTCAGTTTTGATTTCATCAGGATATAGGCCTAATAGTGGGATTGCTGGGTCATAGGGTGCTTCTATTTTTAGTTTTTTAAGGAATCTCCATATTGTCTTCCATAGAGGTTGTATTAATTTACATTCCCACCAGCAGTGCAAGAGGGTTCCCTTTTCTCCACACCCTCTCCAGCATTTGTTGTCTGTCGATTTGTTGATGATGGCCATTCTGACGGGTGTGAGGTGGTATCTCATTGTGGTTTTAATTTGCATTTCTCTAATAATAAGCGAGGTTGAGCATCGTTTCATGTGCTTTTGGACCATTTGTATGTCCTCTTTGGAGAGGCGTCTCTTTAGATCTTTTTCCCATTTTTTGATTGGGCTGCTCATTTTCCCTGTGCTGAGTTGTCTGAGTTGCTTGTAGATTTTGGAGATTAATTCTTTGTCTGTTGTTTCATTTGCTATGATTTTCTCCCACTCTGTGGGGTGTCTGTTGAACTTTTTTGTAATTTCTTTTGCTGTACAAAAGCTTTTAAGTTTCATGAGGTCCCATATGTTCATTTTTCTTTTCAGTTCTGCTATTTTAGTTGGTGGGTCAGAGAAGATCTTGCTTTGATTGATGTCCTTGAGGGTTTTGCCTATATTCTCCTCTAAGAGTTTGATGGTTTCTGGTCTTACATTTAGGTCTTTAATCCATTTTGAGTTGATCTTAGTGTATGGCGTCAGGGAATGTTCCAATTTCATTTTTTTGCATGTAGCTGTCCAATTCTCCCAGCACCACTTGTTAAAGAGGCTGTCTTTGTCCCATTTTATAGTTTCTCCTCCTTTATCAAAAATAAGGTACCCATAGGTGCGTCGGTTGATCTCTGGGTTCTCAATCTTGTTCCATTGATCTATAGTTCTGTTTTTGTGCCAGTACCATACTGTCTTGATAAGTGTTGCTTTGTAGTAGAGTCTGAAGTTAGGGAGGCTGATCCCTCCAACTCCATTTTTCTTCCTCAGGATTGCTTTGGCTATTCGAGGTCTTCTGTGTTTCCATATGAACTGTGTTATTATTTGGTCTAGTTCTGTGAAAAATGTCAGTGGTAGTTGAATAGGTATTGCATTGAATCTGTAGATGATATTTGGAAGTATGGTCATTTTCACAATATTGATTCTTTCAATCCAGGAACATGGAATATCTCTCCATCTGTTTAAGTCTTCTTTAATGTCTCTCATGAATGTCTTGTAATTTTCTGTGTACAATTCTTTTGTTTCTTTGGGTAGGTTTATTCCTAGATATTTGATTCTTTTGGTTGCAATGGTGAAGGGGATTGCCTCTTTGATTTCATTTTCTGATTTTTCATTGTTTGTGTATAGGAATGTGAGTGATTTCTGTGTATTGATTTTGTATCCCGCGACTTTGCTGAATTCATTGATTAGTTCTAGTAGCTTTGTAACCGTGTCTTTGGGATTTTCTATGTATAATATCATGTCGTCTGCAAAAAGAGAGAGCTTGACTTCTTCCTTTCCAATCTGGATTCCTTTGATTTCTTTCTCTTGTCTTATTGCTGTTGCTAGGACTTCCAAGACTATGTTGAATAGCAGTGGTGAAAGTGGGCACCCCTGTCTTGTTCCTGATCTTAGAGGGAATGCTTTCAGTTTTTCACCATTAACAATAATGTTCGCTGTAGGTTTCTCATAGATGGCTTTTATTATGTTGAGATAGGTTCCTTCTATGCCCATTTTCTGAAGAGTTTTGATCATAAATGGATGTTGTACTTTGTCGAAGGCTTTTTCTGCATCTATTGAGATGATCATGTGATTTTTGTCTTTCAACTTGTTGATATGGTGTCAGGGAATGTTCCAATTTCATTTTTTTGCATGTAGCTGTCCAATTCTCCCAGCACCACTTGTTAAAGAGGCTGTCTTTGTCCCATTTTATAGTTTCTCCTCCTTTATCAAAAATAAGGTACCCATAGGTGCGTCGGTTGATCTCTGGGTTCTCAATCTTGTTCCATTGATCTATAGTTCTGTTTTTGTGCCAGTACCATACTGTCTTGATAAGTGTTGCTTTGTAGTAGAGTCTGAAGTTAGGGAGGCTGATCCCTCCAACTCCATTTTTCTTCCTCAGGATTGCTTTGGCTATTCGAGGTCTTCTGTGTTTCCATATGAACTGTGTTATTATTTGGTCTAGTTCTGTGAAAAATGTCAGTGGTAGTTGAATAGGTATTGCATTGAATCTGTAGATGATATTTGGAAGTATGGTCATTTTCACAATATTGATTCTTTCAATCCAGGAACATGGAATATCTCTCCATCTGTTTAAGTCTTCTTTAATGTCTCTCATGAATGTCTTGTAATTTTCTGTGTACAATTCTTTTGTTTCTTTGGGTAGGTTTATTCCTAGATATTTGATTCTTTTGGTTGCAATGGTGAAGGGGATTGCCTCTTTGATTTCATTTTCTGATTTTTCATTGTTTGTGTATAGGAATGTGAGTGATTTCTGTGTATTGATTTTGTATCCCGCGACTTTGCTGAATTCATTGATTAGTTCTAGTAGCTTTGTAACCGTGTCTTTGGGATTTTCTATGTATAATATCATGTCGTCTGCAAAAAGAGAGAGCTTGACTTCTTCCTTTCCAATCTGGATTCCTTTGATTTCTTTCTCTTGTCTTATTGCTGTTGCTAGGACTTCCAAGACTATGTTGAATAGCAGTGGTGAAAGTGGGCACCCCTGTCTTGTTCCTGATCTTAGAGGGAATGCTTTCAGTTTTTCACCATTAACAATAATGTTCGCTGTAGGTTTCTCATAGATGGCTTTTATTATGTTGAGATAGGTTCCTTCTATGCCCATTTTCTGAAGAGTTTTGATCATAAATGGATGTTGTACTTTGTCGAAGGCTTTTTCTGCATCTATTGAGATGATCATGTGATTATTGTCTTTCAACTTGTTGATATGGTGTATCACGTTGATTGATTTGCGGATGTTGAAGCAGCCTTGCATGCCTGGGATGAACCCAACTTGATCGTGATGTATGAGTTTTTTGACATGTCGTTGAATTCTGTTTGCTAGGATTTTGTTGAGGATCTTGGCATCTAAGTTCATCAGTGAAATTGGCCTATAGTTTTCCTTTTTTGTGTTGTCTTTGCCTGGTTTGGGTATCAGGGTGATGGTGGCCTCGTAGAATGTGTTTGGGAGTTTTCCTTCCTGTGCAATTTTTTGAAAGAGTTTTAGAAGGACAGGCATTAGCTCTTCTTTAAATGTTTGGTAGAATTCGGCTGTGAAGCCATCTGGTCCTGGGCTTTTATTTTTGGGTAGATTTTTAATCACAAAGTTGATTTCTGAGCTTGTGATTGGGTTGTTCAAAGTTTCTGTTTCTTCCTGGCTCAGTCTTGGAAGATTAATCCTGTCCAAGAAGCTGTCCATTTCTTCCAAGTTATCCAGTTTGTTGCCATAGAGTTGCTCATAATAGTCTCTTAGAATCCTTTGGATTTCTGCATTATCTGTTGTAATCTCTCCTTTTTCGTTTTTGATTTTGTTGATCTGGTTCTTCTCTCTTTTTCTTAATGAGTCTGGCCAGTGGCTTGTCAATTTTGTTTACCTTTTCAAAGAACCAGCTTTTTGTTTTATTTATCTTTACTATTGTTTCTTTTGTTTCTTTCTCATTTATTTCTGCTCTGATCTTTATGATTTCTCTTCTTCTGCTGGCTCTGGGATGTTTTTGTTCTTCTTTCTCCAACTGTTTTAAGCGGAGGGTTAGGTCATCTGCTTCATATTTTCCTAGTTTCTTGAGGTGGGATTGTATTGCTATAAATTTCCCTCTTAGAACTGCTTTTGCTGTATCCCATAGGTTTTGCACTGTCGTGTGTTCGTTGTCATTTTCTTCTAGGAATTGTTTAATTTCTCCTTTGATTTCCTCAACGATCAGTTGGTTTTTTAGGTATGTATTGTTTAATCTCCATGTGTTTCTGTTTTTAGGGTTTTTTTTCTGGTAGTTGATCTCCAGTCTCATTGCATTGTGGTCCGAGAAGATGGTTGATATAATTTCGGTTTTCTTGAACTGACTGAGGTTAGATTTGTGGCCCAAGATGTGGTCTATCCTGGAGAATTTTCCGTGAGCACTTGAGAAGAAAGTGTATTCTTCTGCTTTTGGATGGAACGTCCTAAAGATATCGATGAGGTCCATCTTTTCCAGTGTGGCATTTAAGGCTTGTGTTTCTTTATTAATTTTCTGTTTTGTTGATCTGTCCATTGGTGTGAGAGGAGTGTTAAAGTCTCCTACTATTATTGTGTTATTGTTGATTTCTTCTTTTATGTCTGAAAGTACCTGTCTTATGTATTGAGGTGCCCCTGTGTTGGGTGCGTAGATATTCATGACTGTTATGTCTTCCTCTTGGATAGATCCCTTAATCATGATGTAGTGACCTGCCTTGTCTCTTAGAATCTTCTTTACTTTAAAGTCTATTTTGTCTGATATAAGGATTGCTACTCCAGCTTTCTTTTGATTTCCATTTGCATGAAATATCTTTTTCCAGCCTTTCACTTTCAGTCTATGAGTGTCTCTAGGTCTGAAGTGGGTCTCTTGTAAACAGCATATATATGGGTTTTGCTTCTGGATCCATTCAGCCAGCCTGTGTCGTTTGGTTGGAGCATTTAGTCCATTTACATTCAAAGTAATTATTGATACCAATGTTCCTATTGTCATCTTCTTAGAAATTTGGGGTTTGATTTGTAAGGCTTCTCCTACTCTTGTATTTATTGGCTATATCAGGTCCTTTAACACTTGTTGTAGGGCTGGTTTTGTGGTACAGAATTCTTTTAGTTTTTGCTTGTCTGTGAAGCTTTTGACTTCACCATCGATTTTGAATGAGATTCTTGCTGGGTAGAGAATTCGTGGTTGCAGGTTATTCTCTTTAGCCGTTTAAATGTATCTTGCCATTCTCTTCTGGCCTGTAGGGTTTCTGTTGAGAGATCCGCAGTTAAACGTATGGGGTTTCCTTTATATGTTATTTGTTGTTTGCTCCTAGCTGCTTTTAGTAATCTGTCTTTATATTTAGTCTGCGTTAGTTTGATTAGTATGTGCCTTGGTGTGTTTCTTCTGGGGTTTCTCCTGTATGGAACTCTTTGTGCTTCCTGGACTTGGCTGACTATCTCCTTTCCCATGCTGAGGAAGTTTTCAACTATAACCTCTTCAAGAATTTTTTCATAGTCTTTCTTCTCTTCTTCTTCTTCTGGAACTCCTATAATTCTAATGTTGGTGCGTTTAATATTGTCCCATAGGTCTCTGAGGCTATCCTCAGTTCTTTTAATTCTTTGGGCTTTGTTCTGTTCTTCAGCACTTATTTCCACCATTCTGTCTTCCAGCTCACTTATCCGTTCTTCAGCCTCTGATACTCTACTGTTGAGACCTTCTATAGTATTTTTGAGTTCAGCAATTGAGTTGGTGGTCTCTATTTGCTTATTTTTCATTTCCTGCATGTCTTTTCTCAATGCACTAATTTCCTCTAATATTCTGTTTTCGGTGTTTTGCATCCTCATTAGTATAGTTTTTCTGAATTCTCTTTCAGATAGCTTGTCTATCTCCTCCTCTGTCATTTGAAGTGGTGTTTCTCTAGCTTGGTCCTTCATTTGTACAGTGTTTCTCTGACGTTTCATTATTAGGTTAATTTTTGTTTCTTTGTGTGTGTCTGTGTGTATGGAGTTCTTATTCCCACCAGGCTTCTTGGTTGAATTCTCCTTCCTTTGGGTTTTTGTCCTTGTAGAAGGGTTCAGTGGCTTGTGTCTTGGGTGGTGATAGACCTTGTTTACAGGTGAATAATCTGTAGTGTTGTATGTTCTTTGATAATCAGTGTGGGGTCTTGGAATCCGGGCTTCTGCTTGAGGATCCTTGGTTTGATGATTGGTCAGGAGTGTAGGCTCTATGTCTGGTTTGCTATGGTGTTCTGTGATACTAGTTCACACACTAGCATCTGAGGAACAAGAGGTGCATCCCTGATGGGTGACAGTCATAAAAGCATGCAGATGTTTTCTAACATAATCATAAGATACACATACATATACAGCAATCCCCACAACTGACCAGTTTTACAGAGATAAGGCGAGGAAATCTTTCTAGCAACTCATGCAATCACAGATGATACTTGCCCGTTAAGCTTTGAATTAATTAAAATAGTGCCTGAATGTCTTTCAGTTAAACGTATGGGGTTTCCTTTATATGTTATTTGTTGTTTGCTCCTAGCTGCTTTTAGTAATCTGTCTTTATATTTAGTCTGCGTTAGTTTGATTAGTATGTGCCTTGGTGTGTTTCTTCTGGGGTTTCTCCTGTATGGAACTCTTTGTGCTTCCTGGACTTGGCTGACTATCTCCTTTCCCATGCTGAGGAAGTTTTCAACTATAACCTCTTCAAGAATTTTTTCATAGTCTTTCTTCTCTTCTTCTTCTTCTGGAACTCCTATAATTCTAATGTTGGTGCGTTTAATATTGTCCCATAGGTCTCTGAGGCTATCCTCAGTTCTTTTAATTCTTTGGGCTTTGTTCTGTTCTTCAGCACTTATTTCCACCATTCTGTCTTCCAGCTCACTTATCCGTTCTTCAGCCTCTGATACTCTACTGTTGAGACCTTCTATAGTATTTTGAGTTCAGCAATTGAGTTGGTGGTCTCTATTTGCTTATTTTTCATTTCCTGCATGTCTTTTCTCAATGCACTAATTTCCTCTAATATTCTGTTTTCGGTGTTTTGCATCCTCATTAGTATAGTTTTTCTGAATTCTCTTTCAGATAGCTTGTCTATCTCCTCCTCTGTCATTTGAAGTGGTGTTTCTCTAGCTTGGTCCTTCATTTGTACAGTGTTTCTCTGACGTTTCATTATTAGGTTAATTTTTGTTTCTTTGTGTGTGTCTGTGTGTATGGAGTTCTTATTCCCACCAGGCTTCTTGGTTGAATTCTCCCTTCCTTTGGGTTTTTGTCCTTGTAGAAGGGTTCAGTGGCTTGTGTCTTGGGTGGTGATAGACCTTGTTTACAGGTGAATAATCTGTAGTGTTGTATGTTCTTTGATAATCAGTGTGGGGTCTTGGAATCCGGGCTTCCGCTTAGAGGATCCTTGGTTTGATGATTGGTCAGGGGTGTAGGCTCTATGTCTGGTTTGCTATGGTGTTCTGGGATACTAGTTCCCCCACTAGCATCTGAGGAACAAGAGGTGCATCCCTGATGGGTGACAGTCATAAAAGCATGCAGATGTTTTCTAACATAATCATAAGATACACATACATATACAGCAATCCCCACAACTGACCAGTTTTACAGAGATAAGGCGCAGGAAATCTTTCTAGCAACTCATGCAATCACAGATGATACTTGCCCGTTAAGCTTTGAATTAATTAAAATAGTGCCTGAATAATAGATCTAGCACAAGGTCCTGGCTTGGATAATTACAATGAAAGCAATTTTAAATTAGGACATGTGCTCGGGGTGACAAGGAGGAGAGTCTATAAGTAATAAAAAGGAAAAGATTTGTCTTGGAAGTATTTTATAGGATTAGGTAGCAAAGATTAGTGTGTGTACTGTTTAGTGCATTTGGAAGTGAATAGTGCAGACAGAAAGATAGGAAATAATTTGTCTAGAGGATATTGATAGCTAGGAAGATGTTTTACATTTAGAACATAGAGAAAGAAAGCAGTGGGAAAGAGGAAAGAGAAAAGAGAATTAGAGGTTTTCAAGAATTAAAATTAAAGTTAAAAAAATATAATAAAAGTCAAAAGAAGGTTAAAAATTAAAAAGAGCAAAAAAAAAAAAAAAATTAATGAGACCGAAAAACAAAGAAAAAACACATAGAATAAATCAAACAAATGAAAACTACAAAAAAAAAAAAAAAAAACAAACATAAAAAACCCCCAATAAACAAAGAAACTAATAAACCCCAAACCAATCAATTGAATAAGCAAAATAGTCCACCACAAACAAGCAGAAAAAAAAGAAAAAAAAAAAAAAAGTTAAATACTGTCCTTGGTTTTTATCTTCATATCTGCCTGTTGGAAACCAATCTGCTCTTGATGGTGGTGTCTTGATGGCGTGGTCTTTCCCTTACAGTGCCGGTTGCTGTGGTTTCTGTTTTTGTGTTCAGCAAAATGAGGGCTTTGCTGCCATACTGGGTGCTGGCCGGGACGGTGGGCTGATCCCAGTCAGTCGGGCGGGGCGCGGCGCAGTCCCGTGTGAATGCGTAGTGGAGCAAAAGTCTTGGAAGGGCTTCCGCGAGGATCCTTGGTTTGATGATTGGTCAGGAGTGTAGGCTCTATGTCTGGTTTGCTATGGTGTTCTGTGATACTAGTTCACACTAGCATCTGAGGAACAAGAGGTGCATCCCTGATGGGTGACAGTCATAAAAGCATGCAGATGTTTTCTAACATAATCATAAGATACACATACATATACAGCAATCCCCACAACTGACCAGTTTTACAGAGATAAGGCGCAGGAAATCTTTCTAGCAACTCATGCAATCACAGATGATACTTGCCCGTTAAGCTTTGAATTAATTAAAATAGTGCCTGAATAATAGATCTAGCACAAGGTCCTGGCTTGGATAATTACAATGAAAGCAATTTTAAATTAGGACATGTGCTCGGGGTGACAAGGAGGAGAGTCTATAAGTAATAAAAAGGAAAAGATTTGTCTTGGAAGTATTTTATAGGATTAGGTAGCAAAGATTAGTGTGTGTACTGTTTAGTGCATTTGGAAGTGAATAGTGCAGACAGAAAGATAGGAAATAATTTGTCTAGAGGATATTGATAGCTAGGAAGATGTTTTACATTTAGAACATAGAGAAAGAAAGCAGTGGGAAAGAGGAAAGAGAAAAGAGAATTAGAGGTTTTCAAGAATTAAAATTAAAGTTAAAAAAATATAATAAAAGTCAAAAGAAGGTTAAAAATTAAAAAGAGCAAAAAAAAAAAAAAAATTAATGAGACCGAAAAACAAAGAAAAAACACATAGAATAAATCAAACAAATGAAAACTACAAAAAAAAAAAGAAAAAAACAAATATAAAAAAACCCCAATAAACAAAGAAACTAATAAACCCCAAACCAATCAATTGAATAAGCAAAATAGTCCACCACAAACAAGCAGAAAAAAATGAAAAAAGAAAAAAAAAAAAAAAGTTAAATACTGTCCTTGGTTTTTATCTTCATATCTGCCTGTTGGAAACCAATCTGCTCTTGATGGTGGTGTCTTGATGGCGTGGTCTTTCCCTTACAGTGCCGGTTGCTGTGGTTTCTGTTTTTGTGTTCAGCAAAATGAGGGCTTTGCTGCCATACTGGGTGCTGGCCGGGACGGTGGGCTGATCCCAGTCAGTCGGGCGGGGGCCGCGGCGTGCGCAGTCCCGTGTTGGAGGGCGCCCGGCTCGACGCGCGCCCGCCTGTCGTCTCCAATCCCTGCTCTTTCCCGGCTTCCTCCGCTGCTACTGCTGCTCTAGGGAGCGGGCTCCTCCGACACTGCCGGTTATGTGTCTAAGTACCAAAGGCGGACGCGAGCTTTCCCGTCCAACTCGTGCCCAGTCCCTGATCAGCAACCCGTGGACGACTTCCTCTCTCCGTTCAGCAAGCCCTCCAGTTGGAGTGGCTGAACTTACCCGCTCCTCGCGGCGTCCGCGGGTCTCGCGGCGCCGCGGCTCGCCGCTCGCGGGCGTCCGCGGCTCCTCGCGCGGGCGGGTTCCGCGGCTCCGCGCGGGCGGGTTCCGGCGGCTCCTCGCGGCGGGCGGGTTCCGGCGGCTCCTCGCGGCGGGCGGGTTCCGGCGGCTCCTCGCGGCGGGCGGGTTCCGGCGGCTCCTCGCGGCGGGCGGGTTCCGGCGGCTCCTCCGGCTTTTGACTTTTAAGTACAGTTCTGAAGTGTATTGCTTATTTCTTTTGCTTTTGCAAAAAAGCATTTCTTTTTTTTTTTTTTCAGGATTTTATATACCATTTTGAACTATGAGTTTAAAAACAAATTTAGAGAATCTAAGACTACAACAGGATGCCTTAAACAGTGTGAAATTAATTTTAAATATTTGTAATATTAATCTGTACTTTTATTTCATAGCTGTTTAAAGCCTCCATAGACTTCTGCACTGTTATTTTCCACATCAAAAATTTTCAGATCATATCTTTATTAAATAAAACAAAAACTGTATTCTCATTATCACTTAGAAAATGTTACATATAGTTATCTTGAAACTAATAAACCCCAAACCAATCAATTGAATAAGCAAAATAGTCCACCACAAACAAGCAGAAAAAAATGAAAAAAGAAAAAAAAAAAAAAAGTTAAATTCTGTCCTTGGTTTTATCTTCATATCTGCCTGTTGGAAACCAATCTGCTCTTGATGGTGGTGTCTTGATGGCGTGGTCTTTCCCTTACAGTGCCGGTTGCTGTGGTTTCTGTTTTTGTGTTCAGCAAAATGAGGGCTTTGCTGCCATACTGGGTGCTGGCCGGGACGGTGGGCTGATCCCAGTCAGTCGGGCGGGGGCCGCGGCGTGCGCAGTCCCGTGTTGGAGGGGGGCGCCCCGGCTCGACCGCGCGCCCGCCTGTCGTCTCCAATCCCTGCTCTTTCCCCGGCTTCCTCCGCTGCTACTGCTGCTCTAGGGGAGCGCGGGCTCCTCCGACACTGCCGGTTATGTGTCTAAGTACCAAAGGCGGACGCGAGCTTTCCCGTCCAACTCGTGCCCAGTCCCTGATCAGCAACCCGTGGACGACTTCCTCTCTCCGTTCAGCAAGCCCTCCAGTTGGAGTGGCTGAACTTACCCGCTGCGCTCCGCGCTCGCGGCGCCGCGGCTCCTCGCGCGGCGGTCCGCGGCTCCTCGCGCGGGCGGGTTCCGCGGCTCCGCGCGGGCGGGTTCCGGCGGCTCCTCGCGGCGGGCGGGTTCCGGCGGCTCCTCGCGGCGGGCGGGTTCCGGCGGCTCCTCGCGGCGGGCGGGTTCCGGCGGCTCCTCGCGGCGGGCGGGTTCCGGTGTCTCCTCCGGCTTTTGACTTTTAAGTACAGTTCTGAAGTGTATTGCTTATTTCTTTTGCTTTTGCAAAAAAGCATTTCTTTTTTTTTTTTTTCAGGATTTTATATACCATTTTGAACTATGAGTTTAAAAACAAATTTAGAGAATCTAAGACTACAACAGGATGCCTTAAACAGTGTGAAATTAATTTTAAATATTTGTAATATTAATCTGTACTTTTATTTCATAGCTGTTTAAAGCCTCCATAGACTTCTGCACTGTTATTTTCCACATCAAAAATTTTCAGATCATATCTTTATTAAATAAAAACAAAAACTGTATTCTCATTATCACTTAGAAAAATGTTACATATAGTTATCTTCACATTTCACCAATATAAAACTCTGATAGTCTTTTTTTCAATAATCTAAGACTAGTTAAGTTTCATAATATCATGATATGATGAAGCGAGTGACTTCAAAGGATCACTGAGTTAAATAATGCATGCTTCAAGATGCCCTTAAGGCTTAACTGTCCACTGTGGCAGACTATTTAATTAATAACATGTACTTTACAAAACTCATCATTATATATTTATACAATAGACTTCTAAGATTTTTAAAAAACTGTTTTTCAATAATGTCAGTTCCCCTATTTATAACTTTTAATTTTTATATGATGGAGCCAAGGGGCTAATATCTAGGCCATCTCCATTCACTGCAGTAGCATCTATTTTATCCCCATCATTTTGTCACTTGTGATGTGTGCTCAGCCACGTCCGACTCTGTGCGATCCCATGGATTGTAGCCCACACAGCTCCTGTGTCCAAAATTTGCCTGGAATTTTACAGGCAAAAATAGTGGATTGGATTGCCATTTCCTACCCCAGGAGATCTTCCCAACTCAGGAATTGAACCTGTGTTTCTTTTTTTTTTTTAATTTCAGCCTTTTTAAAATTATTTTTTTGTTTATTTGTTTATTTATTTTCATCCATCTTTATTCTTTGGGCTGTGTGGGCCTCCCATCGTAGTGGTCTGTCTTGTTGCAGAGCACTGGCTCTGGGCTCATGTGCTCCAGAACGCTGGCTCGTAATTGGACACACTGGCCCAGCCGTTCTGCAGCATGTGGGATCTTCCGGGCTAGTGATCAAACCGATGCCCCTTGCACTGCAAGGCAGACCACCAGAGAAGTCCCGAACCAGTGTTTCTTGCATCTCCTGATTTGGCAAGCAGATTCTTTACCACTAATCCCACTTAGGAAGCCCCATTGTGTCATGTACTCATCCTAAAAGCTATATAACAAAGGCACTGTTATTACTTTTTGATGACATATTAACTCTAAAATATGTTAACTTGCTATTCATCATCGTCAGTCACTCAGTCCTGTCTGAAGCTTTGTGAACCCACGAACTGCAGCAGGCCTCAGATCATATCTTTATTAAATAAAACAAAAACTGTATTCTCATTATCACTTAGAAAAATGTTACATATAGTTATCTTCACATTTCACCAATATAAAACTCTGATAGTCTTTTTTTCAATAATCTAAGACTAGTTAAGTTTCATAATATCATGATATGATGAAGCGAGTGACTTCAAAGGATCACTGAGTTAAATAATGCATGCTTCAAGATGCCCTTAAGGCTTAACTGTCCACTGTGGCAGACTATTTAATTAATAACATGTACTTTACAAAACTCATCATTATATATTTATACAATAGACTTCTAAGATTTTTAAAAAACTGTTTTTCAATAATGTCAGTTCCCCTATTTATAACTTTTAATTTTTATATGATGGAGCCAAGGGGCTAATATCTAGGCCATCTCCATTCACTGCAGTAGCATCTATTTTATCCCCATCATTTTGTCACTTGTGATGTGTGCTCAGCCACGTCCGACTCTGTGCGATCCCATGGATTGTAGCCCACACAGCTCCTGTGTCCAAAATTTGCCTGGAATTTTACAGGCAAAAATAGTGGATTGGATTGCCATTTCCTACCCCAGGAGATCTTCCCAACTCAGGAATTGAACCTGTGTTTCTTTTTTTTTTTTAATTTCAGCCTTTTTAAAATTATTTTTTTGTTTATTTGTTTATTTATTTTCATCCATCTTTATTCTTTGGGCTGTGTGGGCCTCCCATCGTAGTGGTCTGTCTTGTTGCAGAGCACTGGCTCTGGGCTCATGTGCTCCAGAACGCTGGCTCGTAATTGGACACACTGGCCCAGCCGTTCTGCAGCATGTGGGATCTTCCGGGCTAGTGATCAAACCGATGCCCCTTGCACTGCAAGGCAGACCACCAGAGAAGTCCCGAACCAGTGTTTCTTGCATCTCCTGATTTGGCAAGCAGATTCTTTACCACTAATCCCACTTAGGAAGCCCCATTGTGTCATGTACTCATCCTAAAAGCTATATAACAAAGGCACTGTTATTACTTTTTGATGACATATTAACTCTAAAATATGTTAACTTGCTATTCATCATCGTTCAGTCACTCAGTCCTGTCTGAAGCTTTGTGAACCCACGAACTGCAGCAGGCCAGCCTTCCCTGTCCTTATCTGCTCTGGCTTACCATCTCCCAGAGCTTGTTCAGACTCAGGCCCATTGAGTCAGTGATGCCATCCCAAACCACCTCATCTTCTGTCTTCCCCTTCTCCTTCTGCCTTCAGTCTTTGTCAGCATTAGGATCTTTTCCAATGAGTTGGCTCTTCGCATCAGGTGGTCAAAGTATGGGAGCTTCAACTCTAGCATCAGTCCATCCAGTGAATAGTCAGGGTTGATTCCTTTAGGATTGATTGGTTCAATCCCCTTGATGTCCAAGGGACTCTGAAGAGTCTTCTCCAACACAACAGTTAAAAGCATTAATTCTTCTGCATTCAGCTTTGTTTATAGCCCAACTCTCACATCCATACATGACTATACCATAGTTTTGGAATATACAGGGAAAACCATAGCTTTGATCATACAGACCTTTGTTTGTGGGGAAAGAAACCAGTGAAGAATCTTGCAACTTTGGCCGAGCCAGGAGAAAATCATCTTGGAAATAAGAAAACTAAGAAAAACAAGTCAATTTGATTCATGGGTTCAGTAGCTGGGGTCATACTGAACAACAACGGGTGGGAGATCTGCTATAGACTTTGAACACTGGGTCTGTGCAGACTCCTTAACTTCTTGCTGGTACTGTTGTGCCCCACCCCCCACCCACAGCTGTAATGCGCTCTCTCCATTGGAAAGACAATGTAAACGACTTAGAGTCACAAAGGGTGATTATGAATAGGGCTGTGACTGATGGTGAGTCCATTAATATCATTGCCTGTAAACACCTGGAGGCTTCAGCACTGAATGAAAGCAGACTGGTGAAAGTGTTTGGGACCTTGACCTAAGAGATCTTGAGTGCAGCCCTGCCCCCCCAACCCCATTCCCATCCTTTCTCTCTGTCTGTATGTCTGTGTGTATTTCTTAAAAGTCTCTTCACCCTCACTGTCCTCTATGCACCCGGCTGACGAGCTACTGCATTTGTTGGCAAAGTAACATCTAGGTTTTTTAATACATTGTCTGAGTATGTCATAACTTTTCTTCCAAGGAGCAAGCATCTTTTAATTTCAGGGCTGCAGTTACTGTCCACAATGATTTTGGAGCCCAAGAAAAGAAAGTCTGCCACTCTTTACATTGTTTCCACATCTGTTTGCCAGGAAGTGACAGGACCAGATGCCATGATCTTAGTTTTTTGAATGTTGAGTTTTAAGCCAGTTTTCTCACTCTCCTCTTTCACCTTCATCAAGAGGCTCTTTACTTTCTGCCATTAGGGTGGTATCATCGGTATATCTGAGGTTGTCAACATTTCTCCCTGCAATCTTGATTCCAGCTTGTGATTGTTCCAGCCCATCATTTTGCATGATGTACTCTGCATATAATTTAAATTAGCAGGGTAACAATATATAGCTTTGATGTACTCCTTTCCCAGTTGGAACCAGTCCATTGTTCTATGTCCATTTCTATCAGTTGCTTCTTTACCTGCATACAGGTTTCCCAGGAGGCAGGTAAGGTGGTCTAGTATTCCCATCTCTTTCAGAAGTTTCCAGTTTGTTGTCGTCCACACCAAGGCTTTAGTGTAGTCAGTGAAGCAGAAATAGATGTTTTCCTTAAATTCTCTTGCTTTATCTATGATCCAATGGATGTTGACAATTTGATCTCTGGTTCCTCTGCCTTTTCTAAATCAAGCTTGTACGTCTGGAAGTTCTGATTTCATATACTGTTGAAGCCTAGTTTGGAGGGTTTTGAGCGTTACCTTGCTAGCATGTGAAATAACACAGTTGTGCAATAGTTTGAACATTCTTTTGCATTGCCCCTTCTTTGGGATTGGAGTGAAAATAGACCCTTTTCCAGTCCTGAGGCCACTGTTGAGTCTTCCAAATTTGCTGGCATATTGAGTGTAGCACTTTAACAGCATCATCTTTTAATATTTGAAATGACTCAGTTGGAATTCCATCACCTCCTTAGCTTTGTTCATAGTGATGTTTCCTAAGGCCGCTTGACTTCACAGTCCAGGATGTCTGTCTCTAGGTAAAGGATCACACCATCGTGGTTATCTGGGTCATTAAGATCTTTTTTGTGTAGTTCTTCTGTATATTCTTGCTACCCCTTAATATCTTCTGTTTCTGTTAGATTCAGACCATTTTTGTCTTTTAATATTCCCATCTTTGCATGAAATATTCCCTTGGTATCTCTAATTTTCTTGAAGAGATCTCTATTCTTTTCCACTCTGTTGTTTTCCTCTATTTCTTTGCATTGTCCACGTAAGAAGATTTTCTTCTCTCTCAGTATTCTTTGGAACTCTGCTTTCAAATGGGTATATCTTTTCCTTTCTCCTTTGTCTTTTGCATCTCTTCTTTTCTCAGCTATTTCTAAGGCAACCATTTTCCCAGACAACCATTTTGCCTTTCTGCATTTCTTTTTCTTAGGGATGGTTTTGATTACTGTCTTCCTTATAGTATTTCAAACTTCCATTCATAGATCTTCAGGTACTCTTGTCAGATCTAATCCCTTAACTCCGTTTGTCACTCATTGTATAATTGAACGAGTTTTGATTTAGCTCTTATCTGAATGACCTAGTGTTTTCCCCTACTTTCTTCAATTTAAATCTGAATCTTGTAATAAGGAGTCCATGATCTAAGCCACAGTCAACTCCTGGTCTTCTTGTTGCTGACTGTATAGAGCCTCTCCATTTTGGACTACACGTTGCTATTGCCACACAACAAATAAGCCAAGGAGCGACGAATTAAAATAAAGTCTTGTTGGTGTCAAATCTGTGGTACTTTCCATGATGCTGAAATTCCCTGTACTTGAGTTTGGTCATAGATATGGAAGATGGTAGAAAAAGTTGGGCTTGTGAAGCTAGCAGATGGGCACAAAATTTCTAGAAAAAATTTAGAAATGTACGTATCAAGTTCATCTTATGCCCGAAGTCCACCACCACCCCCTGCTAGGAGGTTAGAGGGGAAGAGGGAAATATATGTCTGGCCAAATATATCCTTGTGTTTTTAAAGAATACAACTGATTTTCTTTATGTTGTTCTAATCAACCAGAGGCTTGTTTAGTTTTATCCTTTTATGTCTTCAACCAGTACTTTGTAGTATTGCCCCTTTTCAGATCCTATTAGAAATATACAGTGGTAAGCAAAGTAATCAGGGTCCCTGCTTCCATGGATTTCATCTTTACTGCAGTGTGAAACCTGGGAACATTCTAATTAGTGGAGTGACATGAAACAACTGAGGTCTTAGAAAGAATTTACATTACAGTGTGGGTTTTGATGTGGATGAGGCAGAGAATGCAGTCAGGGAGATAAAATGTGTGGCTGCTCTGTAATCTGAGTAAGGGATGATGTTGACCAGAGTTAAGTAGTAGTAGTAGCAGTGAGGATGGAAAAAGTAGAGTTGGGATATTTAAGAAGTAGTGTACTTTGCAATGAATTGTATAAGGGGAAAGAAAGTCAAGTGAACATACATGCCAGTTTTCCCAGGGTAATTCTAGTTTTTGCCTTTTGTCCCGTCGTAATTACTGAGTATTTCCCTTCACTTTCAAATGCTTTCCAATTTGGATGACAAATTCTATTTTATTCCTCACTATAAAGAGAGAGGAGAGGTTTTAAGAATAATGCTCAGCTTTCTCTTTGAATGCTGTGTAGAAATTTGTGTCATTTTCTGAAAGGGGATACACTAGAGGAGGAACTGGTGTGAGGGTAAGATTATGAGTTCAGATTTGGATATATGTGTTGAAGGTGACTTTTCCACATCAAATGCAGAGATATAACAAGAATCAGATGACTGCATGGGTCAAGGACTCAGGATGGAGCCCTTGCTTAGAGATATGTGAATGTTCTATATCTCTATCAAAATGTCTTATTGTATATACCTTTCTTCTTGCAGTTGTGTAAGATGAAATGAGATACATGAGATAAGCTAAGCAGAGTGTCTTCGTTTTAGGCTATTCTCGAGCTTCTAATGGTGTGTCAGAATAGGATCATCTGCTTCAGATGATCCTGAGTTATGGAGTCATGATTAAGTCAATGGTCGGATGAGGGGCTGATGTGAAGCAGATCAAATTTCAAAAATTAGAAATGCTTTCATCTTATGCCCGAAGTCCACCACCACCCCTGCTAGGAGGTTAGAGGGAAGAGGAAATATATGTCTGGCCAAATATATCCTTGTGTTTTAAAGAATACAACTGATTTTCTTTATGTTGTTCTAATCAACCAGAGGCTTGTTTAGTTTTATCCTTTTATGTCTTCAACCAGTACTTTGTAGTATTGCCCCTTTTCAGATCCTATTAGAAATATACAGTGGTAAGCAAAGTAATCAGGGTCCCTGCTTCCATGGATTTCATCTTTACTGCAGTGTGAAACCTGGGAACATTCTAATTAGTGGAGTGACATGAAACAACTGAGGTCTTAGAAAGAATTTACATTACAGTGTGGGTTTTGATGTGGATGAGGCAGAGAATGCAGTCAGGGAGATAAAATGTGTGGCTGCTCTGTAATCTGAGTAAGGGATGATGTTGACCAGAGTTAAGTAGTAGTAGTAGCAGTGAGGATGGAAAAAGTAGAGTTGGGATATTTAAGAAGTAGTGTACTTTGCAATGAATTGTATAAGGGGAAAGAAAGTCAAGTGAACATACATGCCAGTTTTCCCAGGGTAATTCTAGTTTTTGCCTTTTGTCCCGTCGTAATTACTGAGTATTTCCCTTCACTTTCAAATGCTTTCCAATTTGGATGACAAATTCTATTTTATTCCTCACTATAAAGAGAGAGGAGAGGTTTTAAGAATAATGCTCAGCTTTCTCTTTGAATGCTGTGTAGAAATTTGTGTCATTTTCTGAAAGGGGATACACTAGAGGAGGAACTGGTGTGAGGGTAAGATTATGAGTTCAGATTTGGATATATGTGTTGAAGGTGACTTTTCCACATCAAATGCAGAGATATAACAAGAATCAGATGACTGCATGGGTCAAGGACTCAGGATGGAGCCCTTGCTTAGAGATATGTGAATGTTCTATATCTCTATCAAAATGTCTTATTGTATATACCTTTCTTCTTGCAGTTGTGTAAGATGAAATGAGATACATGAGATAAGCTAAGCAGAGTGTCTTCGTTTTAGGCTATTCTCGAGCTTCTAATGGTGTGTCAGAATAGGATCATCTGCTTCAGATGATCCTGAGTTATGGAGTCATGATTAAGTCAATGGTTGGATGTCAGGAGCTGATGATGTGATGGTTGGGGATCCTGGGTGGGATGAATTGGGATGGTGCAAAATTTCATCCTGCTTTTCAGAACAGTATGCAAGTTAAAATCTATGAATCACTTATTTCTAAAATTTTCCACAATATTTTTGGACCACTGTTTACTACAAGTAACTGAAACAGTGGCAAGTGAAACTGGATGGAGGTGGGGATTAATGTATATTGATTTGTAAGCGATAAGCATGGATAGCAACTGAAGTGATAGAAGTGGATGAAATTACCAAGCCAGAAAGTATGGAAACCTGTGTCAAGAGGTTCAGGTCATCACTGAGGAACTCAAAACAGCCACCTATATTTTAAAGGAAACAAAGGAGGGACTCACAAAGGAGCTCTGGAAAGGAAAAACCAATGTCATAGGAAAACTGGGAGATGGATAAGTAGTGGAAGTCCCAAGAAGGAGTGTTTAAAAAGTGGACAGCAAATTTAAAAAAGCAAAAAAAGAGAAAAAAAAAGTGGACAGCAATGTCAGATGCTGTTAAGAGGTTTCATGAAATAAGATAGGTGTGCATCGTGGCTGATTCATGTTGGTGTTTTGCACTAGACAACAAAACTTTTTAAAAAGGAAAAAAAACAAGTGTGCATTGAACTCAGTAACTAGTAAGTCATTAGAGATGGTGGTAATGGTGCATTGGTGCCCTTGGGGAGTATAAGCCTGGTTATAGGATTTCAAGTAATGTTTTGGAAGTAAGTATGAGCAATTTTCAGTATTATGATTGAAGAGGAAAGAAAACATTAGTGAAATATCTGGAGGATTTGTAGGATTCTGAGCCTTCTATCACTAACCATCACAAAGATGGATTGTGCTTGTATGATTGCAGCTGTTGTATAATTTTTATTTTTAATGAAATTTGTGTATTTTTAGGTATTTTTATATTTCTTACCTGAATCTTTTGCCTACAATTTTAGGTAAACTCTTTTTAAATAGTGGGAGCAAGGACACAATTTATAAAGTTACTTTAACTATTTTTGCCCCAAAAATACGTCTCATAAATTTGTTCCATAAAAATAAAATACTACCTTAGCTATTTTCCTGCTGCCCAAAGAATTATGCTTCTCTTGGCTTCAGAACACTGGGGACTCTTTGAATATTCTTTGGCAGATAAAAATGGTAAAGATTTATGGCAAAGCAAAGCATTTCTGAAAAAGGTGCTCCACATTGCCTTTCTGTATGTGCATAAATTACAAACAGGGCTCAAGGGTGCAGTCATTGTAATAGCTTTTTGCTCTCTTTGAAGAAAATAGAAAATGCTCACTTAGGGGCTACTGCTTGTGTTTCCATTAATGAATCTTCTAAGCTTGAATGATTTTAAATAGGATATTTATGTTCCTTGGTTTCGCAGGGTAAGAACTTGAAGAAACATATGTGATTAAGGTATCTAATGTAATAAATTTATGCAGACCTTTAATAAAAAGTGCTGTTGGTAATAAGTCATAGCCAAAGACTTTGAGGAGGATTCATAATCAAGGGAAAACAACCACCAAATCGTATGTTCCTGGAGAATTTGATTAGCCTTCTATTCTCAAGATTTATGCTGATTTGAAGCATTGACAAACAACTCTTTTGTGCAAGACTTGTAATCATGACAAACAAGCTATCTTACCCAACTGAAATGAATGAGATTGGTGGGTTTTTTTCTTTTTTACCTGCTTTGTAAATATTAATTGAAGTCCAGTGTTTTACAAGAATATATATTCTATAACTCTAAATGAGTAACACTGTTTTCTACAGGATGTTATAAATGTTTCACTACTTGGCACCCTGAATACACCTGCAAGATTATCAGTATGTTTGATCACAAGTTTTCTTTTAGATTCGGTTTTTTATTTCTGGAAATATGGTTAGATTAACTCATGTGCAAATCAATATTACTTAATTAGACTTGTAAAAATGTCTCCATCCTCTTTATTTGAAATCATTTAGCCACCACTTGCACGTCACTTTTGTTATATTTTTTTTTTAAACCTTTATTTTACTTTTAACTTTTACAGAGTTTTGTTGTTTACAGATATGTATGTTCTCAGATTAGTCATATGTATATCCCCCCTTCCCTCCCCTCCCGACCATCACACAGCACCCCTGAAGGATCCCCTTTTCTCACAGAGCAATGACTAGAGCTATTTTCTTCACTTATGATAGTACAGGCCTGTTATATATTTCTAATCCCAGTTAGTATTAAGGCTGCCTGTTCACAGTTGGCAATGAGAGTTCATTTTGTGCCTTTGTATATTGTGAAGATTGTCTATTTTCTGAAGATTCTTATTAAATATAGCATATGCTACTTACATCATAATATCCTTGTAAAGTAATCCTATAATAGCATGAGTTTAAGTGAATTATAATGGTATATTAAAAGTATATTTACTTCATTAAACAAGAAATAATCTTCCAAAGCATTTCAGAAAGTTTAATTCTGTGAGTCAGGTCAGAAAAGCACAAAGGAATAGTTATCATTACCCTCTGAAAGCCTTGTGTAGCATGGAAACTTATGAGAGTAAGCTTTAAATCGTGAATAATAATGATTCGTTACATGCCGTAAAGTTTCTTCTAGAGATTTCCACATCCAACAGTCTGTCTCCCTAGTTCAAGCAGTAACTGTGTAAAACCAATCCAGTTTGAGAATTACAAATAATACGTTCATTTTAGATTTATATCTAACTTTGAAATATTCACCTCCTCAGTCTATTGAATATATGTGTGTACTCATAAATACATAAATATATTTACACATACACATACGCTGATTATGTATGCATTCTTCATGCTGCTCTTGGGAAAGAAGATATCTCCAATATATTTAATGCATATTTTGATGAATTGAGCCATAGTATGTAGTTTGAAATGTCGTAAACATTGAACTATCTCTATTTAAGATTGGAAATTTCCCTGGATATATGAAAAGTGTCAAGTCAAAAAGGAAAACTCCATTGCTTACCAGAAAAACAAAAAAAGGCTTGCTTTTCTTTCTTGAGAATTATAGTTACCAAATACAGGTCGATGGGAAATTTTACTCTGTCCCACTGAAAGAAGATGTTAAGATGGTTACAGTGAATTATTTTAGAAAGTTAACTGTGTTCTCTCTATCACTTCTTCAAACTATATTTCCTACTGGTTTATCTTTAAATTACCAGTTTATGAAATGAGACTAATAAGAGATACTTCCGTTCATTTTGATTTCTTCCTTGGAAAAATTAAAAGGTAATAAGCTATGTCAGTCGCCTTTGGGAGACTGGGAGACGAGAGATGTTGTTAATATAAAAAAGTAAAATACAAACTTAGAAATAACTATCAAAGTGGTGAAGAGGAGAAAACTGTTTCTGGTTTGAACAGTGGACCTGATATTTAAATAGGGAGATCTGGGGCTTCCCTGGTGGTCCAGTGGATAAGGACACCACCTTGCAGTGCAAGAGGCGCTGGTTCGACCCCTGGCCTGGGAAGATCCCACGTGCTGCAGAGCAGCTGGACCGACGTGTCCAATTACCGAGCGGGAGCTCTGGAGCACATGCGCCCAGAGCGGCACTCTGCGACAACAGAGGCCACTGTGATGGGAGGCCCACACGGGCCAAAGAACAAAGATGGGTGAAAAATAGATAAATGAAAGACCAATAGAAGTGGCCCACCCGCCGCCCCCACCCCAAAAAATTTAAATAGGGAGATCTGGGGGTAAAAGCATAGATTGGGGGTAGAGAAGCCAAGACAGAGAAGCTAAAGGAGAATGGATTGGAATGTAGGAAAATGGATAATTTTTAAAAGAGAAATAGCAGCTTATCAACTGGAAAGGTCTCTTGGATTAGGGATCCCTTTGTTCATTCAGTCACCATGTCTTGACACTGTTTTAAGGCAGTTTCCCAAATGTGCCTAATTCTAAGAATCACCTGTTCTCTTGTCCCATATAGTTTCTTAGTAAGGGGGGCCGTGGATCTGGGAACCATGAGAAACGTTGCTTTAGAAGACAAAGTTGTGTTAGATTTTGTGTTCTTGAGCAATTTATTATCCATCTTGTATCTCTAAGCCTCAGTTTGTTTGTTTAATCTGTAAAATGGAGATAATAATGCTTTCCTTGCCAGTTTTCAAGGCAAAAAAAAAATGCTATATATGAAATACATTCCGGTTCCCAATTTTGGATTTCTTCCACTGAAAGAAGATGTTAAGATGGTTACAGTGAATTATTTTAGAAAGTTAACTGTGTTCTCTCTATCACTTCTTCAAACTATATTTCCTACTGGTTTATCTTTAAATTACCAGTTTATGAAATGAGACTAATAAGAGATACTTCCGTTCATTTTGATTTCTTCCTTGGAAAAATTAAAAGGTAATAAGCTATGTCAGTCGCCTTTGGGAGACTGGGAGACGAGAGATGTTGTTAATATAAAAAAGTAAAATACAAACTTAGAAATAACTATCAAAGTGGTGAAGAGGAGAAAACTGTTTCTGGTTTGAACAGTGGACCTGATATTTAAATAGGGAGATCTGGGGCTTCCCTGGTGGTCCAGTGGATAAGGACACCACCTTGCAGTGCAAGAGGCGCTGGTTCGACCCCTGGCCTGGGAAGATCCCACGTGCTGCAGAGCAGCTGGACCGACGTGTCCAATTACCGAGCGGGAGCTCTGGAGCACATGCGCCCAGAGCGGCACTCTGCGACAACAGAGGCCACTGTGATGGGAGGCCCACACGGGCCAAAGAACAAAGATGGGTGAAAAATAGATAAATGAAAGACCAATAGAAGTGGCCCACCCGCCGCCCCCACCCCAAAAAATTTAAATAGGGAGATCTGGGGGTAAAAGCATAGATTGGGGGTAGAGAAGCCAAGACAGAGAAGCTAAAGGAGAATGGATTGGAATGTAGGAAAATGGATAATTTTTAAAAGAGAAATAGCAGCTTATCAACTGGAAAGGTCTCTTGGATTAGGGATCCCTTTGTTCATTCAGTCACCATGTCTTGACACTGTTTTAAGGCAGTTTCCCAAATGTGCCTAATTCTAAGAATCACCTGTTCTCTTGTCCCATATAGTTTCTTAGTAAGGGGGGCCGTGGATCTGGGAACCATGAGAAACGTTGCTTTAGAAGACAAAGTTGTGTTAGATTTTGTGTTCTTGAGCAATTTATTATCCATCTTGTATCTCTAAGCCTCAGTTTGTTTGTTTAATCTGTAAAATGGAGATAATAATGCTTTCCTTGCCAGTTTTCAAGGCAAATGAAGTAAAAGAAAAATGTCTTCAGAGGGTTACTGGAACTTGTATATTGCATAAGATTTATAATATTAAGTGTATATCAGGGCAGGGGTCATTGAGAAAGAAAGAAAGTGAAGATACAAAGAATTAAAACAGAAAACTTTCATCTTCTCAAAGTTCTATTTTTCAAGTTTACTATCTGGGTTTTATTTGTTAAGTGAATGTGAAATCTTCCTTGATAAATTTGTTTTCCTTTAATTATTCTTGTGTTCCTCCAAACCAACTATTCATTTCAAATCTTTTATATACTATCATAAACTCATACATCTAGCCCATACACAATAACCATTTGTGTCCAGGATACATGCCACTGACACTGCCTTAAAGGGTCAAGCATGGCTCTTTGCATTTGAGCAGAGAAGTACTTGTTCAATGAAGTGATAAAAGAATGAATCTTTAAATCTGATCCTGTGGCCTTACTTTTAAGTACACGTGGAAAAAAATACTTCACCATTCCCTTTGATAGTTACTTCTAAGTTTTTGTTTTATTTTTTATGTTAACAGCACTGCTCTTCAAAAAACTTTTCCCTTAACCCTAAATCATGCTGGAGTTGAGTGTGCTACTGTATTTATATTTTCAAGACATTTTTATTCAAATAAAATGATCTTTCTGTGGTAATCTTTATCTGGGAATAATTTTCCTTTCTGTGATAATTAGCTGCTATCAGTAACTTATTGTTTTGATTCATTTAGCAGCAGCAACAGAAGAACCAGAAGTGATTCCAGACCCAGCCAAGCAGACAGACAGAGTTGTGAAAATCGCAGGAATTAGTGCTGGAATTTTGGTGTTCATCCTCCTCCTCCTAGTTGTCATATTAATTGTGAAAAAAAGGTAAGACCTGCTTTTGTTCTGTCCCACTCACTTATCGTTTATGTCACCGTTACTAGTTTTCAAACACTTCACTTCCTTGAGCTCTTTTAAAAAAGAATAAACAACAAGAATTGAATTTTAACAATGTTGCCAGCATCTGAGTCTTATTACTCATGCTTTGTAAATAAATTCTTGGTTATTTGCAGTTTTTTCAAAAGTATCTCTAAGCCTCAGTTTGTTTGTTTAATCTGTAAAATGGAGATAATAATGCTTTCCTTGCCAGTTTTCAAGGCAAATGAAGTAAAAGAAAAATGTCTTCAGAGGGTTACTGGAACTTGTATATTGCATAAGATTTATAATATTAAGTGTATATCAGGGCAGGGGTCATTGAGAAAGAAAGAAAGTGAAGATACAAAGAATTAAAACAGAAAACTTTCATCTTCTCAAAGTTCTATTTTCAAGTTTACTATCTGGGTTTTATTTGTTAAGTGAATGTGAAATCTTCCTTGATAAATTTGTTTTCCTTTAATTATTCTTGTGTTCCTCCAAACCAACTATTCATTTCAAATCTTTTATATACTATCATAAACTCATACATCTAGCCCATACACAATAACCATTTGTGTCCAGGATACATGCCACTGACACTGCCTTAAAGGGTCAAGCATGGCTCTTTGCATTTGAGCAGAGAAGTACTTGTTCAATGAAGTGATAAAAGAATGAATCTTTAAATCTGATCCTGTGGCCTTACTTTTAAGTACACGTGGAAAAAAATACTTCACCATTCCCTTTGATAGTTACTTCTAAGTTTTTGTTTTATTTTTTATGTTAACAGCACTGCTCTTCAAAAAACTTTTCCCTTAACCCTAAATCATGCTGGAGTTGAGTGTGCTACTGTATTTATATTTTCAAGACATTTTTATTCAAATAAAATGATCTTTCTGTGGTAATCTTTATCTGGGAATAATTTTCCTTTCTGTGATAATTAGCTGCTATCAGTAACTTATTGTTTTGATTCATTTAGCAGCAGCAACAGAAGAACCAGAAGTGATTCCAGACCCAGCCAAGCAGACAGACAGAGTTGTGAAAATCGCAGGAATTAGTGCTGGAATTTTGGTGTTCATCCTCCTCCTCCTAGTTGTCATATTAATTGTGAAAAAAAGGTAAGACCTGCTTTTGTTCTGTCCCACTCACTTATCGTTTATGTCACCGTTACTAGTTTTCAAACACTTCACTTCCTTGAGCTCTTTTAAAAGAGAATAAACAACAAGAATTGAATTTTAACAATGTTGCCAGCATCTGAGTCTTATTACTCATGCTTTGTAAATAAATTCTTGGTTATTTGCAGTTTAATTTTAGATATAAAATGTGCTTTTGTCAATTTAACCTTGAAATTAATGTATGAATTTAAATAACCTCAAATACTTGATGTATTAATGTATTGTGTTTTGAAGCATTTTTAATTACAAATGGCAAAATAAGAGGTCGTTATGATATTTGGTCTATAAATTATTTTGTACTGTTGCTCTTTTTTCTAAATGTTGACTGCAAATAAAATATGAGAAAATGAAAATTATAAAATTGTATATTAATATTCACTGACTTTATACTTTAGCACTTTAATATTAAGAATCCATTATTTTAATTGAGCATTAGTCTTTTAAACTATATCAACCAATATCACCATCTTCTGGAATTATATGAAGATATTAAGACCTTCAGGAATTTAAATTGAATTCTTTATGGGAGATTAAGGTATATTTCTACTGGAAAACGTTTCAAAGAATACTGTTTTTATAAGTTGAACTTTTCCTCTTCTATAGGATGTCATTATCTGTAAGACATCATTTTAGAAATTATTACTACTTGCCAATCCTTCCAATCATATGTTTTAAATAATACTACAATTTGGAAGGATTTTTTTTTAAATCTTTGCAGAGTATGTTCCTAAAATACTTTGGTGTATTGATGTGTTTGTCATTCACTAATTATATTGAATACAATGAGAGATGTTGCTTCCATTATACTAAATCATATCATATACTATTATGATTGTTATTTTATACTCAAAATAAATCATTAAGAATATAGATAAGACTCATACTACATGTTTAATGATTCCATGAGAGTTTATTTTAATGTATTGCCTCTTTACAATTACCCCCTGGAGATATATATGTTGGAGAAGACACATCTGCCTTAGAAACATTAGGTATGCATTCTAGTGTTTTGTGTTAAATTAGCTACATCCGTGCTTCCCCAAGAGTGCTTTCTCTCTTTGCTGTTGTCTACTCTGTGGTTGGAAAATTTACAGAGAATAAACAACAAGAATTGAATTTTAACAATGGTGCCAGCATCTGAGTCTTATTACTCATGCTTTGTAAATAAATTCTTGGTTATTTGCAGTTTAATTTTAGATATAAAATGTGCTTTTGTCAATTTAACCTTGAAATTAATGTATGAATTTAAATAACCTCAAATACTTGATGTATTAATGTATTGTGTTTTGAAGCATTTTTAATTACAAATGGCAAAATAAGAGGTCGTTATGATATTTGGTCTATAAATTATTTTGTACTGTTGCTCTTTTTTCTAAATGTTGACTGCAAATAAAATATGAGAAAATGAAAATTATAAAATTGTATATTAATATTCACTGACTTTATACTTTAGCACTTTAATATTAAGAATCCATTATTTTAATTGAGCATTAGTCTTTTAAACTATATCAACCAATATCACCATCTTCTGGAATTATATGAAGATATTAAGACCTTCAGGAATTTAAATTGAATTCTTTATGGGAGATTAAGGTATATTTCTACTGGAAAACGTTTCAAAGAATACTGTTTTTATAAGTTGAACTTTTCCTCTTCTATAGGATGTCATTATCTGTAAGACATCATTTTAGAAATTATTACTACTTGCCAATCCTTCCAATCATATGTTTTAAATAATACTACAATTTGGAAGGATTTTTTTTTAAATCTTTGCAGAGTATGTTCCTAAAATACTTTGGTGTATTGATGTGTTTGTCATTCACTAATTATATTGAATACAATGAGAGATGTTGCTTCCATTATACTAAATCATATCATATACTATTATGATTGTTATTTTATACTCAAAATAAATCATTAAGAATATAGATAAGACTCATACTACATGTTTAATGATTCCATGAGAGTTTATTTTAATGTATTGCCTCTTTACAATTACCCCCTGGAGATATATATGTTGGAGAAGACACATCTGCCTTAGAAACATTAGGTATGCATTCTAGTGTTTTGTGTTAAATTAGCTACATCCGTGCTTCCCCAAGAGTGCTTTCTCTCTTTGCTGTTGTCTACTCTGTGGTTGGAAAATACATCATATTTGAGACAGGAAGATGTCAACATTTTACTAATCAATTTGCCCATCAAGATCAATAAAAGTATTGAATACAACTTTCAGATCTTATGTTTCTATTTAGTTTAAATTTATATTTGGAGAGTTAAACTGAACAGTTTCAAGAGTTAATTAAGCTTTGCTTTAGAGTTTAAAAGTATTTCAGCCACTTAAGGTTGGATATGAATACATGAAAATGGCCTCTGGTTATGTCTTCACTCAGTTAGAATTGGGTTAATACTGGTTTTATTGGTTAATTATTTGAAAACATGTATTTGTTATTGTATCCTTTCTAATCTGTGGCTGTCTGTTTTAAAAATAACCAAAAATTGAAACATAAATTTTCTAAAGTACACCAAAACAATCTCTAACTAAGCATGATTTTTTTGTGTGGTTAAAATGCTCTGACAACTCTCTAAAATTGCCTAACGCATCCAGTTATTTTTCTGGTTCATATTTTAAATGGTTGGATAAGTGAGCCTCTTTATTAAATGTTTAATATTTGAGTTTCATAATTGTGCTTTAATTGATTGTCATCTACTAGAAAGTATGCTAGAGCTTTTTTCTCTACCTCATCACTACCTTTGGACTAGAGAAGTTATACTTTTATAGGTACATAAAGTTACATGTTTTAATATATTATCTTTTAATACACAATATAATCAAGAATCCCTTACTTCAGAAACCTCATAATAAATTTTAGTCATATGTAGTAGGTCACACATATATTGTGTATGACTTAATCACAAATGTGTTTATTATACATACACAAGAATATAGGTAGTGTAACCTATATTGATCCTTTGGATAGAATCAGAGTTAACAATTTTAGTATATCATGTAGTATCTCTGCATGATATGCTAATATACAAACTTATACTAAAATAAGAGAGAAGAAAATTATTTTAGCCTTCTATTATCTTTATTGTTATGGGAAATTGTAAGTTTCTCAAGACTTTATCTCTCACTGGGAATAGTATATGTAGGTATATTTCTCATGTTGAAAAAAATTCTGTGTATTCTTGGTGGTTGTATGAAGAAACGGTTTGGAATTTAATTTAGTAGAATTCTACAGCAAAGGGTGTATATAAAGTAAGTTTTTAGGCTAAGAAAAGGGATATTGCATCTTTCAAAACGCAGTCATTTTAATTTAATCACTGTTGAATTATTTCCAAATGTATGCCATTTTTTCATTGGTTATGTATTATTTTAAATCTGCAGCATGAATACATTAATAATTCTAAACATAAATTTGAAATTATGTTTCAATACAGTAAATGTGTTTGATATTATGGTCACATACATCTACTGTAGAAATATCATTGTGCATATATATATTCACATAATATATGTATGTACCTATATATTAATAAGGTATAATGATTTATTGAGAGAAATTTAGGTTTCATTCTGCATATATTCTATATTAACCTGATAGATCTTTATGTTTTATATTTAAAGAAAAATAGATAATTTAGTGTAGAAATTCTATACACAGCTTTTCCATCTGTCATGACATTTAGATGGTAATGGATGATATTAGGCTTAACTGCATGTTGAAAATACACAATCCATTTAATTTTTTAATTTTTTGGCTATAGAAAAGTCAGCATGTTATTTTTCCAAACTATGTATTTTAAATTTTATTTTCTATTGCATATCTGTCTGTTTAATTGCATGGCGAAAGATATCTAACCAATGCATGAGCAAATTGAAATCCAGACCTAAAAAAAAACATGAATTTTATTTTATTTTATTTTACATTTTTAACGCACATTTTTCTGCTTTATTGAATGTGACAGAGTCACGCTTTTCATTCACCATTGCTTCTCTTTTTCCACTGTCTGTGATTTGCTTGCCAGGAGGAGCTACTATTCTTACTCCTACTACCTGTAAGTAGAAAATGGGTGATATACGACTTTACCTGTATTAAAGATGCAGTATCCCTTTTCAAAAAAACAGCAACAAACCAAAAAACAGGATGTTGGCAATTTCGGTGACATTTCAAAAAATATGTTTTTCTGGACTCTAAAACTATAAAGTTTACCTATTAACTTATTTTATTCATCTTTTTAAAAAGGGATATTGTATTTCTGAATGTTCAGCTACTTTTAATTTTTATTTATAGTTTTCCATAAGTAGCCATAGTCTACAGCCCAGAGCATCATTTACTTACTTAAGTCAAGCCTGTACCTTATCAATATATCTCACTCACCTGATAAAGTAGAGATAGTGGTTGTAATTCACTAATACCTATCTTTGCATAGTACTGTTATGCTTGACAAAATGACCCAAGAGATGTATTCATAGAAGAAAATTCAAATGCCCCCCCAGAATGCAAATCAAGTTAGGTCTGACTCTAATAACATCTCTCTCCACATTTTCAGGAATCCCAGATGGGTTGTAATTTCAGGACATCTTTGGTCTAGCCGTGTAGTTAGTCAGTATGCTCTTGTGAAAACAATTGGCTAAGAATTATAATGAGGCAGTGACAAAGAAATAAAAAGTTATTTTTAGAGAAAAGATTTTGAGTTTGTTTATGTCTTAAATAGTGCAATGGTTTTGTGAAGCCAAGACCAAAAAAAAAAAAACCAGAAAGAAGACCTGTCAGCCTACGCAAAACGTAATAGGTGTTGTATGTCTCTTTTTGTGCTCCAAAGTTTTAGCTTTTGCTAAAACTTCAGTATGGAATGCTACTTTTGATGAGGAAGGAGAATGTTGTCCAGTCTATTTCACTAATCATTTTCAATTTATTACCATAAATTCCAGGGTATACATTCAAAAGGAATGATACAATGAAGTATTCTTGGTCATTGCTTGATCCATAGTTGATCCACTAAATTTTGAGGCTTAAGGATTCTGATTAAGTACTTCTAGAGCACATATCCCACCATATTTATTTCACTAAGTAAATTTAAGCTAGCTTTATAGAAAAAAAATTGGTAAGAATCTCAATGACTGTAACAGAATTCTGCCAACAGTTTAAATATTATAAACATTTGACTTTTGAAATCTGCTAAAATAAGCAGGTGTAAACTAACAGTGCTCCTAGCTTATTGTGATGGATCATATTATCCTTGTTAAATCATGTTTGATGAAGCCAAAGGTAATTAAATGTACCATTTCATACAATGATGGAACATTCTTCCTCTTTATAGCCAACCCATATATCCACCTGCAGAAGTTTATGCTGTTGGCTGCTTTGATAATGAAAGTCGTTTGCACATCTGTCAAACTCAAGTATTTGCAAAATCATTTGCCTATCTGCTCTGAAGTGTACATTATATATGCTGGTTATACAGAGGGAGACAAAGTATCAAACATATGGAAATCAATAAATATTTCATTATGAGAACATCAATAAGGTTACCATTAGTCATCCATTTATCTATAATGTTAGGAATGGATTGCCTTTTTATACACGTGTAGCATTTCTGTATTCTAGAGTATGTAGTAGCCTTTGATACCATTATTGAAATACTAAGGGTTCTTGTCATTTTCAATCATAGTTAGAAAAAAATTTAATGGATATATGTTTTTAAAAGTTGCCTAAACAAATCTAGTGAAGCTAATCTGAATTAGGCATGTTTAAATAAATGCAGAAATAAATTAGAGTGAAACTTAAAACCAGAGTGTTGACTTTATGTAATTTATCCAAGACAAAAAAAAAAACCAGAAAGAAGACCTGTCAGCCTACGCAAAACGTAATAGGTGTTGTATGTCTCTTTTTGTGCTCCAAAGTTTTAGCTTTTGCTAAAACTTCAGTATGGAATGCTACTTTTGATGAGGAAGGAGAATGTTGTCCAGTCTATTTCACTAATCATTTTCAATTTATTACCATAAATTCCAGGGTATACATTCAAAAGGAATGATACAATGAAGTATTCTTGGTCATTGCTTGATCCATAGTTGATCCACTAAATTTTGAGGCTTAAGGATTCTGATTAAGTACTTCTAGAGCACATATCCCACCATATTTATTTCACTAAGTAAATTTAAGCTAGCTTTATAGAAAAAAAATTGGTAAGAATCTCAATGACTGTAACAGAATTCTGCCAACAGTTTAAATATTATAAACATTTGACTTTTGAAATCTGCTAAAATAAGCAGGTGTAAACTAACAGTGCTCCTAGCTTATTGTGATGGATCATATTATCCTTGTTAAATCATGTTTGATGAAGCCAAAGGTAATTAAATGTACCATTTCATACAATGATGGAACATTCTTCCTCTTTATAGCCAACCCATATATCCACCTGCAGAAGTTTATGCTGTTGGCTGCTTTGATAATGAAAGTCGTTTGCACATCTGTCAAACTCAAGTATTTGCAAAATCATTTGCCTATCTGCTCTGAAGTGTACATTATATATGCTGGTTATACAGAGGGAGACAAAGTATCAAACATATGGAAATCAATAAATATTTCATTATGAGAACATCAATAAGGTTACCATTAGTCATCCATTTATCTATAATGTTAGGAATGGATTGCCTTTTTATACACGTGTAGCATTTCTGTATTCTAGAGTATGTAGTAGCCTTTGATACCATTATTGAAATACTAAGGGTTCTTGTCATTTTCAATCATAGTTAGAAAAAAATTTAATGGATATATGTTTTTAAAAGTTGCCTAAACAAATCTAGTGAAGCTAATCTGAATTAGGCATGTTTTTAAATAAATGCAGAAATAAATTAGAGTGAAACTTAAAACCAGATGTGATCTTTGAACTAAAAATTCATTTGCATTGTCATGGTAACTGTCAATCGTTGATCAAAAGATTTAGCTCTGGTGTTGATTTTTATTTCTTTTGTAATAACCTGAATTACACCTACCTCACAGGGTTGTTGTGAGGATTAAGGTATAAAAACTAAAATGATAATGCATGGTTGGCAGATATTGATGAAGGTTTTATATGTGTAAATCTATCTATCTATATATATATATATTCTCCCATAATTTGTCTACTAACAAAGGTTTGTGAAATCCAAAAACTAAAGGTCCTTCATTGCTGTATCCCCCATAATTTGTCTACTAACAAAGGTTTGCGAAATCTGAAAAGTAAGGGTCCTTCATTGCCATGAAAACTTTTACCCGTCATGCATTTGACAAATTCATTACTTCTCATTTTTCCCCAATCATAAAATATGTTTAAATTTTATATATTTAAAAGTAAATCCTCAAAATTTAAATATGGCTTTTCCATTTGCTTCAAACTACCCATCTTCAAACTTTTTACATTGTTTTCCATCAGAATTTCAATTTGTCTTATTTCTATCCACTTCAGTCTCTCAAATTTTTTGAGGAATGAATTCTTCCTTCCTATCCAAGAAACAAAGACTGAAAGTTATTTCTTAAACTATATTTAAAATGGCAAAACATTTGTGCTGCATCCACATTCTTCTCAAATTTATAACTAATGTTTAAATCCTAGAGCATTGGGTGCTTCGTATTATAGTACACCTGGTAATATGGCAGTTAAAAAAAGATAACTGGATATAATATAAGGGTTTAGGCCATAGAACCAGGTCATTCTTTATTGCTTATTAGATTAATAACCTCGGGCAAGTTGTTTAACTTGATTGAGCCTCAGTGAACTCATCTATACAGTTAGAAATCTCATGCCTTTTTCAGGGCATTGATATGAGAATTAATTGAGTTAACAAATGACAAGTACTGAGCATATAACAGACCTCATTCATCCATTCAAAAAGTATTTAATGAGTGTCTGCTATGGGCAAGACACTGCTCTTAAGTGCTAGGGACATACAGAGGGTTCTTTCCTTTGTGGAACACACAGTGGGAAAACGATAAAAGAATACTCACACTGATAATGTAATGAGTGTTATTATAGGCAGAAAACATGATGCTGTAAAAATACCTTCCAGGAAAACCTAAGCTGAGACAGGTTGTATTGGGTTCAGTCAGAGAAGTCTCCTTGATGAGGCAAGACAGAATTGGAAGTTAACCAGCTATTAGAGGTAAAAGAATAAGTCAAGGAACAAGTAGCCTATTGGTAAGTTTCAATCTATCCTAGAGGTAAGTTTGAAAAGTGAAGCCTGTCGACTAACATATGACCTAGTGATGTGTCATTTGCCCAATACACACTTTCAAAAAACTGAAGCACTTGACAGAATAAGGAAATTTAACATAAATATTCAGATTCATGACTTCGCTTTAAAATAATCTTAAAATTAGAACTACTCTGGGGTCAAGTGTCCATCTTCATTAATAAGAGTTCTACAGAGTTATTGCCCTCTAACCTAGAAAAAGCAGGTCTGAGCATTTAAATTTTATTGCTTCAAACTACCCATCTTCAAACTTTTACATTGTTTTCCATCAGAATTTCAATTTGTCTTATTTCTATCCACTTCAGTCTCTCAAATTTTTTGAGGAATGAATTCTTCCTTCCTATCCAAGAAACAAAGACTGAAAGTTATTTCTTAAACTATATTTAAAATGGCAAAACATTTGTGCTGCATCCACATTCTTCTCAAATTTATAACTAATGTTTAAATCCTAGAGCATTGGGTGCTTCGTATTATAGTACACCTGGTAATATGGCAGTTAAAAAAAGATAACTGGATATAATATAAGGGTTTAGGCCATAGAACCAGGTCATTCTTTATTGCTTATTAGATTAATAACCTCGGGCAAGTTGTTTAACTTGATTGAGCCTCAGTGAACTCATCTATACAGTTAGAAATCTCATGCCTTTTTCAGGGCATTGATATGAGAATTAATTGAGTTAACAAATGACAAGTACTGAGCATATAACAGACCTCATTCATCCATTCAAAAAGTATTTAATGAGTGTCTGCTATGGGCAAGACACTGCTCTTAAGTGCTAGGGACATACAGAGGGTTCTTTCCTTTGTGGAACACACAGTGGGAAAACGATAAAAGAATACTCACACTGATAATGTAATGAGTGTTATTATAGGCAGAAAACATGATGCTGTAAAAATACCTTCCAGGAAAACCTAAGCTGAGACAGGTTGTATTGGGTTCAGTCAGAGAAGTCTCCTTGATGAGGCAAGACAGAATTGGAAGTTAACCAGCTATTAGAGGTAAAAGAATAAGTCAAGGAACAAGTAGCCTATTGGTAAGTTTCAATCTATCCTAGAGGTAAGTTTGAAAAGTGAAGCCTGTCGACTAACATATGACCTAGTGATGTGTCATTTGCCCAATACACACTTTCAAAAAACTGAAGCACTTGACAGAATAAGGAAATTTAACATAAATATTCAGATTCATGACTTCGCTTTAAAAATAATCTTAAAATTAGAACTACTCTGGGGTCAAGTGTCCATCTTCATTAATAAGAGTTCTACAGAGTTATTGCCCTCTAACCTAGAAAAAAAAGAGATAACAGGTCTGAGTGAGTAGAGCAAATATTGCTACTAAATCATGGTGGTGGTGATCGCAGTTGTGATGGTGTAGTGGTAGTGACAGTGGTGGCGGTAGTTCTTGTTTACTTTTGTCATTGTTTTAATACTTTCCCTATCATTGCTACTATCTCTAAAAATATATATAATGCCATTTCCATCCCTAAAGCTTAGTTTATGACTATCTACTTAGGGGTCAGATATGCTATGTCAATATTTTGGGTATTGTTGGGGGTGTACCCTTGAGGCCAAGTAGTATATTGGAAAAATATCATACACAGAGTAGATCTCAAATTAATAGATTAATTTTCTAAAGGAAAATGAACACATAAACACAACTACTGAATAATTCTCTTTTTTATGTATTTAGAGTATATTTGTCCCAGTACAGATACTAATGAGAATCAGAAAAATTTACCCTAGCTAATAATCCAGCTGAGAAATGTTATTCTTAAAACAACTAAATAATGTACTCTAGGCACCATAAACTGCTGCCATAAACTTAGGAACAGTCTGGCTACTACAGGCATTTGGAGTGCCTTTATTTCTTTTTAGAGTGTCTTATTAATGTGAGATAACTATTTTATACACCTTCAATAGTTGGGTTTTTTTTTAATTTTTTTTTTTTTTTTTTTTGCCATTAAGTCATCATTCATTTTCATCCATCTTTATTCTTTTACATGTGTGGGCCTCCCATTGCAGTGGCCTCTCTCATTGCAGAGCACCAGCTCTGGGCGCATGTGCTCCAGAGCGCTGGCTCATAATTGGACACACCGGCCCATCCACTCTGCGGCATGTGGGATCTTCCCGGGCCAGGGATGGAACCGGTGCCCCTTGCACTGCAAGGCAAATTCTTTATCCACAGGACCACCAGGGAAGACCCCCAGCTTCAATAGTTTTTTAATTGCATGTTTCATGTGTAACATTCACGAATAACCACAGTGTGTTTTGCATCCTTGACGTGAAAGATGAAGACGTCAGGGTCTGAGGATCTCAAAAGATGACCTGTGCTTATCTCTAAATCTACTGTGCCTCTTGACTTGCTGCATTTTCAAGGCCATTCTGTAGTTGGTACTCTGCCATGGGGTTCTGAAACACATTTTTAGGATTTGGCCATGTTTATAATTCAGTATTATCATTTGCGTAATACCATTACACAAGATTTTCCAGACTTTTCTCAAGGTACTTATAAAGTACATAATTTTCCCTTATATTCCTTAGTTTTTGCATTATATGTAGCTGCAATTGATTCTACAAGTTTCTAAATTAGGTTTGGATTAACATAAGATACATTTTATTTACATTCATTCTACACGTTGCATTTTTACTGAACAAAAAACAATGAAGAATGGAGTTTCTTTGTCCATTTTAATTGGATAACTCTAATAAAATATTTACCTTGAAAAAGTAGTCATGTTATTCCCCCAGAACATCTTCTAAAAAGTTTGATCAAGTGTGTTAATCACCCAGGAGGAAAATCAGAATTTAGCATTTGCTTATGTTTTCCTTGAACAACTCTATTAAGGAAGCATTTACTTACTGTTTTAATAAAGTATAGTTATGCTTTATGGTAATTTATTTTAAAGATAAAATACAAGAAGTGATGAGACATTTGGGTTGACAGCTTGAGCACTGAAGTATCCATATGACAAATAAGACAATTTTATAGCAATCAACAAATACTGTTTGGATGTCAAACTTAGTTTCTGAAATTATGACATATTCTTAGAGTTTCTAAACCAAATCTATATCTTCACCTTCAGACTTTCCTGAACTGCTTGCTGCTTGGTGTCAGTTCTTCAAGCCTCATGCTAAGGTTTCCCTTTTTATTTGTCTTGACAGCAAACTTGCTAAAAAACGCAAAGATGCGATGGGAACACCCGGCAGGAGATGACGACATGGTAAATGCTATGGATCGAAGTTATGCTGATCAGAGCACTCTACATGCAGAAGACCCTCTTTCCATCACCTTCATGGACCAGCATAATTTTAGTCCAAGATGTAAGTTCTTCACCAAAATTTTCATCAATAATTTTTAAAGCTCTTTGACGTGAAAGATGAAGACGCAGGGTCTGAGGATCTCAAAAGATGACCTGTGCTTATCTCTAAATCTACTGTGCCTCTTGACTTGCTGCATTTTCAAGGCCATTCTGTAGTTGGTACTCTGCCATGGGGTTCTGAAACACATTTTTAGGATTTGGCCATGTTTATAATTCAGTATTATCATTTGCGTAATACCATTACACAAGATTTTCCAGACTTTTCTCAAGGTACTTATAAAGTACATAATTTTCCCTTATATTCCTTAGTTTTTGCATTATATGTAGCTGCAATTGATTCTACAAGTTTCTAAATTAGGTTTGGATTAACATAAGATACATTTTATTTACATTCATTCTACACGTTGCATTTTTACTGAACAAAAAACAATGAAGAATGGAGTTTCTTTGTCCATTTTAATTGGATAACTCTAATAAAATATTTACCTTGAAAAAGTAGTCATGTTATTCCCCCAGAACATCTTCTAAAAAGTTTGATCAAGTGTGTTAATCACCCAGGAGGAAAATCAGAATTTAGCATTTGCTTATGTTTTCCTTGAACAACTCTATTAAGGAAGCATTTACTTACTGTTTTAATAAAGTATAGTTATGCTTTATGGTAATTTATTTTAAAGATAAAATACAAGAAGTGATGAGACATTTGGGTTGACAGCTTGAGCACTGAAGTATCCATATGACAAATAAGACAATTTTATAGCAATCAACAAATACTGTTTGGATGTCAAACTTAGTTTCTGAAATTATGACATATTCTTAGAGTTTCTAAACCAAATCTATATCTTCACCTTCAGACTTTCCTGAACTGCTTGCTGCTTGGTGTCAGTTCTTCAAGCCTCATGCTAAGGTTTCCCTTTTTATTTGTCTTGACAGCAAACTTGCTAAAAAACGCAAAGATGCGATGGGGAACACCCGGCAGGAGATGACGCACATGGTAAATGCTATGGATCGAAGTTATGCTGATCAGAGCACTCTACATGCAGAAGACCCTCTTTCCATCACCTTCATGGACCAGCATAATTTTAGTCCAAGATGTAAGTTCTTCACCAAAATTTTCATCAATAATTTTTAAAGCTCTTTAACGTCACTCTGAATTAAACACATTAACTTTTGAATAGTGAGAGGAAATAAGACGGAGAGTGGAAGAAGCAACTGGAAATAGAAAAAGTGATATGGAATATTATGGAGTTTATCAGAAGGCTTATTTTCAATCTTTGTATTGGATATAGTTTAATGTCAAACTGTATGAATTCTGTTACTATAAGAGATACGCATATACTACTCAGACCAAATCTTATTGCTTTTAGTTAAAATACGTGATGGCCGACATGAAATGAGCTCATGTCAGAATTTATGTACAGTTGTTTTGCATTCGGGTTGTCCATTGTGTAAGGTAAAGTTCTTTTTGATATATGAAATGTTATAATTATTTCTGGGAATTATTGACATGGGAAAAGTTATTCTATTTAATTATTCTATAGATGCCTGTAGAATTTCAGTAATAAAAAGTTAACCAGAGAAAAGAAATATCTACATACTGTTAAGTATCCGGGATAAAACCCAAAAGTTTACTTGAATTGAGGGATCGGCAAGGGATGGTGAAGGCCATCTATTCACTCATCCATGTTAAGAATTCCAAATATTGATCTATGAAGACAGATTCTTTTAAATATTTCTTCTTAAATATTGCTTAATGCCCCACAATCAATATTATTGTTATATTTATTTATATAACTATATTGCAGAGGTATGTTTACTTCAATTTGGGAAATACATATAAGGAAAGAAGTAAACATTACAAGTTTTATTTTTGATATAGATTGTAAACATATATAGTGGTATGATTGAGAAAATAAAGTATTTGTAGATTGCTTGCATTTCTGGCTTTTCAGAAGGAATTTTTTTCTGAAATGTTCAGATTGGTGAAAACTTTTTAGTAATTGTTGACCATGATTTTCCCTAATATAAAACTATATGAAATTAGTAGTTAGAAATATTTTAATGAGTCATTTTGGAATTTAGTTTTAACAGGTACAAGGCCTGTCTGATCTATTCTGTTTTTATTTCACTATAAGGTAATAAATGTTAGAGAAAACATAAAATCTTGTTATTGTTGAAAGTTTTGGTAAAACAGTACAACTAATTCAGTATTCATCTCCCTAACCACTTGATTTAAAAGTTAATCTTTAAAGATTTGAAAGGATTTTTTGTTTCCAAAACCTTTCTATCTACTGCATATGTACCTTATTAAGAGGCTTAAATTTAGCAGTATGACTATAAATATACACTTATGAACTTGGAGAAAGGATTAAATCTATTTTCCAATGTTACAAGTCATACTACTCAGACCAAATCTTATTGCTTTTAGTTAAAATACGTGATGGCCGACATGAAATGAGCTCATGTCAGAATTTATGTACAGTTGTTTTGCATTCGGGTTGTCCATTGTGTAAGGTAAAGTTCTTTTTGATATATGAAATGTTATAATTATTTCTGGGAATTATTGACATGGGAAAAGTTATTCTATTTAATTATTCTATAGATGCCTGTAGAATTTCAGTAATAAAAAGTTAACCAGAGAAAAGAAATATCTACATACTGTTAAGTATCCGGGATAAAACCCAAAAGTTTACTTGAATTGAGGGATCGGCAAGGGATGGTGAAGGCCATCTATTCACTCATCCATGTTAAGAATTCCAAATATTGATCTATGAAGACAGATTCTTTTAAATATTTCTTCTTAAATATTGCTTAATGCCCCACAATCAATATTATTGTTATATTTATTTATATAACTATATTGCAGAGGTATGTTTACTTCAATTTGGGAAATACATATAAGGAAAGAAGTAAACATTACAAGTTTTATTTTTGATATAGATTGTAAACATATATAGTGGTATGATTGAGAAAATAAAGTATTTGTAGATTGCTTGCATTTCTGGCTTTTCAGAAGGAATTTTTTTCTGAAATGTTCAGATTGGTGAAAACTTTTTAGTAATTGTTGACCATGATTTTCCCTAATATAAAACTATATGAAATTAGTAGTTAGAAATATTTTAATGAGTCATTTTGGAATTTAGTTTTAACAGGTACAAGGCCTGTCTGATCTATTCTGTTTTTATTTCACTATAAGGTAATAAATGTTAGAGAAAACATAAAATCTTGTTATTGTTGAAAGTTTTGGTAAAACAGTACAACTAATTCAGTATTCATCTCCCTAACCACTTGATTTAAAAGTTAATCTTTAAAGATTTGAAAGGATTTTTTGTTTCCAAAACCTTTCTATCTACTGCATATGTACCTTATTAAGAGGCTTAAATTTAGCAGTATGACTATAAATATACACTTATGAACTTGGAGAAAGGATTAAATCTATTTTCCAATGTTAACTAAGTTGGAATGAATATACCTCTTTAAGTACCTCACACTTGATAGACCTAAAATGCATGATTTTCCCCTAATTTTATAATCTTTATAATCTCAAGGTGAATCTTCTTGGTTTTTTAAATTAAAGCTGACTACTGAATTATAGTTATATATTCACATTTTCTGGTATTTTTGAGGTAACCTAAGCTGAGAAAGAGAATTGTACCTTTACAGATTATAGTAATAAAATTTACTAGTTATATTTCTTAAGGAATGATAAATCTATTGTAAAGGAAAAAAGAATATAAAGTACAACTTTAGGGCAATATTTTCCTTCATGAGTTTTGTTTTCCTGCAGTGCCCAATGATCCACTTGTGCCAACCGCTGTGTTAGGTGAGGCCCTAATTCTTTGTCATCTTTTTATGCATGGATCATACCTCCTTCCATGGGTTATAGCTTTGTCTAAAAGTAATTACTTACAGCACAGGAAGCAGTTTGATTTTGAAAATGTAGCCCTGGTTTTATCAGAGAGAAACTGTGATAAACCAATTAGATCTAGTGCATTTCACATCAGTAAGATATGCATTTACAAAACAATATATCCTTTAATTCTAGGTTCTGTTAGATTTGGAGTGAAAATGGAAAGGCCCTTAATAACAATATATAACTAATGTTTATATGTGCAGCTTACTAAATAGAACCCAAATGCACACATTTCAGGGGCTAGTGCTATCTGAATAGTTAGTTTATATATAAAGAGACACCTGATTTAAAGATATTTTTCTAAATCGTCCTAATTTTATAGCAACTAAAGAATACATTTCCAAGTGAAATTAGGAATGTGTACATTTGCTTTAGTGTTTGTCTTTGTTAAGAATTCATAAACGCAGGTAAAATTGCTATAGTATCAATAATGGAGTTTTGCTTTTTATATGCACTTTATATAAGTGTTATCTTTCAAAAAATTTAGAATAAGCCAAGATTTGCCACAATAGTGGAGAAAGAAATGGCAACCTACTCCAGTATTCTTCCCTGGAGAATTCCATGGACAGAGAAGCCTTGTGGGCTATGGTCCATGTGGTCACAAAGAGTCAGACATCACCAAGTAACTAACACTACCACAGTGCTGGAATTGCTAGTGACGAATAAGCCCTTTTCAGCTGTAAAATTAAATTAATCTTTAACTATATATTAAGAATGCAATGAGTTTCATTTCAATTTATACTCTATACCTTGACTAATTATACACCATTGATTCATGAACAGCTAACTTATAGGTTTGCAAGTGTCTTACCAGTTTGTCCCCCGTGCTTCTAATGTCTAAGATTTAATCAGAGAAATGTAGAACTTGACAAAGAAATGTATCCTAAAAATTGCCAGTTCTCATGTTTTATATTTAAATGTCTTTGAACATAAAGCATTAGCTTATGTATGTTTTTATTATCAATGCATGAAATATTTAATTATATTTTCAAATATTTTGGAACAATACAACTAATTCAGTTAAGTAAAATATACCTTTTTCACCAAAATAATTTTTAAAAGTTAATATTTTATAATATAAAGGTGTATTCTAAAAGAATCTATGTCACTATTTTCTGTGTCTGACTACACTCTTGTTTTGATATCGACACTAGTAAGGGCAGGGAAGTGAGCTGGGGAATTTGTTCAAAGGATGGCCTGATCATATAGGGAGGAGCCAGGAATCATGATCTTAGAGAGGCATCAAATGCCTTCAAAAATGTCATCTTCTGTTGAGCACTGTAGAATGCAGTCAGCATCAAGCTAATAACTTGAATTCATTTGTTATTAAAGATTCAAGGAAAAAGATAGTTACCTAACTCTTAAAATTTCATTATAGTAGTATTCAAAGACATGTAGAATTGGGTCTAAGTCTCAGTCCTCTTGTGAACTCATAAATATGAGCTCATTAAAAATATCTTTGCTTCCTTCAGTAAAATGATATAATAATTCTTACCATACCTTCTTCACAGAGCTTAGTAAAGAGAAAAGGAGATAATGTGTAAAGTTGAAAAGATTATTGTAGTAATCTCCCCTGTGAAAGAGGATATTTATGTTTAAGGAAGGAGCTAACACAACAGAGCTATAAATCTGTTCCCTTAAACAGTCATTGTGCATTTTATTTCATTTTGACAATCAAGCTGTATAATATTTTCCTTTCAAAAATTTAGAATAAGCCAAGATTTGCCACAATAGTGGAGAAAGAAATGGCAACCCACTCCAGTATTCTTGCTTGGGAAGTCCCATGGACAGAAGAACCTGGTGGGCTATGGTCCATGTGGTCACAAAGAGTCAGACATCACCAAGTAACTAACACTACCACAGTGCTGGAATTGCTAGTGACGAATAAGCCCTTTTCAGCTGTAAAATTAAATTAATCTTTAACTATATATTAAGAATGCAATGAGTTTCATTTCAATTTATACTCTATACCTTGACTAATTATACACCATTGATTCATGAACAGCTAACTTATAGGTTTGCAAGTGTCTTACCAGTTTGTCCCCCGTGCTTCTAATGTCTAAGATTTAATCAGAGAAATGTAGAACTTGACAAAGAAATGTATCCTAAAAATTGCCAGTTCTCATGTTTTATATTTAAATGTCTTTGAACATAAAGCATTAGCTTATGTATGTTTTTATTATCAATGCATGAAATATTTAATTATATTTTCAAATATTTTGGAACAATACAACTAATTCAGTTAAGTAAAATATACCTTTTTCACCAAAATAATTTTTAAAAGTTAATATTTTATAATATAAAGGTGTATTCTAAAAGAATCTATGTCACTATTTTCTGTGTCTGACTACACTCTTGTTTTGATATCGACACTAGTAAGGGCAGGGAAGTGAGCTGGGGAATTTGTTCAAAGGATGGCCTGATCATATAGGGAGGAGCCAGGAATCATGATCTTAGAGAGGCATCAAATGCCTTCAAAAATGTCATCTTCTGTTGAGCACTGTAGAATGCAGTCAGCATCAAGCTAATAACTTGAATTCATTTGTTATTAAAGATTCAAGGAAAAAGATAGTTACCTAACTCTTAAAATTTCATTATAGTAGTATTCAAAGACATGTAGAATTGGGTCTAAGTCTCAGTCCTCTTGTGAACTCATAAATATGAGCTCATTAAAAATATCTTTGCTTCCCCTTCAGTAAAATGATATAATAATTCTTACCATACCTTCTTCACAGAGCTTAGTAAAGAGAAAAGGAGATAATGTGTAAAGTTGAAAAGATTATTGTAGTAATCTCCCCTGTGAAAGAGGATATTTATGTTTAAGGAAGGAGCTAACACAACAGAGCTATAAATCTGTTCCCTTAAACAGTCATTGTGCATTTTATTTCATTTTGACAATCAAGCTGATTTTTTTAATATTTCTTCTTTAAAACTAAATAGTTCATTAATCATCCCAGATTTAAAAGTGATTTGTTTCATTTTTTTCTTCATTCTTGGCATCACCATCTTTACAGTTGTTTTGTATCCAGTTGATTTTGTATTTATAAATCAATTTTTGAAATCACTTCAAATAGTGCTTTATATTAATATCTACTTCTTAATTTTAAAAGAAGTCAGAAATTTTTGTATTGATTCATATTTTTGGTTTTTGTGTTTTACTGCTTCATTGGGTTAAAGTCCCTATAACCGGTAAGTATATTGCAAAGAACTCTGGAAAACCTTTTAATCAAGGAAATACCTGAAGTTATTCTTAAATGTGTAATAAGGATAATAATTAGTACATGTACTCTTGCTTTAGTCACATTATTAGGTATTTTAATGAGGTAGAAATGTATAGAGATTAGTAATTTATGTGTGATGATTTTTAAAAATACTGCTCATTGTACTACTGTATTAAAGCTTAATACAAAACAAAAAGCACTGTCTACTTCATATTGAGACATAATCATGTAAGATCTGGAATACGGATGAATACTGTTTCTCACTGAGCCTTTTAGAAATGCGTATATTCCACTGCTCCAGCAGGTACAGCGTGAGCTCTAGGCGGCTTCACAGAGCACTGACTACCGTTATTCCAGCTTGGGTGATTGCATTTTGCTCCTCCTGACTTTCTTTTCTCTTTACTTCTCATCCTAAGCTGTATATTTTGTGATAGTGCCCAGATCAGTGGCTTCGTTTTTCTGGGTGCACTTATTAGCAAAGATTCAAGGAAAAGATAGTTACCTAACTCTTAAAATTTCATTATAGTAGTATTCAAAGACATGTAGAATTGGGTCTAAGTCTCAGTCCTCTTGTGAACTCATAAATATGAGCTCATTAAAAATATCTTTGCTTCCTTCAGTAAAATGATATAATAATTCTTACCATACCTTCTTCACAGAGCTTAGTAAAGAGAAAAGGAGATAATGTGTAAAGTTGAAAAGATTATTGTAGTAATCTCCCCTGTGAAAGAGGATATTTATGTTTAAGGAAGGAGCTAACACAACAGAGCTATAAATCTGTTCCCTTAAACAGTCATTGTGCATTTTATTTCATTTTGACAATCAAGCTGATTTTTTTAATATTTCTTCTTTAAAACTAAATAGTTCATTAATCATCCCAGATTTAAAAGTGATTTGTTTCATTTTTTTCTTCATTCTTGGCATCACCATCTTTACAGTTGTTTTGTATCCAGTTGATTTTGTATTTATAAATCAATTTTTGAAATCACTTCAAATAGTGCTTTATATTAATATCTACTTCTTAATTTTAAAAGAAGTCAGAAATTTTTGTATTGATTCATATTTTTGGTTTTTGTGTTTTACTGCTTCATTGGGTTAAAGTCCCTATAACCGGTAAGTATATTGCAAAGAACTCTGGAAAACCTTTTAATCAAGGAAATACCTGAAGTTATTCTTAAATGTGTAATAAGGATAATAATTAGTACATGTACTCTTGCTTTAGTCACATTATTAGGTATTTTAATGAGGTAGAAATGTATAGAGATTAGTAATTTATGTGTGATGATTTTTAAAAATACTGCTCATTGTACTACTGTATTAAAGCTTAATACAAAACAAAAAGCACTGTCTACTTCATATTGAGACATAATCATGTAAGATCTGGAATACGGATGAATACTGTTTCTCACTGAGCCTTTTAGAAATGCGTATATTCCACTGCTCCAGCAGGTACAGCGTGAGCTCTAGGCGGCTTCACAGAGCACTGACTACCGTTATTCCAGCTTGGGTGATTGCATTTTGCTCCTCCTGACTTTCTTTTCTCTTTACTTCTCATCCTAAGCTGTATATTTTGTGATAGTGCCCAGATCAGTGGCTTCTGGATTTAATTTTACTGGAAAGATGTATATATTCCTTATGTCAGTCTATTGATTGCAATATTTTAGCACAGGTAGACCAATTGAGTGTCATCTCATAGAAGAAACAGAAAATGCTCATGAATCATGTTTGCTAGCAAATATTTGTGTGTAGAGGGGTGGGAAACCAGAGTTAAGAGCATTAATTCATTTGGGTGTTTTTAGGTCACAGTAAAATCCAACAGTGTGGGGTTTTTTAATTATTATTTAATGTGGAGGTTTAGAAGTAAATGCAAAAGAAAAAACTACATTCAACCTAATAAGAGAGAGTAAAGTAAATACAATCAAGCTAAACTATAGAAGCACACAAATCTGATTGTGAGGTTCTTTTTTTTTTTTTTTCCTTCTCCAGGAAGAAAAAATGTTTATCATGGGGACAACAATTCATTTTTTGCCATATCCTATTTGTAGAGTTGGTGATAGAACAGGCAAATGTACCAGCACTCGAAATATGTTTTACTGTTAACTAAATATCGTTCTCTACAGTATGCAGTATCATTAAAACAAAAGTTCCCCTAAGAGTGTACTTTCTCTTCTGTTAATGAGTATGGCAGTATAATGTTTTCCAAAGTAACACCCCTTAAAACATTTGTTTTTTTTTAACATGGTAAGTTTAAATGTGATCATTATAAGCATGCTTCTTCTCATTGTAATGATTAGTATGATGGTCATTAAAATCATATTTATTTTTCAGAGGTAAAATGTTCTTGTTCTTTTCTTCCTTCTTATGAGAGAGACTTAAGAGTTTCTTTTCATTTTAAGCTAACAACACAGTTGGGATGGGGCCTACACTTAAATGTGGGTGGTGAGGGATTTATGGATTTTTAACTAATCGATTTATTGAAATATTGAAATACTTATGGAGTGATTGCTTTCACGAGGCACTCAGAATAAAAAGAAAAAATTCTTGTCTTTACGTGTTAAGCATTTAGAGTTTAGTCAGAAAAATAGTAAATAAAGGATTAAAATACATTGTAAGTGAGGAAATGAATGTAGAACAGGAGGACACAGGAACATAAAGCAGGTGCTGTGTAGCTCAGCCTAGATGAACCATGGAAGAATTCCAGAGGAAGTATCTAAATATTTTGCCCCAAAGACAAGCTCTAGTTTCTTTTACACAGTGACTAGAGGAGTCAAAATGTATCAGTAATAAAAATACAGCAACAATAATAAACCAACGGAGTAGAGTTTGGTTTTTTTTGCACTTTGTGTGTAGAGGGTGGAAACCAGAGTTAAGAGCATTAATTCATTTGGGTGTTTTTAGGTCACAGTAAAATCCAACAGTGTGGGGTTTTTTAATTATTATTTAATGTGGAGGTTTAGAAGTAAATGCAAAAGAAAAAACTACATTCAACCTAATAAGAGAGAGTAAAGTAAATACAATCAAGCTAAACTATAGAAGCACACAAATCTGATTGTGAGGTTCTTTTTTTTTTCCTTCTCCAGGAAGAAAAAATGTTTATCATGGGGACAACAATTCATTTTTTGCCATATCCTATTTGTAGAGTTGGTGATAGAACAGGCAAATGTACCAGCACTCGAAATATGTTTTACTGTTAACTAAATATCGTTCTCTACAGTATGCAGTATCATTAAAACAAAAGTTCCCCTAAGAGTGTACTTTCTCTTCTGTTAATGAGTATGGCAGTATAATGTTTTCCAAAGTAACACCCCTTAAAACATTTGTTTTTTTTTAACATGGTAAGTTTAAATGTGATCATTATAAGCATGCTTCTTCTCATTGTAATGATTAGTATGATGGTCATTAAAATCATATTTATTTTTCAGAGGTAAAATGTTCTTGTTCTTTTCTTCCTTCTTATGAGAGAGACTTAAGAGTTTCTTTTCATTTTAAGCTAACAACACAGTTGGGATGGGGCCTACACTTAAATGTGGGTGGTGAGGGATTTATGGATTTTTAACTAATCGATTTATTGAAATATTGAAATACTTATGGAGTGATTGCTTTCACGAGGCACTCAGAATAAAAAGAAAAAATTCTTGTCTTTACGTGTTAAGCATTTAGAGTTTAGTCAGAAAAATAGTAAATAAAGGATTAAAATACATTGTAAGTGAGGAAATGAATGTAGAACAGGAGGACACAGGAACATAAAGCAGGTGCTGTGTAGCTCAGCCTAGATGAACCATGGAAGAATTCCAGAGGAAGTATCTAAATATTTTGCCCCAAAGACAAGCTCTAGTTTCTTTTACACAGTGACTAGAGGAGTCAAAATGTATCAGTAATAAAAATACAGCAACAATAATAAACCAACGGAGTAGAGGTTAAATATAAATGCACATGTATCCTGACTGGCAGATCAGTGGGGCCAGGGGTTGATTCTGTAAAATACTCATGTTTCCCAGTCTGGAGTGTATTGTGGTTAAAAAAAAAAAGTCCCAGGTGGAAGGGTGCAGTAGGGCCCCAAGGGCAAGAAGAGCAGCCCTGTGGGTATGGGTTTCCCAGAGGGAGGATGGGATATGGGTGGGAAAGAATTTGTTGAGTTTAATCAGCAATGACTCCAATGGACAACTTGATCCTTTGATCCCACAATATACTGCTAGGACTGCAGATACAAGAAAATGTCAGAACTCCACAAAATCTCCCACTTCTTTAAAGTGGATCAGGTGTTTCTCTACATCTCACAGCATCTCTTGTTGTCTTGCTGATATACACATATTAATAATATACCATGGGCTTCCCTGGTGGTCCAGTGAGTAAAGAGTCCAGTCCGCCTTGCACTGCAAGGAGTGCCAGTTTGATCCCTGGCACGGGAAGATCCCACATGCCGCTGAATGACTGGACCGGTGTGTCCAGTTAGGAGCAGGAGCTCTGGCGGGCATGCACCCAAAGCCAATGTTCTGCTACAGGAGGGGCCACTCCAATGGGAGGCCCATGCAGGCCAAAGAACAAAGATGGATGAAAACAAATAAATGAAAGACCACTAAAAGTGGCCAAAAATCAAAAGAATAATAATAATAATGATAATGATAATATACCCTGACCTCCTACCTGGAGCTGAAGTAAGAGGCTTTGTCGTTATAGGGATGCTGCCATAGGTCTGTACTATATTTCTTTCTTCCTCCTATTATCAGAAAGATCATAAAATCTTAAAGTCTTCTTTGTATAGATATATATTAAACAAGATAACTTTGTCTTTTTTTTAATCTTCTGGAATCTGAAAAATTGGCAGATGAGAACCACAGCGCTACAGCAGAATCCAGCCGTCTTCTAGACGTACCTCGATACCTGTGTGAGGGGACAGAATCCCCTTACCAGACGGGACAGCTGCACCCAGCCATCAGGGTGGCCGACTTACTGCAGCACATTAATCTCATGAAGACATCAGACAGCTATGGGTTCAAAGAGGAATATGAGGTGAAAGTTTCAATACTGTTTTCAATTTTGTTTCTAACCATGATACTCAGCAGAGTTTAACAGCTTTTCCTCTTTAACATAGCAGGCAGTGGAATACTCTGTAGACCTTCTAATCTTTTGTCTGTAAATGTGCAATCAGTTGGGCATTTGAGGGGACAGGTGTAGAAGGATTGAAAGAAAAGGTACTTCCTGGGGATACAACTGGGTTGAAATTCATTTTAATAAAAAATACTGGATTCCATAATTTAGTTTACTATGCTACTTGAAAACCACTTTGTTAGTCTTTGTGTTTCATCTACTCAAAAATCCATAGAAAGATACCTTGAGTCATAGGGTATCATTGCAGGTTCTGCCATCTGAATGACCTAAGCAGTAGATACTTGTCTGCCTCTTTGCTTGTTGGCCCTCCGTTGGAAATACGATCAAGCTTTATGCCCTAAATGTGCTACTCTTGTGTTCTGTTTTGAGGATTATAGGTTGAGGGTGGCTGGGAAGAGAAACAGAGCACGTGGGAAGTTCTTCTTTTATTCTTATTTCCCCTTCCTACCCAAACCAAAATACCAAGATTATACTATAGAGGAAGTTATTTAACTAAACATTCCAGTGAACATAATATAGCAAAAAGGGAACAGTTCTTTTGCCACTTTTCACTTACTGAAAAGTATCAGGCTGGGGTGTAGAAAGAAATTCCTCCACCATTGTATACACACATTTAAAGTTAAAGAAGCCAGGCAGTACTTTACTTTGATGAAAGACCATCTAAAGTATAATACATCTTTTTTTCATAAGAAATCTTCTAAACACTGCTTTCTATTTATAGATTACTTGTTATACCTTAATTTGGGAGTAAATGAAATAATTTTTTGTTAGTTTTAGATATATGCTGGAAACACTATGCTGTGGTAACAAAACAGTGCAAGGAATTACAATATTCTGTCAGCACAATTTTTGGTTGTGTTCATTGCATATGCATTGTTGTACCTCACTTCAAAGACCGTTGACTCTTTGAAGACCCCATTTCCTGTGTTAAGCAAAGTTTATTGCTGCCATTGGTTGAAAGGGTGGCCGACTTACTGCAGCACATTAATCTCATGAAGACATCAGACAGCTATGGGTTCAAAGAGGAATATGAGGTGAAAGTTTCAATACTGTTTTCAATTTTGTTTCTAACCATGATACTCAGCAGAGTTTAACAGCTTTTCCTCTTTAACATAGCAGGCAGTGGAATACTCTGTAGACCTTCTAATCTTTTGTCTGTAAATGTGCAATCAGTTGGGCATTTGAGGGGACAGGTGTAGAAGGATTGAAAGAAAAGGTACTTCCTGGGGATACAACTGGGTTGAAATTCATTTTAATAAAAAATACTGGATTCCATAATTTAGTTTACTATGCTACTTGAAAACCACTTTGTTAGTCTTTGTGTTTCATCTACTCAAAAATCCATAGAAAGATACCTTGAGTCATAGGGTATCATTGCAGGTTCTGCCATCTGAATGACCTAAGCAGTAGATACTTGTCTGCCTCTTTGCTTGTTGGCCCTCCGTTGGAAATACGATCAAGCTTTATGCCCTAAATGTGCTACTCTTGTGTTCTGTTTTGAGGATTATAGGTTGAGGGTGGCTGGGAAGAGAAACAGAGCACGTGGGAAGTTCTTCTTTATTCTTATTGCCCCTTCCTACCCAAACCAAAATACCAAGATTATACTATAGAGGAAGTTATTTAACTAAACATTCCAGTGAACATAATATAGCAAAAAGGGAACAGTTCTTTTGCCACTTTTCACTTACTGAAAAGTATCAGGCTGGGGTGTAGAAAGAAATTCCTCCACCATTGTATACACACATTTAAAGTTAAAGAAGCCAGGCAGTACTTTACTTTGATGAAAGACCATCTAAAGTATAATACATCTTTTTTTCATAAGAAATCTTCTAAACACTGCTTTCTATTTATAGATTACTTGTTATACCTTAATTTGGGAGTAAATGAAATAATTTTTTGTTAGTTTTAGATATATGCTGGAAACACTATGCTGTGGTAACAAAACAGTGCAAGGAATTACAATATTCTGTCAGCACAATTTTTTTTGGTTGTGTTCATTGCATATGCATTGCTGTGTACCTCACTTCAAAGACCGTTGACTCTTTGAAGACCCCATTTCCTGTGTTAAGCAAAGTTTAAGTTTTTCTGCAAAAAGAAATCTATACCCATATTTTAAATTGTGACATATGGTAATTAAACCAATCAACAGATTCATCTGTTCCAAGATTCTTGGAGATGGTGACTCTTTTTAATTTTCATATGGTCTCTTGTTGTGGAGACTGAGTCCTTTTCATGATCTTCAAAGAAACTGAAATGTGATGTATTCCACACAATTTAATGAATAATTATGGTAGAAAACAAGTTTTCCTTTTCCTGTTAGAAATGCTAAAGGAAGCATATTTTTGAAAGATGCTCATTAAAAGTAGTTTTGAAGTTTTTGATGCTTTCTCTACTTGCATCTCACAAAGTTATAGTGATCTTAAATCTGAAATATTTTCAAGGTCCTTTCTTTCCCCCTAAAGTTGTTTCTTGTCTTCAATTTGAACTCAGACCAATCCAAAATGAACAAGCAAGAGTCCCAACAGACAAGCTCTGAGGTCTGGAAACAGAACTTGTTTATTGCTGTAGGACTTCCTTCCTCCCTGAGAAAGTGGCTTTTACTATTTTGGTCTTTAAAACATAAAGACTTGATTCAAGAAAAGGAATTAAATTCAGTGTGCTTGTTAATTGTGTTTTTTTCTAGAGCTTCTTTGAAGGACAGTCAGCCTCTTGGGATGTAGCTAAAAAAGATCAAAATAGATCAAAAAACCGATATGGAAACATTATAGCATGTAAGTTCTCATACAGTTCTTGATGAATGTAAATACTGTCTATAGATGATAAAGGGTAACTTTGCAATTCCTCCTTCTATGATTTTAAACTTTAAAAAAATTCCCAGAGGATGGCAATTGGTTATAAAGTAATCTGTTTCATATTAAGATAGCATTAGCTATTGGAAGCAATTCTGAAATTCTCATCATCCTCATGAATTGACTGATTCTTCACCTTGGGGAGATAATGTACTGTTGGATTTTATGTGTGCACATAAGTGCGTGGAGGTGCTATTAACAACTGAAAAATATTAGGATAACAAATATGAAGGAATTTTTTTAGTGATAAATTACTGTAACTCTTCCACCAAACATATTCAAGGTGGGAGTATTATTCTTTCCGAATACCTTGTTTCCTTTCTTTCCAGAAATCTATACCCATATTTTAAATTTGTGAAAATTTTTTTGGTAATTTTAAACCAATCAACAGATTCATCTGTTCCAAGATTCTTGGAGATGGTGACTCTTTTTAATTTTCATATGGTCTCTTGTTGTGGAGACTGAGTCCTTTTCATGATCTTCAAAGAAACTGAAATGTGATGTATTCCACACAATTTAATGAATAATTATGGTAGAAAACAAGTTTTCCTTTTCCTGTTAGAAATGCTAAAGGAAGCATATTTTTGAAAGATGCTCATTAAAAGTAGTTTTGAAGTTTTGATGCTTTCTCTACTTGCATCTCACAAAGTTATAGTGATCTTAAATCTGAAATATTTTCAAGGTCCTTTCTTTCCCCCTAAAGTTGTTTCTTGTCTTCAATTTGAACTCAGACCAATCCAAAATGAACAAGCAAGAGTCCCAACAGACAAGCTCTGAGGTCTGGAAACAGAACTTGTTTATTGCTGTAGGACTTCCTTCCTCCCTGAGAAAGTGGCTTTTACTATTTTGGTCTTTAAAACATAAAGACTTGATTCAAGAAAAGGAATTAAATTCAGTGTGCTTGTTAATTGTGTTTTTTTCTAGAGCTTCTTTGAAGGACAGTCAGCCTCTTGGGATGTAGCTAAAAAAGATCAAAATAGATCAAAAAACCGATATGGAAACATTATAGCATGTAAGTTCTCATACAGTTCTTGATGAATGTAAATACTGTCTATAGATGATAAAGGGTAACTTTGCAATTCCTCCTTCTATGATTTTAAACTTTAAAAAAATTCCCAGAGGATGGCAATTGGTTATAAAGTAATCTGTTTCATATTAAGATAGCATTAGCTATTGGAAGCAATTCTGAAATTCTCATCATCCTCATGAATTGACTGATTCTTCACCTTGGGGAGATAATGTACTGTTGGATTTTATGTGTGCACATAAGTGCGTGGAGGTGCTATTAACAACTGAAAAATATTAGGATAACAAATATGAAGGAATTTTTTTAGTGATAAATTACTGTAACTCTTCCACCAAACATATTCAAGGTGGGAGTATTATTCTTTCCGAATACCTTGTTTCCTTTCTTGAAGCCAGTGCCTGAACTACACTTGCTCCATGTTATTTATCCTTATGGATTTCCTCCTCATTAAATCTTTAAGATGTATTCATGAGATAAATAAATTGATTATCATAGGAAACCACGGGAGTAGTAAGTGACAGTTTAGCTTAAAACTAGCTACTGATTACTTACCTGCTTTATTCTTGATTTACATCTTTTACACTATCTTTTATATACATCAGAATTTAACCTTTACCCTCACAAAATAAGAAGTTGAGAGTAGGGCTTCAGAATTCACTCCCTAGTTCTGTACAGGCCCATTCACTGTAAAGCGCAGGGAGGAAAAATGCTGCCCATTTAAAATCATGCCTAACAAGCAAAATTAGGTGTTGAGGCAACTTCAGTTCTTTAGAAAAATTTATGACTGAAATAATGATTTATCATATATTATTATCATGTCTCCAAAAAACTTCCTACCTATGAAGATGCTAGTCATTGAAGCTTTATTGACAGAATATTATCATCCTAATAAGTAATGAACTTATTAAAGTTTTTATATTTCTTCAAATGGCTGGTATGCAAGGAAATTTTGATATCAGTATATTGTGTGTAATTAGTTGTTAATCACTAAATTATTTTAAATCTCTACTAGGGTCATTGTCTCAGAACAGAGGAAATTTAATAGCTTTTACTTTATCCTTTAAAATTTTCAGATGATCACTCCAGAGTAATTTTGCAGCCTGTTGAGGACGATCCTTCTTCAGATTATATTAATGCCAACTATATAGATGTAAGTATTTTTATCCTTCAGTGTGCCCAATTTATTGGCTTATGTATATAAATCTTTTTGCTTGTTATTACTATAAAGTGATTGTTAGCTTTTTAAAATAAAGAACAAACTGTACACTTTTCCTTGTTCTGCGTCCTAGTACTTACTGACGTTGTTGTGCTTTCTTTCACACCTGACTTTGGTTTGGGCTGTAGATTTGGCTGTACAGGGATGTAAGTACCACTATATGTAAATAACAGCACCCTATTATGAATATTTAATGTAACTACTCTTAATTACAGTTACTACTAATGCTTACTACTAGTTCTCTCTGCATGCTTCACCTAACTAGCCTCATTCAGTATATCTATGTTCATTATTTTGTAACTCCTTTACATGTGTAAAGATCTATTTTACCTCCTTCCCTTTTCTATGTTTAGAAAAACAGGACCATTTTTAGCTTTTGACAATTTATTATGTACTCAAGTTTTATTTGTTGATGGTTTCTGTTTCTGGCTTTTATTCCTACCCTTCCCCAAACATATGTGAGAAGCTGGATAGTATGATGTGTATTAGTGCTTCTGAAATTTTACTTTTTCACATTTGACTTCTGATGTTAAAAATGGGTAGGGAGACTATTTTGTGGTGTGTGATATTAGTTTGTCAAGTATTAAAATAATTTAGGCAAAATAATCACTAAATTGCATTTGTATAATACACATATCACACATATATATTGAATCATACAAATGAAAGTTTGTTTTGATCATACATTCCAGTGTTCAGTTTTGGTTAAGACATATGTACGTGCAAATCCTCTGTTTAATGGCAAGTGATTATCAAATAAAAAAATATTAAGGATGCAATATATTACTAATATTACTATATTATATCTAAGAAGGACAGGCTCTGTTCATACTTTGTGGTTCAAAATAGTACTGGAAATTGCAAGAACATTCATTCATTCCTCTGTGCCTCAGTTTCCTCATCTTTACAATGGGGATAATAGCAACACTAACTTCATCATTTTATTGTGAGAATTAAATGAAGTAATTAACGTTGAGCATTTAGCACAATGTCTATCACATATTAAGCACTCATTAAGCTTCACTGTATTTAAAAAAAAAAATTCAGACCTAGTCATGCTGTAATTGATTAATTCTAAATATCCATTAAGACAAAAGGTAGAAATATCAACTATTGCAGTTGTACTATGATACATTTGTAAACATACAAAAATATGAAAATTAGAATCTACCTTTTTATAATTTATATTAAAAAAGAAATAATTTTATCATATTTAAGTTCATGTTATAATTATTTTCTGCTTGGTCATTATTTATATATTTGAATTAATGAATTCTATTAAGTATAGTTTCTGAGTATATTGGTTAAATTTTTGATCATTTAGTAGTTTGGATTTATCAGACACCTCAACATGGAAAACTAAACAGTCTGCTCCCTAGAATAAAAATATCCACAGTTCTCTGATAAATTTGTGTTTGCTTGTACCTTTGCTCTTAACTTTGGTTTTCTGCCAAGCCCCTGGCAGGACATTTGGTCCTATCCAAAACATCCATAAGCCATTTGGTTCATGCCAAAAGGTCCTTGATGTTTAGTCTTGTCCAAAATGTTTGTGGAGAGATTTGGTCCATGCCAAAAGTCCTTGATATTTGGTGCCATCCAAAAACATTTGACAGGGACCAAGTATGCTCACGGACGTTTTGGATAAGACCCATTTTTAAGGACCTTTTCTCATGGACCAAATGTCTTACGGACATTTTGGACACAACCAAGAGTCCTGTAAATATCAAGAACGTTTGGTGTGTACCAAATGTCTTATGGATGTTTTGGATAGGACCAGATGATCTGCTAACTCAGGCTTTTACTAAAGCCCTTTGCTAAAAACAGAACAAAGTCAAAGCTTAACCCTGTTAACATGTTTGCTGCTAATGATCTATTGGAATTCAAACCAATTGAAAGCAACTAAGAACTTATCCCTTATTTAGAATAATTTCTTTTTTGAAACAGTATCAAATGCTTAACCACAGAGAACTCTCTTGGCACACTATAAAAAGAAAAAAATTACTAAACCTTTTGTTCAGGATAAGATGCATTTTTAAAAAGATTTCTTTCCCTATATATGTGTGTACTTATAATTACGTGTGTGTAAATTAACATTAGCACACACAAAATAGTTTTGGAAGATTCCTGAACATATGATAGAATAGAATAGAAATAATTCTCTAAAAAATCTCAGCAGGACTTTGACTTGATGCACACATGCATTGTCCAGCTCTAACATTGGAATGTTCTGTTATTTTTTTATGGCTCTAATATGTCGTTGTCCATTTGTAATGCAGTGTGTTGTACTTTTGGATGATAAAATAAAAATTAATATTTTTGAACACAATTTTTCCAGGAATGAATGACTAAAGATTAACATGAAGGCATAAACGTTTTAGTGAAACCAAACAAAATCTATAAAGTTATTTGCTAGCAAACAAAACTCAATTATGCAATATATATTCTAATCAGAACCCTTAAAGTATTTAATTTTTGTTTTATTTTTACCTTTCAGATAACCTAGGTTTGAGAAGTGAACTCTGAGTTCACTACTCATTTCTGGACTTTTTTTTACTATAACTTAATCTTAACAGGTGGTTGTCTTCATCTTTTTATGCCTTCATTCATTTATCTCCGACACTGATATAAAATGATGACCGCTTTGTTCTCTCATTTTAGGGCTACCAGAGACCAAGCCACTACATTGCAACTCAAGGTAAAACTTTACCTTTTAAAATGTAATAGAGTAACCAAGCTTGCTTATTAATTCATCCATAGGAATTTTTCTACCAGTTTGACCTGAATTAACTGAAAAAAGAAAAAATCACCTTTTTTGGTTACCACTGTTCTTTATTCATCTGTATACTACAAATTGTTTTCTCTCTTTAAAATGTGTATAAATTAAACCTTGATTTATTTATTTTTTAATTAAAAGGAAAAGAGAAACTGCTGGTAGTCTTTGAGATTTGCTGTTTTGTATCCCAGATGTCCCAGAGCACTAGTAAACAGTGCTGGACAGAGAAATTACTTATTTTTTGATGAAAGCAAGGGAGATCTCATCTTGTAGAAAGTGCTCGTTTTCTTGCAACAGAGTCTGTTGGCCAAGCATGTAACAATGCCCAGGCCAGCATTGCTATAATGAGACATTGAACTGTCTTACAACAATTTTTTTTTTAAAGTCAAGACTAAGACAAAGCAGAGGGCTAAAGGGAACTTAGTCGAGTTCATTCTTCATGGAAAAGAAGAGGAAAGTAAAGAAATCTTGTTACAGTGGTACATTGGGGAATAAAAGTATCTTAACAATAACTCCCAAACCACCTCTAAGTTCTCCCCAAACTATCACTGACCAGCAGAAGAGAAAACTACAGGCCTTATTTTATAAAAAAGGAAAGTAAAAGAAAAATTAGTTTGCTGTTTTGACAAGGGTTATTTTCTAAGTGTTTTTCACATATCTTTGGAGTTACTGAGTTTAATAATGTAAACTCTTTAAAGTCAGAAAGATCATCCATGGTTAATAATATTATTTCATGATATAGAGTATAGCCCAGTAGATGCTTTTACAGTTTAGAGACGATACTATAAAACTAGAATGTGTTCTTATATGTATAATAGATCCTCATAAATCCCTAAACAGGCACTGTCTACAAATGATGTGTATATATTTAATTTTCAGTATGTACTATTTGGTTGTTGGCAGTATAAGACATCCAATTCTCCCATTTACATGCAGATGCATTAAAATAACTTAGTGGCAATTATAAATACCCTAAAAGCTAGCACTATCTTCTTTTGAATTTGAAAACATAGAAGACAAACTTGTACACACCTGTTTTTTTTAAAATGACATGTTGTGCTAGACCTTTAATTTTTCTTTTTTTTTCATTTAGTGGATATTGCTTTTATTTCTTATCTAAATTACTTACTAACTACAAAATGTTTCTGAAAACATAATATCAAACTAATTTTTATAGGCCCAGTTCATGAAACAGTGTATGCAATGATTTCTGATGCATTGTGATGAAAAGGAAAAGAGAAACTGCTGGTAGTCTTTGAGATTTGCTGTTTTGTATCCCAGATGTCCCAGAGCACTAGTAAACAGTGCTGGACAGAGAAATTACTTATTTTTTGATGAAAGCAAGGGAGATCTCATCTTGTAGAAAGTGCTCGTTTTCTTGCAACAGAGTCTGTTGGCCAAGCATGTAACAATGCCCAGGCCAGCATTGCTATAATGAGACATTGAACTGTCTTACAACAATTTTTTTAAAGTCAAGACTAAGACAAAGCAGAGGGCTAAAGGGAACTTAGTCGAGTTCATTCTTCATGGAAAAGAAGAGGAAAGTAAAGAAATCTTGTTACAGTGGTACATTGGGGAATAAAAGTATCTTAACAATAACTCCCAAACCACCTCTAAGTTCTCCCCAAACTATCACTGACCAGCAGAAGAGAAAACTACAGGCCTTATTTTATAAAAAAGGAAAGTAAAAGAAAAATTAGTTTGCTGTTTTGACAAGGGTTATTTTCTAAGTGTTTTTCACATATCTTTGGAGTTACTGAGTTTAATAATGTAAACTCTTTAAAGTCAGAAAGATCATCCATGGTTAATAATATTATTTCATGATATAGAGTATAGCCCAGTAGATGCTTTTACAGTTTAGAGACGATACTATAAAACTAGAATGTGTTCTTATATGTATAATAGATCCTCATAAATCCCTAAACAGGCACTGTCTACAAATGATGTGTATATATTTAATTTTCAGTATGTACTATTTGGTTGTTGGCAGTATAAGACATCCAATTCTCCCATTTACATGCAGATGCATTAAAATAACTTAGTGGCAATTATAAATACCCTAAAAGCTAGCACTATCTTCTTTTGAATTTGAAAACATAGAAGACAAACTTGTACACACCTGTTTTTTTTAAAATGACATGTTGTGCTAGACCTTTAATTTTTCTTTTTTTTTCATTTAGTGGATATTGCTTTTATTTCTTATCTAAATTACTTACTAACTACAAAATGTTTCTGAAAACATAATATCAAACTAATTTTTTATAGGCCCAGTTCATGAAACAGTGTATGATTTCTGGAGAATGATCTGGCAAGAGCAGTCTGCATGCATTGTGATGGTTACAAATTTGGTTGAAGTTGGCCGGGTAAGAGGCAAAAAAAAAAAAAGAAAAAAACTATCATAAAATATAAAATATAAATTGAATAGCAAAACATAACATACTTAAAATAGAGTGTCATTCACTTGTTCAAAAAAATTCTTAGGCATAGCATTTAAAGTGAGTTCTCTGAAGTGAGTCTTTGATTACTGAGATATTAGATTTTTCAATTAGCAAAGTAAATAAGCTTTGATCTTATATTAGAATCTAATTGCATTATCAGGCTTGTATGTTTTTTATGAGATTACACAAAATCTTTCTATTTATTGTGTAACATTCTTTTATCTCATTTATGGTTTTTAAACTTTTAACTGTGACCTGTGAATCGTCTTGGTAAATGTGTATTACATATTCAGGTTCACTTACATATGCTTTTGATCATGTAGGTTAAATGCTATAAGTATTGGCCTGATGATACTGAAGTTTATGGTGACTTCAAAGTAACTTGTGTAGAAATGGAACCACTTGCTGAATATGTAGTTAGGACATTCACTCTGGAAAGGGTAAGTACCCTTAAGTTCTATAAAAATAAGTATATTGAAACTGGGTTTTTTTCCCTTAAAATCCCAGTTTGGAGTTGTTTTGATAATGCTATATAATTCATCCATCCATTCATTCATTCATTCATTCCACGAGTATTTATTGGAGAGAGTTAACACATACCAGGCATGTTTCTGAACCTTGAGATGCATATTAGAGCCTTTCTCTTATGGAGTTTCTAATATGGTGAGGGGAGAAAGGCAATAAAAGTTAATACTAAACAAATGCATCATATATTTTGAAAAGTACCCTGGAGAAAAATAATGTTGGGAGTGAAAGTAGGGAATGTTGCTGAGGTAGAGGAAGGAATGGTTTACAGTTTTGAAAGAATGATCAGGAAAGGATTTGAAAAACATTGTACACACCTGTTTTTAAAATGACATTTAGACCTTTAATTTTTCTTTTTTTCATTTAGTGGATATTGCTTTTATTTCTTATCTAAATTACTTACTAACTACAAAATGTTTCTGAAAACATAATATCAAACTAATTTTTTATAGGCCCAGTTCATGAAACAGTGTATGATTTCTGGAGAATGATCTGGCAAGAGCAGTCTGCATGCATTGTGATGGTTACAAATTTGGTTGAAGTTGGCCGGGTAAGAGGCAAAAAAAAAAAAAGAAAAAAACTATCATAAAATATAAAATATAAATTGAATAGCAAAACATAACATACTTAAAATAGAGTGTCATTCACTTGTTCAAAAAAATTCTTAGGCATAGCATTTAAAGTGAGTTCTCTGAAGTGAGTCTTTGATTACTGAGATATTAGATTTTTCAATTAGCAAAGTAAATAAGCTTTGATCTTATATTAGAATCTAATTGCATTATCAGGCTTGTATGTTTTTTATGAGATTACACAAAATCTTTCTATTTATTGTGTAACATTCTTTTATCTCATTTATGGTTTTTAAACTTTTAACTGTGACCTGTGAATCGTCTTGGTAAATGTGTATTACATATTCAGGTTCACTTACATATGCTTTTGATCATGTAGGTTAAATGCTATAAGTATTGGCCTGATGATACTGAAGTTTATGGTGACTTCAAAGTAACTTGTGTAGAAATGGAACCACTTGCTGAATATGTAGTTAGGACATTCACTCTGGAAAGGGTAAGTACCCTTAAGTTCTATAAAAATAAGTATATTGAAACTGGGTTTTTTTCCCTTAAAATCCCAGTTTGGAGTTGTTTTGATAATGCTATATAATTCATCCATCCATTCATTCATTCATTCATTCCACGAGTATTTATTGGAGAGAGTTAACACATACCAGGCATGTTTCTGAACCTTGAGATGCATATTAGAGCCTTTCTCTTATGGAGTTTCTAATATGGTGAGGGGAGAAAGGCAATAAAAGTTAATACTAAACAAATGCATCATATATTTTGAAAAGTACCCTGGAGAAAAATAATGTTGGGAGTGAAAGTAGGGAATGTTGCTGAGGTAGAGGAAGGAATGGTTTACAGTTTTGAAAGAATGATCAGGAAAGGCGTTGTTGAGAAAGCAACATGTCAGTAAAGGCTTGAAGGAAGTGAGGGAGAGAGTAATATAGCTCTATCCCATGGAAGGATTATATCTCAGGGAGGTTGTCCCAGGCAGAATGTTCCTGATGGAGGGAAGAATTATTTCAGAGACCTAGATATTCCTGTCACAGTGAGAAATATCCAAGAGTCTAGGGTATTCAGAAATGGGTAAGTGAAAGGGAAAGAAATGTGATATAAAGTCAGAGAATTCACAGAGTCAGATAAGTGAGGCCTCATGATTCACTATAATGATTTTAGTTTGTATGAAAAGTGAAAGTAGCTGGCTACTGGAGGGTTTGAGCCCAGGAGTAACATGATCAGACTTTTAAAAACAAAAACTGGTTCAGAAAGACTAAAACAGGGTGGGCTATGTGAGAGGACCAAAGTAAAATATAGCAACAGTCACATACATTGTTACAAAAAAGTTTAATAAATTTGACCACACAAAAGTATAAAATTATCGGTCAAAAAAATTAACTGAAAGATGCACACGTAACAAAGAAATTGTGATTATGTAATATTCATAATGTTAATATAAATGTAAAGGAAATACTAGAATCTCTACCCCACAGAAAAGCAACTGCTAACGTATCTCTTGAAAATGTTTAATCTCACATGCTGATATACCATTTTGTACTTTCAAATCAGCAGGAAATTTTTAAAAAGAATAATAATCTTCATTGATTTTAAGAATATGATGAGACAAATATTTTCATATATTGCTGATCATACTTAAATTGCCATAAGCCCTCTGACTTCCCAGGTGGTATTAGTGCTAAAGAACCAGGCTGCCAATGCAGGAGACATAAGAGATGGGGTTTGGTTCCTGGGTTGGGAAGATCCCCTGGAAGAAGGCATGGCAACCCACTCCAGTATTTGTGCCTGGAGAAGCCCATGGACAGAGAAGCCTGGTGGGCTGTAGTCCGTAGGGTTGCACAGAGTTGGACACTATAGAAGCACTTAGCACACTTGCACGCAAACCCTCTGTAAATCAGGAAAGCAGTGTATCTAAAGAATGTTAAAATATTGATTTCCTTTGACCAAGAATTTTACCTTCTATGCATCTATCCTAAAAAACTTATTTAGAATACCTTTATTCCATATATAGTCATAGATATTATACATAACCACAACTGTCCACAATAAGTAAGTTATAAGACTATGATCTAGAAATACCACTCTTAAGAAATGATATTTATAAATGATTTTATCAACATAAAAAATAATTCAGGGAAATATTAAATGGAAAATACCAGTATACATGGACATGAACTTGGGCAAACTCCAGGAGATGACGAGGAACAGGGAAGTCTGGCGTGTTGCAGTCCATGACGTCACAAAGGGTCAAACATGTATTGGCAACTGAACAGCAACCCCAGTGTACAGACCAACATAATTATGAGTATCACATCTGTTTCTTAGAAAAATCAAGTAGAATAAAATGAGCAAAGATACAGGAGATTACCATCAAACATAATTTAATGAATAGCTGTGCATGCATGCTCAGTCTTCCATTACTTTTACATTACTACCTGGGGTCGAACCAGCATCCCTTGTATCATCTACATTGGCAAGTGGGTTCTTTACCACTAGCGCCACTTGGGAAGCGCCTAATGAATAGCTCAGTCAGTCAGTCAGTCAGTTGCTCAGTTTGCTCAGTCGTGTCTGACTCTGCTACCCGTGGCCTGCAGCATGCCAGACTTTCCTGTCCTTCACCATCTCCCAGAACTTGCTCAAGCTCATGTCCATTAACTCAGTGATGCCATCCAACCATCTCGTCTTCTGTTATCCCCTTCTCCTCCTATCTTCTGTTTTTCCCAACTTTAGGGTCTGATCCCATTATTATGGAAGGAGAATTTGGAATTCTTCTTAAAGCTTCATTTAGGTTTTATAAAAAGTCAATCATGCATTTGCTGTAAACCTGAAATTATCACAGTGTTGTTCATTGGCTATACTCCAATATAAAATAAAAAGTTAAGAAGAAATCAATCATGCACTTAGATATAAATGAAACTTAAATACTTAGTAAAAATTCAAGACATTTCCAAAATTTAGTAGAAAATAACAACAAATCACTGACCAACAACTCCCCAAATGAGGCTCAGAAATCACCAAAGGCCTCCTCTGAATAATCTTTGAATGAACTATTCCCTGAGAACTAAAATGATATTATAAAAAGATAAATAATTTTCTGTCAAAATATTCCACACGTTATGAGAAAAATATATACTCAAGTGATTTCTGTTTTGAAAGGAAGTCTAAAATCTTTTGAAAACTAGTTAAACTAGTAAATCAAGGAAAAAAATTAGTAAAACAAAGGGAAAAGATATGAAACTGAGGCACTAACAAAAAAGAATAAATTTAATCAAAAAGCTATTTCTTTGAAAAGATCAATTAATTAACTAAACCACTTGGCAATTCCAAATGACACCCAGTTCTGGCGTGTTGCAGTCCATGACGTCACAAAGGGTCAAACATGTATTGGCAACTGAACAGCAACCCCAGTGTACAGACCAACATAATTATGAGTATCACATCTGTTTCTTAGAAAAATCAAGTAGAATAAAATGAGCAAAGATACAGGAGATTACCATCAAACATAATTTAATGAATAGCTGTGCATGCATGCTCAGTCTTCCATTACTTTTACATTACTACCTGGGGTCGAACCAGCATCCCTTGTATCATCTACATTGGCAAGTGGGTTCTTTACCACTAGCGCCACTTGGGAAGCGCCTAATGAATAGCTCAGTCAGTCAGTCAGTCAGTTGCTCAGTTTGCTCAGTCGTGTCTGACTCTGCTACCCGTGGCCTGCAGCATGCCAGACTTTCCTGTCCTTCACCATCTCCCAGAACTTGCTCAAGCTCATGTCCATTAACTCAGTGATGCCATCCAACCATCTCGTCTTCTGTTATCCCCTTCTCCTCCTATCTTCTGTTTTTCCCAACTTTAGGGTCTGATCCCATTATTATGGAAGGAGAATTTGGAATTCTTCTTAAAGCTTCATTTAGGTTTTATAAAAAGTCAATCATGCATTTGCTGTAAACCTGAAATTATCACAGTGTTGTTCATTGGCTATACTCCAATATAAAATAAAAAGTTAAGAAGAAATCAATCATGCACTTAGATATAAATGAAACTTAAATACTTAGTAAAAATTCAAGACATTTCCAAAATTTAGTAGAAAATAACAACAAATCACTGACCAACAACTCCCCAAATGAGGCTCAGAAATCACCAAAGGCCTCCTCTGAATAATCTTTGAATGAACTATTCCCTGAGAACTAAAATGATATTATAAAAAGATAAATAATTTTCTGTCAAAATATTCCACACGTTATGAGAAAAATATATACTCAAGTGATTTCTGTTTTGAAAGGAAGTCTAAAATCTTTTGAAAACTAGTTAAACTAGTAAATCAAGGAAAAAAATTAGTAAAACAAAGGGAAAAGATATGAAACTGAGGCACTAACAAAAAAGAATAAATTTAATCAAAAAGCTATTTCTTTGAAAAGATCAATTAATTAACTAAACCACTTGGCAATTCCAAATGAAGAACAATCAAAACAAAATATGTGACATTGTAAAACACAAGGGAAAAAATGACAGTTACACTTAAAAATATTATGTGTGAATTTATATTTTAGTCTTGATATGCTGATATTCTAGCAAATAATAAATAGAGTGTTAAAATTTGCCATTAAAATTGCATTATGGTTTCATAATTGAGGTGTCTTTAACCTATAAAGAATAACTAATGAATAGCTAATGCCAAAGTTAATCAAACTATTTAAGCCTTAGAAAACCATTAAAAGCAACTAAATATATTTTAAAAGCTAGCAGAACTGTGGTAACAGAGCCACTCAAGTTCTTCTCTTTCTCTTTTTAAATCTGTTTCTCTTTCTCAAATATGCAGACACATGTACACTGAAGACCAGTTTCATTCAGGACATGCTTAAAATATGAATACAACAATGAATTAAGGAAAGATCAAAACATGATTTAATATGATTATTTTTAAAATAATGTAAGGATTTTACAACTGTGGTAGGAAATCTAGCAGAATATTTCATTAACAGTGCATTACAGGGACAAAATTATATGATTTCATGAATGAATATTGTAATGTAATTGAATTTTATTTAAAAGACATCTATAGTAATGTTCTAATTACATTAGAAAAATAAATAGACTTTCTAAACATGATCAAAGTGATTCAAAAATAACCAGTAGCATGCATATTAAGTAATGAAAAACTAGGGGCATTTCAGTTATTAATATAATCAGAGATTTGGTGGAAGTCGTGCTCACTAGTGGTTCAACCTTTTGGAACATCCCAAATCTTCCCCCTGAAAATTTAGAACTATTCCTGAGAACTAAAATGATATTATAAAAAGATAAATAATTTTCTGTCAAAATATTCCACACGTTATGAGAAAAATATATACTCAAGTGATTTCTGTTTTGAAAGGAAGTCTAAAATCTTTTGAAAACTAGTTAAACTAGTAAATCAAGGAAAAAAATTAGTAAAACAAAGGGAAAAGATATGAAACTGAGGCACTAACAAAAAAGAATAAATTTAATCAAAAAGCTATTTCTTTGAAAAGATCAATTAATTAACTAAACCACTTGGCAATTCCAAATGAAGAACAATCAAAACAAAATATGTGACATTGTAAAACACAAGGGAAAAAATGACAGTTACACTTAAAAATATTATGTGTGAATTTATATTTTAGTCTTGATATGCTGATATTCTAGCAAATAATAAATAGAGTGTTAAAATTTGCCATTAAAATTGCATTATGGTTTCATAATTGAGGTGTCTTTAACCTATAAAGAATAACTAATGAATAGCTAATGCCAAAGTTAATCAAACTATTTAAGCCTTAGAAAACCATTAAAAGCAACTAAATATATTTTAAAAGCTAGCAGAACTGTGGTAACAGAGCCACTCAAGTTCTTCTCTTTCTCTTTTTAAATCTGTTTCTCTTTCTCAAATATGCAGACACATGTACACTGAAGACCAGTTTCATTCAGGACATGCTTAAAATATGAATACAACAATGAATTAAGGAAAGATCAAAACATGATTTAATATGATTATTTTTAAAATAATGTAAGGATTTTACAACTGTGGTAGGAAATCTAGCAGAATATTTCATTAACAGTGCATTACAGGGACAAAATTATATGATTTCATGAATGAATATTGTAATGTAATTGAATTTTATTTAAAAGACATCTATAGTAATGTTCTAATTACATTAGAAAAATAAATAGACTTTCTAAACATGATCAAAGTGATTCAAAAATAACCAGTAGCATGCATATTAAGTAATGAAAAACTAGGGGCATTTCAGTTATTAATATAATCAGAGATTTGGTGTGGACAGTCGTGCTCACTAGTGGTTCAACCTTTTTTGGAAACTCTAGGAAATTAAGTAAGACAACAAAATGAATAAATGGCAAAACTATTAAAAAGGATGAAATTATTTTAAAGTGTGATGATTTCATACCAAGAGAGCTAGTTTGAAAATTAGAAAATTAAAAAAAAAAGGAAGTTAGAAAATTAGGTAAGTGATTAATCCAAGATAAGTTTTCATTATGTTATTAATAAACAGATATAGATATTTAAAATCTTTTTCATGATATTAAAAATTCTGAAGTATCTGTTGTCTGACTCTTGTGACCCCATGGACTATGGCGTGTCATGTTGCTCTGTCCGTGGGATTTCCCAGGCAAGAGCACTGGACTGGGTTGCCATTTCCTTTTTTTTTTTGGCCCGGGTGGGGAGGGAGGGGGGTGGGCGAGCCACTTCCTCTGGTCTTTCATTTGTATAGTTTCATCCATCTTTGTTCTTTGGCCCATGTGGGCCTCCCATCGTGGTGGCCTCTGTTGTCACAGAGCACTGGCTCTGGGCGTATGCGCTCCAGAGCTCCAGCTGGGTAATTGGACACACAGGTCCAGCCGCTCCGTGGCACGTGGGATCTTTCCAGGCCAGGGATGGAACCGGCGCCCCTTGCACTGCAAGGCAGTGTCCTTACCCACTGGACCACCAGGGAAGCCCTGCCATTTCCTTCTTCAGGGGATCTTCCCAACCCAGGGATTAAACCCACGTGTCCTGCATCACAGGTAGATTCTTTACCACTGAGCCACCTGGGAAGCCCTTTGAAGTATCAAGGAGTATATTTAATGAGAAAGATACGGGTCTTAAGTGAATAAAACGACAAAAAATGTGTTGAAGGACACAGACTAAGATATGAATAAATAGAAATATGCACCATGTCTCAGAATGGGACTACTTGGCATTAATTTGCCTCCTTATGGAGTTGATGTAATACTACTTATAACATTATTAGGATTTTTACTTTTGATTCACTTTTCTGTTATATACAAAACACTGGGAAAGAGTGACTTTTTTGAAAACCACATATTTGAGAATTACTCAGGAAAATTAAGTAAAGTAAATAATAAGGAAATATGCACTGCCTTATATTAACATTTTCTAAGAAGAACAAGGTCCTTACAGCAGCTCCAGCAAGACAGTTAACACAAAAGAGATGAAATGATTATCTAAAGTCAGATCTTTGGACAATGTGTGGCTTTCCTCACTAGAGCTGACTTGAAAAGTAGTGAAGAAAGTGATTTTTTTAATTTGCCTGATTCCGTGATGGTGTTTATCATTGTCACTATTATACTTACTTGTTGAGCCCTGCCTGTGTAAGGTTCTGTTCTAGGGACATCACTGGCTTCCAAGGCTTTGATGATATTAGTCTGTTTAGAATGGAATCTAAAACTTTCTCAATTTAGTTCATTTATTTCATGCAATTTCCTTACCATTTCTGAGGAACAAGTGAGACAGATTTCACAGGTAGCTCACAGTAGAGTTGGAGATATATAGATTTTAGGAGGTCTTGGGGGGAAACAAATGTGGATTCTTAAAAATAAATTCTGTAGCATCTCATCTAAATTCTCCAAGCGCTGTTAGTACAATCTACGGGCATCTCTTAACAAAAAAGAGGAGAAAAACTTTGAAATGTGCATTTAAAGGTTTTTGTAAAATTAACCCAGTAGGAGAGAGGCCCAACAATGGATGCTTGCCTCTTTCATATTATATTTTTGTTGCTATAAATAATCCTCTGTGTGTTGATTTATTTCACAGAGTTAAAGGAAAATAGTTTGCCCAAAGAGCAGTTTAGCTGTCTGTATATTTTTACAAACCAATCTAGAGTAGCACTGTTCTGGAAAATCCCTACATGCCATGCTTCAAAACCATTTTCAACATGGATAAGCAAGACATTAAAATCTCTTTGTGAGGTGAGAAGCAGAAAGTTGCTTTTATACAACACTTGAAAACTCAGCGCACTGGGTCAACAGGGCAGCATTTTAATTTCCCATTTCTTTCTTTTCACCTAATCATTTTATGTGTTGTCATTCCAAGTAGGGAACAGACTGTCAAGGTAAACAAAATTTACCCAGACCTATAGAACTGAGCAAGACTTCTAATTTTCTCTCCTTGGCAGTTGTCTGAAAATAAAGGTACACTCCTAGGCTATGTCAGCATCCTTTTACAGCAACAGCATGATCTTTGCTAAATTTCTCATTTTTTTCTTTTTTCGTTGTCAGTCAGGTCTAGTACCATGGTTGTCTTTAATGGCTCTATTTTGGTCCTTTTGAAAATACCTCTTTATGTGTTTGTGCAGAGGGGATACAATGAGATCCGTGAGGTTAAACAGTTCCATTTCACTGGCTGGCCTGACCATGGAGTACCCTACCATGCTACAGGCCTTCTTTCCTTCATCCGGCGGGTCAAGTTCTCCAACCCTCCCAGTGCCGGACCCATTGTTGTGCACTGCAGGTGAGTGTTGCTCCAAATGGCATTCACTTAGTGCAGCCAGCTTTTTTTTTAATATCCAGACAAAGCGTGTAAACAAGCACTCATGCATACTTACAAGGTTCAAGCTTGCATGTATTACAGATAAGATAAAATAGCAATAAAATAAAAGTTAGGTCTAAGGAGGATGCAAAATAGAAACTTCAGAAATAAATACATTCCTCCTAATGCGTGTAGTATTGTCCATAATTACAAATGTAGAAACTCTGCCTTTTAGTGGCAACATCTCTGTATACATTGTTTTTTCTTTAAAATCACTTTTGCAAAGCCTCTATTCTATGGAATAATGGGTAAGGCTAGAAATTTCTTGCCAATCTAGTAAATTCCCAATGGAATCCCAGCTTTTAAAACTAAATTTGAGGCATACAAAGTTATTAAGTGGCCTCCATTACAAGAATTTGTACTGTAAAGCAGCTACTTAAATTTTTTTTTAAAAAGCCATACATCAGAGGACATTGAAAGCTACACTAGTAGTTTTAGTAGCATATATAGTAGTGTATGTATGCCAGAAAAGTGTGAATATTATCCAGACTTTCTTCTGATTAGAAATTTCTCTTAAAACAAGTATTTAGAGACGCTAAAAGCAAATTACCTGGCCTCATTTTGAGATATGAATAGAAAAATATATACTGAAAAGCTTTTCCTAAATGCTGCACACCATTCTCAAATACTACCCCTTCCAAGGTACATAACAGATTGTGCTTAAGCACTTTTCTTGTTCTGAAAATCCAGCCTATTCAGTATTTAAATGACCATGTATAAAAGTGGAAGAATAAAACAACAGAGAATGAAATAAAAGTAAGTGTCTCATTAGGATCAGATACTGTGTACCTTGGCAAAAAAATCTACAGTTGAATTCTCCTGAAGAAATCTGATGTCCTCTTCAATTACTTTCCTGTCTCAAACCCTGGGAACAGTCATTGAGATGATGGTAGTGTTTGTGCAGAGGGATACAATGAGATCCGTGAGGTTAAACAGTTCCATTTCACTGGCTGGCCTGACCATGGAGTACCCTACCATGCTACAGGCCTTCTTTCCTTCATCCGGCGGGTCAAGTTCTCCAACCCTCCCAGTGCCGGACCCATTGTTGTGCACTGCAGGTGAGTGTTGCTCCAAATGGCATTCACTTAGTGCAGCCAGCTTTTTTTTTAATATCCAGACAAAGCGTGTAAACAAGCACTCATGCATACTTACAAGGTTCAAGCTTGCATGTATTACAGATAAGATAAAATAGCAATAAAATAAAAGTTAGGTCTAAGGAGGATGCAAAATAGAAACTTCAGAAATAAATACATTCCTCCTAATGCGTGTAGTATTGTCCATAATTACAAATGTAGAAACTCTGCCTTTTAGTGGCAACATCTCTGTATACATTGTTTTTTCTTTAAAATCACTTTTGCAAAGCCTCTATTCTATGGAATAATGGGTAAGGCTAGAAATTTCTTGCCAATCTAGTAAATTCCCAATGGAATCCCAGCTTTTAAAACTAAATTTGAGGCATACAAAGTTATTAAGTGGCCTCCATTACAAGAATTTGTACTGTAAAGCAGCTACTTAAATTTTTTTTTAAAAAGCCATACATCAGAGGACATTGAAAGCTACACTAGTAGTTTTAGTAGCATATATAGTAGTGTATGTATGCCAGAAAAGTGTGAATATTATCCAGACTTTCTTCTGATTAGAAATTTCTCTTAAAACAAGTATTTAGAGACGCTAAAAGCAAATTACCTGGCCTCATTTTGAGATATGAATAGAAAAATATATACTGAAAAGCTTTTCCTAAATGCTGCACACCATTCTCAAATACTACCCCTTCCAAGGTACATAACAGATTGTGCTTAAGCACTTTTCTTGTTCTGAAAATCCAGCCTATTCAGTATTTAAATGACCATGTATAAAAGTGGAAGAATAAAACAACAGAGAATGAAATAAAAGTAAGTGTCTCATTAGGATCAGATACTGTGTACCTTGGCAAAAAAATCTACAGTTGAATTCTCCTGAAGAAATCTGATGTCCTCTTCAATTACTTTCCTGTCTCAAACCCTGGGAACAGTCATTGAGATGATGGTAGGTAGAAAAAAGAAACAGAGATAGCCACAGTATCTTCGACTTAAATTTCTTAAAGAACAGTAAGTTCAAGAGGAATGACCAAATCCAGACAACAAAGAAATGAAGTTAATAGTCTGCCTTTGCATTTAGAAAATGAGATAAATAGGTTTTCAATTATGTGATGTCTTGACATCTCATAGAGGTTTCCTTTCCTATGAATTGCTTGCTTCAGACGTGCTGCAAGAGCTTCAGATATGCTTTTGAAACAGAAGTGTCATTTTCTATTTCCACTGAATTTATTGAAGGGAGGGAGCTGACTACAAAGTGAATTTTCCATAGAAGTCCCAACTCTGTCTCTTGCTCCATTGACCTCTGTGTATAAAATTGGAAAAATCTTCCCAGTGGGTAAAATGATCAACAGTATATTATGATACAACTACTGAAATAAGTACAATAAGATAGTAGTATCTTGGTGACCTGTTAAGAATGATATTTCATACCTAACAATTCTTTTTTTCTTTGGATCACCATTTCAATATTCTTTCTATTGTTGGTCTCCTCTCCACTGATAACCACCATTTTCCTTCCCACTCTCACTATTTACACTTCCCCTGAATTGTAACACCTCAGATTTTCCATTTAAAGGTTTTAGATTAATGTTCTTTTGCCTTGACCAGGATCTGTCTGACTAAGACAGCATTGTTGCATTTTGCCAAAGTGCCCACAGCCACATGAGTATGAGTCTTTTAGTCTCAGGTGAAATTTTAAAGCATACATACACTTCTTAATCAAATCTATGAGCTCGAAATTTATGTAAAATGAAGACTGTGTATGAGAGCTATGGAACTTGGGTGACAAGGTCTACATTATTTTCAAAACACAATTTGATTTACAAAGTATATGTCTTTTCATCTGTTCTAAGGTTCAGTATTTAAATGACCATGTATAAAAGTGGAAGAATAAAACAACAGAGAATGAAATAAAAGTAAGTGTCTCATTAGGATCAGATACTGTGTACCTTGGCAAAAAAATCTACAGTTGAATTCTCCTGAAGAAATCTGATGTCCTCTTCAATTACTTTCCTGTCTCAAACCCTGGGAACAGTCATTGAGATGATGGTAGGTAGAAAAAAGAAACAGAGATAGCCACAGTATCTTCGACTTAAATTTCTTAAAGAACAGTAAGTTCAAGAGGAATGACCAAATCCAGACAACAAAGAAATGAAGTTAATAGTCTGCCTTTGCATTTAGAAAATGAGATAAATAGGTTTTCAATTATGTGATGTCTTGACATCTCATAGAGGTTTCCTTTCCTATGAATTGCTTGCTTCAGACGTGCTGCAAGAGCTTCAGATATGCTTTTGAAACAGAAGTGTCATTTTCTATTTCCACTGAATTTATTGAAGGGAGGGAGCTGACTACAAAGTGAATTTTCCATAGAAGTCCCAACTCTGTCTCTTGCTCCATTGACCTCTGTGTATAAAATTGGAAAAATCTTCCCAGTGGGTAAAATGATCAACAGTATATTATGATACAACTACTGAAATAAGTACAATAAGATAGTAGTATCTTGGTGACCTGTTAAGAATGATATTTCATACCTAACAATTCTTTTTTTCTTTGGATCACCATTTCAATATTCTTTCTATTGTTGGTCTCCTCTCCACTGATAACCACCATTTTCCTTCCCACTCTCACTATTTACACTTCCCCTGAATTGTAACACCTCAGATTTTCCATTTAAAGGTTTTAGATTAATGTTCTTTTGCCTTGACCAGGATCTGTCTGACTAAGACAGCATTGTTGCATTTTGCCAAAGTGCCCACAGCCACATGAGTATGAGTCTTTTAGTCTCAGGTGAAATTTTAAAGCATACATACACTTCTTAATCAAATCTATGAGCTCGAAATTTATGTAAAATGAAGACTGTGTATGAGAGCTATGGAACTTGGGTGACAAGGTCTACATTATTTTCAAAACACAATTTGATTTACAAAGTATATGTCTTTTCATCTGTTCTAGTCTTCAGGTTGCACCAAAGTAATTTCTCTACATAAAGCTATTTGTTCATTCAAGCATTTAAGCAGAACTTACAAATAATGTCTTGTACTTTGTTGAATCAATTTGATTCTACTTTTTGAAAATCAGATAGACCTTTCAGTTTGCATAGACATGCTTCCTGCAGTTTTTTATATCTGCTTATTTTTCAGTGCTGGTGCTGGACGAACTGGTTGTTACATTGTGATTGACATCATGCTGGACATGGCAGAAAGAGAGGGTGTGGTTGACATCTACAACTGTGTCAAAGCCTTAAGATCTCGTCGTATCAATATGGTCCAGACAGAGGTGTGCTGATTGTTGATTAAGCTCTAGTGGACTTTTTTTTGTTCTTTGCTTTCTAACACATATCAAAACTAATAGTAGTGTTTTTCATATGGAATCAATAGAAAACTATAGAAAAATACTGGTATTTTTATTAATATTTTTATAATAGAGAAAATTCTATGATGACAGAAAACTTGTGTTAAAATATTATGAAAATGTTCTTTCTTTTTCTTTTGATAGGAACAGTACATTTTTATTCATGATGCCATTTTAGAGGCCTGCTTATGTGGAGAAACTGCCATACCAGTCTGTGAATTTAAAGCTGCCTATTTTGATATGATTAGAATAGACTCCCAGACAAATTCTTCACATCTCAAAGATGAATTCCAGGTATTTACTATTTTTAGGGCGTCTTTCATGAGCAACTTATTACAGTTTGTCCTGGGCATTCTTAATTATTTGAAGGAAGTTCTTTCAAGTGAAATTTTTAACCTTTAACCCTATTTTCAGTATAATATAATGCATGTCTATTTCATTATACATATTATAGAGTCACTTTTGTATTAATGAACTCATATCTACTATATCTTGAAGGGTAAATGAGTTCAGACTCAGGAAAAGTGCAGGGAAAAGGTATCATAAAAATCAAATTTAGTGGTAATTTGTATGTATTTACAATCTTTTTAAAAATGCATTCTTATAAATTTTGACCTTCTGTGTCAGTCACAATGTGAGATCAGCACATTAATAATAGCTAGAGTTTGTACTAAACATTGTCTCTAAACAATCTCAAATGTTTTCACTGCCCTTAAGATGTCCCTAAGACTGTATGACTATAAAGTCAAGAAAAACTCTAAAAATGTAATATTTTGATTCTTCACCCAGTGCTCATTCCAACATACCATAGCATGTCTTCAAATGTGGCACATTAAAATGTTATTACAAATGACAGGTTTGATGATGGGGCATCATCATGGTCTGCTCTGACTACATTTTCTTTGGTTAGACAGTACCTTTTGCAGGTTGCTGAGTTATTTAGCATCCCTTTCCCTTTTAAAAAGAGGCACATTGAACAATGTGTGTATTGTTTCTTTGTCACTTCTCAGGTTTCATTTGCTTTAACTACAAAGTCTGTCAACCTGTCATCCTGGCAAATGTCATTGCCTTGCACAGATCCTTTACTCTCTACTTGGCCTCCTAAATGCCTGATAGATCTGTGTTAGGCTGTTAAATGGATCACCATCTATTAACCTGGGTTCTCTTTTCTTTTCAGACCTTGAATTCAGTCACCCCTCGACTGCAAGCTGAGGACTGCAGTATAGCATGCCTGCCAAGGAACCATGACAAGAACCGTTTTATGGACATGCTGCCACCTGACAGATGTCTGCCTTTTTTAATTACAATCGATGGGGAGAGTAGTAACTACATCAATGCTGCTCTTATGGATGTAAGAAACTGCTTTCTTTGTTAGTGTAAAAATGTCATGAAAAGCTGCAAGATTGATGAACACTGCCTAGTTCTCTTTTCAAGAAAATTTAAATGGCCTAACAAGGAAAAGTAGAAACTTTCATTGTACTACGAAAAATTTTGGACAAAGATTTTGAATTTCCCTTACAGAGATTCTTAGGCACTATCGATTGTAGACCTGACTATAGGTTTGGCACTTGATTTTCAACTATTATAAAAATTTTTGTATAAAAATATCTGCAGGTAATAGTTTTCATCCTAATTGTTTTCAGGAAAGAGAGTCATGTTTATTTTGAATAGTTAGGAATGAATTTTTTTTTTAATCAGAATACCATGTTCTACTGAAATTAATAATTTGGAAGTTTTTATCTCTGCCACTTAATGTTCCAATAAGTTATAGCTAACTTGTTTCATTGGTTATTAATTAATAAGATGTAAATTACTAGGGAAGGCATGGAAGATATCATGTTAACACATAAATCATAATAAAGTAACTCTCTTTCCCTACTCCAATCTTTGTATTGTAGATGGTAGAACATGTGCTTAGCATGTCAGCATCTAAAAGACCGATATGAAAAAAAAGTTTTAAAATGTTTTTTTTCCATCTTGTTTTGCTTACCTTGGGAAGAGGCAAGAAGGGTTTCAAGTTCAGAATCCTTTTAGTTTATCACCTTCTTCCATAGGCATCTCTAGATTTTGCTGCTTAGGCTATTGAGCCATAGCAAGGAGAAATCAGAAGTCGGGCTTCATTCCTGGGTGATGAATAATGAAGCTAAGTTCCTGCTCCTATTGTGTTCTCTAAGGTTAGCTTCTGATTGTAGAGACTTGGCAAAGCCCACTTTCCACTTCTGATTTTCACCAAGTTATTTTGCTCTTCTTTATTCTACAGAGCAGAATAGTTTAAAGGTAAGCTCAAGTGGAAGGCTGCCACTCTTGCTGTGATCAGACTCTTGCCAAAAGATTGGAGCTTCAGCTTCAGCATCAGTCCTTCCAATGAATATTCAGAGTTGATTTCATTACTTTGCCTAGTCATTACTCCTGTCCCCTGAAATCATACTGGATCCTCATTATACTTTTTCTTGCCATCTTAATTGTCTGGAAAGTCAGACATACTAAATACAGAGAAAAAACACATACCATTTTGTTTCTGAGTAAGTTTATATTTAGAATGAAGAGGTCACGTGAAAAACAAAATAACATTAGGAGAAATACTTAGGAAGCATATGTTTGAGGCATTTTTTGTCTTTGGTATCTCTTTCAATTTTTTTCTTAATTTCCAGGTTGCTTTCTGGTCAGTATGAAGACTGAACCTTGTATTCTATGTGTTCCTATCCCCTGTTTAATTCACTGTAATCCAACACATTTTATAATAGAAACTGCTCTGTGGATTTAGTAGTGTGGTTGGGACTTCTGAATAGTTAGGAATGAATTTTTTTTTTAATCAGAATACCATGTTCTACTGAAATTAATAATTTGGAAGTTTTTATCTCTGCCACTTAATGTTCCAATAAGTTATAGCTAACTTGTTTCATTGGTTATTAATTAATAAGATGTAAATTACTAGGGAAGGCATGGAAGATATCATGTTAACACATAAATCATAATAAAGTAACTCTCTTTCCCTACTCCAATCTTTGTATTGTAGATGGTAGAACATGTGCTTAGCATGTCAGCATCTAAAAGACCGATATGAAAAAAAAGTTTTAAAATGTTTTTTTTCCATCTTGTTTTGCTTACCTTGGGAAGAGGCAAGAAGGGTTTCAAGTTCAGAATCCTTTTAGTTTATCACCTTCTTCCATAGGCATCTCTAGATTTTGCTGCTTAGGCTATTGAGCCATAGCAAGGAGAAATCAGAAGTCGGGCTTCATTCCTGGGTGATGAATAATGAAGCTAAGTTCCTGCTCCTATTGTGTTCTCTAAGGTTAGCTTCTGATTGTAGAGACTTGGCAAAGCCCACTTTCCACTTCTGATTTTCACCAAGTTATTTTGCTCTTCTTTATTCTACAGAGCAGAATAGTTTAAAGGTAAGCTCAAGTGGAAGGCTGCCACTCTTGCTGTGATCAGACTCTTGCCAAAAGATTGGAGCTTCAGCTTCAGCATCAGTCCTTCCAATGAATATTCAGAGTTGATTTCATTACTTTGCCTAGTCATTACTCCTGTCCCCTGAAATCATACTGGATCCTCATTATACTTTTTCTTGCCATCTTAATTGTCTGGAAAGTCAGACATACTAAATACAGAGAAAAAACACATACCATTTTGTTTCTGAGTAAGTTTATATTTAGAATGAAGAGGTCACGTGAAAAACAAAATAACATTAGGAGAAATACTTAGGAAGCATATGTTTGAGGCATTTTTTGTCTTTGGTATCTCTTTCAATTTTTTTCTTAATTTCCAGGTTGCTTTCTGGTCAGTATGAAGACTGAACCTTGTATTCTATGTGTTCCTATCCCCTGTTTAATTCACTGTAATCCAACACATTTTATAATAGAAACTGCTCTGTGGATTTAGTAGTGTGGTTGGGACTTCTGAAAAGTTAGGTTTGGTTGGGCTTATAAGAATGGAGCCCATTGTTCAACACTCCTGCCTTCCCCACCACTCTCCCCTCTGCCCTGTCATAACTGTCTACCTCCTTTGTCATGCCTGTGAGAATTAGGAGGTAAGGCCAAGAATCATGATATCAAAGCTTTAGATATGCTCTGGCACTTAGAAAATAAATAGGAAATCTTTAGTCTTCTCTCATATCATCTTCTCATCTATCTCCCCTCCTCTGTGACTCAAAAAAGGAAGAAAAGGCTTTTAGTCTTCATTGTCTCACTTTCCCATGGAGCAGACAGACATGTAATTGGAAAGAAAGCTTACTTCTTTTTTCTGATCCTTTCTCATGAGTCTCCATACTGTCCTTAGGAGGGCACTCACCCTGGGTACAGGTGTGACTTTGTAAGGTCTTAAGGTCATATAGAAGAAGCTGGTGAATTACTATGTCCTCAAGTTTATCCTGCAGTCTTCCATGGAGTGAAATGCTATGGTTAGCAGCATTTCTCAAATGGTGAAAGGATCTATGACATTCAAAGATCAGTTTCTAAATGGTGTTAACATACTTGAAGGGCTTAAAAAAGTGATATGACCAACTGAGTTAGCAGATCACTGACAATATTGATCAGCATTAAAGAAATCTATCTTGGGCAACTGTTTAGTTTTATTTCTACAAATCATTAGTTTATTCCATAGAAATATATGTTTCTATTTTAGTGTAGATCATTAGTCTGTAGAATGACAGCCTATATGGTCAAATGAATCTGTCCCCACATTCTGGAGAGAGAATGTGTTGTGTCCCAATCAGGAGGTCTACAAGGAGCCATTCCCCCTTATATGGGGCCAAGGAATGCATTAGTTTTACTCTGTGGCACTTGAAAAATCTTAAATATTGAAGCTAGCATTCTGATCACTGATATACATTAGAAATGCCCAGAAAACTATGGGATGTGGATTGCTTACAAGATGTTTTGATAATGTTAATATAAAAGTGCATGAGTTTGAGGCACATGTGGTTTTCTTATTTGGAGTGGAGAAGAGCCAAACTGTTCTATATCAGTTGATAGCTGATAGACATACATACATACACACACAAACACTGGTGAATTTTATGCCTTTAGCCTCTTGGACTTTTAAACAGCCCAGCAGTCAAACCACAAAGGGTCTTAGCCTTAAGAAGTTTTAATTTTTTTTGTATGTGTCCTATATTTACTTTTATCAACAAAATAAAGCAAATTTTTAGCTTGAATTGCTGCTTAGGCATCAAAGGCATACCATCAAGTTGCCTATTTACCAGTTGCAGTACACTGCAGTGGTCCAAATCTGTTATTCCATGGCCGGAGCAGAACACTGACTTCATCTTCATATTAAGTTGTTGAGTCTTCCCAGCCCTACACTGAAGTGTATGGAATCTGCTATATGACAAATTATTCATTCTAAGATCTTATGTTTCCCCATCTACTTTTTTTCAGACTCCATACTGTCCTTAGGAGGGCACTCACCCTGGGTACAGGTGTGACTTTGTAAGGTCTTAAGGTCATATAGAAGAAGCTGGTGAATTACTATGTCCTCAAGTTTATCCTGCAGTCTTCCATGGAGTGAAATGCTATGGTTAGCAGCATTTCTCAAATGGTGAAAGGATCTATGACATTCAAAGATCAGTTTCTAAATGGTGTTAACATACTTGAAGGGCTTAAAAAAGTGATATGACCAACTGAGTTAGCAGATCACTGACAATATTGATCAGCATTAAAGAAATCTATCTTGGGCAACTGTTTAGTTTTATTTCTACAAATCATTAGTTTATTCCATAGAAATATATGTTTCTATTTTAGTGTAGATCATTAGTCTGTAGAATGACAGCCTATATGGTCAAATGAATCTGTCCCCACATTCTGGAGAGAGAATGTGTTGTGTCCCAATCAGGAGGTCTACAAGGAGCCATTCCCTCTTATATGGGGCCAAGGAATGCATTAGTTTTACTCTGTGGCACTTGAAAAATCTTAAATATTGAAGCTAGCATTCTGATCACTGATATACATTAGAAATGCCCAGAAAACTATGGGATGTGGATTGCTTACAAGATGTTTTGATAATGTTAATATAAAAGTGCATGAGTTTGAGGCACATGTGGTTTTCTTATTTGGAGTGGAGAAGAGCCAAACTGTTCTATATCAGTTGATAGCTGATAGACATACATACATACACACACAAACACTGGTGAATTTTATGCCTTTAGCCTCTTGGACTTTTAAACAGCCCAGCAGTCAAACCACAAAGGGTCTTAGCCTTAAGAAGTTTTAATTTTTTTTGTATGTGTCCTATATTTACTTTTATCAACAAAATAAAGCAAATTTTTAGCTTGAATTGCTGCTTAGGCATCAAAGGCATACCATCAAGTTGCCTATTTACCAGTTGCAGTACACTGCAGTGGTCCAAATCTGTTATTCCATGGCCGGAGCAGAACACTGACTTCATCTTCATATTAAGTTGTTGAGTCTTCCCAGCCCTACACTGAAGTGTATGGAATCTGCTATATGACAAATTATTCATTCTAAGATCTTATGTTTCCCCATCTACCTTGTTTTTTCTTTTCACAGAGCTACAGGCAACCAGCTGCTTTCATCGTCACACAATACCCTCTGCCAAACACGGTGAAAGACTTCTGGAGATTAGTATATGATTATGGCTGTACCTCCATTGTGATGTTAAATGAAGTCGACTTGTCCCAGGTTAATGGTTATAGGTTACTTTTGTGTACTTATGCATAACTTAATAAAGTAGAAATAAAATGATAAATCTTCTTTATACTACCTTAATTAGAAAAAAAGCTCATTTTCTTTTTCTTTCAAAAATATTCACATCTAGGGCTGCCCTCAGTACTGGCCAGAAGAAGGGATGCTACGATACGGCCCTATCCAAGTGGAATGTATGTCTTGTTCAATGGATTGTGATGTGATAAACCGGATTTTTAGGATATGCAATCTAACAAGAGTAAGTCATTAATGATTTTAACAGAATTGATCCAGAGCAGGTGATCATAAACATAATGGGGTATGTTTCCATTCAGACAAAAGAAAGAGTAAAGTTAATAGGAATTATATAATCCATCCCAGAGCTACTAATCACCTTATGCCTTAGCACTGCAATAAAAATGCATTCTAAAAACAGGAGAGCAGTAAGCTAGGTTTCTGGGTCAGTTACTAGGCTATTGTTTTCTATCTGAAACTCTAAATGCAGATTCCCTGATTCAGTTGAATTTGATTGTCTGGGCCTGGCCCCTGAGTATATGTAGACTTATCTCAAGCTTGACTTCATGTTTTATTAACATTGATATCCACCCCAGAAGACATACAGTTGAAAAATAAGAATGTAATGAGTACAATGATGAATATAATGATGACAAGAGGAAGTGATATGTTACATCAGCTATTATAGAAGGGATCCAGGTCAATATTCCAATTCTGCTCATAAGAGAGAGCCCCAGGTATGAAGGAAAAGGTAAATCACAGCCATCCCTAATTCTCCTCCACCAATTCATCCACAATTTCCTCTCCCTAAATGGCCCAGCATCTGGCCTTGCCCAGATCTGTAGCTCAATGCAGTGATGCTACCCCTGTGCCTTTTTCCAGCAGCAATGTAGCAACTGTCCTTCGAGAACCTTTCTTTCCTTAACACTCGCTGTTGCCATCAGTGGCAGATTGTCTGAAGTCTCTCCTTCAATAAACCAAGAATTACTAATAAAAACTGTTTAGATTATGTAACCACATAGCAAGCAGAATTTGAAAAGAAAACATTAGTACCTTCCATGGAGTTATGATCTTTTTAAAGAGAAAAGGCTTCTCTGGTGGCTCAGACAGTGAAGAATCCCCCTGCTATGTGGGAGACCTGGGTTCGACTCCTGGGTTGGGAAGCTCCTCTTGAGATGGGATAGGCTGCCCACTGCAGTATTCTTGCCTAGAAAATTCCATGGCTCATCCATAGTGTCTCAAAGAGTCAGATATGACTGAGCAACTTGACTTAAAGAAAAAGATTACTCTTTTCTAGAGCAACAATTCTGTGTATGTGTATTATTTTAAGTGTATAATTAGAAATGTCATGTTTCAGTTTTTCTAACATCAAATTGGCTATTTGTGTTTCTGGTTAATATCCATATGTGTATAAGAACAGAATAAAATCATATCCAATTTCCTATTGCTCATTTCAGTGGAGAAAAAAGGATAACTTCAATAATATTCCTGCATATCTTAGATGTTAATTTAAAGGAATCTCATTATGTCTGCACATCTGTTATATTATGGTTCTACTAATATTTTAGCTGAGAAACTGTAGCTGCTAAACTATGAAAGTAAGATCTGTCTGTTAACTGAACTGTCTATATGAAAAGTATCCCAAGAATAGGAACTGAAATTTGTATTAATTTTTATTTTTGGTCAGCATATTTATTTTCTTCTGTATTTGGTATTCTAGCACTTACCAGTGTGTGATTTTTCTTTCTGTTCCTATTCTTATTATTTAATATCATTTACCTCACCAGATACTTAGTATACACCAACTAGAGGTTGGTTGGAACCCCCTTAGTTATACAGCCATCCCTAATTCTCCTCCACCAATTCATCCACAATTTCCTCTCCCTAAATGGCCCAGCATCTGGCCTTGCCCAGATCTGTAGCTCAATGCAGTGATGCTACCCCTGTGCCTTTTTCCAGCAGCAATGTAGCAACTGTCCTTCGAGAACCTTTCTTTCCTTAACACTCGCTGTTGCCATCAGTGGCAGATTGTCTGAAGTCTCTCCTTCAATAAACCAAGAATTACTAATAAAAACTGTTTAGATTATGTAACCACATAGCAAGCAGAATTTGAAAAGAAAACATTAGTACCTTCCATGGAGTTATGATCTTTTTAAAGAGAAAAGGCTTCTCTGGTGGCTCAGACAGTGAAGAATCCCCCTGCTATGTGGGAGACCTGGGTTCGACTCCTGGGTTGGGAAGCTCCTCTTGAGATGGGATAGGCTGCCCACTGCAGTATTCTTGCCTAGAAAATTCCATGGCTCATCCATAGTGTCTCAAAGAGTCAGATATGACTGAGCAACTTGACTTAAAGAAAAAGATTACTCTTTTCTAGAGCAACAATTCTGTGTATGTGTATTATTTTAAGTGTATAATTAGAAATGTCATGTTTCAGTTTTTCTAACATCAAATTGGCTATTTGTGTTTCTGGTTAATATCCATATGTGTATAAGAACAGAATAAAATCATATCCAATTTCCTATTGCTCATTTCAGTGGAGAAAAAAAAAGGATAACTTCAATAATATTCCTGCATATCTTAGATGTTAATTTAAAGGAATCTCATTATGTCTGCACATCTGTTATATTATGGTTCTACTAATATTTTAGCTGAGAAACTGTAGCTGCTAAACTATGAAAGTAAGATCTGTCTGTTAACTGAACTGTCTATATGAAAAGTATCCCAAGAATAGGAACTGAAATTTGTATTAATTTTTATTTTTGGTCAGCATATTTATTTTCTTCTGTATTTGGTATTCTAGCACTTACCAGTGTGTGATTTTTCTTTCTGTTCCTATTCTTATTATTTAATATCATTTACCTCACCAGATACTTAGTATACACCAACTAGAGGTTGGTTGTTATACTTGGTAGCTCCTTGTCCTACCAAAAGATGCATGAATATTTCCATACAGAGCTTCAGGTCTGATGCCTTATGATGTGGTTCACTTGTACATTGCAAATTCTTCCTTACATTTTCATTTAAGGGTTTAAGGTCTTTATTCATTTATTTGACAATACTGTTCTTTGGAAAGTATTTTCCTAGGTTCTAGTGATAAGAGATTTTAAGGGGAAAAGAGATTTTCTTGTCCTTAAACAGCTTATATTTACCAGGGAGGACAAACACTAAACAACCTATATAATCATTTATTTACAAATAAATGAAATTTTATGTAGAGAAAGGACAAGATACAGAGGATTTGGGTGATCTGGCATAGCTGTGTGATTAGAAAAGACTTCCTTGAGGCAGTAATATTTAAGACAAAATTTGAAAAATTAGTAGATGCTATTTGGGCCTGGGAGAGCCAGCTACTATGGTTTACAGAGGACAGATAGCTTTCCAAGAAAACATAAATTTTTCCACAAGCCAGAAAAGTCCAAGGCAAACCCAAGACAAGTTCATCACTCTGTATTATACTGAGAAAGGTAAAGGGAAGGGTATGTGCAAAGTTTCCAATACAAGAAATGACTTGGTAAATAAGTGAAGAGAAGGCCAATGTGTATAGAACCTGACCAGGTTGTTAGAATAAAGGGCAGTTGGAGAAAGAAGTGGAGCCTTATCATACAGGTATTTTTAAGCCATGGCAGCAATTTGGGTTTTATGCTAAGATAATTTAGAAGATATTCCTGCATATCTTAGATGTTAATTTAAAGGAATCTCATTATGTCTGCACATCTGTTATATTATGGTTCTACTAATATTTTAGCTGAGAAACTGTAGCTGCTAAACTATGAAAGTAAGATCTGTCTGTTAACTGAACTGTCTATATGAAAAGTATCCCAAGAATAGGAACTGAAATTTGTATTAATTTTTATTTTTGGTCAGCATATTTATTTTCTTCTGTATTTGGTATTCTAGCACTTACCAGTGTGTGATTTTTCTTTCTGTTCCTATTCTTATTATTTAATATCATTTACCTCACCAGATACTTAGTATACACCAACTAGAGGTTGGTTGTTATACTTGGTAGCTCCTTGTCCTACCAAAAGATGCATGAATATTTCCATACAGAGCTTCAGGTCTGATGCCTTATGATGTGGTTCACTTGTACATTGCAAATTCTTCCTTACATTTTCATTTAAGGGTTTAAGGTCTTTATTCATTTATTTGACAATACTGTTCTTTGGAAAGTATTTTCCTAGGTTCTAGTGATAAGAGATTTTAAGGGGAAAAGAGATTTTCTTGTCCTTAAACAGCTTATATTTACCAGGGAGGACAAACACTAAACAACCTATATAATCATTTATTTACAAATAAATGAAATTTTATGTAGAGAAAGGACAAGATACAGAGGATTTGGGTGATCTGGCATAGCTGTGTGATTAGAAAAGACTTCCTTGAGGCAGTAATATTTAAGACAAAATTTGAAAAATTAGTAGATGCTATTTGGGCCTGGGAGAGCCAGCTACTATGGTTTACAGAGGACAGATAGCTTTCCAAGAAAACATAAATTTTTCCACAAGCCAGAAAAGTCCAAGGCAAACCCAAGACAAGTTCATCACTCTGTATTATACTGAGAAAGGTAAAGGGAAGGGTATGTGCAAAGTTTCCAATACAAGAAATGACTTGGTAAATAAGTGAAGAGAAGGCCAATGTGTATAGAACCTGACCAGGTTGTTAGAATAAAGGGCAGTTGGAGAAAGAAGTGGAGCCTTATCATACAGGTATTTTTAAGCCATGGCAGCAATTTGGGTTTTATGCTAAGATAATTTAGAAGATATTAAATCAGGAACTGACAAAATCATATTTGCATTTAAATCATTATGTCTACAATAAGAATGGTTTGAAATGATATCAAAGTTTGTTCAGGGACATCAACTAGGAAGTAATTATTATGATTTGTCACTTGAGAATGCAACGATGTCAGTGACAATAAAGAGATGAATTTGAAAGTTATTTAAGAAGTATACTCATAGGAATTGATTATTGGATACAGAATGTCAGCAAGAAGCTTATATAAGGGATAATTCTCATGTAACTTAGAATCTTCCTACACTGGCATATACATTTTTTTTTCTTGCAATAGCTAGATTCAGTCTACTGTGTCTTTTATGTCATAGTGTGAATTGCTATGAAACTTTTTTGTGTGCTCAGTCTCTGAGTCTTGCTGACTGTGTGTGACCTCATGAACTGTAGCCCACCAGACTCGTTTGTCCATAGGATTTTCCAGGCAGGAATACGGAAGCAAGTTGCCATTTCCTCCTCCAGGGATCTTCCTGACTTAGGGATTGAACCTACATTTCCTGCAAGGGCAGGTGGATTCTTTATGACTGAGCCACCTGAGAAGCCATGAACCTTGTGTGTGTGTGTGTGTGTGTTAATCACTCAGTTGTGTCTAACTCTTTGTGACCCCATGGACATAGCTGGCCAGGCTCCTCTGTCCATGGAATTCTCCAGGCAAGAATACTGGAGCAGGTTGCCATTCCCTTCTCCAGGGAATCTTCCTGACTCAGGAATCTAACCTAGGTTTCCTGTATTGCAGGCAGACTCCTTATCATTTGAGCCACCAGGGAAGCCTGAGCCTTCTAGTAAAATTCTAGCCTCAGCTTATAAGTATTTTTTTTCTCTACAGCCACAGGAAGGTTATCTGATGGTGCAGCAGTTTCAATATCTAGGGTGGGCTTCTCATCGAGAAGTGCCTGGCTCCAAACGGTCATTTTGCTGATACTGCAGGATGTGGGGGAAAGTTGGAGAAAAGGAAGGGGAAATGGAGCCTATTTAAATGGGCAGTTGGAGAAAGAAGTGGAGCCTTATCATACAGGTATTTTTAAGCCATGGCAGCAATTTGGGTTTTATGCTAAGATAATTTAGAAGATATTAAATCAGGAACTGACAAAATCATATTTGCATTTAAATCATTATGTCTACAATAAGAATGGTTTGAAATGATATCAAAGTTTGTTCAGGGACATCAACTAGGAAGTAATTATTATGATTTGTCACTTGAGAATGCAACGATGTCAGTGACAATAAAGAGATGAATTTGAAAGTTATTTAAGAAGTATACTCATAGGAATTGATTATTGGATACAGAATGTCAGCAAGAAGCTTATATAAGGGATAATTCTCATGTAACTTAGAATCTTCCTACACTGGCATATACATTTTTTTTTTCTTGCAATAGCTAGATTCAGTCTACTGTGTCTTTTATGTCATAGTGTGAATTGCTATGAAACTTTTTTGTGTGCTCAGTCTCTGAGTCTTGCTGACTGTGTGTGACCTCATGAACTGTAGCCCACCAGACTCGTTTGTCCATAGGATTTTCCAGGCAGGAATACGGAAGCAAGTTGCCATTTCCTCCTCCAGGGATCTTCCTGACTTAGGGATTGAACCTACATTTCCTGCAAGGGCAGGTGGATTCTTTATGACTGAGCCACCTGAGAAGCCATGAACCTTGTGTGTGTGTGTGTGTGTGTTAATCACTCAGTTGTGTCTAACTCTTTGTGACCCCATGGACATAGCTGGCCAGGCTCCTCTGTCCATGGAATTCTCCAGGCAAGAATACTGGAGCAGGTTGCCATTCCCTTCTCCAGGGAATCTTCCTGACTCAGGAATCTAACCTAGGTTTCCTGTATTGCAGGCAGACTCCTTATCATTTGAGCCACCAGGGAAGCCTGAGCCTTCTAGTAAAATTCTAGCCTCAGCTTATAAGTATTTTTTTTCTCTACAGCCACAGGAAGGTTATCTGATGGTGCAGCAGTTTCAATATCTAGGGTGGGCTTCTCATCGAGAAGTGCCTGGCTCCAAACGGTCATTTTTGAAACTGATACTGCAGGTGGAAAAATGGCAGGAGGAATGCGAGGAAGGGGAGGGACGAACGATCATCCACTGTCTGTGAGTATGGTGGCTTGGCTTGGCCATTCAGGCGGCCTTGGTGCTGGTTTCCTCATTAGCTTTCATGTTTTCTGTTAAAGAGTAACTAACTCCCATCTTACAGACCTTGATTAGATAGTCCTGTTTCATGGTTGTATAATTCATGACAATGTTTGCACTTTTCAAACTGCTTTTATTATATAGTTATTATATAAACTCTTACTACTCTGAATAACTTTTCTGATTTGCACAGTGTACAAACCTGTAAGTCTCAGTGTATCCAGATGGCAGCAAACTGCCTGTAGCATGTCCCTAAGCATAAGCTACCGAGTTAATATCATCCTCAAGTATCTTTCCACTCAGCCCCTCCATATACATGTACGTGTGTGAAGCAAAATTAAAACACAAAGGGAAAGAAATTTTAAAAAGAGAATGTTCTCTCTTCTCAAACATGTATAATTGTGTGACCGATGGTCACCAAAAGCTTCCATCTAAAATGTCTTTGTTTTCTTTGCTTTCAGAAATGGTGGTGGGAGAAGTGGCATGTTCTGTGCTATAGGCATTGTTGTTGAAATGGTGAAACGGCAAAACGTTGTCGATGTGTTCCATGCAGTAAAGACACTAAGGAACAGCAAGCCAAACATGGTGGAAGCCCCGGTGAGTCAATCTTGGATGCAGAAGGGAGCTAGAGATTACTCAGTCAGTACCTACTTGTTGATTTGACTACATACACATACAGGAAGTCAAATGTGTAAATGAATCTTTGTGGGGACTTTCCTGACCTAATTGATGAATTGCCAAATAACTCCCTCTACACATATAAACTTAATCACATAATGCATAACTTGCTAATGATGAAGAAAAGTATTTTCATTTAACTTGGAAATTGTGTAGGATTTTTTTGTATGTTGAGCAATAAATATTTGCTACAGTAAACTTTGATAAATGATTCTGTAATAAGAAAATTTATGTTATCTAGGTTTTGTTCTTATTTATTTCTTAAAGCATATTGAGTTAACTGGTAAAACGTTATTTTGAGTGATAACTCATGGACACCCAATGTTTCTAAAGGACAAATGAAATTTATGTTAGTCATTATCTATTTTTCTTCATTTCTGGTCAAATTATAACTTTTTTAAACTATTGCCATTGACAGCTTTCAGCTTTTATCAATTAAATTGTAGTTCATGTGATATTGCTTGAATTAGCTAAGGCTCACAAAATCAGAACACAGATTACAAAATAAGAGTAGGGAGGTGTTAATATATGTATGTAGGAGCTCATCTGGTTGAAGCCATATGCAGAGGAAGAAAGCAAGTTAAACTTCTAGCCTAGCATATTCAATGCCTAAAGCAACGTCTGTGGGTTACCTGTATGTGAAAGGTGGGAATAAGTCAGGAGCAGCTGTGTAGTTGATGTTCACAGAGAAGAAAACCAGAAAAACCAAGACATCATTGTTGTTGCCCTACATTTATCAAGATGATCAGATAAGTAAAATGAGCAATTCAATAAACCTTTAAAGTATTTTCACCACTTCCTGCTCATGGATTGTTCACACAAGAGATGCACTGCTTCCTGAGACAAAAGCTGAAGTTACATTTATACTGTTTCACTTTTTAGAATAGTCACATACTTCTTCCCCTTTGACAAGTCCTCAAAGCCCCTCTGTTCCAGCTCATACCTTAGGTATTGCTGGTGTCCCAACAAGATGATATTCAGTTGGAAGTCCAAATTCTTGCCAGTAAAGACACTAAGGAACAGCAAGCCAAACATGGTGGAAGCCCCGGTGAGTCAATCTTGGATGCAGAAGGGAGCTAGAGATTACTCAGTCAGTACCTACTTGTTGATTTGACTACATACACATACAGGAAGTCAAATGTGTAAATGAATCTTTGTGGGGACTTTCCTGACCTAATTGATGAATTGCCAAATAACTCCCTCTACACATATAAACTTAATCACATAATGCATAACTTGCTAATGATGAAGAAAAGTATTTTCATTTAACTTGGAAATTGTGTAGGATTTTTTTGTATGTTGAGCAATAAATATTTGCTACAGTAAACTTTGATAAATGATTCTGTAATAAGAAAATTTATGTTATCTAGGTTTTGTTCTTATTTATTTCTTAAAGCATATTGAGTTAACTGGTAAAACGTTATTTTGAGTGATAACTCATGGACACCCAATGTTTCTAAAGGACAAATGAAATTTATGTTAGTCATTATCTATTTTTCTTCATTTCTGGTCAAATTATAACTTTTTTAAACTATTGCCATTGACAGCTTTCAGCTTTTATCAATTAAATTGTAGTTCATGTGATATTGCTTGAATTAGCTAAGGCTCACAAAATCAGAACACAGATTACAAAATAAGAGTAGGGAGGTGTTAATATATGTATGTAGGAGCTCATCTGGTTGAAGCCATATGCAGAGGAAGAAAGCAAGTTAAACTTCTAGCCTAGCATATTCAATGCCTAAAGCAACGTCTGTGGGTTACCTGTATGTGAAAGGTGGGAATAAGTCAGGAGCAGCTGTGTAGTTGATGTTCACAGAGAAGAAAACCAGAAAAACCAAGACATCATTGTTGTTGCCCTACATTTATCAAGATGATCAGATAAGTAAAATGAGCAATTCAATAAACCTTTAAAGTATTTTCACCACTTCCTGCTCATGGATTGTTCACACAAGAGATGCACTGCTTCCTGAGACAAAAGCTGAAGTTACATTTATACTGTTTCACTTTTTAGAATAGTCACATACTTCTTCCCCTTTGACAAGTCCTCAAAGCCCCTCTGTTCCAGCTCATACCTTAGGTATTGCTGGTGTCCCAACAAGATGATATTGGCTTTGTCTGGGGTGTTAGCAGTGGAGATGGAGGAAGGCGGATAGATTTGAGGAACTTCTGAAGTAAAACTCAGGTCTTTTTACAAAACAGACTGGTAATGGTTAGGTATTTAAACTCTCTGACATCTGAAGATGTTTTTCATTTAAGTCTCCCTCTTCTCAGATCAAGTCTTCCTAAAATCATCAATGCAATCATTTCTGTCCTCAGAATTCAAATTATACTTCCAAATTTAACTCTGATTTCTCACTGTTCCTTTGAAATGAAGTCTATGATTAAACTCTGCCATTCTAGAATCTTCTTAAGAGTTACCATTTACCTTTACACTTACGTCCCATGAATTCTGTCTAAACACCCAGTCCTTTGATTTGTGTTTAATCAAGGTTAATAATCAATGTTGAATTGAACTGACAAGTTTGGTAAGAAAATTTAGAATGTAAACCAAATTGCTAGAGAATGAGTAAAGAGACATAACCGTTTGCAAGCACTTTTTGGTTCTTGAGATGCACTTGTCACAGTGGTGGACTAATTTAAATCACACCTATTCAATAACGAGAATAGGACTGATAAAGATCACTTGGGGAAAATTTTTACTTGCCTCATTTATTGCTCAAGATTCTTGGAAGTTCTTTGTTGAAATAACATGTGTTTTAGTTTATTTTATAATTCAGTCTGAACTTTATCCACTTCGAGTGAACTGAGATTTTAATACATATTGCAAGTCATAATTCATAATGCAGTCTCTGAATTTTTCTAAATTTTTCATAGTGGAGTAAAACATAGATGGACTGAGAGGAAAGGCAGTTTTAATTCAAAAGTTTTATTGTCAACCAAGTTGTCTTAAATAAATAGAGGAAGCAGAAATAAATTTTCTGGTAAAAGTAAGCTCAGAAAAATTTAGGAGCCACTAAACATTTTTGAAAATTTTACTTAAATCCTCTGATGGACCACAAACTGTATCAAAACTTAAGAATTTGGATGTTCATATATGTAAGTCAAATGGTTATGCTGAACACCCTAAACTTATACTGTGCTGTATGTCAATTACATCTGAATAAAGCTGGAAGAAAAAATTAAGAATTTGGAATTGTGGAGTGGCAGTTTGAAATAACTGGCTTTCTTTATTATCACTAAGGCAAATACATGAAGCATGGAGAAAAATTATTTGCATGTTCACTCTAGGATTATTATTATTTTTTTAATAATTATTTTTTTTTTTACAAAACAATGGTATTTAAACTCTCTGACATCTGAAGATGTTTTTCATTTAAGTCTCCCTCTTCTCAGATCAAGTCTTCCTAAAATCATCAATGCAATCATTTCTGTCCTCAGAATTCAAATTATACTTCCAAATTTAACTCTGATTTCTCACTGTTCCTTTGAAATGAAGTCTATGATTAAACTCTGCCATTCTAGAATCTTCTTAAGAGTTACCATTTACCTTTACACTTACGTCCCATGAATTCTGTCTAAACACCCAGTCCTTTGATTTGTGTTTAATCAAGGTTAATAATCAATGTTGAATTGAACTGACAAGTTTGGTAAGAAAATTTAGAATGTAAACCAAATTGCTAGAGAATGAGTAAAGAGACATAACCGTTTGCAAGCACTTTTTGGTTCTTGAGATGCACTTGTCACAGTGGTGGACTAATTTAAATCACACCTATTCAATAACGAGAATAGGACTGATAAAGATCATTTGGGGGAAAAATTTTTTACTTGCCTCATTTATTGCTCAAGATTCTTGGAAGTTCTTTGTTGAAATAACATGTGTTTTAGTTTATTTTATAATTCAGTCTGAACTTTATCCACTTCGAGTGAACTGAGATTTTAATACATATTGCAAGTCATAATTCATAATGCAGTCTCTGAATTTTTCTAAATTTTTCATAGTGGAGTAAAACATAGATGGACTGAGAGGAAAGGCAGTTTTAATTCAAAAGTTTTATTGTCAACCAAGTTGTCTTAAATAAATAGAGGAAGCAGAAATAAATTTTCTGGTAAAAGTAAGCTCAGAAAAATTTAGGAGCCACTAAACATTTTTGAAAATTTTACTTAAATCCTCTGATGGACCACAAACTGTATCAAAACTTAAGAATTTGGATGTTCATATATGTAAGTCAAATGGTTATGCTGAACACCCTAAACTTATACTGTGCTGTATGTCAATTACATCTGAATAAAGCTGGAAGAAAAAATTAAGAATTTGGAATTGTGGAGTGGCAGTTTGAAATAACTGGCTTTCTTTATTATCACTAAGGCAAATACATGAAGCATGGAGAAAAATTATTTGCATGTTCACTCTAGGATTATTATTATTTTTTTAATAATTATTTTTATTTTACCTTTTACTTTTACAGAGTTTTGTTGTTTACAGATATGTATGATCCCAGATGAGTCATATGTATATCCCTGGCCTCCTCCCTCCTTCATCCCCCTCCCAGTCTTCCCCAAGAATTATTTATAATAAACAAAAAATAAATACAATCTTATAGTCAATCCATAGATTAGACTTTTATGTATATTAAAAGAGGTGTTAAATAACATGAGAAAAAATACATAACAAATTTAAACAGAAAATAAAATATAAAATAATATCCTCAAATATTGATATGTAATTATATTTATTATAAAATAATTATTATTTCATCCATAAAAGCATAAAAATGGACTGAAACTAAGGTAGTATATTAAAAGTTATTTCTGATAATAGGCTTATAGAAACTTCTGATTATTAATCTTTTTCTACACTTGGAAATTTTTCTGTACTGATCAGACATGACTATTAGAGTCAGATAAGCAAAAATGAAGATTTTTTTTTTAATTTGATACAGAATAAGAGACAAACCACAGCTTTTTCCATCAGCTTCCTTTTTCTTAAACAGCAATCATTAGACTCAAATGTAAAATGTATATGCCTTGATGTTCAGCTTGTCTTTGGAGAAAACTATTTGTAATTCTTGAATAATTTAAAGTGAATGACAAGTATTCACTTGATAACCACTATTCTCCATTCTTCTTCTTTTTCTTAACTTTGCTCCCCCTTTTTGTTTTAATATCTTTCAGGAACAGTACCGTTTCTGCTACGACGTGGCTTTGGAGTACTTGGAGTCATCGTAGTTGGAGGAGACTTCTGAGTGCATCCCAGCAGAACCTGTTCATCTGTGGAGCCAGCAACTGTTGCACCTATCTGACCTGTGCAGAAAGATTTTAATGTGGGGGGTGGGAGACTTTTACATTCGAGAGGTAAAAGTATTTTTCTTATGAAGTTGAGTATCTTAATAAAAAGGACTCAATTAGTTTCTATTACTGTATGAGAGCATCAACATTTCGTGCCACATAAATTATATTTAACAAGCAGCAGATTCAAATGAGAACTTCTCAGTGTTTGTACAGTGAACCTGCAGCCTTTTCTCTCCTGGTTTTGGTAGAGCGGCCACCACGTGTTGCATGAATTAATACTTCCTGTGTGGCATTTTTCTCCCTTTTTCAGATAAAAGATGTTAAAGCTTTCAAGGAAGAAGAAAGAAAAGCTGTGCGAATTCATAGGAAAGTTCATTTTTATATGTTTTAAGTGTAGCAGATCTCTATATAAATATATAAATATATATAACTGGCTTATTTTCTTTTAATGTGCAATGATGGCTGGATCATTTAAAGTTCTTTTTAGAAAAAAAAAAAAAAAAACATAAGCCAAAGACTCAAATGTAAATATGTCTATATGGAGAAAGCACATTATATTTATTGGTTACTTACATTCCTTTTTTGATGGCTAAAATACTACCACCACACAATCAATTTTTTTTTGAAGCTTTTTCTTTCACTAAAATCAATTGTAAACGATTTTTGTAGATTATTTTTTGTATGTTTAGTGTAAGTAGAGGATAAACTTTTTATTCATAAACCAGGAAGCAATGTTCTTTATAGTGATTCTCTTGTGTACATGCTTGTGAATTAAATTTATGTAAAACACTTTGGCAACTGGGTCTTTTAATGTAGGACCAAATTAAAACATTTTGCTGAAAATATGTTCCACAATTTCCTTAAGTCAGTGATGGTTTGGTGATCATATATGAGAATTGCACACATTCAAAGGCCTTGCTGATGACTTGCGTAATGTTGAACATAACCTTTAAGCATCATTTGAATTTTAGAGGGATTGGTTTTTTCAGCCCATAACCAAGCACTGGTCAAGAAATCAAGATGGCAACATTTATGCTTCTACGGTCAAGTGTTAGCAAACTGTAAACTGTCAAGGTGATGCAGTGTTTCTTTTGATGTTTACACACAAGCTTTGAGTTCTGAGCAAAGTGTGGACAAATCAACACCAGATTCCTGCTTTGTGCATCGTCATGGGATTCTCAAGTGAACCTTTCTTAATGCAGTCTTGTACACATGCTCCATGTAGCTGTAACTTCACATCATCAGCTTGCAGTTTGTTATTGACTAAATTATATTTAACAAGCAGCAGATTCAAATGAGAACTTCTCAGTGTTTGTACAGTGAACCTGCAGCCTTTTCTCTCCTGGTTTTGGTAGAGCGGCCACCACGTGTTGCATGAATTAATACTTCCTGTGTGGCATTTTTCTCCCTTTTTCAGATAAAAGATGTTAAAGCTTTCAAGGAAGAAGAAAGAAAAGCTGTGCGAATTCATAGGAAAGTTCATTTTTATATGTTTTAAGTGTAGCAGATCTCTATATAAATATATAAATATATATAACTGGCTTATTTTCTTTTAATGTGCAATGATGGCTGGATCATTTAAAGTTCTTTTTAGAAAAAAAAAAAAAAAAAACATAAGCCAAAGACTCAAATGTAAATATGTCTATATGGAGAAAGCACATTATATTTATTGGTTACTTACATTCCTTTTTTGATGGCTAAAATACTACCACCACACAATCAATTTTTTTGAAGCTTTTTCTTTCACTAAAATCAATTGTAAACGATTTTTGTAGATTATTTTTTGTATGTTTAGTGTAAGTAGAGGATAAACTTTTTATTCATAAACCAGGAAGCAATGTTCTTTATAGTGATTCTCTTGTGTACATGCTTGTGAATTAAATTTATGTAAAACACTTTGGCAACTGGGTCTTTTAATGTAGGACCAAATTAAAACATTTTGCTGAAAATATGTTCCACAATTTCCTTAAGTCAGTGATGGTTTGGTGATCATATATGAGAATTGCACACATTCAAAGGCCTTGCTGATGACTTGCGTAATGTTGAACATAACCTTTAAGCATCATTTGAATTTTAGAGGGATTGGTTTTTTCAGCCCATAACCAAGCACTGGTCAAGAAATCAAGATGGCAACATTTATGCTTTTTGGCTCAAGTGTTAGCAAACTGTAAACTGTCAAGGTGATCCAGTGTTTCTTTTGATGTTTACACACACAAGCTTTGAGTTCTGAGCAAAGTGTGGACAAATCAACACCAGATTCCTGCTTTGTGCATCGTCATGGGATTCTCAAGTGAACCTTTCTTAATGCAGTCTTGTACACATGCTCCATGTAGCTGTAACTTCACATCATCAGCTTGCAGTTTGTTATTGACTAAAGCATTCCAGTATCCTCTTTTTAGCTTGCCAGTTCATGACATGGTGCTTATGAAGATTTAGTTAAAGTAAGAGTGAAATAAAACTTTTATAATTATAGCAGTTATTGTTTGCAAATCATTTTCTCCCCCTTAATTTTCATTAAATTACATAAGCACATATTCTTAGTGATACAGGTAGATAACCTTAAAATTTATTAAAAGTAAAAATGATGTCCAAGCACTAATTTCTTTTATTTTTGTTCTTTAAACTGAATTTCCAAAACCCCAAATAGTGTAGAGAAAAAGGGTCAAGGAATTAACACCGATTTTTTTTTTTTGAGTTGCTATATTTATATGTCACTATCTTTTCATGTAAAATATATTTCCCTTATTTCTCCCTTATAACACAAATAGTGACTATCATCCCTGTTTTAGCAATGATAAAACTGAAACTGAGGACGTAAATGTTTTGTCAGTAGATTTAAATCTGAGTCTGAGGCATACTTGGTGATTCAGCGGTAAAGAATCCACCTGCCAATGCCAAGAGACATGGGTTTGATCCCTGATCCAGAAAGATCCCACTTGCCGCGGAACAACTAAGCCGGTTGCCACAACTGTTGAGCCTGTGCTCTAAAGCCTGGGAACTGCAACTACGGAGCCAACGTACTGAGCTAATGGAGCCCATGCACACTAGAACCCCTGTTCTGCAACAAGATAACCCACGGCAATGAAAAGCCTGCACATCTCAGCTAGAGAGTAGCCCCCACTCACCACAAGTAGAGAAAAGGTCAAGCAGCAAGGAAGACTCAGCATACCCTGCCCCCTCAAAATCTTAGAGTCTGATTTAGCATCTCATTCTCTTCCAGTAAACAAGCTGCTTCTACGATGGCATGGCAAGGAAAATTCGGCAGTTCATTCTTACTGTTCTTCATTAATTGATTTTCTCATAAAGTATTATCATTATGACTATCTTTAAACTTCCACTTGCAGTGTACATGATTAGAACATTTGTGACTTTCGTTAGTAAGAATTTAGATAAGAAAACTTATCTTTTCCTAGGAAGACTAATTTTCATTTAAATGGATGCATTTAACAAAAAATCCACAAACTCACCCAAGATTGCATTACCCAATAATGTGCATGACGTTAATTGGGAAATTCCGCTTTGCTGCGTATCCTGATTTCCTTTCTAGTCACAAGATTAAACCCACACATATTCAAAATTACCATGAAGACCACTAACCACAAAACACAGAAATTTGTGTAGCCTCCAAAATTCAAGTAAAGAACAAAAGGAGTCTTTCTTCTCTCCAAACAGGAAATAACAATGTCATGCAACAATGTCATCCTTGCTCTGTATGGGCACTACCACAGAGACCAGTTCATCCAGAGACACTTGGATTGGGGGAGAAGGGCAGGACACTAAATCTGCTTGTTTTTTAAAAAATCTTTATTCAAAAATTCATATTTTATACCATCGTAGAGTTCCCTGTGTAGCCCCATGAATAGCCCATGCACCATTCAATTGATAACACAAATAGTGACTATCATCCCTGTTTTAGCAATGATAAAACTGAAACTGAGGACGTAAATGTTTTGTCAGTAGATTTAAATCTGAGTCTGAGGCATACTTGGTGATTCAGCGGTAAAGAATCCACCTGCCAATGCCAAGAGACATGGGTTTGATCCCTGATCCAGAAAGATCCCACTTGCCGCGGAACAACTAAGCCGGTTGCCACAACTGTTGAGCCTGTGCTCTAAAGCCTGGGAACTGCAACTACGGAGCCAACGTACTGAGCTAATGGAGCCCATGCACACTAGAACCCCTGTTCTGCAACAAGATAACCCACGGCAATGAAAAGCCTGCACATCTCAGCTAGAGAGTAGCCCCCACTCACCACAAGTAGAGAAAAGGTCAAGCAGCAAGGAAGACTCAGCATACCCTGCCCCCTCAAAATCTTAGAGTCTGATTTAGCATCTCATTCTCTTCCAGTAAACAAGCTGCTTCTACGATGGCATGGCAAGGAAAATTCGGCAGTTCATTCTTACTGTTCTTCATTAATTGATTTTCTCATAAAGTATTATCATTATGACTATCTTTAAACTTCCACTTGCAGTGTACATGATTAGAACATTTGTGACTTTCGTTAGTAAGAATTTAGATAAGAAAACTTATCTTTTCCTAGGAAGACTAATTTTCATTTAAATGGATGCATTTAACAAAAAATCCACAAACTCACCCAAGATTGCATTACCCAATAATGTGCATGACGTTAATTGGGAAATTCCGCTTTGCTGCGTATCCTGATTTCCTTTCTAGTCACAAGATTAAACCCACACATATTCAAAATTACCATGAAGACCACTAACCACAAAACACAGAAATTTGTGTAGCCTCCAAAATTCAAGTAAAGAACAAAAGGAGTCTTTCTTCTCTCCAAACAGGAAATAACAATGTCATGCAACAATGTCATCCTTGCTCTGTATGGGCACTACCACAGAGACCAGTTCATCCAGAGACACTTGGATTGGGGGAGAAGGGCAGGACACTAAATCTGCTTGTTTTTTAAAAAATCTTTATTCAAAAATTCATATTTTATACCATCGTAGAGTTCCCTGTGTAGCCCCATGAATAGCCCATGCACCATTCAATTGCGTCCTTCTAGACAGGAAATGTCTTGGTAGAACTCAAAGTGGCCACGCTTTTCACAGTTAAAGGCCTCCTGTGTCCATGTCAGTTATTCCTTAAATGGCTGTCATGATGGGGCATTTATGGATCCCCTCCCTGTATATTATCACAAGGGAAATGTTGGAAGTGGGTGGGAAGAGATACACAGGAACTGGGAATTTGAGTTTTAACTAATCCTGAAAGTAAGTGTTCATCTTCTTGTCCAAGCTGCCTAGCCTTTTTCTAATATTTAGTCTTTGAAGAAAGGAAAGGACTTAGCATGAATGTGTTGCTGTATTGCAGACAAATGCTCTCGAACATTGACAGATATGCAAAAAGGAAGGTATTTCTACCTGGACCAAGAGGGAGAAGAGACATGTTTACCTCTGTACTGATGGGCTCATTCAATATTCACCTTGAGATCTCTTGGGTTCTAGGTCCATGAGTCATAAGCTCAGAAGTCAGACATGAACAGCTGCTCCCTCTCAACTCTGTTCCATTGCCAGAAAATGGCACACATAAAGAAAGTTCTCGGCACCTAAAAAACATACTAGACATCTATAAATGTTGAAATGCAAGAGAGAAATACCTGTAGCCCAACTGGAACCATGAGATAGCCTGTTAGCCTTGGAAGACAGTTCTTGAGGTATGCCTAACTTTCATAGGGGAGTGACAATTATACCTGTATATTTTATTCCTGTGCACTTGAGCAAGCATTTTTTCACAACAAAATAACCAGAAATTAACATACTGTCCCATACCCTTGTATAATATGTAGAATATTTACTCTATAGGATATTTCCTTAGGCAGACATTCCACAGCCTTCCTAAATTCATTTCAGTGTTTTAGGAAGCACCCCTATTTTATGTAAGGATGCCATGTTATTTTCATCAACACTGTCCTAAGTGAAGAAGACAACGACTGACCAGGCCTCCTGTTAAAATTTCGACATACATATTATTTCATAACGTCTGCCAACAGCTTACGGAGACTTGGAGTGGAGAGATATTATCTTAATTTGTTCACAACTCTGGTCTATTCAAGCGGTCTGCAGAGTATTAGAATATTATCTCTCTGAAGCAAAAAAGAAAAGCTGTCTTGGGATCTGCTTTAAGTAAGCTATCAGTGGCTTCTGGAGTATAAATTATCCTAAAATCAATGGAAATATGGTTGATATATAACACGAACTTCCAGCTTTTTCGAGAGTGAATTTAAATGCTAACCTGGAAGATAAACATGAGAGAGACTGTTGTTATCAAATCCCAAAAGAAGCCAATGGAAGGGATTTCTAAACTGTTGAAGCAACATAAAGTCACTATTCAATATCTGCAAGTTCTTTAATGTTAAGATCTGCTCAGGGAGGGTGTGATAGGGAGATTTTATAACAGATACCATCTCTCTCTGATGCATTTGCCGACTGTAGACAAGGAGTTACAATACCTGAAATCTAACCCAGAAAACCACCTGCTGATTTATTCTGATGTAGTTGTGTTGATTTCAACTTAGTCTTATTAAGTTTTATCAGTCTTAGATCAGATAAAGCATATATAACATTTTGACAAAAATACAAACCCTCAGTTTGGATGAACCTCTAGCCTATTATACACAGTGAAATAACTAAGAGGAAAATAATTATATATTAACACATATATATGGAATCTAGAGAAATGGTACTGATGAACCTATTTGCAAGGCAAGAATAGAGACACAGACATAAAGGATGGACTTGGAAAAAGGTAGCCAACTGTTCAGCCTTGGAAGACAGTTCTTGAGGTATGCCTAACTTTCATAGGGAGTGACAATTATACCTGTATATTTTATTCCTGTGCACTTGAGCAAGCATTTTTTCACAACAAAATAACCAGAAATTAACATACTGTCCCATACCCTTGTATAATATGTAGAATATTTACTCTATAGGATATTTCCTTAGGCAGACATTCCACAGCCTTCCTAAATTCATTTCAGTGTTTTAGGAAGCACCCCTATTTTATGTAAGGATGCCATGTTATTTTCATCAACACTGTCCTAAGTGAAGAAGACAACGACTGACCAGGCCTCCTGTTAAAATTTCGACATACATATTATTTCATAACGTCTGCCAACAGCTTACGGAGACTTGGAGTGGGAGAGATATTATCTTAATTTGTTCACAACTCTGGTCTATTCAAGCGGTCTGCAGAGTATTAGAATATTATCTCTCTGAAGCAAAAAAGAAAAGCTGTCTTGGGATCTGCTTTAAGTAAGCTATCAGTGGCTTCTGGAGTATAAATTATCCTAAAATCAATGGAAATATGGTTGATATATAACACGAACTTCCAGCTTTTTCGAGAGTGAATTTAAATGCTAACCTGGAAGATAAACATGAGAGAGACTGTTGTTATCAAATCCCAAAAGAAGCCAATGGAAGGGATTTCTAAACTGTTGAAGCAACATAAAGTCACTATTCAATATCTGCAAGTTCTTTAATGTTAAGATCTGCTCAGGGAGGGTGTGATAGGGAGATTTTATAACAGATACCATCTCTCTCTGATGCATTTGCCGACTGTAGACAAGGAGTTACAATACCTGAAATCTAACCCAGAAAACCACCTGCTGATTTATTCTGATGTAGTTGTGTTGATTTCAACTTAGTCTTATTAAGTTTTATCAGTCTTAGATCAGATAAAGCATATATAACATTTTGACAAAAATACAAACCCTCAGTTTGGATGAACCTCTAGCCTATTATACACAGTGAAATAACTAAGAGGAAAATAATTATATATTAACACATATATATGGAATCTAGAGAAATGGTACTGATGAACCTATTTGCAAGGCAAGAATAGAGACACAGACATAAAGGATGGACTTGTGAACACAGTGGGGGAAAGGAAGTGTGGGACCAGTTGAGAGAGTAGCATTGACACATACACATTGTCATGTGTAAAACAGATAGCTAATGGGAAGCCGCTGTATAACAGGAAGCTCACCCTGGTGCTCTGTGATGACCTGGAGGGGTAGGGTGCGGAGGGTATGAGAGGCAAGGGATATATGTATACTTGTATGGTAGAAACCAACACAACGTTGTAAAGCTATTATCCTCCAATCAAAAATAAACTTTAAAAAAACAGCATAAAAAATACAAATCCTCAGTACTTAAATGCAATCTAAGCAAATGTATAATATGAGAAACAAAAATACCTAAATTAAATCACCAATGAGTTATTTCCTTAAGTAGGTGTTAGAATATACAGACAGACAAAGGCCATGCATTCCCACTGTGCTGCACGGTCTAAGAGACAAAATCAAACTGGGAAAGCAGAGAAGACAAGATCATCATGATATCCACTTATTTGAGAAAAAGAAGATACCTGCAAAGCCCACGGGCATTGTGAGTGAGAGACACAGGCCAGGTAGGGTTATATTATTACAACAGACATCTTTAGCGTATGCATTTTTGTAGGGGTAGTTTTCATCTCTACAAAAATATGTCTGCCTCCATTTTTATTAAGACATATATTCTTCCCGGTTCATTTTGCATTGTCCTCCTTTTGACTGAAAAAAAAAAGAAAATTCTGCCATCTTTCTACTATAAGAAACAGAATACTATGAAACTGATGATAAATAACAACTGTAGTTTGACGTGGGACCAGAGGGGATGACGTGGAGAGACCGACTCCCACTTGGACTTGACAGTGCAAGTGATGCCCAAAGAGAATGACCCTCATCTCCCAGCAGTTTGCTGGGTGGAGATGCGGCCCCAACAGTGTCTTAGATCAGATAAAGCATATATAACATTTTGACAAAAATACAAACCCTCAGTTTGGATGAACCTCTAGCCTATTATACACAGTGAAATAACTAAGAGGAAAATAATTATATATTAACACATATATATGGAATCTAGAGAAATGGTACTGATGAACCTATTTGCAAGGCAAGAATAGAGACACAGACATAAAGGATGGACTTGTGAACACAGTGGGGGAAAGGAAGTGTGGGACCAGTTGAGAGAGTAGCATTGACACATACACATTGTCATGTGTAAAACAGATAGCTAATGGGAAGCCGCTGTATAACAGGAAGCTCACCCTGGTGCTCTGTGATGACCTGGAGGGGTAGGGTGCGGAGGGTATGAGAGGCAAGGGATATATGTATACTTGTATGGTAGAAACCAACACAACGTTGTAAAGCTATTATCCTCCAATCAAAAATAAACTTTAAAAAAACAGCATAAAAAATACAAATCCTCAGTACTTAAATGCAATCTAAGCAAATGTATAATATGAGAAACAAAAATACCTAAATTAAATCACCAATGAGTTATTTCCTTAAGTAGGTGTTAGAATATACAGACAGACAAAGGCCATGCATTCCCACTGTGCTGCACGGTCTAAGAGACAAAATCAAACTGGGAAAGCAGAGAAGACAAGATCATCATGATATCCACTTATTTGAGAAAAAGAAGATACCTGCAAAGCCCACGGGCATTGTGAGTGAGAGACACAGGCCAGGTAGGGTTATATTATTACAACAGACATCTTTAGCGTATGCATTTTTGTAGGGGTAGTTTTCATCTCTACAAAAATATGTCTGCCTCCATTTTTATTAAGACATATATTCTTCCCGGTTCATTTTGCATTGTCCTCCTTTTGACTGAAAAAAAAAAGAAAATTCTGCCATCTTTCTACTATAAGAAACAGAATACTATGAAACTGATGATAAATAACAACTGTAGTTTGACGTGGGACCAGAGGGGATGACGTGGAGAGACCGACTCCCACTTGGACTTGACAGTGCAAGTGATGCCCAAAGAGAATGACCCTCATCTCCCAGCAGTTTGCTGGGTGGAGATGCGGCCCCAACAGTGTCTCATCTCTCAGGAGGGTGTGGAAATCTAAGCCTTTGTGTGGATGCTTAAAACTTTTGTATGCTAGCAACCAATTAAATTCAAAAACAAAAATATACCTCTGGCCCAACTCTGTGAAAAATAAAACCTGTCAGGAGGTTGCATCTAGTTGTCTGTGACCTCCATTGTAGAATAACTGTTGTTTCACTGTTTTGAGTTTTTTAAAATAGGTGTTTTAAAGAAGCATCAGTTTTAGTTGTCTTTAAATAGCTATCAGAACTATTTCTCATACTTGTTCTTCACTTTACCTTTATTGTCTCACTTATTTTCCTGTTTTAAAAATATATGTAGTCTAGAGTCTAAACATGGAAAAATGTCAGTGTCTCTACTCCCTTCTACCTGGACAAAATTCAGAAGAGCATACTTCAGAGAGTAATTCACACATTTCACCTAATTAAGCCCCAAGATGATGGCTGGAAGATAGTTCTTCAAGAAATAATAGTATTGAGAGCTCAAAAGGGGAGCCCTTGTTCTGTGAGCCATGGGATGGCCAGACCTGTTTGAGTCACAAGGGTGATCAAGCATCCATGGAAGCGCCACCCTGCAGACTGTCTTCCACAACAGGTGCAAAACAGTACAGGCTCCTTCCAGCCCCCGTGGGGACCTGGATTCCAGTTCCATTCATCTAATTATCTGCAACACAATCAGCAGACTGGAATTGATTTCTCTGCATGTTATATTCTTGACATGATAAGGTAAGTGTCTGTTAATTACTTGCTTTCCAGGGTGAGAGACACAGGCCAGGTAGGGTTATATTATTACAACAGACATCTTTAGCGTATGCATTTTTGTAGGGGTAGTTTTCATCTCTACAAAAATATGTCTGCCTCCATTTTTATTAAGACATATATTCTTCCCGGTTCATTTTGCATTGTCCTCCTTTTGACTGAAAAAAAAAAGAAAATTCTGCCATCTTTCTACTATAAGAAACAGAATACTATGAAACTGATGATAAATAACAACTGTAGTTTGACGTGGGACCAGAGGGGATGACGTGGAGAGACCGACTCCCACTTGGACTTGACAGTGCAAGTGATGCCCAAAGAGAATGACCCTCATCTCCCAGCAGTTTGCTGGGTGGAGATGCGGCCCCAACAGTGTCTCATCTCTCAGGAGGGTGTGGAAATCTAAGCCTTTGTGTGGATGCTTAAAACTTTTGTATGCTAGCAACCAATTAAATTCAAAAACAAAAATATACCTCTGGCCCAACTCTGTGAAAAATAAAACCTGTCAGGAGGTTGCATCTAGTTGTCTGTGACCTCCATTGTAGAATAACTGTTGTTTCACTGTTTTGAGTTTTTTAAAATAGGTGTTTTAAAGAAGCATCAGTTTTAGTTGTCTTTAAATAGCTATCAGAACTATTTCTCATACTTGTTCTTCACTTTACCTTTATTGTCTCACTTATTTTCCTGTTTTAAAAATATATGTAGTCTAGAGTCTAAACATGGAAAAATGTCAGTGTCTCTACTCCCTTCTACCTGGACAAAATTCAGAAGAGCATACTTCAGAGAGTAATTCACACATTTCACCTAATTAAGCCCCAAGATGATGGCTGGAAGATAGTTCTTCAAGAAATAATAGTATTGAGAGCTCAAAAGGGGAGCCCTTGTTCTGTGAGCCATGGGATGGCCAGACCTGTTTGAGTCACAAGGGTGATCAAGCATCCATGGAAGCGCCACCCTGCAGACTGTCTTCCACAACAGGTGCAAAACAGTACAGGCTCCTTCCAGCCCCCGTGGGGACCTGGATTCCAGTTCCATTCATCTAATTATCTGCAACACAATCAGCAGACTGGAATTGATTTCTCTGCATGTTATATTCTTGACATGATAAGGTAAGTGTCTGTTAATTACTTGCTTTCCAGGGTTAAGTACTGTATTTTTTGAGTGTTCACATGTGGTCATTGAGGAAAGAAAAATAATTTCACATAAGAAACCATCATGAAGTTATGAATGTTAGAGGGATATTAGAAATGATCAAAACAATACCCTTATTGTGAAGTTTAATTAAAACCTAGAGGAGTCCTGTCTACAAGTAAAGGGTCAGATGATAAGTATTTTAAGCTTTGCCCTTTGTCTTTATTAGCTTTGTTATTAGAACTCCCTTAAAGAATGATTAAAGGAAATTCTTCAAAAAAAACAGAGCAATAATAAAAAAAAGGAAATGTCAAGCATCAAGAAGGAAGAAAGAACAATGGGAAAAGCAGAACTATGGGTATGTACAATAGACTATCCCTTTCCTTGTGTATATGTTTTATAAATTATATTTAATGATTAAAACCAAAATCACAAGACCATCTGACATTCAAAAAGTAATATGGTAAATAAAATGGTATATACAAAATAAGAGTTCCATACTTTATTGAAAGTGATAAAATAATGATACTCCTAGGTTATAATAAGTCACACACTGTAATGCCCAGAAAACAACTGGGAAAACTATACCAAGAGATATACTCAAGAACATTATAGATGAATGAAGATGAAATCTTTAAACATGTTTAGCCAATACACAGTGAATTAAGAGAAGAAAAACTTGGATAATAACCAGAGGAAATAAGCAGAATAATAATAATACAATGATAGATTTAAGTGTAAATATACGAAACTTGACAAAGACAGTCCAAAAAAGTAAAATTATAGACAAAATAGCTCATGAATTTTATATAAAAATCTTCAACAAAATATTAGCAAATTGAATCAGCATAGTAAAAAAGAAATTAGGCACATAACCAAATGGGATGACTCCATGTATGCAAAGCTGGTACAACATTTGAAAATTAATCAATATTATACACCACATACTAACAAACTAAAGAAAAAAAAGTATGTGATTATACTGAGAGAAAGCATTAGATAAAATCCACCAGTTATTCATCACTAAAATCTCTCTTGGTGGGAGGGACTTTCACAACTTGATAACATCTAAAAAAAAAATTACAGTTAATTTCACACAAAATGGTGTAAGACTGAATGCTTTCTCCCTCATCCTAGGGACAAGGCAAATATCTCCCCTCTCACTACTTTAGTCTAACACAGTACTGGAATTTCTAGCTTTCAACAAAGCAAGAAAAAGAAACAAAAGTCATACAAATTTGAAGTATAACATACAACTTTTCCTACTTGCAGATAGCAAAGTTATTTATGTAGAAAGTCCCAAAGAACGTACAAAAAAGTCCTAGCACAAATAAGTGAATTAAATAAGCTCACATGGTATAAGATCAACACAAAAATGTCAATTACATTCCTGTATGTTAATAATAAATGTGATGAAACTGAAAACCACAGTATCATTTAAAATTGTTAAAAAATGAAATACTTAAGATATACACTTATCAAAACATGTACACTATTTACCTGCTGAAAATTATGAAATTCTGATAAAAGGAATCAAAGTATACCTAGATAAATGGAAAGATATATTTGTTTAGATTCAACATAGTAAAAATGCCAGTTTTTCCCAATTTATCTATAGGTTTAATGTAATTTCTATAAAAATAACAAAAAGAATTTTTTAGATATAGACAACCTTATTCTAAAATTCATACAGAAAGGCATAGGCCCTAGCTAAAATAATATTAATTAAGAATAAAAATGATGGGATCACTCTATCCAATATTCAGGCTTCTCTATTACTATATTAATCAGAAGAGTGCAGTATTAGTTTTAGAAAAAAAACGAAAGGTTTTCTGGATTTAGGTGTAAGCAGAGTTCTTAAATTTTCTAAACTAGCAGGAAATATTAGAGAGTCGTTGACTCCTGAGTCCATAATCTCTTCTGCAAATGGAGAAAACACCCATTTTCAACACATTTCTTATTGTTGCATTGGGAACAGCATCAAAAAGAAAGGGAAGCCAAGATCAGATTTTAATCCACATCTTGTGCTTGTCCAGAACCATGCCACAAGGAGAGAAATTAGACAGAAAAGGCAGAAAGACAAATAAAACATAGAAAATAAATAGTAGAAACAAAATACCTAATGTCATGTGCTCTGCAGAGGATTACAATGGATGATTTTTCAACTGACTTGGCCAAAACTGAAGATAATAAGAGAATTATTTTAGTGGAAGACCCCAAAATAAGAAGAAGCTGAATGTGTACAAGAAAGAGAATGTGGCCAGTAGACTGGCACCCACTGAGCAAGTAGTACAATGTGAAGTTAGCAAGAGTGGGCCATGGCATGTGGGCTTAGTAAACCAGAGCCAAGAATCTGGATATATTAGTCATCTCAGTCTTTCGTTTTCTACACCCTCACAATGTAAAATTCAGGCCTTAACACATTATGTTATACATGGCAGATTTCAATAAATGTTTATTGGATGTAATTTAAGCCAGATGTAGTATCTAACTCTTTTTTTCTTGTTTTTCTTACAACATTATACAATGTTTCTGATTTTTCTTTTTTTATTATTATTTTTTTAAACAGACAATAAAAGCCACAGGCATCTGCTTCGGGGAACCTTCCAGGATTTTCCTTTGAGTACACTGGTAACTCATTCCCCTAAGTACTTTGGCACTTCATATATAGTATTCATGAAGTCAGTGAGCTGTTTAGTAAGTAATTTAACTCTGGACCATGAGAAACAAAAAATAAATCTGGCTCTAAGGAGATTATGACAGTTCATCCAGTTCAATATCACTGATGGAATGTAAGCAAAATCTTCCTCCATTCCAGTCCAAACACCCAAATAACAGCAGCATATAAACAAAAACATAGAGCCTACTATGAAAACTGAAAATGAAAATCTCATCAATCAGAAGTGAAGAGGCTTTCCTCAACAGCATGTGGAACCCTGCAGCAGTGGGCGGGGCTTCAGTTGTATTACCTCGGGTGTCAGGGAAGATGGGCCAGACCGACGCTGGTCATAGGACTGACTGTGGGCACTCGGTCCCCGCTTTGTCTGCATCCTGGAGCCTGGATTGTATCAGGACAGGGGAAGAACAGACTGCCCTTGACTGAAAGATGGCTTGTCCAGAACACCATTTCTTTTGTTGCATTGGGAACAGCATCAAAAAGAAAGGGAAGCCAAGATCAGATTTTAATCCACATCTTGTGCTTGTCCAGAACCATGCCACAAGGAGAGAAATTAGACAGAAAAGGCAGAAAGACAAATAAAACATAGAAAATAAATAGTAGAAACAAAATACCTAATGTCATGTGCTCTGCAGAGGATTACAATGGATGATTTTTCAACTGACTTGGCCAAAACTGAAGATAATAAGAGAATTATTTTAGTGGAAGACCCCAAAATAAGAAGAAGCTGAATGTGTACAAGAAAGAGAATGTGGCCAGTAGACTGGCACCCACTGAGCAAGTAGTACAATGTGAAGTTAGCAAGAGTGGGCCATGGCATGTGGGCTTAGTAAACCAGAGCCAAGAATCTGGATATATTAGTCATCTCAGTCTTTCGTTTTCTACACCCTCACAATGTAAAATTCAGGCCTTAACACATTATGTTATACATGGCAGATTTCAATAAATGTTTATTGGATGTAATTTAAGCCAGATGTAGTATCTAACTCTTTTTTTCTTGTTTTTCTTACAACATTATACAATGTTTCTGATTTTTCTTTTTTTATTATTATTTTTTTAAACAGACAATAAAAGCCACAGGCATCTGCTTCGGGGAACCTTCCAGGATTTTCCTTTGAGTACACTGGTAACTCATTCCCCTAAGTACTTTGGCACTTCATATATAGTATTCATGAAGTCAGTGAGCTGTTTAGTAAGTAATTTAACTCTGGACCATGAGAAACAAAAAATAAATCTGGCTCTAAGGAGATTATGACAGTTCATCCAGTTCAATATCACTGATGGAATGTAAGCAAAATCTTCCTCCATTCCAGTCCAAACACCCAAATAACAGCAGCATATAAACAAAAACATAGAGCCTACTATGAAAACTGAAAATGAAAATCTCATCAATCAGAAGTGAAGAGGCTTTCCTCAACAGCATGTGGAACCCTGCAGCAGTGGGCGGGGCTTCAGTTGTATTACCTCGGGTGTCAGGGAAGATGGGCCAGACCGACGCTGGTCATAGGACTGACTGTGGGCACTCGGTCCCCGCTTTGTCTGCATCCTGGAGCCTGGATTGTATCAGGACAGGGGAAGAACAGACTGCCCTTGACTGAAAGATGGTATCACCCACCTGTACCTAACAGGGACTCATAATCTAGCAGCATGTTACTTACTCTGGATACGTAAGAAGAAATATGAGATGGTATTAGATTTGTAGGGCTGCTGTAACAAATTACTACAAACCAAGTAGCTTAAAACAACAGATATTTACTGTCTTAGTTCCAGAGGCTAAAACGCTGAAATCGAGGTGTTGGCCCAGACATACCCTCTCTGACATTGACAATCTACAGGGGAGAATTCTCCCTTGTGGATTCCAGCTTCTGGTGTTACCAGAAATCCTTCACATTCCTGGTCATGCAGCTGCATGACTCTAACCTCTATTTTTATTTCCACATGGTATTTCTCCTGTGTCTCTTCTTCTCTTAGGATACTAGTCATGTTGGATTAAGGGCCCACCCTACTACAGTTACGGCCTCATTCTAACTTAACTAATTGAATCTGCAATGGCCCTATTTCCAAATAAGTTCATTGTTCTGAGGTTCTGGAGGTTAGGTCTTCAACATGTCTTTTGGAAGACACAGCTCAAGCCATAGCACATAACCAGAGACAACATCCAGCCAGATTTTGCAAGTGTCAGGGGAGAATGAAGATAATACATTTAGACGTAGTCATCCCCAGTGGTGATACATACACAGCTGCATCCCTGGTGGTTACTGCTATAGCATCCCCTAAGTATTTATGCATCCCTAAAATATGGCTTTATTGGATTTTAAATGTTATATAAATGTTACATTGTGGGTATCCTGCTGATGCTTCCTGTTTTTCACTTGTTATATTTTTGAGATTTAGTTGCTTTGAGAAGCTAGCTCAATTTTTAAATTTTTATAAGGTATTTGATTTTAGAGATATAACATTTAATTAAGGTTTTCTCTCATGGGGACTGTATGTTATTCCCTCTTTTCCTTTCAAGAGTGCATATTTTTCCCTACAGGTCTTTTAAGAGTCATCCTCTGCCCTTCTCTGCCTGGCTGTATATCCTGGGAGGCTGACCTCTTGGGAATGCATCACAGGTACTGCCCTGCTCTCTGACTTAGTGTTGGGTTTGGCCAAGGCCAGGCACCCAAAGGAGGTCTGTTGGCAGGAGGATACAGTGGTGGTGCTTTCCCCCTACTGGTCCACATTTTTTATAGTGAACGCATTCCTCACTAATGTTTTACCTTTGACTTCAGTTCTGTAAATTCCAGTAATGCTGCTTCATTCTTTGGATCTTGGCTGACAATGACTTTCATCCCTTGCCACTTCCTAGGTGTTTTACCATTTCCTTATTGGTCTCCCAAATTTACTAAAACTTGTAAATAATATATATATATATATATATTTAAAAATCCCTCAATTTACTGTTTGAGTACACCATCTATTTCGTCTCAAAATCTTGACTGATATACTAACTGATACATTAGAAATTGTCCTAAGACACAATCCATCAAATTAGGTTACAAGATTAGGTCATTTACACATTAATTTGTGCATGGCACACTTTGCCAAGAAGAAAGGAACCCTTGGTAATCTGAGGCAAGCAATACCTGGCATCTTTACTAAAACAAATCTGCCTCTGGCAGGTGATATGCAGCCACTGCCCCAGCAAATGCTTTTCCTTTAGTTTCCATCAGCAAGTATAACCTGCAACATCTCACCTTTGCCCAGTGCTTCAGCAGTGAACCTTTGCTGTCTTTTATCAAAGTTATGTCTGATCTCTGTCATATGATAGACTAGTGCAGTGATCCTGACCAAGTGTCATCTGTGAACTGGTTTCTGGTCCATGTTTCTAACTTGTCCCCAGTGAATTAGGAAGCTTGTGCCAGAATGTGAACTATGGCATTAAGTACATTGCTCTGTTCAGCTGAAAATATTTTTTAGCAAGACTTTTTTTTTTTGATGAGGGAACAATACTGATTTACATTCTGGTGTAGACTCTTTACCTTACTGTTACAGATAGAGGTTTTGAATAGCTGATATTCTGGTCTGGGGGGACTTTGATTACCTTGACATGCAACAGAATATCATGTTGGGGCATCAAGAAGAAACTAACAACCAGATGCCTTAGGAAGACTGCATAGCTGATGAAGGGAGGCACCGGTGTAAAAGGTCACAGACCTCTGATGTTACGAAGTTTCTAGTAGGACAATGGTACAAAACATCAAGATATTCCCTCTTTAATGAGAGACAAGTTAACTCACTTTGCACAGCCCACAGCAAGAGGCCGAGGACTTAAGTTTACCTAAGACATTGTATCTGGGTATACGGCTCTGATCCAGCTACTAGGTAACCCGTAAGGTTTCCTGCTACAAGAGATACGTGGAGCAAGAGAAGATTTGCAGCAAGTCCAAGCTTTTGCACAAGGTGACCTGTCACTTAGGCCTATGACCCAACAGACTGAGTGGTACTTGAAAAATTTGTAGCAGAAAGGGACGAGGTATGTGCCAACAATAGTAACATCACAAAGCAGATTCCTGAGGTTTGGGAGGGAAGGCTATTTCCTGTTCTGCCAACCACTATTTCCCAGTGGCGAAATAGTTTTCTGTTTGCTACTAAGCTCTAATAGAAAAAGAACAGCCCAATATGGTGTGGAATACCATGTGATTTTAAGAATGGACTACAAGAATGTCTATCACCAACTGAGGACATTAGGAAGTTGGATGTATGCAACAGCATTCATTTCTTCATGAAATGCGATTGGTATGTATGTACGTGTCTGCAAGACTGAGCCTGAGCAGACCAAGAAACCACAAGTAAATTTCAGGAGTGATGGCCCACTGTCCCCTGACATTTGCTCCTACGCTTCACTTTCTCTTCCCTAACTCTGCCGGCCTTGTTGAGATCATAAAATCATCATGGTTTTACTAGCTAGTGGCCACGTCAGCACCATTTCTAGCCTTCTTGTTTTTCAGGGTCTAGGACAAGGGTTGACAGACCGTCAGTGGCCCAAATTCAGCCTGTCACCTGCTTCATACTGCTTAGAGATGAGAATGGTTTTTAAGACTAAATGGTTGGGGGAGAAATCAAAAGAAAAACAAGAGTTTATAACGTGTAAACACTATCTGAGATTCAACTTTCAGTGTCTCTATGCATACTTTTCACACTACAGTGACAAAGCCTAAAATATTCACCATCTGGTCTGTGATGGAAAAATTTTGTTGACTCTGATCTGGGAGCCTGAAAACTATATTATCCCAAATTTCTAGCAGATTAGATTCCACTAATAAGAGGTTCTCATGGGCGATTCAGAAATAATAATAAAAAAAATAGAGGCAGAAGGTAGTTTTCTCCTACCAGGTGTAAGGAAACTTTCAGAGCGGTGCAAACAGCTGATAGGTGTTGCCAGCTGTTTCTAGGCTTTCTCAACAAACATCCAACAGTGATTGCAAGTGACTCCTGTACTCTGTCTTGAATTCAAATGGCATTTTCAAGCGTGGAGCAAGAGAAGATTTGCAGCAAGTCCAAGCTTTTGCACAAGGTGACCTGTCACTTAGGCCTATGACCCAACAGACTGAGTGGTACTTGAAAAATTTGTAGCAGAAAGGGACGAGGTATGTGCCAACAATAGTAACATCACAAAGCAGATTCCTGAGGTTTGGGAGGGAAGGCTATTTCCTGTTCTGCCAACCACTATTTCCCAGTGGCGAAATAGTTTTCTGTTTGCTACTAAGCTCTAATAGAAAAAGAACAGCCCAATATGGTGTGGAATACCATGTGATTTTAAGAATGGACTACAAGAATGTCTATCACCAACTGAGGACATTAGGAAGTTGGATGTATGCAACAGCATTCATTTCTTCATGAAATGCGATTGGTATGTATGTACGTGTCTGCAAGACTGAGCCTGAGCAGACCAAGAAACCACAAGTAAATTTCAGGAGTGATGGCCCACTGTCCCCTGACATTTGCTCCTACGCTTCACTTTCTCTTCCCTAACTCTGCCGGCCTTGTTGAGATCATAAAATCATCATGGTTTTACTAGCTAGTGGCCACGTCAGCACCATTTCTAGCCTTCTTGTTTTTCAGGGTCTAGGACAAGGGTTGACAGACCGTCAGTGGCCCAAATTCAGCCTGTCACCTGCTTCATACTGCTTAGAGATGAGAATGGTTTTTAAGACTAAATGGTTGGGGGAGAAATCAAAAGAAAAACAAGAGTTTATAACGTGTAAACACTATCTGAGATTCAACTTTCAGTGTCTCTATGCATACTTTTCACACTACAGTGACAAAGCCTAAAATATTCACCATCTGGTCTGTGATGGAAAAATTTTGTTGACTCTGATCTGGGAGCCTGAAAACTATATTATCCCAAATTTCTAGCAGATTAGATTCCACTAATAAGAGGTTCTCATGGGCGATTCAGAAATAATAATAAAAAAAATAGAGGCAGAAGGTAGTTTTCTCCTACCAGGTGTAAGGAAACTTTCAGAGCGGTGCAAACAGCTGATAGGTGTTGCCAGCTGTTTCTAGGCTTTCTCAACAAACATCCAACAGTGATTGCAAGTGACTCCTGTACTCTGTCTTGAATTCAAATGGCATTTTCCCTAGGTTTCACTCTTCCTACTCTCCTGAAGTCTTGTTTGGACTTTGCATTCCCATATTTAATTCCTTCTTCCTGGAAATATCTACATTAAGTATTTCTGATCTTTTCCACAAACCTTTCCTAATCCAGTAAGCAAAGCACTGAATCACTAAGGAAGAGTAACTAGCACATAGCTGCTGCCACAACTGGAATGATGTGTCCTGTGGAGAGCATACAATAAAGGAATTCTTACCTATCCAGAGAAATCAGGTAAAGTTGACCTGAGGAAATGAAGATCCATCTTAGATCTGAACGCATTAATCAGGCAAAGTGGAACTTTCAGGCCAGAGGAAGTGTTACAGGAATGGGACTGGCCGCAAATAGAATTTAGGCGGAAGAATCTGGTGCTATAAAGGGGAAAAATGCCTCTAGAGCTGAGAGTTTGAGAGCAACTTGCAAGATAAAGCAAGAGAGAGAGAGAGAGAGACAAAGGCCATAAAATGCAGGCGCTCTGAGGTTGTGTTAAGGATTAGAGTCTTTCTCCTATGAGCTATGGGAAATATTTTCATGACCTCTGTTGATCGTGAAAACTTCATGAAAGAGATGGCATGAGAAACGGGGTGGACGGGGGTAGGAGAGGAGGGCATTCCAAATGGGCCGAGTGTTAGTGAATTGTGTATCAGCCAGAGTAGCTGGAACACAGTTGAGTGGAGGTTAATTACAAAGTGGGCCGAGTTTGTGATTCAACTTTCAGTGTCTCTATGCATACTTTTCACACTACAGTGACAAAGCCTAAAATATTCACCATCTGGTCTGTGATGGAAAAATTTTGTTGACTCTGATCTGGGAGCCTGAAAACTATATTATCCCAAATTTCTAGCAGATTAGATTCCACTAATAAGAGGTTCTCATGGGCGATTCAGAAATAATAATAAAAAAAATAGAGGCAGAAGGTAGTTTTCTCCTACCAGGTGTAAGGAAACTTTCAGAGCGGTGCAAACAGCTGATAGGTGTTGCCAGCTGTTTCTAGGCTTTCTCAACAAACATCCAACAGTGATTGCAAGTGACTCCTGTACTCTGTCTTGAATTCAAATGGCATTTTCCCTAGGTTTCACTCTTCCTACTCTCCTGAAGTCTTGTTTGGACTTTGCATTCCCATATTTAATTCCTTCTTCCTGGAAATATCTACATTAAGTATTTCTGATCTTTTCCACAAACCTTTCCTAATCCAGTAAGCAAAGCACTGAATCACTAAGGAAGAGTAACTAGCACATAGCTGCTGCCACAACTGGAATGATGTGTCCTGTGGAGAGCATACAATAAAGGAATTCTTACCTATCCAGAGAAATCAGGTAAAGTTGACCTGAGGAAATGAAGATCCATCTTAGATCTGAACGCATTAATCAGGCAAAGTGGAACTTTCAGGCCAGAGGAAGTGTTACAGGAATGGGACTGGCCGCAAATAGAATTTAGGCGGAAGAATCTGGTGCTATAAAGGGGAAAAATGCCTCTAGAGCTGAGAGTTTGAGAGCAACTTGCAAGATAAAGCAAGAGAGAGAGAGAGAGAGACAAAGGCCATAAAATGCAGGCGCTCTGAGGTTGTGTTAAGGATTAGAGTCTTTCTCCTATGAGCTATGGGAAATATTTTCATGACCTCTGTTGATCGTGAAAACTTCATGAAAGAGATGGCATGAGAAACGGGGGGTGGACCGGCGGGTAGGAGAGAGGAGGGCATTCCAAATGGGCCGAGAGTGTTAGTGAATTGTGTATCAGCCAGAGTAGCTGGAACACAGTTGAGTGGAGGTTAATTTAAAGACAAAGTGGAGACAACCTAACGTGGCAGAGGTTTGGATTTTATTTTGTTGTCAATGAAACATTATTCAGGCAACCATAACCACACTTTTGAAGATGGTTTTTGTAGTAAACTTAAACATCCAATTTGAACTTAGGTTAAGAAATACTGCTTTTGTTAACGATAGCATTTTTGCAGTTCTTAAAGGGAGATGAAGAGGCTTACAGATACAGGAAATTAGTGGCTTTTGTAAAGACTTTACATTGTTTCATATTTAAAAAGAGCTGCTGCAGGAGGCAGGAGTTTCCTTATGTCAGGGCTGTAGAAATAAAGGAAATAGATTATGGCACTTTTAAATATTAGATGAGAATGTGCCAGATCTCCTAGACTGAGTCTTCAGTACCCAGCTCTGGCTATCTTGCCTTATTAAAAAGGCAAGGAAAGGATGCTAACTGAAATTTGACACGCAGGCCTTTGAAAGACATGAAAGAACCATTTACATACGTGCTTAAAAGTACCATTCCTTGTTTTAGAAAGAAGAACTTCAACAAAATAATTCAGCGCACATTTATAACAGCTAGCTAAAATAAAAGAAATATCATTAAATAGAGCCATGAAATGTTGCAGGTCAGTTTCCCTGACAAGAGAGCTTGAAGTGGAGGGCAGCATGCAGGCAGTTTACTGCAGAAGTGGTCTTGAGAACAGCATATAAGAGGGACGAGGGATAAGTTTAACCAGGATGCAGCTGCAACAGAGCCGGGATCGATCTTCAGATTGCAGGTTGTCCCAGCTGAGGCAAAAAGGTCAGGTTTCCTATTCCTGCATCAACTGATCACTGGTGGCAGGCTACCTAGAGGGAAGGGACATAACCTTGGAAGAGGAAGCTTCCACAAACCAAGCGTAATTCTCAGAGAAAGGCTCAGCTGAGAGCTGTTAACAGTCAACACTTCTAACAGCTGGGGTACACAGGCTAGGTATATAGGCTCCAAGGAGGGACCTGCGTGGCACACCACAGCATTTCTTACAGTTCACCCCGGTGTCTCTTAGATCTGTGTACTTCACATAATGATTCCTCTCATCTGAAATTAGCTCTTCCAAGATTCTGGTTGGTCTCTATTACTAGGAAAAAAAAACATGAAGAGGACAGTTAACAGCATAGACGGAAGACCCCACAGCTGCAGCTAATTTCATGGATCATCTTCCTCCTTCACAATTTGCCTCACCTTCGACTAGCTCTCTGTCGGTCTTGATGGCTAATGTGTTTGAGGGATGCAGACTCATCCATGAGGGATGAGAGTCCTTAGTCCTGGTCAGTCCTCAGGAAATAACTGCTATACTGGACTACTTACTGTCAATAAGGAACATAGGAGAACCAATAGATGACCACCTGGATCAACTGCCAAGTGAACTCTTCCCGATTTCTGTTGTATTCAAGCAGCCGGGCCTTCTCATGAATATCAGACTCAATTATACCTGCCATGATGGTGTTAGCACTACTTTCCTGCTAAATTCCAGGTACAAGAAGTTTGAAATGTCCAGGGGTCAATTTTGACTTAGAATTTGGTGGGATTACTACTTTGTTCTCTGGTAGAAGGGTTCTCTGTCTGGAAACCAGAATATCTAGGGCCACAGAGCTTAGAGTTAAATGTATAGGAGGCAAAACTCCAAGTAGGTCACTGAGACTCATGATTACTAGAGCCACTCTTTTTTTTATTATTATTTAAATTTTGGCCTCTTTTATTGATTTTTTATTTATTTATTTTCATCCATCTTTATTCCTTGGCCTGTGTGGGCCTCCTATTACAGTGGCCTCTCTCACTGCAGAGCACTGGCTCTGGGTACATGCGCTCCAAAGCACTGACTCATACTTGGACACACCAGTCCAGCCGCTCCGTGGCATGCGGGATCTTCTCGGGCCAGGGATTGAACTGGTGCCTCTTGCAAGGGGACTTTACCCACTGGACCACCGGGAAGCCCTAGAGCTACTCTTACCTGCACCCCTTGGTTCCTGTTCCCACATGTTTATATATTGGGGATGCAGAACAATATAGCAGATATTGATTTGGGGGTTGTTTTACATCACTAAGGATGGTGCCCCATTATCCAACCTAGCATCTCATCTGCACATTGCATCATCCCACTATGCTGGTAGTTTCTGGGTAATACAGAATGCAGCAGGACCAGTGGAACCCAGCAGCCCTCGAAGGAGTGTTTTAATATTGACTGAGGCTACTTCTTTCAACCAAGGATAATTCCTAGAGATGAACTCGACTGAGAGCCGCTGTCAGCAACACTCCTATAACTAAGAGACTGAATGTATTAGTTTTGAGCCCTTAACATTTATTTCAACTGAAGTGTCGGTCTTGATGGCTAATGTGTTTGCGGGATGCAGCCTCATCCATGAGGGATGAGAGTCCTTAGTCCTGGTCAGTCCTCAGGAAATAACTGCTATACTGGACTACTTACTGTCAATAAGGAACATAGGAGAACCAATAGATGACCACCTGGATCAACTGCCAAGTGAACTCTTCCCGATTTCTGTTGTATTCAAGCAGCCGGGCCTTCTCATGAATATCAGACTCAATTATACCTGCCATGATGGTGTTAGCACTACTTTCCTGCTAAATTCCAGGTACAAGAAGTTTGAAATGTCCAGGGGTCAATTTTGACTTAGAATTTGGTGGGATTACTACTTTGTTCTCTGGTAGAAGGGTTCTCTGTCTGGAAACCAGAATATCTAGGGCCACAGAGCTTAGAGTTAAATGTATAGGAGGCAAAACTCCAAGTAGGTCACTGAGACTCATGATTACTAGAGCCACTCTTTTTTTTATTATTATTTAAATTTTGGCCTCTTTTATTGATTTTTTATTTATTTATTTTCATCCATCTTTATTCCTTGGCCTGTGTGGGCCTCCTATTACAGTGGCCTCTCTCACTGCAGAGCACTGGCTCTGGGTACATGCGCTCCAAAGCACTGACTCATACTTGGACACACCAGTCCAGCCGCTCCGTGGCATGCGGGATCTTCTCGGGCCAGGGATTGAACTGGTGCCTCTTGCAAGGGGGACTTTTACCCACTGGACCACCGGGGAAGCCCTAGAGCTACTCTTACCTGCACCCCTTGGTTCCTGTTCCCACATGTTTATATATTGGGGATGCAGAACAATATAGCAGATATTGATTTGGGGGTTGTTTTACATCACTAAGGATGGTGCCCCATTATCCAACCTAGCATCTCATCTGCACATTGCATCATCCCACTATGCTGGTAGTTTCTGGGTAATACAGAATGCAGCAGGACCAGTGGAACCCAGCAGCCCTCGAAGGAGTGTTTTAATATTGACTGAGGCTACTTCTTTCAACCAAGGATAATTCCTAGAGATGAACTCGACTGAGAGCCGCTGTCAGCAACACTCCTATAACTAAGAGACTGAATGTATTAGTTTTGAGCCCTTAACATTTATTTCAACTGAAGTGTTACTAAAGTAATAATCAGAAGTATGAAACCAATATATATTTAGGCTTTTTAAAAAGGAAAATATGCAGAAATGTGTAGTCTTGTAATATTTGTATTACAAGAAGTAAGTGGAAAGATAAAAGAACAGAGGCACTAAGCCTTTGGGGCCCGTCCACCTTTAATGATTAATATTTCCCCTCCAGCTAAATTTGACTTTAAAGAAATCCCTGCCCATTATTCTGGGTTTGAAGACCAAGAAAAGACAAGCAACAGAGAAATTCATAATAATGCTGTAATCAACTTTGGGTAGAGGAAATTTTTCAAAACGGACACCTCTGACACTAGAAGTTCTGGTTCTTAAGGAAACACACAGGGGAACTCTCTTACAATTTCGTAAGTACTTTTAAAGAATTTCCACTAGTTCTGTTTTGCCACTTGAAACATCTCTTTTACATAAAAATTAGAGGGAGCATAGCCTGCATCCAAAATGCTTAGTTTCAAGTCCTGTCTGCTGCCTAATAGCTGGATGACAAATGAGGTTTTAAAATCTCTCTATGCCTCAGTTTCCTCATATTTAAATGTATGGGAATGATAACAAACTTAAGCCATGGGCTGATAGGATCAAATGAATTAAGAAGTACTTTGTATGGTGACTGACATCACTCCATCAGTGACTGTGGTTATTTCATCATCTAAGCAGGTGTTTTACTATCCCTTCAAACATAATATTGATAATCTTATGGTCTCTTAGCAAACTAGATACACCCCGTCCTCTCTGTTGTGCTGTGTTGGTCTTTGCAACATATTTCAGATTCCACATATGCCTGCTAGACCAGATACAAACTGGTTCCCTGAGATTAATTGTGGAATCTGTACCAAAAATAACCCATTTATGCAAAGATTGACATTACAAATCTAGAGTCTTGGTACCAAAATAGGAAATAGATTCCTAACCCAGATTTTGCCATTTTTACATGTTTTTTTAGGGATAATTAAGATTACGTGATATATCTTTTTAGTTATTTATTTTGGGATACATTAAGTCTAGGTAACGTATGGGTGCTATTAGTGTAACTTGTCTATGGAATAACCCAGTTTTGGTAGGGTACACACAGGAAAGCTCTATTTTTTTTTTTTCCACTACTGCTGTCAACCTGTTTGATTTGATGTAGCCTTCTTCATCCCTTGATGACACCTAGGGCAGACAGATTTCATAGCTTTCTTAGAACTTTCAATTAAAAGATTATGTGTTATAAATTCCATGACAGACTACAGCATGACTTACATTTTAGTTCAGTTTTTAAAAACAACCTCCTTCCCTATTCTAACTCAGCTGACCTAGGGCTTGTGGACTTGAATTAGTGGAGGATATATTTATTTATTCCTCTACCCTTGTGTGTGTGTGCATGTGTGTGTGTGTGTGGACGTGTGGATATGTGTGTGCAGGTGTGTATGCATGTCATTTAGTCATATTTGACTCTTCGTGACCTCACAAATTGTAGTTTACCAGGCTCCTCTGTCCATGGCTTTCAGGCAAGAATACTGGAGCAACATGCCATTTCCTTCTCCAGGGGATCTTCCCAACCCAGGAATCGAACCTGCTTCTTTTGCATCTCCTGCATAGTGAGACAGATTCTTTATCACTAGCGCCACCTGGTAAGACTTCTACCCTCTTACTCCACATGAAATTAATTTGAAGCAGCACACTGAAGGGAAAGAAGAGATTACAAGTGCAAACATTTAACTTACTTTTTAGTTCTTTGGTCCTGCAATTTTATTTTCTCTTGACTACTGTTGATAGGTTGTCAACGCCTGTTCTGAAATAGACATCCAAATGCCAGCTTTGCTGCATTTCATTCTGTGGCAGAGTTGTGAGGATTTCTGCAGTGCCTGGTTATATGGTGTCGACGATGTCCTCTCGGGCTGACATCTAGGGATGCCCAACTCAGATCCTACACCTGGTAGGCTGATTCCACAGTCTATCTTTTGAGCAACCACAGCCAGTAGTCCACCTTCATAAATGAGGAACTTCAACATGGATTTGTCTATCATGGCAAACTCTTGGGCATTGTGGCTGTTTATGGCTCCCTGCCTTCAGGCCCTGCAATAAGGAACTACTTCAGTTAACTTCAGAGTTAGCCAGATAAGAAGTAGATATCTGATTCTATGTATGCTCCTGAACTCCAGAGGACACAGGTTAAGCTGTTGAGCCATCCTCTTACGACACCCCACCTTGGTGCAGTGAGTTTCTGAAGCTCAGCAAGTCTGGGAGTGAAGTCATCATCTCTGGAGTCTTCTCTAAGCAGAGCTTTTGAGGGGAAGGGGCATGTGTAAAGAACAACGGCATACAGGAAAGGCCACAGTCCTTTTTAAATTTAACCTAATAATGACTGTCTGAAAAGACAAATATTTCCCTTCCAGGAAACCCTTTGCAAGCTTCTAGTCTTCCCTTTGTATAACCTGGACATGGGTGATATTCTGGTGATGGTAGGATTGTGTGGCACACCTTCAAAAGTCCCCCAGACATGTGTATTAATATCCTGACTCTTCTTTAGCCTAAGGGGGTCCCTCCCTATCATTTATGGTTTATAAGTTTGGTAATTTAGCCAAAATTCCAAAAGTCTAAAAAAAGGTCCAAACATTGGGGTATGTTGGATAATTTCTATCTTTGCTTTTAGCTTTCCATTTTCAAAAGGGATACTAGCACCACATGGTGTTGTGAAACTTAAGATAATCCGCGTAAATCCTTTAAACCTATAGGCATTTAGCAGAGATTTTTTTGGTCGGTTGTTCCTTCTTCTTCCTTTTTTTTAACAAAGCAGATGTCAAAAAGAAAAGGCAAAGCAAGCCCATCAAACTCTGCCCCTGGATGGGCCGCACTGAGCCGGCAGGAGCCCTTCCTACCCTCAGGGAGGAGCAGCGGCGCCCGCGGGGCCTGCGTCATCTTCTGCAGCCCGCGTGGCCTGGGCACGCTCCGCACCGCGCACGTCCTGCAGACGCCCTCGCGCCGCCGTTGCCAATGAGGGCCGAGCGGGTGCGGACCAAGCTATCGTGCTTGCGGATCGTGGGGGTGCCGCCCCTGAATGCGGTCTGGACGTCACGTCAAAACGTGCCGCCTGCTGGCCAGCACCAGGATGGGGACACAGCTCGGCGCCTCGCTCACGCCCGTCTTCTGCAGTGCTCCGACTCGGAGAGCCTTTCCTCGCAGTGGAGTCCATGACGGAGGGAAGCCACAGCCCTCTGCGTGGCCTTATCCCACGAAGGCTGCAGGTCTTCCTTTCGCCTCTCCAGCTCGAGGCGAGCCTTTCCCGCATCCACAAAACCTCGTGCTCTAAACTCATCTCTTGGAGCTCTCGTTAAACCAGGCTTTTGACCGGCCCAAGAAGACTGTCTTCCTCCCGCATTGTCCAGACACACAGGATCAGGATGCAGTACTGGCCCTTAGGAAGCGTGTCCTTATACAGGTCTGACGTCAGTGTGTACAGAGCCAGCGCCGCCCGACCTACCGCGCTCCTGACCCACTGACCCCACGTTGACCTCGCGTTGACCCTGCACGTTGCCCGACAGGATGCTTGCAAGGCCTTAAGCTGTTAGCACACGGTAAGAATTAGTCAGTTTTATAATCTGATTTCTTTATTCCACTATTAGTAAATGTTGATGGCGTGTTTATATATTTGTTTACTTAACATGTATTTGTTGTTGTTTAGTCGCCGAGCCCTGTCCAATTTTTTGCAACCTCACGGACTGTACCCCACCAGGCTCCTCTGTCCATGGGATTTTCCGGACAAGAATACTGGAGTGGGTTGCCAGTTCTTTCTCTGGGGGATCTTCCAAACCCAGGGATGGAACTCCAGCCTTTTATGTCTCTGCATTGACAGGCGTGTCCTTTACCACTAGGGCCACCTGGAAAGCCCAACATATATTTACTGAAACTTGTCTTAGGCACTTTGGGCAGGGGCGGAAAATGAGCAATGCAGACAGCTTTCATGAAGCTTACGTTCTAGAGGGGTGAGGGAAATAATAAACACACAAGTGAGATTTTCTGAAAGATCCCCTGGAGAAATGAATGGGAACCCACTCCAGGATTCTTGCCTGGAGAGTTCCACGGGCAGAGGAGCCAGATAGGTTACAGGCCATGGAGTCGCAAAGGGTCACACGTGACTGAGCAACTGACACTTTCACTTTAAAGATATATCATGTGTCAAAAAGATTGATTCTGTGAAGAAAAATAAACGGGGTGAATGGATCAGAAATGTGGAGAAGTGCTGCTATTTTAAATGCTGTAGGGACTAACTGATGAGGTGACATTTGGGTAGAGGTGAAAACTAAAGAATATTATTCAGCGTGTTAGCAGAAAATGTATTAATTAAGTTCACGATAACAATCTTCAAAAGTTTGATACTATTTACAACTCAAATGGGCAACTAAGACTTATGCCCAATTAAAAAATATTACCTGGGATCGAGTAGATTAATTCATTTTTTCAGGAGATAGTTTATACTGTGTATTAAAAATATATACTGGTCCAGCCTGGAAATCTTCCTTTTTCTTTTCCTCTAGCTTGCCTTGTGATTTTCTTGCTGAAGGTTAGGGATGAAGTAATAGGAATTGTAAACAGGCCCTGAGTGTGAAGTTTTATGTTAATCTGGCTAGAAGTTGGGCTGTGTTTAATGTTTATTCTAGCCATAGGTGCCCCTGGCTTTAGATTTCTGGAGTGTCCTTGCTTTTGTCTCCCGTTTTTGGAGACCTTCCTAAGAACGCCTCCTTAGATAAAGCTGTTTCAATGTTGTCTATGGTTATTATGCTGGAGTCCTATTGATGTGGTAGTAAGGTGTAGGGCAGAAAATGTGTTATATAATTGTATGATTAAAAGTCATTTAGGCCTTCCCTGGTGGTCCAGTGGGTAAGGACACCACCTTGCAGTACAAGCGGTGCTGGTTCGATCCCTGGCCTGGGGAGATTCCACGTGCCACGGAGCGGCTGGACTGATGTGTCCAACTACCAAGCCGGAGCTCTGGAGCTCATGCACCCAGAGCTGGTGCTCTGCAGTGAGAGAAGCCACTGTGATCAGAGGCTCACACAGGCCAAATAACAAAGATGGAAATAAGTGAAAGACCAATAGAAGTGGCCAAGTGTAAAAGGGAATGCATAATGATTTACTGATGGTTACTGGTTAGTGATTCATCTGTTCGCATCGATTGTTTTCTGTTAATCTTTATTGATTGTAACTGACTGCAATTTACAAAGAAGCCCCTAGACTATTCTGTTGATTGTAAAAGGGAATGTGCAGGTGTGTCCAATTTCAATCAAAGGGGAGGGTCTTGCGCCATTGATTCGACCAGCCTTTAAAAACCGCCCTTCACCTCCAGTCGGGGCCCTTGCAGGAAACCTAGTTCCTTGCAGTGGTCACTGGCGCCAGCCTAATTAACCTCTTTTCCATCTACCACGAGCGAAATTGGCTGCTTCACTGAGCGTGCCTCACAACACAAGAAAAAAAAAAGGTCATTTAATGTGCCTGTGTCTTTGGGTTTTGACTTCTGTATTTGTTTGCTTTGCGCTTTCCCTCTTAGATGAAACATGAACGCTAGAGGGAGCTGGAGTTGGGTGAAGGCCCTTCGCTTTACACAAAGTGCTGGTTTTTCCCTTGAACAGTCGGCCTCTGTTTCAGAGAATGCTCTAAATGATGTTTTTCAGAATGGTTACTTTTCCAATCCCCCTGCTAGAGGCAGAATGGGATACTTTATAGCTCTTCCAGAAATAAAATCCATGAAAGCATAGGGGCAAGATCTTACTTTTAAAACCGATTTTTGAAGTATAGCTTATGTGGCTTCCCAGGTAGTGCAGTGGTAAAGCATATACCTGCCAATGCAGGAGACGCAGGTTCGATCCCTGGGTTGGAAAGATCCCCTGGAGAAAGAACTGGCAACCCACTCCAGTATTCTTGCCTGGAAAATCCCATGGACAGAGAAGTCTGTCTGGCTACATGCAGTCCATGAGGCCGAAAAGAGTCGGATACAATTAAGTGCACTCATATAGCTTATATAAAGATACGCGCACATCATAATTCACAGCTCAATACATTTTCACCAATAGAAAATAGAAAATACCCATGTAACCAGTAACCTGGTCAAGAAATGGAACATTGGCAGCATCCCAGAATCCCACTTAATAACCACTTCCAGTCACTATGCTTTTCAAACTAATCGTTATCCTAACTTCTCACTATAGCGTAATTAGTTTGGGCTGTTTCTGAACTTTATATAAGTGGAATAAAAAAGAAGGAATTCTTTTGTGTTTGGTTTTACTTCAATCAGCATTATGTTTGTAAGATTCAACTCTGCTATTCATGTAGAAGTAATTCATTCACACTCGTTACTGCATTTATTCATTCATTCTGTTGTGATGAACATTTGAATTGCTTCCTGTTTTACCCTAAAGTATAGTGCTGCTGTGTACCAGTGTGTATGTCCTTTCATGAGCATGTATAGTTATTTCTACTAAGTGTATACCTTAGTTTATATCTAGGAGTGGAATGTATACATTTGTTACTAGTGGATATTCAGTCCCAAATTGATGTGCAGGTGGCTGTAACACTATAAACATATAAAGTTTGAGTTACTCCACATGCTCACCAATACTTGTTGTGATTAGTCTTTTACAATTTAGCCATTTTTGTAGGTGTGATGTGAGAAGAGCAGCTGATAAAATGTAAAACCCAATAATTTTGAATATTGCTGTATGGCAGTCTTGAACTCCCAAGTTTTAGCTCTTCAGCACCTTGATATTTTTACAAGTTCTCTGTGGGTTTTTTGCCTTTCTCGCAAGTGCTCCATAACTAGGCACATTGTCCAGAATCTTGCTTTCTCACTGTGCTCCAGAAATTGACAGATTTCCTGAAGGAAGTATGTTTTCCATCTCTCCCTTTGCTATGTTTCTTTTTGTGTATCTAAACAACAATCATCATTTTGTTTTCGCTCAGTTTCTGTGGGTAACAAATTTGGAAAGACTTGACTCAGAGTGTGCTGTGATGTTGCAGTCAGTGATGAGGAGCTAAAACAGTGGAAGCTGGACTATCTGGGGACTGGCTATGTAATCTTGAGGCCTCTCTCTTCATGTAGTCTTTAGTGTCTCCATATGGACTCTACATGTCGTCTAGTTTGAGCTCTCACAGCATGGTGTCCTCAGCGTAGCTGAACTACGTAGGTATTTGCTGTAGAACTTGACTCTTTAAGTTCTGTGCTTCAGCAGCACTCAGGCACCTTCAAAATTATATTCATGTGTATGGTATATGCATATGTACATATAAACATGTATGTATATATCATATATCATAAACAGAAATACAAAAAGGAGTCCTATTTGATGAGATCTTACTTACCTGTTCTTAGAAACACTTTCAAGGGTTTGAAACAAAAAATGAATTTTGCTCTTTTGTTTGTTTGCCTTGCTTATTTTTTAAGGGAGAAAATTTTATCCAACGTAGTTTCTAAGCGCTGTATCTCTTCCACAGTAGACTCAATATAGAGTAAGTTATTCTGAAATTTGTGGATGTCTACTTCTCAATAGAGTGTCATGAATTCATGCTTAAAGCTTTTGGTAGAACCCATTTTCAGAAGTGTTGAGAACAGCACTTATAATACACAGTATACATCAAATACTCTGTGTTGAGCTACAGTTTAGCAGAAAGGCAGATGTATAAACGCATCGACATCATTTTGCCATCCACCAACACACCACTGAATGTGTTTCTGAGAGGGTTGAAAAGAGTAGTGCATACTGTCATTTTATGAAAGGTACTGAATTTGTGTTGAGAACTGATGGGGACAAGAATAATCCATGGTGTATATGCTTTCACCAGGAGACTGGTGAAAACATGCAGTCCATGAGGTAAGAAACAGTAAAGTAGTTGCCTTAAGGTCACAATACTCAAAGAAGCAGTGACTCAACAAGACAAAACAAAGATAAATTAGCAGGAGCAAGAAAACGTTGCAAGATAAATGTAGAATTATTTTTGTTTTTCTGTGGTTTTTTTCCCCCCAATATTAATAAACTACTGAACCTCAGTTTTCTCATGGAAATGGTAACAGGTGTGATCAGATGTTATTGAATGGTTCATTAATAATGTATAAAAATGACTAGGATGTAGTGGAGATTGTATTATTTGTACTTGCCAGTGGAATTAATAGCAGTAATAATAATAATAACTAACATCTATTCAACATTACATGCTAAGGTCTCCACATGTATTAATCCATTTCATCCTTACTATAAGTTCTCGAGGTGGATAAGCAGTTAGTTTTACTTTAAAGATAAGATAAATGAAGCACAGAAAGTCAGCCAGCCAGCATATGTTTAAAACAGGATTAAACATTTGGCCAGTGTCTTTCCTCTATGCACCATTTAGAACAATGATTTTAGACACAGACGAGTGTGACTTGCAGCAGTATTTGGTGACTGTTGAAGACCGAAAATGCTCAAAAAGAACATTAGTGTGAGAAGCAGTAGCATTACTGGACTCCTTTACCATCCTAGCCCAGCAAAACTAACGTGGCAGAGTTATTGGTCTTTCATTTACATCTCGAGATGCAGTTGTTTGCATTGGTACTGCTGCTGTTGCTGTTGCTGCAAATAATAATAATAATAATAAGAGCTAATACCTACTGATCATTTACCATGGGCCAGACCATATTCTAAAAATTTTATATGATTAATCTATTTAATCCTTATAAGATTTATAAAAAAAAGGAATTTATATATTTCACATAGTGCAACTCACCTCTTTTTTCCTTCAATAATGAACACTTATGAAACCTGACCTTTGTTAATCATTTATTCCACTATGTTTCTGTAGAATTGGTCACTTCTAAACTGCTTCTCATAATGTTAATTAAAATTTTTTACTTTTATCTATAGAGAGGGATTCTTGTTTTACTTTTCCCTGTATCCTCCCAACATTCTACATTGGATATGGTTGTTCTGGTTATCTGTTGCTATATAATATTCCACCCCAACACATAGTTGGTTGAAATAACCATAAATCTTTTATCTTGTATGAGTTGACAGATTAGGGGCTAGTTGTTTCTTAGGGTCATTCATGTGGTTGCAGACAGATGGCTTGTGGCAGGAGACATCAAACACATGTCTGTCACATGGGCTCATCAACCATCTCTCCCACATAGCCTCTGTGTGTGTGTGGTTAGTCTGGCCTTCCCCATACTGTGGTAGACTTGGGCATTGACCTCTCACAAGGAAAGTGATTTTCTGCCAGGACAGGCATTTCAAAAAAATAAGAAGTAGAATCTCCCAGTTTTTAATGCCTAGCTCAAAAAAGAAACTGCCTGGCCAGTTTTAATTACTTGTAGTTTTTGCAGAGTCCATCTAGATTCAAAAGGAAGGAAAATAGACCTGCTAGATCTCAATTTTAAAAATGTCAAAGAATATGTGACCATCTTTAACCTACCACACTGGAGTTTCTCAGTAAGTTGGATTAATCAATGGGTAAGTGAAAAATGTTGACATCAAAGAAAGCAGATAAATTAGAAGTGAGGGGATAAATATTAAAAATAAAAATCTTTGCAAAGAATAGTTTTTGTTGTTCATTCACTCAGTCATGTCTGACTCTACGTACCTGCATGGAATTCAGCACGCCAGGCTTTCTAGTTTTTCACCATCTCCCGCAGCTTGCTCGAACTCATGTCCATTGACTTCGTGATGTTATCCAACCATCTTGTCCTCTGTCATCCCCTTCTCCTGCTGTCTTCAGTCTTTCAGCATCAGGGTCTTTTCCAATGAGTCATCTCTTCATATCTGGTGGCCAAACTATTTGAGCTCTAGCTTCAGCATCAGTCCCTCCAATGAATATTCAGAGTTGATTTCCTTTAGGATTAACTGGTTTGATTACCTTGCAATCCAGGGAACTCTAAAGAATTTTCTCCAGTATCGCACTTCAAAAGCATCAGTTCAACACTCAGCCTTCTTTATGGTCCAGCTCTCACATCCATATGTGACTACTGGAAAAACCATAGCTTTAACCGTATGGATTGTTGTTGGGAAAGTAATGTCTTTGCTTTTGAATATGCTGTCTAGGTTTGTAATAGCTTGTCTTCCAAGGAGCAGGCATCTTTTAATTTCATGGTTGCAGTCAACGTCCACAGTTACTTTAGAACTCAAGAAAATAAAGTCTGTCGTGGTTTCCAGTGTTTCCCCACCTATTTGCCGTGAAGTGAAGAGAATGGATGCCATGATCTTAGTTTTTTGAATGTTGAGTTTTAAGCCAGCTTTCTCACTCTTCTCTTTCATCTACATTGAGGAGCTCTTTGGTTCCTTTTCCCTTTCTGCCATTAGGGTGGTATCATCTGCATGTCTGAAATTAATGATATGTCTCTCAGCAATCTTGCTTCCAGTTTGTGCTTTGTCGATCCTGGAATTCAGCATGATGTGCTCTACATATAAGTTAAATAAGCAGGGTGAACAGTATACAGCCTTGAAGTGCTTCTTTCCAAATTTGGAACCAGTCTGTTCCATGTCTGGTTCTGCTGTTTCTTGACCTCTATACAGGTTTCCCAGGAGGCAAGTAAGGTGGTCTAGTATTCCCATCTCTTTCAGAATTGTCCACAGATTGCTGTAATCCACACAGTCATAGGATTTAGTGTATTCAATGAAGCAGAAGTTGATGTTTTCCTGGAATTCTTTTGTTTTTTCTATGATCTAACACATGTTGACGATTCAATCTCTGGTTTCTCTGCCTTTTCTAAGTCCAGCTTGTACATCTGTTAAGTTCTCACTGCATATACATTGAAGCCTAGCTTGGAGGATTTTGAGCATTCCCTTGCTACATGTGAAAAGAGTGTAG